>JASDDO010000026.1:79436885-80715855 GCA_030015575.1 Agapanthus africanus | reverse complement strand
TTTGCGTCATTTGTAAATTTTGAATAAAATGTATTCATTCTTTTATTCTTTCATATGATGTATTTTGTACCCAACTGCATACATGAATAAAAGATACATTTCTTTCGCAATGTCTTGTGTCATCTTTCTGCTTTCTTCTTTCTTGACGTGTTGCTTGCCATGCGATTTTAGCAAGTGCGATCCGTAGATGGTATATAACCGTCAATCTTATGCTTTTTGTAGAGTGGTGAATGGCTTAGAAAACAGGCTTAGGATCTGTCACCTAAGACTTTTTCAACTTTATGAGCCGTGAGGGTCTCATAAAGAATTTTCTCGCTACGGGTCGAGAGGATCCCGTAGGTGTATTTTCTCCTTAGGATTCGTGAGGACTCCTAAGTGTGTTTTCCCTTATAAGTCGTAAGGATCTTATAAGAGAATTTTCCCTCTTACGAGTCGAGAGGATCCGTAAGCGGTTGTTTCCCTACTTGTCGATATTCGACTTTGGAGAGTGTGACCCGTGAATAGTATGCAAGAGTCCATTTCGAACCGACTTGCAGGGCCTCGGTGCTTAGGAAACAATTTTTTCTAATCCCCGCTGCCTAAGGCTTTGCCTCACGAGTCGAGACGAATCGAGCATTTCTCGCAAGAATATCCTAACGTCACAGTTAACCTCTGCTCTTTACGACAGAAGTCTGTTAGGGTCTGTGGTACTATGGTTTGTCCGTCGTACTGTCGCGTTGGCTGATGTATTCCTCGATGGGCAACCTTGCTGTTCGAGTAGCCTTGCGACTGTCATGTCTCTGATCCTTCGGGGGCTGGACAAGATGTCTTCAAGCAATCTTCTTAGGTAGTTTGACCATCAGAAAAGCAAGCGTTAGGAATTTTGCCATGCTGCTTTTTACTTGAAGTTAGGCTCATTTTGGAGAGCCCCGATGAGTCATAACCACTCCGCGCTGGTGTGGGATGATCTCCGATGGTCTTTCAGGTTTTATATGAGTTGCCATCAAGACCCTGAAGCTAGGAATTTGGCTTTCGCTTCATTTGCTGGCATTGCGTCTGCTGTATCGAGACGCATGTCACGGTTGTCTCTAGGTTGCTGGTGAACCGTCAAGGTCTGGAACTAGGGATTTTGCCGTGGCTCCGTTTGTTTGATTGTCGTGTCTGAATCCTGCTGGGGAAAGAACGCTGTGGTGACATTTCGTTTGCTGTATCGAGACAAACGTCGAGGTGGTGATCACTCCACCCTGGGGTGAGATGATCTCCGATAGTCTTTCAGGTTTTATATGAGTTACCGTCAAGACCCTGAAGCTAGGAATTTGGCATTCGCTTCGTTTGCTTTGGTATGTCCGAATCCGGTTGGAGGAAGGACGCTGTAGTGACATTTCTTCTGCTGTATTGAGACGAACATCGAGGTGGTGACCACTCATGTGGGATGATCTCTGGTAGCTTTCAGGTTTTGTATGAGTTGTCGTCAAGACTCTAAGCTAGGAATTTGTCCTTCGCTTCGTTTGCTTTGGCGTGTCCGAATCCTGTTAGAGGAAGGACGCTGTAATGACATATCGTCTGCTGTATCGAGACGAATGTCGCAGTTGTCTCTAGGTTGCTGGTGAACCGTCGAGGATTGGAACTAGGGATTTTGCCGTGGCTCCTTTTGGGGATGTTGCGTCTGCTGTATCGAGACGAATGCTAAGGTGGAGTTGGGATTTTGCCGTGGCTCCGCTTTGTTTTGACGTTGCGTCTGCATCCTTCTGGATTGCGAAGGAACGCCGTTGTTGACATTGCATCTGTTGTAACGAGACGAATGTTGAGATGGTCTCTAGGCTGTCTGTGAACCGTCGAGACTTGGCTCTCTTTCTGGTGGAGCCTGGGGAGGAGGAGTGTGATTCCTTCTTTATTGCGCCCCTGGATTGTATACAGGGACTGCTGTTATATCACCTGTAGGGCGTAAATTTCATTTTTATTTTACCTTTTTCCGCGATGCTCTATCATTTCAGCTTTTGTATCGCGAAGGTCGCGATTGCCCAATCATTTCGGCTATTTTTCGCGGTGCCCAATCATTTCGGCTATTTATTTATTTTTACTCGTTGTTTTCTATTGCGAGTTGCCCAATCATTTCGGCTATTTTGCATGCATACAATTTTACTTGCTGATTTTGTTGCAAGTTGCCCCATCATTTCGGCTATTTGGTATGTATGTGTGGCTTGCTGCTTTTCGCCGCAAGCTTAGGATTAGACATCGATTTCGGCATCAGCACCGTTACAACTGGGATATTTCCAGGAGCGAATCATCATTTGCCTCTGTCGATGTCGAACAAAGGTGGCTTAGTAAACAGGGTTAGGGTCCTGTCGACTAAGGCTTTTGACTTCATGAGCCGTAAGGGTCTCACAAAGGTATTTCTCCCTACAAGTCGTGAGGATCTCGTAGGTGTGTTTTTCTCCTTAGGAATCGTGGGGATTCCTAAGTGTATGGCTTCTTGTAAGTCGTAAGGATCTTACAAGAGAGTTTTCTCCTTATAACTCGAGAGGACTTATAAGGGTTGTTCATCATGCGAACATATCCCTAGTCACGGATGGGACTTAGTCAGGGAAATGTTATTCGTGCCCGTGGATTGTATACAAGGGTCAGTATTAAGCCGCTTGTAGGGCAGTATCGGAGGTTGTGAGGATTGCTTAAGAACAGGTTTAGGTCTCTGTAGCTTAAGACTTTCAAATCTTATGAGCCGTGAGGGTCTCATAAGAGGATTCTCCTTACGAGTCGTGAGGATCTCGCAAGTGTAATTTCTGCTTAGGAATCGTGAGGATTCCTAAGTGTGTTGCTCCTTTGTGAGTCGTAAAGATCTCACGCAGATGGTTTCTCCTCACAAGGTCGAGAGGACCCTGTAAGTGTCTTTTAACGAGGCTGCGCCTTTCGGGTTTTCACAAACACTCGCCAGTAGCCCTGCTGTTTTTACTCACGGAGCCCTTTCGGGTTTTCATCCGTGCCCATTTTGCTTATAAACATATCGTTTTTTTATTCTCTTTTTTTTTATTTTAACGAGGTTGCGCCCTTTCGGGTTTTCACAAGACTCGCCGGTAGCCCTGCTGTTTTTACTCACGGAGCCCTTTCGGGTTTTCATCCGTGTCTATTTTGCTTATGGACATACCGTTTTATTTTATTTTTATTTCATTTATATATTTTTTTTATATCAACTTCGGGATGTTGCGATCCGCCGTAGTTTCCTGACATCTTGGTCAACAGCTAGTTTTAGGACATAGTGGTCCGTCATTAGTTTAAGGACGTTTCGGTCCGTTGTTAGTTCAAGAACATTTCGGTCCGTCGTTACCGTATTTGAGGCGGATTTTTAGTTTACGGACTTTTCGGTCCATGAGGCCTTCCTTATGAATGAGCATGGTGCCTCTGGCATATCCATCTTTCTCGGAGCGTGTGGTTGTGGCGGGCTCACCTTCCAGTTTTCGGACAGCGTGAACTTGCCCTGTTGGTGTTGGTCTTCAACCCAGTTTTTGAATACGTAGCAGTTTTCGATCGGATGGCCCAATACTTGGTGGTAAAGGCGGTAATTAGAATTGTTGACATCATTCAGTTGTAGCTGGTGTTTCGGCTCCGGTAGAGTGATAAACCTGTTTTGCACTACTAGTTCGAACAACCTCCTTGTTTCATCCCAGGGAAATGAGTAAGGACGTTTCAACTTTTCATAGAGGGGTTGCCGCCTGTTGGTTTGGCGAACAACCGGTCTAGGGTCACTCGATTGTTGTTGAGCGTTGGCGACGAAGGCCGTTTTTTTCGTTCCCTTTATCCTTTTTGTTCGATCCCTTGTTTGCGGGTCCGGGATTCTTTCCGGGTAGCATGCGATTGCACGGCTGAATGTTCTCGCAACTTCTCAATTCTTTCGTTTTAGAAATAGATTCTTTGAAGAGAGGGCCGAGGGCTACTTTTTCGTCGGAGTCGCTCCCGAAGGTGAGAACTCGCGGTCCCTCGAGATCAACCCTATGACAATTGTCGCAATTTTTATACGCTCATCTGTCGTTCTTTTCTGCTGTCTACGAGCTTCACACTTTGTCCTGTTGAAGTGTTGCCTGTGTGCGACATACCCTTGCCACCAACACTTAAAGGAGTTGCAATCTTCAGTAGGATGTGTGATTTTCTGATGATATAAGAAGAAGTTTGGATTTACGTCCGCTTCATCAAGATGTATCCCACAGGAGAATTTTCTCTGAAAGAGGGCAGCCTCATCCCATCGATATGGCTTTGGCGAATCGTTTCCTTTTCTTGATCCTGCTTTCATTTGCGGCGGATGTACTTTGATCTGGTGGGAGTATTTCGACCCTTTTGTCCAGTCGCCGGTGTTTGGCCTTTTCAAATATGGCCATCTCACGCTCCCGATCAGCTTTACGTCTCAGGAGAGCTTTGTTTAGGAATGCGTCGATCATTTCATCTGACGGCCCCAGAAGTTCCGATTCAGGCTCTGCCCCCAGTTTCTTTGTGCAAGGAGCCTCTTTATTGTCTAGCGATGAATGAGAAATCACATGGCAACTTGCTACGTAATTCTCAGATTCGTCCGACGATTCTTCTCCATCATCTCCGTCCTCAAGAACGTAGCTGAGGAACTCTTGGAGCATGATTGGAGTCCGCGCCTTCTGGTTATACTCTTCCAGCGCGTCAATCTGCTTTTGTAGGTCTGTGCGCTTGTCGCTAGGCTTCACGGGCTTCTTGGATTTCTTCTTCTTTTTCGAAGATTTCGACGGCTGGGTGTGAATGCTTTGGCTATCACCACCAATATTTGGAGTTGGGCGCGGCTTCAGCATCCCCTTGATGATCTCAGGTTCCAACGGGTTTTTCCATCTGATCGCCGGGCATGTCTGAAGATCATTCAGCATCCTTTTGGTCTTGACCGAAAGAGCCATCTCCCATGGAGCTTCCTCAACAAAAGAGCACATTGCCCCCGGTGTGTTTGTCTTCTTAGGAGTGTAAGGCTGTGGCGGGTTCACCTTCCAGTTTTTGGATAACGCGAACTTGCCTTGTTGGTACTGATCCTTGATCCATCCCTTAAAGACGAAGCAATTTTCGATTGGATGGCTTACCTCTTGGTGGTAAGGGCAGTAATTAAGATCGTTGACACCGCCTGGCTGCAACGGACGTTTCAGACTCGGCAGATTGATGAGTCTGTTGCGCACTGCCAGCTCGAACAGTCTCCTCGTTTTATCCTGAGGAAACGAGTAAGGACGTCCCAGTCTCTCCTCGAGGGATGGGCATGGACGCACGTTGTTTTGGCAATCAACCGGCTTTGAGTTGCTCAGCTGTTGTTGAGTATTGGCGACGAAAGTTGCTTTTCCTTTCCCTTTTTCATTTCGAGAGTCCGTCTTTGGAGGAGATGGTTTATGTCCCATCTGGTCCATTTGGGCCAACTTGTCAATCAAGTCCTGGAAAGTAGTTGGCTTGAAGAACATCATGAACTGGGAGATGGCCGCTTGAGGGTCAAGAGTGCCTACGAACATGCCCACCGCCGGCGCTTCTTCAATCCTCTGTTCGCATTTCGACCACAGATTCCGCCATCGGATAGCGTACTAGACCCACGTCTCGCCTGGCTTCACCCTGGCATTAATTAGTGCCGTTATCGGGGTGCATTCACTAGCACTCACGAATCTTTGTGTAAACAGTAGCTCCATCTCCGCAAATGTTTTGACAGAGTCGTTAAGTAGCTCCGAATACCATTCAAAGGCCGTTTCTGCTAAGCTGCCGACGAATTGGCGAAGCAACAGTTTGTCATCGCCTCCAGTGTTGCCGCATAAGGCCCTGAATTGAGCGACATGCTGAAGTGGATTCCCTGTCCCCTTGTACACATGGAATTTAGGGATCATATATCCCGGCGGGTAACTGATTTGGTCATACCAGCCCGGATAAGGTCGTCCGGTTCTAACAATTTGCCCAGCCGCTTCATTCGCCTGATGAACTCGTATCTGCTCAGCTATATAGTCATCTAGTGCAGCTTTGGAAATGGTTTCCTCCTTGGCTGCTGAAAGAGCCGGAGGAGGATTAGATGTCTCCCCTCTATCGTCTTCAATAACGATCGGAGGGTCTTTAGCTGGAGGGTCCGGCTGTAACATCATTCCTACCATGTCTTGGAAGAGAAGCATCATTTGTTTTATGTAGGCAGCTTGCTCTGCTGCTTCTCTGTCCTTCTTTTCGAGGATTCTCCGAAGAAACTCGGCATCCGTTTCCTGCTCACGCGCTACTCTGATGACACCTCCAGACTTTCTTTTGGCCTAGTGAGTGTGGCCATTTGTGTCAGCATTTCTTGAAGCTTCTGTTGCTACTCCTGGGCCTTTGTTACGGATCGGGTGAGCGGTCGGTGACTCGTCGAAGCGCGGCTATCCTCTTTCCTGGATGCCATATAGACAGTGTGCACCACCATGCCCCCAGACTTGGGGCGTTTAGATTCAGTGTCTTTGCGATTTGCCAAAGACACAGGGATCTTCTCTGACCTCCTTCTTTTGTGAGCGGTTGAAGTTGAGGGGGCCGTTGTAGTGGGCACCCAAGTAGCTGTTACTTTTTCTGGCTTGACAGAGTAGTCCTTCTCCTGCTGAACCTTCATCTTTTTCTGTCGGCGGAGATAGTCTTGATCCATTACGGAGTCTTGGACTTGACGCCAGACCTTGTAAATTTTAGAGGACAGCCGTTGAGGGGACTGTTCTGGTTTGGCTTCCGCAACATTCTCCACCGGAGGAGGAGATCTTTTCAGTACGGCAGTGGGAGAATTCCTGCACACCTTATTTAGCAGCTCAAAGCTATTCCCGGTCGGAACAGCAGCATTGATTTCCACCATCGGAGCTGGTAGAGTTAGCCCAGAGGGAGAGTTGCCCCCAGCCTTCCTTACCCGGCGCCAGTGACGACGGCGAGCATGTCGTGCGATTGGAGTTGGTTTAGTCGTAGGGATGACCTCCTCATGCCCCCTGTGTTGGTCAGAATTCGCTGGTATCAGCCTTTTAAAGACCGGCGTTCGTTGAATGGGGATGGCTAACCTACCAAAAGGAAACTTCCAAGCAAAGGAAGCAACCTTGGTGATTTTGCCTGGAACAGGAGCAGAAATAGTCAGTCTTGTGAAGACCGACCCTTTGGCAGGAGAAACCGTCTTGATGATTTTGGGAGCAGGGATGGCTATCTGCTTCAGGATAATGCCTCCTGGTATTGTAGGCTTCTTCATGGGCCCGTTGGAGCTCTGGCCTAGTCTGTTAAAAACCGAGGTAGTGCAGTTGGGTGACCCGTTGAGAGGGGCCGCAGTAGTAGCAAGCCAATCGAATACCGACTTCTTAGGAGTTTCTTGTGACGGTACAGGGGCGTTGAAGCTCATGGGTGGGAGTATGGTCCCGAAGAATAGTCCAGTGGTGGCTTGAGTTACCTGCTCCACTGGCATCTTGAAAAGGGAGGCCGTTTGGGGCCCGTAAGTCACTCTTCCAGCAAGGACAGAGTGAGAGTTGCAGTTGCAGGTAGTGCAGTTTGAAGCCATTGATCTTCTGTTTTCTGCACGGGGCAAGACACCAAATCTAAGTACCTCGAATCCACAGGCAACCATAGCAAACCGCGATTCGTTCGTGAACACGACACATGAAGTGTGGAGTGTAAAGAGGAAGAGGGCCCACCGGGCGTGCCAGAATCTGTTTACCGCCGGAAACCGGGAAAGACGCACGTCTTGCCTGAATCTAGGGGCAGATGCTATTTGGTGCTATCCGTCCACCTCTCCGAAGATGCCAAGTTGATTTATGGCACCATATATCGAGGGTTTAAATGGATGCGGCCAATGTAGCAGACTTTGTCAGATTCCCCCTCGCTTGAGGGGTTTTTGATTGTGGGGACGCTCTTCCCTGCAGGCGCAAGCCCCTACATTTAATTACGCTACCGCATCGCGGTAATAACTTTTTCCTTCTCCAGATGGTCACTTCGTGTCGTGGGTGTTTGTTTTATGTTCAGTTGCCCGTGGATTGTATATGGAGACTAATTTGTGCTGTCGCCCGTAGGACGTGGATTAGTCCAAATCCGTATCTTTCTTAGATTTGGGTTTGGGGGGGTGTTTAAGGACACGTTAGCCTTGTTTGAGGCTAAGATCAACTTAAACGTTTGTTAAGGATACGTTAGTTTAGTTCTAGACTAAGATCAACTTAACGGGATCGTTTAGATCCAACAAGAGAGCAATTGTGCTATGTTGTCTAGTTTAGTGACATTGCGGTCGATTACCAGTTTAAGGACATGGTGGTCCATTGTTAGTTTAAATACATCCCGGTCAAGGTTAAGGACATCGTAGTCCATGGAATGTATGGCCGTCGGGACCCGTCACCTCTCTAAAGACGTTGAAGGATTACAACGACAAATATCAGAGGAGTTCAGAGTTGTACCCTTGAACCAATGTTGGTTGGGAGATCTATAGTCCAATTTGGGACTAAAGTCTATTCGAAGGTTCATGAGCATATGGGCTCAGTTGATATGAGTTGAACATTTTATTGTTCTGGCTGTTGAGCCTTTATTTGGGCTCGGCCCTTTTATTAATGCATAGCATTGGGCTCTGTAATCAAATGCATAGCATTTATATTTGGCCTGTTAGGCCTTTACTTGGGCTCTGCCCTTTTAAATAATGCATAGCATTTATAGTGGTCCGATAGTGCACCACGTGGCTTGTCAGGCGCTTTGCGCCAATTAAAGAGCGCAATGCGCTAGCGCATGCGCAGGTGACACGTGTCACACAGTGCAGAGCGCAAGTCTGTTAGCGCAGTGCGCTGCGCCAGTGAGCGACACGTGGCACGCTCTGGTGCAGTGCGCCATTCCAAGAGCGCAGTGCGCTATTTTAGAAGCGCAGATTGTTCTGTGGTTGACACGTGGCACGTCCTGGCGCAGTGCGCCAATCCAATAAGCGCAAAGGCGCATTTTAAAAGTGCAGGGCACTGTTCAATAGCG
The DNA here is from genome assembly GCA_030015575.1 of Agapanthus africanus. NCBI lineage: Eukaryota > Viridiplantae > Streptophyta > Magnoliopsida > Asparagales > Amaryllidaceae > Agapanthus > Agapanthus africanus. The sequence goes on along the minus strand of JASDDO010000026.1, from coordinate 80,706,936 downwards.
CAGAGCGCATCTTGATCCAATTCAGATCAAAAAACAAGTTTTCTTGTTCTCTCAAAAGAGGTTCTACCTCAAGATTCAAGAACCAATGGTTCTTATTCTCATCAAAAGGCTGTGCCTTTATATAGATCAAATGATCTGTGAATGAAGTAAATTACTTCTTTAAATTTTTTGTGATTAGATCCTCCTGATCTTTTTTTTATTGAAGATCTTGGTCTTGTTCTTAGATCTTTGATCTTTTTTAGAAGAGATTCTTCTTTTTGTGAGGTGTTTTCATCTCTGTTCTTCAAGAATCAAATTCTTTACCTTTAAAGATAAAGAAGATGATCTTCTTTCTTCAAAGGCTTGCCTTTTTTCTCTTTGAGTTTTTCTCAAAGTTTTTAGAGGGTTCTCTCTCTTCTGTATCTCTCTCTCTGTGAGACTTGGAGTCTAGGGCCCTTTATATAGGGCCAATTGGTTTGTTAAGTTAGTTACAGAGATCTTTCTCTGATTGATCTGGGGACATTTTCCCACCGTTGGATCTTTAATCCTAAGGGCTCTGTTTTACAGAAGACAATCTTCTTATTTTAATAAGATCTAAATTTTAATTCTGATTAATTAATAATTTATTATTTAAATTCCAGTGCTGGCGCAATTGCCGCTAGCGCACCTGCGTTTGACACGTGTCGCGCAGCACAGAGCGCAGTGCAACTGCGCTAGCGCGCCACTGTTTGACACGTGGCGCGCAGCGCAGAGCGCAAGTGATCTGAAGCGTTGCTTCATTTATTTTAAAATTTGAATTTTGAAACAGAGCCTTGCTCTGATTGGGGGTGCGCTGCTTTGGGCATAGCGCTCCTTGCGCTGGCGTGTCTGCTTTTGACACGTGGCGCGCAGCGCAAGGAATCTGAAGCGTTGCTTCAATTTTTGAATTTTGAAATTCAAACAGAGCTTTGCTCTGATTGGGGGAAACACCTAGTGATGCCTCTTCTATTATACAGATTCATGACTGGAACCGTATATTTCCTTGCCATCTCTCCAAATTCCTTTATTTGTCTTTACTCATTATCTTCTGTACACCACCATGTTCCCTCATAAAATACAAGGAAAAAAACCCCAATGGGGAATCACGTGCGTACACGTGATCGGGGGTTACGTGCCGACACGTGACGGCTTTCTGAGGGATCTGAAATGATAAGAATTGAATTCTAATCAAATGGGGTCACGTGCCCACACGTGATAGGCCTTTAAGCCCACTGAAGTATAATAAAACAGCAAGAAAAAACCCCAATGGGGCATCACGTGCCCACACGTGACCAAGGGTCACGTGCCCACACGTGATAAGTTCATGAATGCTTTAAAATAACAGAATTAAATTCTGGTTGAATACTTAATCCATGGGTCACGTGCCACCACGTGATGGGGTCTTAAAAACTCTCTGAGTTAATGGAAAGAAAACCCCAAATAGGGCATCACGTGCCCACACGTGACCGGGGGTCACGTGCCAACACGTGATGGGTTCCTAAGCTCTCTGAACTAATAGAATTAAATTCTAATTAAATGGTCAATCAGTAGGGTCACGTGCCAACACGTGACAGGCTCTTAAACCTGCTGAACTAATAGAATTAAATTCTAATTAAGGGAAATCAAAACCCCTAATATTCCCCTAGATCTTTCCAAACAAAAAGATTGCGCTCTGTAAAGCGGAGCACCGTTGGATTAAAAATCACCAATTTATAGAAATATTCTATACAAGGAAAGATTTCCCTGAAATTTGCCAGGAATAACAGATAAAATATGTTTTGGATTAAAAATCCAATGGTGAATAAAATTCACTGAGTGATCTAAAAGATCATGTTGGTTACAAAATCAACCAAAATATTTCAATGAAAGATTGACTAAACAAACTGATTATTTTCCTTCTCCTATAAATAGGAGCCAAGAAGAAAAGAAGAAAAAAAAGAGAGACAACAACAGAGAGAAAAAAAGAAGAGAATTTAATTCTCCAGAGAGAAAAGAAGATCTCTTCAGAAAAGAAATAAACCCTAGGTAAGAGAGGGAAAGAGATCATTCTATAAGCTCCGATAACAAAAGGAGAATTTAATTCTCAAACTAAAATTTTAACTCTTCTGAATAAGAACTTAGTTCTTCCTTTGGTTGAAGATCTGCAGAAGCAGATCTCCCCATAAGTTGAGAATTTAATTCTCATCGGGGAGATTCTGCCATGCAGATCCAAAATTCAGAGGGAGAATTGAGTTTAAAGAATTTAATTCTTCCAAATACATAGGAATTTAATTCCTCTAAATGAAATTAGGGTTTAACCTAATAAAAGAATTTAATTCTTAAACAAGGGATCTAACTCTCCATGCACGTAAAAGAAATCAATATCCAACCTGATCACGTGGCAACACGTGACCCTCCCCTCAATGGTCAATAAAAAGAATGATTGAGATGGGGTCACGTGCTCCCACGTGACCCTTGGATAAATTCCTCAAAATAAAGAGAACAAAGCCAAGGCAGAACAGACTTTGGGCGCCCTCACGTGTCCCCACGTGACCCCTGACAAACACCTCTTTACAAAAGAGAAGATGGAAAGAACTGAAGGATTAAAATCCAATGCATGGGCGCCCTCACGTGTCCCCACGTGACCCCTAGCAAATCCTTTTAATATCCAGTACATGGGTACTCATCACGTGCCCACACGTGATGGTCATAAAGAATAAGTGTTTAACACTTATTTGAATATTCTGAGAGTAAAATAAAGGAAGCTTGGCCCAATCCTAGGGCGCCTCACGTGTCCTCACGTGAGCGCTTCATTTTCTTTTAGTGTTTAACACTATTTTAAGCACTTCATCCCTAGTGTTTTGACACTATTTTAAATGCATCATGTGGGAACACGTGATCGCCAGATATGTGCTAGTGTTTAACACTATATTCAAACCAGTCTTAGCCCAAATTGGCTAAGTCTTCTAAAGGCAAGATTCCCCTTTGACTGAACTTCAAACACACCCTTGTCTTTCAAGATTGATCATCTCATATGGCATATGAGTGCTCAGCACTCAATAAAAGATAAAAATATGGTCAGAACCCAGACCTATGTTTAGCATTGCTAAATAATGGAGGGCTGAGTCCAGACAAATTTTCAGCAGCCCAAACAAAGGTCCAACATTTTAAACCTAATTGGACTTAACCCAAGTTGTCCTTAAGTCCTCAATTCAGATTTAACTGAGCCTATGTGCTCATAATCTAATTAATTGATCTTAGCCCCAAATTGGACTATAGATCTCCCAACCAACATTGGTTCAAGGGTACATCTCTTCACTCCTTTGATATTTGTCGTTGTAATCCTTCAACGTATTCAAAAAGGTGACGGGTCCCGATAACCAAACATACTATGGACTGTGGGGTCCTTAAACTCATAGACTATGACATCCTTAAACTTTATAGACTATGATGTCGCTAAACTACCATGGACTGTGAGGTCCCTAAACTCATAGACTGTGATGTCTTTAAACCTTACAGACTATGACGTCTTTAAACTACGGACGGTGGGGTCCTTAAACTCATGGACTATGATGTCCTTAAACTTTTGGACCGCAATGTCCCTAAACTAAACAATAGATCCCAAATGCTCTTTTGTTGGATCTAAATGATTCTGTTAAGTAGATCTTAGTCTAAAACTAGACTAACATATCCTTAACAAACGTTTAAGTTGATCTTAGTCTCAAATGAGATTAACGATGCTTAAACCCAACCCCAAACCCAAATCTAAGAATATACAGATTTGGACTAATCCACACCCTACGGGCGACAACATAAATTAGTCTCCGTATACAATCCACGGACAACCAAAAACAAAACAAACACACACGAAATAACCATCTGGAGAAGAAGAAAATGGTTACCGCAATGCGGTAGCGTAATTAACTGCAGGGGCTTGCGCCTGCTGGGAAGAGCGTCCCCACAATCAAAAACCCCTCAACGAGGGGGAATCTGACGAAGTCTGCTACATCGGCCGCATCCGTTTAAACCTTCGATACATGGTGCCATAAATCAACTTGGCATCTTCGAAGAGGTGGACAGATAGCACTAAATAGCATCTGCCCTCGAAGTTCAGGCCGGACGTCCCAACATCCCAGTCGCGTCCTTCGACGGAGAACAGATTCTGGCATGCTCGGTGGGACCTTTTCCTCTTTCCACTCCACACTTCGTGTGTCGTGTTCGCGAACGAATCGCGGTTTAATATGGTTACCCTTGGGTTCGAGGTACTACGATTTGGTTTTGCTCTCATGCAGAAAAAAGAACATCAATGGTCTCTAACTGATCCAGCTGCAACTGCAACTCCCGTTCCGCCTCATCTGGAGGAGTAACCTACGGGCCCCAAGCGGCCTCCCTGTTCAAGATGCCAGTGGAGCAGGTAACTCAGGCCACCACTGGGCTATACTTCGGGACTATGCTCCCACCGATGAGCTTCAACGCCCTTGTACCATTGCAAGAAGTTCAGAAGAAGTCGGTCTTTGATCGGCTTACCACTAATGCGACCCCTTTTAATGGGTCGCCCAAACCAAGCGCCTCAGTTTTCAGCAGACTGGGCCAAAGCTCCAACGGGCCCGTGAAGAAGCCCGCAATACAAGAAGGCATTCTCCCGAAGCGGATAGCCATTCCTACTCCTGAAGTCACCAAGGTGACTTCTCCGGCTAAGGGGCCGGTCTTCACAAGACTGGCCGTTTCAGCTCCCACTCCGGGAGAAGTAACCAAGACCGTTTCCCCTGCATGAAAATCGTCCTTTTCAAGATTGGTTATTCCCTCTCAGCAAGCATCTGTCTTTGACAGGCTGGCGCCAACAGCAGACTCTCATCAGAACAGGGGGAATAGAAAAGCTGATCCAACAGCGGAGGTGATCCGAGCCGCACGACATGCTCGACGTCGCCACTGGCGTCGAGTGAGGAAAGCTGGGGGCAATTCCCCTTCTGGACTGACTCCGCCAGCTGCAATGGTGGAAGTTGATGCTGCTATTCAAACCAGGAACAGCTTTGAACTACTTGACAAGGTGCGCAGGAATTCGCCAACTGCTGTGCTGAAAAGATCTCCTCCACCAATGGAGAACGCTACAAAGGCGAAGCTGGAGCAGCCCCCTTGATTGTCAGAGTTTTTTTGTGTTTAAATTTACCGCAATCAAGATGGTGTCGCTTGGTAGCTAGCCGGTTGAGTACGGGTCGATCCACAGGGAGATGGTGTCCTTTTCTTTAAGTTCTAACAAGTTAAGTCCTAACTTTGGTAGGTTTTGCTTTAAGATCTACTAATGAGAATAAATTGATATAAAGGCTTGCTAGGGTTAGGATTAGGTTAGTTCGAAATAGGGATTTTTCTCACTTCTTTCAATACCCTAGTTAAGAATATAGGTGTTAGGGTAATAGTCAACAACGGAGATTAGCACGACTAGGAAGAAACTTAGTTTCTTCCTTTTGGTCCTTGTCCATCCGTTCTTTGCTCTTAGCCCTAACCTCCAGTTAATTCAACCACAACCGGTCTAACTAGGAAATCACCGCTATCATGTAGGATAGGGTGCCGTAGTGAGCGGATTATGGTTGATTTAAAGAGAGTCCTTAATTAAAATTATTTGGGCAAAGAAAGGAGTGAGAGAGATTTCCTTCTCTCAAGCCTTCCCTCTCCTATCCCTAACAAGTGAGGAATTATTCACTCATTAGGAAGATAACAATAAAATTCATTTTTTTTATTTTAATAGATGAAGATAAAAAATTGCAGAAATTAAAATTCAGATAAAAAGAATGCGAGATAAAAAAATAAAACTTACTTTATTGATGAGCTCTCAACAATGCATTACAATTGGAATTTAAATTTAGATCTAAGAATTAAAAAGAGGCATCCTCAAAAGAGGCACACTGAAAGAGGCACTCTAAGAAAGGCTTTGAACCCTCCTATCTATAGATAGGAAAAACCCTAGGTTACATTCTGATCCATACATGAATTTACCAAACTACCCTAAGAAAACCGGGTCAAAGCACCGACACCTCAACCGACACGTGCACCACACGACCGCGGAACCGTAGCAGAATAGCCTATTTGGCCGCGGATCCGTGGCCATTTGGTGGGCTCATGGGCCCAATTCTTTAGGGTTTCTTCAAGTTACTTTTATCTTCTGTTTTCTTCACTTGGTCTCTCAGAATCTCTTCAATCTCCTTCCAGATTTCCAACAGTGTAGAATGATGTGGACTTTTGCCTTGTGCTCCGTGTTGAAGTCTTGGATCTTGTGTTGCCCTTTTGCTTTGTGCATTAAAGTGTCTAAATGATTTTCCATTTGTTCCTTGAACTGGTAGGCGGCATCATACGGATTCATCTGTTGTTGGTCGTAGTCTCACATTTGTAGCGACTTTTCATGAATTTCACTGTAACGAGCTGAGAACATGTAACCTGCAACTATTTAGCAGATATGGATCAAAAGTACCTACTTATATGCAATGTGATTAAGAATGGGCGATACAAAAATGCAAAAATCTGATATAAACAAATACCCCCAAACTTATCTTTTGCTCGTCCCGAGCAAAACCAATTTTATTCTCAAAAATTCCTAACCTCAGTTTCGCAGGGAACACGATTGCACTGAGCTCGTGCAACAAGCCGTTAAACCTCTAGGTGTCCCTAGTAGGAGGAGTGTTATCTCCTGAGGGTTTTCAGTGGATACTACCCACAAAATCCGATCAATTTGGCGGTTGACTCTAATTCTTCAATTCAGTATTCTAGCAAGAAATTCTATTATTTTCAACTTAGAAATCATCAACCCGTATTTTTCACACTTCCTTTTCATTTATCTTAAGATCATATACGTTTTGCCAATTTATAAAGCTTTTAGCATCTCCTAAGTTTTCCTTCTAAGGTGAAATCTTAACTCAGGAATTTTTATCATCTCTACTGAAGATATAAGCCATATCTTTTATTCATATCTCTCCTCCAGACTCCAATTATATACCCTTACGTGTGTGTAATTATCACCCCCTACACTTGGAAATTCAATTCAAGCTATCATACTCTTGTCCATCTTCCAAAATACTTTTAGTTGGTGAATTTTAGATGAAATTGCTCACACATCTTTCATGCGACCGTTAATACTTCTTGAGGTACTAAACGACCGATTACAAAATGTGCTTGCGCATTTAGGCGTAATTCCTCGTCTTGCAATACCTAAGGCTTAGCAGTGACTTCCAAACCAGTTGGTCCAAGGCACTAGGTGATAAAGCACCCTCGCTATATTTTTTATTTATGCTGCCTTAAGTAATTACAAAACCAGTGTTCATTTTTTTATTTATCTCTTTATTCACCACTTATACTTTTATTTTATTTTCCTTCATACTAAGGATTTTAGACAAGAGCATTTCAAGGTATCCTCTACTATCCCAAGTTTCAAGATGTGTGTGAGTGCGTAACGTAGGGTATATACTTTCAGAATTTGGACTTAATGTTCAGAATTATTTTCAGACTTATACTTCAATTAGAGCTTTCAATACTCTTCCCTTATTTCGATTTAGCCCAAGAACTGAACTCAAAATTTGCCTATTCTAAATAAACTACAAGGACGTATATTTTCTACAGTTAAACTTTAAGAAAGGTTATTTTTAGCGTTTTTAATTTACTAAGTTTAGGGTGTAGTTTTTCCTAACTAGTCAACCGTCATGTTGAACTTATGTCAAATATGGCCAAAATTGAAATTTTTATTTTTTATTTTTTGATTTTTGATTTTTATGGGTTTTAAAATAAGCAAATGCAAAAATATACATATGAATGCGAAGGAAGAAAGCTTACCGAGCACACCTCCAAACTTAAACTGGACAGTGCCCTCACTGTCAGGCTACACCAAAAGAGTCAAAATTGTCGACGCTCCCTAAAAGAAAATTTTAAACAAAAAAAAAAAGCAAACCAAAATATATACAAAAAAAAGGTCCCCCCCAACTTAAGTGAAACAGTGTTTCCACTGTTTAAGCGTTAAAGTTCAGAGTTAGGGGGAGAAAAACACAGTATCAAGCTATACAAGGCCTTACACAGGCCAAAGGTTAGCACCAACCATTCAAAAAATTTATCGTTATAATGGTGTGGTTGGTGAAAGAACATTTTGTATGGAGCCAGGAAGAAGTGGGGAAGAGATAAGTGGTGTAAAAGAAAAGATTTACGTCTCGATTTGTAGAGACGAAACAATAATGGTGAATGGAAACGAGAATATGGATGATTAGGAATGGGAAGAATGGTCACATTCTCGTATGGGATAAGAAGAAATGGTGGTGGTTCGACTTCTTCAGGTGAAGGTTGATTAATCACAAAATCCGTATCGTTTAGGAATGCGAGTTCGTCGGCGAAAATATCTTCGAAACTTTCATCGATGGTCTGATTGAACGTTTCAATGTCAATAAGTGTTGCGCCAGAATTCAACACACTTGATTTTTCAAAAATTACGGAGGTTGGAGACTCGTAGGGCTCATCTACCTTATTCTCAAAAGAGTCTAAATCAAGTTGTTTTTCTAGAATTATCGAACTCAAAATATCGGATTGTGATTCATTAACACTCGCTATCATTAAAGAAAGATTAGAAGAAGAACCAGAGAAAGTGGGAGAAAGAAGTTGAATACAAACTTGAGGGTGGAGATGGAGTGTATAAATTAGCACAATTTGTAATGACAGATGTGTAAAAAGAGATTGTGCTAATCTATCAACCCACTGAGAAATGAGGCCAAATCCCTCAAGATTCGTGAGAAAACATGGGTACGTCGAACTTGGTAAACCAGACATTGAAAATGAAAGTATAACGGTTTCTTGCAAGGTCGGAACGAGGATGGAGGGAAGTGATTGAGGAAGGGTATCGATTAAAGATGCAGGAGGGTGTGCGCAGTCAATGAAAGAGATAGAATGAATTGGAAAATCCGACTCCTCAAGTAAAACTGCTTCATCCTCAATAATTTCCTCAATACTCTCCTCAAAATTTAGCTTATCCATGCAATTCTCATCAAAATCAAGACGCATATGAAGTTCGGGAGAAACATTTAATGACTCGGGATGATGAATTGGAGAGAAAAATTCAGTCAAATCTGCGGGTTCATCATCCAAAATATTCCCAGCGTCAATATCCTTAATCAAGTGAAAATTAATTTTCTCAGACACCTCATCAAAAGCATGGATATTAATCAATTCAGGTTCTAGAGTGGAGGTGTAGAGGTCAAAGGGATTGGTGATGGTTTCACTCGAAAGGGACCCTTCACAATCAGGTAAATCAAACACTACAAAGTCGCACAACTCATTAAACATTTTATCTTCAACTGGTGAATCATTTGGAACACTTGATAGACATTCAAAACCGAAGTTGTGGGATTCAATTGGGGATGGGTAGGTTTGATTTAGAAGGGTGTACAGATCACTCTCACCACTCAAATTTTCAATCTGTCCAACCACCTCATCATACATTGGAAAATTTGGAGCTAGTTGGAAACCAGCTACCGGGTCACTAGGTTATATGAAGGCAGCCATAGATGCATTCAAATCTATCATCTATTGGCATGACGCTACCCTAAAGTCTTCCAACGCCTGTTCCAAACTAGACATGGGTTGTGAAGGAGATTCAGTAAAAGATTCAAAGTTGTTTGGATACTGAAAACTCCCAAATGGCTGTGTAGAAGCAATGTCCAGGGAAGGTGCAAAAGTTGGGTAGGATGGACAGGAATAGAATGGTTGGACAGGGGTAGGATCAACATATGGATAAGAAGGTGAATGGAATTGTTGATCCAAAGAATTCGCATTGGTGAAAGGAGTGAAAGATCGGTTATGAGATTGTTCCATATGTTCAGCAATAGACATGGGTTTCGGAGTTACAACAGGACTCAAAAAAGGAGTATCAACGGAAGAAGGTAGTGAAGGTTGAAATGGTTGATACAAGATGGATTGCGGAGTCCAATTGGTTGCCCTAGACGCGTCTATTCAATCTTTCAAAGAAATTTTGGGCATGGAGGGGTCGTTCGAAATTCGACCAAAACAAAAACCGTAGGAAGTAATGTCTGGTTGTGGGTACCAAAGTTCGGCAAGAGTTTTGCGAGGTGGGGTACCCATGATGTGATGAGAGAAAGGAGAAGAAAAAGAATGTGTTTTTTTTTTAAAATTTGTAAAAAAATTGTTTGTTTATGGAGTTTAGAAATTTTTGAAAGAGTTTTGCAAGAATGTATACGGACTTACTTCAAACAATCACAGTTAAAACATGCACAATCAAACCTAGAGCTATGGTCTTCTAAGTCCACTAGACTGCTCCTAACTGTTCCAAAGTGACAAATTGTGAGATATCTCTCAAATCGTCTCTTCACTGCCAATTGTGGCCAGGTAAGCATAAATGAAGAAAGGAGGATTGATTTGATCTCAAAGAATATTTATTACAGCAATCAAGAACGGCGTCTCTTGGTAGCTAGCCGGTGAGTATGGGTCGGTCTACAGGGATTTTGTGTATCCTCGAGAGTTAATTCCGATTGTTGTCGGATTGATTAAATCTAAAAACTAAAAACTAAGTTGATCTAGATTAAAATCTTGCTGGGTTAGGTTTAGATTAGGTTTGGAAAGTCAATATTCCTCACCGCTTTCTATGCCCATATTAAGATCTCTTTTAGGAGTTATGGTAATAATTAATAAAGTGGATTAAGACCATCGGAAAGAAACGGTGTTTCTTCCTCTAGGTTCTTTTCCTTCCTTTCTTAATTCTTACCCTAACCTCCATGGAAAACACGCGCAACCGATCCTTTATACTACGGTATCACCACTACCTCGTGGGATAGGGTGCCGCAGGGAGCGGTGTGTGCATGTATGCATGGAGCCTTATAAAAACGTGTGATGGGCAAGAAAGGGGTAAGAGATCTTCATCTCTCAAACCTTCCCCAAATCTAACCCTAACAAGCGAGGAGACTACTCACTCATTAGGGAATTGAAAAACATTTTCTAATTATCTAACTAGGGCAAATAATAAAGATCTATACTAGGGCAAGAAAGAAATTACCTAGGGCATGGAAATAAAATTTAACTAGGGCAATGAAAAGAAAACTTACTCCTAATTTTTATTTGATGCTCTCTTCCTTCTTTACAGAAATTTACAGATCTGAATTTAGATAGATGAAATGAGGCACAAGAAGAGGCATACCTCCAAAAGAGGTTTAGGGCTTCTATTTATAGATCATAGAAACCCTAGGGTTACAATTGATTCACGTCTGCATTTACAATTTTACCCCCTAAGAAAAGACTAGTCAACGCGCCGCAAGCCTTCACAAAGATTTTGCACCGACACGGGCGACACGTGGCTCGCACGCGCCACGAAATTTTTCCACCGATACACGCTTCCTTTGGTCGCGGAACCGCGGCCAGAAGGCAGGTTTGGCCGCGGATCCACGGCCGTAGTGTGGCTTCTTGAGTTGGAATTTCTAGGGTTTGGTCTGGTCGCTGGTGTCCTCTATTTTCTTCAGTTTGTTCTTCAGAATGTCTTCTGGTTCTCTTCCAGATTTCCACGGTGAATAATGTAGTGGACTTTTACCGTTGCTTCGTGTTGAAGTCTTGAATCTTGCTCTGCCTTTGTGCTTTATGAATTTGTCCATTGATCTTCGTTTAGTCTTCAAACTGTAGGCTTGATCAAGATTCTTCCATTTGTTGGTCGTAGTCTCACTTTTGTATCGTCTTTTCATCTTTTCACTGTTTTTGTTCCGAGAATCTGTAACATGCAACTATGTAGCAGACATAGGTCAAAAGCACCTGTTTATTTGTAAAATGAATAAGAATGGGGAATATAATAATGCAATATTATGATATGAACAAATACCCCCAAACTTATCTTTTGCTCATTCTCAAGCAAACCTAATTTTATTCTCGAAAAAGACCTAGCCTCACTTTCGCAGGGAAACGCGATTGCACCGAGCTCGTGCAACAAGCCGTTAAACCTCTAGGTGTCCCTAGTAGGAGAAGTGTTGTCTCCTGAGGGTTTTGAGCCGATACTACCCATAAAATCCTATCAATTCGGCCTATTAACTTTTATTCTCCAATTAGGTTTTCTAATTAAGAACTCTATTATCTTCGACTCATAAATCATCCACCCGTATTCTTCATGCTTCTTTATTATTTTAACTTAAGATTATATATGTTCTTGTAAATTTACTTAGCTTTTAGCATCTTTCAAGTTTTCCTTCTAGGGTTCTATCTCAAGTTAGGAATTTCTATCATCTCTACTAAAGATATAAGCCCTATCTTTCATTCCTATCTCTCATCTAGATCCCAATCATATACCCCTACGTGTGTGTATATATCACCCCTATACTTGGAAATTCAAATCAAGCTATCATACTCTTGTCCATCGTCCAAAGTACTTTTCAATTGGTGAATTTTTAGATGAAATTGCTCACACATTTTTCATGCGACCGTTAATACTTCTTGAGGTATCAACGACCGATTACAAAATGTGTTTGCACATTAAGGCATAATTCCTAGTCTTGTAATCCCTAAGGCTTTTAGCAGTGACTCCCAAACCAGTTGGTCTAAGGCACTAGGTGATAAAGCACCCTCGCTAAATATTTTTTTCTATTAATGCAGCCTTAAGTAATCACAAAAACCAGTGTTCATTTTTTTTTATCTCTTTATTCACACTTGTATTTTTATTTTATTTTCCTTCATACTAAGGACTTTAGAAAAGAGCATTTCAAGGTCTCTTTTACTATTCCAAGTTTCAAGGTTCGTGTTTGTGCAATTTGTAGGGTATATATTTTCAGAATTTAGACTTAAGATTAAGAATTATTTTTCAAACTTATACTTTTAATAAAAATATCAATACGTTTCCTTTGTTTAAACTAAGCCCAAGAAATGAACTCAAAATTTGCATATTTCTAAATAAACTACAAAGACATATACTTTCTACCGTTAAATTTTAAGAACGGTTATTTTTAGGGGTTTTAATTTACTAAGTCTAAGATCTAGTTGTTCCTAACTAATTAACCTTTTTGTCAAACTTAAGTCAATTATGGCCAAAATTGAATGTTTTAATTTTTATAATTTTTGAAATTTTTCAATTTTTTTATGGGTTTTAAAATAAGTATGCAAATGCAAAAATATACACATGAATGCGAAGGAAAAAGGCTTACCGAGCATACCTCCAAACTTAAACTTGACAGTATCCTCACTGTCAGGCTACACCAAGAGGGTCAAAATTGTCGGCGCTCCCCTGTTTATTTATTTACAATTTTTTTATTGTTAAAAGAAAAACAAAATATATATACATAAAAAAACCCCAAACTTAAGTAAGACAGTGTTTCCACTGTTTTAAACGTTAAAGTTCAGAGTTAGGGAGGAGAAAAATCAAACTATACAAGGCCTTACACAGACCAAAGGTTAGCACCAACCATTCAAAAATTCTATTGTGATATGGTAGGGTTGGTGGAAGAATGGAGTGTAGAGAAAGGAGTTGAGAAACACACGAGACCGTATGGGAAGAAGAGTGGAATATGGTCTCGGTGGAGGAGAAAAATGGCGGAAAAGAGAAAGAAGTGTAGTACGAACTTGAGGGTGTAAATCGAGTGAATAAATTAGCGCAAATTATGATGACCGATGTGTTAAAAGCGATTGTGCTGATTTATCAACCCGTCGAGAAATGGGGTCAAATCCCTCAAGATTCGCGAGAAAACATGGGTACTTTGAACTTGGTAAACCATCCATTGAAAGTGGAAGCGTGACGAATTCTTGCTCGGTCGAAACGATAGGAAGGACGAAAGGGAGTGATTTAGGGATAGTCTTATTCTCGCCTAAGCAAACTGTCTCGAACTTGAAGGATTCCATCAATGGTTCGAAATGACTGTAAGCAACCGAGTCTGATGGTTCAACTAACTCATCTGAAAATTCAAATGACTCAAACTCGGGCGGTGAGTCTTCAAAATCGTCCGAAAAAGTGAAGCACTCGTAATCGTTATCGGCTGTGAGAACTGTGTCAGAATCAAAGAGGTACACACTAGTGGCGTCCAAACTGCTGTGATCGAATAGAAATTTTTCAAGCTCACAGTCCTCCTGCGTGATCTTTTGTGTGGTCGGAACGATGGAAAGGAGGGAGGGTGATTTAGTAAGTATAACAGTTAAAGGTTCGGGAGGATGAATTGGAAAATCCGACTCATCAAACAAAAATGGTTCATCCTCAATACTATCCTCAATACTCTCCTCAATACTATCCTCATGATTCTCCTCAAAAGTTATCTCATCCATGCTATTATCATCAAAATCAAGACGCATATGAAGTTCGGGAGAAATATTTAATGACTCGGGATGATGAATTGGAGATAATATTTCAGTCAAATTTACGGGTTCATCATCCAAAATATTCCCGGCGTCAATATCCTCAATCAAGTGAAAATCAAATTTTTTAGACACCTCATCAAAAGCATGGATATTTATCAATTCAGGTTCTAGATTGGAGGTGTAGAGATCGAAAGGATTGGTGATGGTTTCACTCGAAAGGGACCCTTCACAATCTGGCAAATCAACCATTATAAAGTCACACAACTCATTAAACATTTTATCTTCAACTGGTGAATCATTTGGGACACTTGTTTGAAAACCGGAGTTGTGGGATTCAATTGGTGATGGATAGGTTTGATTTGGAAGGGTGCACAGCTCACTTTCTCCACTCAAATTCTTACTCTGTCCAACCGCCTCATCATACATTGGAAGATTTGAAGCTAGTTGGAAACTAGCTACTGGTTCACTAGGTTGCATAAGGGCGGCAATGGATGCATCCAAATTCCTCATCTGTCGGTTTGTTGCTGCAATGTACGCTTCCAACGACTGTTCCAGACTAGACATGGGTTGTGAAGGGGTTTCAGTAAAAGATTCAAAATTGTTTGGATTTTGGAAACTCCCAAATGGTTGTGTAGAATCAATGTCTAGGAAAGGTGTGAAAGTCGGGTAGGACTGGTAGGAATTGAATAGTTGGACAGGAGTAGGATCAACATTTGGATAAAAAGATGAAAGGACTTGTTGATCCCAAGAACTGGAAATGTTGAAAGGAGTGAAAGATCGGTTACGAGATTGTTCAATATATTCAGCGATAGACATGGGTTTCGGAGTTACAACAGGACTCAAAAAAGGGGTATCAACAAAAGAAGGTTGAAATGGTCGATACAAAGTAGATTGTGGAGTTGAACTGTTTCTCCTAGATGCTTCTATTCGATCTTTCAAAGAAATTTTGGGCATGGAGGGGTCGTCCGTAATTCGACCAAAACAATTCGTGTATGAAGCAATGTTTGGATGAGGGTACCAAAGTTCAGCAAGAGTTTTGTGAGGTAGGGTACCCATGATGTAAGAAGGAGAAGAAAAAGAATGTGGGGTGCACAGATTTCTTAGCGACAAGTTGCAAGTTTTTTTGTAAAAAAAAAATTTTCTTTTTGTGTTTTCTTCTTCTTTTTATATGGAACTTTTTGCAAAAAGATTTTCAATAAAAGGCTTAGACACACGTTCAACCACAAATGCACAATCAGGCCTAGATCTAGGGTCACCTAGGTCAGCTAGACATCTCCTAACTGTTCCAAAGGGCAAGAAGTAGGACCTCAAACCGCCTCTTCACCGCCAATTGTGGCCAGGTAAGCACAAGTAGGGAAAGGAGGGATCCGCTCACGAATCATCGTGAGACGAGCCTTTTAAAATTACCTTTCACTACCTGTCTAGCCTAGGCACCACAAAGTCAGGTTAGGATCAACGGTCGATGCCTACAACTATTCCTTTGTCCTATTGAGCGTGAAGTCCTTAGGGCTGAGTCTAATCTTTTTTAATTAAACTTGATGGTCAATGCAATATGCCTTAGGTGATTTTTGGGGTCCTGGGAAGGGTAATGAAATCCCCACCCAATCTGGATTGGTGTTCAAGCCCCTTAAAGTCAATTTAAAATATGCAAAGCAGTAAACACAATCACTTGCAAACAATTTTTTTTTTAGCGTGGCGTAAAGAATCCTGCACAAGATCAATTATTGGAAGGGGAGAGATTTTTTAGCGCAAAGAATCCTGCAGGAAATTTTTACAGAGGAGATATTGGGGTTGCAGAGAAATAACAGAGGAGACTTACAGTGGGATTTCGCTTGCTGGCGTCACAAGACTGCGGCGGATCCGCGGTCAAAGACCGGTCAAAGCGGCGGTTCCGCGGTCGGTTGGTTTGTTCAGATCTCCAAATCTTTTCTGTTGCTCTGTTATGGTACTCCTTGATTGTTCAGATCTGATGTTTTCTGTTTCGCTCTCTGGATTTTTCCAGATCTGAATTTGTTCGTCGGTCCTGCAAAAATTCAAACGAAATACCCTTCACAAAATAACAAGATGATAAATTTTTTTATATTTTTTAATTTTCAGTTTTTATGATTTTTCAATTTTTTATTAACCCGAAATTGCAAAAAGAAAATACTACGCCATCCCCGGCAACGGCGCCATTTGATTTGATCTCAAAGAATATTTATAACCGCAATCAAGAATGGCGTCTCTTGGTAGCTAGCCGGTGAGTACGGGTCGGTCCACAGGGATTTTGTGTATCCTCGATTTGTTCTAACGAGTTAATTCCGATTGTTGTCGGATTGATTAAATCTAAAAACTAAAAACTAAGTTGATCTAGATTAAAATCTTGCTAGGGTTAGGTTTAGGTTAGGTTTGGAAAGTCAATATTCCTCACCGCTTTCTATGCCCATATTAAGATCTCTTTTAGGAGTTATGGAAATAATTAATAAAATGGATTAGGACTATCGGGAAGAAACGGTGTTTCTTTCTCTAGGTTCTTGTCCTTCCTTTCTTAATTCTTACCCTAACCTCCATGGAAAACACGTGCAACCGGTCCTTTATACTACGGTATCACCGCTACCTCATGGGATAGGGTGCCGTAGGGAGCGGTGTGTGCATGTATGCATGGAGTCCTATAAAAACGTGTGATGGGAAAGAAAGGAGTGAGAGATCTTCATCTCTCAAGCCTTCCCCAAATCTAACCCTAACAAGCGAGGAGACTACTCACTCATTAGAAAATTGAAAAACATTTTCTAATTATCTAACTAGGGCAAATAATAAAGATCTATAGTAGGGCAAGAAAGATATTACCTAGGGCATGAAAATAAAATTTAACTAGGGTAATGAAAAGAAAACTTACTCCTAATTTTTATTTGATGCTCTCTTCCTTCTTTACAGAAATTTACAGATCTGAATTTAGATAGATGAAATGAGGCACAAGAAGAGGCATACCTCCAAAAAAGGTTTAGGGCTTCTATTTATAGATCATAGAAACCCTAGGGTTACAATTGATTCACGTCTGCATTTACAATTTTACCCCCTAAGAAAAGACTAGTCAACGCGCCGCAAGCCTTCACAAAGATTTTGCACCGACACGGGCGACACGTGGCTCGCACGCGCCACGAAAATTTTCCACCGATACGCGCTTCCTTTGGCTGCGGAACCGCGGCCAGAAGGCAGGTTTAGCCGCAGATCCGCGGCCGTAGTGTGGCTTCTTGAGTTGGAATTTCTAGGGTTTGGTCTGGTCGCTGGTGTCTTCTATTTTCTTCAGTTTGTTCTTCAGAATGTCTTCTGGTTCTCTTCCAGATTTCCACAGTGAATAATATAGTGGACTTTTACCGTTGCTTCGTGTTGAAGTCTTGAATCTTGCTCTGCCTTTGTGCTTTATGAATTTGTCCATTGATCTTCGTTTAGTCTTCAAACTGTAGGCTTGATCAAGATTCTTCCATTTGTTGGTCGTAATCTCACTTTTGTATCGTTTTTTCATCTTTTCACTGTTTTTGTTCCGAGAACCTGTAACCTGCAACTATGTAGCAGACATGGGTCAAAAGCACCTGTTTATTTGTAAAATGAATAAGAATGGAGAATATAATAATGCAATATTATGATATGAATAAGGGTTCCGCTCACGAATCACCGTGAGACGGGACTTTTAAAGTTACCTTTCTCACTTGTCTAGCCTAGGCACTACAAAGTCAATTTTAGATAAACGATTGAATGCCCACAACCTTCCTCTGTCCTAATGAGCATGACAGTCCTTAGTTGGCTGAGTCTAGGTATTTTTTAATTTAGCTCAAGGGTGATGCATATGCTTTTAGTGATTTTTGGGGTCTTAGGAAGGGTAATGAAATCCCCACCCAATCTTAATTGGTGTTATAGCCCCTTAAATTCCGTATTAATTATGCAAAGTAGTAACACACCAAAAATCTAAAACACCTGCAAAAATTTTTTTATTTGGCAGCGCAAAGAATCCTGCACAAAAACAATTTATTGGATAGGAGAAAGAGAATCTGTGCAAAGAAACCTGCAGGAAATTTTTTCAGTGAGTGTAGAGGAAAGGAGATGAGAAATGAGATACTCACAGAGATTTTTGGTTGCTGACGTCACCCGTTGACCGCGGTTCCGCGGTCAAACCCTTTCTTCTGCCACGGTTCCGCTGCCTAACAGAAGGTTGACTGCTTTAAATTTTGTCTCTGTGCTGAGTTAGTTTTCCTCTACCTGTTTAGATCTCCTGAATATTGATTTGTTTACTGAATTTGCTCCAGATCTGAAACAGAGTTTGCTCCAAGCCTGCACACTTGCACAAAAACCTTTTAAAAATAACAAGATGATTTTTATTTTTATTTTTATTTTTATTTTGTTTTAAAAATTTTCAACTTTTATAATTTTTAAATTTTTTTAATTTTTTTTTAATCCGAAATTACACAAAGATTAAACTACCGTGTCCCAGGCAATGGCGCCATTTGATTGTCAGTGTTTTTCTGTGTTTAAATTTACCGCAATCAAGACGCTGTCGCTTGTTAGCTAGCCTGTTGAGTACGGGTCGATCCACAGGGAGATGGTGTCCTTTTCTTTAAGTTCTAACGAGTTAAGTCCTAATTTTGGTAGGTTTTGTTTTAAGATCTACTAATGAGAATAAATTGATATAAAGACTTGCTAGGGTTAGGATTAGGTTGGTTCGAAATAGAGATTCTTCTCACTTCTTTCAATACCCTAATTAAGAATATAGGTGTTAGGGTAATAGTCAACAACGGGGATTAGCACGACTAGGAAGAAACTTAGTTTCTTCCTTTTGGTCCTTGTCCGTCCATTCTTGGCTCTTAGCCCTAATCTCCGGTTAATTCAACCACAACCGGTCTAAGTAGGGAATCACTGCTATCATGTAAGATAGGGTGCCGTAGTGAGCGGATTATGGTTGATTTAAAGAGGGTCCTTAATTAAAATTATTTGGGCAAAGAAAGGAGTGAGAGAGATTTCCTTCTCTCAAACCTTCCCTCTCCTATCCCTAACAAGTAAGGAATTACTCACTCATTAGGAAGATAACAATAAAATTCAATTTTTTTTATTTTAATAGATGAACTAAATTGCAGATAATAAAAGAACAGATAAAAAATTGCAGGAATTAAAATTCAGATAAAAAGAATGCGAAATAAAAAAAAATAAAACTTACTTTATTGATGACCTCTCAACAATGCATTACAATTGGAATTTAAATTTAGATTTAAGAATTAAAAAGAGCCATCCTCAAAAGAGGCACACTGAAAGAGGCACTCTAAGAAAGGCTTTGAACCCTCCTATTTATAGATAGGAAAAAACCCTAGGTTACATTCCGATCCATACATGAATTTACCAAACCACCCTAAGAAAATCGGGTCAAAGCACCGATACCTCCACCGACACGTGCACCACACGGCCGTGGAACCGCGGCAAAATAGCCTGTTTGGCCATGGATCCGCGGCCATTCGGTGGGCTCATGGGCACAATTCTTTAGGGTTTCTTTAAGTTGCTTTTATCTTCTGTTTTCTTCACTTGGTCTCTCAGAATCTCTTCAATCTCCTTCCAAATTTCCAACAGTGCAGAATGATGTGGACTTTTGCCTTGAGCTCCGTGTTGAAGTCTTGGATTTTGTGTTGCCCTTTTGCTTTGTGCATTAAAGTGTCTAAATGATTTTCCATTTGTTCCTTGAACTGGTAGGCGGCATCATACGGATTCATCTGTTGTTGGTTGTAGTCTCACATTTGTAGCGACTTTTCATGAATTTCACTGTAACGAGCTGAGAACCTGTAACATGCAACTATTTAGCAGACATGGATCAAAAGTACCTACTTATATGCAATGTGATTAAGAATGAGCGATATAAAAATGCAAAAATCTGATATGAACACCCCTCAGCGGCTGTCCTCTAAAATTTACAAGGTCTGACGTCAAGTCCAAGACTCGGTGATTGATCAAGATTACTCTCGCCGACAGAAAAAGGTGAAAGTTCAGCGAGAAGAGGACCATCCTGTCAAGCCACAAAAGGTGTCATCTGTTTGGGTGCCCGCTGCAACGGCCCCCTCAACTTCGACCGCCCACAAAAGAAAGAGGCCGGAGAAGATCCCTGCGTCTTTGGCAAATCGCAAAGACACTAAATCTAAATGCCCCAAGTCTGGGGGCATGGTGGTGCACACCATCTATATGGCATCCGGAAAAGAAGATAGCCGTATCTCCACAGGTCATCGACCGCTTACGCGATTAGTGACTAAGGCTCAGGAGCAACAACAACAAAAACTCCAAGAAATGCTAACAGCTATGGCCGCACTTATGGGACCGAAAGCAAGCCCGGAGACATCCTCGGAGCAGCGCCGTGAGCAGGAAACTGATGCTGAATTCCTTCGAAGAATGCTTGAGAAGAAGGACAAAGAGGCCGCGGAACAAGCGGCCAATATAAAACAAATGTCCCTTCTATTCCAAGATATGGTGGGCATGATGATCCAGCCGGACCCTCCAGCCGAAAACCCTCCAGTAATAATTGAAGATGATAGAGGAGAGACATTAAATCCTCTGCCGGCTCTGTCAGCAGCCAAGGAGGAGACCATCTCAAAAGCCGCCCTGGATGATTACATCGCTCAGCAGATACGAGTTCATCAGGCGAATGAAGCAGCTGGCCAAATTGTTAAAACTGGACGAGCCTATCCGGGTTGGTACGACCAAATAAAGTACCCCCCGGGATACACGATCCCCAAATTCCACGTATATAAGGGGACGGGAAATCCGCATTAGCACGTCGCTCAATTCAGAGCCTTGTGCGGCAACACCGGAGGTGACGATAAGCTAATGCTTCACCAATTCGTTGGCAGCTTGTCGGAGACAGCATTCGAGTGGTATTCCGAACTCCCAAATGACTCTGTCAAGACATTTGCAGAGATGGGGTTGCTATTCACCCAGCGTTTCGCAAGCGCTAGCGAACGCACCCCAATCACGGCATTGATCAATGCTAGGGTGAAGCCTGGAGAAACATGGGTTCAGTACGCGATACGGTGGCGGAATTTATGGTCGAAGTGCGAGCAGCGCATCGAAGAGGCGCCAGCGGTAGACATGTTCGTAGGGACCCTTGACCCTCAAGCGGCCATTTCAAAATTCATGATGTTCTTCAAGACAACTACTTTCCAGGCCTTGATTGACAAGTTGGCCCAAATGGACCAAATGGGCCACAGGCCTTCCTCTTCGAAGCCGGAGCCACGAAATGAAAAAGGGAAAGGGAAAGCGACTTCGTCGCCAATGCTCGGCAACAGCCCAGTGGTCCAAAACTAACTGATCGCCAAGACGAGAAACGACGATTCTTTAATGAGAAAATGAAGCGCCCTTATTCGTTTCCCCGGGACAAAACGAGGAGACTGTTCGAGCTGGCGGTGCGCAACAGGCTCATTAACTTACCGGATCCAAAACGCCCATTGCAACCCAGTGAGACTAATAATCCCAATTATTGCCCCTATCACCAAGCGATAGGCCATCCAATCGAAGATTGCTTCATCTTTAAAGGGTGGATTGAGAACCAATACCAACAGGGCAAATTCGCATTGTCCGAGAATTGGAAAGTAAACCCGCCCCAGCCGCACGCTTTCAAAAATGCGGACAAACCGGGGGCATCATGCTCTTTTGTCGAAGAAGCTCCATGGGAGGTCGCTCTTTCAACCAAAACGAAAAGAATGTTGAAGGATCTCCAAACATGTCCGGGGATCAGGTGGAAAAATCAGCTAGAACCCGAGATCATCGAGGGAATGCTGAAGCCGCGCTCGACGCCAAAAATTGGTAGCGATAATCAAAACGCTCAGGTCCAGCCGTCAAAGTCTTCGAAGAAAAAGAAGAAAACCAAAAAGCTCGTGAAGCCTGCTGACAAGCGCACGGACCTGCAAAAACACATCGACGCGCTGGAAGAATATAACCAGAAGGTACGAACCCCGATCACGCTCCAAGATTTTCTCGACCACATCCTTGAGGACAGAGACGATGACAATGATGGGGGAGAGGACTCGGCAGATGAAACTGAAGGTTATGTGGCAAGCTGCCACATGATCTCTCACTCGTCGATGGATGGTGAAGAAGCACCTGATACAAAGTAACTGGGGGAAGATCCAGAACCAGAATCAAAACCCTTGGAATTTTCTGACAAGATCATCGACCTACTGCTGAACGAAACCCGTCAGAAGAGCAAGGATGATCGAGAACACGAAATGGCTATATTCGAAAAGGCCAGGAGTCGGCGTCAATTTCAAGAAGTCATGGGTCGTGAAATACCCCAACTAGATCAAAGCACTTCTGTCGCCAGCAAAAGCAGGTTCAAAACGAGGAAACGATTCGCCAAAGCCTTGTCCATGGGAATGAAACTGCCACCTTTCAAAGGGAATGCTCCCGGCAGTATGCACCCTGACGAAGCATCCCACCTATTGCTTATACCATCAGAGGATTGCACATTCTACCGAAGAATGCGTGGCCTTTAAAAAATGGTGGCAAGGGTATGTCGCTCACAGGCAACACTTTAGGAGGATGAAACGCAAAACTCGTCGAGAACAAAAGAGCACGACAGATGAGCGCGAAAGAACTGGCGGCAACTGTCACATGGTTGACAGCAAAGGATCGCAAGTTCCTACTTTCGGGAGCGATTCTGATGAAGAAATGCCCCTTGGCCCTCTCTTCAAGGAATCTACCTCCGAAGCAGAAGAAATGAAAACCTGCGAGAATATCAAGCTGCGTAATCGCACATTACCTTAAAAGAATCTCAGACCCGCAAACAAGAGGTCGAACAAAAAGGATAAAAGGAAGGAAAAAGTCCCTGAGGATATTGCCCTCGACGATCGAGTCGTCGAAGAGCTGGCAGCCAAGGACCCGCCCAAGAAAAGCAAGGTGGATTATAACGTTCTAGCACACCTGAGAAAGATTCCTTCACAGTTAAGCATTCTCGATGCCCTTCTGCTATCTAAAGAGGCGTGAGATTCTCTAATCAAAGCGTTACAAGACCCCGGACAGTTTCAAGCTTTCCTCGCAGAAGAAAAGATGAAGGACGAGTTGGAAGAAGTTCACACAGCCGACATCACCTTCAGCGACGAAGATCTCCTCCTCGGGACATGCGAGCATAACCGTCCCCTTTATGTCTCTGGATACTGTCATGATATTAAGATAGGCAAAATCCTGGTTGACAATGGGTCCTCCGTCAACCTCCTCAATGTAAGAGTGTTGAAGGAAATCTGCATGAGCGTTCAGCACCTCGCTCGTGATAAAATCACCATCTCCGGGTTTGACTCTCAGTCATCACAGACGCTCGGGTCTGTAATATTGACATTATGCCTTGGGTTGCTCGTCACGGACATCAAGTTTCATGTCATTGACGCCAAGACTTGCTACAACGCTTTGCTCGGCAGGCCTTGGTTACACGAGTACAACATCATCCCTTCTACACAACATCAGCGTATGAAGTACTTCAAATATGGTCTTGAGTATACCGTGACAGGGGAACTGAACCCATTTTCCGTAAATGAAGTCCAAAAGTACGAGGATGCAAAGTATTTCCTGTCGGACTTTGAAGACACGGAAAGATGTCGCAAACCAGAGAGCAAACAAAAAGCTATCACCACAATTCCAGTCTTCAGGAGCGATACCGAGGAGGATGAAGAGATATTCTATTCCGGGCTGCCCCAATACACCAAGCCGGAACCGTCCACCCCTATGTTGGTCTTCGAAAGTGACTCTGAAGACGGAATCAATGCAATATTCTCTGCTCGGCCATCGATACAAGCCTTCGCTGATGAAGATCAAAGCTTGCAAATCGCCATGGTTCCGCAAGAGCATTACAAAGAGCTCGACGTGCTCGGTACCTATAGTGTACAAGAACTGCAGACATTATACGTCCCTCCCAGGCGAAGAGATGAAAAGAAGATCCTCTTTTATCAATCCACGGAAACCAAAGTGGAGAAAGAAGTTTGGCATGGTGCCGAGTCTGCACTTGACAGGCTCCAGCCCATCCGTCTGCCCAGATACTACACAGAAGGATTAAAAAGGCTATTGAAGTGTCAAGGTGTACCCTTCAAACAGACTGCTCGACAAGCTCAATTCTACAACAGGATCTGGGATGTCCCCGGAACTCAGCAAAAATTGCCCAACGGGAGAATGGAAACGATCGGGCTTGGATATGTTCAATCCAGGAAACGGGAACGATTCCACGGCTGCTACGTTATACATGACTTTGATGAAGAAGGAGATGTTCTGTTAAAAGACGCTAACCCTGAACCAAAACGAGGTCCCGCCATGAAAGTGCCAAGTCCGTCGTTTGAAGAACAGATGAACAAGCTAATAAGGGAAGCGGGTCAGAAGGTCCGGGATGACCATAGCCGCGAAATGGCCATTTACGAGAAAGCCAGGACGCGGCACCTCCTTCAATAGGCCGCGGAAAATGACAATGCTCTTCGTCGCCAACCCGTCATACAAAAGACTCGGCGCAGTGGCAAAAATAAACCAAAGAACGGGAAAAACGTTCGACAGCAGCGTAGCGGGTCTAAGAAACCACGTGATCAAGAATCTAGCAGCCGGGATCCGTCTCTTATAAAGAAGTTGGATCGAGCATATTCTTTTCCCCAAGACAAGACAAAGAAGATATTCGATCTTGTCATAAAACATCAGATGATGACACTCCCGGAGTCCAAGCACCCCGAGCAAGCAGACGAGATCTCTCACCCAGACTATTTCTCTTATCACCGAGCAATAGGATATCCTCTCAAAGACTGCTTCACCTTCAAGAACTGGGTTGAAGACCAGTATCAACTCGGCAGATTCTCTCTATCCAACAGTTGGAGGGTAAGTCCGCCACGAAATCATGAATCAAAATCCACTTATGCGATGAGAGTAGAACCAAATCAACATCGGTCTTAGAAATGATCCCGTACCTGTCACGCGATAACGCTGTCAAAAGAAAAACCCGAGGATATGGATGACCTTTCTTGGTGCTTCGACAACAAAGAAGATGAGTTGATCTCAGAATTTCCACCGGCGCCAAAAGAGCTGGAAGATGGGATACATACTACTGCAGATGACATCAGAAAAATCGACTTGGGAATGGCAAACGACCCACGGCCGACGTTTGTCGGTGAACTGTTGTCTGAAGAAAAGGAGGCTACGCTCAAGGACATGCTCATGCAGTATAAAGACTGTTTCGCATGGAACTATTCCGAGATGTCAGGACTAGATCCAGAAATAGCCATGCACAGATTGGCGATACTCCGGACATCAAGCCAGTCAAACAAGCACCAAGTAGGATGCGGCTCGAACTCGAAATGAGCATCAACGCCGAAGTCAAGAAGCTAATCGACTCCGGCTTCATCCAAGAGCTTCAGTACCCTGACTGGATCGCCAACATCGTCCCAGTGATGAAGAAAAATGGGACGGTGCGCATATGCGTGAACTTCCGGGATCCCAACAAAGCTCGCCCGAAGGACGACTTTCCAGTACCGGTCACTGAGCTGATGATAGATAATACGTCCACTCACGAAGTTTTCTCCTTCATGGACGGCTCATCAGGATACAACCAGATAAAGATGCATCCTGAGGACCAGAAGCATACCGCTTTCCGGACACCTTTGGGCATATTCTGCTATAAGGTGATACCTTTCGGTCTAAAGAACGCCGGTGCCACCTATCAGAGGGCCATGACGAAGATTTTCGATGACCTCATACATAAAATCGTTGAATGCTATATTGACGACCTCGTAATTAAAAGCAAATCATACGAGAAACATTTAGAGCATCTAAAGATCGTGTTTCAGCGCCTTCGGAAATACAATTTGAAGATGAACCCTCTCAAATGTGCGTTCGGAGTTTCCTCGGGCAAGTTCCTAGGATTCGTCGTCCGACATCGAGGCATCGAGATAGACCCGTCGAAGATCAAGGCGATCATGGAAATGCCTCCGCCAAGGACTCTCAAGCAACTGTGGTCTCTCCAAGGAAAGCTCGCGTATATCCGGCAATTTATAGCCAATCTTTCTGGTAAGTACCATCCTTACAGTCACCTAATGAAGAAAGGAACCACGTTCGTATGGGATCGCAAATGCCAAAGCGCACTGGACGAAATCAAGCAATACCTGCATAATCCGCCAGTACTGGCCGCTCCCGTTAAAAGAAAACCTCTCGTCCTGTACACAACAGCCCTCGAAGGTTCCTTAGGTGCGCTGTGGGCACAAGAGAACGACCAAGGGAAGGAGAGAGCCCTCTACTATTTGAGTCGAGTTCTCCTGGGGGCAGAAAGCAACTACTCCCCCATTGAAAAACACTGCCTGGCGTTAATCTTCACGATAACGAAGCTCAGACACTATGCTTTGGCACATGAAGTCCACCTCGTATCAAAAGTGGATCCTCTCAAATACTTGATTTCAAAAGCCATACTAACAGGACGACTCGCTAAATGGGCCCTGCTCTTGATAGAGTTCTCGATAACTTATCGTCCCCTCAAGGCGGTAAAAGGCCAGGCTATCACCGACTTCCTCACTGAGCATCTGATACCTGCCGATTCTCCTTTGAACTGCGAATTGCTCGACGAGCACACGTTTGACACGATCGACGGGAAGAGAAGAGAGAATGATACCCAGTGGGAACACTACTTCGATGGAGCATCTTCCATGAAGAAGCGCAAACAAAGCACCCCCATAATCAAATCAGGGGTAGGCCTCATCTTCGTGACTCCACAAGGAGGGATAATGCGCTTTGCCTTCTCCTTAACAGAGCCGAGGACGAAAAATGAAGCCGGGTATGAAGCTTTGATAGCAGGTCTTGAGATCGCTGTCGACATGGGAATTGAAAACCTCCTCATATACGGAAACTCCCAGCTGGTCGTTAGCCAAGTAAACGGCGACTATCAGATGTGCAAACCAGAGTTGGTAAAGTATGGTGAGAGAGTGTAACAATTGCTGGCTCAAATCCCTGCCTATGCCCTGGAAAACATACCGCGTGCGGAAAATAGCAAGGCGGATGCATTAGTCAAACTTGCTAAAGAGCTGGCTGACGAAAACCTCGATGACGTGAGGATCGTTGTGCAAAGCCGTCGGGTTCTTACGCCGGCAGAAATATTTCCGGAGTCGTCCGAAGAAAAGGGAGCTACCGAGCAAACGGCCCTGCAAATAAAAGACCAGGAAAAGGTTAAGGATTGGAGAGAAGTCTTTATAGACTACTTCAAATCCCGTCGAACGCCTGAAGATGCATCCTCAAAACATCAGCTCATGAAACGAGCTCTATCTTTTGCCTTCGTCAATAATACTCTGTATAAGAGATCATTTGATTCTCTGTGGCTAAGATGCCTGGGACCTTAAAAGGCAAGGAGAGTCATCCAAGAAACTCACGACGGACTTTGCGGTTCTCACCAAGCCGGGCCGAAGATGAAATTAAAGATCAAAAGGATGGGCTACTATTGGCCCACGATGATCCAGGACTGCCTTGAATACGCGAAGCAGTGCCACTCATGCCAGAATCACGGGGACTTTATCCACCAGCATCCAAATTTGCTACATCCAACGGTGGCTAGCTGGCCATTCAAAATGTGGGCAACTGACATAATCGACCCCATCGAACCGGCATCATCCAAAGACATCGGTTCATATTGACGACAACTGATTATTTCTCTAAGTGGGCGGAAGGAGTACCGCTAAGAGAAGTGAAGACGGAGAATATCCTCTATTTCTTCAAGACACACGTCATTTATCGGTTCGGCACTCCGTGACGGATTATCTCCGATAACGGGCCAGCCTACAGAAGCCATAAAATCACCCGCTTCGCACAACAGCATAACATAGACTGGAGATACTCTTCGGTCTATAATCCCCGAGCTAACGGTCTGGCTGAGGCCTTCAACAAAACCTTGACGAAGATCGTGAAAAAGACAGTGTCCAAAAATAAGAAGGACTGGCATGAGAGACTGCATGAAGCTCTCTGGGCGTATCGAACTACGTTCAAAATGGCCACAAACACAACGCCGTATGCATTGATATTCGGCACAGAAGCAGTAGTCCCCCTCGAGATAGAGTTACCCTCTCTACGAGTGGCAGTTCATTATGAGCTAATGGACGATGAGAATGCTCACCTTCGGCTTGAGGAGCTCGACGCCGTTGATGAAGCCTGGCTCATGGCGCAACAAAACCTGGAGGCTTACAAAGCAAAGATGACTCTCTCATACGAGAGATTGACTAGGCCAAGAACATTCCGCCAAGGCGAACTCGTGCTAGTGGTCAAGAGACCTATGATCCCCAATCGTGCCAAACGGGAAAAATTCGAGCCGAACTATGAAGGCCCGTACATCATAGACAAAGTTTACCAGGGTGGAGCCTATCTACTCATGGACATGCATGGTGAAAGACCTTTTCAGCCAATAAATGGTCGCTTCCTAAAAAAATACTACGCCTGACGAGTCACGGCCTAGGTCAATGATAGATGACGAAGCCTATATCCGCTCGCTATCTTCCTAAGCCCAAACTCTATAAGTAGTAGCCGGCAAACGGACCAAAATGTCCTAAAACTAAAGACGGACCGAAATGTCCTAAAAACTAACAACAGACCGAAACGTCCTTAAACTAACGATGGACCACTATGTCCTAAAACTGGCTATTGACCGAGACGTCTATAAACTACTACGGACTGCAGCATCTCAAGGCTGACACAAAAAAAATTAAAAAAAAAGAAAGAAAACGGTATGTCCATAAGCGAGATGGGCACGGATGAAAACCCGAAAGGGCTCCGTGAGTAAAAACAGCAGGGCTACCGGCGAGTTTTGTGAAACCCCGAAAGGGCGCAATCTCGTTAAAAGACACTTGCAAGGTCCTCTCGACCTTGTGAAGAGAAAATACCTGCATGAGATCCTTACGACTCACAAGGGAGCCACACACTTAGGGATCCCCACGATTCCTAAGGAGAAATTACACTGACGAGATCCTCACGACTCGTAAGGAGAATTCCCCTTACAGACCCTCACAGCTCACAGGGTTCAAAAGCCTTAAGCTATAAGGATCTGAACATGTTCTTAAGCCATCACAATTTTCAATGATGCCCTACAAGTGGTTCAATGCTGACCCTTGTATACAATCCACGGGCGCGAATAAACATTTCCCTAACAAAGTCCCACAGTGGACAGCCCTTGTAAGTCCTCTCGACTTATAAGGAGAAAATACTCTTGTAAGATCCTTACGACTTATAAGAGAACACACACTTAGGAATCCTCATGATTCCTAAAGAGAAAACGCACCTACGAAATCCTCACGACTCGTAGGGAGAAATACCTTTATGAGACCCTTACGGCTCATGAAGTCAAAAGCCTTAGTCGACAGTATCCTAACCCTGTTTACTAAGCCACCTTTGTTCGACATCGACAAAGGCAAATGATGATTCGCTCCTGGCAATATCCCAGTTGAAGCGATACTGATGCCTAAATCAGTATCAAATCCCAAACTCGCAGCGAAAAGTCAGCGAGCCACAAATGTAAAAGAAAATAGCCGAAATGATGGGGCAACTTGCAACAAAATCAGCAAGTAAAAATAGATGCATACAAAATAGCCGAAATGGTTGGGCAACTCACAATAAAAAGCAGCGAGTAAAAAGAAAATAGCCAAAATGATTGGGCACCGTGAAAAATAGCCAAAATGATTGGGCAATCGCGACTTTCGCGATATAAAAGCTGAAATGATAGAGCATCGCGGAAAGAAAAATATATAAAATGAAACTTTTTGCCCTACAGGTGAGATCACATCGATCCCTGTATACGATCCAGGGACACAAATAAAGAGGGAACCATACCTTCCCACTAGGCTCCATCAGAAAAAGAAGCCAAATCTCGACGGTTCACAGACAGCCTGAAGATCATCTCAACATCCGTCTCATTACAACAGACGCAACATCAGCAAATCGAAGCCGCGGCAAAGTTCCCAGTTCCTTGACTCGGCGGTGCACAGACAACCGAGAGTCAACCCCTCCTGGTCCCGTGGAACACGGCTAATGTCAATCCTGACCTCGTGGAAAACGCCCAGAGCACCTCCTGGCCCGTAGAACACGGCTAATGTCAATCCTGACCCCGTGGGAAACGCCCAGAGCACCTCCTGGTCCCGTAGAACATGGCTAATGTCAATCCTGACCCCGTGGGAAATGCCCAGAGCAAATCCTGGTCCCGTAGAACACGGCTAATGTCAATCCTGACCCCGTGGGAAATGCCCAGAGCAAATCCTGGTCCCGTAGAACACGGCTAATGTCAATCCTGACCCTGTGGAAAACGTCCAGAGCACCTCCTGGTCCCGTAGAACACGGCTAATGTCAATCTTGACCCCGTGGGAAACGTCCAGAGCAACCCAAATGCGGATAAAGCCAACCCCCTGACCCCGTGAAATGCAGATAAGGTCAACCCCTGACTCCGTGAAATGCGGATAAAGTCAACCCCTGACTCCGTGAAATGCGGATAAATTCAACCCCTTGACCCCATGAAATGCAGATAAGGTCAACCCCTGACTCCGTGAAATGCGGATAAAGTCAATCCTTGACTCCATGAAAAGCGGATAAAGTCAACCCCTGACTCCGTGAAATACGGATAAAGTCAACCCCTGACTCCGTGAAGCGCGGATAAAGTCAACCCTCGACTTCCCCGTCAATGTAAGCCTTTGACTCGGGGGCAGATCAACTCATCAATCACTTACGAGTCCTCTCGACTTGTAAGGAGAAAATTCTCTTATGAGATCCTTACGACTCTCAAGAGAAAACACACTTAGGAATCCTCACGATTCCTAGGGAGAAATTACACTTACGAGATCCTCACGACTCGTAAGGAGAAATACCTTTATGAGAGCCTCACGGCTCATAAAGTTGAAGAGTCTTAGGTGGCAGATCCTAACCCTGTCTCCCAAGACATCATTGCCTCGCAGAGAATTCAAGGTAGATTTTCTATAGGCCACACTCTCCTAAGTCAAATATCGACAAGAAAGGAAGCAACCACTTACGAGTCCTCTCGACTTGTAGGGAGAAAATTCTCTTGTGAGATCCTTACGACTCTCAAGAGAAAACACACTTAGGAATTCTCACGATTCCTAAGGAGAAATTACACTTACGAGATCCTCACGACTCGTAAGGAGAAATACCTTTATGAGACCCTCACGGTTCATAAAGTTGGAAAGCCTTAGGAGGCAGATCTGAACCTGACTCCTAAGCCATCACTGTCCTACAAGAAGATCGAAATGGACTATCCACAAAATGCATTTACTAAAAGGGACACACCACCATGAAGCAAAATATGTCTTTTATTCATGAATCAAAATGAATACAAAGTACAATTTATGAAACAATCAAAAAATACTCTCATTCAGAAGTATGTACAAAAGAAGAATAAAAAGAAAAATATACAATTTTTTTCAAGCCGGCGGACGATTTGATAGATTTGCCAGTTCATCCTTTTTCCGCTGGGCCTCGGCTTCATGATTCATTATCGCTAAGAGACGGGCCTCCGCTTGAGACTGTTGGGCTTGGTACGAGGCAAGCCGACTTTCAAGCTCCTTTTCGGTAACTTTATGAGCTTCGACCATTTCGCGAGAAAAAATGATGGCTTTATCAATGGCTACCACCTCCCTGATAGCTTCTCGAAGCACCCGCCAAAGTTCATATTCCCGAGTGGTCTTGGCCGTAAGATCAGCTTGAAGTTCCCCCAGTGCAGTTGAAGCCAGCTACCTCTCTGAAAATTTTCGGCTGAGCCTCTTCTCGCATGACAGTATATTTGCGGCGCACCGTTCGATCAGCCCCCGCAAGCTCGCCTTTACAGCCACAACCTCTGAAGGAAGGCGCGTACATTCAAGACTATGCAAGCAAGCCTCCACCCGACGACAAAACTCAACCCAGACTTGCACCAATGTTTCGCTGTGGTAAGAAGCAAGAAAGGGGAGAGAACTGTTGGCTTCGGCGGCAAATTCCTCGGTCGTGATCAAACTGTAAGTCTACGGCAGCACCCCGGCCGTCGATCTGAGGCCAAATGCGGAAACAAAAACTTTTCATAAACTTGAAACTGGCGCTATCGTATACTTTCACCGGATAGAACCATTAACACAAACTAGCTAACTAGAGAAGGGTTAGAAAGGCTATACCGATCGATCCATGTCTTTCGGTCTTTGGCCAACATCCCAAGCTCCTCGCGGCATCTCTGATCTCCGGTCTCCTCGTCGGAAGGGCACCACTTCAATGAGTCTTTTTACGGGCTCCCGCCTCAGAACCGAGGCAACTCGGACACAAAGTTTGCTAGCCGACGTGTCCAAGATTGTAGTAGAGTAAGTGTAGAATGCTTTGTCTCGAGGGTTAATCGAAGTTGCCATTTTGGGTGGAGATGAAATGAGCAATGAAAAAGGAGCTTAGGAATTTTGTAGTAATGAAATGAGATCAAAATTCCCACACCCAAAAGAATGAGGGGCTGCCAAAAAATGGCTCGGCCATGGCAATGAAGAAATGATGGTGGTGGTGAGCACAAGCATAAGTGTGGTGATAATGATGAAAAATGCTACACCAATATCTATATAAATATCCATAGCAATAAATGCTACAAGATGGCTCACAAAACACTTCAATCAATCAAGAAACCTTGTGCTTGCTGGTGGAGCCCCGGCACCACAGAACCCCCCCCCCAATTTTGTAAAAGCCACTTTTACAAAAAAGACCCCCTCAAAGGAAAATTCAGCCAAGAACAAAAGAATACTAATTTGGCCAAATCAAGAATGCAAACTGGCAAGTTCAAAAAGCGATCCCGTAACAAAATTACAGGATAACTCCGCAACTGTATATACATACCCGCATTTGTATTCCAACCGAATACAAATGCAATGAAACAAAATCTACACAGTATAATACTAGGATCCGGCTTAAACCAAAGCCCGCTAGTATTATCCGTCTGAACTATGACACGTGCACAAGTGCACGCGTATATTCGAACCCTTCCATAAATCCATACGGCCTCTACAACGTTTTGCCCGAAACTTAAGAAACTGTCTGTGGGGGACTCTAAAGACTCGTCAATACACTGGCTGTGGATTTAACCACTAGCACGTCAGTGGTACTAGCTATACGTAACGGGCCACCAGGTATTGACCAAAAGGGAGGTCGATGAGCGAACTCATCCTGACACCCTACTAAGCCTGTCAGTGACAATATCCATACAGTCCGGTCCGTTCGTCTATGAGTATCGCATGTCGGGTCTAGGGGGTTGGTAAAAGTCAGACCCCCAAAAACGGTACAAGTCGTGTCGGAGTGTAGCCCAGAACACCCTGAGATACTACTGGAATACCTACTAGTAAATCTCCTGCCTTGGCCAAGGACTTCGTGTAATGGCTCTCCTAGACACAGCGCGATCTCACCCCCAATACCGGGAGAGACGAAACCCCTGCCGATCCGCTCACTGCCTCCATGTGGCTCGGGACTGTACCCAACTAAAACCTGTTTGCACGACTCCTTTGAGCCGTGGTAGGGTAGTAATCAAAACACAGTGGGAACTCACACGAGACAAATAACGATCTCAGGTCGATAGACTAACCTATACACATGTCACCAGGGAACTGCTATCTGACGTCAGCTATAATACCAACTAGCATGTTCCCGGCGAGTCTTGTCCGGTGTACTCATAACCCAATGAGCACCTGTATACATCTTAGGTGAACCAACTGACACCAATGGCTTATAAGACTGGCCACCGCCCCTCGTCGGGGTCTCGACTGTATACATTAGTCTACTCTAGAGTATCGATGCCCTGTCTCGAAACTCCCTCGACTAGGGACCTTTTAAGGATGTACTTATAGACCCCAGCTCCTACGTATATGATCGCCATCATACTGCTGGCAGTCAAGCAAGAATCCTAAGGGTTCTATCAACGCGCTATAGTGATCTATAATATCACCTAAAGCATGTACACGATGATAAAGATAAACCAGATAGCATACTATCATCACGAGTAAGACTCTCCTACCGGCATAGGTCCTCCCTCAATCATTGCAATCACATGCCTGTGATCCAATAATTGACTTTGAGAGCACTATATCCAACAATCTCCCACTTGCACTAAAGGCTAATTATTGCGATATTGCATACTCTCAACCCGTGATACCGAACACCCAACTCCTCTACTAATCAGTTTCACAAAGCCCGTTTATGAAACTATTGCGTTCGAGGAATAGCCTCAGTGAGTGGATCGCCCTGATGTTTCTTTCTATGTCTCTCTTAATCTCTAGTTCGCGGAGAAAGCCATCTCCCGAAATGAGCAATACTTGTCTTAGAATATGTCTGGATATCTGATGGGACCTAGTTCATAAATGAACTCCAAATCCAAAATTTCTTAGACTGTATCGTCAACTGAACTTAATCAGTATCCTGCACCACGCCTCCCTCAGTATCCGCTTGGACCACCTGTCCAAACTACTGCCCCTCGTCAGAGGGAAAACTATAACTCTGACAGTCATTCTGTCATCCAGGTCACTTTGGAAGCCTGGAATGATAACCGTCTCCCGAAGGAGGCTGTCGTTATCATTTCCCCAGAACATCAACTTATGTTTTAAAACTGCTTCGGAACGTTTCTCCAGGATTGGATTAATATCAACTTATTGCAACTAGTGCAAAAACAACATCTGGTGTGGTACTTGACATCTCATGATTGACTCAATTGCTTAAGCAAGTGATCTGCCAATCATGCACATGCCTCTCCCCTTTAGTCTGTAAGACACCTTCAAAGAGGGTGACTCCATCACCTGCAGGTACACTACTATGCCTGGAGTTGTCCATTCTAAAACACCTTTAGAATGTTGTCTAAGTACCCAGATTGGGAAACTACCCAAATCTAGATCTAAAACCATAGATCTAAAAACCAGAATGTCTGATATAATATTCATATCCTATGTGGAGAAAGCACTGCGTGACAACCAAAGTATAACCGATAGTGGTATAGGAATATCACTTCCTACTCTGTGTATGTCATCCAAATACCAGGACATCACACCCTACTTCCTTCTTAACAGATCCATCCCCTATTCTGATGAAGTCAAAGCCCATGACTGTCACATCAAAAATAGATGATCTATCTCCGCTATATCTGCTTTAGTCTATAAATAGACATAAGCTACTTGTCCACTATGCTTCCGCTGCTCCCACTGACTACGACAACCCTCTGGCAGAGTCATATACACGTACACTTCTAAAGCTAGTTTAGAACGACGCTATACTCATCCTCCTATCGGGTCTCATAGCCTGGAATAACATTAGTGTCAAGTCTGGGTAAACAAGAACCTCCCTGTCACCGTCCTTGAGGCTACCGGAGTACCTCTCGGTTGCCTGAGGTTGCCCACCACATCTGCGGAGTGGCTAATGAAATGTCAATCCAGATTGAATCTTTAGGTTCTTATTAAATTTTCAGTAATCGTTTGTGGTTTTGGAATCACTTCCAGTTCTACCATACTCCCACTACTATTTTCTGAAGAAAAAAATTCCATTTTTATTAAAACTGTGGCGAGTCAAGAACAA
This sequence comes from Agapanthus africanus, assembly GCA_030015575.1. Lineage (NCBI taxonomy): Eukaryota > Viridiplantae > Streptophyta > Magnoliopsida > Asparagales > Amaryllidaceae > Agapanthus > Agapanthus africanus. Next base: position 80,671,134 of record JASDDO010000026.1, on the reverse strand, counting down.
TATCACTATTAATCTTCCAGATGGTAGAAAGCTAACCCTCGTCATAGCCCGGGTCAACCCACAAACAGCCATTACAGAAACGTGCCTTGAGTTATCCAGAGTCTTGTTTTAAGCATAAGCCGGACAACTCCATATACCTTAACTTCGTTAAGATATGAGCCATTCTATATCTAATATAGAAACAGAGGCACTGATTTAATTGGAACCAGATTCAAATCATGCAGCTGTCTCCAGTGCATGTCAACTAAATGGAGAGAGGCCGATCAGTATTACTCAACTTAGAAATGCATCCAAACATGAGTAACCTGAAAGAGAAACAAATTTCTCAAAACCATTACTATCAACAGAATACCAAACACAAGTATCTACATTTTCGATCACCTTGAAGAATCCCGATACTTGCAACACGTGGTTCTCTACTTTACTCTTATACCTATAACTTCTCAAAACTTAGACTTTGTATTTCTACGAAACACTTGTCTAAAAACTAGAGAAGTCACAAGAAAACACAATATAGTACGGGGACCAACCCCTCTATCCTAATGGACACTGGACAGTATACAATGTTTTGTATAAGTCCCCTGAGTTGAATAACTCAAACCCTGTGCGTCGTAGGTTGAAAACTGTACTATGGTTATGAAGAATTACACCGCTGTTGAATGCTCCTTACTTAACCATCAACTGATATAGGTAAATGTCATGGACATAATTTCAAAATGTTATATCTCACTTTATAAAAATAAACATACAGATATATCAATTTGAAATTGGTGCATAACAACGGATATTCAAAACCAAATATTTGCCATCCGGCAAACAACCCAGGTGATTTCCTCAAATATCACCAATTACAACGAATCCCGATATAATGAGGATGATCACCCAATTTCCAATAACTTACTCCCACTCATCATCTGTAAAACCATACAGATGTGAGAATCATACCTGGTAAATACATACCCTGGAGTAAGTACCTAATTGGGAAATCAGTTTTCTACTAACAATGCACAGTGAAACTGAAACATGAAAATGTCTCGAAGGAGTATCCGGGTATTCCTAGTAATGCCTCTTCCATTATCCAGATTCATGACTGTAACCGTACATTTCTTTGCCATCTCTCCAAATACCTTTATTTGTCTTTAATTGCTACCTTCTGCACACCATCGTTAGGCTAAATGGTTTTCTTCCTTCCCTACAGTTCGGCGCCAGCCTATGGTCTGGAAGAAGACTATCCAATAAGCGTAATAGGTGTACTGTCCTAATCCTAGGAGCACTCGCAACGCGAGATAAGGTAAAGATAAAAGACAACTAAATAAACCATATTCTATTTCCCCTGAACCAGAATTCATCCCCGAACTGGAACAAGTCCCTTCAAGTTCGTATATAACCATACGATGGAATATCCAATAAACTGTGGATCTTCGTAGTGATACGGGATGTTCCGGAGAAATACCAAGGTGAAGTAGGAGTGGCGATGAAATATGTGGTTTGGTTATGAGTGATAGCAGTTGCAATTTACTTTGCCCTCTTTCTGATCCCTTTATTTGTCTTTACTTATTACCTTCTGTACACCACACTAAGGCTAATCGGCTTTCTTCATTCCCTACCGTTCGGCACCTGCCTATGGTTTGGAAGTAGACTATCCAATAAGCGTAATAGGTGTACCCTCTCCTAATCCTAGGAGGCCTCACAATCTGAGAGAAGATAAAAGGAAAAGACAACTGAATAGTCCTATTCATTTTCTCCAGAACCATAAACCATTCTCGAATCTGGAACAAGTTCCTTCGAGTTCATATATAACCATATGATGGTTTTATCCAATGGAAGTGGATGTTCGTAGTAATACGGGGTGTTCTGGAGAAAAGGGTAAAAGTAGGAGTGGCAATGAGGTATGCAACTCTGACAATCCAAAAGCCAGTGTTTAAGAAGGTTCGGTCAACTTGGTCACTGAGTCATAGTCTAGGGTCGGGCCATGGTCGCTGCCAAAGAGAGAGAGAAAAGAAACACACTGCGTGCACTCTAACCTAGATCAGAATGGTTATCAATTCATCTAATCAGGAAACCTCCCACTGTAACCTCAAATTCTCCTCCAAACCTGAAAGAAGAATTAATAGGGATCACCCGAGGAGTAAACCAACTCATCAGTAGGAATCGGGATCCAACTATCATCGCATGATAATGTAATGGAATCCACTCACGTTATCACACTCCAGAAGGTATGCGCATGCCTGGCAAGTTTCAGTTTCTTTAGAAACTCCCGACGTGATTTTTACCCCATACTCTTATGACCTTGACTTTGGCCGACAAATCATAAGTCACATGTCAAGTTCTACCCGTCATTATCCTGATTGATTTAGACCCACCCGCACACACCCTTGACTTTGGCCAACAAAGTGGTATGACTGTCCTAAACCAATGCATCTATCTATACAACAAAAAAGTAACAAATAGGTACCATACACTATGCCTTGACTTTGGCCAACAAACATAGCATGAATACTAAGTGCTACCCGTCTGAAATGACGGAGGGCTACGAATATTTTTTGGCGAAAAACCTTTAACGTAATGAACTTGATATCGTTGAAGGAACCGGATAGCTTTTTATAAAAATATAGTGGCAAAAACCTTTGCTAAAGAGGTCACTCCCGGTGAAGGGATCTCGGCTCTTTCCCCGTAGAATGAGGTGCAGGATATTCCAACTGAATACCACGATGCAAAGCAAAAAAGGCAATCGGCTATAGTGAAGTTATTACCCTGACGCAAATTTCTGTCCAAGGGGTCACTCCCGGTGAAGGGACCTCGGCCCTTGCCTCGTCGACTGAGGTGCTGGATATTCATAACCGAATACCACTATGCAAAACAAAAGAGAACGTCCTTGTAATAACAGCTTTTTTTGAAAATTGTTCCAACAACATCAAATAGGTTTGTTTTCATTGCATTGATCCGAATCAATGCAGTCCCATCAATTGATCACACCAGAAAAGAACAAAAATATGGTGTACGTATATGCCATCCGCATTCGCCACTGGGTCCCGTCATCACCCGTTAGGTTACTTAACTAACGATAGAGCGGGGACTGGACTAGCGCGGATGTAAAACATATACAACATCTACTAGTATATATATCAATATATAATAATCGCTCAAGGCGGGATAAATGCAACATCACAGAAAAGTAATAAGCATCACAGAACAATACAGATAATCTGGGAGCCCCGGGTTTCATAGAGCCGCTACTGAAACCCGACGTTCCCCTGGTCGTGTGGATAGCCTGTGCAATGAAATCCTAGACCCCTACGGATGCGGCAAGTTACCCGCCAAAACCTGAAGTGAGGCAGCCCCCTTCAACAAAGTGAATGGACCACCCAGCACTTCACGGAATCCGGTAACTTGGGCACCCCTCCTTGGGTCAACCTATACCCCCTACGAGTGCGGCGAATAGCCCGCCAATTCTAGAGTGAAGCCCCCTCCGTCTCAAAGCCATGAGATGCGGGCTCGTTGCCCTCTAGAACCCGGCTATCCGTGCACCCCACCGCGGGGTAATCCTAGTACAAAACAGAAATATATATACAACGGGTACATCGACCTCAGCCCGGTCGTGCCCCAAAAGAATAATATACAAACAGGCAGTGATGGCAGTCCACATGTCGGACGCTCGCCCCGCAATATCAAATGTACAAATAATACCAAACTGTACTAATATTGCACCAAGCTATCCACCACGACAAATCCGCAATATCACAGCACAACACAGAACATCAACGTGAATGTCACGTTCGCAAATCCGTCTAAAAGGGCTATAGCAATTAGACAAGATTTACCGCTCGAATGACATTCACGGTCACAGATAGTAATGTAAGTACTGTAAACTAACGTATTTAAAATTCCGATCGACAAAACTTCCCGAAGTGGGCCCCAAGTACAATTCCAACACTCAAAATAATCTGGGCCAAAACTATATATCACAAAAATCATATTTCCATGAACTAAACCCTCAGAAAACATTTGGGGCACTGTATCCCAAAAAAGGCCGCGGAAGGGCCGCCAAATGCGACATTTCGCGGCGATTCCGCGGTGGAATTTTGGACTTAGGTCTCCAAACTTTTTCTGTAGCTTTAGTTAAGCCTGCATGTATTTTTAAGATGCCTAAAATATTTTTTTGAACTTTGAAATTCGACAGCAAGCACACTAAAATGAAAATACGATTCGGAAATTTCGATCGATCGACGTTTTAAACACGTTAGAACAAGCTAGTAAAGGTTAATGGCGTGGCTCTAATACCATGTAAGTCTACGGCAGCGCCCCGGCCGTCGATCTGAGGCCAAATGCGGAAACAAAAACTTTTCGTAAACTTGAAACTGGCGCTATCGTATACTTTCACCCGGATCGAACCATTAGCACAAACTAGCTAACTAGAGAAGAGTTAGAAAGGCTATACCGATCGATCCGTGTCCTTTGGTCTTTGGCTACCATCCCAAGCTCCTCGCGACATCTCCGATCTCCGGTCTCCTCGTCGGAAGGGCACCACATCAATGAGTCTTTTTACGGGCTCCCGCTTCAGAACCGAGGCAACTCGGACACGAAGTTTGCTAGCTGACGTGTCCAAGATTGTAGCAGAGTAAGTGTAGAATGCTTTGTCTCGAGGGTTAATCGAAGTTGCCATTTTGGGTGGAGATGAAATGAGCAATGAAAAAGGAGCTTAGGAATTTTGTAGTAATGAAATGAGATCAAAATTCCCACACCCAAAAGATTGAGGGGCTGCCAAAAAATGGCTCGGCCATGGAAATGAAGAAATGGTGGTGGTGGTGAGCACAAGCATAAGTGTGGTGATAATGATGAAAAATGCTACACCAATATCTATATAAATATCCATAGCAATAAATGCTACAAGATGGCTCACAAAACACTTCAATCAATCAAGAAACCTAGTGCTTGCTGGTGGAACCCCGGCACCACAAAAAAAAACCCATTTTGTAAAAGCCACTTTTACAAAAAAAGACCCCCTCAAAGGAAAATTCAGCCAAGAACAAAAGAATACTAATTTGGCCAAATCAAGAATGCAAATTGGCAACTTCAAAAAGCGATCCCGTAACAAAATTACAGGATAACTCCGCAACTGTATATACATACTCGCATTTGTATTCCAACCGAATACAAATGCAATGAGACAAAATCTACACAGGATAATACTAGGATCTGGCTTAAACCAAAGCCCACTAGTATTATCCGTCCAAATTATGACACGTGCACAAGTGCACGCGTATGTTCGAACCCTGCCATAAATCCATACGGCCTTTACAACGTTTCGCCCGAAACTTGAGAAATTGTCTGTGGGGGACTCTAAAGACTCGTCAATACACTGGCTGTAGATTTAACCACTAGCACGTCGGTGGTACTAGCTGTACGTAATGGGCCACCAGGTATTAACCAAAAGAGAGGTCGATGAGCGAACTCATCCTGACACCCTACTGAGCCTGTCAGTGACAATATCCGTACAGTCTGGTCCGTTCGTCTATGAGTATCGCATGTCGGGCCTAGGGGGTTGGTAAAAGTCAGACCCCCAAAAGCGGTACAAGTCGTGTCGGAGTGTAGCCCAGAACACCCTGAGATACTACTGGAATACCTACTAGTAAATCTCCTGCCTTGGCCAAGGACTTCGTGTAATGGCTCTCCTAAACACAGCGCGATCTCACCCCCAATACCGGGAGAGACGAAACCCATGCCGATCCGCTCACTGCCTCCATGTGGCTCGGGACTGTACCCAACTAAAACCTGTTTGCACGACTCCTTTGAGCCGTGGTAGGGTAGTAATCAAAACACAGTGGGAACTCACACGAGACAAATGACGATCTCAGGTCGATAGACTAACCTGTACACATGTCACCAGGAAACTACTATCTGACGTCAGGTATAATACCAACTAGCATGTTCCCGGCGAGTCCTGTCCGGTGTACTCATAACCCAATGAGCACCTGTATACATCTTAGGTTAACCAACTGACACCAATGGCTTGTGAGACCGGCCACTGCCCCTCGTCGGGGTTCGACTGTATACACTAGTCTACTCTGGAGTATCGATGCCCTGTCTCGAAACTCCCTCGACTAGAGACCTTTTAAGGATGTGCTTATAGACCCCAGCTCCCACGTATATGATTGCCATCATATTGCTGGCAGTCAAGCAAGAATCCTAAAGGCTCTATCAACGCGCTATAGTGATCTATAACATCACCTAAAGCATGTACACGATGATAAAGATAAACCAGATAGCATACTATCATCACGAGTAAGACTGTCCTACCGGCATAGGTCCTCCCTCAATCATTGCAATCACGTGCCTGTGATCCAATAATTGACTTTGAGAGCACTATATCCAACACAAACTACCAGCACGAAGGTTTTCGATCAGAGCTGACAAAGAGTGAAGGCTTAGCTTTGCCATCCGTTCCGAGGCACGTAGAGCTTAGGGGCCGGGTGGCATGGCGATGCGAGATTCTAGTGTGGTAAGAACTGGCAAAGCTGTTAAGATTTATAAACAATCAGCGAAACTTGCAAGCAAAGAGCAGATGGAACAACGTCGAAACTTTACTTACCCACAGTCATGCAAGAAGGGTCCAAAAGATCCCCAGGCCCGTCAAGAATCTCAACTTCGTCATCGGCTTCCAGAACTGCAGAAGACATCAGTATCGTTATATGAAATAATAATAATGTCGTGAGGAGAAGGCAAATAACACTAACCTTGCCCGGAAGAGAGGACGATGCGTTGAGGGTATATTGCCTGCGGAGCGGCCATCTCTAGCAGACGCTGAAAAGACTTCCTGGGGGACAGGTCCGCGATGGACGCCGCCAATCCTCGTAGCTCTGAAAAGACAGAAAGGTTCAAATGATAGGGAGATTATTAAAATAAAATATACAAGGCTACCTTCGATACTCCTCCCGCTCTGGACTGGAGGGATAGCAGCTTCGGCAGCCTCCTCCATGCCCCCAGGCACATCATCGGGGACATGGGCCGGTATAACAACTTCCAATTGAGGAACAGTGGCCACCGCTGCAGGCTCCAATGAAACGACGGTGGCCTCGACTACCTGTCCCATAGTCTCCGGGCCGTCCCCAGAAAGATCCATTGAATCTGCGGCTAATGAAGATGCCTCTTCCGAGAGAGCAAGCACCGGGGGAACAGAAATCACCAATGAGAGCTTCGTGGTAGGAAGAACAGCTGTATCGACCCCCTCCACACTTACTAGTGTCTCATCGGGGATATTTACAGAGTCCATAGTCAAGGAGCGACTCGAACTCAAATCCTCTGCCATTGCCGAAGTCCCTACAAAGTTTTCACAGAGATAAGAATATATATATATATATAAGCAGTGCAAAATACTACAAAAAGATATATAAGTATACCAATGCGCCAAGGAGCTTCTAGTATGGCTTTTTCAAGCCGGCGTTCCTTCTCAAGAATTCGTGCTCGCCGGGGTTCGAGGGTAGACTCGTGGCCACCAGTCCACAACGACAGCGCATCTTCAGCATTGGCCGAGATAGGCTGCTTAAGGGCTATCTCTCCTCCCTCTTCTAAAGGACCTATAAATATCCACCGTATCGATGGAGGATCTTCGTAGAAGATGACGGCAGGATAAGGCCTCTTCAGGATCCTTACATTTTCAGTCTCATCCTGGGAGCGTCTTATAGCCTCAGCAAATTGTGTGGCTTCCTCGGCAAATGAACCTAGAAAAATAAGATCACCATCCGGCTCTTGCATAGCTAGTGGTTCATCTTGAAAGATAGGCTCGGATTCCACTAAAAAGTCGAGCAGATTGGTGACCGTCTTCCTTGTCCTCTTTGACCCAGAACTAACACCAAAAGATGATCGCTTCTTTCCCCTCGGTGCTTTGGTGCGACGTTGACCCACTTCGCCTTCAATATCCTCTCTCGGCGGTGCTATCGATGACGACACTGCCAATGCTGACGCCGCAGCTGATGATACTGCTACTGGCGCCTTATCAGAAGCCCTTGCCTGAGCTCTAGTGCGCATCGGCATACCGACTGTCGGAGTCAAGTCCACATCCACCGCCTCAGGAATAAGTACGGTAATAGTATCCCTCAAGGGAGGGCGAACCATCGTCCGCGGTCGCGGCGGGACTCCCGTAGCCTGGAGCGGGGCGGAAGCCTTAAGCCCAAAAAGTATCCTCCTCTCCTCAGCAATGATTGGACTAACCCGGTGGCGATACCAACCCGTGAAAGCCCCCATGCACCTCGGAATGTATTCGGCCTCGGGGATCATGAAATGAGAACCGGTGTTCAGCCTCATGAAATGGTGGGTGGCGTCACGAACAGCTTCCAAAGAAGGGCGGGGTTCCACTGTGAATGCCTCGAAGGGGACACCCTAGTTGTATCCCAGTTGCCGGGCAAAGCGGTGTGGATTGTACCGCATGAAAAGAGCCGCATTGTTTCGACGGAACACCAGATAACTGGGTCTGATCGAGTACAGGTGCATGGCTTCCTTGGGCTTCAAGGATGGTGCCCCCTCTTTCGATAAGTCAAACAACTGTTGAACAGGTCCCGAAGGAGCAGAGAGGATTCGATCACTAAATACCATTCCGCCTTCGTTGGCATACGGATTGAGCAGCACACGAAGAGCCCCTAATTAAGTCGGGTCAGGAGCAGAAGCATCCACCAACCTCATGAGCCGCGGAAAGGTATAAGCATCATAAAAGCTGGGTCTCTGGTGCGCAGCAAATGCCCCTAGAACGTGCATCTCAATCCATGACGTAAAGTAATGAAGAGAGAAACTCACCACGTTCATGCCTGGGTTGAGCTATTGGCTGCAGTGCTTAGCCCATGGTACAGATGCGACAGCCCTGCGATGCCCATGGCTAGTCGCGTCCTTTCGGCAATGCGATGAGCAGGATAAATGACTGAGGCTCTCATGAATCGACGGTGCGTTGGAATGACAAACCAACTGAGCCAAACGCTGATAAAATCGATGAAGAAAGTTTCTTCATTCATGCCGGGAGCTGCGATCGACTCGAAAGGTATAGCCGACAAGACTGGAATGTAGAACTGGGGAAAATCCTCTTCTCTAGCCGATAGCCTATTTAAACCAAACCCGAAGGGGTCGTTGATATTCGCGAACTTCGGAGTCGCCTTTGATAGAACGTCTCTACGAAGGAAGCAGGAGATAAAGCTTTTAAATGTAACGCCCTGTTCTTCTGATTCCGTGAACAGCTTCTCAAAAATCCCCAGAGTCTTGATTAGACTCGGGTACTTGTGGCGGACGGCATTTTCAGTCGACAAGCCGTCAAGCATAGCGGGCACGGTCTCGAAGGCATACTCGTCAGAGGGTAACAATTCTTCTTAAGGCGCTCCTCTGATCGGTAAACCCGAGATCTCGCGAAACTCTTCCAAAGAGATCGAAACTTCTCGGTCCCCTAACAAGAAAGTGTTGGTGGGAAGATTCCATTGATTAAGGAAAGCTTTAACCCACCATACATAAGGAGACTGATAATGGAAGAGAGACGTGTACACCGCCTGGTAAAGCCCGACCCTCTGCAGTCGCGCACGATGAGCGGACAAAATGTAACGATCCTAGAGAAGATAGCCCGTGGGATGACGAGGGGTAAGCCCTAACTTGTAGACTTGTCCCTAAGACCGGGCTTCACCTTGGCAGATACGACGCCCCAAGATGTCTATAGCCGGCATAGGCTGGTTTGGTATCCCAGCTGTCGACGGTTCGAGCCGGCCTGTAGGAGTCTAGTCTGCCGCCTCTACAGCAAAAGCAGTCCGCGGACAGTCCATCTGCAGGAACGGGCGGATAAGTTCTGTTGGCACCTCCCAAAGAAAACTTCGGCGACCGCGGATAATATGACCGTACCAGATCCCCCACAAAAGCAGATTGGCGCGGTCCGGGTCGTGAGCTCTAATCATCGCCATCACCTCTTCGTCAGACGGTGACTGAGGAAAGGCAGCCTCCGAGCGGGTGAAAGGGAAGTATGGAACAGAAGCCATTATTCTTGAAACAAAGGAAATGAAACTGTTAGTGAAGCCCACACGTGTATATATATTTATAAATATATATATATAAAAGGACAGTGGAAGAAAACGACAAACAACTTATTTCATGGGACCATGGGTTACAAGACACGTGGGCCCCACAAAATCAATATGGCGGCTCACTAATAATGAGGCTGAGCAATCATTATGAGAACAAAAGGAAGATTCTCAATAAATTCAAATGACTCTACACATTCCCCCAAGGAGAAAACCTATTACAGAAACTCTGTGCAAATCAAGAAGGATCTCTGCAAGAACAACTCAAGGTGAAAAATCCCAAGAAGTTTTCTTTTAAGAACTAAGTTCTTTAGAGGAATTAAATTCCTTTTGAACAGAGGAATTAAATTCCCAGAAAACTTTTTCAGAGCTAAGCTCTTTGAAATGGAATTAAATTCCAGAGGGAGGACAAGTATCATCATCAATCCCCTAAAATCAGAAAAACCTAACAAAAGGGGTTTATTATTTAAAGATTAGACACTCTTAAAGAACTTGGAAAGATGGGCTTTTGTTAAAGGGAAAAACCCTTGGTGTGGATTTAAAATCCAAAGAAAATTTCTATAAGAAGTTCCTCGGCCATTCAAGATCCTTACCTGAAAAAGGAAATCTTTTGTTGACAGAGTTAAACTCTAAAAAAATTTGGAACAGAGAACTGAGCTCTGAGAAAGAGAATTAAATTCTCAAAGGAAAATGAACAAGGAAGGAAATGAAAGAGTGGAGGTGCTTCTGAAGAGACCCCTGCATTTATATGATATGATGGGAAACGGTTCATCTACCCCCTTCCCTAGGCAAATCCAACGGCCACAAAGATGGCAGCGTTGCACTCACGTGCAAACACGTGAGAACAACGCTGTGGGGGCATTTGTTCCCTCATAAAATACAAGGAAAAAAAACCCCAATGGGGCATCACGTGTGAATACGTGATCGGGGGTCACGTGCCGACACGTGACGGCTTCCTGAGGGCTCTGAAATAATAAGAATTGAATCCTAATCAAATGGGGTCACGTGCCCGCACATGATAGGCCTTTAAGCCCACTGAAGTATAATAAAACAGCAAGAAAAAAACCCCAATGGGGCATCACGTGCCCACACGTGACCAAGGGGCACGTGCTGACACGTGATAAGTTCCCGAATGATTTAAAATAATACAATTAAATTCTGGTTGAATGCTTAATCCGTGGGTCACGTGCTACCACGTGATGGAGTCTTAAAAACTCTCTGAGTTAGTGGAAAGAAAACCCCAAATAGGGCATCACGTGCCCACACGTGACCGGGGGTCACATGCCAACACGTGATGGGTTCCTAAGCTATCTGAACTAATAGAATTAAATTCTAATTAAATGGTCAATCGGTGGGATCACGTGCCAACACGTGACAGGCTCTTAAACCTGTTGAACTAATAGAATTAAATTCTAATTAAGGGAAATCAAAAACCCTAATATTTTCCTAGATCTTTCCAAACAAAAAGATTGCGCTCTGTAAAGCGGAGTACCGTTGGATTAAAAATCCAATGGTGATTAAAAATCACCAATTTATAGAAAGATTCTATACAAGGAAAGATTTCCTTGAAATTTGCCAGAAATAACAAATAAAATATGTTTTGGATTAAAAATCCAATGGTGAATAAAATTCACTGAGTGATCTAAAAGATCATGTTAGTTACAAAATCAACCAAAATCTTTTAATGAAAGATTGACTAAACAAACTGATTCTTTTCCTTCTCCTATAAATAGGAGCCAAGAAGAAAAGAAGAAGAAAAAAAGAGAGACAACAACAGAGAGAAAAAAAGAAGAGAATTTAATTCTCCAGAGAGAAAAAAAGATCTCTTCAGAAAAGAAATAAACCCTAGGTAAGAGAGGGAAAGAGATCATTCTATAAGCTTCGATAACAAAAAGAGAATTTAATTCTCAAACTAAGAGTTTAACTCTTCTGAATAAGAACTTAGTTCTTCCTTTGGTTGAAGATCTGTAGAAGCAGATCTCTCCATAAGTTGAGAATTTAATTCTCATCGGGGAGATTCTGCCATGTAGATCCAAAACTCAGTGGGAGAATTGAGTTTAAAGAATTTAATTCTTCCAAATACATAGGAATTTAATTCCTCTAAATGAAATTAGGATTTAACCCTACAAAAAAAATTAATTCTTAAACAAGGGATCTAACTCTCCATGCACGTAAAAGAAATCAATACCCAACCTGATCACATGGCAACACGTGACCCTCCCCTCAATGGTCAATAAAAAGAATGATTCAGATGGGGTCACATGCTCCCACGTGACCCTTGGATAAATTCCTCAAAATAAAGATAACAAAGCCAAGGCAGAACAGACTTTGGGCGCCCTCACGTGTCCCCACGTGACCCCTGACAAATACCTCTTTAAAAAAGAGAAGATGGAAAGAACTGAAGGATTAAAATCCAATGCATGGGCGCCCTCACGTGTCCCCACGTGACCCCTAGCAAATCTTTTTAATATCCAGTGCATGGGTAACATCACGTGCCCACACGTGATGGTTATAAAGATTAAGTGTTTAACACTTATTTGAATATTCTGAGAGTAAAATAAAGGAAGCTTGGCCCAATCCTAAGGCGCCTCACGTGTCCTCACGTGAGTGCTTCATTTTCTTTTAGTGTTTAACACTATTTTAAGCACTTCATCCCTAGTGTTTAACACTTTTTAAATGCATCACGTGGGAACACGTGATCGCCAGATATGTGCTAGTGTTTAACACTATATTCAAACCAGTCTTAGCCCAAATTGACTAAGTCTTCCAAAGGCAAGATTCCCCTTTGACTGAACTTCAAACACACCCTTGTCTTCCAAGATTGATCATCTCATATGGCATATGAGTGCTCGGCACTCAATAAAAGATAAAAATATGGTCAGAACCCAGACCCATGTTTAGCATTGCTAAATAATGGAGGGCTGAGCCCAGACAAATGTTCAGCAGCCCAAACAAAGGTCCTGTTGGAGATAGTGCCCTCAGAGTCAATTATTAGGTCACAGGTACGTGATTGTAATGATTGAGGGAGGACCTATCCCGGTAGGACAGTCTTACTCGAGATGATAGTATGCTATCTGGTTTACCTTTATCATCGTGTACTGTTTTAAGTGACCTGACACGTCGCTATTACACGTTGATAGAGCCCCTAGGATTCTTGCTTGACCACCAGCAGTATGAGGGCGATCATATAAGTGGGAGCTGGGATCTATAAGCTTATCCTTAAAAGGTCCCTAGTCGTGGGAGTTTCGAGACTGGGCATCGATACTCCATTAGTAGACTAGTGTATACAGTCGAGACCCCGACGAGGGGCGGTGGCCGGTCTCACAAGCCACTGGTGTCAGTTGGATCACCTAAGATGTATACAGGTGCTCATTGGGTTATGAGTACACCGGACAGGACTCGCCGGGAACATGCTAGTTGGTCATATACCAGACGTTAGATGGCAGTTCCCTGGTGACATGTGTGCAGGTTAATTCATCGACCTGGGGATCGTCATTTGTCTCGTGTGAGTTCCCACTGTACTTTGATTACTACCCTACCACGGCTCAAAGGAGTCGTGCAAACAGGTTTTAGTTGGGTACAGTCCCGAGCCACATGGAGGCAGTGAGCGTATCTTCAGGGGTTCGTCTCTCCCGGTATTGGGGGTGAGGTCGTGCTGTGTCTAGGAGAGCCATTACACAAAGTCCTTGGCCAAGGCAAGGAGATTTACTGGTAGGTATTCCAGTAGTATCTCAGGGTGTTCTGGGCTACACTCCGACACGACTTGTACCGCTTTTGGGGGTCTGACTTTTACCAACCCCCTAGGCCCGCCATACGATACTCATAGACGAACGGACCGGACTGTACGGATATTGTCACTGACAGGCTCAGTAGGGTGTCAGGCTGAGTTCGCTCACGGACGTCCCTTTTAGTCAATACCTGGTAGCCCGTTATGTATTGGCTTATACCTCTAACGTGCTAGTGGTTAAATCCACAACCAAGGTGTTGATGAGTCTTTAGAGTCCCCCACATTCAGTTACTCAAGCTTTCGGGCGAAAAGCTGTAGAGGCCGTATGGAGATATGGCAAGGTCCGATCAGATACGTGCGGTATTGCACGGATCAGGATCGGACAGTTTGTACTATAGGCCGTATGGTTATATGGCAGGGTTCGATCAGATACGTGCGGTATTGCACGGATCAGGATCGAACAGATGTTACTAGCCGGCTTTGGTTTAAACCGGATCCTAGTATAGTACAGTGTAGATTTTGTCTCATTGCATTTGTATTTCGGTCGGAATACAAATGCGGGTGTGTATGCACAGTATCGGGGTTTTCCTGTAATTTATTACGGGACCAGTTTTCTGGAGTTGCCAGTTTGCTTTCCGTTTCGGCCAATTTCCATTGTTCCGTTCATTGGCCGAAGATTGGTGGAGGAGGGTTTATTTGCATTGTTGCAAATAAGCAATTGCGGAGGGGGGTCTTTGCATTTTATCATGTCATGATTATAGCACCATCCTTTGACTTGATTTCTTCATGATGGCATGACTTTTTGAGTCATCATGGTTCATGATGGTTGGACTTTGTGAGGTGATGATGGTGGTGTTGAGTGTTGAGTTTATCTTGTGATTATTCCATATGATAACCATTCCTCTCTCTCTCTCTTGCATGATTCATATGGTCACCTCCCCCTTGACTTTTCCCTCTCTCCCTTTCCTACATGGGCCGGCCATTTAGGGGGCTGCCAATTGGCTTGGGGTGGGTAATTTTTGGTGGTTCTCTTGTTGCTCCAAAAATTCCCTCATCTTTCCATCTCAAGAGTTAAGTTCTTTTTCCTCCACCACAAAGGCAATTCCACAACCCCAAAAAATGAGACTTCTTCACTACACATTCTACAGCGAACCTTGGGCACGTCGAGTAGCCGGCTTCGTGCCCGAGTTGCCTCGGCATTGAGGTGGGAGCCCGTAAAAGAAGTAGGCGATGTGGTGCACTTCCGGCGACGAGGAGGAGACGGGACATTCCGCAGAAGATCGGGACGATGACGAGAAGACCGGAGGACTTGGATCGTCGGTATATCTCTATTCCCTTTCTTGTAGTTTGCTAGGACTAGTTAATGGTTCGATCCGGGTAGTAGTGCGCGGCGGTTTGCCAGTTTAAGAAAATTTAAAGTTTATCACCGCTTCCGCTTTTGGCCGTCGGATTGACGGCCGGGGCGCCGTCGTGCACTTACAGTGGTATCAGAGACTCCCCATTAACTTAGTCTAGCTTTGTGTAATGTGTTTTTCAGTTCCGATCGATCAAAATGTCCAAAAACCCGTATTTGCTCGCATCAGTTTTCTGTTGGAAATTTTTGGTGTCGAAAAATTTTTCAGGTTGTAAAATATTGATGTACTGGAAAATCTAAGAACTCTGTAAAATTTCGATGAAGTGAATCCACAGTGGGAGCGCGGAACCGCCGCATATACCCCCATTCCGCCGCTCTTCCACCGCACACTGTGGAGATCACTTCACCAATTTTTTTCAGAGGCTTTCTGGGCTTAAAATATGGGTTTTGGAATATTAAAATTGGGCCCAGGTTTTCTGTGAGTGATACAGTTTTGATTGGGGGCCCACTTGTTAATTTTTGATCGATCGGATATTTTAAACACATTTTTCACAGTATTTACATTATATCTGCGACCGTGAATGTCACTTGATCGGTAAATCCGGTCTAACTGCTATAGCCCGGTTAGACGGATTTGCGAACGTGACTTTCACGTTGATGTTTTGTTTTTGCTGTGATGTTGCGGATCGGTCGTGGGGGATAGCCTGGATGCAATGCTAGTACAGTTTTGTTGTATTATGTACATTTGATATTGCGGGGCGAGCGTCCGACATGTGGACTGCCGTCACTGCCTGTTTGTATTATTATTTTGGGGCACGACCTGGTTGCGGTCGATGTACCCGTTGTATGTATATTTTACTTTCTGTACTAGGATTGCCCCGCGGAGGGGTGCACGGATAGCCGGGTTCTGGAGGGCAACAAGCCCGCATCTCATGGCATTGAGACGGAGGGGGCTTCACTCTAGGATTGGCGGGCTATTCGCCGCACTCGTAGGGGGTACAGGTTGACCCAGGAGGGGTGCCCAAGTTACCGGATTCCGTGAAGTGCTGGGTGGTCCATTCACGTTGCTGAAGGGGGCTGCCTCGCTTCAGGTTTTGGCGGGTAACTTGCCGCGCCCGTAGGGGTCTAGGATTTCATTGCACAGGCTATCCACACGACCAGGGGAACGTCGGGTTTCAGTAGTGGCTCTGTGAAACCCGGGGATCCCAGATATCTGTATTGTTTCTGTGATGCTGTACATTTCTGTGATGTTGCATTTTATTCACGCCTTGAGCGAAATACTATATATTGGTATATATATTAGTAGATGTCGTATATGTTTTGCATCCGCGCTAGTCCAGTCCCCGCTCTGTCGTTAGTAAGCTAACCTAACGGGTAATGACGGGACCCAGTGGCGAATGCGGATGGCATATACGTACATCAGTATATTTTCGTTCTTTTTGGTGTGATCAATTGATGGGACTGCATTGATTCGGATCAATGCAAGTTAAAACAAACCTAATCTGATGTTGTTGGAACACTTTTCAAAAAGCTGTTATTGCAAGGACGTTTACTTTTGTTTTGCATCGTGGTATTCATTGGAATATCCTGCTCCTCAGTCGACGAGGCAAGGGCCGAGATCCCTTCACCGGGAGTGACCCCTTGGACAGAAGTTTGCGTCAGGGCATTAACTTCACTATAGCCGATTACTTTTGCTTTGCATCGCGGTATTCATTTGGAATATCCTGCACCCCATTCTACAGGGAAAGAGCCGAGATCCCTTCACCGGGAGTGACCTCTTTAGCAGAGGTTTTTCGTCACTATATTTTTAAAAAAGCTATCCGTTCCTTCAACGATATCAAGTTCATTACGTTAAAGGTTTTCGCCAGAAACCATTCGTAGCCCTCCGTCGTTTCATATGGATAGTCAGTAGTATTCAAGCTGTGTATGTTGGCCAAAGTCAAGGCACAGTGTTTGGTAGCTATTGGTTATTCATATGCAGCATAGATAGATGCGTTGGTTTGGAACAGTCGTACTGCCATGTTGGCCAAAGTCAAGGGTATGTACGGGTGGATTCAAATTAACCTGGAGAATGACGGGTAGAACTTGACATGTGACTTATGATATGTTGGCCAAAGTCAAGGTCATAAGAGCATGGGGCAGAAATCACATCGGGAGTTTCAAAAGAACTGAAACTTGCCAGATATGCGCATACCTTCTGGAGTGTGATAGCGTGAGCGGATTCCGTCACGTTATCATGCAATGATAGTTGGATCCCGATTCCCACTGATGAGTTAGTTTACTCCTCGGGTAACCCCGACTAATTCTTCTTTCAGGTTTGGAGGAGAATTTGAGGTACAGTGGGAGATTTCCAGATTAGATAAATTGGTGACCATTCTGATCTAGGTTAGAGTGCACGCTGAGTGTTTTCTTTTCTCTCTCTCTTTGGCAGCGACCATTGACCCGACCCTGAGACTTTGACTCAGTGACCAAGTTGACCGAACCTTCTTAAACACCGGCTTTTGGATTGTCAGAGTTGCAAACCTCATTGCCACTCCTACTTTTACCCTTTTCTCCAGGACACCCCGTTTTACTACGAACGTCCACTTCCATTGGACAAAACCATCGTATGGTTAGATACGAACTCGAAAGAATTTATTCGAGGATGGTTTCCGGTTCTGGAGAAAACGGATAGGATTATTCAGTTGTCTTTTTCCTTTTACCCTCTCTCAGGTTACGAGTACTCCTTGGTTTAGGGGTAGTACACCTATTACGCAAATTGGATTGTCTTCTTCCAAACCTTAGGCTGGTGCCGTCCGGTAGGGAATGAAGAAAACCAATTAGCATAACGATGGTGTGCAGAAGGTATTAAGTTCAGACAAAGCAAGGGATTAGTAAGAGGGCAAAGTAAATTGCAACAGATATTCACGACCAAACCAAATATTTCGTTACCACTCCCACATCACCTTTGTATTTCTCCAGGACACTCCGTATCACTACAAAGATCCACAGTTTATTTGGATACTCCATCGTATGGTTATATACGAACTCGAATGGAACTGGTTCCAGTTCGGGGATGGATTCTGGTTCAGGAGAAATAGGAATAAGGTTTATTCGGTTGTCTTTTATCTTCACCCTCTCTCATTGCGAGTGTTCCTAGGATTGGGACAGTACACCCATTATGCTTATTGGATAGTCTTCTTCCAAACCATAGGCTGGTGCCGAACGGTAGGGAAGGAAGAAAACCATTTGGCCTAAAAGGGTGTGCAGAAGGTAAAGACTAAAGACATATGAAGGGATTTGGAGAGGTGGCAAAGAACTATACGGTTACAGTCGTGAATCTGGAAGAGGCATTACTAGGAATACCGGGATACCCCATCGGAACATTTCAATGTTTCAGTTTCACTGTGTAATGTTAAAGGAAAACTGATTTCCCGATTAAATACTTACTCCAGGGTATGTATTTACCAGGTACGAATCTCACATCTGTATGGTTTTACAGATGATGAGTGGGAGTAAGTTATTGGGAATTGGGTAATTATCCTCATTATATCAGGATTCGTTGTAATCGGTGATATTTGAGGAAATCACCTGGGCTGTTTGCCGGTCGGCAAATATTTGGTTTTGAATATCCGCTGTTATGCACCAATTTCAAATTGATATATCTGTACGTCTATTTTCATAGAGTGAGATATACCTTTCTGAAATTATGTCTACGACATTTACCTATATCAGTGGATGGTTAGGTAAGGAGCATTAAACAGCGGTGTAATTCTTCTTAACCATAAGTACAGTTTTCAACCTACGACACACAGTGAATGAGTTATCAGACTCAAGGGACTTATACAAAGGATTGTATGTTGTCCAGGGTCCATCAGGACAGAGGGCTTGGTCCTCGTACTATATTCGGTTTACTTATGACTTCTCTAGTTTTTAGACAGGTGTTTCGCGGAAACACAGGGTCCAAATTTTGAGAAGTTATAGGTATTTGAATAGAGTAGAGAACCAGGTATAGCAAGTATCGGGATTCTTCAAAGAGATCGAAGATGTAGATACTTTTGTATGGTATTCAGTTGATAGTAATGATAAAGAGATCTTGCTTCTCTTTCAGGTTACTCATAATTGGAAGTATTCCTAAGTTGAGTAACGCTGATCGGCCTCCTTCCCTTTAGTTGACATGCGCTGGGGACAGCTGCATGATTTGAATCTGGTTCAATTAAATCAGTGCCTCTGTTTCTATATTGGATATAGAACAGTTCATATCTTAACGATGTTAAGGTACGGGGAGTTGTCCGGTTTATGATTAAAACCAGACACTGGACAACTCAAGGCACGTTTCTGTAATGGCTGTTTGTGGGTTGACCCAGGCTATGACGAGGGTTGACTTTCTACCATCTGGATGAACAATAGCGATATTGTTCTAGACTCGCCACAGTTTTATTAAAGATGGATTTTTTCAGAAAACAGTAGTGGGAGTATGGTAGAACTGGAAATGATTCCAGAACCACAAACGATTACTGAAGATTTGATAAGGAACCTAAAGATTCAATCTGGATTGACATTCCATTGGCCACTCCGCAGATAAGGTGGGTAACTTCAGGCACCCGAGAGGCACTACGGTAGCCTCAAGGACGGTGACAGGGAAGTTCTTGTTTACCCACAATTGCCATTGCTGTTGTTCCAGGTTACGAGACCCGGCGGGAGGATGAGTATAGCGTCGTTCTAAACCTGTTTTAGAAGTGTACGTCTATATGACTCTGCCAGAAGGTTGTCGTAGTCAGTGGGAGCAGCGGAAGCATTGGTGGACAGTTTGCTTATGTCTATTTATAGACTAAAGCAGATGTAGCGGAGATAGATCATCTATTTCTGACGTGACAGTCATAGGTTTGACTTCATCAGAATAGGGGATGGATCTGTTGAGAAGGTAGTAGGGTGTGATATCCTGGTATTTGGATGACATACACATAGTAGGAAAGGAAACTCCTATACTACAGTCGGTTATACTTTGGTCGTCACACAGTGGTTTCTCCACAAAGGAAATGGATTTTATATCAGACATACTGGTTACTAGATCTATGGTTTTAGATCTAGATTTGGGTGGTTTCCCAATCAGGGTACTTTGACGGCATTCTAAGAGTATTTAGAATGGACGACTCCTGGCACGGTAGTGTACCTGCAGGTGATGGAGTCACCCTCTCTAAAGCTGTCTTACAGACTAAAGGGGAGAGGGACGTGCGTGATTGGCAGATCACTTGCTCAGGCAATTGAGTCAATCATGAGATGTCAAGTACCACACCAGATGTTGTTCTTGCACTAGATGCAATAAGTTGATATTGATCCAATCCTGGAGAAACAGTCGGAAGCAGTTTTAGAACATAAGTGGATGTTCTAGGGATATGATAACGACAGCCTCATTCAGGAGACAGTTATCATTCCAGGCTTCCAAGGTGACATGGACGACAAGGAGGTTGTCAGAGTTATAGTTTTCCTTCTGACGAGGGGCAGTATTTTGGACAGGTGGTCCAAGGCAATACTGAGGGAGGCATGGCGCAGGATACTGATTAAGTTCAGTTAACGATACAGTCTAAGAAGTTTGGATTTGGAGTTCATTTATGAGCTATGTCCCATCAGACATCCAGACATTTTCTGAGACAGGTATTGCTCTTTTCGGGAGATAGCTTTCTCCGCGAACTTGAGATATAGAGAGACATAGAAAGAAACAACTAAGCGGATCCACTCACTAAGGCTATTCCTCGAACGCAATAGTTCCGCAAACGAGCTTTGTGAGACTGACTAGTAGAGGAGTTGGATGTTCGGTATCACACGGGCTGTGAGTATGCGACATCGCAATAATTAGCCTTGAGTGCAAGTGGGAGATTGTTGGAGATAGTGCCCTCAGAGTCAATTATTAGGTCACAGGTACGTGATTGTAATGATTGAGGGAGGACCTATCCCGGTAGGACAGTCTTACTCGAGATGATAGTATGCTATCTGGTTTACCTTTATCATCGTGTACTGTTTTAAGTGACCTGACACGTCGCTATTACACGTTGATAGAGCCCCTAGGATTCTTGCTTGACCACCAGCAGTATGAGGGCGATCATATAAGTGGGAGCTGGGGTCTATAAGCTTATCCTTAAAAGGTCCCTAGTCGTGGGAGTTTCGAGACTGGGCATCGATACTCCATTAGTAGACTAGTGTATACAGTCGAGACCCCGACGAGGGGCGGTGGCCGGTCTCACAAGCCACTGGTGTCAGTTGGATCACCTAAGATGTATACAGGTGCTCATTGGGTTATGAGTACACCGGACAGGACTCGCCGGGAACATGCTAGTTGGTCATATACCAGACGTCAGATGGCAGTTCCCTAGTGACATGTGTGCAGGTTAGTTCATCGACCTGGGGATCGTCATTTGTCTCGTGTGAGTTCCCACTGTACTTTGATTACTACCCTACCACGGCTCAAAGGAGTCGTGCAAACAGGTTTTAGTTGGGTACAGTCCCGAGCCACATGGAGGCAGTGAGCGTATCTTCAGGGGTTCGTCTCTCCCGGTATTGGGGGTGAGGTCGTGCTGTGTCTAGGAGAGCCATTACACAAAGTCCTTGGCCAAGGCAAGGAGATTTACTGGTAGGTATTCCAGTAGTATCTCAGGGTGTTCTGGGCTACACTCCGACACGACTTGTACCGCTTTTGGGGGTCTGACTTTTACCAACCCCCTAGGCCCGCCATGCGATACTCATAGACGAACGGACCGGACTGTACGGATATTGTCACTGACAGGCTCAGTAGGGTGTCAGGCTGAGTTCGCTCACGGATGTCCCTTTTAGTCAATACCTGGTAGCCCGTTATGTATTGGCTTATACCTCTAACGTGCTAGTGGTTAAATCCACAACCAAGGTGTTGATGAGTCTTTAGAGTCCCTCACATTCAGTTACTCAAGCTTTCGGGCGAAAAGCTGTAGAGGCCGTATGGAGATATGGCAAGGTCCGATCAGATACGTGCGGTATTGCACGGATCAGGATCGGACAGTTTGTACTATAGGCCGTATGGTTATATGGCAGGGTTCGATCAGATACGTGCGGTATTGCACGGATCAGGATCGAACAGATGTTACTAGCCGGCTTTGGTTTAAGCCGGATCCTAGTATAGTACAGTGTAGATTTTGTCTCATTGCATTTGTATTTCGGTCGGAATACAAATGCGGGTGTGTATGCACAGTATCGGGGTTTTCCTGTAATTTATTACGGGACCAGTTTTCTGGAGTTGCCAGTTTGCTTTCCGTTTCGGCCAATTTCCATTGTTCCGTTCATTGGCCGAAGATTGGTGGAGGAGGGTTTATTTGCATTGTTGCAAATAAGCAATTGCGGAGGGGGGTCTTTGCATTTTATCATGTCATGATTATAGCACCATCCTTTGACTTGATTTCTTCATGATGGCATGACTTTTTGAGTCATCATGGTTCATGATGGTTGGACTTTGTGAGGTGATGATGGTGGTGTTGAGTGTTGAGTTTATCTTGTGATTATTCCATATGATAACCATTCCTCTCTCTCTCTCTTGCATGATTCATATGGTCACCTCCCCCTTGACTTTTCCCTCTCTCCCTTTCCTACATGGGCCGGCCATTTAGGGGGCTGCCAATTGGCTTGGGGTGGGTAATTTTTGGTGGTTCTCTTGTTGCTCCAAAAATTCCCTCATCTTTCCATCTCAAGAGTTAAGTTCTTTTTCCTCCACCACAAAGGCAATTCCACAACCCCAAAAAATGAGACTTCTTCACTACACATTCTACAGCGAACCTTGGGCACGTCGAGTAGCCGGCTTCGTGCCCGAGTTGCCTCGGCATTGAGGTGGGAGCCCGTAAAAGAAGTAGGCGATGTGGTGCACTTCCGGCGACGAGGAGGAGACGGGACATTCCGCAGAAGATCGGGACGATGACGAGAAGACCGGAGGACTTGGATCGTCGGTATATCTCTATTCCCTTTCTTGTAGTTTGCTAGGACTAGTTAATGGTTCGATCCGGGTAGTAGTGCGCGGCGGTTTGCCAGTTTAAGAAAATTTAAAGTTTATCACCGCTTCCGCTTTTGGCCGTCGGATTGACGGCCGGGGCGCCGCCGTGCACTTACAGGTCCAACATTATAAACCTAATTAGACTTAGCCAAAATTGTCCTTAAGTCCTCAATTCAGATTTAACTGAGCCCATGTGCTCATAATCTAATTAATTGATCTTAGCCCCAAATTGGACTATAGATCTCCCAACCAACATTGGTTCAAGGGTACATCTATTCACTCCTTTGATATTTGTCATTGTAATCTTTCAATGTCTTCAAAGAGGTGACGGGTCCCGATAACCAAACATACTATGGACTGTGGGGTCCTTAAACTCATGGAATATGACGTCCTTAAACTTTATAGACTATGATGTCTCTAAACTACCATGGACTGTGAGGTCCCTAGACTATGATGTCTTTAAACCTTATAGACTATGACGTCTTTAAACTACGGACTGTGGGGGTCCTTAAACTCATGGACTTTGATGTCCTTAAACTTTTGGACCGCAATGTCCCTAAACTAAACAATAGAGCCCAAATGCTCTTTTGTTGGATCTACATGATCCTGTTAAGTAGATCTTAGTCTAAAACTAGAATAACGTATCCTTAGCAAACGTTTAAGTTGATCTTAGTCTCAAATGAGATTAACGATCCTTAAACCCAACCCCAAACCCAAATCTAAGAAGATACAGATTTGGACTAATCCATGCCCTACGGGCGACAACATAAATTAGTCTCCGTATACAATCCACGGGCAACCAAAAACAAAACAAACACACACGACACGAAGTGGCCATCTGGAGAAGGAGAAAGTGGTTACCGCGATACGGTAGCGTAATTAATTGCATGAGCTTGCGCTTGCAGAGAAGAGCGTCCCCATAATCAAAAACCCCTCAACGAGGGGGAATCTGACGAAGTCTACTACATCGGTCGCATCCGTTTAAACCTTCGATACATGGTGCCATAAATCAACTTGGCATTTTCGGAGAGGTGGAAGGATAGTACCAAATAGCATCAGCCCTTGAAGTTCAGGCCGGACGTCCCAACGTCCCAGTCGCATCCTTCGGCGGAGAACACACCCTTAAGCTCAATGGTTTTCTTCCTTCCCTACCGTTCGGCACCAGCGTATGGTTTGGAAGAATACTATCCAATAAGCGTAATAGGTGTACTCTCCTAATCCTAGAAGCACTCGCAACCTGAGAGAAGGTAAAAATAAAAGACAACTGAATAAACCTTATTCTATTTCTCCTGAACCGGAATCCATCCTCGAACTGGAACAAGTTCCTTCGAGTTCATATATAACTATACGATGGATTATCCAATCAATGTGGATCTTCGTAGTAATACGGAGTGTTCTGGAGAAATCCAAAGGTGAAGTAGGAGTGGCGATGATATACACGATTTCGTCATGAATGATAGCAGTCACAATTTATTTTGCCCTATTTCTAATCCCTTTATTTTTTCTTTACTTATTACCTCATGTACACCACATTTAGGCTAATTGGTTTTCGTCCTTCCCCACCTTTCGGCACCTACCTATGGTTTAGAAGAAGACTATCCAATAAGCGCAATAGGTGTACCCTCTCCTAATCCTAGGGGCCCTCACAACCTGAGAGAAGGTAAAAGGAAAAGACAACTGAATATTCCTATTCAATTTCTCCAGAACCGGAAACCATTCTCGAATCTGAAACAAGTTTCGTTGAGTTCGTATGTAACTATACGATGGTCATATCCAATAACTGTGGATCTTCGTAGTGATACGGAATGTTCCAGAGAAATGCAAAGGGTAAAAGTAGGAGTGGCAATGAAGTATGCAACTCGGACAATCCAAAAGCCAATATATTTTAAGAAGGTTCGGTTAACTTGGTTTATGAGTTTTAGTCTAGGGTCGGGACATGGTCGCTACCAAAGAGAGAGAGAAAAGAAACACTCAGCGTGCACTCTAATCTAGATTAGAATGGTTAATCAGTTTATCTAATCAGGAAGTTTCCCACTTTATCCTCAAATTCTCCTCCAAACCCTAAAAGAAGAATTAGTCGGGATCATCTAAAATCACCCGAGGAGTAAACCAACTCATCAGTAGGAATCGAGATCCAACTATCATCGCATGATAACTTGATGGAATCCACTCAAGTTATCACACTCCAGATGGTATGCGCATGCCTGGCAAGTTTCCTGTATGTTTGAAACTCCCGATGTGATTTTTTACCCTATGCTCTTATGACCTTGACGAAGGCCAACATATCATAAGTCACATGTCAAGTTATACCCGTCATTGTCCAAGTTAATTTGAACACACCCGTACATACCCTTGACGAAGGCCAATATAGTAGTACGACTGTCCCAAACCAACGTATCTGTCTATGCAACAGAAAAGTAACAAATAGCTACCATACACTATGCCTTGACGAAGGCCAACAAACATAGCATGAATACTAAGTGCTACCCGTCTGAAATGACGGAGGGCTACGAATGGTTTTTGGCGACAAACCTTTAACGTAATGAACTTGATATCGTTGAAGGAAACGGATAGCTTTACAAATATATAGTGGCGAAAACATTTGCTAAAGAGGTCACTCCCGGTGAAGGGATCTCGGCTCTTTCCTCATGGAATGAGGTGCAGGATATTCCAACTGAATACCTCGATGTAAAGAAAAATTTAATCGACTATAGCGAAGTTATTACCCTGATACAAACTTCTGCCCAAGGGGTCACTCCCGATGAGGGATCTCGGCCCTTGCCTCATCGAATGAGGTGTTGGATATTCATAACCGAATACCACTGTGCAAAACAAAAGAAAATGTCCTTATAATAACAGCTTTCGAAAATTGTTCCAACAACATCATATAGGTTTGTTTTCCTTGCATTGATCAGAATCAATGCAGTCCCATCAATTAATCACACCAAAAAAAACGAAAATATGATGTACGTATATGCCATCCGCATTCGCCACTGGGCCCCGTCATCACCCGTTAGGTTACTTAACTAACGACAGAGTGGGGGCTGGAGTAGCGCGGGTGCAAAACATATACAACATCTACTAGTATATATATAACAATAAATAATAATCGTTCCAGGCATGATATATGCAACATCACAGATAAGCGATAAGCATCACAGAACAATACTGATAATCTGGGAGCCCCGGGTTTCCTTTGAGCCGCAAGTGAAACCCGACGTTTCCCTGGTCGTGTGGATAGCCTGTGCAATGAAAACCTAGACCCCTACGAGCGCGGAAAGTTACCCGCCAAAATCCATAAGTGAGGCAACCCCCTTCATCAAAGTTAATGAGTCACCCGGCACTTCACGGAATCCGGAAACTTGAGCAGTCCTCCTTGGGTCAACCTGTACCCCCTATGAGTGCGGTGAATAGCCTGCCAATTCTAGAGCGATGCCCCATCCGTCTCAACGCCATGAGATGCGACCCCGTTTCCCTCTAGAACCCGGCTATCCGTGCACTCCATTGCGGGGTAATCCTAGTACAGAAAAGAAAATATGTACAATGGTGACATCGACCTCAACCCGGTCGTGCCCCAAATAAATAATATACAAACAGGCAGTGACGACAGTCCACATGTCAGACGCTCACCCCGCGATATAAAATGTACAAATAAATCCAAACTATACTACCATTGCACCCAAGCTATCCACCACGACGATCCCACCATAACCACAGCACAACACAAAACATCAACTTGAATGTCACGTTCGCAAACCCGTCTAAAAGAGCATATAGCAGTTAGACGAGTTATACCTCTCTAATGACATTCATGGTCGAAAATAGTAATGTATGTACTGAAAACTACGACATTAGAATTCCGTACGCAATTAGCAAACTAAACCGATTTCCAAAACCATGGAAAAAAACAAACAGTGAGCTAGAGTTCCAAAAACCGACCGTTTAAAGCCAATTCGGAAGTCCGAATAAAAATAAAACACGCCTGAACCTTCGCAGGGAGTTAGAGCACGAAATTAACTTCGAGTCGGGAGGCTTAGGGGGGTACCCCACCTATGTGGCCACCATGAGATGGCCAGGGGTGAGGCAGACCCGAAACTGCCCAAGGTGGGGCAGTTTCGGGTCTCCACCGCCAAGACCACCTTGTGGTGGTCTTGGGGAGTGGGCCCAACCATTCGGTCCTCCCCAAGATTCCCCGAGGTGCCCATGCACCACCCCGCGGCTTCTCAATTCAAACCGTGAGCCTGCGGGGTGTGCAAACATCTCAAAGTTTCAGTTTTCGGAACTGTTTTTGTCGGCAGTTTTTGCACGACAAAAACGACGTTTTTTCTAATGTCGCAATGAGTTAACTAAGGCTTATGGAGTGGCTCTGATACCATGTTGGATTATGCCAGCGCCCGGCCATCAATCCGTGGCCAAATGCGGAACAAAAACTTTTAGAAACCGGCGCTAACAGAACCCGAGTCTACGGATCGACCTATAAGCCCTAGATAACAAAAACATGCAAAGGGTTAGAGTGATTATTCTGAATGATCCGTGTCCTTCGGTCTTCAACCTCTGTCCCAAGCTCTTCGCGGCTTTCTCGATCATGTTTGATCTCCGGTCTCCCCCATCAAAGAAGATCCACGTCGAGGGTTTTTTATACGGGCTCCGACCTCAAAACCGAAACAACTTGGGTATCTAGTTTGGTAGCCTAGATAGCCAAGATGAAGTAGAGAGTGTGTGTGATTAGATTGTCTTAATACACCCTAGGGTTCTAAACATATGAGACATATAGGGTGGAAGTTGAAGAAGAAGCCATGGAGGAAAAGTGTGAGCTCAAGAGAAAAGCAAGTGAAGAAAAAAAAAGCTTGCTGCCTTTTTTCTACTGTTGTTTTGTGAGTATTTGTTGTGAGCACTTAAAACAACTTAAGAAAAATCCAAGGAAGAAAAAGATCCGCCTCTCACAACAAATATCTCACAATACACCAAAAACCCTCCATCATACCACCATGACTCACTTCATGACCCACCACCATGAGTCACACCCATGTGGCACCTTAAATCACCAAGTGAACATGCTAGATAATGAAAAATCCATGACTCACAATTTCCCATCAAATAAACATTTAAACCAAAATGTTTAATCCAAAATGAAATGGAAACATCTAAAGTAAACTTGTAACGAATTACAAGAATACCCCTCATCCGTATATACATACCCGCATCCGTATTCCGACTGAATATGAATACAACGAGACAAAAATAATCCAACAATATAATACTAGGATCCGGCTTAAACCAAAATCCACTAGTATTATCCGTCCGATCATGATTCGTGCATAAGTACACGTATGTGATCGAACCCTGCCATAAAACCATACGGCCTCTACAACGTTTCGCCCGAAGCAGGGAAAACCTCTGTGTGGGACTTTAAAGACTAATCAATACGCTGACAGTGGGTTTAACCACAAGCACGTCAGTGGCACTAGCTGTACATAACGGCTACCCAGGTATTGAGTGAAAGGGAGGCCGACGAGCAAACCCATCCTGAAACCCTACTGAGCCTGACAGTGACAATATCCATACAGTCCGGTCCCCCCGTCTATGAGTATCGCATATCGAGTGTAGGGGGTGGATAAAGTCAGACCCCTAATAACGCGACATTTAGTGTCGGTATGAAGCCTATCACCACCTGAGAAACTACTGATCCGAATAAGTAATTCTCGACTACCTTGGCCAAGGATTTCTGTTGATGGCCACCCATGCACTCCGCGACATCAACCCCCAATACCGGGAGAGACGAATCCCCTGACGATCCGCTCACTGCCTCCATGTGGCTCGGGACTGTACCCAACTAAAACCTGTTTGCACAACTCCTTTGAGTCGTGGTAGCGTAGTAATCAAAGCACAGTGAGAACTCACACGAGACAAATGACGATCTCAGGTCGATAGACTAACCTGTACACATGTCATCAGGGAATTGCTATCTGACAATAGGTATAATACCAACTAGCATGTTTCCGGCGAGTCCGTCCGGTGTACTCATAACCCAATGAGCACCTGTATACGTCTTAGGTGAACCAACTGACACCAATGACTTGTG
Organism: Agapanthus africanus; assembly: GCA_030015575.1. Classification (NCBI taxonomy): domain Eukaryota; kingdom Viridiplantae; phylum Streptophyta; class Magnoliopsida; order Asparagales; family Amaryllidaceae; genus Agapanthus; species Agapanthus africanus. Next base: position 80,641,944 of record JASDDO010000026.1, on the reverse strand, counting down.
AGACCAGCCACCGCCCCTCGTCGGGGTCTCGATCAGTATACATTAGTCTACTCTTGGAGTATTGATACCTGTTCATACCATAATATTGCATTATTATATTCCCCATTCTTATTCGTTTTATAAATAAATAGTTACTTTTGACGCATGTCTGCTACATGTTACAGGTTACAGGTTCTTGGATCTAAAACAGTGAAAATGATAAAAAAACGATGCAAAAGTGGGACTTTAACCAATAAACAGAAGACTCTTGATCAAGCCTACATAAGGAACAGTTCACAAAGCAAGATTCAAGATATCGACTCAAAGCGAAGGGTTAAAGTTCACTACAAGTGTTCACTGGAAATCTGGAAGAAACCTAGAAGCCAACTTGAGAAAAGAACCATAGAAACAAGAAGAAAAAGTCAAGAAGGGACAGCACAGGAAAAACTAAGCTTCAAAGCCTCACTTTGGCCGTGGAACCGCAGCCAAAGCATGCCTTTGGCCGCGGAACCGCGGCCGGGTAGAGTCCGTGTCGGTGCAGAGTTTTTTGTCTGTGCGTGTATTGATGACTAGGTCTTTTTCTTAGGGGTATTTTTGTAATAGCAGATGTGCGAATAAAATGTAACCTAGGGTTTCTATCTCCTATAAATAGAACTCTAAATCATTGTAATTTTCTTATGCCTCCTTTTAATAATAAATTCAGATCTCTTTATGGAGAGCATCGGTGTTTCTTTTCAATTCATGGATTCAGATCTGACAAACCTGCGTTGATGATTGGAGAGATGCATCTGTAAGTAGATTTAATTTCTTGCTCTAGTTTAGATTTCAATTCTTTGGCCTAGGTAGATTTAATTCCTCGCCGTAGATAAATTGTTTAGAGTTAGCTTTGGGAAAGGATTTTGAGAAATGAGCTCTCTCATCCCTTTCTTACCCATAATATATTTTCAATAGGACTCCATGCATACACGCACACACCGTGCCCTACGGCATCCTACCCCTCGAGGTAACGATGACACCGTAGTGTAAAGGCCCGGTTGCGCGTGTTTTCCATGGAGGTTAGGGTAAGGATCTCTAAAGGAAGGACAAGAACCTAGAGGAAGGAACACTTTCCCGAATGGATCTAATCCCCTTTATTGATAATTACCGTAACTCCTCATAGATCTTCATTCGGGTATAGAAAGCGTTGAGATTTACCTGCATTTCCAAACCATCCCTAAACCTAACCCTAGCAAGACTAGATCTAGATAACCGTAGTATAGAATAATTAGGTTTTTAGATTTAATAATCAATCAGAACACCCTTCGGAATTAACTCGTTAATGCGACTAGGAGATTCACAACATCCCTGTGGACCGACCCGTACTCACCGGCTATCTTCATGTGATGCCGTTCTTGATTGCGGTAAATAGATAGTTTTTGAGAAAAAATCAAATGGCGCCGTTGCCGGGGATGGCGTAGAACTTTCCTTTTTGCAATTTCGGGTTAATCTAAAATTAAAAAATCATAAAAATCTAAAAAATCCAAAAAAAATATAAAAATATTTCATCTGTTATTTTTGGAAGGGATACTTTGTTGTTTGAATTTTGCAGGATATACAAAATCGGATCTGGAAATTTCCAGAAAGCGAAACAGAAATCAGGAGATCAGAACAGAGAAGGATTTTCAAAACAGAACAGTGGAATTTTTCCCGCACCCTGAAGCCTCCACCATGCCGCGATTCCGCCGCGCATACCCATCTTAGACCGCGGAAATGCGGCCTTCTAGTCAAATCAGAGCGTCAGAAAAAAATTTGGGACTCGTGCTGACTAGCCTGCCGCGAAAACGCGGTAGGAACGCGTTTATACCGCGGAAAGGCGGCTGAACAGTGTCCTCTGTTCGTGGAATTTGCTCTGTAAGTCTCCTCTGTTCCTCCTCTGTAATTTTTGAAATATCTTTTCTGGAAATTCCTGCAGGATTCCGTGAGCTATAAAATATATTCCCTTCCGTATAACAATTTTGTGCAGGATTTTTTGCGCCCCGCTTAAAATTATAACTGATTGCAAGTAATATTTTTCTGTTGCATATCTTTTATCAAAAATCTTTTTGCAACAATTTCCAAATAAAGAAAAAAGAAAAAGGACAAATCTTTTAAAGAAACTTGCAAAAAATTTTGCCGCAAATAAATCCTTCCACCACCACAAACCTTTTTTCTTTTCACCCTTTTCTTCTAACATGGGTACCCCACATAATAAATCACTTGCCGAACTTTGGTATCCCGAACCTAATTTTGCGTCGTATGTCAATTTGTTCGGTCAATTTAAGGAAGATCCCTCCATACCTAAAATTTCTTTGAAAGATCAAATAGAAGCGTCTAAGAGAAACAGTTCGACTTTGCAACCCACTTTGTGTCGACCAAGTCAACCTTTACCACCTCCATATGTTGACACCACTTTTTCGAGTCCTTCTGTCACTCCTAAGCCGATATCCATTGCTGAGCATATTGCTCAATCTCGCAGCCGATCTTTCACCCCTCTCCACTCATCTAGTTCTAGGGATCCACACGATTATTCACCTTGTTATCCATATATTGACTCTACCCCTGTCCAATCACCCACTTCCTACCAGTCCTACCCGACCTTACCATCCTCACTAGACACTGTTTCCACACAGCCATTAGGGAGTTTTGGATATCCACACGATTTCGAATCTTTTACCGAAACCCCCTTACCACCCAAGTCTAGTTTGGAAGAGTCGTTGGAGGCATATATCGCAGCAACAAACAAAATAACTAGGAATGTGGAAGCGTCCGTGGCCGCCCTTATGCAACCTAGTGAAACGGTAGCTAGTTTCCCGCTAGCTTCAAATTTTTCAATGTATAAAGAGGCGGTTGGACAGAGTGAGAATGAGAGAGGATTTTCAAATCAAACCTACCCTTACCCAATTAAAGCCCACAACTCCAGTTTTCCATCGAATGTCCTAAATGATTCACAAGTTCAAAATAAAAACGAGTTGTGTAATTTTGTAGTGTTTGATTTGCCAAATTGTGAGGAACCCCTTTCGAGTGAAACCGTACCTAATCCTTTCGATCTTTACACCTCCCATCTAGAACCTAAATCGATAGATATCCATGCTTTTGATGAGGTGTCTAAGAAAATTGATTTTCACTTGATTGAGGATATAGACGCCGGGAATATTTTGGATGATGAACCTGTCGATTTAATTGAGATTTTATGTTCAAATCATCATCCCGAGTTATTAAATGTTTCTCCCGAATCTCATATGCGTCTTGACTTTGATGATAATGGCATGGATGGGTTGAATCTTGAGGAGAATTATAAGGATAGTATTGAGGAGAGTTTTGAGGATCATATTGAGGTTGAACTATTTTTGTTTGATATGTCTGATTTTCCAATTCATCCTCTTGAACCTTTACCTATATCACCCTCCCTCCTTTCCATCGTTCCGACCACGCCTAATATCACGCTTGAAGACTGTGAGCTTGAAAATTTTTCCTTTAAATCTGACACAGTCCTCACATCCAATAACACTTACGAGTGTTTCACTTTTTCGGACGATGTTGATGACTCACCGCCCGAGTTTGAGTTCTTTGAATTTTCAGATGAGTTAGTTGAACCATCAGACTCGGGTGCTTACAGTAGTTTCGAACCATTAATGGAATCTTCCAAGTTCGAGACAGTTTACCACGGTGAGAATGATACTATCCCTAGTTCACTTCCTTTCGTCTTTCCCATTGTTCCGACCGTACAAGAGACCGTTACGCTTTCATCTCCAATACCAAGTTCGGCGTACCCATGTTTTCTTGCGAATCTTGAGGGATTTGATCCCATTTCTCGACGGGTTAATAGGTTAGCGCAATCGCTTTTAACATATCGGTCATCACAAATTGCGCTAATTTATTCACTCGATTTACACCCTCAAGATCGCGCGACCCTTGTTTCTCCTTTCCGCCATTCTTTTCCCCCACCAAGACCATATTCTACCATTCTTCTTTCCACACGGTCTCGCGTGTTTCTCATTTCTTTCTTCTACACCCCATTATTTCACCAACTCGATCATTACCACGATAAGATTTTCGAATGGTTGGTGCTAACCTTTGGCTTGTGTAAGGCCAAGCTTAAGTTTGGGGGGAACCTTGTTGTATATATGTATATATTTTTTTGTTTTCTTTTTCTATAAAAAATAAAAAAAATTCAAAACATTAAAAAATATATAAAAAAAATTGTAAATAAATAAACAGGGGAGTGCCGACATTTTGACCCTTTTGGTTTAGTATGACAGTGAGAACACTGTCAAGTTCAAGTTTGGGGGTATGCTCGGTACGTCTTTTTCCTTCGCATTCATTTGTACATATTTTTGCATTTGCATACTTATTTGAAAACCCATAAAAATTGATAATTTTCAAAAATTATAAAAATTATTGTATTCAATTTTGGCTTATTTGACTAGAGTTTGACAGATAGGTTAACTAGCTAGGAACAACTAAATCTTAGACTTAGTAAATTAAAAACCCTAAAAATAATCTTTCTTAAAGTTTAGCGTAGAAAGTATATGTCTTTGTAGTTTATTTAGAAATAGGCAAATTTTGGGTTCACTTCTTGGGCTAAGTCGAAACAAAGGAAAAGTATTGATGTTCTTATTAGAGTATAAGTTTGAAAAATAATTCCTAGCTTAAATCTAGATTCTGAAAATGTATACCCTACAAATTGCACAATCACGCACCTTGAAACTTGGAATAGTAGAAGAGACCTTGAAATGCTCTTGTCTAAAGTCCTTAGTACGAAGAAAATGAAAAAAAAAGTGTGAATAAAGAATAAAAAAATAGACACTGGTTTTTGTGATTACTTAAGGCTGCAAAAATGGAAAAATATTTAGCGAGGGTGCTTCATCACCTAGTGCCTTAGACCAACTGGTTTGGGAGTCACTGCTAAAGCCTTGCGTGTTGCAAGACTAGGAAGTACGCTTTAAAGTGCAAACGCATCTTGTAATCGGTTGTTGGTACCTCAAGAAGTATTAACGGTCGCATGAAGGATGTGTAAGCAACATTCATTAAAATTCACCTACTGATAAGTACTTTGGACAACGGACAAGGACATGATTGCTTGATTTGAATTTTCAAGTGTAGGGGTGATTTATACACACATGTAGGGGTATGTGATTGGGATTTAGATAAGATAAAGGAGTGAAGAATAAAACTTGTATCTTTAATAGAGTGATAAAAATTCCCGAGTGGAGATGGAACCCTAGAAGGAAAACTTAAGAAATGCCGAAAACTAAGTAAGTCTATAGAACATATATAATCTTAAGTTAAATAATGAGGAAGTGTGAAGAATGTGGGTGGATAATTTGCAAGTCGACGATAATAGAATTCCTTGTTAAAAGACCTAATTAGAGAATTAAAGTTAATGGGCCGAATTGATAGGATTTTGTGGGTAGTATCCGCTGAAAACCCTCAGGAGACAACACTCCTCCTAGTAGGGACACCTAGAGGTTTAACAGCTTGTTGCACGTGCTCAGTGCAATCGCGTTTCCCTGCGAAAGTGCGGTTAGGTTTTTTGTAGAGAATAAAAAAATAAGTTTGCTCGAGGACGAGCAAAAGATAAGTTTGGCGGTATTTGTTCATACCATAATATTGCATTATTATATTCCCCATTCTTATTCGTTTTATAAATAAATAGGTACTTTTGACGCATGTCTGCTACATGTTACAGGTTACAGGTTCTTGGATCTAAAACAGTGAAAAAGATAAAAGACGATGCAAAAGTGGGACTTTAACCAATAAACAGAAGACTCTTGATCAAGCCTACATAAGGAACAGTTCACAAAGAAAGATTCAAGACATCGACTCAAAGCGAAGGGTTAAACTTCACTACAAGTGTTCACTGGAAATCTGGAAGAAACCTAGAAGCCAACCTGAGAAAAGAACCATAAAAACAAGAAGAAAAAGTCAAGAAGGGACAGCACAGGAAAAACTAAGCTTCAAAGCCTAACTTTGGCCGCGGAACCGCGGCCAAAGCATGCCTTTGGCCGTGGAACCGCGGCCGGGTAGAGTCCGTGTCGGTGCGGAGTTTTTTATCTGTGCGTGTATTGATGACTAGGTCTTTTTCTTAGGGTTATTTTTGTAATAGCAGATGTGCGAATAAAATGTAACCTAGGGTTTCTATCTCCTATAAATAGAACTCTAAATCATTGTAATTTTCTTATGCCTCCTTTTAATAATAAATTCAGATCTCTTTATGGAGAGCATCGGTGTTTCTTTTCAATTCATGGATTCAGATCTGACAAACTTGCGTTGATGATTGGAGAGATGCATCTGTAAGTAGATTTAATTTCTTGCTCTAGTTTAGATTTCAATTCTTTGCCCTAGGTAGATTTAATTCCTCGCCGTAGATAAATTGTTTAGAGTTAGCTTTGGGGAAGGATTTTAAGAGATGAGATCTCTCATCCCTTTCTTACCCATAATATATTTTCAATAAGACTCCATGAATACACGCACACACCGTGCCCTACGGCATCCTACCCCTCGAGGTAATGATGACACCGTAGTGTAAAGGCCCGGTTGCGCGTGTTTTCCATGGAGGTTAGGGTAAGGATCTCTAAAGGAAGGACAAGAACCTAGAAGAAGGAACACCTTCCCGAATGGATCTAATCCCCTTTATTGATAATTACCATAACTCCTCATAGATCTTCATCGGGTATAGAAAGCGTTGAGATTTACCTGCATTTCCAAACCATCCCTAAACCTAACCCAAGCAAGACTAGATCTAGATAACCGTAGTATAGAATAATTAGGTTTTTAGATTTAATAATCAATCCGAACACCCTTCGGAATTAACTCGTTAGCGCGACTAGGAGATTCACAACATCCCTGTGGACCGACCCGTACTCACCGGCTAGCTTCATGCGACGCCGTTCTTGATTGCGGTAAATAGATAGTTTTTGAGAAAAAAATCAATACCCAGTCTCAAAACTCCCACGACTAGGGACATTTTAAGGATGCGTTTATAGACCACCCAACTCTCACGTATATGATCGTCATCACACTGCTGGTAGTCAAGCATGAATCTTATGGGCTCTATCAACATGTAATAGTGATCTGTAATGTCACCTAAACTATGTACACGATAATAAAGACAAACCAGATAGCATACTATCATCTCGAGCAAGACTGTTCTACCGGTATAGGTCATCCCTCAATCATTGCAATCACGTGTCTGCGATCCAATAATTGACTTGGGAGCACTATAGCCAACAAATTTTTACTAATGAAATTTATGTTTTAAAATCTTGTATTAGTTCACAAGAAATTTTGACAAACGATGTTTTGATTGATAAATTAGAAACAGAGAAAAATGATTTTCTTTCAAATATTAATAAATTAGAAAAAGAGAAAATTGAGTTTCTTTCAAGAATTGATATTCAATAAAAAAAATTATTGATACTTTAAAAACTGAAAATGAAAATTTGATTCTGTTATGTGTTGTTTTGAGAAATGATCATGAAAATTTGATTTCAATTTTTAAAAGCGAAATTGATTCCTTGAAATTGTCCTATATTTCTTAAGGAACGTTGAAAGAGGAAATTTCTTCCCTCAAGAAACAAAATAATGATTTAACTGTTTCTTTTGCTAAGTTTTCAAAAAGAAAGGAAACGATTGATTCTTTACTAATCAAAAGAAAGAACTTTTTAAATAAAGGAGACGTTGATCTTAAAACTTCAAATTTTCAAGAACCCTCTTCATCTAGATTTATTAACCACTATGCTAATCATAAATCTAGTTCCATAGGTATATCTAATCATATTTATCATTATTGTAGTGCACATAGTCACTTTGCATATTCTTATGAGTTGAAAATAAATAAATATTTATATACCAATTTGAAATGGATCCCCAAAACTAACCCCCATAAAGTTAAACTAGTTTGGGTACCAAAATGCACACCCATATCTTTTTTTATAGGTGTTGAGAATTTGAAACCATGAAGATTTCGGGAAAGATAAGACACACCTAGACAGATATAATAAGGTACGCACTCTAACACAATAAGAACATTGTTTAATTTAAGTGTTTGTGTGTGAGGGGATGGTTTTTTTATAATTTTATGTGGATTTTTTTAGGTTTCTTTTTATTTTTAGGTCTTTTTATTATTTTTTTAATTTATTTTTCTTTCTTTTTCAATTTTTAAAGATCTTTTTAGTTTCTTTTTCAATTTTTTAAGTCTTCCTTTTCATTTTTAAAAAAAAATAAAAGAAATAGATGAAGAAAAGGAAAAAAGGGATGTTTTTGAATGAAACTGGTAATAGGTGATCATGAATTCGAATCCGAAAGGTTGAGTGGGATAAAAGAAGTTATTAAATCCGAGGATAGATTTAAGTCTGAAAAATAATTCCTAGATTGAATTCAAATTTAGAGAATATACACCCTACAAATTGCATAGACATGAATGTCGAAACTTGAGATAGTAGAGAATACCTAGAAATATCCTTGCTTAAATACCTGAGTAAATTTTTTTTTTAAAATATCCTTTTCTTCACGAAGTAGCTGGGAATTCGTGCCTCAAGAAGTATTGGATGCTCACATCGAAAGTGATGAAAAAGTGAAAAAAAGAGTATAAACATAATAAGTTTGGTTTTGTGATTACTTAGAACTAGTAAAACTGTTCATAGGGATACATCATCACCTAATGACTTAAAACAATTGATTTGGGAGTCACTGCTGAAAGTCTTAGGTATTTGCAAGACTAGACATCATTAAACTCATATATTGAGTAATTGGTTGGTTAGTGCCTCATAAAATATTAGCGGTCGCATTGAAAGATGTGGTGAGCAAATCTACCTATATATTTATATAAAATAAAGTACGAGGGTATAGGGCATTGATACTATATTTTGAATAGAATTCTCAAGTGTAGGGATCTTTTACAAACACATAGCGGTATATGATCGATATTTGAAGGAAAAATAGGAATAAAGATTAGGATTAAGTTCAATTGAGGGAGGATAGAAATTCTGGAGTTGAATGATACCATTAGGATGAAAATTCTTAAAAGTTGAAAAACTGGTGAGATTCAAATTTTTTCTTTTATTTACTTTTCTTTGGTTATCGTTTTTCACTTTCTTTATTTTTAGTTTTTCTTTTAGTTTGTTTTCCTTTTAGGGATTTTGTGGGTAGTATCTGCTGAAAACCCCCAGGAGACAATACTCCTCCTATTAGAGACACCTAGAGATTTAATGGCTTGTTGCACGTGCTAAGTGTAATCACTACGCCTGCAAAAAGGAGCATAGGAGTAGATTTTAATTAGATAGTAGTTAGTTTTTTTTTTTAGTTTTAAGTTTGAAACCTTAGATTTTGCTCAAGAACTTGCAAACATAAGGGTGGGGTTTTTTGATTGATGTATTTTAATGCATATTTTATATCCATATTTATCATTATTATGTCATATTTAATATTGCATAAAGGTATTTTATGATATTTGTAGGTGACATGGGCTTAATTGTAAGAAGAGCAGAAAAGAGACTAACACGTGCGTGGTACGCTGCAAAACAAGTTAATATGGAGCATAAGCACAAAGGATATCAAATTATATAAAATATATTTGGATAAAGTCAAAATAATATATAAGACCTAAGCCCAATTCAGCAGACAGATCCGACAGCAGAGTCAACTTAAAATGAGTATATCTCAAAAACCGTAACTCATGTTTTGATGTTCTTGGATGTTTTGGAAAGTTATTGACGAGACGGATCAGATCCCAGAATTTGAGGCCCAAAATCCAAAATTGACTGGCCCAGGCCGAAATTTGGGAAGATCGGGCCGAAAATTTTAGGAGTTAGACTTCCAGATTTTTAGGGTTTTCTTCCGCTTTGGAAAGATTCTCGAAACTGCTCTTGGAAATTTCCAGTTACCTATATATATTGCTGTATAGCCTCTCTAAGGTTTCATCTCTCTTTTGGCTTTTGATTTAGGGTTTTTATTTGGAGAGATCAAAACAATTTGTAAGTTACTTATTTTAATATGTAGATTAATTATTTTAATTTTTTTGCTTTTATGATGAGTGGGTAATTTCTTTTCTAGGGTTTGGATTATACTTGCTGTCATGTGTTTAGTTTCATTGCCCTCTATTCTTTTCTATGTGGTTTTCATGATGAATCTTCAAGGTTGTCAATCTTTGATTAAAATTAATTCTTTTTTATTCTATACTAATAAACTAAATAAATCGATGCATGATTGACAACTATAAGGTTTATTTAGGGAAATATAAAATCGCCTATAAACTAGTTAGTTTAATGAAAAATTGACAACCTTGAAAATTAACTAGGGAAGTTAAGATAAAGTTTTTATCATAGTAGATTCAACCTAATTAATATAAGAAGGTAATTTAGATTATTCGGACAAAACTAAATAAAACCGTAATTTGACAACCTATTGATTTATTTAGTAGAAAGGTAAAACCTAATTATTGTTAGGTTAATTAGAATCTAATATTTAAATTCCTTGCTAGATGATATTATTTGATTGATAAGGTTTTTCTATAATCGTATGATTTATACTTTCATTAAAAGATTGATATTTCATTGCGATAAAAGTTTGATTTATACTTTTGTATGATTGATAGTAATGAATCTAAATATGGAAAGCAGACAAGAATTGAAATCTTATAAAACACCATGATTAGCAAAGATAATTCAAAATCCTAAATCTTCAATTTATTTGAATCTTTTCTTTAAAGTTTGCAATTTAATTTCTTTCCTTTATATGCTTTTAATTAGTTTAAACCAAATCATTTATTTTAATTCGTTTTAAAATTAATTAGAATTCACACGCCTCCCTGTGATACGATCTGTAAGTACTATAGAGAATAATTGTGTACTTGCGGTTAAAATTGATTGACCATAAAATCTCCATCAATAAAATACAAGAGTACACAAAATTTAGGGTCGTTACATCCTTCCCTCCTTAGAAAAAATTCGACCTCGAAATTTACACAAGGAACTACTTTTCAAATAGATAAGGGTATCGTGTATGCATATCGTCCTCGCGTCCCCAGATGGATTCTCCTGATGAATCTCTTCTTCACATTACTCGGACCAATTTAACCACCTTGTTTCATAGCGTCTTTTCTTTCAGATCCAATATCTCGACTGGATGTTGCTCGCAAGTTTGATCGGGCTATATGATAAGCTCTGAGTGCTCAAATACATGACTAGGGTCACTCACGTAACGGCGTAACTGAGATATGTGGAATACATTAGGCATTCCTTCCAATAACGGCGGTAGAGCTGAACGATAAGCCACATCTTCTACCCGTTCCAAAATATTTAATGGTCCGATGTATTTGGGACTGAGTTTTCCACTCCCGCCAAATCGAATCACTCCCCTGTTCAGGGAGATCTTGAGGAATACATGATCCCCAGGCTGAAACTCTAAGTGTCGGCGCTTTGCATCTGCCAAATGCTTCTGTCTGTCCTGGGCTACGCGCATCCTTTCCCTGATCGTACGCACTGCATCCACTATCACCATGATTGTCTCTGGCCCCAGGATTTCTCTATCTCCGATATCATCCCAATTCAAAGGAGAGTGACACTACTGACCATAAAGTGCTAAAAAAGGGGTCATCCTAATGCTAGTATGGTAACTGTTGTTGTATGCAAACTCGATGAGGTGTAGGTAACTTCTCACGATCCTCCGAAGTCTAGCATACATGCCTTGAGCATATTTTCTCGGACTTGAATAGTCCGTTCAGACTGTTCGTCTGTCTAAGGATGGTAAGCATTACTGAAACTCAGACTCATGCCCAGGCTAGTTTGAAGGCTCTACCAAAACTGGGATCAAAATCTGGTGTCCAGGTCGGAGACGATACAAACTGGTATCCTATGCAGTCTCACGATCCCTTGTATGATTCATGGGTATCAAGATATGTTTTTATACATCTGAAAATTAAAACATTATTTTAGATTTCCATGTATTTTCTTGCCAAAGTTTCTGTTGACCGGCCGACTAGGAATGGAATAAAGTGGGCCGACTTGGTGAGTCGATCCACAATAACCCAAATGGCGTCGTTACCCTTCGTACTGTAAGGGGGTGCAGTCACGAAGTCTATGGTAATGTGTTGTTATTTACACTCTGGAATAGGTAATGATTAGTCTAAAATATTGCATATTTGTATAAACATTTTCCCTACAATTATTAACTGCTAAATGGTGTTAATTGTAAATATAGAATATATATGGGTTTATTTGTAAAAAAATTATTATCATATGTTTATTCATTTTAATTAATATAATTAGGGAAAATATATGCATATAATATTTAAATGAAATATTAGTAATTAAAACATGCATATCATATCAAATATTTCTAATCAATATTCTTAAGATATTATATCATATAAATGGTTAGGATAATATCTCAAAAATACCAAATGCTACTAACACTTTGATTTGAGATATTGTGCAGATATTAGCTTATGTAACAACCCTAAATTTCCTATACAAGTTTTTACAAAAAAATTTCGAAAATCCATAAAGGGGTATTTATTGCCTGAGCACGAGACTTAAGTAATTTATTAGCAATTTAATTACAAGAACGGGCTTGTAGCTCATTGGTAATATCTTGCATTGCTGAACCAAGCCACCAGAGTTCAAATCCCATGCCCCACATTATTTTTAATATTTAATTGTTTTAAAATTTTATAGAAGCCCAACAGTCCACACAAGATAACTCCCAATTTTTCCACTACACCCATAAATATAAATGAACCAGAGCCTACACTTCGAGACCTCCCATCTCTCTGACCTCTGACTCGGCCCGACTCGGCCGAGTCGGCCGGCGGACTGGCGGACCAACTGGAAAGTTGGGGCTCTTTCTCTCCCCTACCCTCCTGCATACTTTATTTTGCCAGATCGGTTCCAGAGACCTTTGAAATCCCCATTTACTCCATATTTTAATTAATTTTAATATATTTTTACATTTTTTTAATTTAAAACCCTACATCTATCCTAACCCTAGCCTAAACCCTATAAATACACCCCTACCCTCTACCCTCTCATCCCAAAACTCTGAGCCAACTCTCTAAAATTCTCAAGAAATCTTGTGTACTTTGAAGACGAGCACGAAGTGAAGCTACGGCGAAATTCCCGGCGAACTTTCGGCGATCGTTCTAGGGACTCTCGGTGACGAATCGACGCACCGGCGATTCCTCTTCTTTCATCTCTTTCTCCTAGTTGTCCAAAACCCATAAGTCTCATTTCTATCTTCCTTTTCTATTCAAAAAATACGGATTTACAAAACCCGACGGAATCGGAACAAATCTGATTTCCGATTCGGTTTTCTTATAAAACTTCACTTCTCGTTAATACAATTATGCTTAAACTCTTTCATGTTGACTATTAAACACTAATCAACCAAATTGATCAAGTTTCATTTCCTAAAATGATGGCTATTTCACTTTATCGTATTTTTTCATTTAAATACCATATTGTTTCAATTATACATTTAACTTCATTAAACTTGCTATACCTTTAAGTAGACCACGAGATAACGACCTACCTCCTCACACACTCATATGCAACATAACACGATACCCTCGAGAACTTAGAATACGGAAAAACAAACATTTTCATTTAAATATCCTTTACTTAATAAAACCATTTCTAAAAGATTTAGTATTGATACATCTTTACAAATAAATAACTTTTGAGCTAATGATAAAAATATCTAGACTCGGCCAATTAAGGACCGTCACGCTCATTAAGACGGAGAAAGGTTGTGGGCATTCAGTCGTTTATCTAAACCGGACTTTGTGGTGCCTAGGCTAGACAAGTAAGAAAGATAACTTTAAAAGGCTCGTCTCACGGTGATTCGTGAGCGGATCCCTCCTTTCTTCACTTGTACTTACCTAGCCACAATTGGCGGTGAAGAGGCGATTTGAGGGATATCTCACAACTTGTCGCTTAGGACCAGTTAGGAGCAGTCTAGTTGACTTAGCAAACCCTAAAATATAGAATACGGGAAAACGACACAATTTCATTTTAATACCATTTACTTAATAAAACCGTTTTTCCTTAATGATTAGTATTTATACAAATCTTTTCAAAGCGCCGCTACAACCCATTTGGGGAACCCGTTCGGGATGGTGCGGATTATCGCACATCCTCGGGCTTAGTAGTGCGAGATACAGACCTCCGCAAGGAGCATTCGGTCTCGAAAGATTTAAAATACGACATCTTAAGAAAACGAGATTTCTAGAATATTATATATATACTAAAATTATTTTCATATAAATATATGTATATGTAACATAAACATATCTATTTTTGAAGTATTATAAATATTCCACCTTTTCTACAATATCACAAGAATCAATTTTACACCAAAATACCATGAATTTTCATGCAAAACCAATATTACAAATAAATACCATTTATTATGAAATTAGGATATTTTCACTAGAAATATCACAATGTAAAATCTACATTCATTACAACTCTAAAGACGAATAATAAATACTTGGGGTGTATTTGGAAAAGTATATAAAAGTATCTTTACATAAACCCCCCTCAAGTTCTATAAATTACCCTAAGGACTCTAGTAAACATAGGTTTAAGCGGGACCAATCTCTTGAGCCCCAGGGAGCCAAAGAAGTGGGTGCTTGCCTATCTAAGGTAGACAATCAACAAACGGTATTATCAACACGGTAATCGTCTTTGAAAAAGACACAAATCCTGTCGTCCATGTGCAGCGGTTACCGATAACATCAAAACAATCAGGACTTCAATTTACTTTACTAATTGTCTGACTCGGTTTGAGTCTCATTATAATCTAACTTGAATATGTTTCAAGTACAATTTACAATCTACAATCTACAATTTACAATATTACAATTCAACATGAATCCATGAATCCATTATTCAATCTATCAACTTGACTGAACCGAACCATGGATATACATTCCATTTACATGATTATACAGTTACATCCATGATTCTATAGTTACATACATGATTCTCCAGTTACATCCGTTTACTGATATCATGGTTTTGGTCAGTCATCCAACTATACAATCTATACAGTTTACAATACAAGACAATACAATAAAACAATACAATCAAAATAACACTACGGGGGTTTAAGGGGTAGACTGGTACGGAATATGTTAAAGGTGGCACGAGGTGGTCACTTAAGACGTAATTACATCCATGCCGTTGTTCCGTGGTATTATCGACGGAGCCTTGCACTACGGGTACCAAAGTCCCCGGTGTAAGTGGGGCTCCTCTCGTATACATTGGCATCTTCTGTACCAAGCTATAAACAACAGCGTTAACACAATATTATAACAATATAATACAACTTTAAAAGCTACCTTCTCATTCTGTCTATTCTATTCTTCCTTATCCTTGGGACTTACTGATTGGTAGTTGTTTTTGCGTACTTAGTTTATTACCGCAATCAAGACGGTTTCGCTTGTAGCTAGCCGGTTGAATACGGGTCGTCCGCAGGGAGATGGGAATCTTTTTCTATGTGCTTTAACGAGTTAAGTCCAAATGTCCAGATTTGTTTAAGATTAACTATATGCTAAAATATTATATAAAGAGAGCTTGTTAGGGTTAGGATTAGGTTAGTTTGAGTTAGGAGTCGCTCACTTCTTTCGTTGCCACTCTTAATATCGGTGTTACCGTAATCGGCAACAACGGGGATTAGCACGACTAGGAAGAACTTGCAAGTATAAGCTAGGCTTTCCAACGTTTAAGTTCTTCCTTTTGATGCTTGTCCGTCCGTTCTTGGCTCTTAGCCTTAACCTCCGGTTAATTCAACCACAACCGGTCTCACTAAGGAATCACCGCTATCATGTAGGATAGGGTGCCGTAGGGAGCGGATTGTGGTTCAATTAACGGGAATCCGAATTAAGATGTTGGGTAAGGAAAGAGTGATAGAGATTTTCTTCTCTCAAACTTCTCTTATCCTACCCTAACAAGTTAGAAAACCACTCACCCATTACAAGAAAAAAGAAAATACGACAAAAGGAGGAAGATAGAAAGAAAGAGGTTAGGAGATTACAACTAGCTATTTGAGACCTCACCTTGGCAAGGATCAAGCTTAAGCATCATTGTTGTTAAGGATAAAGAAAAAGAGAACAAGAAAGAAACAAACAAGAAATAACAGCAACTAGATTAGCAAATGAAAAATACAAGCAATTATCATTAACAACATAACAAGACAAGCATGGTAACAAAAAGAACTCTTTTATTCATCCTTCACTCATAACAAGCTCACTACAAAGTTTCAATGGAGAAAATATGAAAAGAGGAAGAAGACTACAAAATATATCCTAAACTTTTACACAAGAAATAGGCACCCTTGGCTTGGCAATATTCTGGGCTATTTATAGGCAGGAAACAGAAATTCTAGAGCAACATTCTGGATCATTATGAAAAGACCAAACAGACCCTGTAATTTGATCAACTGACAAGCCAGCATGGCCGCGGTTCCGTGGCCTAAGCGTGCTTATGCCGCGGTTCCGCGGCCAATTAGAAGGCTTGGGCCTTCATCTTTTGTCGGATTCCCTGGTTGTCTGTACTCTTCAGTGTGGTATATGTTTTTTCTCAGAATCTCTTCACAATTTTTCCAAAATTTTAGCAGATCAAAAGGTGATGTGATGTGGATCTTTTGTCATGATTTTTCTTGAGCTCCGCGTAGATATGTTGGATCTTGTGTTGACATTGAGCCTTGTGCATGAAAATGACATCGATTTGCCATTTTGTCCCTTAAACTGGTGTGCGACAACATACGGATAGAGAGCGGAGACCCGTGTTTTATCTGTGGTTGGCAGTAATCCGGAATTTGGCGTGCTTTTTCATGAATTTCACTGTTTAGAGCTGAGAACCTGTATCCTGCAATTAACTAGCAAACACGGCTCAAGAGTACCTACCGATAAGCAATGTGATAAAAATTGGACGGTATAAAAATGCAAAAATCTGAAATGAACAAATACCCCCAAACTTATCATTTGCTCGTCCCGAGCAAAGCCAATTTATTCACAAAAATTCCTAACATCACTTTCGCAGGGAACGCGATTGCACTGAGCATGTGCAACAAGCCGTTAAACATCTAGGTGTTCCTAGTAAGAGGAGTGTTGTCTTCTGAGGGTTTTCAGCGGATACTACCCACAAAATCCGGTCAAACTAGTTTTGCAAAATAACTATGATTCAAACCCTAAAGTTTTATTTCAGAAAATAACAATTCTATGATCCTAAGTCTAGACTATCAAACCTTTATTTTTCACACCTCGCTTCTTATTTAACTAAAGATTTTATATGTCTTTACGTGCAATACAAATAGTGTCGTTAAGTTCCAGAAGGATCGATTAAAGTCATCATGTCACACAATAAAGCCTAGCCCAGATAAAAATTTTAAAAAGGATCACATAAGTTTTATAAAGAGTTAAGTATTTTTCAAGTTTCGTTTTCCAATAAGGTTTCAATTTCAGAATTTCTATCTTCCTTAATAGGAAACTAGATCTTATTTTTCACTCCACCTTTTTCTTGTTTTCATTTCATACACACCTCTGTGAACGTGCAATAGTCTTTATCATAGAATAAAACCTTCATATCTCCGCTAGAAATATTTTTATAAAAACCTGTCTTTTGTCAAGATTATTCTCACACAAAGAACCGTTAGGAATTTTAACTCGGAGAGAACACTTGCTTGACTTTGTTTTAATCTGGACTTTCTAGGCTTCTTAACGAGCTTTGGACCAATGCACCCAAACCAGTTGGCTTTAGGGCATTAGGTGTAGAGACACCCCAGCGGACTTAATTACTCAAGTTACCTAGGTCCAAAAACAAAAGACAATTTAGCGTGAAAATCATGATGATTCAATACAAACGGAGATATAACCGGCTGTTCAATTATTTTTTTGGATAAAAGACGTGTTTTAGTGGGTTCGGTGTGTAATCATTCCAATCAAGTTCCAAATGGGTTATTTTTCAGAATTAGTTCCAATTAAGGCATCAATAACATTCCTTCATATTCGCTTCACTTCATAAACTATTCTTGATATTACTTATTTCAGAACAAACCTATTTGATCCTCAGAAAATCATTTATCCATTTAAAAGTTTTTAGACATAATAGACTTGTCATCTAATTTCCATAACTCACGACACGTGTAGTGTGATGTAAAGACGTATATCAGCTATAGTTAACTTCGAAGGAGAGTTATCTTTCAGGTTTTCAAAATCTAAAAATAAGATTTAGTTATTCTTATCTTATCAAACAAAACCGTCGAAATGTTGAATCTGAGTTCTCCAACTAGCTAACTTGACAAAAAAGTTTTTATGTTTTTAGAAAATTTTCTAATTTTTATGGATTTTATGGATTTTAGTATGCAGATGCAAAATATAGATATGAATGCGAAGGTTAGAAATGCGTACCGAGCGTACCCCCAAACTTAAACTGGACAGTGTCCGCACTGTCATTGCATGAAAAGATCATTGAAGGGTCAAAATTGTCGGTTAGATATACACAATTTTTTTTGTTTTTGTTTTTAAAGAAAAGAAAAATAGTAAAAATGTAAAAGAATATCCACAAATATATACAAAATGGTATATACACACCCCCAAACTTATTTGGAACAGTGTCCACTGTTCTTGGCTGGATAACCGAAGTTTGGTGGTAGGCAGAGGAAGATTATACAGGGTAAACCGGCTCCTGTAAGACCAGGAGCTCCTCTGTTGGTTCGGCGCTAAGGTACGGTTTTAGTCGGTGTCCGTTTACTTTGAAAAATGAACCGTCCGTTGGATTCTCCAAATCCACAGCGCCATGCGGATACACATTCCGCACAAAGTATGGCCCTTTCCAGCGAGATCTGAGCTTTTCTGGATGGAAATGTAGCCGGGTGTTGTAAAGTAGTACATGTTGACCAGGTACGAATGTTTTGCGCAAAAGGTGTTTATCGTGAAACACCTTCGTTCGGTTCTTAACGACAACCGCGTTTTCGTAAGCCTCATCCCTAAGCTCGCTCAATTCGTTCAACTGCAGCTTCCGATGGCTGCCCGCGTCTTCGAGAGACAGATTCAGCTCCTTTATCGCCCAAAATGCGCGATGCTCTATTTCCACAGGGAGGTAGCAAGCCTTTCCATACACAAGCCGATAGGGAGACATGCCAAGATCGGTCTTATAAGCCGTTCGAAATGCCCAAAGGGCATCAGTGAGTTTTAACGACCAATCTTTACGGTTCTTGGAAACCGTCTTCTCCAGTATCTGCTTGATTTGCCAATTTGAAACTTCGGCTTGCCCACAGGTTTGGGGGTGGTAGGGCATAAATAGCTTATGATTAATGGAATATTTCCGCATCAAGGTCTCGAAAGTCTTATTGCAGAAATGAGTTCCATTGTCGCTAATGATCGCTCGGGGGTGCCCAAAACGGGAGAAAATGTTTTCTTTAAGAAACCTAACGACAACCTTGTTGTCGTTAGTCCGGCTGGGCACAGCCTCGACCCATTTAGAGACGTAATCAACAGCGAGAAGGATGTACAAGTTCCCAAAAGAACTGGGAAACGGCCCCATGAAATCTATCCCCCAAACGTCGAAAATCTCCACAACCAAGATTGGTTGGAGCGGCATCTCGTTCCTCCTGGATATCCGACCCAAGTGTTGGCACCAGGAGCAAGTCTTGCAGTAGTCATGAGCGTCTTTGAAGAGTTGTGGCTAGTAGAAACCGCACTGCAAGATCTTCTCAGCTGTCTTTCTGGGGCCAAAATGCCCGCCACATGCTTGATCGTGGCAAAATGACAGCACACTCTTGAATTCATCCTCAGGGACACACCGACGAATAATCTGATCGGGACAGTACTTGAACAGATAGGGTTCGTCCCAGTAAAAGTGTTTTACTTGGGATAAAAATCGAAGTCTGTCCTAACTTGACCATTCAGTCGGTAGTAATCCTGTGGCCAAATAATTCACAATATCTGCGAACCAGGGTTCGCGAGATACTGTCAAGAGCTGTTCATCCGGAAAAAAGTCGTTGATCGGAATTTGAAGCGACGACGAAGAAGGAAGTCGTGAAAGATGGTCGGCGACTACATTTTCACATCCTCTTTTGTCCTTGATGACAAGGTCAAACTCTTGAAGCAAGAGGATCCAACGTATCAGCCGAGATTTTGCATCTTTCTTCGCAAAAAGATGGCGCAGAGCAGAATGGTTTGTATAGACAATGACTGGAGAGCCGATGAGGTAGGGCTTGAACTTTTCTAAAGCAAATACAACAGCCAAGAATTCCTTCTCAGTTGTTGTATAATTAAGTTGGGCATCGTTCAGGGTTCGGCTAGCATAATAGATTACGTGCGGCATCTTGTTGATGTGTTGTCCAAGGACAGCACCAATGGCAAAGTCGGATGCATCGCACATAATCTCAAATGGGTGCATCCAGTCAGGAGAAGAAAGAACGGGAGCAGAAATGAGTGAGCTTTTTAATGACTCGAACGCAGTCACACGGCTCAAGTTGAAGTCGAATGGCGTGTCCTTGGCCAGCAAAAGAGTCAAGGGCCTAGCAATCTTGCTACAGTCCTTGATGAACCGTCTATAAAAACCGGCATGGCCAAGGAAGGCTCGGATGTCTCTGACGCATCTGGGAGGGGGGAGATTGGAAATGACCTCAATCTTCGCTTTGTTAACCTCTATGCCATTTTGCGAAATGATATGTCCTAAGAAAATACCTTCACGCACCATGAAGTGGCACTTCTCCTAATTCAAAGTAAGGTTCTTGTCCTTACATCGGGTAAGGACAGCGTCGAGATGCAGCAAACACTCATTAAAGGAATCGCCGAAGATGGAGAAATCGTCCATGAAGATCTCCAGGAATTTTTCCACCATGTCTGAGAAGATTCCCATCATACACCGCTGGAAGGTAGCGGGCGCATTGCATAACCCAAAGGGCATGCGAAGATATGCAAACGTGCCGAAAGGACAAGTGAATGTGGTCTTGTCCTGATCTTTTTCGGCGATGGGAATCTGATTATAGCCGGAGTAGCCATCAAGAAAGCAGTAGTACTCGTGTCCGGCCAATCGTTCAAGCATCTGGTCAATGAAAGGTAGCGGAAAGTGGTCCTTCCGCGTTGCGGCGTTGAGTTTTCTGTAATCGATGCATACTCGCCACCCAGTCTGGGTGCGAGTAGGGATTAACTCATTCGCCTCGTTGGTTATGACCGTTATGCCTGATTTCTTGGGGACAACGTGAATGGGGCTAATCTACTGGCTATCAGAGATAGGGTAAATGATACCACTATCCAGACATTTTACGATTTCCTTTTTTAAAGCCTCCTTCATGACTGGGTTGAGTCGTCTTTGTGGATCCCTGGCTGGTTTGGCATCATCCATCAGATGAATGTGATGTTCAACGATCAAGGGACTAATTCCCTTGATGTCTGCCATGGACCAGCCAAAAGCTTTCCTATTGCTGTGCAAGACCGCAAGAAGGGCTTTCTCTTGCTCTGGAGCTAGAGAAGCCGAGATGATAACAGGGAGGGTCTCGTTCTCACCCAAGTAAGCGTACTTAAGGTGAGACGGCAAAGGCTTGAGTTCGAGCGTTGGAGGTGAAACGATTGAAGGCAAGATTGGTGAAACGGTCTCGAACTCAAAGGATTCCAGCAAAGGTTCAAAACGAGCGTAAGCGACCGAATTGGATGGTTCAGATAACTCATCCGGAAATTCGAAGGATTCAAACTCGGATGGTGAGTGGCTAAGATCGTTCGAAAAGGGAAACACTCGTAGTCATTGTCGGGCACAGAAACAGCAGCAGGTTCGAAGAGGAACGCACTAGTGGCGTTAAGGTTATTGTGATCGAACAGAAACTCCTCGAATTCACACTCTTCCGGGGTGATCTCCTGAATTGAGCAAACGTCTAGTATATGAGCATTAGGTTCGGAGGGCTAATTCCCCAACCTAAAAATGTTGAGTTCAATTGTCATGTTTCCAAAAGATAGGTTCATCGAACCACTTCGACAATTGATCACAGCATTTGAGGTTGCAAGGAATGGGCGACCGAGTATCACCGGAATTTGATTCCGGGGGTTAGCTACAAGCTGTGTGTCTAATACAATGAAGTCAACGGGGAATATGAAGTACCCAACCTTGATTAACACATCCTCTAGCTCACCCCTAGGATGGGTGATTGATCGGTCGGCCATTTGGAGAGTACAGTGTGTGGGTTTCAGCTCTCCTACACCTAGTTGCTCATATACTGAGTACGGAAGCAGGTTAACACTGGCACCAAGATCTAATAGTGCGCGGTTGATGTTCTTATCCCCAATGGTAATAGAAATCGTAGGACAGCCAGGGTCCTTCCGTTTTTGAGGTAAAGATTGGGTAAGAGCATCACTCACAGCACTAGCCAAGAAAACTTTCTTGGGTACCTGAGATTTCCTCTTTTTCGTGCACAAGTCCTTTAAGATTTTGGCGTAGGAAGGGACTTGTTGGACAACATCTAAAAGGGGAATGTTAATATTAACCTGCTTAAACAACTCCAGAATCTTCTCCATTTGTGGATTTTGTTTATTAGACCTCAACCGGTTTGGAAATGTGACGTTTTTAAAATTGGTTGAGTCTAATGCTTGTGGAGGAGATTGTGGAGTTGGAACGGATCCTAGAGCTGGTGTTTTCATAGAGTGAGAAATGGGTCCGTCTAAAGCAGAAGAAGAGGAAGAGCCTTTTGAAGAATGGAGAATAGGCTCAGAAGATGAAGAAGAAGAAGCGGCCGGGGTGTCATCGTTGATCCGTGTGCCAATATTATTTTGCAGCATCCTTCCCGATCTCAATGTAGTCACGACACTCACATTATGGTTCTGTTGTTCAAGAGCAACATGTACATTATGTGGGTGACCGGGATTTGGGAGTGGTTGAGATGGAAGCTTCCCCTTCTCTCGCTCGCTTAACGCCGCATTCAGCTGTGCAATCTGGGTCTCGATGGTCTTGATGCTTTGCCCGTGTGCAGCAGTGTGTTGCACCAAAGACTGAATAGACGACTGGATGTTTGCGGTGGATTGTGTCGATTGTTTAACGAAAGCCTCCAGACTTTGTTCGAGCGAGGAAACCTTATCATTGTTTGACGAAATAAAGTTGTTTTGGGGAAAAGAATTGTTGGGTGCAAAGTTGTTCGTCTGATTTTGAAAAGGTTGGGGTTGGAAGGGCGGCTGAAACTGATGTTGAGTTTCTTGTTGCGCTTGTTGCTGCGGAGGAGGGGGCCTCTGGAAATTGTTGCCTTGGAATTGATGCTGATTCTGATTCCAGGCGAAATTGGGGTGGTTCCTCCAACCGGGATTGTAGGTGGAAGAGTATGGATCGTTTCTCGGTCTTTGCTGAAATGCAGCATTAACCTGATCCTGTCCTTGATATGGTGGATTGTAAGGACACTCTTCGGTTAAGTGAGAAGGATCGGAACAACAAGCACAAATGGTACGAAGGAGAAGAACAGGGGCAGGAGCAGGAGATGAAAATTTGCTCTCTATTACTTCAAGTTTTCTCGTTATTGCAGCCATTTCAGCTTTCATCGCAATAAAGACATTGAGTTGGTGAATCCCTACCCTAGACTGACCAGTAGAAGTGGAGGAGGAAGAAGAAGAAGTTGGTCTGGTGCTCTCCCATTGAAGCATTTGTTCCACAAGGTCGTCGAAGAATTGCCATGCTTCCTCGTCAGATTTCGATAGGAAGTGGCCCTGACAAATGGTTTCCAACAACTGCTTGGTTGCTGGGTTCAGGCCCTCGTATAAGGTTTGGCAAAGTTGCCATTTCTCAATACCATGGTGAGGGCACTGAACAAGAAGGTCTTTATACCGGTCAAAGCACTTCCAGAAGGGTTCAGTAGGAAGCTGGGAGAATTGGTTGATTTCGTTACGGATCCTCGCGGTTTTATGATTCGGATAGAATTTCTTGAGAAACGCTTTCACAAACTCATCCCAACTGGTTATGGAGTGGGAAGCAGTGCTATACAGCCACTTTTCAGCAAGATCGCACAAAGTGAACGGAATGACCCATAGCCGTATAGCATCGTCTGACAGCTGGGTCGTTTTCATCATGGCACAAACATTTTGAAACTTGTTGATGAAAATATAGGCATCTTCAAATTCAAGCCCATGAAATTTCGGAAGCATGTTAATGAAGTGGGGCTTAATTTCAAAATTATCCCCATTGGCCGGTGGAAGGGAAAGACAGGTGGGAAGTGCAGAACGGGTGGGATAGAAACGATCCTGGAGCGCGATTCGCTGTGGCGCTACAACAGGCGGTGGTGGTGGGTTATTCGCATCCATAGGAGGTGGAATCAATCCCGGGAGAGTCAAAGAGATGTTTGGATTAAATCCTGATATCGCGGAAGAAGAGGTTGGTGATGGTGAAGGTGAGGATGTATGAACGGAATTCCGGTCAACGTCGGAATTGGCCGGCAAAGGTAAGGGTGAAAGAGGCGTGGAAGGAGTTTCAACGTCTGAGTCGATCACGTAGTCGGTAGCGACTAACGTAACGCGGACTAGGCGGGCGCTAGTGTCCCGAGTCCAAGCAGACATACACTAAACGAGTTTAGTATAGTCAAAGCGGAGAAGGTGAGGGTAAGAAAACGTCAATGGAGAAATACGATGGGCGGTGGGTGAAAAATGGGATTTTGGCGACAAAGGGCAAGTTTTTATAAAAGTTTTTGTTTTGTGTTTTTTTTTAGAAAGAGCTTTACAGAAATATGTACGGACTTATGGCTTCAAACAATCACAAATAAGATATGCACAATCACACCTAGATCTAGGGTCACATAGGTCAGCTAGACAGCTCCTAACTGTTCCAAAGGGCTAGAAATAGGACCTCAAACCGCCTCTTCTCCGCCAATTGCAGCCAGGTAAGTGCCAGGTAAGTGGGAGGCTCCCCACTACGTAAGTAGTGGTCCTAATTAAGTAACCACTTGCCTTGGACACACTTGCCTAGACACCGCAAAGTCAAGATAGGATAAACGGTCGATGCCTGTAACTAGTCCTCTGTCCTATTGAGCGCGAAGTCCTTAGGGCTGAGTCTAGTATTTTTTAATTAAACAATGGTCAATGCATATGCTTTTTGTGATTTCTGGGGTCCTGGGAAGGGTGATGAAATCCCCACCCAATCTGGATTGGTTTCAAACCCCTTAAAGTCCGTATTAATATATGCAAAGCAGTAACAATCAACTGTAATCAATTTTTTATTTTTTAGCACGGCGCAAAGAATCCTGCACAAAAAACAGTTTATTGGAAGGAGGAAGAGAATTTGCGCAAAGAATGCTGCAGAAAATACAGTTCGGTGGAGTTCAGAGGAGTGGGGAAGATGACAGAAAGACTCACAGGGAATTTGAGATGCTGATGGCACCAAGTGGCCGCGGTTCCGCGGCAGTAAGGTGGATGTGGGCCCTGAAATTCCTATGGTATGCTAAGATGGGTGTCCTCTTCTTGTCTGGAGCTCCTGAATCTTGATTTGCTTACTGGGTTTGCTCCAGAATTTTACAGTAGACCGTTAGCTCCGTCTTGATCCGTCGCGGTGTAGCCGCGAGATATGGGTCTAACTTCCCACGTCTTCGGCACTGAACTCGACCGTCTTTTATCCTACACACTTGCACAAAAACTAATCAAAAAATAACAAGATGGTTTTTTACAATGTATTTTTTTTTCAGTTATATTTATATTCATAAATTAACCCGAAATTACACAAAGAAATAAACTACCGTCTCCCCGGCAACGGCGCCATTTGATTGGTAGTTGTTTTTGCGTGCTTAGTTTATTACCGCAATCAAGACGGTTTCGCTTGTAGCTAGCCGGTTGAGTACGGGTCGTCCGCAGGGAGATGAGAATCTTTTTCTATGTGCTTTAACGAGTTAAGTCCAATTGTCCAGATTTGTTTAAGATTAACTATGTGCTAAAATGTTATATAAAGAGAGCTTGTTAGGGTTAGGATTAGGTTAGTTTGAGTTAGGAGTCACTCACTTCTTTCGTTGCCACTCTTAATATCGGTGTTACGGTAATCGGCAGTAACGGGGATTAGCACGACTAGGAAGGAACTTGTGAGTATAAGCTAGGCTTTCCAACGCTTAAGTTCTTCCTTTTAGTGCTTGTCCGTCCGTTCTTGGCTCTTAGCCTTAACCTCCGGTTAATTCAACCACAACCGGTCTCACTAAGGAATCACCGCTATCATATAGGATAGGGTGCCGTAGGGAGCGGATTGTGGTTCAATTAATGGGAGTCCGAATTAAGATGTTGGGCAAAAAAAGAGTGAGAGAGATTTCCTTCTCTCAAACTTCCCTTATCCTACCCTAATAAGTTAGAAAACTATTCACCCATTATAAGAAAAAGGAAAATACGACAAAAGGAGGAAGATAGAAAGAAAGAGGTTAGGAGATTACAACTAGCTATTTGAGACCTCACCTTGGCAAGGATCAAGCTTAAGCATCATTGTTGTTAAGGATAAAGAAAAAGAGAACAAGAAAGAAACAAACAAGAAATAACAGCAACTAGATTAGCAAATGAAAAATACAAGCAATTATCATTAACAACATAACAAGACAAGGATGGTAACAAAAAAAAACTCTTTTATTCATCCTTCACTCATAACAAGCTCACTACAAAGTTTCAATGGAGAAAAGATGAAAAGAGGAAGAAGACTACAAAATATATCCTAAACTTTTACACAAGAAATAGGCACCCTTGGCTTGGCAATATTCTGGGCTATTTATAGGCAGGAAACAGAAATTCTATGGCAACATTCTGGATCATTATGAAAAGACCAAACAGCCCCTGTAATTTGATCAATTGACAAGCCAGCATGGCCGCGGTTCCGCGGACTAAGCGTGCTTATGCCGCGGTTCCGCGGCCAATTAGAAAGCTTGGGCCTTCATCTTTTGTCGGATTCCCTGGTTGTCTGTACTCTTCAGTGTGGTATATGTTTTTTCTCAGAATCTCTTCACAATTTTTTCAGAATTTCAGCAGATCAAAAGGTGATGTGATGTGGATCTTTTGTCATGATTTTTCTTGAGCTCCGCGTAGATATGTTGGATCTTGTGTTGACATTGAGCCTTGTGCATGAAAATGACATCGATTTGCCATTTTGTCCCTTAAACTGGTGTGCGGCAATATACGGATAGAGAGCGGAGACCCGTGTTTTATCTGTGGTTGGCAGTAATCCGGAATTTGTCATGCTTTTCCATGAATTTCACTGTTTAGAGCTGAGAACCTGTCTCCTGCAATTAATTAGCAAACACGGCTCAAGAGTACCTACCGATAAGCAATGTGATAAAAATTGGGCGGTATAAAAATGCAAAAATCTGATATGAACACTTACCGAGCGACCTGTTCGCTGACGACATTCTATTTCTTTCTTCTTTGTATGTCGTCAGGTGATTTGGACACGTCAGAGATCGAGCCTACTGCTGAAGACTTAGACCAGTTTGCTGAAGACCCCGAGCTTTAGTTTCATTGTACACATTTCCTTTCAGTACTTTACATTTCTGTTATGCCATTGTTTAGGCATTGCTTTTATTTCAGTTGTATTTACTTTTCATGCATTGTACAAAAGAATGTTAATAAATAAAGTTGCTGTTCAGTTTATATATCATGTCTCTTGTGTATTTACTTTTATATTGTTTAGATACGCTTAGCGTATTTACTTCAGAGTAAATGCGTAGCGGCCTCGTCCCGTCCCCTGCCCGTATACCAGGAAGCGGGGCGTGACAGGTTTTGTTGGTGGCCCATACAGGTCAGAGCTGTATAGAACCATACTATGCAGTTCTGTTCTGCGTGAACAACCTAAGCAATATAACACAAGAACCAGCAACTAAAACATTCTTTACAATTCATATTCCTTGAATCTTATCAATTTCATATTACTTGAATCATATACTTTGATTCTGTCCTAACCCAAAATTCACTCACCTCTTTTACAATCTTACCAAAACCTTCGCATCCTTTCATTCCTTCACACATTTTTTCATACACTATCAGTATTTCAGTCACCACACTTTTCTTAAATTTGTTACAATTTCCTTTTACAAATTTCGAGGACGAAATTTTTTTAAGGAGGGTAGAATGTAACAACCCTAAATTTCCCATACAAGTTTTTACAAAAAATTCAAAAATCCATAAAGAGGTATTTATTGTCTGAGCACAAGACTTAAGTAATTAATTAGCAATTTAATTACAAGAAAGAGCTTGTAGCTCATTGGTAATACCTTGCATTGCTGAATCAAGTCATCAGAGTTCAAATCTCATGCCCCACATTATTTTTAATATTTAATTGTTTTAAAATTTTATAGAAGCCCAACAGTCCACACAAGATAACTCCTAATTTTTCCACTACACCCACAAATAAAAATGCACCAGAGCCTACACCTCGAGACCCTCCATCTCTCTGACCTCCGACTCGACCGAGTCAACCGGCGGACCGGCCGACTCGGGCCGGCGCCGCCGGCCGGACTCGGCCGGACGGCCGAGTCCCCAACTGGAAAGTTGGGGCTCTTCCTCTCCCCTACCCCCTGCATACTTTATTTTGCCAGATCGGTTCCAAAGACCTTTGAAATCCCCATTTACTCCATATTTTAATTAATTTTAATATATTTTTACATTTTTTTTAATTTAAAACCCTACATCTACTCTAACCCTAGCATAAACCCTATAAATACACCCCTACCCTCCACCCTCTCATCCCAAAACTCTGAGCCAACTCTCTAAAATTCTCAAGAAATCTTGTGTACTTTGAAGATAAGCACGAAGCGAAGCTACGGCGAAATTCCCGGCGAACTTCCGGCGATCGTTCTAGGAACTCTTGGCGACGAATCGACGCACCGACGATTCCTCTTCTTTCATCTCTTTCTCCTAGTTGTCCAAAACCCGTAAGTCTCATTTCTATCTTCCTTTTCTATTCAAAAAATACGGATTTACAAATCCTGACGGAATCGGAACAAATCCGATTTCCGATTCGGTTTTCTTATAAAACTTCACTTCTCGTTAATACAATTATGCTTAAACTCTTTCATGTTGACTATTAAACACTAATCAACCAAATTGATCAAGTTTCATTTCCTAAAATGATGGCTATTTCACTTTATCGTATTTTTTCATTTAAATACCACATTATTTCAATTATACATTTAACTTCATTAAACTTTCTATACCTTTAAGTAGACTACGAGGTAACGACCTACCTCCTCACACACTCATATGCAACATAACACGATACCCTCGAGAACTTAGAATACAGGAAAACAAACATTTTCATTTAAATACCCTTTATTTAATAAAACCATTTCTAAAAGATTTAGTATTGATACATCTTTACAAATAAATAACGTTTGAGCTAATAATAAAAATATCTAGACTCAGCCAATTAAGGACTGTCGCGCTCATTAGGACAAAGAAAGGTTGTGGGCATTCAGTCGTTTATCTAAACCTGACTTTGTGGTGCCTAGGCTAAACAAGTGAGAAAGGTAACTTTAAAAGGCCCGTCTCACGGTGATTCGTGAGCGGATCCCTCCTTTCTTCACTTGTACTTACCTAGCCATAATTGGCGGTGAAGAGGCGATTTGAGAGATATCTCACAACTTATCGCTTGGGACCAGTTAGGAGCAGTCTAGTTGACTTAGCAAACCCTAGACCATAGAATACGGGAAAACGACACAATTTCATTTTAATACCATTTACTTAATAAAACCGTTTTTCTTAATAATTAGTATTTATACAAATCTTTGTAAAGCGCCGCTACAACCCATTTGGGGAACCCGTTCGGGATGGTGTGGA
Source organism: Agapanthus africanus (assembly GCA_030015575.1). Lineage (NCBI taxonomy): Eukaryota > Viridiplantae > Streptophyta > Magnoliopsida > Asparagales > Amaryllidaceae > Agapanthus > Agapanthus africanus. Next base: position 80,612,189 of record JASDDO010000026.1, on the reverse strand, counting down.
TTATCGCACATCCTCGGGCTTAGTAGTGCGAGATGCAGACCTCCGCAAGGAGCATTCGGTCTCGAAAGATTTAAAATACGACATCTTAAGAAAACGAGATTTCTAGAATATTATATATATACTAAAATTATTTTCATATAAATTGTTGCGCCACGGCAGCGCCCCGGCCGTCTTGCTCGAGGCCAAATTGCGGAATCAAAATTTTTTTCCTTACTCGGAAACCGGCGCTACCGCGGACAATTACCCGGATCGTTAACCATTAACCTACGCTAGCTAACAAGAGATGGGAAAAGAAGTATACCAAGAGATCCGAGTCCTCCGGTCTTCTCATCATCGCCCCGATCTCCCGCGGAAAGTGTAGTCTCCGTATCGTCGCCTCCTCGCCGGAAAGGGCACCACATCGCCTTCGTCTTTTACGGGCTCCCGCCTCAATACCGAGGCAACTCGAGCATGAAGCCGGCAACTCGACATGCTCAAGAAGTGCTGTAGGAAGCGTAGTGTAGAATCATAGTCTCACTTTGGGGTTTGTTGCCTTTGGATGGAGGAATGAGAACAAGGAAAATATATGGTGCTTTCATTTTTCCTTGCATGAAGATATGAGATGAAGAAAAATGTGTCATGCCAAAAAGAAATTTTCTCTCATCTCCTCACTCAAGTGGCCGGCCATGTCAATAAGGAATGGTGGAGGGAGAAACAATATGTAGTATGAAGGGAGGTGATGGTAGGAAGAAGAGAGGAGGTGACCACATCAAGAGACCAATAAACATACAACCATGCTTATTACTTTAACCCATTCCTATCTCATAAATGCACCAATAAAGCAAGTGATGGTGTAAAAAGATATGAAGCTATCATAATCAACACAATTGCATAAAACCCCTCCACAAAGTGTAATTTGCAAAACTGCAAATTACCCCCTCCATCGGAAAAGTCCGGCCGGGAAAGAACAAAGGAAAACCGGCCGGAACGGAATGCAAACTGGCAACTCCAGAAAACTGGTCCCGTAATAAATTACAGGAAAACCCCGATACTGTGCATACACACCCGCATCTGTATTCCGTCCGAATACAAATGCAAAGAGACAAAATCTACACTGTACTAAACTAGGACCGGCTTAAACCAAAGCCAGCTAGTAAAAACCGTTCGATCCTGATCCGTGCAATACTGCACGTATCAGATCAAACCCTGCCATATAACTATACGGCCACTAGTACAAAACTGTCCGATCCTGATCCGTGCAATACCGCACGTATCTGATCGGACCCTGCCATATCTCCATACGGCCTCTACAGCGTTTCGCCCGAAAGCTTGAGTAACTGAAAGTGTGGTGGACTCTAAAGACTCGTCAATACTATGGCTGTGGATTTAACCACTAGCACGTCAGAGGTATAAGCCAATACGTGACGGGCCACCAGCTATTGACCAAAAGGGACGTCGATGAGGAAGCTCACCTCGACACCCAACTGAGCCTGTCAGTGACAATATCCGTACAGTCCGGTCCGTTCGTCTATGAGTATCGCATGGCGGGCCTAGGGGGTTGGTAAAAGTCAGACCCCCAAAGGCGGTACAAGTCGTGTCGGAGCGTAGCCCAGAACGCCCTGAGATACTACTGGAATACCTACCAGTAAATCTCCTGCCTCGGCCGAGGGCTTTGCGTAATGGCTCTCCTAGACACAGCGCGACCTCACCCCCAATACCGGGAGAGACGAACCCCTGAAGATCCGCTCACTGCCTCCATGTGGCTCGGGACTGTACCCAACTAAAACCTGTTTGCACGACTCCTTTGAGCCGTGGTAGGGTAGTAATCAAAGCACAGTGGGAACTCACACGAGACAAATGACGATCCTCAGGTCGATGAACTAACCTGTACACATGTCACCAGGGAACTGCTATCTGACGTCTGGTATAAGACCAACTAGCAGGTTCCCGGCGAGTCCTGTCCGGTGTACTCATAACCCAATGAGCACCTGTATACATCTTAGGTGAACCAACTGACACCTCCACGTATATGATCGCCATCATACTGCTGGTCGTCAAGCAAGAATCCTAGGGGCTCTATCAACGTGTAATAGCGACATGTCAGGTCACCTAAAGCAGTACACGATGATAAAGATAAACCAGATAGCATACTATCATCTTGAGTAAGACTGTCCTACCGGGATAGGTCCTCCCTCAATCATTGCAATCACGTGCCTGTGATCCAATAATTGACTCTGAGGGCACTATCTCCAACATAAATATATGTATATGTAACATAAACATATCTATTTTTGAAGTATTATAAATATTCCACCTTTTTTACAATATCACAAGAATCAATTTTACACCAAAATACCATGAATTCCATTCAAAACCAATATTACAAATAAATACCATTTATTATGAAATTAGGATATTTTCACTAGAAATATCACAATGTAAAATCTACATTCATTACAACTCTAAAGACGAATAATAAATACTTGGGGTGTATTTGGAAAAGTATATAAAAGTATCTTTACATAAACCCCCCTCAAGTTCTATAAATTACCCTAAGGACCGTAGTAAACATAGGTTTAAGCGGGACCAATCTCTTGAGCCCCGGGGAGCCAGAGAAGTGGGTGCTTTCTTATCTAAGGTTGACAATCAACAAACGGTGTTATCAACACGGTAATCGTCTTTGAAAAAGACACAAATCCTGCCGTCCATGTGCAGCGGTTACCGATAATATCAAAACAATCAGGACTTCAATTTACTTTACTAATTGTCTGACTCAGTTTGAGTCTCATTATAATCTAACTTGAATATGTTTCAAGTACAATTTACAATCTACAATCTACAATTTACAATATTACAATTCAATATGAATCCATGATTCCATTATTCAATCTATCAACTTGACTGAACCGAACCATGGATATACATTCCATTTACATGATTATACAGTTACATCCATGATTCTACAGTTACATACATGATTCTCCAGTTACATCCGTTTACTGATATCATGGTTTCGGTCAGTCATCTAATTATACAATCTATACAGTTTACAATACATGATAATACAATACAACAATACAATCAAAATAACACTACGGGGTTTAAGGGGTAGACTGGTACGGAATATGTTAAAGGTGGAATGAGGTGGTCACTTAAGACGTAATTACATCCATGCCGTTGTTCCGTGGTATTATCGACGGAGCCTTGTACTACGGGTTACCAAAGTCCCCGGTGTAAGTGGGACTCCTCTCGTATACACTGGCATCTTCTGTACCAAGTTACAAACAACAGCGTTAACACAATATTATAACAATATAATACAACTTTAAAAACTACCTTCTCATTCTGTCTATTCTATTCTTCCTTATCCTTGGGACTTACTGAGCGATCTGTTCGCTGACGACATTCTCTTTCTTTCTTCTTTGAATGTCGTCAGATGATTTGGACACGTCAGAGATCGAGCCTACTGCTGAAGACTTGGATCAGTTTGCTGAAAACCCAGAGCTTTAGTTTCATTGTACACATTTCCTTTCAGTACTTTACATTCCTGTTATGTCATTGTTTATGCATCGCTTTTATTTCAGTTGTATTTACTTTTCATGCATTGTACAAAAGAATGTTAATAAATAAAGTTGCTGTTCAGTTTATATATCATGTCTCTTGTGTATTTACTTTTATATTACTTAGATACGTTTAGCGTATTTACTTCAGAGTAAATACGTAGCAGCATCGTCACGTCCTCTGCCCGTATACTGGGAAGCGGGGCGTGACAGCTTAGGTCTGGAATTCAAGTAAGAGATTCGAGTCAAATCGGGATATCGAAATCGAATCTGCCAAATTTTAAAAGCAAATCGAGGAATCTAGCAACGGCAGAGACTCAGAGCAATATTTTCAGAATTTATATATCAAAAGGATCTCCAAATGTCGACACAGAAAGCCAGAAAAAATCCCAAGTCATGATCCTACCAAACCGCGGTGGAAGGGAGGCTAAACGTAGCATTATGCGGCAGTTCAGCGGTCAAATCTGGGCCGTTGGATGTGGGATTTTGGGATCATGATCTTAACTGCATCTATTCCTATATGGAATCTAGGGTTTCTGGTTTCAAGAACTATATAAAAGACCGAGAGCTGTACATTAAAAATCATCATCAAAGAGATCAAGAGATCCACATATCCAAGTGATCATCATCTATTCATCTACTTTCTTAAAAGAGAGAGATCTAAAGCAAACTAGGGTTCTTGTAATCTACTTTCTAAGGAGAATCGTAAATGCAATAGTTGATTAATAAAAGTAGTTTTTATTCTTTTTGTATTTATTTTTCGCATTTAATTTCTGTACTTACTTTTACACATCACTGCATCTTAATTATGCTTTCATTCTTCTTCAACCTTTCTTCTAAATCACTAGCCATGAGCGAGTAATTCCTAACTTTCTAGGGTTTGTAGGATATGATAGAACAATGGATGAAAAATATTTTAACTACTGTTATACATTTTAAAGTTTATAAATTTTAGCAAAATAAATGTTAACCTCCTTATCGGACGCGTTATCAATTTATTGATAGTCACGACCACGATTTGAGATTGGTTGAACACTAGTTTTGTTAAGGGCTAAACATGAATAGAGATCAATGAAAGGACAAGGATTAGTAGCGGGGAAACCCTAGTTTCCTCCAAGAACCCTAATCCTCATTCATCACTATAGCTCTAGTTTTAAACTATTAAAACATAAAATAAGTCATTTTTAATATTCATCCATTAACTACTAAGTCTTATGAACCCTACAAGCATTTTTATTATAAATTTTATATCCGTCTTAAAATATAACGACAAATAATCACCCATCTTTCATCAACTCGTCTAAAATAAGAAAAGAGTTCATGTTTCCCTGCGAACGATCCGTACTCATTACGGCTAGCTATTAGCGACACCGTTTTGATTGCGGTTATTTACAGAACACTTCTTCAAACGAATCAATCAAATAGCGCCGTTGCCGGGGAAATGGTCATACTTTTTTCTTATTATTCGGGTTGATTTCTTATAAAAATCCAGCAAACATAAAATATAAAAACCGCATTTTGTATTCTTAACGGTTTTATGTGAGTTTTGCAAGAAATCCAAAACACTTGGAGTGAACCATCAGAAATCCAGAGACTTTCAACTTGGACCAAATTGTATGGTTTTTCTTATAGAATGCCCCCCTAAAGCTAGCTATTTACAAAAAGCCCTTCAATTTTGGTGATTTACAAAAAAGTCCCCAACCATCCAAAAAAAGAATATTCAATTAATTTTGTTAACGTTTAACGGTTTTTGTTTATTTATTATTTAAAAATAGTTTAATTTATAATTAAAATAGTTAAAATCAATAAAAAAATTTTAAAATATCAGAAATGAGATTTAGGGGAGAGGAGGAAGCGGAGGAGGAGGAGCTGCAACGGAGGAGGAGATGGACGACCATGGAAGAATGGCAAGGGAAGGCCGAGACAGTAGCAAGGGAAAGGGAAAAGAGGGGACGGCGAAGGAAGGGGAAAAGGAGGAATGGAAAGAGGAGGCGAATGATGAGGTTGTAGAGAGCCGAACAGCGAGGTCGAGAAGGAAGGCGGAGACGGCGACGAGAGGGAGATGATGGCAGTAACGAGATGGGATCCGTGACATGGAGACTATGGTTAAGGTTAGGTTAAGCTTAGGGATGAGGATTAGATGGATGAGGAGAAGCATGGGGGGTGGGGTGTCAGGGAAGAGAGTAGGTTGGGGAAGAAGAAGAAGAAGATGTTGATGGTGGTGATCGGGGGAGGGGGATGAAGAAGACGAAGATGGTGGTGATGATGATCAAGGAGAAGAGGATGGGGATGATGAAAAAGATGATCAAGAAGTAGAGGAGGAGGGGGCAAAGAGGATGGAGGAGGTTGTTTTGTCCTTTGGAGCGAATCGGATCCGAGAAGGGGCTACTTCCATGGAGGTCATCCATCCTAGGATTTCTTTAGCCTGAGCAAGATTAAATGCAGAGTTCTTCAAACTCCGGAGTGTCGGTTCATCGAAAAGACGCCTCTATAATTGAGAGTGACATTATTACATTTATAATATAGTTCGGTCTTCTTTTGAAATGTGCTTCAGGGACCCGATCCTATTGTTCTGAAGGCTTTATCCATATTTAGATCACTATGTGTTTGCAACAGACCGTACTAAATATGGACACAGCAGATCACCATGATGTCCGAAAACTGCACTACTCTGGGTATTACAAAAAGATCATTAAGGTTAGGATTTGGTAGAGGATAAAATTTGTTAATTGAGTTTAGAATTTAATTAATTAAATTTTTAGCCAATAACTTTTTTTAATGATTTAAAAATAGAAAAAAATAAAATCGATGGATGAAACAGGTTTTGTTTGGAATTTAAAACTTTTGAGGGGATTTTATTTAATTCGTTAAAATTGGGGGCATTTTTTGTAAATATCTTACTTTAGGGGGGCGTTTCTGTAAAAAAACCCAAATTGTATACATTTTGTTGTGTGTGCTGTGTAATTAGGCTAGAGCTCACGGCCTGCCTGTTGACCCATAAAAAAAATTCCTCTCCTCGCGTGGGAGCAAAACGAACACATGTCCTGCTCTCGTGCCATCACCATCGCCACAAGATGATCCCTCACTTCACTCGCTCGTTGTCGTCGTAGCCAAAACCCTCTATCTCATCATCATCATCATCAACCAAAATTGCGGCGATGTGGAGGCTCGTCCACTGTCGCCGGCTATCAACGGCGTCGAGGGCCGTGCTCCTCCCCAGATTCGGCGGCCCCGAGGCCCTCGAGATCCACCCCTCTGTCGCCATCCCCGATCTCAAGCCCAGGGAGGTCCTCGTCCGCGCACGCGCCGTCTCCATCAATCCCTTGGATCTTAGGGTTAGTTCTCTTAGTTATGCAATTGGGTTTTGTGCTCGCATTGTGAATTTCGAATCAATAAATGATGAATCTTGGTAGAAACTTTGGTACTTCTAAATGGATTAAATTTTGTTAATTCTGATGAACTCCAGATGCGATCCGGTTACGGCCGGTCCATATTCGAACCTCTGTTGCCGCTGATCTTGGGTCGCGATGTTAGTGGTGAAGTCGCAGCCGTAGGAGCGTCGGTGTCGTCGCTGACCATTGGACAGGAAGTATTTGGTGCACTGCATCCCACTGCTGTGAGAGGTACTTATGCCGATTATGCGATTTTGGCGGAAGATGAGCTAACCCGGAAACCTCTTTCCGTATCACATGTGGTATGTGTCTTGATTCTCGCTTCCGTTAGATTAACTCAATGGCGCGTGCCTTCCTTCTAAGCTATTATTTTTCTAATAATACGCCGTAAGTTTTGATGACTAAATCTTTGGTGCTCAATATGATTACATATAATCTGTATATTGGTTTATCTTGTATGAATTGACATCAACAAGTGGCTAGACAATAATGTTTATGACTTTCTTCCAACAAAAAACTAGAAACTAATCATTATGGTTTGATATGTGTTTAATTGTCATATACTATGGTTATTAAGGGGCTATTTGGTTCCAGGATTGTGAAATTTGGATTCCCAAATAGTACAACTGGAAAATTTTGGATTAACTAATTTTTGTTTGTTTGGTATTGGATTCTTGGTATTGGATTTATAGATCCTTATCATTCTTGTTTGGTTAGTCAAAAGAAAGTGGGATTTAGATTTGAGGATTTTAAAGAGAGAGGAGTTAAAGTACGGGCCCCACTAAACAGTGCTAATCCTTGTGAATTCATGGTTGTTTTGAGTATTCATGAATCCTAAAAATTGGTCCCAAAAACAAGCAAATCCAAAAACCCCAAAATCCTATAGCCAAACAAGAATCCTACAATCCTCTCTTTTTTTGGATTTTTTAATCCAAACAATGACTAATCCCCAAGAATCCTTGAACCAAACAGGCCCCAATGATGATGTCTAGTGGTGCATGTTGATTGCTTTTGGTATTATTTTAGTTGATGAATGTAAAAATGATTTGGTTTTAAGTAAATGTGGAGAAAATGATTAGCAAAAAGATTTTTTTTAATATGGAATGCAACTTAATTAAAAGTCGAAACTTTAAGGAAAAAACCAGCATACAATTAGATGTATAAAAATGCCTAGAAGGTCAAAATTTATTCTTACGATCAAGATCCATCATGACAATGAATCAAAGATGTGGCTTATAGCATCAAAGTGAGATAATTAAAAACGCTTTAAAAGTATTTCATGATTCTGTACTACCTATCTCTACTAATATAACGCGCACTCATGAGAGGTTCACATTTTGGAATTTAGCAAAATCACTTGGCTATGTGGACATGAGGCTTTTGGAAATTAATTGAATATGACGAAAATTACGCATATGTGCCTCCAACCTTTAACGTGGACCCACCGAAATCATTACCCTAACCCCAACAAGCGCTTCTTCTCTGAAAATACAAATGTGCCTCCCCTAACATTGCAATTTCTACAGTAATTAGGTTGTGGAATTCAAAGTTATGGTTCTATCTAATTTGATTTCATTTTGCATATTGAATTCGGTTAAGGAAGCAACAACAATATAGGTTGTTAATTGCTCAACTCATTCCATATGCGTATTTGTTTAATTTTTTCTACACGCTTATTCTTTAAATGTGCATCCCATGTCAAAAAGCGCATCAAATGATGAATATTTTATCAAATCATAAAGTTTTTATTCGAAATAACATAATATTTAGAAAATGTACTAGACATTACATCTTATCACATTAATATGGCTATGTTTTCAACATATAATTATTGAATAGAAATTGAATTTATTTTCTTAATTACACATGCATCACATGTTCTTAAAATTTAGTGATATAAAAGAAAAGATATAGGATGGATAAGAACATTGCGTAATGGCTCAAAATGTTGGACAAGTGAAAACCGCATGTCAGGAAAATTAGTGTAATTGAAATGAAAATTTTGAGATGGATGAGGAGATAGGATGAGAATCAATAGGGAAGGGATAGTTGGCCATTTGGTTTAGAAGGTTACTTTATGTCTAAGAAGCAAAGCTGTCAAATTGTGATATGAATCATATATCATACTTGCTTTTGTATCGTATCGTATATAATCAGATATGAAAATCATTTATGTAATAACTAAGCAATTAAGCATATAACTATATATTTTACTATTATATGATTAAATTAGCAACATAAAATAATATATTGAAAGCACTATGTTTATTATATCGCTAGCGCACAACCGACACAATATATGTAATGTGAAATTTAAAAAAATAGCGAAACAACAAAAATCATTTGAACAATCAGAACTTATAAGTTAATTAAATAATTAAGCAAAATGATACTATAGTCGAAAAGTATAACCCATATGATATAGGCATAAATTTTACAAATATCAATACTTTCTAACTAAGTTTACAAATTATAAAGTTCACACATCCTAAACTAAAAATCCAAAAAATAACAAAATAAAACTATTAATCAATCAATAGTCTCCAATCGATTCATCGCCTATCATTATTTTCGATGAGGATGTCTTCACTTTCGTTTTTTATGGTCCTCTTCTTCCGCTTTTGCTATCTTGTTTTCTTTTCCTTTGCAAGGTTTTTTAGGAATATAAATCAAATTTCGAGATCCTATAAAAATTTGATTAAAAATTAATAAGAATTTTAAAATTATTAACAAAATTAACTAGTAAATATAATATCATTATACCGCATTTCTTCCTTTTCTTACAATTTGGTCCTCCTTTATCAATTTCAAAGCTATCATGAACATCCGTCCAAGAAACCTCTTCTGGTAAGAAGGATCTTCTTTCTTCATAATCCATTCATCATCCGATTCCATATCCGATAAACAAATCGGATCATATGCCTCTTCCTTTTATTCTCTTTTCCTTTGCCTGACTTGTAGTTGCAAGTAGTACTTAACATAAAGTGATAAACCAAGATATTAAGTCTTAGCTGTTCTAACTTCTAACCTATTTCTTCTTTCTGAGTGCACGCGAGGACGATGCGAGAGTTATTGAAGTATTGCATTTTGCGGCTTAGATTAATTAGGGCTTTAGAGATAAGATATTTTATATATTTAAGGTCTGTAAATCTGACCTAAGAGATCCAGATTGATCCAAATAGGGTCTTCATTCATATCATATATTTTATTAGAATGTAATGTATCATACGATATGTATCGTATCGTGTATTGTATATTACGATAGTTTCTCTGATACAAACGACCGATATGTATTAGAAACCTTTCATATCGTATCGTACAGTAAGTATTGTAAATCGTTAGATATTAACAACTAGGATAAGGAGACAGAACGACATCATAAACCCATGATCAAAGTTGCAACCGTTAAAAATCCCCTGGACTATGAAAAATTAAAAGAAAAGCGGAAACACAAGGTTTCACAAAAATAACTTGATCATGTTTTTCAACAATCTATATAGCATCTCTTGTGCCCTTTTGGTATATATCATAACTTTAGAGCAAATTAAATTTGGAACAACAACTGTAATGGGCTGAATATTGGTTCTATTATTGAATTTGAAATTAAAACTTTATCTTCCAAATATACCAAAAAACTTCTGGCTATGGCTGTTCTACAAATGTCGCAAGAAACTACTAAATAAGGCATTTTGCTTTGTTGCTGCTGCAAATATATCCAGTTTAAACTTCTTCGGAGCACTACTTCCCTCCTAAGCGGTGGTTTTCAAGATCCTTACAAAGCAGGAAGCTTTAATAGAAATTGCCAATGAGATTTATCATACTTTAAAGTAACATTCATGGTTATACCATAAAAACCTTTTATTTATGTATTTCATTTAAACTGTTAATTTGCGAAGTTATATTTTTTATGCATAAATAACCGTCTGTGATGCTAGGTTTTTAGATACATATACAAAAGGGTCTGAATAGGAATGAATAACTTCTGACATATATATGTGTGTGAATAATAGAGGGAAGGTGCCATAGAAGGAAATTTCCTTCTATGGCGTCGAAAAAATACACCCTCAATTTTTTTGGCGATCAGCATCCATCGTCATCATCTTTATTATGTAAGATGTGGATACATCAAATTTCATGGGATTCCATTACTTTTTCACCGTTGATTTAGCAAGTGCAAAATTAACGGTTTACCGACAATAAAACTTTTTACATCTGCTAATTCAATTGTGAAAAGTTGTGGAATCACATGAAATTTGGTGTATCCACATCTTACATGATAAAGACGATGATGATGGATGCCGATCGTCGAAAAAAATAATGGAGAACAAAGAATTTTGATGCCACCTAACGAAAAAGCCTCTTAAAGCCTCTTTTCTCTCTCTATATGTGTATATATATGGGAGTGCTCTATTGCAAACCGGTCCGCTTTTTTAAAAGAAGGGAACTCCCTATCTACGATAGATTTTAACGATCTGATCCGTTCAAGTTGATCATCCTACCCTTAAATATATGTATAAGAAAAATCCAAGGATTTGAAGACTTCTAGCTTATGTATCGATGGATGCAAAAATGAACGTCTTTCGATTATGCAACATAAACTTTATCCGATGCATAGGCTAGAGGTTTTCAAATCATTTGATTTTTCATACACATATATTTGAGGGTAGGGTGATCAACTTGAACGCATCGGATTGTTAAAATACGTTGTAGATTAGGAGTTCCCGTTTTTAAAAAAACGCGGACCGGTTTGTAATGGATCACTCCCATATATATATGTGTGTGTGTGTGTGTGTGTGCGTGCGCGTGTGTATGTGTGCGTGTGTGTGTGTAGAGAGAGAGAGAGAGAGAGAGCAATGGGAAGCTATCAAGTCTTTGACGCAAATTAATACACAGAACTACTGTCCTGTCGGCCAGTCCCTTTCATGGTGCTAACCTGTAAACTGTTAGCATTATCTACAGCTTTAGCTTGCTATACTTCTAACAAGATGTTTTCAAATAATTCCTTCATCACCTATTTGAAACTGATTGTTAGTTGGTTATACTTTAGAACATATCTACTAGTTGTAGGATTCCACATGGGCCCAACCTTATAACTCAGTAAAATTCTACTAGGAAATTGTAATCTTCTGCGTAATAATCCCGTATTGATATAATATCTAAAACGGCTCTTGAAGATGTGCCGTATTTACACAAAGTTACTTAAAATGCGTATGTTTACATCCTGTACTTACATAATATCCTTATGATAACATCCCAACCTAACATATCAATCCACTTCAAACCTTGTGTTCATATTATATTATCCTAGTTTGATATGATTAGGGAGAAAAGGTTCAGGATGGCTAGACTAGAAACAACCGATTGAGATATGTTAAAACACTTGATTTTTTTTATTCAGTTATTACCTATGTTTCCATGCTTCTTGCCTTTCAGGCTTATATCACTTACCCGTTAATATTAAATCTCATGCTCTTTTTGTGGCTAGGATTTTTTAACTACTAGACAAGTTGAACTTCTCCCATGATTATTGTTGTGCTTTTGTAGGAGGCAAGTGCCATTCCTTTTGCTGCTTTGACCGCGTGGCGTGCTTTGAAAAGTACTGCTAGAATTGCTCAAGGGTATGTAATATGTTATACCATGACTCCCCTATAAACTTTATGTGGAAGTTCTTTTTCAGCTCATTAAAGGACCTCACAGCATATATTTGTGAATTTCTTGATTCTAACTTTATGCATGACATATTTTTATTACTATATTTCCATGATGAACTATCTTCAACTTATATCTGTGAAGATCATTAGATTAGCCTTAAAAGACTATTTTCTTTTCATAGATGTTATTTTACAGCCGGTCACTGTATTCATAATGTTCTAAAGAGATGTCTAAATCATGAAAACTAGAAAAGGCTCATTTTATAGTAATGAAAGTACCAAAATTTGGACTTTATAGCTTCGTTTTCATGGTTTATAAGAATACTTAGGATAAAAACAATGATGACACCAAATACAACATCTTCTGTCCTTCTTAAGACCATCTATCTTCATTGTTTTTATTCCAAATATTAAGGGCCAATTTATATTTTATACAGTCACTTTATTCTTAATTAGTGGGTGCATCTTCCAAGAAGGCTGTTTTTTTCTACATACCACTTGAGCCTGGTATACTCTATGGTAAGCCCCTCCCTTGCACAAAATTCTGGAATTTACTTCAAGTGGACAAATTGATCCCAAAATTTCATTGAATCTTTCATCGTCACATTTCTTAAAAAAATTACCCCCATAGCCTACCACATTATGATAGGGGAGAAAGGGCTTAGATGCTGAGCATGAGATGACGTCTTTAGTAAGAAATCTGGCGTGACATGATGATATCTACATTCTAATGAGAGCTTTAGTCAAATATGTATCATGTTGCCAGTTTATTGAAGAGAGCAAAATATCTTTTCTAGCAGTCTGAACATCCAGTATTAGTTTTGCAGACAAAAAGTATTGGTGTTGGGTGGAGGCGGCGCAGTTGGGCTTGCTGCAATTCAACTGTCAGCAGCTGCAGGCTGCATTGTTACAACTACATGTGGAAGCCAGAGCATTGAACGTGCTCTGTCAGTTGGTGCTGAGCAAGCAATTGATTATACGATCGAGGTATCAACACCCTAAACCTTTCTCCACTAAGGTTTACCGGCTTAACATTTTTATTAGGATATTTATGCTTGTGACTTGGGATTTGAGATGGTGAATAGGAACCTATTTGCCTCTGTCAGCTCCCTCATCTCTCATTGAAACAAATTTTCTACTATGTTTCATGTCTGGAAACTGAACTACCATCTGTTAAATATTGGAGCTCATTGACAATGTTGTAAAACACGTATTCGTTCACTATTCGTTCGGGAGGTGTTTAGCGCTTAATTGGATTATTCGATGATTAAACATTTTATACATAATATTCGGACACATATTTTATATTATTTTAGTATACTTATTTTATATAAAATTATAACAAATATATAGGATTATAGATAGTGAAAATTTAAAATATACCCGTGGTCTAAATGGCAAGGCGTTAGGAAAAAATCAGAAGATTGTGGGTTCGAATCCCACCGGATATGCATTCTTGTCAATGGAATTTTTTGAAACACAATATATAACGTTCGCTATGCAACAAAAAATAGCTCATACCAAAAGACAAATTACACCACAATGCAACATGAAACCCCGTAAACGTAAGCAAACACTAGAGCATACATGCTAAAGTCTAAAAGCATAACACCAAAATAACATATAAATGTCTTATGTCATTACTCACTGTTACATAAACATAAGCAAACACAAAAGGCCTACGGGCTACAAATAACTTCAAAATCAACAAAATATCAAACCTTATAATCACTGTTTAAAATCGGATAAACACCGTTTAAGTAAACGTTTTGACCGCATAATTGACCGTTTAACGACTTTAACGTTCGTTTTGTCACCGTTTATGTTTAAACGGCCGTTTAAACCGTTTTTTTAACACTGCTCATTGAAATAGGTACACGGTGATGGCTGGAAACCTGGAAATATTGCTTAATGTTAAGATTCATTTGGTTTCATATGGCTTCTTCGACATGTGTCCGTGTTATAGATTGAAAATATTTCTATATACTGTCAGTTGCAAGTCGTTTATTGTTATGAAGATCATATCTACACATGCTTCACTTGCATGAGACATAAAATGGTTACTGTGATCATTTGCAGTTTCTTGAAGCACTATTCTCAGAATGACAGGCAGATATAATGAGTAGTAGAAGATTTTTCCAATTACGAATGTTTTCTGATGGATACATCATCAAAGAGTTCAACTGATTATTTATCTATCTACTGCACATTGTCAGAAAGTGAAAAGGAAAGGAAAAATGGAATTATTTGGGTCAACGTCTATTATACGGGAACCACATCTACCACCATCACAGAATATGAAAAATCCTTTTCCCCCAGCCTCAACCCCGTCCCTTCTTTCTCCTTCTCTCTTACAATCCACCCAACCAATCAAATAAATCACGAAGGAGTCCATCATGAGTTTTTCTTTGAACAAAAAACTAAAAACAACCTACATTGTTTGTTAAGATGTTGCTGCTTTATTTAAAGACCATTGTGATGTGGGTGAAAAATTGTGATTGTTAAAGGATTCTCACCAAGCAAAAAATATGTAATTATCATGGTAAAACACATACTTGCTTGTGATACATATGCAAATTATTTATATTCTACAGTAATGATATCAATAAACGATTGGAATTCTCACTATCATGGTCTTAATGGTGCAACACTGTAACTAATGTGTGCCTACATGCAGATCCTGTTTACGCAAGTTATTTGAAGTTTCTATCGATGTATGATCTACATATATGCACAATCCCTGTGACTTGCACTTGCTCAGTTTCACATATCCCTTGCTTGTCGTTTATTCTAATTTAGTGAACATACTTTTTATACAGGATATGGAGTTAGCAATCAAAGGACAATTTGATGCCGTTCTCGACACTATAGGGATACCAGAAACCGAAAGATTAGGCATTAACCTTCTGAAGAGAGGCGGGCACTATATGACACTGCAGGTAGCTCAATAAATTCGTTTTCCTAAAATCATTTAATATGTTTTTTCATTTAAAGCTTACATACTCTATTAAACACTTGACTTTTCCCCCCATATGGTAGGGAGAAGCAGCATCCCTTGCTGATAGATATGGTTTAGCTATTGGTCTTCCTGCTGCTACAGCTATTTTACTAAAGAAGCAAATTCAGTATCGATATTCTCATGGAATAGGTATGAAGATATCTCATTGAGGTGTTTTCTTTTATTTTCTTCATTTGCCTTACTTTGGAAAATTAGGGGATGATTTCTTTATGAAGATTTTATTTATTGAGGAAAAGGTAATGACCATGCATTTACTAATTTTACATCAATTAACACTCAATTTCTTGACGCCCCAGGTTTGGCAGCCCTTCGTGCTTATTACCATGCTAGCAGCCATATACTTTCATTTAGTCATAATATTCTAGTATTCCTTATTTTTCAATATGCCACTTTTTTAATTGAACACCGGTGGGTAAACTGTGGCATAACTCTTTTTTTTTAACATCATGTCCATTGCTGCTTGACTTTTTTTGTAAAAAGGGTGCATCTGTCACATGTATTGCATTAAGGATGATTCTGCAAAGACTAATTACAGTTAAACTAAACTTCTTAAATTTCCGTCTAATAGGATAATATAATCCGCAATGGAGCACTGATTTCTATGTCGAACATGAATACATAGTGTTTATGTAAGAAACACAGATGAAATAAATGCGTTTCCATACTATACATAAGTGAAAAGATAGAACATTTGATCCTGCCACTTCACTTTCTCTATTCTACAAGATCTTACAGAGTATGTTCATGCATGACATTATCCGGGTATGATCATAGAAAAGTTCTTCTCAAGTGAACAGGCCTATCCTATGCTACATACGTGGATTTACGTGTGATTGGACACGGAGACACGTTTGGTTGTGAGTTCCAACGTGGCGGATAAAATCATATATGGAACATGAATATATAGTGTTCATCTAAAAAACACTAGTTGATTTATGACTGTCTCGACTCTCCGGTGGGTGGTTATTGCTTGATCCATTTGACCCGCGGGTCATATTTATGGGTCTACAGTTGACCCGCCTCGCCCATGACCCAGCTAATGACTTAATAACACCACAGTTATTTTAAAACTCATCCGACCTCCATGATTTCTATGACCTATGCAAGTGCGCCTTCTTGATTAAAATGTAGTAATGTACCCTGCTAATAACAAGCTTATGTTACATGGTTCATGAGGACTTGAACATTATACATTATGAACAGAGATATCATTGGATCATGCCTCATGATTGTTCCAGCACCATTTCAACCCCTTTTCTAGTTTTCAACTTAACTAGCAAGGGGCCACGCACAAATGCACGCGTCTATGAAAAAACATGCAAGTAAAACATTATCCTAATAAACTATGCTTGCCAAAAAATTAATATAAACTATAATTTTAATAAAAAGACATTGCATTTATCAAAAGCATTAAAATAATTTAAGGACAATAATGGATTTCACCTATAGCTCGACAAAATAGTCAAATATTGGAAATCAAGCATCAAAGTTTTACCAACGGGAAACCGCAAAGCAAATCAGCCTTTTTAGGTTATTTTAAAGGGTCTAATCAGATTGAATGGAATGATAGTTTATTAATCCGAATATGTAGATCGATGAGATTGATATTCAAATATTTTATATTTCTGAAAATTACAAAGTATGAAAAGCTTTTCTGAAAAGACAAAACATCTTTATTGGTTTGTCTTAATTTTCTAAAGGACATAGAAAATAAGGACAAAACGCCTTTAAGTAGGCTAAACCTATCAACCATAACAATGCAATGTATGAAAAGTCTCTAATTCAAAAATTATTTAAAAAATGGAAAAAAGAGTAACCTAATAAAACCTATCAAATCTGTACAATATACTTCATAGCCTTTATACACACTTCGACCAACCTTACACTGTGACCGAACCAAATACAACCATGCCTAATTGGAAATTGGCACAATTGTAGAACTTTCAATGTCATTTCCGGAAAAGTATATTATTAACCTTTTGAACACCCGCATAAAAAGTTATGGCTGTGGAAGCTGATCATAAAATGTTGTGCGTGCGAATTAATTCACACAAGATTTCTTTGTTACATCGCAAGGGACTTTTTCACTACTGAATCTCAATAGAAATTATGACGTCAGAATGTAAATTATTTTAAAGAAAGATTAAATACTTTAGTGTTAGTTTTATTTAGTTATTGATTATTTCAAAAGATTAGGCAAAGATTTAATTAGCTACATATAATCTAATGTTTAACGAATCTAATGCTTTTCATGTGATTGTCATTAGTGAGGGGGCTGAATGGAAGTTTTCAAGAAAACGAGGGTTTAACAGAAATTGTAACACATGTATAGGAAAAACTTCTCACGTGATTTGTTTTAGTCGAGTGAGGAGTTTAAATGGAATTGTTTGAAAATGTATGGATTTTCACACATGCTGCCAAAACAATTCCGCGCACATGGAACATAACAGCAGGGGCAAAATCGGCAGAAAAAACTCGATTTCCAGCTTTCAAGCTTTTTGGTACAGCTTTATAATTTCTATAACAATGGTCTCTAGGGCTTCCATGCCCGCTCCGCCCCTCCCCCACACACAAATAAGAAAAATAAAATTGTGCTGTAACCCTCTTTGATACGGTATTATCACCCATATGAGTAATGTTCTAAATTTTGGATGTCGTTGTCATGTCGGTCCGAAGATTTTGATGTTGGAAAACGGATATCGTGAAATGTCAGGTGGTTTTATCAAATATCATGTCCTATATTTTTGTAATGTAAACGTCATTTATATAACTTAATTTTTTTGCAAAAATATTAACTTACTCAGATTTTTGTAATGGTGATGTCTTTTGTTCTTTATTTTTGCAATGTACCGGGTTAATTATTTAATGTACAAAACTCAAAACCCAAATCCCGAAAGAAAATTACCCAAAAAAATTTCTCCGGTTATCAGTAAATGCCGGGTAAAACGGTGACATCACGAATTGTCGACCAATATTTACCAAATGTCGATAACTGAAATAATTATGTATATCTATGTCGTTTTCTTCCCAAATCTGACATGTCGCCAACATTTTGACGATGTCGGCCGATATTTAGAACACTATACGAATGTATGCTATTGGAAGGTATTTGAATAACAGTCATCCCAGCTGAGCATAAGAGGGTTCAATGAGAAAACATGCATTGCTACATATTTTGAGACCTCATCATCCAATAACTCTGCTTTTACAGTTGCTATGTATATATGAGACGAGCATTTCACTATAAAACTACTTACAATGGACATGTATTAAATACAAATCTCATACATCAAGATAGGGCATCAAAGGTGTAGGAAAAATCTCTTTATAGGCAATCTTGTCCATGTGGACCTTGTCACCTTGAGATAGTTGTATACCCAAGATTATTGGGATCCCTAGCAGTGCGAAAGCAGACAAAGTTTTCAGTTAAAATAATTTATTGATGATTCAATATTCTTGAACTGTTGGAAAAATATCTTTATGATCTATTACTGCTCTTTCTTTACATTAGGTCATTATTTTAATATCATGGAGGTGAATTTGTTGAACAAATTTTTCAACGATGATTTAACTATGCTCTACAATGACAATAATGTTTTTTCCTTAAATTTTCATTTCCATATATGCTATCTTTTGTAATATTCATCATGGGTTTCATATGGTATCTACCTTAATTCGCCTCTTTGTTGATATTGTTTTTCATGCCTACTTTTATCTTGTAATTAGTCTTCTTTGCATTATCCCATGCGGTTTTGCTATCATGTAATTAGTCTTCTTTGCATCATCCCATGTGGTTTGCGGTTATCTTCATCTATCTTTTCTTCGTCATCTGTACCTAATGGTTTAGTTTTTAAATTATTGCTTCCTTGCAGAAGCCAGAGGATTATGTGTTTTTCAAACTTTAGCTGCATAAGTTCCCTCTTCAATTTTGTTTAGTCTGCTTAATACTCCATCTTTAACATTTTCATTTCCATATATGATCTGTATAATATTCATGAGTTTCATATGGTATCTACCTAAGTCGCCTCTCTTGGTTGATTTTGTTATTCATGCATCCTTTTATCTTGTAATTAGTCTTCTTTGCATTATCCAATGCCATACTGTTGTCCTGTAATTAGTCTTCTTTGGATTATCCCATGCGGTTATCATCTTGTAATTAGTCTTCTTTACATTATCCCACTGCATCTAATGGTTTAGTTTTAAATTTATGCTTCCTTGCAAAAATCAGAGGATTATATGTTTTTTATTCATCAAACTTTAGCTGCATAAGTTCCCTCCTTTTCAAGTTTGTTTAGTCTTCTTAATTTACTTTATAACTGTATAATTGTAACGTCAATTTTCTCCTCTTTCCTGTGAATCGTCTTTTTTATTTTGTTAACATATCCTATTCTGCATTCCTGGTATATACTCTCATCTTACTATGTGATTATTATCTAAAGATATAATCAGCACAACTTCTGAAAATTTGAGGTTTTCTATTAAGTGCTGTCTCATTTGTCTCACTAGTGAGTTAATTAATTGGCATTATGGTTTAGAATGTTGATAATGGACATGATGCCTATGTTAATTTCAGCTGTATTAAATTTATATGATACTTCTTGGATTGAGATTATTGATCTTCTTAACTTAGGACTTGCTTAAAGTTAAAATTGGAATCATCTGTTTTCTTAGACTATTATTTAGAACCTGCCATATTAAGTCCAGTCAACGAGTGACGATAACAATGATATGAAATATCCGACCAATTAGTTTTTTTTAATGATATTTTGATCCAATGATTTGGTGTTATCAGAGTATTACTGGACGTATATGAGGGCTGATACCGAAGGACTCGACGAGATCCGAAGGCTATTAGAAGCCGGTAAGATGAAAATACCTGTGGAAAAGACATATCCTATAACCCAAGTTAGAGAGGCTCATGAGGCAAAAGAGAAGAGGCTTGTACCTGGTAAAGTTGTGTTGGAAGTTGACTAGCATTTTTGTCATATTTGTTTGGATTCAATTTTAGCTCCTCATGGCAAAGAAACTGTATATAGTCAGTCAATTATCCCTTCCAATTATCTTTGCTGTAGTAAGTTTTTATTTTGTTTCTTTTATAGAGAGAAATGGACTTATAAATAGCAATTTAAATTATAAATTTAACAAGGAAGTTACCAAATATGAGTTTACCTTCAGAATGACATTTAATGTTCTTGTGATTTATCCATTTCAGCAATATAATATTTTGTATGTGTATATGCATATAGATGTATTAGTGTTTGTATGTCCTTATGCATGATGAAATAGATGTTTTGTTATTTTACTTGAAAATATGTTTAAGTTATTTGATTTATATTGAACGCTAGAATGCCCAAAATTTGGGATCATATTACTCAGGAGGAATATTCTTTCTTTGATGTTCTTTGTACGCCCTTTTAAGAATACAAGTAACCAAAATGGAAAAAATTTATATAATTTTTTTAGGTGGCTTGTTTCTTGAAGTATGCACCCTTTTGTTTCTCATATACACGAGTTTGATCTGAAATTATACCAAACTGCTGCTGATTTATTGCAATTGCTCGTCATCCTTGAGCATGATGTATGCTTAAAGAATTCGGGGCCTGCCGTGTCCCTCCAGGCCTCTCCAATAGTGCCCACGCCTAGGGGGATATGGGGCCAGGGGCTTATTTGCAAAATAAGCCCCCTCGGTCCCATGTGCCTATGGGTCCAGCACTGTTGGGGGTAGCCTACTGCTAATCTTTCTATATGGGTGCCTTCAAAAATACAAATGTATTGTAATTGTGGCATGACTATACACAAGGCCCATTAAAAAAAAAATTAGAAAACTAGATATGCAAAATACTTTGGCTTATTTGTAATTTACTTGATAAGGTTAATCCAATCTCCAAAATCTTGGATGTTACCCTCTGTTGAGGTAGAAAAACTAGTTGTTTCTAAAAGTAAACCATAGCTCATGGCGAACCAGTGAGTGCGGGTTCGGATCGCTACACAAGAAAAATTCGTTTTTAGATGTTGATTTAGGACGCTAAGAGAATTGTTTTGAAGTTTGGTTGGTTTAAATCACAAGGGAAACAAGAAGATCAAGAAGGGAAAATAGGTGAGAGATTTACCTTGGATTTTGGGTTAATTAGATCAGTTAGGCTAAACCCCAACTAATTCTATCCCTCTTGATCATTGGTGCTAACTAATTGCTTGCAAGTCCAAGTTAGAATAAGGTATCAATCTTAAGTACAAGATTTAAGGAGAATAACCCATCAATTTGTTCAATGGACTTGTAGGCACTTGGATAGCCTTAAATGCTAATTGTAAACTTAACTAGTGCGGTTAGGAGAGCATGAACGATGTGATTAGGAGGTGTGATTAGAAGGTGGCAACGCCAATATGTTCCTAATGACATGACCCATCAACCCATTTTCCACCACTAACTAATCCTACACTTAACTTCCTAATCCAAAGTCAATAATGCTTTTTGTAGAGTGTTTTTCGTCACCCATTGAAATGGATGCACTCACTTGTCAGTCGTTGTACAGATCCCCTGTCCGATGGTGGACAGGGATTTAATGATTGTGAGAATTCTAATTTTCGGCAGCCACGGACAAAACTGCCATTAATTACCTCTCGCTTTGGGGCGAGGGAACTCTGATTAACGGATCTTGCGATCATGCAAACTCAATATGAAAATGTGCGTGTATTTGCAAATAAATGCAAGTTTATTCATTAATTTTTTTATTTTTCATTTTCCCTTTTTCTTTTATTATTTTAGGTGAAAAGAAGTCTGGGTATTCCAAAGGGGAACCCGAGACGGCTCCCCATGGGGGGAAGCGGGCACCCCCCCTTGGAGGGGGGGGAGCGTCGACTCCCTTGGGACCGGCCCTCTTGGAGGCGGCTACCCCCACTTTGGGGGAAAACGGATCCCCTTTAGGGCCTGGGTGCTCATAGGGTGTCTGGTATCGGGTGCCCCCGTTGAGGAGGCACTCAGCAACGCATCGGCGGGGGCTTTGGCAAATCCGACGGCTTTCTTTCTTTATTTTGTTATATATATATATATATATATATATATATATATATAGAGAGAGAGAGAGAGAGAGAGAGAGAGAGAGAGGGAGGAAAGATGCCATAAGAGGGAATTTCCTCCTATGGCGTCGAAAAAATACCCCTCCCTCATTTTTTTCGACGATCGACACCCACCATCTTCATCGTTATCATCTAAAATGTGGGTACACCAAATTTCATGTGATTCTATAACTTTTTCACCGTTAATTTAGGAATGTAAAAAGTTCTATTGTCGGTAAACCGTTAATTTTGAACCCACTAAATCAATGGTGAAAAAGTTGTAGAATCATATGAAATTTGGTGTACCCACATCTTAGATGATAACAATGAAAATGGTTGGTGCCGATCGTCAAAAAAAATGAGGGAAGGGGTATTTTTTCGACGCCATAGGAGGAAAGCCTCTTTCCTCCATTATTCTCATATATATATATATATATATATATATATATATATATATATATTTGTTTATTATCTTTTTACTTGGTTTTCTAAAGAGGCTAAGTGTGCGGTGGCATAACTGCTGGATTTCGTCAGTTGTCGTTTTATTTTGGAGAACATAGGCCAGAGCCTATTTTTCCACGTATTTTGGTGAAATATGGATGAAATCCACGTTCAAGAGGGAGTAAGAATCAAAATCCGCATCTCCCAGGGTTTCCCCATGGGAGAAACCCAAAAGCCTTTTATTTGGTGGGGTCATCCTCAACCTTCTCTTTAATTTGTTAAATAGAGCTCCCTTTCCTTCTTTTATGCCTTTGATTTTGAAGTAGTGGTATTTTGAGAGATGGGTTTCTTTTGATTCTTCATCTTTTCTTAGGATTTGAGGAAGAAAATAAAGGAGGCGGCTCAAAAGCTTTTCTTTATGAGATTTGATGGAAGAATGAGTCTCTCTTTCAATGGATCAATGGGATTTTTTAATATTTATTTTAAGAAAAAGAGAGGTTTCTCTCTCTTGATTTATTTGAAGAAGGAGAGAGAGAGAGAGAAAAGGGAGACACAAATCCTAGTATTTTGTGTAAATGGGAAAACTTAACATTGCATCATATGGTTGGGTTTAAATACCCACTACATTTTGCAACTTAGCCTTTGGACTTTACATAATTGCCTTTTGTTTCCCCATGCCCATATGCTCATTTGTTTCGCACAGAAGCCATGTGTTTTACATAATTTTGGAATTTTGCCTATTTATATTATATTTTTATATTTATTTGCATACAAAAATTATTTATTACAAATTTCTTTCTCTTTCTTCTTCTTCGATGGCCGGCCAGTTTCGTTTGGACTTGAGACGGTTTGGACGTGGGTCCACTTGCTTGGGCTTAGGCCCACATTGGTTGGACTTGAGTCCACTTTATGGGCGTCGATTTTAACTTTTTGACTTTGAAATTTTTGACTTTTAATTTTGGTAATGGTGTATAAATTTTAACCCCAACAAAGTATCCCCAATCAATAAATGCACACAACATGTATAGGTCGTGTGCATAAAATTAATGGAACTTCTTTCGTGTAGAGGTTGACTTATGGTTTTCGCTTTTGGGAGGCTGGCACTACTCATTTTACGACATAGATGATCGATACTACTCTTTTTGCGACGTAGACTGTCGATACTTGATTTGGTTCCTTTGTTAGTGATGTGGAGGCTGATACTTCCATTTTTGAGACGTGACGGTCAATACT
Source organism: Agapanthus africanus (assembly GCA_030015575.1). Taxonomy (NCBI): domain Eukaryota; kingdom Viridiplantae; phylum Streptophyta; class Magnoliopsida; order Asparagales; family Amaryllidaceae; genus Agapanthus; species Agapanthus africanus. The sequence continues at coordinate 80,587,861 of JASDDO010000026.1, read as the reverse complement.
GCCGTTTTTACGATGTGGGCAGTCGATACTTGACTTGGTTTCATTTTGACAACGTGGAGGTCGATACTGCCATTTTTGCAACATGGACAGTCAATACTGCTATTTTTGCGACGTAGACGATCGATACTTGACTCGGTTCCCTTTTGACGACGTGAAAGTCAATGTTGCTCTTTTTGCGACTTGGACGGTCGATACAGGCATTTTTGCTATTTGGAAGGTCGATGCAGCCCTTTTTGCGATGTAGACGGTCAATACTGCCATTTTTGCAATATGGATGGTCGATACTTGATTTGGTTCTTTTTTAGCGATGTAGAGGTCGATATTGCTATTTTTTGCGACGTGGACGGTCGATACTGCCCTTTTTGCGATTTGGACTGTCGATACTGCCCTTTTTGCAACATGGATAGTCGATACTGTCAATTTTGCGACGTGAACAGTCGATACTTTACTTTGTTCCATTTTAGAAATGTGGAGGTCGATACTGGCATTTTTGCGACGTGGACGATCGACGCTGCCATTTTTGCGACGTGAACGGTCGATACTGCCCCTTTTGCGACTTAGACAGTCGATAATGCTTTTTTTGCGACGTAAACGGCCGATACTTGATTTGATTTGGTTCGGAAATGGAACCGTTGTCTTTATTTGTCTGCCACCCGATGTGATTTGACGGAATGTTTGACGTCCTATTAGACGAGAAAGTTTAATGTCTTCTTGAATGGAAGATTTTGTTTAACGTCTATTTAGACGGAGGAGATTTTTTTAACGTCTTCTTAGACGCGTGAGCTTTGTTTAACATCTACTTAGACGGAGAGATTTGGTTTAACGTCTATTAAAATGGAGGGGCTTGGTTTAACGTCTATTTAGACATGAGAGTTTGTTTAACGTCTATTTAGACGGAACTTAGTTTAACGTCTACTTAAACGGAAGAGCTTGGTTTAACGTCTATTTAGACAGAAGAGTAGATTTAAAGTCTGCTTAGATGGAAGAGCTTTGGAGATTTTGGAATTTTGATGTTTAACGTCATTTTAAACAGAGATTTTGGAATTCGAATGTTTAACGTCATTTTAGACGGAAGATTTTGGAATTTTGATTTGGAATTTTGACTTGGAGTTTGTATGTCTAACGTCATCTTAGATGGAGATTTTGGAATTTTGATTCGGAATTTTGATTTTTGTCATTTAATTAACATTGTGGGTTTTTGAAATTGGCAAAATTTGAATTTGGTATTGGGACGGAAGGTCCGGATTTTTAGAATTGAGTTTTGAATTGGATTTGGATTTGAGCCCGGATTTTAATCGGGTTGGATTGGATTTTGAGAATTTAAGAGAATTTTTTAATGAGTTTGCGCCATTTTGAGTTTTCACAAGCTAGCGAGTAGTTTTGCTGTTTTTACTCACGAAGCCTTTTTAGATTTTCATTCGTGCCCTTTTTGCTTGTAGACTAAACCCTTTTATTATATATATATATATATATATATATATATATATATATATATATTTGCAGGCATTAACATCGCAATCGTCAGAACGGGACAGAGGTCAATCCAAGTCTGCCTCTTTGGATGAGCGGCTGCTTGCGAGATATAGTACTAAGAGCGACTCATCATTCATCTTTTAAGGATTTGAGATTTGGATTTTGGTTTTGGTTTCAAAATTGCTAACATTGAAGTACGGTACCGGGAGTGACTCATTATTCACCTTTGGAGGATTTTGAGATTTGGAATTCTAGGTTATTTGTCAACATTAACACGCTAACACTGAAGTATAGTGCCAGGAGCGACTCATCATTTGCTTTTGGAAGGTTTGGGGATTTGAGAGTTTTGGTTGGCGTCAGTATCGCTGCATTGTTATGATATTTCAGGAGCGACTCATCATTTGCCGTTGGAGGATTTGAGAATTTGAGAGTTTTGGTTGGTGTCAGTATCGCTACAATGGTATGATGTTCCAGGAGCGACTCATTATTCGGCTTTGGAGGATTTGGGAATTTGAGAGTTTTGGTTGGCGTCTGCATCGCTTGCACTGGAATAGTGCCATAAACGACTTATTATTCGACTTATTATCCCCAGTTTAAAGACTTGGAGGTGAAAAGGGATTTTTTTTTGTTTTTTTCCTGTTTTTTTACGAGTTTGCGTCCTTTCGGGTTTTGACAAGTTTGCGGGTAGCCCTGCCGTTTTTACTCACAAAGTCTTCTCAAGTTTTCATTCGTACCCTTTTTAATTATGGACCGACCCGTTGTTTTTTTGATTCCCAGTTTAACGATTTAGGGGTCATAGCTGTACTTGTTCTTCGTCTGGCCTTGTGGCAGAGTCATTTGCGGTTCTTGGATTTTGAATATGATGGAGCCGGATTGATGGCTGAGGCAGTAGGCCTTATTTGATCTCTTATTTAATTCCGGGATTTCCTTGAAAAAGCTTCAGTGTTTCCTTTGTCTTTCGGATAAGTGTATGTCCCATGAAGGCTGTGGCAGACTCGAGCCATTTCCCGGGGTGAACTATTGATTTGCTTGCTCTTGGAGGATTTTGGCATTCGTTTGTATAATGTTGGCAGTCATGGGTTGATTGCTTATTAGCACGCTGGAAGATAGTGAAATTTCTCCCGTCTTGTACTGTTCTTCGACCTAGTTTTTTAAAAACATGGCATTCTTCAATTGTATGCCTTAACACTCTATGATATAGGAAATAATTGGGGGCATCGATCATTTTTTCTTCATGCGGTCTTTTCGCGGGTTGCTGTAGACTGTTTTTCACGGCGTCCTTAAATATCTTGCGGATTTTATCCTTTCTGAAAGAGTTGATTTTGGTCTTTCTCTCTCTCAGAGTCGGTCCACCCCCTAATATTGATTTTCGAGCCCGATCGGTTTTGGGTCTATCCGTTGCTTGCTTGCCCCGGTCAATAGAAGTATCGAAAGAGTTGGTATCGCTAGAACTTCCGTCTCTGCGGCTGTTGTCCTTCCGGTACCCAGACTTGTTATTAAGCTGGAAGTCCATGTAGACCCGGGATTTGCATGCTCTATCATCTGGACCCTTTCAGTCAGGTCCCGAAGAGTTTTGGGATCTGCTGTACATGAGGAGGGGGTCATCCAGTTATCGACATTTCCCTTATTAAGGCTGATTGCTTGCTCCCGTTCTATCGGCTGTTCGCATTTTGTGCGAGAATTACGCTGTCGGTTTACATGATCAGCAATGCTTTCATTGTTGTCCCATTTAGTCTTCATGAGGTCAGCAGTAGCAATTTTATCACCGACACTCATGAATCTTTATTTGAACAGCGATTCCATTTGAGCGAATGTCTTGACCGAATTGTTCGGTATGCTTGTGTACCAGTGGAATGCAAAATCGGTCAAATTTTTGACGAACTGTCTGAGCAGCAGTACATCATTGCCTTCTGTGTTTCCGCATGACGTTTTGAAGTGGGCAATATGTTGATCGGCGTCCCCTATCTCGTTGAATTTTTCTAAATTAGGGATGACATAGCCGAGGGGATATTCTACAGGATCGTATTCGGCGGGTTATGGCCTCCCATTATTGGTGCAGCCTCTCTATACTTCGGCTTTGACCACCAATGATTTTCCTTTGATTTTGACTTGTGTCAATTTACTGACGTCAAGCGTAAGAACTTCCTTGGAAGCTGGCTACCGTTGATTTTCATGAAGATCCCGTATCATTGGGCCGGAGGGAATAGTTGTTGGCCGTTTCGAGATGTCAATCTCCGGTTCATGGGAAAAGCCTTGAGCTTACTGCAACTGCATTCGAGCGACTTGGGTCATGAGGCTTGTCACGACATTCATCAAATCGTCGATTTTGGAATAGACATTGGCCAACTCCTTGTCTTTGTCGTGAAGCTTGGTGGAGATTTTATTAGTCTTTAAATTTTAACCGCAAGTATACAATCGTGTAATTGTAATACTTGAGGATCGATCTATAGGGAGGTGTTGAATCTTAATTAATTCTAAAACATGTACGAAAATAGTTGATATTAAACTAAAAATTAAATTGCAAAAAAAAGTAAAAGTGGGTTTTAAATAATAAAGCAAGTCTAGGGTGTCGAATTACCTTTACTATCATGGTTGGTTTATATGATTCTATTCTTTTCTAACTCACATGTTTTAATTCATTACTATCAATTATATAAAAGTATTGAGTAATTTAGTTTCACAATAAAATATCAATCGATAAAAACATAAATCATACGTTTAAAGATCCACCTTATCAATCACATCACATTATCTAGCAAAAGAATCAAAATAATAGTTCTAGTTGATTAACGATAATCTAGCAACTACCTTCGATTAATACTTGTAGATGATCAATTTACAACTATTATGTTATCGGGGAATCTAGACTACCCTAATCAACTAGGTTGAATTTTCTTGATTAAAAAGTATCTCTTACCTTCCCTAAAAGAGAAACTTTTAGATCTAGAGAAATTCACAATGAAAACCAATAGAAAAGAGATAAAAATATTAAAACATCACAACCATGATAGAAAAAATAATTCTAAATCCTAAAAAAATAGACTGGCTATTCATAATAGAAGAGAAAGGATTATAAAATAAAGCAAAATTCATATTCAAAACAACCATCACAAATATCTTTGATCTCTCAAAAAACCCTAAACAATTAAACTATGGAGAGATGCCTCCAACCCTAACATTACTTCTCTATATATAGGGTTAAGAAGTTTGGAGATCAAGTAATAAAATATATAATAAGAGAATACAACTTTTCCAAACAATTTTAATTCCTAATTCTAATAGATTTCTATTGAACCTTTTGATGGCACTAAACTAGGCAGACTGGAATTGATCTCTTACTCTGATTAAGTCTCCTCAATTAATTTACTATTTTGAATTGATATGACTACTTTTAAACCTGAAAAAAAAATATTCAAAACAAATCTTTTAGTAGTATCTATTTCAATTAGGAAACAAATTCTTTCATAATTATATTACTTATTATTTAATAAATATATGAATTCATATTTCTGCACATAATCTCTACATATGTTCTCAAATTATAAATAATACAATTTATTAATTAATATAAATATGAAAAATATGCAATAAGTGTAACTTATCAATTCTCTATATTTTATTAACTCCAATTAAATCTCCATTTCATGCACGTAATTAATCTTTTGCGTCTTTTAGCGTTTAAGTCATATAACTTGTATTAGTTCATAAAATCTACCCGGAACAATATATATTGTGAAAAATTAAGATAAATATGGTTATATAAATATGCAATAAATTTCACCAATCAAATACCCCCACACTTATGTTTTGCTAGTACTCGAGCAAATATAGGTTTTCAAACTCTAAACTGTAAATGAAAAATAAAAATCTGATTCTATCAACTAATGTCTACTCCTAAGCTCCTTTCATGGGTGTACAATTGTATTGAGTGCATGCAACAAGACTTTAAACTCTTAGGTGTCCATGGTAGGAGGAGTTGTGTCTCCTAAGTGTTTTCAGCGAATATTACCCATAAAATTCCAAAATTGAAAAAAAGAGAATAAGAGAAAAGAAAAATAAAAGAAAAAAAAATAAGAAAATGAAAACCACATACAAAAATAGGAACATATAAAAGAAAAGATTTGAAAAATAAGAGTTTCGAACTTCTACTAGCTTTTTAGTTTTCATGCACCCTATCTTAATAGTCTTAATTACTGCCGAAATGTTGGATATGTATGCCCTAGAGGCCATTATTGTATAGTACATGATTGTATATTACATATGGATCCTTGATATATATATATATATATATATATATATATATATATATATATATCATAGTTTTGCTCGTTATGATAGTATGCTATCTGGTTTTGGTTTGTTTTTACCTCAACATGTGTATATATTCTATTTTATAATACGTATCGATCATACATGTTGGTAAAGCTCGTAGGATCTTTGCTTGACTATTAGAGTTTTGATGACGATCATACTCGTGGGGTCTAACTAGTCTATAAGCACATCCTTAAATTGTCTCTAGTCATTGGAGTTTCGAAACAGGGCGTCGATACTCCGGAGTAGACTAGTGTATACGTTTCTTATCCTCGTGAGAAGAGGTGGCCTGTCCCACAGCTATCGATGTCCGGCACCAAAGATTGTATACATGCGCTCATTAGGTTATGAGTTACACTGGACGGACTCACTGGGAACCTGCTAGTTGGTATTATACTTACCGTGAGATAGTAGTTCTCAGGTGACATAAATACAGGTAGTCCGCATGCCCTGACATCATCATTCGTCTCAAGTGTGTTCCCACTGTACTTAGATTACTACCCTACTACGGTTTTAAAGAGCCATGCAAACAGGTAGCGGTTGGGTGCAGTCTCGAAGCACTTGGAGGCAGTGAGTGATAGAAGGGATTCGTCTCTCCCAGTATATGGAGTCGATGTCGCGTAGTGTATGGTTGGCCAATACCATATGAACTTGTCTAAGGCAGACAAAAACTACTGATTGGCCTATCAGTAGTTTCCTGATTGGTATCGGGCTGTAGACTGACATGATTTATCGCATTATTAGGAGTCTAACGTTTACCACTCTCTAGACCCGATATGTGATACTCTCAGACGAACGGACCGGACTATATGGTGAATATCATCGATAGGCTTAGTTAGGGGTTCAGACGGGTTTGCTTGTCGATCTTCACTTCGACAGATACCTAGATAGTCGTTACGTATAGCTATTGTTGCTGACGTTCTTGTGAGTTTTTAGGGTTTCTTCAGTAACTTACTGTCAGCGTATTGCCGAGTCTTTAGAATCCCACACAGAGAGTTTCTGGCTTTGGCGAAATGTTGTCGCCGTACAGGGTACGTTCAGGGGTCCGGTTAAAACTAGTATATTGGATACACTGATGGTAATCGGATAATAGAAATACTAGCCGGTCTTTTTAGAAAGATGGATATTAAATTGGGTGCCAATTTAATATTTTAATACTTATATTTGTTATATGTATTTACTAGTATTTTGTCACTAATTAAATTTTTTCTCTTTATGTATTTTAAATACATTAGAAATTAATTACTAGTGTTATATATATATATATATATATATAATTGTAATTGATTTAATTCTTTTCTTTTAATTTCTTTTTCTTTTACCTTATGTTGTGCCTTGAGCATAACACACCCTCACATATTAGCTATATGGTGACAAGTGGAGGAGAGAGGAGAAGATGGACACTTGTATTATGGATTGAATCTAATCGTTTAAATTTGTTTAGGTTATGATAAATATCTAAACCATTAACAATTCTATACATAATTCATTTTAGTTTCTCTTTCTTCTTTCTTCTTAGCTCTCCTCTTCTTCATCTTCCTCCTCTTTTGTTTTTGAAAAAAAAATTAGAAAGAAAATATCAAAGAGAAAAATAATTAGTGAAGATTAAACTACAACCTAAGTTCTCAAATCTAGCATATTATAGATCTTAGTTAATCTTCAAGGTAGTGAAGAATGGAGCCAAAATTTGGTGCATCTCAAGATAGATCATCTAGAAGATAAAGATCATCAAGCAAGCTTGTTCCTTTATCCAAACAAGGAGCTTCAAGGAGTTCATCAACTTTTCAAACACAAAAGAAAAAAATTAGGATATAAGATTCCTAATCATAATAGTTAAACTCCTCTTTTGGTGTACACGTTTAGAACTTTTGACTAATTATCATAGTTAGTGGTTAGTTGCCCTCTTGAATTTTGAAAATCTTTGGTTGCTTGCTTCTGAAATCACAACATAGAGAACATTTGTCTTTTTCATGGTATCAACCAACTAAAGTCTTAAACTTGTTTTGTCAGACATTAGATTTGATAAAAACCCTATTTATGAAAACTAGCCTTTTTAAAATTGCCTCCAAAACCCATTGCTAGTTGTTTAGTGCTTTTTGCTTCTAAGTTTGAACGAGGAGGCGATATAAGCGACTAATTGAACCCAGAGGAGCGTCGATGGGGGAAGGGGGTTGCCCTAACCCGAGACCACCATAAGGTGGTCTTGGGTTGGACCCCAAACTGAGCTACCTTATGCTGGTCTCGGTTTGGGGGGGGGAGGGGGGCGACCCCAACCCTCTGACATTCCCTCGAGGGCATTGAGGTTTCAAATGAGGCCCCGGCGTAGGTTTGAAGGTATTCGTGTTCTTTTTTGGTGCAATAGATTGGTTTTTGAGATTGCCGGGCTGCTTGGATTTAAAGTTGGAGATTTCAAGTAGCTGCCGAGTAGGGTTATTTATGAATTCTATTTGTCTATAGTTTTTTCGTTTTTTTTTCTGCGACTGTAAGTGTATATATGTGATGATATTCCCAAATCTCAATGCTATACGACATTGACATAGGGGGTGCGCATATTACTTACATTGATGATGTTGTGATGTTGGTTTGTGTGGATTAGAATAGATGTGATCGTCGTGATGAATAGCAAAAGGGTTTTTCTATGAGATGAGAATTTTTCATTTCAATTCATGTAATAAATTTGTATGTAATATTCTTTTCTTGGGGCACATCGGCGGAGGGGGTGGTGACCCAAGATGGGGTGCACAAGTAACCTGGTTCTTGAAGTGCTGGGTGGCCTACTCATGTCGATGAGGGAGGTTGCCTCACTTCAAGAATTGGTAGGGTTGCTTGCCGCACTCGTAGGGGTATAGTGGTATGGGTTTAGGCTATTCATCACGACCGTGAAACTCGTAGTTTCGCTTTTGGCTAAATAGAAACACGGGAATCCTATTATATCCTCTATTTCATTTATGATTTGCTTCCACTTTTCTGTGATTGGATATTATATATATATAGCTTATGTTTTGCATCCGTGCTAGTCTTGTCCCCGCCCTGCCGTAAGTTAAGTAACCTTACGGTGAAATCTCGAGACCCTTTAGCAAATGCAGATGGCATAAGTGTACTTTCTATTTTTGTTTCTTCTGCAATGATAAGGTTAATTGATGAGACTGTATTGATTCTAATCAATACAAGAAAACAAACCTAAAAATTGATGTTGTCGGAACCTCAGCTTAAAAACTATAGTTGTAATATTTTACTTTGCATAGTGGTATTCATTTAGTAATATACCGCACCTCATTTAAGAAGGCAAGAGCCTAAATCCCTTCATGGGGAATGACCTCTTGAGCAAAAGTTTGCATTACTATTACCCACTTGGTTTTCTTCAAAACCATCGTTTTAAAATGCGGAGTCTAAACCATTCTTTTTTCAAAATAACATGGTTCCTTCAACAAGATCAAGTTCAATACGATAAAAGGTTTTCTCCAAAAACCATCTGTAGCCCTTTATCATTTCAGTTAATTAGTGCTTAGTATTCGTGTTGCGCTTGTTGATTATTCGTCAAGGCGTAGTGTTCGGTAGCTGAGTAATGATTATCTGCAGCATTAAATGTGATTGGTTAGGACGGTCGTATGACTTTGTTGATTATTCATCAAGGGTCAAGCGAGCGGGTCTAATGCAATCAAGATAATGATGGGTAGAAATTGACTAGGACTCTATGATTTGTTGATTATTCGTCAAGGTCACTTGGGTCCTAGGGGCAAAAACCACATCGGGAGTTTCAAATATACAGAAAACTTTCTAGTGCTGTATATCTTCTGAAGTGTGGTGACTAGAGTGGCTTCCATATAGGTTATCATATGATGATAGTTGGGTCCCGATCCCACCATGAGTATTTGTTACTCTTCGGGAGAGTTTTTCACTCTACAATTATGCAAAACCCGGTGGGTGTCTAGAAAGGTATCAGCGGGGCAACGTCTCCAGAGAAAAGAGATTATTTAATTAAGGAATTTCGTGAAAGTGTTGGAGAACCTCCCTCGAAATATTGATACTCGCCTTCCCGAAAGGTTAAATCAAAACTTGTAGAGTGCGATTAATCCCGACTAATTTTTCTTTTAAGCTTTTAAGGGGAATTCGAGGAAATAGTGGGGGCCATCCTGTTTAGATAAACTATTAACCAATCTAAAATTACAAAAGCATACACTGAGTGTTTTTTTCTCTCTCCTAATTGCAGCTACCATGTCACGTCTTTATCAAGATAATAAAATATATGACTTGACCGACCCAGATTTTTATTCGGAGCTGGGGAACGTTGGTTCGGATCTGACTTGTGACAAATGTCATGTACATGAGCAAGGGAAATAGGATTACATGAATTCCTTGATGACCCCGGTGAAGAAGAAGTATACTATTGCGTCTCCTTCAGGTGTTATTGTTATTGGGAACTGTTTTTCGGTCAGTTCTACCTCCCGGGTCTAGATACCGGATCAAGATCTCATATCTTTAATTTATTACAGGGATTGAGAAAAAGTAGGATGCTTGGACTTGGTGATATGTCCTTCAGAATAGGGAACTGAGCATAACTTAATGCTTCCCCCACTGGTGAATATCATCTAGTATTGCCAAGCGGCAATACTATGATTTTGAACAATTTCTAGTATATGCTTTTCATGCTTTGCAATATCATATCAGTTTCTTTACTTGATAAATATGGATGTAAATTTGTTCTAGATAGAAATATGATGAACATTTACTTTAATTGGGCATTGGTTGCAGAAGGTACACTGTGTAATAGTATCTATATTCTAAATCAAAACACAGTTTTTAATGTACAAAACATACGTAAGAGGAAGAGTTCAAACACGAACGGGACTTACTTGTGGAATTGTAGACTTGGTCACATCGGTGAGAAAAGACTAAGTAAGTTATATAAAGATGGATATCTGAATCCGTTCAAATTTTCATCCTATAAAACTTGTCAGTCTTGTCTCAAAAGAAAAATGACCAAATCTTCATTCACCAGACACGGAGAAAGAGCAACAGAGCTCTTGGGACTCATACATAGTGATGTATGTGATGCAATGTCTACACATGCAAGTGGTGGGTTCTCTTACATTATCACATTCACTGACGATCTCTATAGGTTCGGATATGTGTATCTTTTGAAACAAAAATCTGAAGATTTTGAGAAATTCAAAGAATACATAAACGAAGTAAAGAACCAAATTGGCAAAAGTATCAAGATTCTCGGATCTGATAGAAAAGGGGAGTACTTAAGCATGAAATTTCTCGGCTACTTAAAAGAGAATGGTATTCTCTCTCAGTTTACTCCTCCGTTTACACCACAGCATAACGGCGTATTAGAGCGGATGAATCGCACCATTTTGGATATGGTTCGCTCCATAATGAGTAGTGTTGATCTACCTCTTTCATTCTGGGGACATGCGCTCTAGACAGTAGCATATCTATTGAATCAAGTTCCATCCAAATCTGTTTCTGAGACTCCATATGAAATATGGAGTAGAAGGAAACCATTTCTTAAGTTTGTTAAGATATGGGGATGTCCGGCTTATGTTAAACAATGAAATCCGGAAAACTTTAGGTACGATCAGTTCTATGTAAGTTTGTGGGATAACGAAAGAATTCACTAGGATATATGTTCTACCATACCGAGTAACACAAAGTGTTTGTTGTTTGCCACGCCGTCTTTTTAGAGAAGGAATTTCTTGCAAAAGAAATTAGTGGGAGCATGATAGAACTAGAAGAAATTTAAGAACTATAAATTGTAAATGAAGATTTGGTAGAACAACAGGATTCAATCATCCCGGACGAACCTCAGTCACTCCACAGATCTAGTAGGATTTTTTCATCCGCCTGAGAGATACTACAGTTTTTTCATAGACGGGGATTTAGAGAATTGCATCTTGGAAGAAGATGATTCTACTAGTTTCGAGCAGGCCATTGCCAGTAGGGACACGGTGAAATGGCTGGATGCTATGCGATCCGTAATAGAGTCCATGTACACCAACAAAATTTGGACTTTGGACATTATGCTGCCAGGAGTGAAACCCATCGGTTGCAAATGAATCTTCAAGAAGAAGATTGGTGTAGATGGACAGGTGGAAACCTATAAGGCTAGACTTGTTGCAAAAGGTTTTCGTCAAAGAGCCGGTGTGGACTATAACGAAACCTTTTCTCCAGTGGCTATGCTCAAATCCATTCGGATCTTACTTGCCATCGCTGACTTCCATGACTATGAGATCTGGCAGATAGACATAAAGACCGCTTTTCTAAACGACACTTTAGAAGAGTGTGTCTATATGGATCAGCCAGAGGGTTTCGTAGACAGTGGGAGCAACGGGAAGGTATGCAAGTTGCTTAAATTCATTTATGGATTAAATCAGACATCGCAGAGCTGGAACATCTATTTTGATGAGACAGTCAAGAAATTTAACTTCATCAAAAACATAGATGTGCCATGTATTTATAAGAAAATTGTAGGGAGAACTGTAGTGTTTCTTGTATTGTATATGGATGGCATTCTCCTAATAGAAAATGATATTCCTATGCTCCAGTTGGTCAAACTGTTCTTGTCTCAGAACTTCTCCATGAAAAACCTAGGTGATGCCTCCTACATTCTGGAGATCAAGATTTATCATGATATATTTAAGAGGATGTTGGGACTTTCACAGTTCAGGTACATAGACACCATACTAAATAGATTTAGTATGGAAGATTCCAAATGCGGTAATTTACCGGCTTGTCATGGAATCACCCTCTCCAAAGAGATGTCTCCCAAGACTGATGAAGAGAGGGCTCGCATGAGCATTATACCCTATGCTTCAGTAGTAGGATCTATAATATATGTGATATTATGTACCAGATCAGATGTAGCTTACGCACTGAGCGTAGTAAGCCGGTATTGGTCAAACCCAGGGGAGAAACATTAGACAGCAGGGGAGAAACATTAGACAGCTGGGAAGAACATTCTGAAGTACTTGAGAAGGACTAAGGATATATTCTTAGTGTATGGTAATGGAGACCTCCAGATAGAGTCCTTTACCAATTCAATCTTCCAAAGTAATAAGGATGACCGTAAGTCTATCTCAGGTTATGTGTTTACCCTCAATGGAGGGGCAGTCTGTTGGAAGAGTTCCAAACAGGACACCGTAGCAGACTCGACGATGGAGGCTGAATATATTGCTGCTAGCGATACCGTAAAAGTGGCTGTCTAGATGAGAAAGTTCATTTATAAACTTGAGGTGGTTTTGTCTATTGTTGACCCAATACTTTTGTATTGTGACAACAATGAGGCTATAGTTTTAGTGAAGGAACCACGGTCCTATCAGAAATCCAGACATATCTTGAGGTGATATCACCTGATTAGTGAGATCGTAGATCGCCGGGATATCGAGGTCATGAGAATAGATACAAAGGACAACACGATGGACCCACTCATAAAGGCACTTCCCCAGACTCAACTCGAGCGACAATCAGAGAAGATTGGTCTTCGATACGCCAATACATGGCCTTAGTGCAAGTGGGGGATTATTGGATATGTATGCCCTAGATGCCATTATTGTATAATACAGGATTGTATATTACATATGTATACTTGGGATATATGTACAGGAAAATATTGCTCGTTATGATAGTATTCTATCTGATTTATCTTTATCTCAACATGTGTATATGTTCTATTTTATATTACGTATCGATCATACATGTTGGTAAAGCCCATAGGATCTTTACTTGACTACTAGAGTTGTGATGGCGATCACACTCGTAGATTCTAGGTAGTCTATAAGCACATCCTTAAATTGTCCTTAGTCATTGGAGTTTCAAGACAGGGTATCGATACTCCGGAGTAGACTAGTTTATATGTTTCTTATCCCTATGAAGGGAGGTGGCCTGTCCCACAGCCATCAGTGTCCGGCACCAAAGATTGTATACAGGTGCTCATTAGGTTATGAGTTATACTAGATGGACTCGCTGGGAACTTGCTAGTTGGTATTATACCTACCGTCAGATAGCAGTTCTCAGGTGACATGAGTACAGGTAGTCCGCATGTCCTGACATCATCATTAGTCTTAAGTGTGTTCCCATTGTACTTAGATTACTACCCTATCAAGGTTTTAAAGAGCCATGCAAATAGGTAGTAGTTGGGTGCAGTCCTGAATCACTTGGAAGTAATGAGTGATTGAAGGGATTTGTCTCTCCCGGTATATGGAGTCAATGTCGTGCAGTGTACGGTCGGCCAATAGCATAAGACCTTGGCAAATGCAGATGGGAATTACTGATGGGCTTATCAGTAGTTTCTCGGTTGGTATTTGAAAGTATGTTTTAGCACCACCACTAGGTTTGTACAAGTATCAAGTATGCAATTTTATAAAAATTTAGAGTGCTAAGCTATAGTAACCTAGAATCGAACTAGAGAATTAGGGTTTTAGTGTAAGCAAACAAGTTCTACACTAAGTGAAAAGAGAATACAACTTTTGTAGACCGGTCCTTCATTTCTAAAGCTCCAAGTAGTAGTCCTTAGAACTCCTTTTAGACTCCTGGTGCAAAGAACGAGCTTGCTTTGTCATCTTCGAGACCGAAGATGATCCACCTTGAAGTCTCTTTAACTCAAGCTCACTCTTCACTAATCTAAGTATTAGTGAAGCAAAAAATCAAAACTAAAAGACTAGTAAAGTGTAGGTTGATGAAGTAGGAATTTTTCTCACAATATTTTCTCCTTTTTCTTTTTCTTTTCACCTCAAGAAAAATCTAGAGAGGAATGGAAGAAGATGAAGTGAACTTGGATGAGAGAGGCAACCATCAGGTGAAGTGATTAGATGAGCATCTAAATAAAGATAAATATCTAATGAATAAAACAAAAATTGAGATGAGTCATGGCTTCTACATGCTTCTCCAAGCATCTTAGAAAATGAATCATTCTTATTTTTGTTTAATTCATTTATATTTATCATAATGTTCACTCCTATGTAATTCTCATACATCCTAGTTCAATGTATCATCAACCATGATACAATTTATAATGCATATAATTATATATATATCACACATACATATATGTTAATATGTATAAAGAGAAGAAAATCTTTAGTGAGCTATAATATTAGTTAATACATATATATAAATATATATATCAAATTATTAAATCAACAATTGATTCAATAATCCGGTTATATCATATACAACCGACTAATATCATATATATATATATATATGTATGTATGTATGTATATCAAATTATCTAATCATTAAATCAACACTTGATTCAATAATCCGGTTATATCATATATAACCGGCCAATATCAAATATACATATATACATATAACAAATCATTGAATTAACAATTGATTCAATAATCCAGTTATATCACATATAACCTAACCGATATCAAATATCTCCAGATTAGAATACGGTATCACATACTCGTATTTAATCAAGCTCCCGCACATATCACCGTATGTGCCATATTTTGTTTCGCTTGAGCTAGGAAACCTCTGTGTGAGACTCTAAATACTCGTTAATATGCCAGCAGTAGATAATGATCATATCAGATACCCATAAGCCGTCAACGGTACTAGCTGGACGTAACGGTTACCCATGTATTAAGCGAATAGAAGATCAACAAGCAAACTTGTCCAAACTCCCGGGTGGAATCATCAGACCTCAGTAACTTGATAAGTTATGCCGATGTGTGGCCTATAACGGTTTGAGAAACTACTGATAACACTTACCAGTAAACCTCATCAGCCATGGCCAGGGACTTGCTGTTATAGCCAATCAAGCATAGCGCAACATCAACTTCCAATACCGGGAGAGACGAAACCCCTCCTATCGCTCACTGTCTTCATATGACTCGGGACTGTACCCAAAATCCACCTATTTGCATGACTCCTTTGAGCCGTAGTAGGGAGGAGATCAAAGCATAGTGGGAACCACACAAGACACTATGACGATCTCGGGTTTACAGACTAAGCTGTATAAGTGTCACCAGAGAACTGCTATCTGACGATAGGTATGGTACCATTTATGAGTTCTCAGCGAGTCCTGTTCGGTGTACCCATTCTCCAATGAGCACCTGTGCACAATCTTTGATGTCAAACACCAATGGTTGTGGGATCAGCCATCGCCCCATAGAGGGTCAAGAAACATACACACTAGTCTATTCTGGAATATCGATACCCTGTCTCGATACTCTCTTGACTAGGAACTATTAAAAGATGTGCTTGTGGACTATACAAGCCCTACTAGTATGATCTGCATCATAGTCCTGGTAGTCAAGCCAATATCCTAAGGGCTTTAGATGCATGTATCAGAGAGATGGTATAAGTAAAACAAGTGTATATGTTAAGATAAAGAGTAACCAGATAGCATACTATCATGTCGAGCAAGAAATTCATCTATATATATGTCCAAGCATCCACTGTAATATACAATAATGGTCTCTAGGGCATACATATTTCTAACAATCTCCCACTTGCAGTAAGGCCAATTTTTGTAGTATCGTATACCCAACATCCCAAAAAGTCTCTCAAACTGCATCTGGGGATGGGCCTTCGTGAGTGGATCCGCTGTGTTGTCCTTCGTGTCAACTCTCCCGGCGATCGACCGGCGATCGACTATCTCCCGGATCAGGTGATACCGCCTTATAATATGTCTGGATTGCTGATGGGACCAGGGTTCCTTGGCCAAAGCCACAGCTCCATTGTTATCACAATACATGGGTATTGGATCTTCAATGGATGGAACTGCACCGAGTTCAGCAATGAAATTCTTCATCCAGACAGCCTCTTTGGCAGTATCGTTGGCAGCGATGTATTCGGCCTCCATCGTCGAGTCTACTACGGTATCTTGCTTGGAACTCTTCCAACATACCGTCCCTCCATTGAGGGTAAAGACAAAATCCGAGACCGACTTACTGTTGTCCTTATCATTTTGGAAGCTCGAATCGGTAAAGGACTCCACTTGGAGTTCACCATTACCATACACTAAGAATATTTCTTTAGTCCTTCTCAAGTACTTAAGAATGTTCTTCACAGCTGTCCAGTGCTTCTCCCTAGAATCTGATTGATACCTACTCACCACACTAAGTGCGTAAGCTACATCCGGTCTGGTGCATAACATCGCATACATGATAGACCCAACTACAGAAGCCTAGGGTATCCCTTGCATGCGAGCTCTCTCCAAATCAGTCTTGGGAGACATCTCTTTAGAGAGAGTGATCCCTGAGCAAGCGGGTAAATTACCACGCTTAGAATCTTCCATACTAAATCTCTTTAGTATGGTGTCAATGTACCTGGATTGCGACAATCCCAACATCCTTTTAGATCTATCTCTATAGATCTTTATCCCCAGGATGTAGGAGGCATCACTCAGATCTTTCATGGAGAACTTGTGTGATAGGAAGAGTTTGACTAAGTGTAGCATAGGAACATCATTTCCTATCAAGAGTATGTCATCCACATACAATACGAAGAAGACAACCTTACTCTCTACAACCTTTTTGTATATATGGTTCATCTATGTTTTTGATGAAGTCAAACTCTTTCACCGCTACATCAAAATAGATGTTCCAACTCCGCGATACCTGCTTTAATCCGTTGATTGATTTAAGCAGCTTGCACACCTTTCCGCTGCTCCCACAGTCTACGAAGCCCTCTGCCTGTGTCATGTATACGCTCTCTTCTAAATCACCATTTAGAAAAGCGGTCTTGATGTCCATCTGCCAGATTTCGTAGTCATGGTATGCAGCAATGGCAAGTAGGATCTTGATGGACTTAAGTATAGCTACTGGAGAAAAGGTTTCATCATAATCGACACCTAGTCATTGATGAAAACCTCTTGTTACAAGTCTAGCTTTGAAGGACTCAACCTTTCCATCTACACCAATTTTCTTCTTGAAGATCCAGTTTCTCCCAATGAGTTTTACCCCTTCAGGAGAAACTTCCAAAGTCCATACTTTATTGATGTACATGGATTCCATCTCTGATCGCATGGCATTTAGCCATTTCATAGAGTCCCCACTTGTGATGGCCTGCTCGAAACTAGTCGGGTCATCATCTTCCATGATGCAATCTTCTCTCCCACCGTCTATGAGGAAACCATAGTATCTCTCAGATAGATGAGGAACCTAATAGATCTGCAGAGTGGCCGAGGTTCTTCAGGGACTATTGAATCCTCTGGTTTCACTAAATCATCAGTTGTAGTTTGTGTAGCTGGAATTTCTTCCAGCTTTATCTCATTACCACTAATTTCTTTTACAAGAAATTCCTTTTCTAAAAAGGTGGCATATTGAGAAACAAACACTTTTTGTTCCTCACTGTGGTAGAAGATATATCCATATGAATTCTTTGGATATCCTACAAACTTGCACAGAACAGACCTTGCCTCGAGCTTGTCCGGATTTTTCTTTTTAACATAGGCCGGACAACCCTATATCTTAACTCGTTTAAGAGATGGTCTCTTCCCATACCATATCTCATATGGAGTGGTAGGCACGGATTTGGTCGGAACCCTATTCAATAGGTATGCAGCTGTCTCAAGTGCATAACCCCAAAAGGAAATAGGTAAAGTACTTATCATAGAGCTCACCATATCTAATAGGGTGCTATTCCTCCGCTCCGAAACTCCATTGTGATGTGGTGTATACGGAGGAGTAAGCTAAGAAAGAATCCCATTCTATTTTAGATAATCTCGGAATTCCGTGCTTAAGTATTCTCCTCCCCGATTAGATCGAAGGATTTTAATACTTTTACCCGTCTGGTTCTCTACTTCGTTCTTATATTCCTTGAATTTCTTAAAAGCTTCAGATTTGTGTTTCAAGAGGAACACATGTCCGAATCTTGAGAGATCATCGGTAAATGTAATGATGTACAAGAAACCATTCCTGACATGTGTAGACATAGGACCGCATACATCACTATGTATCAGTTCTAAGAGTTTAGTAGCTCTTTCTCCGTGTACCGTAAACGGAGTTTTGATCATCTTACCTTTGAGACATGACTCGCAAGTTTCATAAGATGTAAATTCAAACAGATTCAAATATCCATCTTTATGCAACTTAGCTAATCTTGTCGCATTGATATAACCAAGTTTACAATGCCATAAGAAGGCTTCGTTCATTTCTAAATTTTTCCTCTTGTGTGTGTTCTGTATCTTCAGAACTGTGTTTTGATTAAGAACGTATATACCATTACATAACGTACCAAACCCAATCAACACTTGATTTAGGAAAATGTTCATAACATTATCCTCTAATGGAAAGTTATATCCTTCTTTATGTAATAAAGAAACTGATATTAGCTTGCACATCATTTTTGTTATGAAATAACAGTCGTTCAGAATCAATATATTACCATTTGGTAATACTAGGTGATATTCGCCAACTGCTTGGGCTGTAACAATTGCTCTATTCCCTACCATGAGAGACTTATCACCCTTTCCCAATTCTTTACTTTTCTTTAATCCATGTAACAAATTACATATATGGGATCCTAATCCGTTATCCAATACCCAGGACATAGAGCAGACTGAGAAACAGTTCTCAGTAACGAACACACCCGAAGAAAATGCATTTGAATGCTCTTCCTTCGTTCGGGTGGCGTATGAATCCTGGCATTCCCTTATTCCTTACTCAGACTTATGACAGTCATAAGATAGAGCAGGACCAACGTTTCCCAGCTCAGTATAATAAGAGGGTTCGGTCAATACATCCATATTATTATCTTGATTAAGGCGTTTCATGGTCGCTACCTGGAGAGAGAGAAGAAAACACTTTAGCGTGCGCTCTTGCAAGATTAGATTGGTTATTTTCTTATATAATCAGGATGGCTCCCACTGTTTTTATCAAATCTTCCTTCAAACCATAAAAGGTAAGATTAGCCAGAATTAATTACACCCTATAAGTTCGCCAATCGGTCAGCCAGGCAGGTATTGGTACTCCGAAGGAGTCTCCCCGTGCTTTCGCATGGAACTAATTAAATAACCTCATTTCCACAGGGGCATAACCCCGTTAACACCTTTCTTAGACACCTACTGGATTAGCTAATTGTAAAGTGAAAAACTCTCTCAGGAGTAACTGTTGGGAATTCACCCGCGTGCGCAAACGCGTATGTTTTGGAAACGGATATGATTTTAAGGAAATGGAATGCGCACGCGAGATCGGTCTCGTTTTAAAATTTATACCCGCAAGTACACGGCGCGTTGTAGCAAGCCGGCAGGTACGAGTCGATCCGCAGGGAATTGTGTATTAGGTCTTGTTGTTTAAGGTTCAACAAATAACGAATGGTTTGGTTTTGTCACTAAAAATAGAAAGAATACGAAAATAGGAAAAACAAGCAAAGAAGATAAGAAAGAAGTGGTTGTGGCTTTGGCTCGGAAGGTCGAATCGCGACGATTCCTTCGACGCTCCCTTGATCATGAGTTGTCCATCCTTATGTTGATCCCGGCATGAAGCATGACTTGTCAAGACGGTTGCGAAGCACAAATCAACAAATTCCGAGATTCGCCGTAAAACACGAAACGAGTCCATTTTGTTCATTTACCGTTTGTTTGTCCAAGTTTGGGGTATCAACACTAAGCACGAGGGTTAGCAAGCTTACCACAACATCAAAAACACAAATTAGTTAATGAGAGCAAATGATTTTAGTGGTGAGTTTGCTAAGTGTTTGTGATAGTATATAGTATATGAAACCAAGAGATTGTCAATCACTTGATCACAAAATACCATATCTAAACCTAGCAATCTTAACACTAAATTGATTTTAACTTAAACATTGAAATGGGGAAAGGGAGTGAATATGGTATATGAGGAGGTTAGAAAGTAACCATGTTTCAAAATACCATATCACATCAATACATAAACAACCTTTAAGTTAGAATCATATATATAAGCATATTAAACATTAACAAGAGGAGGAGGAGGCAAAGCCTTTCATCTCATTTCCTCACCAATACCACAACCAAAGAAAGATTAGTTAAGCATGATAAAGAAAAGCAAATAAGAAAAAGAAACAAGTAATCAAAGAAACAACAATATTATTAACACTTGAAGTTGAGGTACAAGATATTGGTAACTTGTTCAACTTCCATAATGAAGCTCTCAAGAGGGAAGAAGAAGAAGAGACTAAGTTAAAGCCCACTCACTCTCAAGCCTAAACCAAAAATAAAAGAAACTATCAAAATATATGCATCTATGTGAATATGAGAGAAAAATGAGAGAGAGCCCTTCCCTTGCTCACTGATCTGGCTTTTATAGGGACCAAAAAAGATTAAACAAGCAATAGAAATAAGGTGATGTGACTGCAAGGAAGAGACAGAGAAAAGTTGGGGACAAACGGGGCAAGGGGGGCCGGCGAGCTCAGAATTTATGAGGGTGTGGCCGGTCAAAATCCGAGCTTAGAGGCTCGGGTTGATGTTGTGGTCTTGTGTCTACTCCAATATCATCCTGGTGCTGTTTGATTTGTCTAAAATAACCTGGTTTGCATTTAGAGATTTGGAGGGAACTTGAAGTAATGCATCACATCAAAACTTTTAGTATTTATTATCCATGTCCCCTCATTTACACAAGCCATCATTTGTGTGTGCCATGGGTAGCCCCACCATGGTCCATGCCAAAGAGTTGTGTGTACACTTGTATTGTGTTGGACCAAAATTGTGTGCACACATTTATTAGCAAAAAGAACACTTTGGATATCGGTCGGTTTTCTGTTCTGTTTGCAGTGTCGGCTTTCAAATGCTATATCCGTGATTTTGAGTGTGTTTCCAGTGTTTTATCACGAATACCTGTAATCTGTAATTACTGAGCAGGCACTGATTAATAGTACCGATATATAACAAAATTGATAATGAATGAGAGGTATTAAAATGCAGTTTTCTGAGATGAACAAATACCCCCAAACTTATCTATTGCTCGTCCTGAGCAATACAAAAAATCCTAACCTCACTTTCGCAGGGAACGCGATTGCACCGAGTATGTGCAACAAACCGTTAAACCTCTAGGTGTCCCCAGTAGGAGGAGTGCCGTTTCTTGAGGGTTTTCAGCGGATTACACCCACAAAATCCAGTCAAGTTAGTGTCGTGGAGAAACTGTTGATTCTAATTTTAAGTTAGAGAACAAAATTAGAAGTTCTATTACCCAAGTCAGAAACGTTAAACCCTATTTTTCACTCCTCGCAATTTGTTTAACATAAGCTCATGCGCGTCTTTACGTGATTGTGCGGATAGTGTCCATAAGGTATTAAGAACTTTGATTAGGGTCATCATATCATAATTACAGACCAGGATAAACTTCTGAAGGATCACACGAGTTTGAAAGGAGTTAAGATTTTCTTAAGTTTTATTCTCCAGTTAGGTTTCAAGTCAGAATTTTAAATCATTTTTAACAGAGAACCTAAGTCTTATTCTCCACTCCTACCTTTCACCTATTTTTATTCATACACACCCTTCGTTATCGTGCAAAACATCTTTTACAAATATACCTTCATATCTCCGTGAAAAAACTGTTTTAATAGAAAACTTGTCTCCGCCAAGATTATTCTCCTACAAAGAACCATGAGGACTTTTAACTCGGAGAGAACA
Source organism: Agapanthus africanus (assembly GCA_030015575.1). NCBI lineage: Eukaryota > Viridiplantae > Streptophyta > Magnoliopsida > Asparagales > Amaryllidaceae > Agapanthus > Agapanthus africanus. Next base: position 80,565,507 of record JASDDO010000026.1, on the reverse strand, counting down.
CTTGCTTAGCTTGCTTTATTTGGCGATTGGAAACTTAGCGAGTTTTGGATCAATGACTCCTAAACCGGATGGTTTTAGGGCATTAGGTGTGGAGACACTCCAAGGACTTAATTACCCAAGTTACCAAGGCCACAAAACAAAAGACTCGTTTTATTTTAAAATATTCGGAACTCAGTGAAAACGGAGATATAGCCAGCATTTCTTTTAAATCCGAAAACGTTACATGTGGATAAGGTGTGTAATCACTCTAACAAGGTTCCAGATGGGTTATTTTTTAGACTTATAGCTTCTATTAAAACCTCAATAATATTCTTCATATTCACTTTTCCTTATGAATTATTCTTGATATTACTTAACTCAGAACAAATCTGTTTGATCCTAAAAATAATTATCAAATTTTTAAAAGTTTTACAGACATGTCAGACTTTCATCAAATTCTCAAAAGCATACGACACGTGTAAGTGATATAAAAGACGTATATTAACAATGGTTAAACACAAGGGAGGGTTATCTTTCGGGTCGTCAATCTCACAACAAGGATTTAGTTATTTCTAATTTATCAACCGAACTGTCAGACTTCGAATCTAAGTTCCCCCATTAGCTAACATGAAAAGGTTGTTGGGGTCAAAATTTACACCCCGGTTGACCAAGTCGAAATCAAAGTCAACCCCAAACGAAGCGGGCCCAAGCCCAGGTCAAGTGGGCCAATGCCCGGGTCGAGCCCGAACATGAAGCCGCCGGCCTCCCCCATGCCAAAATAAATTTTTTTATAATAAATAATTTTGGTGTATTTATTTTATTCTATATTATGAGTAAATGTAAGAAAAATGGGCATAAAGCCAAATTTTGTAAAACCCATGGCTCATGTGCAAAAGAAATGAGCACATGAGGCATGAGATGGGCAAAATGCCATTTTGTAAACCCCAAGGGGCTATATGTAAAGTGTGTAGCCTATAAAGGCAAAGATAATGAAAATATCTCAACAACTTTTTTCTCTCTCTAAAAAGAGTAGGGTCTGTGCTCCTTCTTCCTCAAGGTTCTAAAACCTTCTTGCCCTTTTTTGAATTAAAATCAAGAGTTTAACTCTTCCTTTTCTAAAAATAAATAGTTTTTCACCATCAAACCCATGAAGGGGAACTCGGATCTTCCATCAGATCTCAAAAAATGGGAGATTTTGAATCTCACCCCCCTTTTTCCTCCAAGATCCAGCCAACAAAGAGGAGGAAGAAGGATACCCATCTCCGAAAATCCCACTTTGGAAAAGATCCAGGGCTCAAGAGAAGATCCAAGATTTAAGAGAGAAGAATCTCTGAAAATTTTTAGGGAGTTCAACTCCAAGACCCAAATTCTCAAAGGAGTTTAACTCCTAATCCAGATCCTTTAGGAGTTTAACTCCAAATCTAAATATTTTGGAGTTTAACTTTACTCAAAATCCTCTTTTGGAGTTTAACTCCTATTTCCATGGGTAAAAACCCCTTCTTTTCGCCGGCGCCCAAGTGCCCACGTGCCGGGCACGTGAGGCGCTAGCACCCAAAGCACTAGCGCCAGTGCCCAAGCGCCCAAGTCGGACACGTGAGGCGCTAGCGTCTAAAGTGCAAGCGCCCAGCGCCCAAGCGGCCACGTACCGAACACGTGAGGCGTCCAAAGCGCTAGCGCCGGCGCCCAAGCGCCCAGCTTCCAAGCGCCTACATGCCGGACACGTGAGGCGCCATCGTCCAAAGCGCTCGCGCCAGCGCCCAAGCGCCCACGTGCCGGGCACGTGAGGTGCTAGCGCTCGCCCACGTGCTGGGCATGAGAGGCGCTGGCGCCCAGCGCAAGCGCCAGCGCCCAGTGCCAGCGTGCTAGGCACGTGAGGCGCTGGCGCTCACGCGTCCTTTGGACGCCATTTTTCCTTCATTTGACATGTACTCCACACTAAAAATACCTCTTCCGTTAGAAAAATTTCTAACGGAGCGCTGCCCCGTACCCTGTAAAGGGGCTGCTAGCCCCGTTGACCCTCAGCCCGCTATCCGGGTAGTGGGTCCCCCGTAAAAACTCTGCGGGCCCCCCAATATATCCAAAACCCCTTCAAAACACAACACTGCACATTGAGTTCGCATGACCTGTTTGACCCGTCAATCGGAGGTTCTCTCGCTCCAAAGGTGAGGGGTAATTAACAACAGCTTAGTCCGCAGCTGCCGAAGATTCGGATCCTCACAATCAATAAACCCCACCCTACCCTAGGCAGGGGGAATCTGTAATGCGCCTGACAAGCGCATGCGTATTCCCATCTCAATGGAGTGACGAAAAACATCCTATAGATTCTGGCACGCCCGGTGGGACCTTTCTCTCCTCCCATATCTCGGGTTAAGCGTTCATGCGAACTCATTTAATATAAATGCCGATGTTTGTACTGAAATATTTTCCTTTTTTCGTCCAGCAATCAACTTTCAACAACGATTTCTCCTAAGAAAAATTCAGCTTCCGACGCGACCCCGATCTCGTACGTGGTCAAGATCAATGCCCGCGTGGTTCTCCCTGCCAGTCTCAGCCGGCAATGGGAGGAGTCACCCTGTCGGTTTGGTTCCGTCATCATCTACCCTGCTGGAAGTTCTTATCTGGCGGAGGTCACGGCAAACCAAGCGGCCAAACCGACCTCAAGAGGCAAGAGGCCGAATGTTGTGGTCGCCAAAGCATCCCACCCCAGATGCAAATCTGTATTCGAACGGCTCTCCACTGTTCCAACTGGGGGAAAGGCCGTCAACACCAATGGGGCCACAAAGCAGCTCCAGCAAGCTCAGATGGTGCCCTTGACAATCGCGAGAACGGGCATCTTCTCTGGCCTCTCTATCAATCGATCTACGGCGTCTTCCCGAAGAGCCGAAGTCTGCCAAGTGCTTAAAACAGAAAAGTTAAGGCAGAAGCGGCTCAGGTATCGAGCCAACAAGAGGGCCAGGACTTCGGCCATGTGGAATCTTGTGAGGTTCCAAGAGCAGGGTTACTCCGCGACGACGGCTGAGTCGGCCGTAAAAATCAGCAATTCCTTCAAACCTCGGAAGTGGGTTCAGAAAAATGCCATGACCGCCAGAATCAAGAAAACAGTGGTCTGAACGTTGCTACAAAGAGACGTATCCTAGCCCCAACAGAAAAAGTATGACACCATCTCTTCAAGAGTCTATCAGGCGCTCTGTGCCGCACAAAAACAGTGGGGAAAACCCAAAAAGGAAGCGTCAGTACCATTCAAGAATCCGGCCAGGCCAGCCGCCTTCAGTCGACTGTCCGTTACCGAAACAGGTGGGTCAAGACAACGATCCATGAAATTAGCCGCCGATAATAAAAAGATGGCTGGATATGTTATCCATACGGTCTATATAGCGGGCGGGCGCTCCAGCGACAACCTTCGCAGCAAAAGCAAGGATAGGGCCACTACATCCCAAGCTCAATCTGGCTTGAATGTGGTTGCCGCTTCCCAAGAACAGCCACCTTCGCTGTATGATGAAAACCCTCTCGATGAGGATGATAGGCAGAAAGACCCCTCAGTCCATGTAGAGTCAAGCTCAGATAGCGAGGAAGATCCGACTTTTCGCCCCAGGACCGCGGAGCAAGAGCTGCTTCAAGAGTTTCGAAAACAGCTCGGGAGCAAAGATAAAGAGATGACCAAGCTCTATTCAAAAATTGACGACCTAACGAACGTTGTGATGCAGCTTACGGCTCAAATTGCTCGAGCGCCTCCCAATCAAGCATAAGTCTCTACTCATGAGCTGGGTGATGACAATCCGAAGTAGCCGATGCCTGTCCCTTTGGGTCTAAGAATGGTCGAGCCGCACGAAAGCCGGCCACATTCCGCTTTTGGGGACGCCTTGGCCCCAGATAGCACTATCCGGCTAACACAAGATTGGATAATAGATTTGGTCACCAGCAAGGTTAAAACATTGGTGGCCGAAGCCGAAGCTCAGAAAGAAATTGGCAGTAGTGGGCGGCCATATCCTACACAGTACGATCTGATCGAGTTCCCGAGCGGCTACGTCATTCCGAAGTTCGGAAGATTTGACGGGACAGGAAATGCAAATCAACACGTCGCACACTTTAAAGCATTGTGCGGAAATACAGGGGGCAATGATGCACTCCTTCTTCGTCAGTTTGTCAATAGCCTGACTGGTGTTGCTTTCGACTGGTACGCGAGTATACCAGACGGGTCCGTCATTACCTTTGCCCAGATGGAGTCTTTGTTTCGGTAAAGGTTCATGAGTGTCAGTGATAAAATCTCCATTGCTGACCTTGTGAGGACCAAGCCGGGGAAGAATGAAAGCAACACTGACTTTATCGTCCGATGGCATAATCTCATGGTCAAGTGCGAACCACCACTGGAGCAGGACCAGTCCGTCAGCCTTCTCATTGGGAACCTCGGTAATTGGATGGTCCCATTCTTGTGTACAGCAGGCCTCAAGACGTTTTAGGAGCTAACCAAGAAAGTCCAAATGCTGGAACGCTCGAAGCAAGAGTCTACCCTAGACTCTCAGAGAGACAAGACTTGCAAAAGAAAGAGGGACGACAACCGTAGAAGCAGGAATTCCGGCAGTATCAACACCTTCAATGCGTCCGACAATGAAGACAAGTGAAGGGCAGGCGATTCCAAAACCAACCGATCTCGAAAGCCATTGCTTGGAGGAGGAGGGCCTTCCCTAGAGGAGGAAAAGAACAAGGTTTACTCTTTCAGAAGAGACAAGGTCTGCAAGATATTCAAAGATGCCTTGACCAATGGTCTACAATTGCCGGAGTGGAAAAGACCTCAAGAAGCAAAAATGACCGACAACCCCCTATATTGCCCGTACCACCGAGTAGTGAGCCGTGCGATCGAGGATTGCTATATCTTCAAAGACTGGATCGAGAAGCAGTACAAGGCTGGAGAGATCGAGCTGTCCAAGAGTGTGTTGGTGAACAATCAATTTGCAACCACCAACTTTATACAGACAGAAGCTGAAGCCTTCTGGGAGCAGACAGCTGAACCCGCTGCCCTGAGAAATGGAACTGACTCACCGCAGCCTCCGTGGAGTACGCACATATCTAATAAGGCTAAGAAGATGCTAAACCTACTTCGAAAAGAGCCCAGAACAGAATAGGAAGGGCAGAAGGAGCCCACCGTTCCAACTGTCAATTCGACTCCATCAGGCTCAAAATCCAAAAAGCTCAAGAAGAAGAAAAGTGCAGCTCGATGCGAAAAGGAGTCTGCAGGGAGATCGACCGTTCAAAAATATATTGATTCTCTCGAAGACTACAAACAAAGAGAAAGAACTCTAATTCAATTGAAAGAGTTCTTCCCTGTAGAAGCAGCTAAGATTCCGAAGGAGCTAGAAGAAGACCCCAATGAAGAGAGCCCTATAGTGACCTGCAACGCCATCTATCTGGGCAGCGAATCTGAGGAAGAGCTCTATTTTCCTGAAGAGGACGAGGAGCTCTCCATAAAGGCCAACCAAATCCAGCTCAGAAGCGGCATGGCTCTACTGCCAAATCAGGGCAACGCCTCAAAAGGGAAGGAAAAACAAGTCACTAATGAAGAAGACGGCGGAGAGCCGGTTCATGAAAATTCGAGTCCTTCCTTAGCGGACTATAATGTCTTGGCTCATCTCCAGAAGCTTTCATCTCTCCTGAGCATCTACGATACCTTGGTCCTATTTAAGGAGCTTAGAGATGTTCTTATCCACGCTCTACAAAACCCTGAGCGGTATCAGGCGCTTTGCGGAAATTAATATGAAAGAAGCCCAGTATGCTCTGCATGCCGACGCAGTTACGTTTAAGGACTAAGACTTGCTACTGGGAATGGCTGAGCATAATCGGCTGATTTACGTGACAAGGTACAGCGACGGAGACCGGATTAATCGCATATTGATTGATCCAGGGTCCTCAGTGAACATCATGAACTTGCGAACTCTGAAGAGTTTGTCAATGGACGTCCGACACTTGTCAAGGGAAAAGATTGTCATTCAAGGCTTCAATCAAAATTGCCAGCAAGTTCTGGGATCTATAGCTTTGCCAATCAAATTTGGGGATCTGCAGACCAAAGCTAAGATATACGTGATCGACGTTGACACGTCTTATAAAATTCTCTTAGGGCGGCCGTGGTTCTACGATTACGGCATCATTCCGTCAATGTTCCCCTCCAAAAGACGGCACGACATGACGTCTTGCCTGAAATTCGGGGCAGATGCTAATTGGCGCTATCCGTCTACATCTCCGAAGATGCCAAGTTGATTTATGGCACCATGTATCGAAGGATTAAACGGATGCGTCCGATGTAGCAGACTTTGTCAGATTCCCCCTCGCTTGAGGGGTTTTTGATTGTGGGGACGCTCTTCCCTGCAGGCGCAAGCCCCTGCAGTTAATTACGCTACCGCGTTGCGGTAACAACTTTCTCCTTCTCCAGATGGTCACTTCGTGTCGTGTGTGTCTATTTGTGTTTGGTAGCCCCTGGATTGTATACGGAGACTGAGTTATGTCGTCGCCCGTAGGGCGTGGACTAGTCCAAATCCGTATTATCTTAGATTTGGGTTTGGGGGTTTGGGTTTAAGGATACGTTAGTCTCGTTTGAGACTAAGATCGACTTAAACGTTTGTTAAGAATACGTTAGTCTAGTTTTAGACTAAGATCGACTTAACGGGATCGTTTAGATCCGACAAGAGAGCGATTAGGGGAGCCCTGTTGTTTAGTTTAGTGACATTGCGGTCAATAGGTAGTTTAAGGACATTGCGGTCCAATGTTAGTTTTAAGACATTGCGGTCAAGGTTAAGGACGTCATAGTCCATGGATTTAAGGACTCCACAGTCCAATGTTAGTTTTAAGACATCACGGTCAAGGTTATGGACGTTATAGTCCGTTGTTAGTTTTAAGACATTCCGGTCAAGGTTAAGGACCTCATAGTCCATGAGTTTAAGGACCCCACAGTCCGGCATTAGTTTTAAGACATCACGGTCAAGGTTAAGGACGTCATAGTCCGTTGTTAGTTTTAAGACATTTCGGTCAAGGTTAAGTACCTCATAGTCCATGAGTTTAAGGACCCCACAGTCCGTATCAATGTGTGGTCATCGGGACCCGTCACCTCTCTGAAGACGTTGAGAAATTACAACGCCAAGTATCAAAGGAGTGAAGATATGTACCCTTAAACCAAGATAGATTAAGTGATCTGTAGTCCAATTTAGAAACTAAGATCAATTATTATATTATGAGCCCATTGGCCCAGTTAAGTTTGAATTGAGGACTTATGGCCAGCTTGGGCTAAATCCAATCATGTTTGGGATATTGACCCTCTTTTGGTCCAGCGAAGGAGAGGCTTTGCCTCTGGGAACTTAGCCAATTGGGCTAAAACTAGTGTTAAACACTAGAGACCAACAGTGTTGAACACTGGGAATGAGATTAACAAGTTAGTGTTAAACACTAAAAGATAATCAGTGTTAAACACTAGCAACATGGCTTTCAAATTAGTGCTAAACACTAAAGCAAATCAGTGTTAAACACTGGAAATAGAGATTTCAAATCAGTGTTTAACACTAAGAAAATCAGTGTTAAACACTGGAAATGGAGTTTTCAAACTAGTGTTAAACACTAAGGAAATCAGTGTTAAACACTGGGAGCAAATCATCAGTTTGATGTTAAATACTGTCAGAGAAGAGATCACGTGGGAGCACGTGATGGCATCCAAAAGGTGGGGCCAGATCCCCTTCATTTTGTTCTATAGATAAGTTTTTAACACTTTTAATTCTGAAGGCCATCACATGTGGGCACGTGATGGGGGCTCACGCTTTGATCTGTTAGAATGTTCATTAGGGATCACGTGGTGACACGTGAGGGCGCCCTAGAGCTTCTTTTCTTTTGCTTTTTCTTTGTGCGCTTCGGGGGTCACGTGGAGCACGTGAGGCGTTGCCTCAAAGTTCTTCTCTATGGATCTTTACAGGGGTCACGTGGTAGCACGTGGCCCTGTTTCTATGCCTGTTTGAAGATGTGTTTATCTTTTTAAGAATTAAATTCTTCATAGGTTAAACCCTAGCAATAAATTTTAGAGGAATTAAATTCCTGTTTTCTCCTGAAGAATTATATTCTTAGATAGGGTTAAACCCTGATTTACATTCTGTAGGAATTAAATTCCCATATATGTGAAGAATTAAACTATTAAAGTCTGGAATAGGGTGAAACCCTAATTTCTTCTTTTTTAAGGGAATTAAATTCCTGTGATTTTGAGAGAATTAAGTTCTCAATTAGGGTTAAACCCTGGTTCTGCCCATTTTGAAGGAATTAAATTCCTATAACATAGGGTTAAACCCTAATTTTATCTCAAAGGAATTAAATTCCTATAATTCTGTGAGAATTAAATTCTCAAAACTCAGTTCCTCCTCTGTGTTTTAGATCTGCATGGAAGGATCTCAACCTAATGAGAATTAAATTCTCAATTCATGGGGAGATGTGCACTTTGCAGATCCTCCACCAGAGAAAGAACTAAGTTCTTTTCTTTATATAAGAGTTAAACTCTTTTGAGAATTAAATTCTCTTCTGAAACCTCCCTTTTCTTTTCTTACCTAAGGTTTTCCTTTTGCAGAGAATCAAAGGCTCTATATCTCTTTCTCTTTGTGTATCAAAAGAAAAAGGTCCAAAGTCCAGAATCCAGAAAAGTTCTCTTTTTTCTTCTTTTCTTGGCTCCTATTTATAGGAGAAGGAAGAGAATCAATCTGTTTAGTAAATCTCTCATTGAGAGATTTGATTTGTTCATTGAGAGATTTGATTTACATTTATCAGTAATCTGGGCCTTTAGATTGTTAGGTGAATTTTATTTACCGTTGGATTTTAAATCCAAAGATATCCCTTTATTATTTCGGTTAGATTTAGGGGGAAATCTTTCCAAGTCCAAGATTTTTCCATAAATTGGTGATGTTTAATCACCTTCAGATTCTTGATCCAACGGTTTCAGATAATTCTTCTCCATTTTGGAAAGATTTGAATGATCTCTCCTCAGAATTTAATTCTGCTAACGAATAAGGCTCCTAAAGCCGGTCACGTGTAGCCACGTGAGCCCTGGTCATGTGTAGGCACATGACCCCTGGTCACGTGTAGGCACGTGACTCCTGGAATGGGCTTCTCTTCTTCTGCGCTCTGTTCTCTGGCTGCTGCTTAACCATCACGTGCCAACACGTGACCACTGGTCACGTGTGAGCACGTGATGCCTCTTCTGGAGCTTTTTCTTGATTTTTAATCAGGGGATGAATGTGCTTTTTGCCGCTGCTTTAAGCGTCACGTGCCAACACGTGGCAACTGGTCACGTGTGAGCACGTGATGCCTCTTCTGAAGCTTCTCCTGATTTTTAATCAGGGAACAAATGCCCCCACAACGTCGTTCTCACGTGTCTGCACGTGAGTGCAACGCTGTCACTTTTGTGACCGTCGGATCTGCTTTGGGAGTAGGGTAGATGAAACGTTTTTCATCCCATCCTATAAATGCCCATGTCTTTTCAGAAGAGCCTCCACTTTGCTCATCTTCCTCTTTGCATACTTTTCTTTCTGAGAATTTAATTCTCCTTTCCAGAGCTTAGTTCTCTGCCTTGAAAAATTTTCAGAGTTTAACTCTGTTAAAAAAGAACTCTTTTCTTCAGGTAATGCTGTTGAACGAACGATGAACTCTCATGTCCTTCTGGATTTTAAATCCATAGCAAGGGTTTCACATTTTAGCATGAACCCATTTTTCCCTCAAGTTTTTCAACCGCCGAAATATGAAATCATTTAATCTTCACTGTAAATCTCCTTAGGGTTCATCTGATCCTTTAGGGAGATGATGATGTTGGTTGCCTTTTTATGGAATTTAATTCCATCCCCAAGAAGCTTCGGCTCTGGGACAGAACTTTTATGGGAATTTAATTCCCTTTTTCAAAAAGGAATTTAATTCCTATGAAGAACTAAGTCGTTCTCATAGGAACTTCATGGGTTTTCTTTGCCCTGAGTTGTCTCCTGCACATCTAACTTCACAATGTTGCTCTCTGGGAATTTAATTTCCTTGATTCTGTTTGATTTATCACAGAGCCCAAGATAGATTTGTCTTTTAGGGGGATGTGTAGGGCCACTTGAAACCCACTGCCTATTTAATGAGGATATCCCCTTTGTCTTATTATGATTGCTTGGCCTCAATATTAACGAGCCGTCAACCTGATTCTGTGGGGCCCATGTGTTTTGTAGCCAACGGTCCCATAAAAAGAGTCTGCTGTCGCTTTCTTCAACTGTCTTCATATATATATATTTATGCTCATATATATATATATATTGCTGGCTTCGCTTTTGACAGTTTTTCTTTACTTTATTTCAGGTGCAATGGCTTCTGTTCCGTGCATTCCCTTCACTCGCTCAGAGGCCGCTTTTCCTCAATCACTATCCGACGAGGAAGCGATGGCGATGATCCGGGCTCATGACCCGAACTGCACCAGCTTACTTTTATGGGGAACTTGGTACAGTCATATCATCCAGGGTCATCGGAGTTTCCTCTGTGAAGTGCCGACAGAGCCCACTTTCCCTTTCTTGCCGATGGACCCCCCGAGGACGGTTTTCGCCATGGAGATGCCAAACTGGACTCCAACGGGACGACTCGAGCCTTCGACAACCGGTATCCCAAACCATCCGATCCCCGCTATAGATATCCTGGGACGACGCATTTGTCAGGATGAGGCCCACCCATGGGGACATATTTATAAGATAGGGCTCACTCCTTGACACCCCACGGGCTATCTCCTCTGGGCTCGCTACATCCTTGCTACCCATCGTGCGCGGCTGCAGAAGGTTGGACTTTACCAGGCAATATATGCGTCACTCTTCCATTATCAATCCCCGCATGACTGGTGGGTTAAGGCGTTCTTAAATCAATGGAATCTCCCCACCAACACTTTTCTTCTGGGAGACAGAGAGGTTTCGATCTCTTTGGGGGAGTTTTATGAAATCTCGGGGCTGCCAATTCGAGGGACACTTTATGAGAAGTTGCTGCCCTCTGATGATACGTTTTTGAACCCGAGCCTGCACCGCTTGACGGCTTGTCTGCCGAGAACGCCGTCCGCCACAAGCGTCCCAGCTTGATCAATATGCTAGGTATCTTTGATCGATTGTTCACTGAATCTGAGGAGCAAGGCGTTACTTTCAAGAGCTTCATTGCCTGCTTCCTTCGCGAGGACGTCCTGTCGAAGACAGCTCCGAAGTTTGCAAATATTAAAGACCCCTTTGGGTTTGGTCCGAAGAAGCTACCGACCAATGAATCGGATCTACCGCAGTACTACATCCCCATAATGTCACCGATGTCCTTCGAATCCATCGCAGCTCCCGGCATGGACGAGGAGACGTTCTTCGTTGGGTTTATCAGTGTCTGGCTCAGCTGGTTTGTCATCCCTATGCATCGCCGCTTTATGAGAGCTTCGGTCATCTATCCGGCTCACCGCATAGCTAAGGGAACGCGGCTGGCCATTGGCATCCCGGCACTGGCGCATCTTTATCACGGGTTGGGCGCTGCAGCTAATACTTCCAGCCCTGGCGTAGATGTGGTAAATTTCTCGCTTCACTACTTTACGTCTTGGATCGAAATGCACATCTTGGGTGCTTTTGCTATGCATCAAAGGCCCGCATTCTACGACGCTTATACCTTCCCGAGGCTTATGCGGTTGGTGGATGCTTCTGCCGCTGACCCGACTCAATTCGGGGCTATTCGGGCGTTGATTTCTCCTTACGCTACTGCTGGCGGGTTGGTTTTTAATGATCGGGTCTTATCTTCTTTCGCGGGTTCATCCCAGCCGCTTTGGGACCGGTCGATAGATAACGCTCCCTCTTTGAAGCCCCCGGAGGCCGCGTGCTTATACGCAATCAGACCGGGTTACCTGGTATTCCGTCAGGATAGCGCGGCCCTCTTCATGCGGTACAATCCGCACCGCTTTGCCCGGCAGTTTGGTTATGATCAGGGCGTCCCGTTTGAGGCTTTCATAGTCGCGCCGGTTCCTTCGCTCGAGGCCGTTCGAGATGCCGCCCATCATTTTGTGAGGCTAAACACGGGTTCTCAGTTCATCATCCCCGATGGTGAGTACATGCCCCGATGCGTGGGATCGTTCACGGGTTGGTATCTCCATCGAGTCAACCCAATTATTCTTGAGGAAAGAAGGGTGCTTCTTGGTCATGGTGCCCCTATTCAGGTTCCGGCCACGGGAGCTACGCTGCGACCACGTGCCCCGGTCCGCTTTCCTCTGCGGGATACCAGTACCGCGCTCATTCCGGGGGAGTCGGGGGTGGATCTTACTCCAACAGCTGGTATGCCCCTGGGTACTCGGTCGCGGGGTAGACGGGCTTCGGTAACAGCGCCACCACCCGACGCAGCACCGCCCCCCGTGGCATCGACAATGGCGGTGTCATCCTCGGTTGTGGCACCAAGCGAGGATAATAGGGATGAGGGTGTTGAAGGCGACGTGGGCTGCCGCTGTACCAAGGCTCCAAGGGGAAAGAAACGGTCGTCTTCAGTGGCCGGTTCTGGATCTAAGAGGCGGAGGAGGGTGGCCACTAACTTACTTGATTCTTTAACGGAGTTTGAGCCCATACTTCCAGATGAGCCGTTGGTCGTGCAAGAGTCGGACGCTGGTCTCCTTTTCCCGGGCTCGGCTGCCGAGGAGGCCGCACAATTGGCTGAGGCCATAAGACGTTCTAAAGATGAGTCTCAGAATGCAAGGGTTCCGAAGAAGCCCTATCCTGCCGTGATCATCTATGAAGACCCCTCATGGATCCGGCGGCGGTTTATCGGCCCCTTGGAGGAGTGGGGTGAAAAGGCGCTGAAGCAGGCCGCTTCGGAGGATGCTGCAGACGCGCTCTCCTTATGGACCGGCGGCCATGAGTCCACCCTCGAACCCCGACGAGCACGCCTCCTTGAGAAGGAGCATCGGCTTGAAGAAGCCATATTGAGGGCTTCCCTGCGCATTGGTATGTTTTTATACTTCTTTGCAGTTTTTCAGATTGCTTATGCCCGTATACATGTATTCTTATTCTTGTGTGGATTGTGCAGAGTCCTCGGCGATGGGGGAGGTCCCTACGAGCTTGTTGCAGCTAGAGCCTGTTGACATTCCCGATGCAGCCTTACTCGATGTGGAGAGGGCTGACAATGCTGTTCCTCTTGCCATAGAGTCTCCAGTGGGGGTTCCTGATCACGGAGCGCTTGCTCCTTTGGTAGAGGCTCCTTTGGGGGTTGCCGCCCCAATGACTCTTCCTGCGGGCGACCCAGAGGCCAGAGGAGAGGTGGTCGGGACTACCCTCCCTTTGCTTGAGCCGGAGATCGTGGCAGAGGCCGTTGAAGCCGCCATCCCCCCGACTCAGAAAGGGAGGAGTGTTGAAGGTAACCTTCTACATTTTACATTAGCAATCTTTCTGTTGTCTGAACTCTTTTGTTTTCTCAGAATTGCGCGGGCTGGCGTCCTCTATCGCTGATTTGTCTCCCCGGCAATCTTTTCATCGTCTGCTGGAGATGGCAGCTCCGCAGGCGATCTCTCCTCAGCGCATCGTCCTTTCCTCTGGACAAGGTTAGCGTCGTTCACCATTTTTTATTATAGCATTGTTGCTATTCTGCGAAATAACATTGATGTCTCTTACAGTTTTGGAGGTCGATGACGAGGTGGAGATCGTTGAAGGGCCAGAGGAACCTTCAGCTCCTACTTGCATGACCATAGGTAAGTGACATTTCAATATAGTCCCATTTGTTCTTTTGCTTAAGAGCATTACTGACATTTTTCAAATCCGAACAGCCCTGCCAGCCTCCATAGCGTTGGAATCGCGCATCGCTATGCCTCCCGACCCCTATGCTTTGCGAGCCTCGGAGCGCTTGGCCCAATTAACCCTTGTCTCGTTGTCGTCTTTGATCGAGGAGCTTTGTCACATTTCAAAAAAAATAAAATATTATTTTGGGAATTTTTATAATTTAATATTATTTTATTGAATATTTTAATATTTTGGTATAATTAAATACAGAAAAATTTGGAAAAATTATGGAAAATTCTAAAATAGGGTATTTTATGGAATTATGCCATTTTTGAGCTTTTATGATTAGTTATATGCCAATTTAGTGCTAATCGCGATTAAAAATCGCTAATCGGTTTTTTAGCATTTTTGTGCAAAACATGCACATATCTCTTTTCTTACACTTGTGCATTTTTCCACCATGTTTCTTTTGGGTTCACTATTCAAGTGAGAAGGGTTTTAGAAAAGAGAAAGAAAAGAAAAAGAAAATGGAAAAAGGAATAAAATATAAGGTATGGGTGAGAGAGAGAAAAGGGGGGGTGTGACCTTTGACTTGTGTGCAACCTTCCTCCATTATTCTTCACCATTTCTCTCTCCCTCTTCCTCTCCTCCTGCTGAAGCTGCTGCCTCTCCCTCCTCCCCCTTCTTCAATCCTCCAAAACACCATGATAATCTCATCAAAACCTCACTTCCTTTTTACATAAAATGTGCACAAGCTTGCAAGCTATAGGATGGACCAAGAAAGCTTTCATTTTGGCGCTGTTGAGAATTCATGTGGGTCTTATGAGATAATTCCTTCACAATTAGAGTGGTATTTCTTGTGCTTAAGCTTCGATTCAAGTTTCATATCGATATTGTGTGTTTTTGTGGATTTGAGGAAAACCTAGTTAGGGTTTGAGGGAATTTTGTGTTGTAATGTGAAATTGAGCTCAGTAGAGGTTATGTAAACACCCTAGTGCATGAATTGAGACCCAAACCTGAGACTTAAGACCCGGAGTACGGATTTAGAAACCGATATCGGAAAAGTTATGAAATTTGGGAAACTTATATGAGATCTGCTATCACCCGAGACATCCTAAAATAAAATTGATTGGACAGTGAGATGTGCAGGCACCCAGGAACCACCACACAAAACCCTAGCCCCTACTTTCCTTTCCAGGCCGCAAATTTATCCATTCTGGCCGCAATTTGCGGCCAGACCATGGTGGATTTGCCTCGTTTTGGTTTTGGTGTTCCCTCATCAGTAGTTTAGACCCCTGGCATGTATAGATTTGTCTAATTTGACCTAGGATGAAATCTGGAGCCTATTTCCTTAGTTGCTGTTTTGGATTCATGTTTCCGTATTCTGTATTGTGAATTCTGAATTTGTGTATTGTGTTTTACCTCGACTACTTGGCGTTTATATGACGATATCGAGGTTTGTTGATGGTTTTGAGGGCGTCGTCCATAGGTTCTAACCTATAGGCCTTAGCGTATCGTTTTGGGATTCGTATGCTGTTTTAGTTTTGAATTGGTTTTGATACGCATTTGCGATACGTTAATGTGTAGGTACCCCAAGAAGACTTCGGGACGACAAGTAAGCGCGTGGCGACGTCGACCAATGAAGACGCAAGGTGAGTAGATTATATCTACGGGGGAAGTCGGGTGGATGGCGTATAGCACCCCCGCAGTCCGTAGTTGGTATACCTTATATGTATATATTATTTATGATAGTATAGTGTCATGGATTATTTGAGATGTGTTAGATGTGATAGGGTTAGAAGTAAACTAGAATATTCCCTAGTTGCGAACCCTAGGATAGGTTTACACCCACACGCACACACATGTTGTTTTTCTATACTTATACTGTGATGATGATGGATAGTGGATGACTTTGGAGATGAGTCGATGATATTGGGTTTTGTGCCGCGAGATCGGTGATTTGATATGATTCGTATTTGGGATACGACATGTGATCTCTAGCGAGCCTTTGGACGTGTGTTTACACACGCAGTCATATTGATGGTATCAGTTGTACTAGACTTAGACCAGTACCCCAGATTATGTGATATGATGATGAGGATACCAAATAATTGATGAGCTGATTGTGATATTGACCCGTACCCAGCTATTGGGATGCCGTATGACGATTTACCGTACGAGCTTTATATTGATGATAGATCCGCACTCATGACTCGAGGATGTCAGATGATATACTGTATCGTACGCGATACTATTGAGGCAGGATCACCGACTATTATATTATTTATATATATCGACTCAGATTTAGCTGGTTTCCATACCCCTCCTGATAGACTTGGCTTAGTAGATGTTAGACTAGACCCGAGTCATACCTATTTCAAAACTAACGAATCGGGAATATCTTAAGGACAAGTAAAAGGATTCTACGGTTATTTTCAAAAGACGTATCTATTCTTAAAACCACCATAACCTTATTTTACCAAAACCCCGATTCGTCTTATTTCAAATGGCACCACTGCAGGACATGTACATATTGGTGTAGATTCTTCACTGTTGCATTGATTATTCGATTCTGCATCGCATTGCATGTGTTATTTCTATATTGCAATCATGCTGTTAGGACACCAGCACCATTATCGATGATGCATATGTTCCACGTACACTTGCTTGCCGGCTCACACACTTCATCATCGATAATTGCCATGTCACTACATAGTAGTATTATTGCATCAGGATATGATATTGTATGTGCATACTATTATTCTATATCACATTCATCATGCTTTCTGATTATACGCATTGAGATATTCGTTTTCATGATATTTCTGGATTTGGGAACCGTGGATAATTTCAAAGGAGAGTGTGTACTTATTTGAAAAACCCGGTTTCCTTGATATGATATTTGCGCAGCCACCATGAGATTTATCGGTTCTGATTACATACCCCATACGAGGAGTGTGTGCCGTATGAGGGTACATGGTGGGGCCTGGTATGGGTCCCCTCGGCAAGATGATCGAAGGATTTTGCCGATTGAGCCTTGAGGTGGGCGAGTACCTACCGGTGATCGTATTTGAGCTCGGCGGATATCCGGGGGATACCGACCGGAGTTGAGAGATGGACATGGGCTGACCCGTGCTGCCGGGGCCGAGGGCCGATACCGCAGACGGAGCCCCATATGGATGAGGATTTATGTGCCGATGATAGGCACATGTTTCATGATGTTTCCATGATTTTGATTATATCCTCACATTTACATGCATGATACTTATTGTCATTTGGGTGACAGGTGGACGAGATCCACATATATACAGACTTTTATTACATTGATCATACTTCACTTGTATATATAACAGGGTATGAGGGCGCTCTTATATATACCCTTACACCAATATTAGTGGAATGGGACTCTAATATATGTGTATTGATATTCATTTTGATACTTCATCATATTTACTTCATGCAGACATACCTTATGTTTATGACATGTTATTACCTGAGGCACTGGCACGGGTACTTGGCACTACATACGCGATTAGATGTCACATTGCCACCTTATCATGCTCCAGGCTTATTCTTTGAGGTTTATATATCTGATTGTATTGACCTAGGATTATGTCATGCATTCGATTTCTGCTTGTAGTTATTCTCTATTCACGAGTTGGCAACTCATCCCCGTTGTGCCACAGTTCTTGCAGGTTTTGCCGTACAGGTTCTATAGCGGCATTTCTGGCATACTGCTTTTCTTTGCGGGTGATTTGCATTTGGTAGGTGGGTTCTTGCATCAGAACCACCCTCGTATATGTATTATTCATTGTATCTAGAATTCCATCAACCAAAACTTGTATATTGTTTCAGACTTAGACACTAGTGATGTATTATTTCGACCTTAGAGTCGCGCTTAGCAGTTTTACGGTTTTCTTGCTTATTGAGTTTCTTTTGAGTTTTCATCCTCGCCATTCGGCGTTGTATATTATATTGCTTGCGTGGTTGTGACCGTCGATTGACGAAGAGCTAGCTCCCGCTTAGGGATGCCTTTTATTCATTGCATATATATTATTTATGTTGTACCCCGTTCGAGGCCAGTATTTACTAAAGAAACTCTGCCGAAATTTTTAGAAAAGACTATACATTTTAAAAATGCATATTCGGCTTAGTTATTTAAACACCTTGACTTCAAAATATGTTTTCTTTACCTATTAAAAACCAGTTTTCTTTATTTATCCTTAAAATGGTTTTAGATTTCTGGGCTTTTGGCTTACTTAGATCAGATGGAGTCCTATAGACTTCATATGGTTCAAGAGCCAGTCACGTGCTCTTTCGGGTCGTGACAAAGTTGGTATCAGAGTGCTAGGTTAACCTTGGTTCGAGTCTAAGTTTGACTATGTGGAGCCTAGGGCGTCTATATATATATACGGAACTTAGGCTTGACCTTACGGAACTTAGACTTAGTCGAGGGGGTATTAGACCCGAACTTTCGTAGCGTAGGATAACCTTGGTTGATGGAATAGGTAACTTCAGTAGAGTGACATACCGTGTGTATGTTCTGCGGTATACTTACGACACGCCACTCTGCTTAAGGAGCCTTAGGATGTACATTTCCTTGCATAGTATTATATTCATTCGTATGATTTATCCTCATCGATACTGGTTGTGTTTTGCTGCCACGATGGCACGGGCAGAGTGAGCTACGGCTCGAGTTGCATCAGCATGAGCTCGTCGTGGACGAGGACTGACCAGGGCATGATTCCAGAGATTTACGATTGCATTGAGAGGCGTTGTCTTATTGTGTTTTCGCGCCATGAGCGTTTGGTGGATCACCTTTACGAGATTTCTCGGACGTGCCGATTGGTACCATATGATCGGGCTACTGCTAGAAGCCAGCCAGGATGTGATGACCTTAAATATATCGCTATTCAGGATGATTGAGGCGCTGTTCAGCGTACAGATGAATGAGCCAGTTGCTGCTGCAAATGACGAGATGTCGCCCAGATGATTGGAGCTACTGCAGCCTGAGTATATACTTAGAGATATGATGGTGAGTCGCTAGTCACCCGAGGATGAATGACTAGGATAGGTGGTTCGTTCGCTTACCCCGATGCGAGGTCATCAGATAGATTGCTTCCAGCTAGAGACGACTTCATGCGGAGACGTTGAGAGTCGACAGAGACGATCGGATGTCAGGAGCCCATTTTTCAAGTTTAAAGTATACGGAAAGACATGCAGGCGATTCCATGGACCCTCTAGAAGAATGAAACCCTAACTCGACATAATGACCGTATGAAAGCCTTTGAACCTTAGGGTTTACGGCAGTTCCGCGGCGCCATTAGTGAGGCTTGGGTTTGCCCTTCTACGGCTGGACCACCGACGCTGTGGCATGTACTCGATACTATTAAACTGTACTCAAGATGTTGATCTCTTGGGGGATTATGAGGTTCTGACGAGTCGATCGGACGATTCGACATCATTCGGATATCATGTGATGGGACACTGCTTGGGAGACTCCAGATATGAGCATAGCCGTTGGAGCGCAGTCCGTGCAGCCATGATGAGACGAGTTCGAATCAGTCGACATTGAAGCAGAGTGAAGTAAAGAGTTCGCAAAAGATTTCGACGAGATGACGTTCCACTCCGCCGACATCAGAGATGTGATACACACGCAGAGGCAATGTATATGGATATAGCTTCCAGAAAGAGGCGCGATGAGTATGCAGCCGTTCCGGAACAGGATTTAGCTTCAGTAAAGGACGATGACTTCCGGGCAATTCGGCAGAAAGGAGATTTGAGAGAGACTTCGGATTGACCGTAGCCGAGAACATTGCAGTGCGCAGATAGAGACATGACGTCGAAGTGGACGATGATACAGACAAGCGGGACAAGAGGTTCGTGCGAGACGCTGACGAGCTGTCATTACTTCCCGTCGAGACCAGAGGTCAGATATGTCTACAGAGGCGTTGGGATGCGACCAGCTTCCGAGGAGATGCTGTGCTGAGGGTGCAGATGTCCATCGAGCGAGAAGAGATTATGCAAGAGTACCAGCCTCCGTACAGATCGGCATAGGCAAGATCGGAAGAGACCCTGAGCGGGATTCCTTCCAGGACACTGCTGCAATGATATTTGCACCCATGATCAGATGTGATATGCATTCAAGGAATCAGAGGCCGACACCAGTGACATGCTACTTTACGAGTGGTCGTGAGGATTGACCGAGAGATAACCAGAGAAGTGCCAGAACGGAATCGTCCCCGTTAGCACACCTGACAGGGCCGATGAGCCAATTGATTGTGAGATTGGTAATCCACAGAGAAGATAAGGACCCGGAGGCAGAGGACGCCAGACCGTGAGCAAGAGGCAAGTAGATATCTTGCGCTGCTAGCATTGGATGCACCGACACCTTCTCGACTTTGAAGGAGGGACTACCGACGACGGTATTTATGATTTGTGATTTTGTGATTCGGTTATCACGTATCCGTCATCTTGGATTTCGGTATTTTGGGCGTTCTGTTTTCATGATTTAGTTTTGATGACTGAGTTTCATGATATTTGTTTTATGCACCCACTGGGTATTTATATTTTGCGCATGGTTATTACATTTGAGGTATTGATTGTGATTTCACGTCTATTTTATGCAGTGATTTGATTTACGTTTCCAGCATAGTTTTCATGCACCTTTAGTGTTTTGATATATGATTTTGGTGCACGCCAGATGCACTAAATCGGGATTTTTCGTGCATGTCAAATGCACCTGATTTTGCTGTCAGACACACACGTTGCCTATGACAGATGTTACGTGCACACCCGTTGCACCTAGATGTTGTTTTGTGCCCATGTATGACACATTTATGGATTTTGATTCCTTGCGCACCAGACGCACAGGATATTCTTAAATATACATTTTGGGGATTGATTTCTAGTAGAGCAGTACATTTTTATGATATTCGCTATGTATTGATGTTTTCGGAGCCCCGACAATTTGGACTTTTACTGAAATGTTTTAGTACTTGGGGGTTTAAATTTAAATTCGGGGACCGAATTTATTTAAGAGGGGAAGATTATAACATTTCAAAAAAAATAAAATATTATTTTGAGAATTTTTATAATTTAATATTATTTTATTGAATATTTTAATATTTTGGTATAATTAAATACAGAAAAATTTGGAAAAATTATGGAAAATTCTAAAATAGGGTATTTTATGGAATTATGCCATTTTTGAGCTTTTATGATTAGTTATATGCCAATTTAGTACTAATCGCGATTAAAAATCGCTAATCGGTTTTTTAGCATTTTTGTGCAAAACATGCACATATCTCTTTTCTTACACTTGTGCATTTTTCCACCATATTTCTTTTGGGTTCACTATTCAAGTGAGAAGGGTTTTAGAAAAGAGAAAGAAAAGAAAAAGAAGATGGAAAAAGGAATAAAATATAAGGTATGGGTGAGAGAGAGAAAAGGGGGGTGTGACCTTTGACTTGTGTGCAACTTTCCTCGATTATTCTTCAACATTTCTCTCTCCCTCTTCCTCTCCTCCTGCTGAAGCAGCTGCCTCTCCCTCCTCCCCCTTCTTCAATCCTCCAAAACACCATGATAATCTCATCAAAACCTCACTTCCTTTTTACATAAAATGTGCACAAGCTTGCAAGCTATAGGATGGACCAAGAAAGCTTTCATTTTGGCGCTGTTGAGGATTCATGTGGGTCTTATGAGGTAATTCCTTCACAATTAGAGTGGTATTTCTTGTGCTTAAGCTTCGATTCAAATTTCATATCGATATTGTGTGTTTTTGTGGATTTGAGGAAAACCTAGTTAGGGTTTGAGAGAATTTTGTGTTGTAATGTGAAATTGAGCTCAGTAGAGGTTATGTAAACACCTTAGTGCATGAATTGAGACCCAAACCTGAGACTTTAGACCTGGAGTACGGATTTAGAAACTGATATCGGAAAAGTTATGAAATCTTGGAAACTTCTATGAGATCTGCTATCACCCGAGACATCCTAAAATAAAATTGATTGGACAGTGAGATATGCAGGCACCCAGGAACCACCACACAAAACCCTAGCCCCTACTTCCCTTTCCCGGCCGCAAATTTATCCATTCTGGCCGTAATTTGCGGCCAGACCATGGTGGATTTGCCTCGTTTTGGTTTTGGTGTTCCCTCATCAGTAGTTTAGACCCTTGGCATGTATAGATTTGTCTAATTTGATCTAGGGTGAAATCTGGAGCCTATTTCCTTAGTTGCTGTTTTGGATTCGTATTTTCGTATTCCGTATTGTGAATTCTGAATTTGTGTATTGCGTTTTACCTCGACTACTTGGCGTTTATACGACGATATCGAGGTTTGTTGATAGTTTTGAGGGCGTCGTCCATAGGTTCTAACCTATAGGCCTTAGCGTATCGTTTTGGGATTCATATGCCGTTTTAGTTTTGAATTGGTTTTGATACGCATTTGCGATACGTTAATGTGTAGGTACCCCATGAAGACTTAGGGACGACAAGCAAGCGCGTGGCGACGTCGACCAATGAAGACGCAAGGTGAGTAGATTATATCTACGGGGGAAGTCGGGTGGATAGCGTATAGCACCCCCGCAGTCCGTAGTTGGTATACCTTATATGTATATATTATTTATGATAGTATAGTGTCGTGGATTATTTGAGATGTGTTAGATGTGATAGGGTTAGAAGTAAACTAGAATATTCCCTAGTTGCGAACCCTAGGATAGGTTTACACCCACACGCACACACATGTTGTTTTTCTATACTTATACTGTGATGATGATGGATAGTGGATGACTTTGGAGATGAGTCGATGATATTGGGTTTTATGCCGCGAGATCAGTGATTTGATATGATTCGTATTTGGGATACGACATGTGATCTCTAGCGGGCCTTTGGACGTGTGTTTACACACGCGGTCATATTGATGGTATCAGTTGTACTAGACTTAGATCAGTACCCCAGATTATGTGATATGATGATGAGGATACCAAATAATTGATGAGCTGATTGTGATATTGACCCGCACCTAGCTATTGGGATGCCGTACGACGATTTACCGTACGAGCTTTATATTGATGATAGATCCGCACTCATGACTCTAGGATGTCAGATGATATACTGTATCGTACGCGATACTATTGAGGCGGGATCACCGACTATTATATTATTTATATATAAAGACTCAGATTTAGGTGGTTTCCATACCCCTCCTGATGGACTTGGCTTGGTAGATGTTAGACTAGACCCGAGTCATACCTATTTCAAAACTAACGAATCGGGAATATCTTAAGGACAAATAAAGGGATTCTACAGTTATTTTCAAAAGACGTATCTATTCTTAAAAACACCGTAACCCTTATTTTACCAAAACCCCGATTCGTCTTATTTCAAATGGCACCACTGCAGGACATGTACATATTGGTGTAGATTCTTCACTGTTGCATTGATTATTCGATTCCGCATCGCATCGCATGTGTTATTTCTATATTGCAATCATGCTGTTAGGACACCAGCACCATTATCGATGATGCATATGTTCCACGTACACTTGCTTGCCGGCTCACACACTTCATCATCGATAATTGCCATGTCACTACACAGTAGTATTATTGCATCAGGATATGACATTGTATGTGTATACTATTATTCTATGTCACATTCATCATGCTTTCTGATTATACGCATTGAGATATTCGTTTTCATGATATTTCTGGATTTGGGAACCGTGGATAATTTCAAAGGAGAGTGTGTACTTATTTGAAAAACCCGGTTTCCTTGATATGATATTTGCGCAGCCACCATAAGATTTATCGGTTCTGATTACATACCCTATACGAGGAGTGTGTGCCGTATGAGGGTATATGGTGGGGCCCGGTATGGTTCCCCTCGGCAAGATGATCGAAGGATTTTGCCGATTGAGCCTGGAGGTAGGCGAGTACCTACCGGTGATCGTATTTGAGCTCGGCGGATATCCGGGGGATAATGACCGGAGTTGAGAGATGGACATGGGCTGACCCGTGCTGCCAGGGCCGAGGGCCGATACCGCAGACGGAGCCCCATATGGACGAGGATTTACGTGCCGATGATAGGCACAGGTTTCATGATGTTTCCATGATTTTGATTGTTCCCCTCCGAACGGCGGCCGAGACATGGGCATCTTGCCTGAGGTTCGGGGCAGATGCTAATTGGTTTTATCCGTCTACCTCTCCGAAGATGCCAAGTTGATTTATGGCACCGTGTATCGGAGGTTTAGACGGATGCGGCCGATGTAGCAGACTTCGTCAGATTCCCCCTCGCTTGAGGGGTTTTTGATTGTGGGGACGCTCTTCCCTGCAGGCGCAAGCCCCTGCAGTTAATTACGCTACCGCATTGCGGTAACAACTTTCTCCTTCTCCAGATGGTCACTTCGTGTCGTGGGTGTTTGTTTTATTTGTGGTTGCCCGTGGATTGTATACGGAGACCAATTTATGTCGTCGCCCGTAGGACGTGGATTAGTCCAAATCCGTATTTTCTTAGATTTGGTTTTGGGGTTTTGGTTTGAGGATACGTTAGCCATATTTGAGGCTAAGATCAACTCAAACGTTTGTTAAGAATACGTTAGTCTAATTTGGGACTAAGATCAACTTAACGGGATCGTTTAGATCCGACAAAGGAGCATTTGGGCTCTATTGTTCCAGTTTAGGGACATAGTGGTCCATTAAATGTATGGCCGTCGGGACCCGTCACCTCTCTGACGACGTTGAAGGATTACAACGACGGATGTCAGAGGAGCTCAGAGATGTACCCTTGAACCAAAGTAGATTGGGGGGATCTATAGTCCAATTTGGGACTAAAGTCCGTTTGAAGGTTTAAGGATGCGTTAGCCATATTTGAGGCTAAGATCAACTTAAACGGTTGTTAAGGATACGTTAGTCCAGTTTGGGACTAAGATCGACTTAACGGGATCGTTTAGATCCGACAAAAGAGCATTTGGGCTCTATTGTTCCAATTTAGGGACATAGTGGTCCATTGCCAGTTTAGGGACGTGGTGGTCCATGTTCCAGTTTAGGGACGTGGTGGTCCATTTCCAGTTTAGGGACGTAGTGGTCCATTGGTAGTTTAAGGACGCATAAGTCCATGGGTTTAAGGACCCCACAGTCCAATTTGGGTGTGTTTAAGGACGCATTAGTCCGTTAGTTTAAGGACGCATAAGTCCGCGGGTTTAAGGACCCCACAGTCCGTATCTTGGTTTAAGGACGCATAAGTCCATGAGTTTAAGGACCCCACAGTCCGTGTTGACGTGTGGTTGTCGGGACCCGTCACCTCTCTGAAGACGTTGAAGGATTACAACGACAAATATCAGAGGAGTTCAGAGATGTACCCTAAACCAATGAGTTGGTTGAAAAAGCAGATGTGCTCAGTTCAAGATGATTTGAGGACTTATGGCCAGTTTGGGCTAAGTCCAATTATGTTTGAAATATTGGCCCTCTGTTGGTCCATTGAAGGAGAGGCTTTGCCTCTAGAAACTTAGCCAATTGGGCTAAAGCTAGTGTTAAACACTAAAGACCAACAGTGTTGAACACTGCGAATAAGATTAGCAAGTTAGTGTTAAACACTAAAAGATAATCAGTGTTAAACACTGGGAACAGAGTTTTCAGATTAGTGTTAAACACTGCCAATAGAGTTTTCTAAATTAGTGTTAAACACTAAGAAAATCAGTGTTAAACACTGAGGACAAAGTCTTCAGATTAGTGTTAAACACTAAGGAGAGAGGGGTCACGTGCGGACACGTGATAGCGCCCTGATTTCCCTTATTTTATTCAGCAGGTAAGTATTTAACACCTTTAATTTCCTAGCCATCACGTGTGGGCACGTGATAGGCATCCATCCATTCGATATTAAAGGGATTCGTTAGGGGTCACGTGGGGACACGTGAGGGTGCCCTAAATGTGAAGCCAGATCTCCTTTGTCGTATCCTCAAATCTGCGAATAAGTGTTTAAACACTTTTCATCTTTATTTTAGAGCATCACGTGTTGGCACGTGATGGGGGTTTATGCATCGAATATTACAGCACTTGCTGAGGGGTCACGCGGGGACACGTGAGAGCGCCCAAAGCTTCTTTTCTTTTGTTTTGCCATTAAGTGTTAAACACTTTCATTTTTATTTTAGAGCATCACGTGTTGGCACGTGATGGGGATCTGTGCGCCAATTGTTAAAACATTTGCTGAGGGGTCACGTGATAACACGTGAGAGCGCCCAAAGCATTCATTCCCTTTGCTTTTTCTTTCTGCGTTCTGGGAGTCACGTGGGAGCACGTGGGGTGATGCTTCAAAGTTCTTTGCAGGGGATCTTTTCAAGGGTCACGTGGGGGCACGTGACCCTAGTTCTTTTCATGAACAGAGATCTTTTAAGAATTGAATTCTTGGTAGGGTTAAACCCTAATTATGATTTTGAAGGAATTGAATTCCTATCGTGAAAGAATTAAATCCTTATTTAGGATAAAACCCTGATTTCTTTTCAAAGGAATTAAATTCCAAGATATGTAAAAGAATTAAATTCTTGATTAGGGTTAAACCCTAGTTTTGTTTTAGGAGAATTAATTCTCAAAACTCAATTCCCCTTCTAAGTTTAGGATCTGCATGGCAGGATCTCGACCCGATGAGAATTAAATTCTCAAGTTATGGGGAGATGTGCTCTGTACAGATCTTCAACCAGAAGAAGAACTAAGTTCTTTTTGTATAAGAGTTAAACTCTTGGATTTTGAGAATTAAATTCTCTGTTTAAAGTTTATCTTTTTCCCTTTTCTTACCTAGGGTTTTCTTTGTTGAGAATTAAATTCTCCTTTCTTTTCTTCCCTCTTGAGAATTAAATTCTCCTCCCTCTGTTTTTCTCTCGAAAAAGTAGATCCCCTCTCTTCTCTTCTTGGCTCCTATTTATAGGAGAAGGAAAAGAGTTAATTTGTTTAGCAAATCTCTCATTGGAAAATTTGATTTGATTGCTGAGAGATTTGATTTATATTTATCATTAATCTGGGCCTTTAGATCATTCAGTGAATTTTATTCACCGTGGATTTTAAATCCAAAAGATATTTTATTTGTTATCCTGGTGAGATTTTCAAGGAAATCTTTCCTTGTCCAAGGTTTTTCTATAAATTGGTGATTTTTAATCACCCTTGGATTTTTAATCCAACGGTTCCCCATGACCCTTTTCCATTTGGAAAGATTCAGAAACTTTTAGAATTTTAATTCTATTAAATTATAATGCTTTTAAATCCAGTCACGTGCTGGCACGTGACCTTTGGTCACGTGTGAGCACGTGACCCCCAATTGGGTTCCTTTCTCAGCCGCTTATTTATGTTTCAGTTTTAACCATCACGTGTCAACACGTGACCATTGGTCACGTGTAAGCACGTGATACCTCGTTGAGGTATTTTCTGACTTTTAGAATTAAATTCTATTCATTATTTTAGAGGCTTTAAAAGCCCATCACGTGTCTGCACGTGACCCATGGTCACGTGTGAGCACGTGATGCCCCATTGGGGTCTTTTTTGAGTTTTTATTGTATCTTTTAACTCCTCCAGCGGGTTCATAAAAGCCCATCACGTGTGGACACGTAATTCCTCATAACTTTTGATCCTGGATGAATTACGAGGCCCATAATATATCAAATCGAAGGGTTTTTCGAGCCGCTTTCGATACCATCAGAATTTATCTGTTTCTCATTCGGGAGTTTGTCAAAAAACAGCCCGGAAGATACTGGTTCCCATTTTCTTAAGCGTATCACCGCCATTTGATACCTTGGGCTCTTTTGTGCAGAAATTTTTGGCGGGAACATTGATTATATCCTCACATTTACATGCATGATGCTTATTATCATTTGGGTGACAGGTGGACGGGATCCACATATATACAGACTTTTATTACATTGATCATACTTCACTTGTATATATAACAGGGTATGAGGGCGCTTTTATATATACCCTTACACCAATATTAGTGGAATATGACGCTAATATATGTGTATTGATATTCATTTTGATACTTCATCATATTTACTTCATGTAAACATACCTTATGTTTATGACATGTTATTACCTGAGGCACTGGCACGGGTACTTGGCACTATATACGCGATTAGATGTCACATTGCCACCTTATCATGCTCCAGGCTTATTCTTTGAGGTTTATATATCTGATTGTATTGACCTAGGATTATGTCATGCATTCGATTTCTGCTTGTAGTTATTCTCTATTCACGAGTTGGCAACTCATCCCCGTTGTGCCACAGTTCTTGCAGGTTTTGCCGTACAGGTTCTATAGCGGCATTTCTGGCACATTGCTTTCCTTTGCGGGTGATTTGCATTTGGTAGGTGGGTTCTTGCATCAGAACCACCCTTGTATATGTATTATTCATTGTATCTAGAATTCCATCAACCAAAACTTGTATATTGTTTCAGACTTAGACACTAATGATGTATTATTTCGACCTTAGAGTCGCGCTTAGCAGTATTACGGTTTTCATACTTATTGAGTTTCTTTTGAGTTTTGATCCTCGCCATTCGGCGTTGTATATTATATTGCTTGCGTGGTTGTGACCGTCGATTGACGAAGAGCTACCTCCCGTTTGGGGATGCCTTTTATTCATTGCATATATATTATTTATGTTGTACCCCGTTCGGGGCCAGTATTTACAAAAGAAACTCTGCCGAAATTTTTAGAAAAGATTATACATTTTAAAAATGCATATTCGGCTTAGTTATTTAAACACCTTGACTTCAAAACATGTTTTCTTTACCTATTAAAAACCAGTTTTCTTTATTTATCCTTAAAATGGTTTTAGATTTCTGGGCTTTTGGCTTACTTGGATCAGAAGTCCTATAGACTTCATATGGTTCAAGGGCCAGTCACGTGCTCTTTCGGGTCGTGACAAGTTTCGTGCTGGCAGCGCAACCACGGCTGAAGCATTTGCCGCTGAAGCTAATGGTTCTCTTCCTTTTCTTGCCACATATCATAGCGAAGAGGTGGTGCGAGTCTGGGTGGAGTTCTGTCGGCAGGTGGAGGCTTGCTTGCACGCCCTTGAGTGTTCCCGCCTTTCCTCGGAGGCCGTGGCTGCAAAGGCAGAATTGCGGGGGCTGATAGCATGGTGCGCGGCAAACATAGCATCATGCGTGAAGAGGCTCTGCCATAAATTCTCGGAGAGGGAGCTGGCTTCTAAGGCGCTGAGTGAGCTTCAAGCTAATCTTACCGCCAAGGCCAACAAAGCGTATGAACTCTGGTGGGTGCTTCAAGAGTCTATCAAAGAGGTGGTGGCTCTTGATAAAGCTGCCTTGTTCACTCATGAAAGGGTCGAGGCTCACAAGGCTACTGAGAAAGAGCTTGAAGGCCGGCTTGCCTCGTATCAGACCCAGCAGGCTCAGGCGGAGGCCCGTCTTCTGGCGATCCTGAATCATGAAGCCGTGGCCCAGCAAAAGCAAGATGAGCTAGCGAAATTGCTAAATCGCCTGCCGGCTTGAAAAACTTGTATCTTTTCTTTTCTTTTTGTACATACTCCTGAACGAGAGTATTTTCTTTTTGTTCTTTCATGAATTGTACTTTGTACCCATTTTGGTTTATGAATAAAGACATATTTTTCTCTTCTCAATGGTGTGTCTCTTTTTATTGAATGTGTTCTGCGGACAATTTATCTTGGCCTACTTGCAGGGTAGCGATGGCTTAGGATTCAGGGTTAAGATCTGCCTCCTAAGACTTTTGAGCTTTATGAGCCGTGGGGGTCTCATAAAGAGTTTTTCTCCCTACAGGTCGAGAGGATCCCGTAGGTGTAAGTTCTTCTTAAGAATCGTGAGGATTCTTAAGCGAGTTTTCCCTTGAGAGTCGTAAGGATCTCACAAGAATGTTTTCTTCCTTACAAGTCGTGAGGACCCGCAAGTGCTGGGTGCGGTCGCCTTTATCCGTATTTCACGGGGTCAGGGGTTGGTTTGGGATGGTTTCCAGGGTATCGTAGTTTAAAGACACTACGGTCAAGGTTAAGGACCTCATAGTCCGTGGATTTAAGGACTCCACAGTCCGATATTAGTTTTAAGACATCACTGTCAAGGTTAAGGACCTTATAGTCCGTGGATTTAAGGACTCCACAGTCCCATGTTAGTTTTAAGACATCACTGTCAAGGTTAAGGACCTCATAGTCCGTGGATTTAAGGACTCCACAGTCCGATGTTAGTTTTAAGACATCACGGTCAAGGTTAAGGACCTCATTATCCGTGGATTTAAGGACTCCACAGTCCGTTGTTAGTTTTAAAATATTACGGTCAAGGTTAATGACCTCATAGTCCGTGGATTTAAGGACTCCACAGTCCATGAAATGCGTGGTTACTAGGACCCATCACCTCTTTGAAGACGTTGAGGAATTACAACACCAAATATCAAAGGAGTGAAGAGATGTACCCTTTAACCAAGGTAAAATCAGTCTAGAATCATGGTGGTTGATCGTTAGTTTTAAGACATTACGGTCGAGGTTAAGGACATCATAGTCCGTGGATTTTAAGGACTCCACAGTCTGGTGTTTGCTCTGGATGCTTTACACGGGTTCGCTGCCGTGCTTGGCGAGGACCAGGCTCCGCTCTGGGCATTTTCCGCGGGGTCAAAGAGTGACGTTATCCGCGTTCCACGTAACCAGGAATTTTGCGCTAGATGCTTCACACGGGTTCACTGCCGTGTTCGGCGAGGACTAGGCTCCGCTCTGGATGCTTCACACGGGTTCACTGCCGTGCTCTGCGAGGACCAGGATCCGCTCTGGACGTTTTCCACGGGGTCAAAGAGTGACGTTATCCGCGTTCCACGTAACCAGGAATTTTGCTCTGGGTGCTTCCCATGGGTTCACTGCCGTGTTCTGCGAGGACCAGGCTCCGCTCTGGACGTTTTCTACGGGGTCAAAGAGTGACGTTATCCGCGTTCCACGTAACCAGGAATTTTTCTCTGGGTGCTTCCCATGGGTTCACTGCCGTGTTCTGCGAGGACCAGGCTTCGCTCTGGACGTTTTCCACGGGGTCAAAGAGTGACGTTATCCGCGTTCCACGTAACCAGGAATTTTGCTCTGGATGCTTCCCACGGGTTCACTGCCGTGTTCTGCGAGGACCAGGCTCCGCTGTGGACGTTTTCCACGGGGTCAAAGAGTGATGTTATCCGCGTTCCATGTAACCAGGAATTTTTTCTCTGGATGCTTCCCACGGGTTCACTGCCGTGTTCTGCGAGGACCAGGCTCCGCTCTGGGCATTTTCCACGGGGTCAAAGAGTGACGTTATCCGCGTTCCACGTGACCAGGAATTTTGCTATAGATGCTTCACACGGGTTCACTGCCGTGTTTCGGCGAGGACTAGGCTCCGCTCTGGATGCTTCACATGGGTTCACTGCCGTGCTCTGCGAGGACCAGGATCCGCTCTGGACGTTTTCCATGGGGTCAAAGAGTGACATTATCCGCATTCTACGTAACCAGGAATTTTGCTCTAGATGCTTCACACGGGTTCACTGCCGTGCTCGGCGAGGACTAGGCTCCGCTCTGGACGTTTTCCATGGGGTCAAAGAGTGACGTTATCCGCGTTCCACGTAACCAGGAATTTTGCTCTGGATGCTTCCCACGGGTTCACTGCCGTGTTCTGCGAGGACCAGGCTCCGCTCTGGATGCTTCACATGGGTTTACTGCCGTGCTCTGCGAGGACCAGGATCCGCTCTGGATGTTTTCCACGGGGTCAAAGAGTGACGTTATCCGCGTTCCACGTAACCAGGAATTTTGCTCTAGATGCTTCACACGGGTTCACTGCCGTGCTCGGCGAGGACTAGGCTCCGCTCTGGACGTTTTCCACGGGGTTAAAGAGTGACGTTATCCGCGTTCTACGTAACCAGGAATTTTTCTCTGGATGCTTCCCACGGGTTCACTGCCGTGTTCTGCGAGGACCAGGCTCCGCTCTGGACGTTTTCCACGGGGTCAAAGAGTGACGTTATCCGTGTTCCACGTAACTAGGAATTTTGCTCTAGATGCTTCACACGGGTTCACTGCCGTGCTCGGCGAGGACTAGGCTCTGCTCTGGACGTTTTCCACGGGGTCAAAGAGTGACGTTATCCGCGTTCCACATAACCAGGAATTTTGCTCTAGATGCTTCACACGGGTTCACTGCCGTGCTCGGCGAGGACTAGGCTCCGCTCTGGACGTTTTCCACGGGGTCAAAGAGTGACGTTATCCGCGGTCCACGTAACCAGGAATTTTGCTCTGGATGCTTCCCACGGGTTCACTGCCGTGTTCTACGAGGACCAGGCTCCGCTCTGGACTTTTTCCACAGGGTCAAAAAGTGACGTTATCCGCGTTCCACGTAACCAGGAATTTTGTTGATTATATCCGCATTTCACGGGGTTGAGATTTGACTCTCAGTGGGAGTAGATCGCCGAGTCATGGAACTGGGAGTTGTCGCTGTTCCGCTTTGCTTGATATTGTGTCCGCTGTTACAAGACGAGCGTTGAGACGATCTCTAGATCACCTGCGACCCGTCGAGATTTGGCTTCTTCTTATGATGAAATCTGGGGGAAGAGTATGATCCCTTCTTTATTTGCGCCCCTGGATTGTATACAGGGATAGATTTAATATCACCAATAGGGCGTAAATTTCATTTTTATTTTATTTCTTTTTTCGCGATGCTCTATCATTTCAGCTTTATATCGCGAAGGTCGCGATTGCCCAATCATTTCGGCTATTTTTCGCGGTGCCCAATCATTTCGGCTATTTATTTTATTTTTACTCGCTGCTTTTTATTACGAGTTGCCCAATCATTTCGGCTATTTTTCATGCATACATTTTTACTTGCTGATTTTGTTGCAAGTTTCCCTATCATTTCGGCTATTTCGTATGCATGTATGGCTTGCTAGCTTTTTTGCCGCAAGCTTGGGATTGGATACCGATTTCGGCATCAGCACCGCTACTACTGGAATATTGCCAGGAGCGAATCATCATTTGCCTCTGTCGATATCGAACAAAGGTGGCTTAGCGAACAGGGTTAGGATCCTGTCGACTAAGGCTTTTGACTTCATGAGCCGTAAGGGTCTCACAAAGGTATTTCTCCCTACAAGTCGTGAGGATCTTGCAGGTGTGTTTTCTCCTTGGGAATCGTGAGGATTCCTAAGTGCATGTCCTCTTGCAAGTCGTAAGGATCTTACAAAAGGGTCTTCTCCTTATAAGTCGAGAGGGCTTATAAGGGTTGTTCGCCATATGAACATATCCCTAGTCACGGATGGGACTTGGTTAGGGAAACGTTTATTCGCGCTCGTGGATTGTATACAAGGGTCAGTATTGGGCCACTTGTAGGGCATAAATTGAAGGTTGTGGGGGTTGCTTAAGCACAGGTTTAGGTTTCTCTGACTTAAGACTTTCAAATCCTATGAGCCGTGAGGGTCCCATAAGAGAGTTCTCCTTACGAGTCGTGAGGATCTCGCAAGTGTAATTTCTCCTTAGGAATCGTGAGGACTCCTAAGTGTGTTGCTCCTTTGTGAGTCGTAAGGATCTCACGCGGGTGGTTTCTCCTTACAAGGTCGTGAGGACCCTGCAAGTGTCCTTTAACGAGGTTGCGCCCTTTCGGGTTTTCACAAACACTCGCCGGTAGTCCTGCTGTTTTTACTCACGGAGCCCTTCCGGGTTTTCATCCGTGCCCATTTTGCTTATGGACATACCGTTTTTATTTATTTATTTTTATTTATTTTTTTATATCGGCTTTGAGATACTGCAATCCACCGTAGTTTATCGACCTCTCGGTCAACAGCCGGTTTTAGGACATAGTGGTCCATTGTTAGTTTAAGGACGTTTCGGTCCGTTATTAGTTTAAGGACATTTCGGTCCGTTGTTAGTTTAAGGACGTTTCGGTCCGTCGTTGAAGAAGGCCGGTTACTACTTAGAGTTCGGGCTTAGGAAGATAGCGAGCGGACATAGTCGTCGTCATCTATCATTGACCTAGGCCTTAACCCGTCAAGCGCAGTATTTCTTCAGGAAGCTACCGTTTATTGGTCTGAAAGGTCTTTCACCGTGCATATCTATGAGCAGATACGCTCCACCCTGGTAGACCTTGTCTATTATGTACGGGCCTTCATAGTTCGGCTCGAATTTTCCCCGTTTGGCGCGATTAGGGATCATAGGTCTTTTGACCATTAGCACGAGTTCGCCTTGACGGAAAGTCCTCGGCCTGGTCAATCTTTCGTATGAGCGCGTCATCTTTGCTTTGTAAGCCTCCAGATTTTGTTGCGCTATGAGCCGGGTCTCATCAAGGGTATCGAGCTCCTCAAGCCGAAGGTGGGCATTTTCTTCGTCCGTCAGCTCGTAGTGGACTGCTACTCGTAGAGAGGGTAACTCTATCTCGAGGGAGAGTACCGCTTCCGTACCGAATACCAACGCATATGGCGTTGTGTTCGTAGCTGTTTTGAACGTAGTCCGATACGCCCAAAGAGCTTCTTGCAGTCTCTCATGCCAGTCCTTTTTGTTTCGGGACACCGTCTTCTTTACGATCTTCGTCAAGTTTTTGTTGAAAGCCTCGGCCAGACCGTTAGCCCGGGGGTTATAAACTAAGGAATATCTCCAGTCTATATTATGCTTTTGCGCGAAGCGACTGATCTTGTGGCTTTTGTAGGCTGGCCCATTATCGGAGATGATCCGTCGCGGAGTTCCGAACCGATAAATGGCGTGCGTCTTGAAGAAATGGAGGATATTCTCCGTCTTCACTTCCCTCAGCGGTACTGCTTCTGCCCATTTGGAGAAGTAATCAGTCGTCGCCAGGATGAAACGATGTCCCCTGGACGATACTGGTTCGATAGGGCCGACTATGTCAGTTCCCTACATTTCGAACGGCCAGCTGGCCACCGTTGGATGTAGAGGATTTGGATGCTGGTGGATGAAGTCTCCATGGATCTGGCACGAGTGGCACTGCTTCGCATATTCGAGGCAATCCTGGATCATCGTGGGCCAATAGTAGCCCATCCGTTTAATCTTCAACTTCATCTTCGGGCCTGCTTGGTGGGAACCGCAGAGTCCATCGTGGACTTCTTGAACGACTCTTTTCACTTCGTCAGGTCCCAGGCATCTCAACCACAGAGAATCGAATGACCTCTTGTACAAAATATTGTTGATGAAGGCGAAGGGCAGAGCTCGTTTCATGAGCTGATGTCTTGAGGACGCATCTTCAGGCGTTCGACGGGATTTAAACTAGTCTATAAAGACTTCTCTCCAATCTTCAACCGTTTCTTGGTCTTTTATTTGCATGGCCGTCTGCTCGGTCACTTCCTTTTCCTCGGATGATTCCGGAGATATCTCTGCCGGTCGGCTTTATACCACGATTCTGACGTCATTGAGGTTTTCATCAGCCAGTTCTTTAGCGAGCTTGGCTAACGCGTCCGCCTTGCTATTTTCCGCACGCGGTATGCTTTCCAGCATGTAGTAGCGAATTTGAGTCAGCAATCGCTGTACTCTGTCGCCATACTTCACCAGCTCTGGCTTGCATGTCTGGTAGTCGCCGTTCACTTGGCTAACGACCAGTTGAGAGTCTCCATATATGAGGAGATTTTCAATTCCCATGTCGATGGCGATCTTAAGGCCTGCTATCAAAGCCTCGTATTCAGCTTCATTGTTCGTCCTCGGCTCTGTCAAGGAGAAAGCAAAGCGCATTATCCCTCCTTGTGGAGTTACGAAGATGAGGCCTACCCCCGATTTGACTATAGGCGTGTTTTGTTTGCGCTTCTTCATAGAAGACGCTCCGTCAAAATAGAGTTCCCACCGGGTACCACTTCCGTTGATCATGTCAAACGCGTGTTCGTCTGGCAGCTCGCAATTCAAAGGAGAGTCGGCAGGTATTGGATGCTCAGCGAGAAGGTCGGCAATGGCTTGGCCTTTCACTGCCTTAAGAGGCTGATAGGTTATTGAAAACTCCATCAAGAGTAGGGCCCATTTAGCGAGCCGACCTGTCAATATGGCCTTTGACATCAAATATTTGAGAGGGTCCACCTTCGATATGAGACGGACTTCATGCGCCAATGCGTAGTGCATGAGTTTCGTTATTGCGAAGATCAACGCTAGGCAGTGTTTTTCGATGGGAGAATAATTGCTTTCTGCCCCCAGTAGAACTCGACTCAAATAATAGAGAGCTCTTTCTTTCCCTTGGTCGTTCTCTTGTGCCCATAACGCGCTTAAAGAACCTTCGAGGGCGGTTGTATAAAGAATGAGAGGCTTTCCCTTGACCGGAGCAGCCAGCACTGGCGGGTTCTGCAGGTACTGTTTAATTTCGTCCAGCGCGCCTTGGCATTTGTGATCCCAGACGAACGGGGTTCCCTTCTTCATCAGGTGACTGTAAGGGCGGCATTTTCCTGAAAGGTTGGCTATAAATCGCCGGATGTACGCGAGCTTCCCCTGGAGAGACCGCAATTGTTTGAGAGTCCTTGGCGGTGGCATTTCCATGATCGTCTTGATCTTTGACGGATCTATCTCGATGCCTCAGTGCCGGAAAATGAATCCTAGGAATTTGCCTGAGGACATCCCGAACGCGCATTTGAGGGGGTTCATCTTCAAGTTGTATTGCCGAAGGCGTTGAAATACAGTCTTCAGATGCTCGAGATGTTCCTCGTATGATTTGCTTTTCACGACGAGGTCGTCGATATAACATTCGACGATTTCATGTATGATGTCATCGAAGATCTTTGTCATGGCCCTTTGATAGGTGGCACCGGCGTTCTTTAGACCGAAGGGCATCACCTTGTAGCAGAATATTCCCAGAGGGGTCCAAAAAGCGGTATGCCTATGGTCTTCAGGATGCATCTTTATCTGATTATACCCTGATGAGCCGTCCATGAAAGAGAAAACCTCGTGAGTGGACGTGTTATCTATCATCAGCTCGGTTACCGGTACTGGGAAATCGTCTTTTGGGCAAGCTTTATTGAGATCTCGGAAATCCACGCATATGCGCACTGTCCCATTTTTCTTCATTATCGGGACGATGTTGGCGATCCAGTCAGGATACTGAACTTCCTGGATAAACCTAGAATCAATTAGCTTCTTGACTTCGGCGTTGATGCTCATCTCAAGCTCGAGCCGCATTCTTCTCGGCGCCTGTTTGACTGGCTTAACGTCCCAGGATATCGCTAATTTATGCACAGAAATTTCTGGATCTAGTCCCGGCATTTCGGAATAGTTCCATGCGAAGCAATCTTTATGCTGCATAAGCACGTCTTTTAACGCGGCCACCCTTTTTTCAGACAGCAACTCGCTGACGAATGTCGGTCGCGGGTCGTTCGTCGATCCCAGCTCAATTTTCCTGAGGTTATCCGCAGTAGTATGTATGCCATCTTTCTGTTCTTTCGGCGCTGGCGGAAATTCCGAGATTACCTCGTCATTGCTGTTTTCGAAGCACCAGGGAAAGTCATCCATACTCTCGGGCTCTTCTTTTGATACCGTTATCATACGACAGGTACGAGCTCGCTTCCAAGACCGATGTGGATCTGGTTTTGCTCTTGTGGCTTTGGGTTCGTGCTTTTGTGGTGGCGTTACCCTCCAGCTATCGGATAGAGCAAATCTGCCTTGCTGGTACTGGTCTTCGACCCAGTTCTTGAAGTTGAAGCAGTCTTCGATAGGCTGTCCTATGGCTCGGTGATAAGAGCAATAGCCCGGATGAGAGACCTCGTTAGTTTGCTCAGGGTGCTTAGACTCCGGCAGTGTAAGCATTTGATGCCTTATGGCGAGATCAAGTATCTTCTTTGTCTTATCTTGCGGAAAGGAGTATGCTCGACTCATTTTCTTCATAAGGGACGAGTCCAGACCGCTTGATTCTCGACAGCGTGACTTCTTAGTCCCGCTTTGTCGCTGTCGAATGCCTTTTCCGCTCTTTGACTTATTTCTGCCTCTACGTCGGGCCTTTTGCACAACAGGTTGACAGGGAGGAGCATTTTCGTCTTTTGCAGCCTGTTGAAGAAGGCGTTGTGTCCTGGCTTTCTCGTAGATGGCCATTTCGCGGTTATGGTCGTCCCGAGCTTTTTGACCCGCTCTCCTGATAAGCTTGTCCATTCGCTCTTCAAATGACGGACTCGGCACTTTGATCGCGGGATCTAGTTTTGATAGGGGGTTGGCGTTTTCCGACGGGGCGTCCTCTTCTTCATCGAAGTTATATATGGTGTAGCTACCGTGGACTCGTTCCCGTTTCCCGGCTCTTACATCTCCAAGCCCAAGCGTTTCCATTTTCCTGTTGGGCAACTTGCGCTGAGTCCCGGGGACATCCCAAATCCTGTTATAGAATCGAGCTTGTCGAATAGTCCGTTTTAAGGGTACCCCTTGGCGCTTCAATAGCCTTTTCAATCCGTTTGTGTAATATCTGGGCAAATGGATGGGTTGAAGCTTATCAAGTGTAGAATCCGCGCCATGCCAGATTTCTTTCTCTACTCTTGTTTCCGTGGATCGGTAGAACAGGATCGCCTTTTCGCTTTTTCGCCTGGGAGGGACGTAAAATGTCTGCAGGTCTTGTACATTGTAAGCTTCAAGTGCATCAAGATCTTTGTAGCGCTCGTGCGGAACCATGGTAATCTGCAAACTCTGATCATCGCCAGGGAATTCTTGTACTGACGGCCGACTGGAGAACACAGCATTAACCTCATCTTCCGAATCGCTTCCGAAGATCAATATGGGGGCGGACGGTCCCGGGTTGTTGCGTCGAGACGGCCCAGCGTAGACTATCTCTTCTTCTTCTTCGGTATCGCTCCCGAAAACAGGGATGGCGGCGGCGACTTTGTTCTCCGGTTTGCGACACCTTTCTGTGTCCTCGAAATCTGGTAAAAAGTACTTTGCATCTTCGTACTTGCGGACTTCGTTTACGGAGAACGGGTTCAGCTCACCTGTTACGGTATACTCGAGACCATCCTTGAAATACTTCATACACTGATGTTGCGTAGAAGGGATGATGTTGTACTCGTGTAACCAAGGACGACCGAGCAAGGCGTTGTAGCAGGTCTTGGCGTCTATGACGTGAAACTTAATGTTCGTGACGAGTAGTCCGAAGCGTAGCGTCAATATCACAGATCCAAGAGTTCGTGACGACTGGGAGTCAAAACCGGAGATGGTAATTTTGTCACGAGCGAGGTGCTGAATGCTCATGCAGATTTCTTTCAACACCCGTACATTAAGGAGATTAACGGAAGACCCATTGTCAACCAAGATTTTGCCTATCTTGATATCGTGGCAATATCCAGAGACGTATAGGGGGCGGTTGTGGTCGCACGTCCCAAGGAGAAGGTCTTCATCACCGAACGTGATATCGGCCGTGTGCACTTCTTCCAGTTCATCCTTTATCCTTTCTTCGGCGAGGAAGGCTTGGAATTGTTCGGGCTCTTGTAGCGCCTTGATTAATGAATCTCTCGCTTCCTTTGATAACAGGAGGCCGTTGAGAATGCTGAGCTGCGAGGGTAGCTTCCTCAGGTGCGCTAGGATATTGTAGTCCACCTTACTCTTCTTGGGCGGGTCCTTGGCAGTCAGCTCTTTCGTGACTTAGTCGTCTAAGGTGATATCCTCAGCGGCCTTTTCCTTTCCGTTATCTTTTCTAGTTGCGGGTCCGAGATTCTTTTCCGGAAGCATGCGATTGCGCAGCTGAATGTTTTCGCAGGCCTCTGGTTCTTCCTCTTTTCCCGAGGTGGACTCTTTAAAGAGGGGGCTAAGAGCCATTTCCTCGTCAGAATCGCTCCCGAATGTGAGCACTTGCGATCCCCCGGCGTTGACCGTGTAACAGTTACCGGTAGTTCTTTTGTGTCCTTCGGTCGCACTTCTCTGCTCCCGACGAGTTCTGCGTTTCATTCACTTAAAATGTTGCCGATGAGCAACATATTCCTGCCACCATGTCTTAAAAGCGTCGCACTCCTCAGTGGGGTGTGAAATCTTCCGATGATATGAGCAGTAATTAGGGTGCCTCTCCACCCCATGGAGCGTGTTTTCTTCCGAGGGTGGTAGTTTCATTCCCATCGACATGGCTTTGGCAAACCTTTTCCTCGTCTTGAATATGTTTTTATCCGCGTCGGGTGTCTTTCGATCTGGCGGGAGTACATCAACTCTTTCGTTTAATCGCCTGCATTTGGCTCTTTCTGATGCGGCTATCTCACGCTCCTGCTCGGCTTTACTTTTCAAATGAATCTCGTCTAGAAAGGCGTCGATCATTTCGTCTGTTGGCCACACAAGCTCCGGTTCAGGCTCTACCCCCAGTTTCTCAGTGCCAGGGGTTGTTTCATTGTCTGTAAATGAGTGGGAGATCACATGACAACTCGACACATATCCCTCGGATTCATCCGACGAGCTTTCTCCATTATCTTCCTCCTGAAAGATGTGGTTGAGGAACTCTTGGAGTGTGATGGGAATCCGCGCCTTTTGGTTATATTCCTCCAACGCGTCAATCTGCTTTTGTAAGTCCGTGCGCTTGTTGCCAGGCTTCACGGGCTTCTTAACTTTCTTCTTCTTTTTCTTTGAAGATTTCAACGGCTGGTTGTGAGTGCTCGGGCCATCACCACTGATCTTCGGAGTTGGGCGCGGCTTCAGCATCCCTTCAATGATCTGAGGCTCAAGCGAGTTCTTCCATCTGACCGCCGGACATGTCTGGAGCTCATTCAGCATTCTTTTAGTTTTTGCTGAAAGCACAATTTCCTATGGAGCTTCTTCAATGAAGGAACAAGTTGCCCCCGGTGTGTCTGTCTTCTTGTGAGTGTGAGGTTGTGGAGGGTTCACCTTCCACTTCTCGGATAGCACAAACTTGCCCTGTAGGTATTGATCTTCAATCCATCCTTTGAAGATAATCTTCAATCGGGTGGCTTACCGTTTGATGGTAAGGGCAGTAGTTGGGGTTATTCACCTCACTGGGTTGCGGCGGTCGCCTTGGGTTTGGCAAGTTGATAAGCCTGTTGCGTATTGCCAACTCGAATAGCCTCTTCGTCTTATCCCGCGGGAATGAGTAGGGGCGCTTCATTTTCTCATTGTAATACTGCCGTCTTTCTTCCAGTTGATCCGCCAGCTTTTGGGCACTGGGTTGCTGCTGAGCGTTCGCAACGAAGGTTGCCTTCCCTTTACCCTTGTCACTCCGAGGTTCCGGCTTTGGGGGAGGTGGTCTGTAACCCATCTGGTCCATATGGGCCAACTTGTCGATCAGAGCTTGGAACATGATTGGTTTAAAGAACATCATGAACTGTGAAATAGTTGCATGA
This sequence comes from Agapanthus africanus, assembly GCA_030015575.1. Lineage (NCBI taxonomy): Eukaryota > Viridiplantae > Streptophyta > Magnoliopsida > Asparagales > Amaryllidaceae > Agapanthus > Agapanthus africanus. The sequence goes on along the minus strand of JASDDO010000026.1, from coordinate 80,524,588 downwards.
GGATCTAGTGTACCCACGAACATGCCCACCGCGGGCGCTTCCTTAATGCGTTGTTCGCATTTCGACCACAAGTTTCACCAGCGTATAGCGTACTGGACCCATGTCTCGCCTGGTTTCACCCTAGCATTAATCAACGCCGTTATCGGAGTGCGTTCGCTGGCGCTCGCGAATCGCTGAGTGAATAGCAGCTCCATCTCCGCAAATGTTTTGACGGAGTCGTTCGGGAGCTCAGAGTACCACTCGAACGCCGTTTCTGACAAGCTACCGACGAACTGGCGAAGCAATAATTTATCGTCACCGCCGGTGTTGCCGCAAAGCGCCCTGAACTGGGCCACATGTTGATGGGGATTGCCTGTCCCCTTATAGACATGAAATTTCGGTATTGTATAGCCCGGCGGGTACTTGATCTGGTCATACTAGCTCGGATATGGTCGTCCTGTTCTGACAACTTGACCAGCTGCCTCAGTCGCCTGGTGAAGCCGTATCTGCTGAGTTATATATTCGTCTAGGTCAGCTTTGGAGATTGTCTCCTCCTTGGCTGTTGACAGAGCCGGCGGAGGATTTGACGTTTCTCCCCTGTCGTCTTCAAGGACGATCGGAGGATCTTCGGCAGGAGGATCTTGTTGGATCATCATTCCCACCATGTCCTGGAACAGGAGGGCCATTCGCTGTATATTGGCTGCTTGTTCGGCAGCCTCTTTATCCTTCTTCTCCAATATCCTGTGAAGGAATTCAGCGTCAGTTTCTTGCTCCTGGCGTTGATCAGATGACGCTTCGGGGCTTTCTTTTGGCCCAGTGAGTGCGGCCATCGCATTCATCATTTCCTAGAGCTTCTGCTGTTGCTCCTGAGCTTTGGTCACTGACCGTGTAAGCGGTTTATGACCCGTGGATGTACGGCTGTCCTCTTTTCCCAACGCCATGTATACCGTATGCACCATCATGCCCCCAGACTTAAGGCGTTTAGGCTTATTGTCCTTGACATTTTCTGCAGGAGTGGGGACTCTATCCGTCCGTCTTCTCTTTTGAGTGGTCGACATGGAGGGAGCCGTCGCAGCGGGCACCCAAGCGGTTATCGCCCTTTGTTGTTTGACATAACGGTTCTTTTCTTCCTGAACCTTCACCCTCTTCTGCCGGCGAGAGTGATCTTGAATGATTACCGAGTCCTGAACCCGTCGCCAGACCTTATAAATTTTGGAGGATAGCCGTTGAGGGGGCTGCTCCGGCTTTGTTTCTATAACATTCTCCGCTGGTGGAGGGGATCTTTTGAGAACCGCAGTTGGCGAATTTCTGCGTACCCTGTTTAGCAGCTCGAAGTTGTTCCCGGTTGGAACAGCAGCCTCAATTTCCACCGTTGGAGCTGGTGGAGTTAGCCCGGAGGGGGAGTTGCCCCCAATTTTCCTTATCCGGCACCAGTGGCGACGTCGGGCATGACGGGTTGTTGGGATTGATTCAGCAACGGCTTCATCTTGCCCCCTGTTCTGGGGAGGGGCTGCTGCCGGTGTTAGCCTCTTGAAGACTAACGTTCGTTGAGAAGCTGCGCCCATCTGGTCAAAAACGGATTTCTGAGTGGGAGTGGGAACGGGGGTAGTCAGTCTCGCAAAGACCGACCCTCTGGGAGGAGAAGCCGCCTTGGCGACTTCGGGAGCAGTTGTCTTCTTTGGGATGGCCACCTCAGGTATCATGGGCTTCTTGGCGGGCCCTTTGGAGTTCAGGCTCAGTCTGGTGAAGACCGAGGAGTTGGACGACCCGTTGAGAGGGGCCATAAGAGTAGCAAGTCGATCAAAAACCGACTTCTTTGACACTTCCGGTACGGGCATTGGGATGTTAACGTTCACTGGCGGGAGCATGGTCCCAAAGAATAGACCGGTGGTAGCTTGAATCACTTGCTCCACAGGCATAGTGAATAGGGAAGTAGCTTGCGGTCCATATGCTACACCTCCAGGTGAGGCGGAGCGTCGGTTGCATTTGCAGTTGGAGCAGCTCGAGCAGTTGCCAGCCATTGATCCTTTTGCTTTCTGCAGCAAACGAAACACCAAGTCTTAGTACTTCGGAACCCAAGGGCAACCATTAGCGAACCGCGATTGGTCCGCGAATCACGACACACGAGGTATGGAGTGGAAAGAGGAAAAGGTCCCACCGGGCGTGCCAGAATCTATTCCCCTCCGAAAGACGGCGCGACATGACGTCTTGCCTGAAATTTGGGGCAGATGCTAATTGGCGCTATCCATCTACCTCCCCGAATATGCCAAGTTGATTTATGACACCATGTATCGAAGGTTTAAATGGATGCGTCCGATGTAGCAGACTTCGTCAGATTCCCCCTCGCTTGAGGGGTTTTTGATTGTGGGGACGCTCTTCCCTGCAGGCGCAAGCCCCTGCATTTAATTACGCTACCGTGTTGCGGTAACAACTTTCTCCTTCTCCAGATGGTCACTTCGTGTCGTGTGTGTCTGATTTGTTTTTGGTTGCCCGTAGATTGTATACGGAGACTGAGTTATGTCGTCGCCCGTAGGGCGTGGACTAGTCTAAATCCGTATTATCTTAGATTTGGGTTTGGGGGTTTGGGTTTAAGGATACGTTAGTCTCGTTTGAGATTAAGATCGACTTAAACGTTTTGTTAAGGATACGTTAGTATAGTTTTAGACTAAGATCGACTTAACGGGATTGTTTAGATCCGACAAGAGAGCGATTAGGGGAGCCCTGTTGTTTAGTTTAGTGACATTGCGGTCAATAGGTAGTTTAAGGACATTGCGGTCCAATGTTAGTTTTAAGACGTTGCGGTTAAGGTTAAGGACGTCATAGTCCATGGATTTAAGGACTCCACAGTCCAATGTTAGTTTTAAGACATCACGGCCAAGATTAAGGACGTCATAGTCCGTTGTTAGTTTTAAGACATTCCGGTCAAGGTTAAGGACCTCATAGTCCATGAGTTTAAGGACCCCACAGCCCGGCATTAGTTTTAAGACATCACGGTCAAGGTTAAGGACATCATAGTCCGTTGTTAGTTTTAAGACATTCTGGTCAAGCTTAAGGACCTCATAGTCCATGAGTTTAAGGACCCCACAGTCCGTATCAATGTGTAGTCATCGGGACCCATCACCTCTCTGAAAACGTTGAGGAATTACAACGCCAAGTATCAAAGGAGTGAAGAGATGTACCCTTAAACCAAGATAGATTAAGTGATCTGTAGTCCAATTTAGAAACTAAGATCAATTATTATATTATGAGCCCATTGGCCCAGTTAAGTTTGAATTGAGGACTTATGGCCAGCTTAGGCTAAGTCCAATCATGTTTGGGATATTGACCCTCTTTTGGTCCATCGAAGGAGAGGCTTTGCCTCTGGGAACTTAGCCAATTGGGCTAAAGCTAGTGCTAAACACTAGAGACCAACAGTGTTGAACACTGGGAATGAGATTAATAAGTTACTGTTAAACACTAAAAGATAATCAGTGTTAAACACTAGCAACAGGGCTTTCAAATTAGTGCTAAATACTAAAGCAAATCAGTGTTAAACACTGGAAATAGAGATTTCAAATCAGTGTTTAACACTAAGAAAATCAGTGTTAAACACTGGAAATGGAGTTTTCAAACTAGTGTTAAACACTAAGGAAATCAGTGTTAAACACTGGGAGCAACTCATCAGTTTGATGTTAAATACTGTCAGAGAAGAGATCACGTGGGAGCACATGATGGCATCCAAAAGGTGGGGCCAGATCCCCTTCATTTTGTTCTACAGATAAGTGTTTAACACTTTTAATTCTGAAGGCCATCATGTGTGGGCACGTGATAGGGGCTCACGCTTTGATCTGTTAGAATGTTCATTAGGGGTCACGTGGTGACACATGAGGGCGCCCCAGAACTTCTTTTCTTTTGCTTTTTCTTTGTGCGCTTCGGGGGTCACGTGGAGCACGTGAGGCGTTGCCTCAAAGTTCTTCTCTATGGATCTTTACAGGAGTCACGTGGTAGCACGTGACCCTGTTTCTTTGCCTGTTTGAAGATGTGTTTATCTTTTTAAGAATTGAATTCTTCATAGGGTTAAACCCTAGCAATAAACTTTAGAGGAATTAAATTCCTATTTTCTCCTGAAGAATTATATTCTTAGATAGGGTTAAACCCTGATTTACATTCTGTAGGAATTAAATTCCCATATATGTGAAGAATTAAACTATTAAACTCTGGAATAGGGTGAAACCCTAATTTCTTCTTTTTTAAGGGAATTAAATTCCTGTGATTTTGAGAGAATTAAGTTCTCAATTAGGGTTAAACCCTGGTTCTGCCCATTTTGAAGGAATTAAATTCCTATAAAATAGGGTTAAACCCTAATTTTATCTCAAAGGAATTAAATTCCTATAATTCTGTGAGAATTAAATTCTTAAAACTCAGTTCCTCCTCTGTGTTTTAGATCTGCATGGCAGGATCTCAACCCAATGAGAATTAAATTCTCAATTCATGGGGAGATGTGCACTTTGCAGATCCTCCACCAGAGAAAGAACTAAGTTCTTTTGTTTATATAAGAGTTAAACTCTTTTGAGAATTAAATTCTCTTCTGAAACCTCCCTTTTCTTTTCTTACCTAAGGTTTTCTTTTTGCGGAGAATCAAAGGCTCTATATCTCTTTCTCTTTGTGTATCAAAAGAAAAAGGTCCAAAGCCCAGAATCCAGAAAAGTTCTCTTTTTTCTTCTTTTCTTGGCTCCTATTTATAGGAGAAGGAAGAGAATCAATCTGTTTAGTAAATCTCTCATTGAGAGATTTGATTTGTTCATTGAGAGATTTGATTTACATTTATCAGTAATCTGGGCCTTTAGATTGTTAGGAGAATTTTATTCACCGTTGGATTTTAAATCCAAAGATATCCCTTTGTTATTTCGGTTAGATTTAGGGGGAAATCTTTCCAAGTCCAAGATTTTTCCATAAATTGGTGATGTTTAATCACCTTCAGATTCTTGATCCAACGGTTTCAGATAATTCTTCTCCATTTTGGAAAGATTTGAATGATCTCTCCTCAGAATTTAATTCTGCTAACGAATAAGGCTCTTAAAGCCGGTCACGTGTGGCCACGTGACCCATGGTCACGTGTAGGCACGTGACCCCTGGAATGGGCTTCTCTTCTTCCGCGCTCTGTTCTCTGGCCACTGCTTAACCATCACGTGCCAACACGTGACCACTGGTCACGTGTGAGCACGTGATGCCTCTTCTGGAGCTTTTTCTTGATTTTTAATCAGGGGATGAATGTGCTTTTTGCCGCTGCTTTAAGCGTCACGTGCCAACACGTGACAACTGGTCACGTGTGAGCACGTGATGCCTCTTCTGAAGCTTCTCCTGATTTTTAATCAGGGAACAGTCAACTCTCTATCAATGCATGAAGTATACTAAAAATGGCTAAGAAAGACGCATTGATGGAGACATCCAGCCGTTCGGTTTGCATGAAGTCCGATATGAAGATTCTCGGTACTTTGTGAACCTTCAAAGTGCTGAGCCACAGCTGACCGAAGACAGAACAACCTCAAAACTCAAAAGCAAATCTGAGCTTGCTGTCACTTTCAAAAGAAAAAACCCTCAAGTGCGCCCGCGTTTCTGTAGTGACACTGATGAGTCCGATGCCGGAAGTCCGTCCTTCCGTAAAACTTGCCCTCGTTTTGGTAGCGATACGGACGAATCTGATACTGAAGGTCTATCTAGCAGCAAAGTCCGCCCTCATCTTGGTAGCGACACTGAAGAGTCAGAGGAAGAGGACCTGCCTTGCAACAGCTATACAGATTGGACCCCGATGCAACAACCGAAACTATGAGAGACCTTTGAAATTACAGAAGGGTCCCTAGTTGTCAAAAGGGTGCCAGAGCAGATATGCAAAGAGCTCGATGCATTGTCAGTCTCTACCGTGGACCAGCTGAAAACTTTTTATGTTCCCGGAAGAAAAAATGGACAGAAGGGCATCCTGTTTTATGGGTCAAATCCTGTGGTACACCCGGACGATTTGTCTGTCGCGTGCTTTCCCTATGAGAGAGTCATAAGAGCCGTTCTTAATCCCAGATACTATACGCCCGAGATGCGGGAATATTTCAAAAGGTGCGGATGCCGATTATATCAAACGGAGTCCGAAGCAAAGTTTTATGAAGGGCTACGGCATCCGCCTTAGGTCCAAGCACTCATCGATGGAAGAATTCCAGATAGACGGGGCATAGGTTTCATCCAGCCTGATTCCAAGGCATGCTACATGATCCATGTCGGTGAAGCCAGCGAAAGGTCAAATGATGATAACGAGCTAACCAATCCAGAAGAAGCTCCTCAAGAGCTCGAAGATGGCGGACAAGCAACCTTTGACGAGCTAACCGAGATTGACTTAGGAACACACGATAATCTAAGGCTGACCTACATCAGCTCACTCTTGTCAGAAGAAATGAAAGAGCAGATAATCGCCCTGATGCATGAGTTCGTCGACTGTTTCGCGTGGACGTATAAAGAAATGCTTGGCCTTTCCCCTGAAGTGGCCGTGCATAAGCTGGCTATATCTCCTGATGCTAAGCCAGTCAAACAAGCTCCTCGAAGAATGAGAAGGGAACTAGAAGAAAAGGTCATCGAGGAAACCAAGAAACTCATCGATGCCGCTTCATCAGAGAAGAGAAATATTCGGACTGGATCGCATGCATAGTCCCAATGAAGAAGAAAAATGGGCAGATCCGAGTTTGTGTCGATTTCAGGGACCTCAACAAGGCTTGTCCTAAAGACGACTTCCCGCTACCGGTCATGGAAATGATGGTCGATGACACCTCAAATTACGAGTTGTTCACCTTTATGGATGACTCGTCTGGATATAATCAGATCAAGATGTCGTCTGAGGATGAGAAACACACATCATTTCGAACCCCGATCGGAATATACTGCTACAAAGTGATGCCGTTCGGACTGAAGAACGTAGGTACTACATATCAAAGGGCAATGGCCAATATCTTTGATGACCTAATCCATAAAGTCATCGAATGCTATGTTGATGATCTGGTCGTCAAGACTAAAACCAAGGCTGATCACGTCCAAGATCTTAGGACCGTTCTCACTAGACTGAGAGAATACGATCTGAAGATAAATCCTCTGAAGTGCGATTTTGGCGTGTCATCGGGAAAATTCCTGGGCTTTATAGTCCGACATCGGGGGATTGCAGTTGACCCATCTAAGACAAAGGCTATCATAGAGATGCCCCTTCCAAAGAGTCTGACGCAGCTAAGATCTTTTCAAAGCAAGCTTGCTTATATACGAATGTTTATCTCAAATTTATCGGGGAGATGTAGGCCCTTCTCAAAGCTCATGAAGAAAGGAGCTCCTTTTGTCTGGGATGTCGAATGTCAAGGAGCGTTTGAAAGCATCAAACAGTACCTGTTGCACCCTCCAGTGCTGGCCGCTCCCATTCCAAATAAACTGCTGATTCTCTACACTGCCGCGCTAGATGAATCACTCGGTGCGCTCCTTGCCCAGAACAACGAGGAGGGAAAAGAAAATGCCCTCTACTACCTCAGTCGAACTCTAGTCGGGGCGGAACATAACTATTCCCCAATCGAAAAGCAATGCCTGACTCTGATATTCGCTGTGAAGATGCTGAGGCACTATCTGCTTGCTCATCGAGTTATGTTGATCTCCAGGGTCGACCCCTCAAACACTTAATGACCAAGGCAAGCCTAGCCGGCAGAATGGCAAGATGGGCTGTCATGCTACTTGAGTTTGACATAGTTTATACTCTTCAGAAAGCAGTAAAAGGGAAAGCCCTCGCCGACTTCCTTACTGCTCATCCCATACTAGAAGGGTCGCCACTCAATTACAAGTTACCCGACGAACAAGTGCTGCACCTCGAGGATGACGAGCCATTGTTGGGAGCTCTACTTCGATGGAGCCTCATCAATGAGGAGCTTCGGCAAATCAAGCATCTCGCAGATAAAAGCAGGGATAGGATTGGTGTTTATCATGCCATCGATGGGAACCCTACGACGTTCTTTCGCTCTTACCGAGCCTCGCACAAACAATAAGGCTGAGTATGAAGCTCTGATAGCTGGTTTGGAGCTCGCTATAGAAATGGAAATCCTTTGGCTACGAGTCTACGATGATTCCCAGCTTGTTGTCAACCAAGTAAGTGGCGACTATAAGATATACAAACTCGAGTTAGCTTGGTACAAAAGCCGAGTGGTGGGACTCATGAAACGGTTCACTCATATTAAACTAATGAGAGTCCTTAGAGCGTTGAACGGAAAAGCCGACATACTCGCTCGCCTAGCTAAAGAGCTGGCTGATCCTGACATGGACGAAGTTCTAATCACATTCAGAAACCGGCAAATTCTGCCTCTGGCCTCTTTGCGTGAAGATGAAAGCGTAGAACAAGAGAACAATCCTGCCGAAGAAGCTTCGATCATCCAAGACGAGCCTGATTGGAGAGAACCCTTCATAGAGTACCTCCGATACGACAAGCTGCCCAAAGGAAAATCTGCGAGGATTCAGCTGAAGAAGAGAGCTCTCCGATACGTGTTTGTAAATGACACGCTATACCGCAGGTCATATGACCAACTCTGGCTTAGGTGTCTGTCATTGGCTGAAGCCTAAAAGGTCATGAAAGAAGTTCATCAGGCGTTTGCGGTGCTCACCAATTTGGCCCCAAGATGCGACTTCAGAGAGCATGCAAAGAAATGTCATATCTGCCAAATTCACGGTGATTTCATTCACAAGCATCCCAATCCATTGCATCCTACGGTGGCGTCGTGGCCCTTCGAAGTCTGGGGAACCGATATAGTTGGCCCAATTGATCCTCCGTCATCCAGAGGCCATCGGTTTATATTGGCCGCAACTGACTATTTCTCCAGATGGGCTGAAGCTATCCCTCTAAAAAAAGTCAAGACAAAAGATATTTTGACGTTCTTCCAGCAAAATATTTTATACCGCTTCGGTACACTAAAAAGAATCATATCTGACAACGGGCCTTCTTTCAAGAGCTTCAAAATCTCAAGGTTCGCTACTCAACACAAGATAGACTGGAGATATTCCTCCATCTATAATCCAAGGGCCAATGGGCTGGTCGAAGCCTTCAATAAAACTCTGTGCAATCTCCTGAGGAAAAATGCTTCAGCCAACAAGAGAGACTGGAATCTCAAACTTCATGAGGCATTGTGGGCATGTCGTACCACGCACCGCTCCAACTCAGTCCATTCCATACTCATTACTCTTTGGAGTGGAGGCGATCCTCCCCCTCGAAGTTGAAGTTCCAAGCTTAAGAATGGCCGTCCAGCATGAATTGACGGAAGAGGAAAACATGCTTCTTCGTCTCGAAGAACTTGACTCCCTCGAAGAAAGGAGGCTCGCGGTACAGCAAAATCTGGAGCTATATCGAGCCCAAATGTCACGGGCCTATGACAAGATGACCCGTCTCTGCGCTTTCAAGAAAGGAGAATTGGTGTTGGTCCTCAAAAGGCCGATCATCCCCAATCGACATGCAAAAGGAAAATTTGAGCCAAACTGGGAAGGACCATACGTCATCGAGAAAGTCTTTGATGGAGGATCCTAGCAGCTGTTAAATGCCGAGGGAGAAATGCCCATGCCACCTATCAATGGACGATATCTCAAGAAATATTAAGCGTAAATGCTCCAAGCCACAGACGAGTTGAGCACACCAGCCCTACGGTTTGGATCATGCATCCTGTAAACCGTATACAATCCACGGGCGTAAATAACCCCTATTTCTCCCAAGTCCTGCCGGTGAGACTACTTTTAAAGTCCCACCGGTGCAGCAAAAAAAACGGTATGTCCACAAGCAAGACGGGCACGGATGAAAACCCGAAAGGGCTCCGTGAGTAAAAACAGTAGGACTGCCGGCGAGTTTGTGAAAACCCGAAAGGACGCAAACTCGTGAAAAGAGATAAAATACACTCGCGAAGTCCTCTCGACCTTGTGAGGAGAAAAACCCTGCGTGAGATCCTTACGACTCACAAAGGAGAAACACACTTAGGAATCCCTACGATTCCTAGGGAGAAAATACACCTGCGAGATCCTTTCGACTCGTAGGGAGAAAGTGCTTTTATGAGACCCTTACGGCTCATAAAATTGAAAAGCCTTAGGTGATAGAGATCTAAACCTGTCTCCTAAGCCATCGCTCCCCAACGGGAAATGGCAAATGATGAGTCGCTCCTGGCGTTACGCTTTAGTGTTAACGGTGCTAATGCCGACCCAAAAACCAAATCCCAAGTCCTCCCGGGGCAAATGATGAGTTGGCATTATTCCAGTGCAGCAATACTGATGCCAAACAAAATCCAAATTCCAAGTCCCCAAACGACGAATGATGGGTCGCTCCTGATATCATATTCCAGTGCAGCGATATAGATGCCAACCAAAATCCAATTTTCCAAAATTCTCCTAGCCCTACGGTTGGTCCCCAAGTTGACTACCGTATACAATCCACGGGCTCAAATAATTCTCATCATACCCATGCCCCACCGCAAGCACCATTTACGCGGCTGATCTCCGCCCTTGGAATTATGCTCCATTTGGGAAGACCAACTCATGTGTCCTCACGATACATGAGGAGAACAAACTTACGGGATCCTCACGACTCGTAAGAAAACACCTTCGTGGGATCCTTACGACTCACAAAGGAAAAACACACTTGGGAGTCCCCACGACTCCTAAGGAGAAGGTACACCTACGAGATCCTTTCGACTCGTAAGGAGAAAATGCTTTTATAGGACCCTTATGGCTCATAAAATTGAAAAGCCTTAGGTGATAGGCATCTAAACCTGTCTCCTAAGCCATCACTCCCTAACAGGAAAAGGCAAATGATGAATTGCTCCTGGCACATGTTCTTCAATGTTAGCAACGCTGATACCTACCCTAACCCCAAAATTCCAAACTCCAATCCAATAGACCCCTAAGTCTTTAAACTGGGAACATATGACCCCTAAGTCGTTAAACTGGGAACAGATGACCCTTAAGTCATTAAACTAGGAGCGAAGGAAATCCCCTCACAGCAAATGATGATTCGCTCCTGGTACCATATTCCAGTGCAGCGTTGCTGATGCCAAACCAAAACCAAAATCCCCAAATCCTGTGGCAGATGATGATTCGCTTCTGGTACCATATTCCAGTGTAGCGGTGCTGATGTCAACCCAAATCATATCAAATCAGCAAAACAACCAATGACCTCCTTGGCAGAATCAAGCTCCACCTCGGAAACAAGTCAACTTTATCCCTGACACCGCAAGAAGCGGAGCAAGTCAAATCCAACACCGAATGTCCAAGTCGCAAAAATGACAGCACCGACCGTCCAAGTCGCAAAAAAGGCAGCACCGACCGTCCAAGTCGCAAAAAGGGCAATGCCGACCATCCAAGTCGCAAAAAGGGCAGCACCGACCGTCCACGTCGCAAAAAGGGCAGCATCGACCGTCCACGTCGCAAAAGGGCAACACCGACCGTCCACGTCGCTAAAAGGGCAGCACCGACCGTCCACGTCCCTAAAATGGCAATACTGACCGTCCACGTCGCTAAAATGGTAGAATCGACCGTCCAAGTCGCAAAAATGGCAGCACCGACCGTCCAAGTCACAAAAAGGGAAGCACCGACCGTCGAAGTCGCTAAAAGGGCAGCACCGACCGTCCACGTCGCTAAAAGGGCAGCACCGACCGTCCACGTCGCTAAAAGGGCAGCACCGACCGTCCACGTCGCTAAAAGGGCAGCACCGACCATCCACGTCGCAAAAAGGGCATCACCGATCGTCCAAGTCGCAAAAAGGGCAGCACCAACTGTCCAAGTCATAAAAAGGGCAGCACCGACCGTCCAAGTCGCAAAAGGGGTAGCACCGACCGTTGTTCACACCATAATATTGTATTATTATATTCCCCATTCTTATTCCTTTTATAAATAAACAGGTGCTTTTGACGCATGTCTGCTACATGTTACAGGTTACAGGTTCTTGGAGCAAAAACAGTGAAAAGGACAAAAGACGACACCAAAGAAGGACTTTTGACCAACAAATAGAAGGATCTTAGTCAAGCCTAGACGAAGAACAGTTCACAATCAACAAGGCAACGCAAGGTCCAAAATGTTAAGGCAAACGGTTAAAAGATCACTAAAAGTTTTCACTGAAGATCTGGAACTAATGTAGAAGCCCAATTGATAACAGAACCAAAGAACCAGAAGCCCCAAAATACCCAGAACATAGCCCAAAAGTTTCAGCATCCAATCTCACCAAAGGGCCGCGGAACCGCGGTCCAAGCCTGCCATTGCCGCGGTTACGCGGCCATAAGAAGACAAAAGAAAAATTGTTTTTTACCAAGACGTCGATGCGGCGCTGGAAAGATTTCCTAGGGGTATATTTGTAATTTTAGACATGCGGATCAAAATGTAACCTAGGGTTTCCTATTCTCTATAAATAGGAACTCTAAATCTTGTAATTTCTTATGCCTCCTTTTAAATAATAAATTCAGATCTCTTTATGGAGAGCATCGGTGTTTCTTTTCAACTCATGGATTCAGATCTGACAAACCTGCGTTGATGATTGGAGAGATGCATCTGTAAGTAGATTTAATTCCTTGCTCTAGTTTAGATTTCAATTCTTTGCCCTAGGTAGATTTAAATTCTTGCCGTAGATAAATTGCTTAGAGTTAGCTTTGGGGAAGGATTTTGAGAGATGAGATTTCTCATCCCTTTCTTACCCATAATATATTTTCAATAGGACTCCATGCGTACATGCACACACCGCGCCCTACGGCACCCGATCCCTCTAGATAGCGGTGATACCGTAGTATAAAGGCCCGGTTGCGCACGTTTTCCATGAAGGTTAAGGTAAGGATCTCTAAAGGAAGGATAAGAACCTAGAGGAAGGAACACCTTCCCGAATGGATCTAATCCCCTTTATTGATAATTACCATAACTCCTTATAGATCTTCATTCGGGTATAGAAAGCGTAGAGATTTACTAGCATTTCCAAACCATCCTTAAACCTAACCCTAGCAAGACTAGATCTAGATAGAATTAGGTTTTTAGATTTAATAATCAATCCGAACACCCTTCGGAATTAACTCGTTAGCGCGATTAGGAGATTCACAATATCCCTGTGGACCGACCCGTATTCACCGGCTAGCTTCATGCGACGCCGTTCTTGATTGCGGTAAATATTTTTTGATTGATAAAACAACTCAAAATCAAATGGCGCCGTTGCCGGGGATGGCGTAGAAATTTCCTTTTTGCAATTTCGGGTTAATCAAAATAAAAAAATCATAAAAATCTAAAAAATCCAAAAATCATAAAAATATATCAATTGTTATTTTTTAGAAAGGGTACTTTGTTGTGTGAAATCTTGCAGGAACAAACTCGGATCTGGAAATTTACATAAAGCCAAACAGAAATCAGAAGATCAGAACAGAGGGGAATTTCAGAAACAGAACAACAGAAAAAATCTCGAGACGCGAACTTCCCACTAGACCGCGATTCCACGGCAAAAACCGCCTTCTGCCGCCCTTCCGCGGCACTCTGGTGAAATCTCGGGATCTGCGCCGCTTCAGCCGCCGCGCTTCCGCCGCGCCAAGCCGCCTACGACCGCGATTCCGCGGTTACCCAGTGTCTTCAGCGCAGGAAATTTCCTCTGTAAGCTTCTCTGGTTCTTCCTCTGCAAAAATCTTCATATATTTTCTGGAAATTCCTGCAGGATTCTGTGAGCTATAAAATATATTCCCTTCCATATAACAAATCTTGTGCAGGATTTTTGCGCCTAGTTTAAATTAGAAATAGATTGCAAGTAATCTTTTTTGTTGCATATCTTTTCTCGAATATCTTTTTGCAACAATTTTTCCAAATAAAGAGAAAAAGAAAAAAAAGGAAAATTTTTATTAAAAAAAATCAAACTTGCAAACCTTTGCCGCAAATAAATCCTTGCACCACCAACCAACTTTCTTTCTTTCACCCTTTCTTCTTACAACATGGGTACCCCACATAATAAATCACTTGCCGAACTTTGGTATCCCGAACCTAATTTTGCATCGTACGTCAATTTGTTCGGTCAATTTAAAGACGATTCTTCCTTGCCTAAAAAATCTTTGAAAGATCAAATAGAGGCGTCTAGGAGAAACAGTTTGACTTTTCAACCCACTTTCAAGTCAACCTTTACCACCTCCATATGTTGATACCACTTTTTCAAGTCCTTCTGTCACTCCTAAGCCGATATCCATTGCTGAGCATATTGCTCAATCTCGCAGCCGATCTTTCACCCCTCTCTACACATCTAGTTCTAGGGATCAACAAGACTATTCATCTTTTTATCCACATGTTGACCCTACCCCTGTCCAACCATCCACTTCCTACCAGCCCTACCCGACTTTCCCACCGTCACTAGATACTGTTTCTACACAGCCTTTTGGGAGTTTCACATATCCACACGATTTCGAATCTTTTGCCGAAACCCCCTTACCACCCAAGTCTAGTTTGGAAGAGTCGTTGGAGGCATATATCGCAGCAACAAACAAAATGACTAAGAATGTGGAAGCGTCCGTGGCCGCCCTTATGCAACCTAGTGAGCCGGTAACTAGTTTCCCGCTAGCTTCAAATTTTTCAATGTATAAGGAGGCGGTTGGACAGAGTGAGAATTTGAGAGGATTTCCAAATCAAACCTACCCTTACCCAATTGAAGCCCACAACTCCAGTTTTCCATCGAATGTCCTAAATGATTCACAAATTCAAAATAAAAACGAGTTGCGTGATTTTGTAGTGTTTGATTTGCCAAATTGTGAGGAATCCCTTTCGAGTGAAACCGCACCTAATCCTTTCGATCTTTACACCTCCCATCTAGAACCTAAATCGATAGATATCCATGCTTTGGATGAGGTGTGTAAGAAAATTGATTTTCACTTGGTTGAGGATATAGACGCCGGGAATATTTCGGATGATGAACCTGTTGATTTAATTGAGATTTTATGTTCAAATCATCATCCCGAGTTATTAAATGTTTCTCCCGAATCTCATATGCGTCTTGACTTTGATGATAATGGCATGGATGAGTTGAATCTTGAGGAGAATTATAAGGATAGTATTGAGGAGAGTTTTGAGGATCATATTGAGGCTGAACTATTTTTGTTTGATGTGTCTGATTTTCCAATTCATCCTCCTGAACCTTTGACTGTTATATCACCCTCCCTCCTTTACATCGTTCCGACCACGCTTGACGATTGTGAGCTTGAAAACTTTTCCTTTGAATCTGATACAGTTCTCACAGACGATAACGCCTACGAGTGTTTCACTTTTTCGGACGATGTTGATGTCTCCCCGCCCGAGTTTGAATCCTTTACATTTTCAGATGAGTTAGTTGAACCATCAGACTCGGTTGCTTACAGTAGTTTCAAACCATTGATGGAATCTTTTAAGTTCGAGACAGTTTACCACGGTGAGAATGAGACTATCCCTAATTCACTTCCTTTCGTCGTTCCTATCGTTCCGACCGAACAAGTGACCGTTACGCTTTCATCTCCAATACCAAGTTCGATGTACCCATGTTTTCTTGCGAATCTTGAGGGATTTGATCCCATTTCTCGACGGGTTGATAGGTTAGCGCAATCGCTTTTAACACATCGGTCATCACAAATTGCGCTAATTTTTTCACTCGATTTACACCCTCAAGATCGCGCGACCCTTCTTTCTCCTTTCCGCCATTCTGCTCCTCCACCGAGACCATATTCTACCATTCTTCTTTCCACACGGTCTCGCGTGTTTCTCATTTCTTTCTTATACACCCCATTATTTCACCAACTCGGCCATTACCACGATAAGATTTTTGAATGGTTGGTGTTAACCTTTGGCTTGTGTAAGGCCAAGCTTAAGTTTTGGGGAGCCTTATTGTATATATGTATATATATTTTTTGTTTTCTTTTTCTATAAAAAATAAAAAAAATTTCAAAACATTAAATAAAATATAAAAAAACAAAATTGTAAATAAATAAACAGGGGAGTACCGGCATTTTGACCTTCTTGGTGTAGCATGACAGTGAGGACACTGTCAAGTTTAAGTTTGGGGGTATGCTCGGTACGTCTTCTTCCTTCGCATTCATTTGTACATATTTTTGCATTTGCATACTTATTTGAAAACCCATAAAAATTGAAAAATTTTGAAAAATTATAAAAATTAATGTATTCAATTTTGGCTAATTGAGTTGAGTTTGATGAATGGGTTAACTGGTTAGGAACAACTAGATCTTAGACTTAGTAAATTAAAAACCCTAAAAATAACCTTCCTTAAAGTTTAACGGTTGAAAGTATATGTCTTTGTAGACTATTTAGAAATAGGCAAATTTTGGATTCACTTTTTGGGCTAAGTCGAAATGAAGGAAAAGTATTGATGTTCTTATTAGAGTATAAGTTTGAAAAATAGTTCCTAGCTTAAATCTAGATTCTGAAAATGTATACCCTACAATTTGCACAATCACGCACCTTGAAACTTGGAATAGTAGAAGAGACCTTGAAATGCTCTTGTCTAAAGTCCTTAGTACGATGAAAATAATGAAAAAAAAGTGAATAAAGAAAAAAAAATGAACACTGGTTTTTGTAATTACTTGAGGCTGCAAAAATAGAAAAATATTTAGCGAGGGTGCTTCATCACCTAGTGCCTTAGACCAACTGGTTTGGGAGTCACTGCTAAAGCCTTGGGTGTTGCAAGACTAGGAATTACGCTTTAAAGTGCTAACGCATCTTGTAATCGGTTGTTGGTACCTCAAGAAGTATTAACGGTCGCATGAAGGATGTGTAAGCAAAATAAAATTAAAAATTCACCAATTAATAAGTGCTTTGGACAACGGACAAAGGTATGATTGCTTGATTTGAATTTCCAAATGTATGGGTGATTTATACACACACGTAGGGGTATGTGATTGGAGTTTAGATGAGGGAAAGGGATGAAAAATAGAACTTGTATCTTTAGTAGAGTTGATAGAAATTCCTGAGTGGAGATGTAACCCTAGAAGGAAAACTTAAGAGATGCCGAAAGTTAAGTAAGTCTATAGAACATATATAATCTTAAGTTAAATGATGAAGAAGTGGGAAGAATGTGGGTGTATAATTTACAAGTAGAAGATAATAGAATTCCCTGTTGGAAAATCTAATTGGAGAACAAAAGTCGAAAAGCCAAATTGATAGGATTTTGTGGGTGTAATCCGCTGAAAACCCTCAGGAGACAACACTCCTCCTACTAGGGACACCTAGAGGTTTAACGGCTTGTTGCACGTGCTCAGTGCAATCGCGTTTCCCTGCGAAAGTGTGGTTAGGTTTTTGTAGAGAATTAAAAATAAGTTTGCTCGAGGACGAGTAAAAGATAAGTTTGGGGGTATTGGTTCACACCATAATATTGTATTATTATATTCCCCATTCTTATTCTTTTTATAAATAAACAGGTGCTTTTGACGCATGTCTGCTACATGTTACAGGTTACAGGTTCTTGGAGCAAAAACAGTGAAAAGGACAAAAGACGACACCAAAGAAGGACTTTTGACCAACAAATAGGAGGATCTTAGTCAAGCCTAGACGAAGAACAGTTCACAATCAACAAGGCAACGCAAGGTCCAAAATGTTAAGGCAAACGGTTAAAAGATCACTAAAAGTTTTCACTGAAGATCTGGAACTAATGTAGAAGCCCAATTGATAAAAGAACCAAAGAACCAGAAGCCCTAAAATACCCAGAACATAGCCCAAAAGTTTCAGCATCCAATCTCACCAAAGGGCCGCGGAACCGTGGCCCAAGCCTGCCATTGCCGCGGTTCCGCGGCCATAAGAAGACAAAAGAAAAATTGTTTTTTACCAAGACGTCGATGCGGCGCTGGAAAGATTTCCTAGGGGTATATTTGTAATTTTAGACCTGCGGATCAAAATGTAACCTAGGGTTTCCTATTCTCTATAAATAGGAACTCTAAAGCTTGTAATTTCTTATGCCTCTTTTTAAATAATAAATTCAGATCTCTTTATGGAGAGCATCGGTGTTTCTTTTCAACTCATGGATTCAGATCTGACAAAGCTGCGTTGATGATTGGAGAGATGCATCTGTAAGTAGATTTAATTCCTTGCTCTAGTTTAGATTTCAATTCTTTGCCCTAGGTAGATTTAAATTCTTGCCGTAGATAAATTGCTTAGACTTAGCTTTGGGGAAGGATTTTGAGAGATGAGATCTCTCATCCCTTTCTTACCCATAATATATTTTCAATAGGACTCCATGCATACACGCACACACCGCGTCCTACGGCACCCTATCCCTCGAGGTAGTGGTGATACCGTAGTATAAAGGCCCGGTTGCGCGCGTTTTCCATGGAGGTTAGGGTAAGGATCTCTAAAGGAAGGACAAGAATCTAGAGGAAGGAACACCTTCCCGAATGGATCTAATCCCCTTTATTGATAATTACCATAACTCCTTATAGATCTTCATTCGGGTATAGAAAGCGTTGAGATTTACTAGCATTTCCAAACCATCCCTAAACCTAACCCTAGCAAGACTAGATCTAGATAGAATTAGGTTTTTAGATTTAATAATCAATCCGAACACCCTTCGGAATTAACTCGTTAGCGCGATTAGGAGATTCACAACATCCCTGTGGACCGACCCGTATTCACCGGCTAGCTTCATGCGATGCCGTTCTTGATTGCGGTAAATATTTTTTGATCGATAAAACAACTCAAAATCAACCGTCCAAGTCGCAAAAAGGGCAGCACCGACCGTCCACGTCGCAAAAAGGGCAGCACCGATTGTCCACGTCGCAAAAAGGGCAGCACCGACCGTCCACATCGCAAAAATGCCAGCGTCGACCTCCACGTCATTAAAACGGGAACCGGATCAAATCGACCTCCTTGCGAAAGAAAATCCATCAATTTCATGCACACAACCCACATACGTGGTGTGCATTTATTGATGGGGGCAATTTGTTGGGGTCAAAATTTACACCCCGGTTGACCAAGTCGAAATCAAAGTCAACCCCAAACCAAGTGGGCCCAAGCCCAGGTCAAGTGGGCCAATGCCCGGGTCGAGCCCAAACATGAAGCCGCCGGCTTCCCCCATGCCAAAATAAAATTTTTTGTAATAAATAATTTTGGTGTATTTCTTTTATTTTATTTTATGAATAAATGTAAGAAAAAAGGGCATAAAGCCAACTTTTGTAAAACCCATGGCTCATGGGCAAAAAAAATGAGCACATGAGGCATATGATGGGCAAAATGCCATTTGTAAAGCCCAATGGGTTATATGTAAAGTGTGGAGCCTATAAAGGCAAAGATAATGAAAATATTTCAACAACTTTTTTCTCTCTCTAAAAAGATTAGGGTCTGTGCTCCTTCTTCTTCCTCAAGGTTCTAAAACATTCTTTCCCTTTTTTTGAATTAAAATCAAGAGTTTAACTCTTGATTTTCTAAAAATAAATAGTTTTTCACCTTCATACCCATGAAGGGGAACTCGGATCTTCCATCAGATCTCAAAAATGGGATATTTTGAATCTCACCCCCTTTTTCCCTCTAAGATCCGGCCAATAAAGAGGAGGAAGAAAGAGACTCATCACCGAAAATCCCACTTTAGAAAAGATCTAAGGCTCAAGAGAAGATCCAAGACTTAAGAGAGAAGAACCTTTGAAGATTTTTAGGGAGTTCAACTCCAAGACCCGAATCCTCAAAGGAGTTTTAACTCCTAATCCAGATTCTTTAGGAGTTTAACTCCAAATCTAAATGTTTTGGAGTTTAACTCCACTAAAATGCTCTTTTGGAGTTTAACTCCTATTTCCGGGGGTAAAACCCCCTTCTTTTCGCTGGCACCTAAGCGCCCACGTGCCGGGCATGTGAGGCGCTAGCGCCAGCACCGAAGCGCCCACGTGCCGGACACGTGAGGCGCTAGCCCTATCGCCCACGTGCTGGACACATGAGGCGCTAGGGCCCAAAGCGCTAGCGCCAGCGCCCACATGCCTGACACGTGAGGCGCTAGCATCCAAAGCACTAGCGCCGGCGCCCAAGCGCCCAGCGCCCACGTGCCGGACACGTGAGGCGCTAGCGTCCAAAGCGGGACCCCTGTAAAAACTCTGCGAGCCCCCCGTTATATCCAAAACCCCTTCAAAACACAACTCTGCACATTGAGTTCGCATGACCTGTTTGACCCGTCAATCGGAGGTTCTCTCGCTCCAAAGACGAGAGGTAATTAACGGCAGCTTAGTCCACGGCTGCCGGAGATTCGGATCCCCACAATCAATAAACCCAAGCATACCATAGGCAGGGGGAATCTGTAATGCGCCTGACAAGTGCGTGCGTATTTCTATCTCAATGGGGTGACAAAAAACACCCTACAAAGGTTTTTATGTTTTTTGAAGAATTTTTTTCAATTTTTATGGATTTTTTAATATGTATGCAATGCAGAATATACACATGATGCAGCAAAATAAACGCAGTGCTCACCCCCAAACCTGAGTTTTACGATGTCATCATCGTTGCCCCCGTCACCGGTAGCTAAACTTAGATATCAAGGTGAGAATTTTATTTAAAGAAAAAGAAAAGACCTAAGACTAATTACAACATTTACATGTTAAAAGATTGGGTTAGTCCAGAAATTAATACCAGCCATTTAAAGATTTTTTCTATATAGTGCAATGGCTGGTAAAAGAATATGTATATACAAAAGAAAAAGAAAAAGAAAAGGTATATGTTACATGTTAGTGAAGGGCATGGGCGTGTAAAAGTAGGGATCGGAAGATATTGAAAGTGAAAATGAAGTTTTGAAGAGGTCAAAGAATTGTTGCCTGGATGAATTGAATGTTCAAAAAGCATATGTCGAGTTTCGAAGTCAGGTTCGTTTAAAAACTGGAGTTCATCCGCAAAAAGTTCGGCAAAAGAAAGGTTCTTAGGATGTTCTCAAATTGATCCTGACTCAAACTCATCCAGAATATCAAGTTCATCCGCAAAAATTTCCTCAAAACTCGATATGAAAGAATATTTTTCAATGCTGTCATCCTCCCTATGATTTTTCACAATCCTATTCTTATTGCTACAACTCACAATTCCCAATACGAGTTCTCCCTCATCATATTCACAAATGGGTAGGTACATGTCATCCAAAAAAGTAAGTTCCCACACTGACGTTTCATCCTAAACAATATCACTAGGTGATACAAAAATTGTGGGTTCCTGATCATTGATCTTTTCTGACAATCTATCCAAACTATACCCGTAAAAACCACAAGATTCCTCCTCTAAAATTGGAATGCAAAAATCAGTCGGAGGTTTTTTTTTGTGTCCTGAAAACACTTAGTCAATTCAATTGCATCGTCATCTATGAAATCATCAAAATTCAATTGATCGTTTATCTCACTCGGGTGACTTCCTAGATGACAGACATTAACGCTATTGGGTTCCAAATGATTGTGTTCACTCCCTAGAATCCTCACAGCTAAATGTTTCGTGTGTTCCTCTATTCTAGCTAATGATTGAGCTTGAGCAAGAAACAATTGCTCAGACTGTTATATGTACAGGGCTAGCGTAGAAGCTGATTGATTCTCGACCGCAGTCATTACTTCAATACCCTTCTCTAAAGTGGTCAACCTAGCATCCATCTCACTATCATACCCTAATGATGTGTCAGTTGTTTCAGATAAAGAGGGTTATGATGGTGGTGATGCTAAAGCAGTCAATCTGTCGACCTCTTTCTCTAAATCTTCAATCATTAGGTCTCTAATTGAAGTGGGACTGGGTTCAAGAGTATTAGGTGGGTGATCGTTAGCAAAACTTTTCTACGGTTGGTCACCCCCTGGAAAAGGACAGTTTTCATGAATGTGGGAAGAATCGTGGCAATTTGAACAAACGAATTGGGACTGAGTATAAACAAAAGAATAAGAATCGTGAAAAATTGAATTAAATCGTGTATCACCAATATTAACAAGAATTCACAAATATCACAAAAACAAAGAATATCACACCCCTAGCAGTTTATGTTATGCTATGTCAACTAGATCTGCTCAAGAACCTGATTGTCGAAGTAAAACTGTGTCGAGAAACGAGCTTAAGATATACGGATCACGAAGCCAGGTAAGTGCAGAGATAAGGGGAGGTTTTCCAACGCTTTCGCGAAGTTCTTTAATTAGATAACCCTTTCTCTTGAACACTTCCCTAGACACCCCGTGAACGATATACCGTTAAGCGGTGTTCTAAACACAGTCAACTTCTCCTAATGAGCGCGAAGGCCTTAAAGTTAAAATTCTAGTTGATTTTAAATTACTGTGGGTATGCAAGAATGCAGTTTTGTGATTTGTAGGTTACGGAGAAAAGGTGATGAAATCCTTTACCGTATCTTGTTTGGTCTTTTTTCCCTTAAATCCATATTAAGATGCAAATGCGCAATCAATAAAAGAATTCAAGACATCAAGCAATTTAAGCAATTCTTTTTCTTTCAAATTTAAGCGCTGCAAAAATACGGTTAGTTCTCCGTGCAATTGGTAGCAAGCTTGTGCGAAGAATCCTGCAGAAGATAGAATAGTGGAATGCGTCGGATTCAAGAGAAATGTGTTAGGAAATACGCACCGATGCGATTTGGGTTAAGAAACCCCTTTGAAGTGATTACGGGTATTTGAATGTTCGCTTGCGCGGGTCAAACTATCCGGATCTTTGGCACTATACTTCACTAACGTTTTGCAATTGAATTTGAGCCTCGCTCCGCACAATCGCTGGTCGTAATTCCTTTAAAACCGAAATGTCGGAAAAATACGATATTTAGTGTCAAAAGCGATATATCTGCCCCAATTCCTGCACACTTAAAATTATAAAAATCAAAAAATACCACTAGAATACCAACACTGCACTGAAGATCACACAAAATAAAAAATCCCAAATTACCTCACTGGACCCGGCGGCGTTGGATTTTTTAGCAAGGTCGCCGGTCGAATTCCGAGGAGAGGGGCTATAATTTTGTGCGGGTTCTATAGGCACTATTAGTAATCTATTGGTATACTTTGATTTTTTAAGTTAAGTTAAGGGTGATAGCAGGTTGCAAAGACAGAGAACAAAGTGAAAAGAATTTGTTAGTTTTAGTTAGTTTTGAAAAATTTGAGTTAATAGTTAGTTTTGTTAGTAAGAACCAGAAATAACAATACCCAATACTACCAACTCCCTGGAAACGGCGCCAAAAACTTGTTGGGAATTCACCCGCGTACGCAAACGCGTATATTTTGGAAACGGATATGATTTTAAGGAAATGGAATGCACACGCGAGATCGGTCTCGTTTTAAAATTTATAAACTGCAAGCGCACGGCGCGTTATAGCAAGCCGGTAGATACGGATCGATCCGCAGGGAATTGTGTATTAGGTCTTGTTGTATAAGGTTCAACAAATAACGAATGGTTTGGTTTTGTCACTAAAAATAGAAAGAATACGAAAACAAGAAAAGCAAGAAAAGAAGATAAGAAAGAAGTGGTTGTGGCTTTGGCTCGGAAGGTCGAATTGCGACGATTGCTTCGACGCTCCCTTGATCATGAGTTGTCCGTCCTTACGTCGATCCCAGCATGAAGCATGACTTTTCAAGACGGTTGCGAAGAACAAATCATCAAATTCCAATATTCGCCGCAAAACACGAAACGAGTCCATTTTGTTCACTTACCGTTTGTATGTCCGAGCTTGGGGTATCAACACTAAGCACGAGGGTTAGCAAGCTTACCAGAATATCAAAAACACAAATTAGTTAATGAGAGCAAATGATTTTAGTGTTGAGTTTGCTAAGTGTTTGTGATAGTATATAGTATATTAAACCAAGAGATTGTCAAGCACTTGATCACAGAATACCATATCTAAACCTAGCAACCTTAAAACTAAATTGATTTTAACTTAAATATTGAAATGGGGAAAGGGAGTGAATATAGCATATGAGGAGGTTACAAAGTAACCATGTTTCAAAGTACCATATCACATCAATACATAAACAATCTTTAAGTTAGAATCATATATATAAGCACATTAAACATTAACAAGAGGAGGAGGAGGCAAAGCCTTTCATCTCATTTCCTCACCAATACCACAACCAAAGAAAGATTAGTTAAGCATGATAAAGAAAAGCAAATAAGAAAAGAAGCAAGTAATCAAAGAAACAACAATATTATTAACACTTGAAATTGAGGTACAAGATATTGGTAACTTGTTCAACCCCCATAATGAAGCTCTCAAGAGAAAGCTTCAAGAGGGAAGAAGAAGAAGAGACCAAGTTAAAGCCCACTCACTTTCAAGCCTAAACCAAAAATAAATGAAACTATCAAAATATATGCATCTATGTGAATATGAGAGAGAAATGAGAGAGAGAGCCCTTTCCTTGCTCACTGATCTGGCTTTTATTGGCACCAAAAAAGATTAAACAAGCAATAGAAATAAGGTGATGTGACTGTAAGGAAGGGACAGAGAAAAGACGAGGACAAACGGGGCAAGGGGGCTGGCGAGCTCGGAATTTATGGGGGTGTGGCCGGTCAAAATCCAAGCTTAGAGGCTCGGGTTGATGTTGTGGTCTTGTGTCTACTCCAATATCATCTTGGTGCTGTTTAATTTGTCTAAAATAACCTGGTTTGCATTCAGAGATTTGGAGGGAACTTGAAGCAATGCATCACATCAAAACTTTTAGCATTTATTACCCATGTCCCTCCATTTGCACAATCCATCATTTGTGTGTACTATGGGCAGCCTCACCATAGTCCATGCCAAAGAGTTGTGTGTACACTTGTATTGTGTTGGACCAAAATTGTGTGCACACATTTGTTAGCACAAAGAACTCTTTGGATATCGGTCGGTTTTCTGTTCTGTTTGCAGTGTCAGCTTCCAAATGCTATATCCATGATTTTGAGTGTGTTTCCAGTATTTTATCATGAATACCTATAATCTGTAATTACTGAGCAGACACTGATTAATAGTACCGATATATAACAAAATTAATAATGAATGAGAGGTATTAAAATGCAGTTTTCTGAGATGAACAATAACATTTACTTGCAGTGGGTATCAAGAACCAACTATCATATAGAAGGTATGCAATCTCATTGCAAATTTCAACACTTGAAATTCCCAATATCTATTTTACTCTTAACGACTTATGACCTTAACTATGGTCAACAAATCATAAGCGCTAGTCAAGTTCAATCCGTCATTTCATTATTGAATTAAACCCAATCGTATGACCCTTAACTATGGTCAACAAAGTCATACGAATGTCCTAATCAATCGCATCATATGCTTTATAGGAAGACATCACTTAGCTACGATACATTACACCTTAACTATAGTCAACAAACATAGCACGAATACTAAGTACTCTACTTGCTAAAATGGCGGAGGGCTACGAATGGTTTTGATGAAAACATTTAACGTATTGAACTTGATATCATTGTAGAACCGAGTAATTTGAAAAGAAGTGGCTTAATCTCCGTATTAAAAATCGAGTAGTTTTCAAAACAAACTGAGTGGGTTGTAGCATTTACTAGTTTTGCTAAAGAGGCCACTCCCGATGAAGGGATCTAGGCTCTTTCTACATCGAATAAGGTGCTGAATATTCATAAAGGAATACCGCTATGCAAAGCAAGAACTAGAGCTATCATTTTGAAAAATTTGATTCTACAACATTTTTAGGTTTCTTTTCTTTTCATTAATCTTATTAATGACGTCCCAACATTTATGTTTCCTAAATATCACAGAAGAAACGAAAATAAAACATACATATATGCCACCCGCATTCGTCACAGGGACCCGGGTCTTCATCGTAAGGTTACTTAACTTATAGTAGGACGGGGTTAGGACTAGCGCGGACACAAAATATATATAGTGTCTACTAGTATATTATATATATAAGTAGCATTCATCTTACGCAGTTTATATGATCACATCATACACAGAAACCGGCAGAAGCAGACATATGAAATAATGATATACTAGGAGGTCCGTATTTTAGATTAAATCAGTAATGAAAAACACGGATTCTACTGTCGTGATGAATAGCCAAGCCCACATCTCTAAACCACTACGAGAGTGGCAAGCAACCCTGCCAATTCTAGAGTTAGGAGACCCGGTCTCGACTCCTCGAGATGGCCTCCCACTGGACCCTAGAACCTGGTTACTTGTGCTCCCCGCCTTGGGTCTATCCTAATGCGGAAAAGTAAATAATATACATCAATGGGGACAACAACCTTAACCCAGAAGTGTCCCAATAAAAGAATATTACATACAAATTATTACATGAATGAAAATAGAAAAACTCTCATCTCACGCAAAACCCCCCGGCTATCAATCACGACGATCCAATATAACATATCAGAACAACACAATAACATCACATGTCATCAACGTAAGTAAATATGTGTATCCCTAATGTCATTAATGTATAGCAACGAGATCGGGGATACACTACATATTACACTTACGGTCGTAGAAAAGAAATGAAAACTACAATAATTAGATTCCGCATCATCCTTAGACATCATAAACCCGAAATATTACATATTCCGAATTTCATTCCTAACCCTAAAAACCTTGCATTTAAGTCTCATATTGAAAACACTTTTCAAAAACAAGTCGGGTAATTTAACAATATTCCCGATTAAACGATCGAATGCTTGTTGGGAACTTTAGTAGATGGCCGCACCCCTAATACCGTCAATGAAGTGCACTTGGGCGGAATACCGCAGCTGCGAGCACCCGAGTGGATGCTTTTGGCTATGGGGTTCTCTTATAGTCACTTGGTCGGGGGTATGGGGCGTGGCTATCTAGTAGTGTGTCCTGGCGAGTGTTCGCGAACAATACGAGATTGCGACGGAGTTTTGATCCGAATCGAAACTCCGTGGCAAACGATCAAATAAGACTAAAATGCTAGATTCACAAATCGCAAACTAGTTTTCACAAAACTAATTAATGTGGATTCCAAAAATTGTATCACATAACATAAGTATCTAGACGGTGTTAAATATTTCGATCGAAATTTCAAACACCCACAAATCACAGAGACCTCAACAACTTGAGCCTTAGTAAAAATACCTAGAAAATCTAAAATCACAAAATGGAGTAGCACAAGAAACACGAGCTCTCAACTCCTCAAGATTGCGGCGGAACCATGGCCAAACCATGGCTTTGGCGGCGGTTTCACGGCGGCTTGATGGAGATAGAGCCTCGTACTTTTTGGGGCTCCATCAAATAACCTGCATGATTTTCTGAGAATTTTTAATCTGAAAAATTTCAACTTTTGAAAATATGGACAGAAACTTGTAATTTTTGGGTTTTCGAAACTCGATCGAACACTTTAACTTCGTTTAGACTTTGCCTGATACTCTAGCTTGGCTTTGAAACCATGAAAGTATGTCTTAGCACAACCACTAGATTTGTACAAGTATCAAGTATGCAATTTTATAAAAATTTAGAGTGCTAAGCAATACTAACCTAGAATCGAACTAGAGAATTAGGATTTTAGTGTAAGCAAATAAGTTCTACACTAAGTGAAAAGAGAATACAAACTTTGTTGTCCGGTCCTTCACTTCTATAGCTCCAAGTAGTAGTCCTTAGAACTCCTTTTAGACTCTACTTGGTGAAAGGAACGAGCTTTCTTTGTCGTCTTCGAGGCCGAAGATGATCCACCTTGAAGTCTCTCTAACTCAAGCTCACTTTTCACTAATCTAAGTATTAGTGAAGCAAACGACCTAAACTAAAGGGCTAGTAAAGTATAGGTTGATGAAGTAGGAATTTTGCTCACAATATTTTCTCCTTTTTCTTTTTCTTCACACCTCAAGAAAAATCTAGAGAGGAATGGAAGAAGATGAATTGAACTTGGATGAGAGAGGCAACCATCAGGTGAAGTGATTAGATGAGCATCTAAATAAAGATAAATATCTAATGAATAAAGCAAAAATTGAGATGAGTCATGGCTTCTACATGCTTCTCCAAGCATCTTAGAAAATGACTCATTCTTATTTTTGTTTAATTCATTTATATTTATCATAATGTTCACTCCCATGTAATTCTAATACATCCTAGTTCAATGTATCATCAACAATGATACAATTTATAATACATATATATGTGTGTGTGTGTGTGTGTGTGTGATATATATATATATATATATATATATATATATATATATCAAATTATTCAATCAATAATTGATTCAATAATCCGGTTATATCATATACAACCGACTAATATCATATATATATGTATATCAAATTATCCAATCATTGAATCAACACTTGATTCAATAATCCGGTTATATCATATATAACCGGCCAATATCAAATATACATATATACATATAACAAATCATTGAATCAACACTTGATTCAATAATCTGGTTATATCACATATAACCTAACCGATATCAAATTTCACCAGATTAGAATACGGTATCACATACTTGTATTTAATTAAGTTTCCGCAGATATCACCATATGTGCCCTACTTCGTTTCGCTTAAGCTAGGAAACCTCTGTGTGGGACTCTAAAGGCTTGTCAATACGCCAACAGTAGATAATGATTATATCAGATATCCACAAGCCGTCAGAGGTACTAGCTGGACGTAACGGCTACCCAGGTATTGAGCGAATAGAAGATCAACAAGCAAACTTGTCCAAACTCTCGTGAAGCCTATAAGTAACACTTACCGTACAGTCCGGTCTCTTCATCTAATATGTCGCATATCGAGTTTAGGGGTGGAATCGTCAGACCTCATTAACTTGATAAGTCATTCCGATGTGTAGCCTATAACGGTTCGAAAAACTACTGATAACACTTACCAGTAAATCTCATTAGTCCTGACCAGGGACTTGCTGTTATAGCCAATCGAGTATAGCGCAACATCAACTCCCAATATCGGGAGAGACGAAACCCCTCCTATCGCTCACTGCCTTCATGTGACTCGGGACTGTACCCAAAATCCACCTGTTTGCATGACTCCTTTGAGCCGTGGTAGGGAGGAAATCAAAGCACAGTGGGAACCACACAAGACACCATGATGATCTCAGGTCTACAGACTAATTTGTACAAGTGTCACCAGAGAACTGCTATCTGACGATAGGTATGGTAACATCTAGAAGTTCTCGGCGAGTCCTGTTGGTGTACCCATTCTCCAATGAGCACCTGTGCACAATCTTTGATGTCAAACACCAATGGTTATGGGATCAACTATCGCCCCATACAGGATCAAGAAATGTACACACTAGTCTAATCTGGAATATCGATGCCCTGTCTCGATACTCACTCGACTAGGAACTATTAAAGGATGTGCTTGTGGACTATACAAGCCCCACTAGTATGATCTGCATCATAGTCCTGGTAGTCAAGCCAATATCCTAAGGGCTTTATCAGCATGTATCAGTGAGACAATATAAGTAAAACAAGTGTATATGTTAAGATAAAAAGCAACCAGATAGCATACTATTATGTCGAACAAGAAATTCCTCTATATATATGTCCAAGCATCCACTATAATATACAATAATGGTCTCTAGGGCATACATATTCCTAACAATTGGGCTGTAGACCAACACGATTTATTGCGTTATTAGGGGTTTGACGTTTACCACCCTCTAGACCCGATATGCGATACTTTTAGAAGAACGCACCAACTGTATGGTGAATGCCACCAATAGGCTCAGTTAGGAGTTCAGACTGGTTTTCTTGTCGATCTTCCCTTCGACAGATACCTGGATATACAGCTAGTGCCGCTGACGTTCTTGTGAGTTTTTAAAGTTTCTTCAGTAACTTATTGCCATCGTATTGTCGAGTCCTTAGAGTCCCATACCGAGATTTTCCCACTTTGGCGAAATGTTGTAGTTTCCATATTGGGTACGTGCAGGGGCCAAGTTAAAATTAGTGTATTGGATACATTGACGGGAACCAGACAGTAGAAATACTAGCCGGTCTTTTTAGAAAGACGAATATTAAATTGGGTGCCGATTTAATATTTTAATACATATATTTGTTATATGTATTTACTAGTATTTTGTCTCTTTATGTATTTTAAATACATTAGAAATTAATTACAAGTATGTGTGTGTGTAGTATTACATTTATGTGTGTGTGTATTAATTGTAATTGATTTAATTCTTTTCTTTTAATTTCTTTTTCTTTTAGCTTATGTTGTGCCTTGAGCATAACACACCCCACCCATTAGCTATATGGTAACAAGTGGAGGAGAGAGGAGAAGATGGACACTTGTATTATGGATTGAATCTAATGGTTTAGATTTTTTTTATTAGTTATATGTATGCCCTAAAGGCCATTACTGTACATACGATGTATATTGTAGTGGATGCTTGGACATATATAGGGAGGACTTTCTTACTCGACATGATAGTACGCTATCTGGTTGTACTTTATCTTAACATGTACTCTGATTGTCTCTATGTTACATGTTGATAAAACCCTTAGGATAAGTACTCGACTACTAGGACTATGATGAGATCTTACTAGTGGGGCCACGGTAGTCGACGAGTACATCCTATAACTGTTCCTAGTCGAGGGTGTATCGAGACAGGGCATTGATACACCAGAGTAGACTAGCGTATACGCATCTTGACCCATATGATGGGCGATGTATGATCCCATATCCATCGGTGTTTGACATCAAGGATGGTGTACGGGTGCCCAGTGGAGACTGGGTACACTGGACGGACTCGCCGAGAACTCCCAGATGGTATTATACCTCACGTCAGATGGCAGTTCTTCGGTGACACTGGTACAGAGTAGTCTGTTGACCCGAGATCGTCATAGAGTCTTGTGTGATTCCCACTGTGCTTTGATTTCCATCATACGACGTCCAAGAGTGCGTGCAAAAAGGTGGCTTTTGGGTACAGTCTCGAATCACATGGAGGCAATGAACGATAGGAGGGGATTCGTCTCTCCCGGTATAGGGAGTTGATGTTGCGCTGTGTTCGATTGGCTATAATTGGAAATCCCTGGACAGGGTTGCTGAGATTTACTGGTAAGTGTTATCAGTAGTTTCTCGAACTGTTATAGACCTCATATCGACATGACTTATCAAGCTACTGGGGTCTGACGTTTACCACCCCTAGGCGAGATATGCGACATATCAGACGACGAGACCGGACTGTACGGGAGTGTTACTGATTGGATTCGCAGGAGAATGTACAGGCTTGCTTGTCGATCTTCTGATCGCTCAATACCTGGGTGGCTGTTACGTTTAGCTGACCGCTTGCAGCCTGTGGGTGTTTGATATGATCATCACCTACTGCCGGCGTATTGACGATTCTTTAGAGTACTACACAGAGGTTTCTTGACTCAGGTAAAACGGAGTAGGGGCACATATGTGATATGTGCAGGACCGAGGATAATGCGATATGAGATACCGTATTCTATTCTCGCGATATTTGATATCAGCCGGGTCATCGAATCAAGTGTTGATTCGATGAATCGGTTAATGATATATTAGACGGTTATTTGTGAAATAGCCGGATTATCGGATCAAGTGTTGATTCGATAATTTAATGTATAATTATATATTTGATATATTAAATTACATTAACTGATATAAACTTACTAAAATATTCTTTTTCTCACTCGGGTAATACATTGATATATATGCGATATATGTTAATTGTATTATTTTATTTTGTTACAATAAATATTGTATATGTGATATATAATATTGTAACATGTTAGGGTTATTAATGCAACATGTTTAGTGGAGATTAAACATGGTTAGGGTTTGATTTGGGTTAATCTATTCTGGAACCTTCTAGAAGGTTTTATTTTGTTTTGTGCAAAGATATTTGTTTTGATATTTTGCAAGATATTTGTTTAACCCAACCAAACCTTTAATCTTAGTTAAATCTCTACAAAGGTTACTTGAACCATGGTTGCATTTCTAACCTTATCATTACTTTCATTATTCATCACAAAAGGATTACTATTATTCAACTTCTTCTTCCTCTTTGCAAAGCTTTTTTGCTTTGATTTTGGTGATGAAAGTGAGTGAGAATAAGAAAACGAATGAGAGCTAAAATCCTACTTCATCATCCTCATCTATCCTTGCCATTTAGATGAGGGTGTTCACTTCATTTAGTGAGTGAGAGCTTGTGTTAATGAAACTTTAAGGTAGATCATCTTTGTTATCGAAGATCGGAAGCAAGCTTGCATCTTTCTCTTCGTGGAGTCTCTCTAGAGTCCGGAAGCACGATGATCGCAGCGAAGGGACCTCAACACGGAGCTTAAGAAGTGAAGGACTGGATCTACAAAGGTTGTAATCTCTCTCACTTAGTGTTAAAGTGTTTAACATGCTTGTTTTCGCCTAATCTCTAGTCTAAGATCTTGGTTTAGGGTTGTTCGGCACGGCTAAATTTTAAATCGGGCATGGTTGATACCTTATAGACCCTTGTGCGTATGCATAGTAACCCTACAGTGGTATCAAAGCCAAGCAAGAGCTTTAGGCGATGTCTAGACGAAGTTTAAAGTCCGATTGAACCCGGAAACCCCGATTTATACCCTTTTCTGGAAATTTTTCAAAACTGTTGATTTTTCCATATTAAAAATACTCAAAAAAATCAGCAGGGAAATATAGGAATTACTGTAAAATACGACCACCTAATTCAATTAATCCGCCTGTTTCCCCCAATTAGAGCAAAGCTCTGTTTGAATTTCAAAAATTCAAAAATTAAAGCAATGCTTTAAATCCCTTGCGCTGTACGCAACGTGCCACATGTCAAAAGCTGATACGTTAGCGCAGCGCCCAAGGTAGCACGCCCAATCAGAGTAAGGCTCTATTTAAAACAAAATTAAAGTAAGCAACGCATCAGTTGCGCAAGCGCAGTTGCGCTGCGCGACACGTGTCAGTACAGTTGCGCAAGCGCAGTTGTGCTGCGCTGCGCGACACGTGTCAAGCGCTGGTGCATCTGCGCCAAACAGAATTAAAATTCCAGTAAAATCTTTCTGTTCTTGTTAAAACAAGAAGATTGTCTTCTGTAAAACAGAAGCTCTTGGATGAAAGATCCAACGGTGGGGAAAATTCCCCAAATCACTCAGAGCATGATCTCTTTAACAAATTTAACAAATTAATAGGCACTATATAAAGGCCCCTAGACCTCAATTCAAAAAACGATCATCAAGAACTTCAAAAACAACAAAAACAGAGAGAACTCTGAAGAATTTTGAGAAGATCATTGATCATTGATCTAAGAACAAGATCAATAATCTTCAATAAATAATAAATAATAACAGTGCCTTGCACTTTTTTATGAACCATTGGTTCTGGAATCTTAAAGATTCTTTTCTTGAATCCAAAATTGGATCAAGTTATTGAAATAGTACCTTGCACTCGCAAAAACTGCACTGTTGCGCTCCTGGGTTAGCGCAAGCCACCAGAGAGCGCCATGTGTCAGCTCCAGAACCACTTGCGCTATGTGCTTTTAAGATAGAGTATTGCTCTCTGAAGTTGGCGCAACGCACCAGAGCGCGCCACGTGTCAGCAGCGCACTGGCGCAGCGCACTGCGCTGTTGCGCTTGCGCTCACCAGAGTGTGACACGTGCCACCACCACAAGTGCTTGTGCTCAGTAATTGGCGTAAAGCGCCTGACAAGCCACTGTCAAGTAATTAATGCACTGCATTATTTACAGAAGGACCAAGCCTAATTAAAAAGGCCTAACAGGCCTAATAAAATGCAATGCATCATTTTAAAAAGGGCAGAGCCCAAAACAGATGCTCTGCATCATTTACAAAGGGACTGAGCCCAAATAAAAAAGGCCTAGCAGGCCAGAATAAAATGCAGTGCATTATTAAACAGGGGCAAAGCCCTAGCACAGGCCTAATAGGCCAAAGATAAATAAAAACGTTGAACATTTTTCAACTGGACTTAGCCCAATCATGGCCGTAAGTCCTCAAATTAAATTGACTGAGCAAGACTGCTCTCTTAAATCAATTTACATCCGGTTCAAGGGTACATCTCTGAACTCCTCTGACACCTATCGTTGTAATCCTTCAACGACGTCAGAGAGGTGACGGGTCCCGACAACCACACACCCATACGGACTGCGGGGTCCTTAAACTCGTGGACCGAAACATCCTTAAACTAATATTCGTCCCAAAATGGGAATGTTGGACCGAAATGTCCTTAAACTAATGTTCATCCCCAAATGGGAATGATGGACCCCCACGTCCCTAAACTGGAACATGGACCACCATGTCCCTAAACTGGCGATGGACCATCATGTCCCTAAACTGGAAATCGACCGCAATGTCATTAAACTAAACAATGGAGCCAATTGCTCTCTTGTCAGATCCAAACGATCCCGTTTAAGTTGATCTTAGCCTCAATATGGCTAACGTGTCCTTAAACTAAAACACCAAATCCAAATCTAAGTAAACACGGATTTGGACTAATCCATGTCCTACGGGCGACGGCACAAATTAGTTTCCGTATACAATCCACGGGCAACCACAAACAAAACAAACACCCACGACACGAAGTGAAATTCTGGAGAAGGAGAAAGTTGCTACCGCGATGCGGTAGTGTAATTAACTGCAGGGGCTTGCGCCTGCAGGGAAGAGCGTCCCCACAATAAAAAACCCCTCAAGCGAGGGGGAATCTGACGAAGTCTGCTACATCGGCCGCATCCGTCTAAACCTCCGATACGCGGTGCCATAAATCAACTTGGCATCTTCGGAGAGGTGGACGGATAAACCAAATAGCATCTGCCCTAAATCTCAGGCAAGACGAACCTACGCGGTCGCGTCTCTGTGTTCGGAGGGGAACAGATTCTGGCACGCCCGGTGGGACCTTTTCCTCTTTCCACTCCACACTTCGTGTGTCGTCTTCACGAACGAATCGCGGTTTGTTAATGGTTTCCTTTGGGTTTCAAGTTACTAAGATTGGGTCTTTTGCCTGGCGCAGAAATCAAGAATCAATGGCCTCCAACTGCTCGAGCTGCTCAAAGTGCTAGTGCAACCAACGCTCCGCGTCACCTGGAGGTGTAGCCTATGGGCCTCAAGCGGCCTCCATCCTTGCCATGCCGGTAGAACAGGTGACCCAGACCATCACCGGTCTATTTTTCGGGACCATGCTCCCCCCTGCAAGCTTCACCATGCCAGTGCCCGCACCAGAAGCGAACAAGAAGTCGGTTTTCGATCGGCTCACTGCTACAACGGTCCCTTTCAACGGGTCGTCCAATATCAAACCGGCAGCCTCTGTCTTCGCCAGGCTAAGCCAGAACCCTGATGGGCCCGCCAGGAAGCCCATGAACCCTGAAGTGGCCGTCCCAAAGAAGACAGCCACCTCTGCTTCAGAAGTCGTCAAGGCGGCTTCTCCTGTTAAAGAGCCAGTCTTTTCAAGTCTGACTATTCCAGCTCCTGCTCCTGCTCGAGGATCTGTCTTTGACAGATTGAACATCGCCCCTCAAAGGAGAACATCAGTCTTTAAGAGGCTGACACCAGCAGCACCTCATTCGGACAGGGGGCAAGAAGAAGCTGTCTCTATCGCCGAGCCAGTCCCAACGGCTCGTCACGCTTGACGTCGCCACTGGCGTCGAGTAAGGAAGGCCGGGGGCAACTCCCCCTCAAGGCGAACTCCACCGCTCCAATGGTGGAAGTTAATGCTGCTGTTCCAACTGGGAACAGGTTTGAACCACTAAGGAGGGTACGCAAGAACTCTCCGACTGCCACACTGAAAAGATCTCCTCCACCTGCAGAGAGAGTTACAGAAACTCAGCTAGAGCAGCCCCCTCAACGGCTGTCCTCCAAGATTTATAAGGTCTGGCGGAGAGTTCAAGACTCGGTAATCGACCAAGATCACTCTCGCCGGCAGAAGAAGGCGAAAGTGCAGGAAGAAAAGAACCGTCCTGTTAAACAGAAAAGGACGACAACCGCCAGGGTGCCCGCTGCAATGGCCCCTTCAATTTCAATGGCCCACAAGAGAAGGAGGCCGGAGAAAATTCCAACGCCTGCGGCAAATGCCAAAGGCGGCGAGCCCAAACGCCCTAAGTCCGGGGGCATTGTAGTTCATACCGTCTACATGACGTCTGGTAAAGAGGACAGCCGTGCATCTACAGGTCATAGACCGCTTACACGGTCAATGACCAAAGCTCAGGAGCAACAGCAGAAGCTCCAGGAAATGATGAATGCGATGGCCGTACTCACTGGGCCAAAAGAAAGCCCTGAAGCGTCGTCGGATCAACGCCAGGAATAAGAAACCGACGCTGAGTTCCTTCGGAGAATATTAGAGAAGAAGGACAAAGAGGCTGCGGAACAAGCAGCCAATATAAAGAGAATGGCCCTCCTGTTCCAGGACATGGTGGGTATGATAATTCAACAAGATCCTCCTGCTGAAGAAGATCCTCCGATCGTCCTTGA
This sequence comes from Agapanthus africanus, assembly GCA_030015575.1. Taxonomy (NCBI): domain Eukaryota; kingdom Viridiplantae; phylum Streptophyta; class Magnoliopsida; order Asparagales; family Amaryllidaceae; genus Agapanthus; species Agapanthus africanus. The sequence continues at coordinate 80,488,278 of JASDDO010000026.1, read as the reverse complement.
AGACGACAGGGGAGAAACGTCAAATCCTCCACCGGCTCTGTCAGCAGCCAAGTAGGAGACAATCTCCAAAGCTGACTTGGACGAATATATAGCCCAACAGATACGGATTCATCAGGCGACTGAGGCAGCCGGTCAGGTCGTAAAAACGGGACGACCATATCCGAGCTAGTACGATCAGATCAAGTACCCGCCGGGCTATACGATACCGAAATTCCATGTCTATAAGGGGACGGGCAATCCCCACCAGCATGTTGCCCAGTTCAGGGCGCTTTGCGGCAACACCGGCGGTGATGATAAATTGTTGCTTCGCCAGTTTGTCGGCAGCTTGTCAGATACAGCGTTCGAGTGGTACTCTGAGCTCCCAAACGACTCTATCAAGACATTTGCGGAGATGGAACTGCTGTTTACCCAGCGTTTCGCAAGCGCCGGCGAACGCACCCCGATGACGGCATTGATTAATGCCAGGTTGAAGCCAGGCGAGACATGGGTCCAATACGCGATACGGTGGCAGAACTTATGGTCAAAATGCGAACAACGCATCGAAGAGGCTCCTGCGGTAGCCATGTTTGTGGGAACCCTCGATCCGCAACCGACCATCTCGCAATTCATGATGTTCTTCAAGCAGACTACCTTCCAGGCCCTGATCGACAAGCTAGCTCAAATGGACCAGATGGGCCATAGACCGCCTCCTCCAAAGCCGGACTCTCGAAATGAGAAGGGGAAAGGAAAAGCAATTGTTGTCGCTAATGCTCAACAACAGCCGAGCAACTTGAAACCGGCTGTCCGTCAAAATAATATGCGTTCGCACGTACACCTTGAGGAGAGGCTAGGTCGTCCTTTCTCGTTTCCCCGAGATAAAACGAGAAGATTATTCGAGCTGGCATTGCGCAACCGACTCATTAATCTGCCGGATCCAAGACGTCCGTCGCAGCCAAACGACGTCCATGATCCCAATTACTGTCCCTATCACCGAGTACTGGGTCATCCGATCGAAGATTGCTACGTCTTCAAAAATTGGATTGAAGACCAGTACCAACATGGCAAGTTCGCGTTGTCCGACAGATGGAAGGTGAATCCGCCGCAACCTCACACCTCTAAAAGGATGAATACGCCGGGGGCAACGTGCTCTCTCGTTGAAGATGCTCTATGGGAGGTTGTGCTATCAGCCAAGACAAAGAGGATGCTAAACGATCTTCAAACATGCCCAGCAATCAGGTGGAAGAACCCGTTGGAACCTCAGATCATTGAAGGGATGTTGAAGCCGCGTCCAACTCCAAAGATCGATGGTGGTGGCCCAAGCATTCACAACCAGCCGTCAAAATCTTCAAAGAAGAAAAAGAAGAAATGCAAGAAGCCCGTGAAGCCTGGCGACAAGCGCATGGACTTACAAAAGCAAATTGACGCGCTGGAGGAATACAACCAGAAAGCACGGACTCCCATCACGCTCTAGGAGTTCCTTAACTACATCTTTCAAGAGGAAGATGAGGGAGAGAGTTCGTCAGATGAATCCGAGGAAAACGTGGCGAGCTGTTATATGATTTCCCATTCGTTTACAAACGATGAGGAAATTCCTTGCGCTGAGAAGCTGGGGGCGGACCCTGAACCAGAAATTCTGCGGCCGTCAGATGAGATGATCGATGCTTTCCTGAATGAGATTCGTCTGAAAGTTAAAGCCAATCAAGAGCGTGAGATGGCCATACTGGAAGGAGCCAAACACCGCCGACTGGACGAAAGAGTCGAGGCATTCCCATCAAATCAAAAGACATCCGCTACCGATGAAAACAAATTCAAGACGAAGAAAAGGTTTGCTAAAGCCATATCAATGGGAATGAAGCTACCACCCTCTGAAGAAATCACTTTCGGTGGAATAGAGATGTATCCTAATTATTGCCTATATCATCAGAAGATTGCACACGCTACTGAAGACTGTGACTCCTTTAAGTGTTGGTGGCAAGGGTATGTCACTCACAGGCATTACGTCAACAGAACAAAGCGGGAAGCTCGTAGACAGCGAAAAAATACGACAGATGAGCATAAAAGAGTCGCCGGCAATTGCCACAGGGACAAGCCCTGGGGATCGCGAGTTCTTACCTTTGGGAACGACCCCGATGAAGAAACAACCTTCAACCCTCTCTTCAAGGAATCCATCTCTGAAGAACTGAAGAGTTATGAGAACATTCATCCATACAAGGGCATACTACCCAGGAAGAATCTCGGACCCGCAAACGACGGAGCGAACAAAAAGGATAAAAGAAAGGGAAAAATGACCTTCGTCGCCAACACTCAACAACAGCCGAGCAACTCAAAATCGATTGTTTGCCAAAACAACATGCGTCCACGCCCATCACTCGAGGAAAGACTGGGACGTCCTTACTCGTTTCTTCAGGATAAAACGAGGAAACTGTTTGAACTGGCAGTGTGCAACGGATTCGTCAATCTGCCGAATCCGAAATGTCCGCTACAGCTAGGATATGTCAACGATCCTAATTACTGCCCCTACCATCGAGCAGTAAGTCATCCGATCGAAGATTGCTTCGTCTTCAAAAACTGGGTTGAAGACCAATACCAACAAGGCAAACTCGCGCTGTCCGAAAACTGGAAGGTGAGCCCGCCACAACCACATGCTCTGAAAAAAATGGATATGCCGGGGGCATCATGCTCATTCATAGAGAAAGCCCAACGGACCACTACGTCCTAAAACTGGATAACGGACCGAAACGTTCTTAAACTAATGAAGGATCGAAACGTCCTTAAACTAATGACGGACCGAAACGTCTTTAAACTAATGCCGGACCGAAACGTCCTTAAACTAACGAAGGACCGAAACGTCCTTAAACTACTACCGCACCATCCTTAAGCTGATGAGATGAATAAAAAAATATATAAATATATATATATATATATATATATATAAATATAATAAACGGTATGTCCATAAGCAAAATGGGCACGGATGAAAACCCGAAAGGGCTCTGTGAGTAAAAACAGCAGGGCTACCGGCGAGTCTTGTGAAAACCCGAAAGGGCGCAACCTCGTTAGAAAGAAAAAGAATAAAAAAACGGTATGTCCATAAGCAAAATGGGCACGGATGAAAACCCGAAAGGGCTCCGTGAGTAAAAACAGCAGGACTACTGGCGAGTGTTTATGAAAACCCGAAAGGGCGCAATCTCGTTTAAAAAAAACAACACTTACAGGGTCCTCTCGACCTTGTAAGGAGAAACCACCTGCGTGGGATCCTTACGACTCACAAGGGAACAACACACTTAGGGATCCCCACGATTCCTTAGAAGAAAATACACTTGCGAGATCCTCACGACTCGTAAGGAGAACTCTCTTATGGGACCCTCACGGCTCATAAGATTTGAAAGTCTTAAGTTACAGAGACCTAAACCTGTGCTTAAGAAACCTCCACAACCTTCGATATTGCCCTACAAGTGGTTCAATACTGACCTTGTATACAATCCACGGGCGCGAATAAACATTTCCCTGACCAAGTCCCATCCGTGACTGGGGATAGGTACGTATGATGAACAACCCTTATAAGTCCTTTCGACTTACAAGGAGAAAACCCTCTTGTAGGATCCTTACGACTTATAGAGGAACATACACTTAGGAATCCTCATGATTCCTAAGGAGAAAATACACCTACAAGATCCTCACGACTTGTAGGGAGAAATACCTTTGTGAGATCCTTACGGCTCATGAAGTCAAAAGCCTTAGTCGACAGGACCTTAACCCTGTTCGCTAAGTCACCTTTGTTCGACATCGACAGAGGCAAATGATGATTCGCTCCTGGCAATATCCCAGTTGTAGCGGTGCTGATGCCGAAACCGGTGTCTAATTCCAGGCTTACGGCGAAAAGCCAGCAAGCCGCACATGCATACAAAATAGCCGAAATGATGGGGCAACTTGCAATAAAAAGCAGCAAGTAAAAACGTATGCATATAAAAAAGCCGAAATGATTGGGCAAATCGCAATAAAAAGCAGCGAGTAAAAATAAAATAAATAGCCGAAATGATTGGGCACCGCGGGAAATAGCCGAAATGATTGGACAATCGCGACCTTCGCGATATAAAAACCGAAATGATAGAGCATCGCGGGAATAAAGTAATAATATAAAAAAAAATGATGAAACTTTTGCCCTACAGGTGAGATCACATCGATCCTTGTATACAATCCAAGGGCACAAACAAAGACAGAACCATACCTTCCCAACAGGCTCCGCCAGAAAGCAAAGCCAAATCTCGACGGTTCACCAACAGCCTAGAGACAACCGCGACATTCGTCTTGATGCAACAGACGCAGTGCCAGCAAACGAAGTGAAGATCAAATTCCTACCTTCACGGTTCTGACGGTAACCTACATAAAACTTGAAAGACCACCACAAATCCTTCGACTTAGGGAAACTAGCATCCTAGATGAGAGCCTCCTGATTCGCGTCGGCCCTCAGAGAAACCAGTGTCTCCGCAGGAATACATCGATTCATTTCAACCCCAGGGAAACTAGTGTCCTTGGCAAATACCTCAATTCAGGGAAACTAGCGTCCTTGATGAGAGCCTCCTGATTCGCGTCGGCCCGCAGAGAAACCAGTGTCTCCGCAGGAATACTCCGATTCGTTTCAACCCCGAAGAAACCAGTGTCTTCGGCCAAATCCTTCGACTCAAGGAAACCAGTGTCCTTGACGAGAACATCCTGATTCGCGTCGACCCGCAGAGAAACTAGCGTCTTTGCAGGAATACATCGATTGGTTTCAACCCCAGGGAAACCAGTGTCCCTGGCAAATACCTCAATTCAGGAAAACTAGCATCCTTGATGAGAGCCTCCTGATTCGCGTCGGCCCGCAGAGAAACCAGTGTCTCCGCAGGAATACTTCGATTCGTTTCAACCCCGAAGAAACCAGTGTCTTCGGCCAAATCCTTCGACACAGGGAAACCAGTCTCCTTGACGAGAACATCCTGATTCGCGTCAACCTGCAGAGAAACTAGCGTCTTTGAAAGAATACATCGATTCGTTTCACCCCAAGGGAAACCAGTGTCCTTGGCAAATACCTCAATTCAGGGAAACTAGCGTCCTTGATGAGAGCCTCCTGATTCGCGTCGGCCCGCAGAGAAACCAATGTCTCCGCAGGAATACTTCGATTCGTTTCAACCCCGAAGAAACCAGTGTCTTCAGCCAAATCCTTCGACTCAGGGAAACCAGTGTCCTTGACGAGAACATCCTGATTCGCGTCGACCCGCAGAGAAACTAGCGTCTTTGCAGGAATACATCAATTCGTTTCAACCCCAGGGAAACCAGTGTCCTTGGCAAATACCTCAATTCAGGGAAACTAGCGTCCTTGATGAGAGCCTCCTGATTCGCGTCGGCCCGCAGAGAAACCAGTGTCTCCGCAGGAATACTCCGATTCGTTTCAACCCCGAAGAAACCAGTGTCTTCGGCCAAATCCTTCGACTCAGGGAAACCAGTGTCCTTGACGAGAACATCCTGATTCGCGTCGACCTGCAGAGAAACTAGCATCTTTGCAGGAATACATCGATTCGTTTCAACCCCAGGGAAACCAGTGTCCCTGGAAAATACCTCAATTCAGGGAAACTAGCGTCCTTGATAAGAGCCTCTTGATTCGCGTCGGCCCGCAGAGAAACCAGTGTCTCCGCAGGAATACTCCGATTCATTTCAACCCTGAAGAAACCAGTGTCTTCGGCCAAATCCTTCGACTTAGGGAAACCAGTGTCCTTGACGAGAACATCCTGATTCGCGTCGACCCGCAGAGAAACTAGCATCTTTATAGGAATACATCGATTCGTTTCAACCCCAGGGAAACCAGTGTCCCTGGCAAATACCTCAATTCAGGGAAACTAGCGTCCTTGATGAGAGCCTCCTGATTCGCGTCGGCCCGTAGAGAAACCAATGTCTCCACAGGAATACTCTGATTCGTTTCAACCCCGAAGAAACCAGTGTCTTCAACAAAATCCTTCGACTCAAGGAAACCAGTGTCCTTGACGAGAACATCCTGATTCGCGTCGACCCGCAGAGAAACTAGCATCTTTGCAGGAATACATCGATTCGTTTCAACCCCAGGGAAACCAGTGTCCCTGGCAAATACCTTAATTCAGGGAAACTAGCGTCCTTGATGAGAGCTTCCTGATTCGCGTCGGCCCACAGAGAAACCAGTGTCTCCGTAGGAATACTTCGATTCGTTTCAACCCCGAAGAAACCAGTGTCTTCGGCAAAATCCTTCGACTCAGGGAAACCAGTGTCCTTGACGAGAACATCCTGATTCACGTCGACTCACAGAGAAACTAGCGTCTTTGCAGGAATACATCGATTCGTTTCAACCCCAGGTAAACCAGTGTCCCTGGCAAATACCTCAATTCAGGAAAACCAGCATCCTTGATGAGAGCCTCCTGATTCGCGTCCACCCGCAGAGAAACCAGTGTCTCCGCAGGAATACTCCGATTCGTTTCAACCCCGAAGAAACCAGTGTCTTCGGCAAAATCCTTCGACTCAGGGAAACTAGCATCCTTGATGAGAGTCTCCTGATTCGCGTCGGCCCTCAGAGAAACCAGTGTCTCCGCAGGAATACTCCGATTCGTTTCAACCTCGAGGAAACCAGCGTCCTCGGCAAAATACTTCAACTCAGAGAAATTAGTGTCCTTGATGAGAGCTGCTCGATTCGTCTCGACTCGTGAGGAAATTAGTGTCTTCGCGAGGACTTCCCGATTCTTCTCGACTTACAAGATGAAGCCTTAGGCAGCAGGAATTAAAAAACTTGTTTCCTAAGCACTGGGACCCTGCAAGTCGGTCTAAAATGATTTCTTGCGTACTATCCATGGGTCTCACTCTCCGAAGTCGAATCTCGACAAGGAGGGAAACAACCGCTTACAAGTCCTCTCGACTCGTAAGAGGGAAAATTCTCTTATAAGATCCTTACGACTTATAAGAGAAAACACACTTAGGAATCCTCTCGATTCCTAAGGAGAAAGTCCACCTACGAGATCCTCTCGATCCGTAGGGAGAAAAGTCTCTATGAGACCCTCACGGCTCATAGAGTTGAAAAGTCTTAGGCGGCAGATCTGAACCTGCGGCCTAAGCCATCGCTATCTCTTGAAGAAACCCAGATGCTTACTCTATTACCTGTCAACCATGTTTATCAAGACAGCATGCTAATAATAAGAGAAGGGAGAAAGCAAAGAAAAGATACAAGACGTTGCAAAGAAAAAATGTGTATCTTTATTTATTAATTCAATCAAGTACAAGGTGAATCGTACAAAAGAATAAAGAATGGATACATCTTATTCGGAAAAGAATTTTTTTACAAGTATATTGATACAAGGGCAACTACTAGGAAGGAAGCGTCTTAAATAGCCCTATCAGTTGTTCACGCACTTCCTTCCATACCTTTTCCTGATCGGCCGTCACCGCCAGTTCTGCTTCCACTTGAGCCCGCTGCTGCAAGAAGGATGCAAGCTGCTCCCCAACGGCCTGCTGAGCTGCGCCGCGGCCTTGGACGTCACGCTTGGCGGTATCAAGCTTCCGCTTCAAGTTTAGCCCATTAGATATACGCTCTAGAAGGCCCTCGAAGATAGCCTTCACCTGGGCAGCGTTCGCCTCAACCTCAGCGCGCAGACGAGCCGTCTCGTTTGAGGTCTCTTGGCATTCCTTCAGATTTAAAGCCGCTTCTTGTTCCAGGTGACGGAAGTAAGAAGCGCTTTGCTCGATCCATGCTGCTCTTTGATTGCTTACGGCTAAGGTCTCAGGAGCAGGGCCCATAAACTCCGACTGATGCAGGCGGATCTCGATTTCCCTGCAGTGATTGACCCAAAGCTCGACAACGCCTCCATCTTGAAAAGTCACAAGCGTCGCCAATATCGGGTTAACCTCCGCAGCAAAATCCGCAGCAGATGGGAGAGCGTCTGCGTCAAGCTCCTCGACGTATCCGCTCAGCATGCCTAAGCTCATTACAGCACCCTTCGAAGACGGACGTCTCAGGAAGGGTCCTGCCGGCATTATAACGCGAGACTCAAAGGGCGCCGGGATCGGAATGACAGCTGAAAGAACAAAATACGATTAGATGACTGTTCAAGAAATACAAAAAAAAAGTCATCGATGCGATAGTTTACTATACCAGCTGCAGCAGGTGGCAAGGCCGGGAGGGCCGGTGGCGCGACCGATCTTTCATCCCTTCCTTCGATTTGTAGTACTACAATCAAGATGAAGGAAAGTCAGAAATAATTCCATTACTAAAAAAAAGAAAGACATCAGTTGGAAACTATACTCACCAGCGCCACTGGAGGAAGAAGCAAGTTCAGATGGGAAGAAGAAGTGCGGGTGCAACACCTGATAGAGATGATCGAAAAGCACTCCTGAAAAGACGCAATAGTAGGACATTAGTACATAAATTATGCGGCTGAAAGATAAAACTAATGGGTTGCGAATCCATACCTTCCAACATCTGTGACGGTACGAGGGAAGGCTGAGAGGTGGCCACCGCCAAGGCGGTAGTTGATGGCGCCCCCTCGAGCAATAGAGCGTCAGCACTGGCCGCACCTGCGTTAAAGAACAAAGATAAACCTGTCAGAAAGGATTGCGAGTTAAAAAAGGGGGGACGATAACCCGAAATTTATCTGATGAGCCGCCAGCCGAAACGGAGGCGTCTCCCTCCTCCATCGACATGAGTCCACCGCCCGTAGCCTCATCACCCGACTCGACTGGGGCTGTTGTCGTGCTTACATGACCGGGAGACGGCGGAGGTCCGTAGACGAGGAGAGCAATGATTGGAGCATTGCCAGACTCTTGGGAAAGAGCGACTGGCTCGTCCCCGGGAGTCACACCCATCTCGCCCGCTACTCCTTCAGGCCCGGCGACCGTTGCTGTCTCATCGGCCGTCGCCATGGGGTCGCCGGTCTCAAGCGCCTCGTCCGCAACTGCCCCAGGAACAGTTATAATGGTCGTCTCATTTGCCGCTACCTCGGGCTCGGCATCAACGACCTCCTCTGGTGCAGCTCCCTCAGCCCCCAGCCCAGGCTCAGCAACCCCGGCGACGTCGCCCACCGTCGGCTCGGGTTCGGCCGGTGCCTCTTCCTCTGTCCCCTTAGGTTCGACGGTTTCCGCCTCTTCTTTGGTTGGACTTGGCCCTGCAGGACAAGATATATAAGAACCAACAAATTTACAATTCTTACAACAAAATCCTGAAAGATAGGTTACCTGAGGTGGATTTATCGTTAGCACCCCGAACTGCACGCGCCACCTGTCTGCGAGCTGTGGACAAAGCGACCGGGGACTCTTCTGAGGGAGTATCAGCACGAGGGACGGTGCTTGGGCCCGCTCCCACGGCTAAAGCAGCCCTGCGTGCCTTCGCCTTACGCCTTGACTGCTTTCTCTCCTCCCGAGCCGTCAAGACGGAGCTTTTCAAAGCTTCATTCATTGAGGCGTCATCGTCCGTAAACAGAGATGCCTCCAAATTCTTCAAGGCATCCCTTGTCGACTTGTCGAGTTGAGGCTCTCGCGGCAGCCCCGAAGAGACTGGGACTTCAGTAGCGGGCCTGGAGAGAGTCCCCGCATCAGCTGGCGCGGCCCCTGCAAAGAAACAAAGGAAGAAGGTTAGGTCGGCCATCAGAAAAGAAGACAAAAACTTAATAAGACGAGACGTACCAACGCCCATTAAAGCGCGCTTCTTTTCCTCCTCCTGGAAGGTTTTTAAAGAGGCAGCAATGGCTTCTTCGGTAGTGAAACCTGTTAAAAAATGGGGGAAAGTATTAGTAAAAAAAAATATAATGATAAGAATGCGATAAAATGACAATGAGCGCAGCTAATGATTACCTGCTCGAGCGAGTTTATCCAACCACGCTTCGAGTCTGGCTGATCGCTCAGAAGCCGCAATGGCGGCCGCCAGATCGGTGTCTGTTGGATCTACTGAGAGGCCCTTATTGCTGCCGTATTCGCTTATACCTTCGGTAAGAGGGGCCTAAGGCTTTAAACCGAGGATAGCATCGAGAGAGAGGAGCGACTTCTTCTTCCTCTTCTGCCTGCCAGCCCTAGATGCACCCGAGATCGACTTGCGCTTTGCAGGCACCTTAGGACGGCGGGTCCCGATATCCGCACCCACGCCGAATTCCGGCGAAACCACATTTACCGTCTCCACTGGAGCACGGGGCGCTGGTAGCGCATCCACAGTATCACGGTGTGGAAATCCGCGCGGAGGGCTCAACACGCGCGGTGGCACGGTTTCGGCACCTTTCAGCGGAGGAATGAACGGAGTCCTTGGCTTCAAAAGAGCTTTGTGATCGCCGCCGGGAGGCGCACCCTTGCGGTCAACCAGCATGCGTTTCTCCATAAGGATAACCGGACCCATTGCATGCGCGTACCAAGCTTCGTACGCGTTGAGGACCTTGGGGACGCAGCTCGGCTCGCTGATGAAGAAATAGGAGCCCGTGTTAAGTTGCATGAAATGGTGCATCGCACTCCTTATCCCCTCTCGGCTCACCACGGGCTCTTCCAAGAACGCTTCCATCGGGATCCCCTGGTAATAGCTCGATTGCTGAGCAAACCGGTGAGGGTTATACCTCATGAAGAGCGCCGTCTCATTTTGCCTAAACACCAAGTAGCCCGGCCGAATGGAGTAGAGGTAGAGGATCTCCCAAGCTTTCAATATGGAAGCCCCGTCCTTAAAGTCGTCACGCAGCGCCACCACCGAATTGGAGGTTTCTGAGCCGATGGTTATTACTTTATCCAAAAAAGAAACCTTCGCTTCGATCAGGTGTGGACGGAGGAGCAGCCCCCTAGCCTCCCGTGGAGGCACAACCACGATCGAAACGCCGACCAACCGCATGATTCTTGGGAGTCTTCACTTCTCAAAAAACGGAGGGATCTTATGGGCGCCGAACACCCCGTGCACATGCATTTCCATCCAAGAGGTGAAGTAGAGCATTGGGAAGTTAGCAGGCTGCACCCCGGCTCATTAGCGTCCACCGCTACGCTAAGTCCATTATAAAGGTGAGCCAGCTCGGCGATTCCTACTGTCAACTGCAGACCAGCCACCATCCGATGCGCTGGGTAGAAAACAGATGGCCGCATGTGGCGCGGGTGCATGGGGAGCGCAAAGCTGCACAGCCACAGTCCCAGGAACCCTACAAAAAAGGTCTCCTCATCCATGCCTGGGACGGCGATTTCTGACAGGGGCATGACGGCGGCGCCGGGGAGATAAAAATCCTTTTGATCATCCTCCGATGTGGGTCGACGGTCCAAGCCGAAGCCAAAAGGGTCATCAAGCTGGGCGAACTTCTCGCTCCGCTCCGATAGAAACTCCGGTCGAATGAAGCGGGCGATAAAATCTGCGAAACTGACTCCCCGGACGCCTGATTCCAGATAGAGCCCTTCATAGATGTCCAACACCTTCACCAAACCCGGAAACTGGTGCTGAATAGCGTTCTCCGGAGTCAGATCAAACACTAGCGGCTTGGTGGCAAAGACGTATTCGTCAGGAGGAAGCAGCTCCTCGTAATGCTCCCCCTCATCGGCAGACCCGAGATTTCAGCAAACTCCTCCAAAGAGATAGAGACTTTCCTGTCCGTCGTCAGGAAGGTGTGGTTGGGGATATTCCATTGTTCAATAAAAGCCTTAACCCACCACGTTGGAGGAGAGGGATACTCAAAGAGCGAGACGTAGATGGCCAAATACAAACCAATCTTCATCAGATGAGTCCTCTTCGCTGATAAGATGTACCGGGCCCACTGCAAATATCCGGCGGGCGGTCGCGGGATCAATCCAATGTTATAGGCCTGTCCCTAAGGGCGTGCTTCACCCTGACAGATTCGCCTCCCCAAAATGTCTATTGCCGGCGGCGGCTGCACGGGAATAGCCCCAATTGCAGGCTGGAGGAGGTCATCCGAATTCCAATTTTTGACCTCCACGGCATACTTCACCGGGGGTTCATCCGCATAGGGGATCGAAAATATTGGCTCGGACGGCGTAGCAAAACAGAAGCTTCGGCGACCCTGGATGATATCGTTATACCACCTACCCTACAAGTGAAGGTTCTTATGCTCGGGGTCATGATCCTTGGTGAAAGTGAGCACCTCTCGGTCCACTGGTGCCTGGGGGAATCCTCCCTCCGAGCGAACAAACTGGAATGATAGGTCAGCAGGCATGTTTCCTGTGGAGGGACAAAAATTAGCCGTCAGTGTTGTAATTCCAACGCTTGGCATTTTAAAAATTTACACCACACTGCAATGCAGTGGGTAGGGGACCAAATGGGGACCCACAAAATCTGGATGACAGTGCATCAGTTAATAAGACAACCCCATCATTGGATGAGACTGTCAATTAATCCCCAAGAGAATATTCTCATTAATAAAAATCCTTAGAGATAAGGAGAAAATCTCCTCTTTCAGAGCAAAGCTCTGTCACAGAGTGACACTTGTCAAACTCTGGTCTCAAGGGAATAAAATTCCTTAAAAGAGCCTAGCTCTGTGATAATGATGAGAAAATCTATTAAAAGAAAATTTTTCTTTAAACTCCTAAAGATTAAAAATTTTGGGATCTTAAAGATCCATGAAAACTCTTAGGAGTTCTTCATTTTCAGATAAAAAAGATCTACATTTGATCCAAGAGTAAAGCTCTGTTCATGGGTTAAAACCCATGAAACAAGATCTCTGTAGATCTATGAACTCTTGAGAGCAAGGCTCTGTTGGTGAAACCCCAAAGGGGGTTTCTTTAGATAAAAGATCTATAAGAGCAAGGCTCTGTTGATTAAAGTTAATTTAATTTAATTTAATTTAAGTTAAATTTTACCTAAGATGATCTAAAATCTGAACTCTGGAGTTCTTGAAAAGAAATGAGAGCAAAGCTTTAAAGTTCTCAAAAGCAAGAGCAAGGCTCTGAAAATCAAGATTCTTGAAAATGGAAAAACATTTACTAAGGACCAAGGGTCCTATTTATAGGCGCCTGTGCCCTTTCAACTCACTAGTTGATCCAACGGCCAAGATCTTGCCACCGCTGCACTCACGTGTGCGCCACGTGAGCGCAACGGTGGGGGGCATTTGTTTCCCCCAATCAGAGCAAAGCTCTGTTTGAATTTCAAAAATTCAAAAATTGAAGAAACGCTTCAAATCCATTGCGCTGTGCGCAACGCGCCACGTGTCAAAATCTGATACATCATCGCAGCGCCCAAGGCAGCGCGCCCAATCAGAGTAAGGCTCTATTTAAAACAAAATTAAAGGAAGCAACGCTTCAGTTGTGTAAGCGCAGTTGCGCTGCGCGACACGTGTCAGCGTAGTTGCGCAAGCGCAGTTGCGCTGCGCTGTGCGCTGCGCGACACGTGTCAGCACAGTTGCGCTGCGCGACACGTGTCAAACGCTGGTGCATCTGCGCCAAACAGAATTAAAATTCCAGTAAAATCTTTCTGTTCTTGTTAAAACAAGAAGATTGTCTTCTGTAAAACAGAAGCCCTTGGATCAAACATCCAACGGTGGGGAAAATTCCCCAAATCACTCAGAGAATAATCTCTTTAACAAATTAAACAAATTAATGGGTACTATATAAAGGCCCCTAGAGCTCAATTCAAAAAAAGATCATCAAGAACTTCAAAAACAACAAAAACAGAGAGAACTCTGAAGAATTTTGAGAAGAACTCAAGAAGGGAAAAAAGGTAAAAACCTTTATAAAAGAAGAACTTCTTCTGAATAGATCATTGATCTAAGAACAAGATCAATGATCTTCAATAAATAATAAATAATAACAGTGCCTTGCACTTTTTTATGAACCATTGGTTCTGGAATCTTAAAGATTCTTTTCTTGAATCCAAAATTGGATCAAGTTATTGAAACAGTGCCTTGCACTTGCAAAAACTGCACTGTTGCGCTCCTGGGTTGGCGCAAGCCACCAGAGAGCGCCACGTGTCAGCTCCAGAACCACTTATGCTATGCGCTTTTAAGATAGAGCATTGCTCTCTGAAGTTGGTGCAACGCACCAGAGCGCGCCACGTGTTAGCAGCGCACTGCGCTGTTGCGCTTGCGCTCACCAGAGTGTGACACGTGTCACCACCACAAGCGCTTGCGCTCAGTAATTGGCGCAAAGCGCCTGACAAGCCACTGTCAAGTAATTAATGCACTGCATTATTTACAGAAGGGCCAAGCCCAATTAAAAAGGCCTAACAGGCCTAATAAAATGCAATGCATCATTTTAAAAAGGGCAGAGCCCAAAACAGATGCTCTGAATCATTTACAAAGGGACTGAGCCCAAATCAAAAAGGCCTAGCAGGCCAGAATACAATGCAGTGCATTATTAAACAGGGGCAAAGCCCTAGCACAGGCCTAATAGGCCAAAGATAAATAAAAACGTTGAACATTTTTCAACTGGACTTAGCCCAATTATGGCCGTAAGTCCTCAAATTAAATTGACTGAGCAAGACTGCTCTCTTAAATCAATTTACATCCAGTTCAAGGGTACATCTCCGAACTCCTGTGACACCTATCGTTGTAATCCTTCAACGACGTCAGAGAGGTGACGGGTCCCGACAACCACACACCCATACGGACTGCAGGGTCCTTAAACTCGTGGACCGAAACGTCCTTAAACTAATATTCGTCCCAAAATGGGAATGTTGGACCGAAATATCCTTAAACTAATGTTCGTCCCCAAATGGGAATGATGGACCCCCACGTCCCTAAACTGGAACATGGACCACCATGTCCCTAAACTGGCGATGGACCATCATGTCCCTAAACTGGAAATCGACCGCAATGTCATTAAACTAAACAATGGAGCCAATTGCTCTCTTGTCGGATCCAAACGCTCCCGTTTAAGTTGATCTTAGCCTCAATATGGCTAACGTATCCTTAAACTAAAACACCAAACCCAGATCTAAGTAAACACGGATTTGGACTAATCCACGTCCTACGGGCGACGGCACAAATTAGTCTCCGTATACAATCCACGGGCAACTACAAACAAAACAAACACCCACGACATGAATTGAAATTCTGGAGAAGGAGAAAGTTGCTAACGCGATGCGGTAGCGTAATTAACTGCAGGGGCTTGCGCCTGCAGGGAAGAGCGTCCCCACAATCAAAAACCCCTCAAGCGAGGGGGAATCTGACGAAGTCTGCTACATCGGCCGCATCCGTCTAAACCTCCAATACGCGGTGCCATAAATCAACTTGGCATCTTCGGAGAGGTGGACGGATAAAACCAAATAGTATCTGCCCCGAATCTCAGACAAGACGAACCTACGCGGTCGCGTCTCTGTGTTCGGAGGGGAACAGCGCCGCGGAACCGCGGCCGTAACATGCATATTGCGACGGTTCCGAGGCCGTATGTAAAGATTAGGCACTCAATTTTATACAGTAACATCCGTAGGTGTCTCTGCATTTTTCTAGGAATTTTTAATTTTACTCAAGTGTTGAGTTTTCTGGGATGTATTGGGGACTCGTTGATTCGATCAGATAATTTGACTTCGTTTAATTTTTTTTTTCCGGATAATTTTAGAAACTGTTAAAAAGTTCGAACGGATATCAATAACTCACTTTTTCCCCTGTCGGAAATTTTTTCAAAAGTTGGATTTTTCTCGAGTTTGAAACTTCCGGAAAATCATGCAAGTAACGCGGTGGACCCTGTAGAAGAACACAAAGCTTAACTCGATTATGTGACCGTCTTGAACTGCCTCTGAACCTTAGGGTTTGGGGCAGTACGGCGTTGCCACATGCGAGGCGTTGGCTTGACCCTTCTACGGCTAGACCATTGGTACTGTAGAATGTGATGGATATTTTTTGAACTCCGCTCAAGTGTTGAGCTATTTGGGAAATCTTGGGTGTTTGATTATTCGATCGGAAAGTTTAACACTGTCGTTTTATCTGGAATGTGATAAAATATTTGGAATCCACAGGTAGTTATGAGATAACTAATTTGAATGTTATAAATCTAGCAGTTTAGTCTCATTTGATCGGTTGCTACGGGATTTTGATGCGATCAAAAATCCGTCGCAATCACGTAGCATACGCGGATACTCGCCGGGTAAACTTAACAGACAGCCACGCCCTATAGCCCCGACCAAGTGACTGTAGGAGAACCCCGTCGCCAAAAGCATCCGTCCGGGTGCTCGCGGCAGCGGTGTTCCGCCTTAGTGCACTTCGTCGACGGCATCGGGGGTGCGGCTGTCTACTAAAGTTTGCGACGAGCATTCGATCAGGTGTCGGGAATCTTGTTGCATTGCCCGACTTGATATTGAAAAGAGTTTTCGATAATGAGACTAAAATGCGGGGTTTATAATTGTTAGGCATGCGATGTCTAAGGAATTCATTTGGTTAGGTATGAGATGTCTAAGGAGGTTGCAGATTCCAACTGTTGTAGTTTTACACTTTCTTTTCTGTGACCGTAAGCGTAGTATGTGGTGTATCGCCTGCTTCGTTGCTATACATCAACGACAATCGGGATACGCATACTTTCTTACGTTGATGATATGAGATATTATGTGTTGCTGTGATATGTTATATTGGATCGTCGCGTTTTGAATAGCCAGGGTTTTTTATGTGAGATAAGATTTTTTCTTTTTCATTCATGTAAAATTCATTTGTATGTAATATTCTTTTATTGGGGCACTTCCGGGCTGAGGATGATGTCACCGTTGTATATTATTTACTTTCCCGCATTAGGTAGACCCAAGGCGGGGAGCACAAGTAACCCGGTTCTAGGGTCCAGTGGGAGACCATCTCGAGGAGTCGAGACCGGGTCTCCTAACCTTAGAATTGGCAGAGTTGCTTGCCGCTCTCGTAGGGGTCTAGGGATGTGGGTTTGGCTATTCATCGCGACCGTGGAATCCGTGTTTTATACAGGCTCGTATTAAAACACGGACGTCCTACTATATCCAATATTTCATATATGTTCTTCTGCTGCAATGTTCTGTGATGAGATCATATTACTGCCTGAGACGAATGTTTATATTATATATATATGAGATATATGTTATATTGCAGGTTTTGTTTCAAAAGTGTTGCTTGTGAAGCATAATAAAATGGGACTTCATTAATGAGATTAATGAAAACTAAAAGAAACCTAAAGATGTTGTAGAAACTTGTTTAAAAACTGGTAGCTCTAGTTCTTGCTTTGCATAGCGGTGTTCCTTGTAGAACATCCAGCACCTTATTCGATAAGGAAAGAGCCGAGATCCCTTCACCGGGAGTGACCTCTTTAGTGAAACTAGCAGATGCTACAAACACGGTTTGTTTTTGATTGCTTCTATAGTTTTTTCTTTGCATAGTGATATTTGTGAAATATCCTACACCTTATTCGATAAGGAAAGAGCCGACGATCCCTTCACCGGGAGTGACCTCTTTAGCAAAACTAGAAAATGCCTCAAAAACACTCCAATCAAAATCACTCGATTCTACAACGATATCAAGTTCATTACGCAAAGGGTTTTCTTAAAAACCTGTCGTAACCCTCCGTGATTTCAGATAAATACTTCATAGTATTCGTGCTGCGTTTGTTGGCCTGCGTCAAGGCGTAGTGTGCGGTAGCTATTTATGCTTATCTGTATAAGCATATGATGCGATTGAGTTAGGGTAGTCGTGCGACTTTGTTGGCCTGCGTCAAGGGTCGTGCGGATGGGTTTAATTCAATCAGGAAATGACGGGTTGAACTTGACTAGCGGACTATGGTTTGTTGGCCTGCGTCAAGGTCATAGGACGCTAGGGTAAAATATTATTGGGAATTTCAAATGTTGAAATTTACAATGAGATTGCATACCTTCTATGAGATAGTTGGATCCCGATACCCGCTGCGAGTAAGAGTTACTCCTGAGAGAGTTTTACACATTACAATTAGCCGATCAAGTAGGTGTCTAGAAGGTGTTAACGGGGTTACGTCCCTGGGAAAATGAGATTTATTTTAATTAGGTCTGTGCGAAAGCTCGGGGAACCTCCCTCAAAGTACTGGCACTGGCCTGACTGAAAGATTGGCGAACTTGTAAGGTGTAACTAATCCCGGCTAGTCTTTCCTTTTAGGGTTTGAAGGAAGATTTGACTAAAACAGTGGGAGACATCCTGATTAGATAAATTGATAACCAATCTAATCTTGTAAAAGCGCATGCTGAGTGTTTTCTTCTCTCTCTCTCCTGGTTGCGACTATGTCACGCCTTAATCAAGATAATAATACGGATGTATTGACCGAACCCGCTTGTTATACTGCGCTAAGGAACGTTGGTCCCGCTCCAACTTATAATTGTTATAAGACAGAGCAGGAAATAAGGGATTACCAGAATTCCCATGCCGCCCAAACGAAGAAATTGCATGTTGATGCATCTTCTTCGGGTGTGTTCATTACAGAGAACTGTTTCTCAGTATCCTTTACGTCATGGGTATGAGATACCGGATCAGGATCCCGCAAATGTAATTTGTTACATGGGCTACAGATAGGTAGAGAACTGAGAACGGGTGATAAGTTTCAAGAGTTGGAAATGGTGCAAGTGTTGCAGCCAAGTCTGTTGGTAGTTATCACCCTGTATTAACAAATACATTGATTCTGAACGAATGTTATTAGATACTGAACCTGATATACAACATCATATCAGTCTCTTTATTAGTAAAGAAGGATATAATTTTGTATTGTTGGATAATGTTTTGAACATTTCCTATATCAAGAGTTGATCGGTTCAGGCACGTTATCTAAAAGCATAGATGTTCTAAATCAAACTACAGTTCTTAACATACAGAATACACACAAGAGGAAGAGTTCAAGAAATGAACAGATCCTTCTTGAGGTATTATAGACTAGGTCATATCAATATGACCCGATTAGCTAAAGTTACATATAGATGCATATTTAAATTTGTTTGAATTTACATCTTGTGAAACTTGCCGGTCATGTCACAAAGATAAGATGACCACAACTCTGTTTATTGGAAACAGAGAAAGAGTTAGTGAACTCTTGGGATTGATACATGCTGATGTATGAAAGTCTCCTGTCTACACATGCCAAGACCGGTTCTTTGTACTTCATTACATTCTCTGATGATCTCTTAAGATTCAGACATATGTTCCTGTTGAAACACAAGTCCGAAGGTTCTGAGATATTCACAGAATATAAGTTAGAAGTAGAGAACCAAAAATGGGTAAAAGTATTATGTCCTTTGATGAGATCAGGGAGGAGAATACTTGAGCACGGAATTCCTGGACTATTCTAAAGGAGAATGAGATTCTCTCTCAGCATTACTCCTCTGTATACACCACAGCACCTCGGTGTATCGGGGGGGAGCAATCACACCCTATGTGATATGGTGCGCTCTATGATGAGTACTACTGAGTTTCCTATTTCCTTTTGGGAGTTATGCACTTGAGAAGCTGCATACCTATTGAATAGGGTTCCAATCAAATCAGTTACCTACCACTTTATATGTGATATGGAATGGGAAGAGCCCATATCTTAAGTATGTTTAGATTTGGGGTTGTCCAGCCTACGTCTAAAAGCATAATCCGGACAAGCTCGAGGCAAAGTCAGTTCTGTAGAAGTTTATTGGATATCCCAAGCATTCGTAAGGGAATATCTTCTACCTAACCGAGAAACAAAAGTTGTTTTGTTTCTCAGCATGCCACCTTTGTGAAAGGGAATTTCTTGTGAAGAAATTAGTGGACATGAGGTAGAACTGGAAAGAGTTCCAGCTATACAAACTGCAGCTGCTGATTTGGTAGAACCAAAGGATTCAATAGTAACCAACGAACCTCAGCCTCTCCGCCGATCTAGTAGGGTTCCTCACCCACCTAAGTGATACTTCGGTTTCTCTATGACAGTGGGAGCGAGGATTGCATCATGAGATGATGACCCAACTAGTTTCGACCTGGCCATCAGGAGTAGGACTCTGTAAGAATGGCTGGATACTTATCGATCTGAGATGGAATCCTTATATACCAACAAAGTATGGACTTTGGTTTCTTTATCTGAAGGGTTAAATCCCCATCAGGAGCAAGTATAACTTGAGAAGATTACTTGGTGTACATGGAAAAGTTGAGACTTTCAAAGCTATGCTTAAGTCTATCCAGATCCCACTTGCCACGGCTACATACCATGACTACGATATCTGGCGGTTGGGTGTCATGACTGCTTTTCTAAATGAAGATTTGGAAGAGAGCGTCTATAATTACACAGCCAGAGGGCTTCATAGACAGTGGGAGCAGCGGAAACGTGAGCAAGATATTTTATGTGATAAATCAGGCATCGCGGAGTTGGAACGTCTGTTTTGATGAAGTAGTCAAAGAGTTTGACTTCATCAAAATGGTAGATGAAACTTCTATATACAAAAAGGTAGTAGAGAGTATGGTGGTGATCCTCATAGAGTACGTGGATGACATACTTTTGATAGGGAAGGAGTTTCCTATGCTACGCTCGGTCAATCTCCTCTTATCACAATGATTCTCCATATAGGATCAAAGTGATACCTCCTAAATCCTGAGTTTTGGATCTATGAGATAGATCTAATTGGATGTTAGGATTCTCACAAGTTGTAGTGAGATGGTATCAATCGATCCTGGGGAGAATCACTGGAAAGGTTCTAGGGTGATAAGGACGACTGAATGTCAGTCGCAGGCATTGTCTTTACCCTCAGTAGAGAGACGGTATATTGGAAGAGTTCCAAGCTAGATACCGTGACTTACTAGACGATTAAAGGCAAGATACATCGTTACCAAGGATGCTACCAAAGAGGCAGTCTGGATATATAAGTTCATGAGATAAACTTCGTTCCTACCATTGTGTGACAATGAAGTTGTGGCTTATGCCAAGGAACCCCCCATCCCATCAGAAATCCAGATATAATTCTTAGGCAGTATCACCTGATCATGGAGATGGTTGATCTCCAGGGAGATCGAGGTTAGGAGAGTAGACACAGAGGACAATAGCGCGGATCCACTCACAAAGGCCTTTTTCCCATTAGAGACTATTTATGAGATGGTTAAGTATGAAATACTTCAACCACAGCTAATTGTTGGGTATACGATACCACAACAGATGGCCCTAGTGCAAGTGGGAGATTGTTAATTATATGTATGCCCTAGAGGCCATTAGTGTACATACTATGTATATTGTAGTGGATGCTTGGACATATATAGGGAGGACTTTCTTGCTCGACATGATAGTACGCTATCTGGTTGTACTTTATCTTAACATGTACTCTGATTGTCTCTATGTTACATGTTGATAAAGCCCTTAGGATAAGTACTCGACTACTGGGACTATGATGAGATCATACCAGTAGGGCCACGGTAGTCGACGAGTACATTCTATAACTGTTCCTAGTTGAGGGTGTATCGAGACAGGGCATTGATACACCAGAGTAGACTAGCGTATACGCATCTTGACCCATATGATGGGCGATGGATGATTCCATATCCATCGGTGTTTGACATCAAGGATGGTGTACGGGTGCTCAGTGGAGACTAGGTACACTGGATGGACTCGCCGAGAACTCCCAGATGGTATTATACCTCACGTCAGATGGCAGTTCTTCGGTGACACTGGTACAGAGTAGTCTGTTGACCCGAGATCGTCATAGAGTTTTGTGTGATTCCCACTGTTCTTTGATTTCCATCATACCACATCCAAGAGGGCATGCAAAAAGGTGGCTTTTGGGTACAGTCCTGAATCACATGGAGGCAATGACCGATAGGAGGGGATTCGTATCTCCCGATATAGGGAGTTGATGTTGCGCTGTGTTCGATTGGCTATAACTGGAAATCCCTGGCCAGGGTTGCTGAGATTTACTGGTAAGTGTTATCAGTAGTTTCTCGAACTGTTATAGACCTCATATCGACACGACTTATTAAGCTACTGGGGTCTGACGTTTACCACCCCTAGACGAGATATGCGACATATCAGACGACGAGACCGGACTGTACGGAAGTGTTACTAATTGGATTCGCAGGAGAATGTACAGGTTTGCTTGTTGATCTTCTGATCGCTCAATACCTGGGTGGCTGTTACGTTTAGCTGACTGCTTGCAGCTTGTGGGTGTTTGATATGATTATCACCTACTGCCGGCGTATTGACGATTCTTTAGAGTCTTACACAGAGGTTTCTTGACTAAGGCAAAGCGGAGTAGGGGCACATATGTGATATGTGTAGGACCGAGGATAATGCAATATGAGATACCGTATTCTATTCTCGCGATATTTGATATCAGCCGGGTTATCGGATCAAGTGTTGATTCGATGAATCGGTAAATGATATATTAGATGGTTATTTGTGAAATAGCCAGATTATCGGATCAAGTGTTGATTCGATAATTTAATGTATAATTATATATTTGATATATTAAATTACATTAACTAATATAAGCTCACTAAAAGATTCTTTTTCTCACTCGGGTAGTATATTGATATATATGCGATATATGTTAATTGTATTATTTTATTTTGTTACAATAAATATTGTATATGTGATGTATGATATTGTAACATATTAGGGTTATTAATGCAACATGTTTAGTGGAGATTAAACATGGTTAGGGTTTGATTTGGGTTAATCTATTCTAGAACCTTCTAGAAGGTTTTATTTTGTTTTGTGCAAAGATATTTGTTTTGATATTTTGCAAGATATTTGTTTAACCCAACCAAACCTTTAACTTTAGTTAAATCTCTACAAAGGTTACTTGAACCATGGTTGCATTTCTAACCTTATCATTACTTTCATTATTCATCACTAAAGGATTACTATTATTCATCATCTTCTTCTTCTTTGCAAAGCTTTCTTGCTTTGATTTTGGTGATGAAAGTGAGTGAGAATAAGAAAAAAAATGAGAGCTAAAATCCTACTTCATCATCCTCATCTATCCTTGCCATTTAGATGAGGGTGTTCATTTCATTTAGTGAGTGAGAGCTTGTGTTAATGAAACTTCAAGGTAGATCATCTTTGTTATCGAAGATCGGAAGCAAGCTTGCATCTTTCTCTTCGTGGAGCCTCTCTAGAGTCCGGATGCACGATGATCGCAGCGAAGGGACCTCAACACGGAGCTTAAGAAGTGAAGGAACGGATCTACAAAGGTTGTAATCCCTCTCACTTAGTGTTAAAGTGTTTAACATGCTTGTTTTCGCCTAATCTCTAGTCTAAGATCTTGGTTTAGGGTTGTTCGGCATGGCTAAATTTTAAATCGAGAATGGTTGATGCCTTATAGACCCTTGTGTGTGTGCATAGCAACCCTACATTTTTAGGGTATGATAAATATCTAAACCATTAAGAATTCTATACATAATCCATTTTAGTTTCTTTTTATTCTTTCTTATTAGCTCCCCTCTTCTTCAACTTCCTCCTCTTTCGTTTTAAAAAAAGAAAATATCAAAGAGAAAAATAATTAGTGAAGATTAAATTACAACCTAAGTTCTCTAAAGTAGCATCTTAAAGATGTTAGTTAATCTTCAAGGTAGTAAAGATTGGAGCCAAAGTTTGGAACTTCTCAAGGTGGATCATTTAGGAGATAAAGATCATCAAGCAAGCTTGTTCCCTTATCCAAACTAGGAGCTTCAAGGAGTTCATCAACTTTTCAAGTACAAAATAAAGCATTAAGATGTAAGATTCCTAATCATAGTAGTTAAACTCCTCTTTTGGTGTACGAGTTTAGAACTTTAGACAAATTATCATAGTTAGTTGTTAGTTGCTCTCTTGAATTTTGAAAATCTATGGTCGCTTGCTTCTAAAATCACAACATAGAGAGCACTTGCCTCTTTCACAAAAATCACATCAACCCTCATTAAAACATTGTCTTTAGTCTTCCTCCCTACCTCTCTTCCAAAAATCGATCATATACCCCTACGTGTGTGTAAAGTCATCGTCACCGTCGGAGAATTCAATTCAAGCTATCATACCCTTGCCTTAATCCCTTAGTTCTACTTTTTATTAATGATGGACGGATTCGCTCACACATTTTTCATGCGACCACTAATGCTTGGTTAGGCACCAATCAACCGATTACCGAATGTATGAGTTTAGGGGTAAATAGCACATGCCAGATCTCTTGCTTATTTTTTTTTCATTGCAAGATTGGACTTATTTTTTTTAGTGATTATTTTTTTTCGTGGTTAGCTTTAAATCCCGTTTTTTCTTTAATATTTAGGCTTTCAGGTAAGTGTACTTCCAGATATTCTCTGCTATCCTAAGTTTCAAGATGTGTGTTTGTGTAATTTGTAGGGTATATACCCACTAAGCTTGGACTTAAGAATAAAAACTTATTTTTCAGACTTATTTTTTCCTCAGATTCAATAACTCCATCATCTCACTCAACCTTTGGGAATCGAGTTCATGATCACCTATTACTAGCTTAATTCACAAACATCTCTTTTTCTTATTCTTCTTAAATCTCTTTCTTTCTTTTATATACATTTTTCACTTTCTTTATTTTCATTTTCAAATTTTTCTTCTAAAAAGAAACTACGAAAATCTAAAATAAAATGAAAAAGAAAGAAAGATGAGAAGGACCTAAGAAAACCTTTATAAAAAACTTTGTACAAAAAAACCCATCCCTACACTTGTTTTAGACAATGTCCTCACTGTCCTCTACCCTGTATTCTACCTTAAAATCATGAAATCACGTGTGATCAACAGAGCAATTTCCTCAGAAAATAAGTATTGGAATGAGAAAAGAGGAAGAAAGATTTTGTTGGGATATGCCAGCGCCCTAGCCATCAAACCGTGGCCGAATGTGGAACAAATTTTTTCTAAAGTGGCGCTAATGGAACCCTATCCTACGGATCTACCATTAACCCTAGACTAGCAATCAATATAGAAGAGTTTAGAAGGTTATACCGAATGATCTGTGTCCTTCAGTCTACCTTTATCCCAAGCTCCTATAGGCCTCCTTGATCAAGCTTGATCTCCGGTCTTCCTCCATCGAAGATGATCCAACTGAGAGTCTATGAATCGAGCTCCAATCTCATAGCCAAGGTAATTAAGATACCTAGTTCGCTAAACTAGATAACCAACATGAAGTAAAGAGTGATGAAGGATTATTTGTCTCAAAACACCCTAGGTTTCTCAACACATGAGATATTTAGGGTAGAGGTAGAAGAAGATGCAAGAGGATGAGAGTATGAAGCAAAGAGCAAGTCAAGAAAATAGGTAAGTGTTGTGTGATATTATCAAGCATGCTAGCAACTCAAGAAAAAATATCTCCTTACCAAAAATATCTCACAACACTTACAAAATATCAAGCATGCCTCAATAATACACCATGAGTCACACCCATGAGTCACCAAGTGAGTCATGCTTGATATTAAACGCCACATGCAACTTAGCCTCCACCTCATTAACCATTTAACCCTAAATGTTAAAACAAAATGAGGTGTTATCTTCTAGAATCAATCTTGTAATAAATTACAAGAATGCCCCTCATCCGTATATACATACCTGCATCCGTATTCCGAAAAATACGAATACAAAAAGACGAAAATAATCCAACAATATAATACTGGGATCTGGTTTAAACCAAAACCTACTAGTATTATCCGTCCGAATTATGATACGTGCACAAGTGCACGTATATCATCGAACCCTACCGTAAAACCATACGGCCTCTATATCGTTTCGCCCGAAGCAGGGTGTTAGTGTATATGCCCTAGGGGCCATTATTGTATCATACTAGTTTGTATATTACTTAATGGAAGCTTGGGATATTCACATGTATATAACAGTCTTGCTAAACATGGTAGTATGCTACTTGGTTATTCTATCTTAATATGTGAGTATACGTATTGATAGAGCTCTTAGGATCTTGCTTGACTACCAGCGTTATGATGGCAGTCACACTAGTGGGGGCTGGGTAGTCTACAATCACATCCTTATTCAGGTCCCTAGTCGTAGGATTATCGAGACAGGGTATCGATACTCCGGAGTAGACTAGTGTATACGCTTCTCATCGCAGTTGGGGAGATGGTCTGTCGCATAGCCGTCAGTACGTCGTACTGGAGATAGTATGCAGGTGCTCGTTAGGTTACGGGTACACCGGACAGGACTCACAGGGAACTATTGGTTGGTTTTATACCAGTCGTTAGTGAACAGTTCCCAGGTGACATGAGTACAGCATAGTCCGCAGACTTTACACTGCTACTTCGTCTCGAGTGTGTCCCACTGTTCTTAGATTGCTACCCTACCACGGCTCAAAGGAGTCGTGCAAACAGGTAGCAGTTAGGTGCAGTCCCGAGCACTTGGAGGCAGTGGCGGTTAGACAGGATTCGTCTCTCCCGGTATTGGGGGTTGATATCGTGCTGTGTCAGAGAGCCATTACGCAAAGTCCCTGGCTAGGGCAAGCGAGATTTGCTGGTAGGTTCCAGTAGTTTCTCAGGGTGTAATGGGCTTCGCTCCGACACGACTTATACCGCTATTAGGAGACTGACGCTTGCCGCCCCCTAGGCCCGATATGCGATAGTCTTAGACGAACGGACCGGACTGTATGGAGATTGTCACAGCTGACTCAGTAGGAGTTCGGATGGGTTTCCTCATCGGCCTTCTTATCGACATCTACCTGGGGACCGTTACGTACAGCTAGTGCCGCTTGCGGTCTGTGGTTAAACCCACTGCCAGCGTAGTAGTCGAGTCTCTAGAGTCCCACACAGAGAGTTTCCCTACTCCAGGCGAAACGATATAGAGGTCGTATGGTTTTACGACAAGGGTTCGGACGCATACGTGTGTTTACACACGTACGACATCCGGACAGTTTTTACTAATCGGCTTTGGTTTAAGCCAGTTACTAGTATCCGGTTATTGGATTTATACAGTCTAAAGTTTTTCCGTGTTTTCACGGATAGGAGGGGCGTTCTCGTAATTGCGCAAGAAGCTTCTAGAAGGTGGTGACTAAGGGGGTTAAGGTGGCATATACATTGAATGAGATTAGTGAGTCATATGGATGATTCATCCATGTCATTAATGCATCATAAATGCTTAATGACTCATGGAGATGAATCACCATTAGATATTTATCAAGCATGGTTGTAAATCATTTTCTTTTCTTTTCTTGATAAATAATAATGCTTGATATATATTATGATAGCGCACTTTCTCATCTAATTATTATGTTCATCTTCTCTCTCCTCAAGCTCTCTCTCTTCAAACCCTAATCCTCCCCTCTCATGTGTTGAGTACAAGGATTAGATTAGACTACTTAATCCTTAACCATTCTCTATATCACCTAGGTTACTTGGATTAGCACTTCAAGAAACCTAGTTACCTCTAGTTTGAGGTGAAGCTTGTAGTAAAGCTCTCGGGTGGATCTTCTACTACTTAGAGAAGGCCGGAGAGGACGTGGAGAACGACAAGACGAAGGACTCGGTTATATAGGTATAATCACTTAACATAGTAGTTAACACTTCTATGGTTTCTTGTTAGTTATTGTTTATACAAAGATTCTCGGTTAGTCGATGTTTACGCCTAAAACAAGATCGTTTTTCATTATTCCGCCTCCCCGCAAGTCGTGGGGTGTTGTACATCGACTTACAGTGGTATCAGAGCCTCGATAAACAATAATTAACTCATTAGCAAAGTCGTAAGTATTTCGAACGCAAAAAAGAACCGGAAACATCATCGTTTTGCACAGTTTCTATCGAAATTAAAACAGGCCCTAAAAATTTTTCAGGGACCTGCAGAATAACAAGAAGGAAATTATAGGAGCACTCAAGAAA
The DNA here is from genome assembly GCA_030015575.1 of Agapanthus africanus. Classification (NCBI taxonomy): domain Eukaryota; kingdom Viridiplantae; phylum Streptophyta; class Magnoliopsida; order Asparagales; family Amaryllidaceae; genus Agapanthus; species Agapanthus africanus. The sequence continues at coordinate 80,460,637 of JASDDO010000026.1, read as the reverse complement.
TTCGGTCGCGTAACTCGGCTAACTTGCCACGGAACCACGGCGGATCCATGCGATCGGCCGCGGATCCGCGGCCGAGTTAGGGCCGAGTCGGCCCAAATTTCTTTAGTGACCTTATGGTGTTAACAGTGATATTTCTGGATATTTTATTTTCTGCTAAGATCTCAGGTGCACAGAGAAGTTTTGCAGTAGAATCTAAAGTGTTTTGCTCGATCAAAATTTTGCGATGTTTGCTAATATGATTATATCTGTGATTGTATAATGTGTTCGTAAACCTCCCCTAACTGCTAGTATGTCGGTTGGCAGGGGGTTGCACATTTCTGTAATGGTTTTTATCTGTTTGTGGATGTGAACTGTATTGGACTGTTGTGATGATTAGCCGGGGTTTGTGATGGGTTATTATTTTAATTCATTCGATGTAATTGTAATATGTTGTAATATTATTTTGCGGGGCACATCCAGGTTGCGGTTGTAGCCACCGTTGTATTATTTCATTTTACTGTTTTTGCTCCTAGGACAGACCCAAGGTGGGGTGCACAAACTACCGGGCGGGTAGTTTGCCGTACCCGTAGGGGTTTAGGGTGGGGGTAATGGCTATTCATCACAACTGTGTAATCCGTCTTTTGTTGCAGGCTCTAAACAAACGCGAATTGCTTGCAAATCCAATAAAGTTCATATGAGATCTGGAATGCCTATTATTGCGTCTCACGAATGTACAATATCTATATATGATAGTTATTTAGACGTCACTTATGTTTTACACCCGCGCTAGCCCAGCCCCCGCTCTGTCGTTAGTTAAGTAACCTAACGGGTGATGACGGGACCCAGTGGCGAATGCGGATGGCATAAGAGGACGTTGTATTTTCGTTGTTTTCTGCAATGATAGGTTAAATGATGGGACGTATTATTTTAATGCAAAGAAAATAAACCAAAGTTGAATCGTTGGAACAATTTAAAAGAAAACACTCGGTTATTTTAAAAACAGAAATTTTTAATTGCGGAGCTTTAACCACTCCTTTTAAAAAGCTATCAGGTTCCTTCGGTTATATCAAGTTCACTACATTCATAGTTTCGCCAAAACCAGTCGTAGCCCTCCGTCATTTCTTATGGATGGTCAGTAGTATTCAAGCTATGTTTGTTTGGCCCTTAGTCAAGACATAGTGTTTGGTAGCTGCTGGGGTATTCATTTGTTGCATAGATAGATGAGTTGGTTTGGGACAGTCGTATTACTTTGTTTGGCCCTTAGTCAAGAGTATATACGAGTGGGTTCAAATTAACAGGATAATGATGGGTAGAACTTGACATGTGACTTATGATTTGTTGGCCCTTAGTCAAGGTCATAAGAACATGGGGCAAAAATCCACATCGGGAATTTCTAAAGAAACTGAAATTTGCAAAGAGATGCATACCATTTGGAGTTTGATGAATGTTGGTAGGATTCCTTCAGCATTATCAGACAATGATATTTGGATCCCGATCCTACTGTGAGTATATGCTACTTATCAGGAGATTCGTCACTTAACGATCAATGCTATAAACCAAGTAGGTGCCAAGAAAGGTGTCAGCGGGGTTACGCCCCCAGAGAAAAGAGGTTATTTAATTAAGGAACTTCACGAAAGCGTTAGAAAACCTCCCTCGAAATATCGACACTGGCCTGGCCGAACGGTTAAGCAAGTATTGTGCGGTGAGAATGGTCCTGGCTAATTCTTCTTTTATGGTTTGAGGAAGAATTCGAGAAACAGTGGGAGCCATCCAGTTTAGATAAATTAAAAACCACTCTAAACTTGCATGAGCATCATGCTAAAGTGTTTTCTTCTCTCTCTCTCATTGCAGCGACCTTATGACCATGACTAGGTTACACTAGATAACAAGTTGACTGAATCTAACTTTTTTGACTGGCAAAGGTCTGTCCAGATGTCCATTGCCTATGACAAGCTGGACCACCCTATTACTACTCAAGATCCCGCCGTCCCAGGTCCAGTTTCCACCGTCGCGGATATGGATATCCGTCAGACAAGGGAAAAGGATAAAGCGAAAGCCAAGTGCCTCGTGTTGGCTTCAGATGATGGTATATACCAGAAGCAGCACGAGAAGATGGACTCAGTTTCCATCTTTCTCCATAACAAAGATTTATATGGAGAGCAATCTTATATCGCAAGATATGAGACCTCGAACGAATTAATTCAAGCGAGGTTGGCTGTCGGGTCATCTGTAGGGGACGACGTCCTTATAATGACTAGCTATATTGATGAGCTCAAGGACCTGGAGACCACGTTGGGAAACAGGTCATACGCTGACTTATTTCCACAATCCCTACCCTCTACTTACACCCTGAAAGAAACCAGGGAGACACAAGCTCTGCTTAATGGGGGACCTTCTTCTTCTACATCCAGGGCGAAAGCAAAGGGTGAAAAGAAAAAGACCTTTATAAAGCCGATATACGGTGTCAGTAAAGTAAGAGGAAGGGAAGAGCAAAAGTTTCGGGACATGGTAAGGAGGGATATTCCTATTGTTATGGGAACGGGCATTGGCAGAAGGATTGCAGGGCTTTGGAAGCCAGTAGCCAGGATACGAAGCATGTTGTGGCTTCAGCCTCAAGTGTGTTTGTAATTGAGAACTGTTTGTCAATTAACTCTACTTCCTGGGTACTTGATACCGGAGCAGGATCTCATATCTGTAATTCATTACAGGCTTTGAGAAACCGTAGAGTTATAAGGGTAGGTGATTTGTCTCTCAGAGTTGCAAACGGAATGAGCGTGGACGCTGAATCCGTGGGAGAATATCACCTAGGTTTGACAAGTGGGCAGATATTGATTCTACGTAACTGTTTGTATGTACCTAGTTTGACTTGTAATATCATATCAGTGTCCTCACTTTCGAGAGAGGGATACGATTTTACATTCGTAAGCGATATAGTTCACATCCACCTAAATCAAGTTCAGATTGGGTCCGGTACATTAGATAACGGTATATACGTATTGAGTCAAGCTCAGGTTTTCAATGTCCAGAACACACTTAAAAGAAAGTCTCCAGAGATAAATCAGGCCTTTCTTATGGCATTGTAGACTAGGTCACATCAATGAAACACGGTTGACGAAGTTACATAGAGAAGGATATTTGAATCCGTTCGAATATCAATCTTATGCTACTTGTGAATCTTGTCTCATGGGAAAGATGACAAAGACTCCGTTTACTGGACACGGAGTAAGAGCAAGCGAGCTCTTGGGACTCGTACACAGTGACGTGTGCGGTCCAATGTCTACACATGCGCGAGGTGGTTATTCCTACTTCATTACTTTTACGGATGATTTTTCTAGGTATGGATATATCTTCTTAATGAAGCATAAATCCGAGGCCTTTGAGAAATTCCAAGAATACAAGAATGAAGTAGAAAAATAGACAGGCAAAAGTATAAAGACACTGAGATCTGATCGAGGTGGTGAATACTTAAGTGCCGAATTCCTGGGTTACTTAAAAGAGAATGGTATTCTCTCTCAGCTTACTCCTCCATACACACCACAACACAACGGTGTATCGGAAAGGAGGAATCGAACCCTATTGGATATGGTTCATTCCATGATGAGTAAGGCTGAGTTGCCACGATCTTTCTGGGGTTATGCACTAGAATCAGCTGCATATCTTTTGAACCAGGTTCCAACCAAGACTGTGCCTACCACACCATATCAGATGTAGAGTGGGAAGAAACCCTGTCTAAAACATTTTAGGACATGGGGATGTCCAGCTTTTGTAAAAAAGCAGCATCCGGACAAGCTCGAGGCACGCTCAGTACAGTGTAAGCTTGTGGGATATCCAAAGAACTCCAAGGGATATTATTTCTATTACGCAGAGGAATGAAAGGTTTTTGTTTCTCGTCATGCCCACTTCTTAGAAGCTGCATTTTTAGAAAATCAGAAGAGTGGGAGTGCAGTAGAACTAGAAGAAATTCCAGAACCACAAGCTGTTACTGAAAGTTTGGTAGAACAAGAAGTTTCAGAGGAAAGGGACATACCAGCGCCTATCCGCAGAAGTAGTAGGCAGTCTCATCCGCCCGAGAGATACTACGGTTTTCTCATATACGGGGATCGAGAAGATTGCGTCATTGATAATGATGACCCTACTAGCTTCCAGCAAGCCATTCAGAGCGGCGACTCGGTAAAATGGCTGGATGCAATGCGGACCGAAATGGAGTCCATGTACACTAACAAAGTATGGACTTTGGACGTTGCTCCAGATGGGGTAAAACCCGTAGGATGCAAGTGGATCTTCAGAAAGAAGATTGGTGTAGATGGACAGGTTGAAACCTATAAGGCTAGACTTGTTGCAAAGGGTTTCCGTCAAAGACCTGGTTTGGACTATGACGAAACCTTTTCTCCAGTGGCTATGCTCAAATCCATTCGGGTCCTTCTTGCTATTGTTGCCTTCCATGATTATGAGATCTGGCAGATGGACGTAAAGACGGCCTTTCTAAATGGAAATTTGGAAGAGAGCGTCTATATGGATCAGCCAGAGGGATTCATTCAGAGTGGGAGCAGCGGTAAAGTATGCAAGCTGCTTAAGTCCATTTATGGACTAAAGCAGGCATCGCGGAGTTGGAACATCTGTTTTGATGATACAGTCAAAGAATTCGACTTTATCAAAAATCCAGATGAACCATGCATATACAGTAAGATTGTAGAGGGAGTTGTTGTATTTCTCGTCTTGTACGTGGATGACATTCTCCTAATAGGAAATGATATTCCTATGCTACAGTCAGTCAAAAGATTCTTGTCACAGAAATTCTCCATGAAGGACCTGGGTGATGCCACCTACATTCTGGGGATCCAGATCTATCGTGATAGATCAAAGAGGATGTTGGGACTTTCGCAGTCTAGGTACATAGACACCATATTGAAAAGATTCAGTATGGAAGATTCTAAGCGCGGTAACTTACCGGCTTGTCACGGAATCACCCTCTCCAAAGAGATGTCTCCCAAGACTGATTTGGAAAGGGAACGCATGTCGATTATACCCTACGCTTCTGCGGTAGGCTCTATAATGTATGCGATGTTATGTACCAGACCAGATGTAGCATACACGCTGAGCGTTGTAAGCCGGTATCAGGCAAACCCAGGGGAGAATCACTGGATAGCAGTAAAGAACATTCTCAAGTACCTGAGGAGGACTAAGGAGATGTTCTTGGTATATGGCGGAAAAGACCTCCAGATCGAGGCCTTTGCTGACTCCGGCTTCCAGAGTGACAAGGATGACTCCAAGTACATATCGGGTTATGTCTTTACCCTCAATGGAGGGGCGGTCTGTTGGAAGAGTTCCAAGAAGGACACCGTTGCTGACTCAATGATGGAAGCGGAGTACATAGCTGCTTGCGATGCCGCAAAAGAAGCTATCTGGATGAAGAAGTTCCTCACAGAACTTCAGGTGGTTCCTACCAGTGTTGGTCCAATACCTCTGTATTGCGACAACAACGGCGCTATAGCTTTAGCGAAGGAACTCAGGTCCCATCAGAAGTCCAGACACATCTTAAGGCAGTATCACCTGATCAGGGAGATCGTAGATCGCCAGGAGATCGAGGTAAAGAGAGTAAATTCAGAGGATAACATTGCTGATCCATTCACGAAGGCCCTACCTCAGATTCAGTTCGAGAGGCTACTCGAGATCATTGGTCTTCGATATGCCAATACATGGCCCTAGTGCAAGTGGGAGATTGTTAGTGTATATGCCCTAGGGGCCATTATTGTATCATACTAGTTTGTATATTACTTAATGGAAGCTTGGGATATTCACATGTATATAACAGTCTTGCTAAACATGGTAATATGCTACTTGGTTATTCTATCTTAATATGTGAGTATACGTATTGATAGAGCTCTTAGGATCTTGCTTGACTACCAGCGTTGTGATGGCAGTCACACTAGTGGGGGCTGGGTAGTCTACAAGCACATCCTTATTCAGGTCCCTAGTCGTAGGATTATCGAGACAGGGCATTGATACTCCGGAGTAGACTAGTGTGTACGCTTCTCATCCCAGTTGGGGAGATGGTCTGTCGCATGATTGAATGATTTTTCTCGGATTGGATGTAAGTAAAAGCAAGTATCGAATCAATTGTTTCCCGATAACGGTTTCATTTGATCGATAACAGTATCTTGTATCGGTATTTAGAAAATTGTATAAAGAAATCACAACCAAAGAATTATATTTGACCGCAATCAATTACGGTGTTAGTTGTAGATCGTATGTGAGTGCGGATCGTCCACAGGGACTGTGCGATTCGTTTCAATGTTCGATTTTTTTGAATTGAAAAGTTAATCGAAAAGAAAAGAAAGCATGATTCAAGATTTATCAATTGTTCAAGTGTCACTATTCTATTCAAGAATGAAGAAAAAGATAAACAATCAAGAATCGGGTTTCGATGATATTTCCAACAAAATGTCAAGAATCTAAATGAGGCTCGTAGGAATCGATCGGATCTATAGACGTGATGTAATCTCAAGATTTCGTGTACTTGTCCTTCGAAGGATTGATACTAGATCGATGATAATCGATGAGAGTTAGGGCTTTCTCATGAAACTAGGGTCTCATCGTTTAACCCTTGTTCTTTCATCGATATCATTCACATTCTAGCCTCTAGCAATTTCAAGAAACGATCGTAACTCCCCAATCTCGAGCAATATCATTCAAGAAAGCATCGCAACGAATTGGGTTGTCGGTTCTTGAACTTGCTAGGGTTTACAAAACTCGTAGGATTCAAGAATCGATTTAAGATATTTTACATCATCATTCTATTGATCGTCTCGACTCCTTGACGAGCGGAGTATTACTCAAACATCACAACAAGAATTACAACTAGATATTTAGATTGAATCATGATGCAAGAATTTAAAGAAAACAAGATAAAAGAATATCACCTTTTATTTATATCAACAATTTGATTACAATCGCTCAAGAACTACAAGAGGAAGAACTAAATTGTCGATCTGGCGTCGCTCGGCTCCGTGAGTCGCGGATCAGCTTGGACCACTTGCTCTGTTGAAGATCGGCTCCGCTCATAAAAGGTTGCAAGGCTTCTTGCTTGATTGGGTACTTGGAATCTTGGCTTTTGATTGGAATTAGGGTTATGGTTTCATACAAGCCTTGTCACTAGACTTGTGGAAGAAGATGAAGAAAGAGAGTGAATGGCTCTAGATTGGCTAAAGATGATAAGATCCATAACCCTAGGTCTAGGCTTCTATTTATAGACTTCCCAAACCCTAGGTCTAGGTTTGAAATTACAATTTTCTCCAAAAGTTTGTTGAGGAGTTTCTAGAAAGAGTTTGTTAGGAGCTAGCTTAGGTTTTAAGCTAGGATTAATTAAGCTTAGAAAACCCTAGTTTGCTGATCTGGCAGAAGCCTCTGGAGTCTTCTGGAACTTGAAGTACATTTCTGAACTGTAGGAGCTGAGGTAAGCATTGTGCAGCAAAATTTGGTGGATGACGTGACAAGACGGCCGCGGAACCGCGGCCTAAGCCGGCTTGCGCCGCGGTTCCGCGGCCATGTTGGCTCTTTGTGGCTTGGTTCTTCTGGTGTGGTCTAGTGATGATATTTGGGGCTTCATATGATATGTTGAATTGTATTTTGTCTTTTGGATTGCTACCAGAACTGAAATCATTGAGTTGGCGTAATGTTTGATCGGTACCATGTAAATTTTTGGCCTTTCTTCTGGATTTTCCTGCACAGATCTTAAAACAAGTGTTGCGCAATATAGAGATGATGCGATGCCATGAAATGCGGTCAATTTCCTTTATAGTGCCGGTTTTAGAGTCTAACACATGTAATCTGATATTTTACGACTGTTTTGCTAATATGTGAAATATGAATGCCGAACACTTCTATATGAATGCAAATGATAGGGAAATTGCCGTGTTAAAAATACAATATTTTCGACTAATCAAATTCCCCCAAACTTAATTTCGATCGTCTCGAGCGAACTTTTTATTAAAAAGAGAAGGAGAAAATAAAGAAAGAGAAAAACTAACTAGCACACTTTCGTAGGCAACACGATTGCACTGAGCACGTGCAACAAGCCTTTAAACCTCTAGGTGTCCCTAGGAGGAGGAGTGTTGTCTCCTGAGGGTTTTCAGCGGATTGCACCCACAAAATCCAATAATAAAAGAAAGATCATGAATATTACATTTAAAGACAAGACTTGTAGAAGAAAAGCCTTGAAAATTAGGGTTTCCAACTAAGCTAGCTTTTCGGTTGTCATGAGCCCTATCTTAATGGTCATGAAAAGATGTCAGAAATCACGTCCTCCCTCAATAAAACATCGTCTTATTCTTCATTCCTATCTTTCTTCCAAAAATCGATCATATAACCCTGCATGTGTGTAAGGACATCCCTACACCCGGAGAATTCAATTCAAGCTATCATACTCTTGCCCATCAGCCTCAGTACTTTTTAATTAATGAATATTTAGATGAGATTGCTCACACACTTTCATGCGACCGTTAATACTTCTTGAGGTACTAACCGACCGATTACTCCTGTGCTTGCTTACTTGGTGTATTTTCCTCGTCTTGCACCACCTCAGGCATAGCAGTGACTCCCAGACCAGTTGGCCTTAGGGCACTAGGTGAAGAGGCACCCTCGCTATACATTTTTATTTACCTCGGCGATAACAAAACCAGTGTCCATTTTTCTCACCACTTTATATATATATATATATATATTATTCATTTTTTCTTTTTATTTCCTTCATACATCGGCTTTAAGACAAGAGCATTTCAAGGTATCCTCTACTATCCCAGGCTTCAAGACGTGTGTAAGTGCGAATAGCAGGGTATCAACGTTCAATATGTTTGGATTTCAGAATAGAAACTATTTTTCAGACTTATTTTTATCCTCAGATTAGTGACGTCCTTCATCTTACTAACCCTTGGGATAACGGCTCATAAATACTTATTACTAGTTCGTATAAGAAAACTTCTAATTTTCTTAGTTTTCTAAAAATTTTCTAATCTTATGGATGTAATTGTTCATTATCTAAACTTTTATTATCTTATTTATATACAAAAAAGAATGTAAATATTAAAATATTTTTATATTTGAAAATTTTTAAATTTTTGTGGGTTTTGAAAATTTTTAAATTTTTATAGATTTTTAAAAGAAATGTTTTGTGCTTATGCAGATGATATGCAAATGATGCAAAAATAAGCACAAACCTCCCCCAAACTTGATTTCAACAGTGTCCTCACTGTTGCCAATCGCTATACCTACAAAAACTGTAAGCCTGGGGGGGAATTATTAGTGGGGGCAAAATATATAAGCGAAGAACTTCCCCCAAACTTATTCTTTTCACTTACCTTCATTCAAAACATGATGTAGTGATATACACGATATGAAGGTGAGACGGAGGAATTTTAATCCAAATAAACTGGCTCTTGTAAGAACAAGAGCTCCTCCGTGGGGTCAGTGGAAAAATACGGCTTTAGTCTATGTCCATTTACTTTAAAAAATGTGTCGTTTTTAACATTTTCTACTTCTACTGCCCCGTGCGGGTATACAGACCGCACAATAAAAGGTCCCTTCCACCGAGATCGGAGCTTACCCGCGTGAAGGTGTAATCGTGAATCGTAAAGAAGGACTTGTTGACCAGGTGAAAATGTTATCCTCAAAATGTTTTTATCGTGAAAAACCTTAGTCCTATTCTTTACAATTACAGCGTTATCATAAGCTTCATCGCGGAGTTCGCTTAGCTCATTTAGTTGCAGCTTCCGAAAATTGCAGGCTTGGTTTAGATCAAAGTTTATTTCTTTTATAGCCCACAATGCTTTATGCTCTATCTCGACGGGTAGATGACATGCATTCCCAAACACTATCCTATATGGAGACATCCCTAGGTCGGTTTTATATGCAGTCCTGAATGCCCAAAGAGCATCCGTCAGTTTGGTCGACCAGTCTTTTCTATTCTTAGCAACAGTTTTCTCCAGGATAAGTTTGATCTGTCTGTTTGAGATTTCAGCCTGCCCGCTCGTTTGGGGATGATAGGGTGTAGAAAGTCGGTGGCTGATTGCGTATTTCCGCATCAGAGTCTCGAAAGATCTGTTGCAGAAATGTGTCCCATTATCGCTAATAATAGCCCGTGAGTGTCCAAATCGCGAAAAGATATTCTCTTTCAAGAATTTAATGACAACTTTCTTGTCATTAGTGCGACATGGAATGGCTTCAACCCACTTTGAGACATAATCAACCGCCAGCAGTATGTACAAATTCCCAAAGGAGTTGGGAAAAGGACCCATAAAATCAATGCCCCAAACATCGAAGATTTCAACAACCATGATGGGTTGTTGAGGCATTTCATTTCTCCGGGAGATTCTACCCGTATACTGACACTGTGTACAGGTTTTGCAATACTCAAATGCGTCCTTGAATAAGGTCGGCCAATATAATCCACATTGCAAAACCTTTTCCGCCGTCTTTTTAGGACCGAAGTGACCCCCACAGGCCTGATCATGACAAAAAGAAAGAACACTCTTGAACTCTTCTTTCGGGACACACCGGCGAATGATCTGATCAGGACAATATTTAAACAAATAGGGATCATCCCAGTAAAAGTGTTTTACTTGGGATAGAAAACGGTATTTGTCCTGTTTTGACCAATCGCTCGGTATAAGTCCCGTGACAAGATAGTTCACAATATCCCTGAACCAGGGTTCATTGGATACGTTCAAGAGTTGTTCGTCAGGGAACGAATCATTGATCGGCAGGGTCACAGGGGAAGAAATGATGCGTGAAAGATGGTCGGCTACTACGTTTTCACATCCTTTCTTATCTTTGATAACAAGATCAAATTCTTGTAACAGAAGGATCCAACGTATTAGTCGACCTTTTGCATCTTTCTTTGCCAGAAGATGTTTTAAGGCGGAATGGTCAGTGTACACAACTATAGATGAGCCAATTAAGTAAGGCCTGAATTTTTCTAATGCAAATACAACCGCTAAAAGTTCTTTCTCAGTGGTTGTATAATTGATTTGAGCATCATTCAGGGTCTTACTTGCATAGTATATCACGTGTGGCATCTTTTCGATGTGCTGTCCTAAGACTGCACCTACTGCAAAGTCGGATGCGTCACACATCAGCTCAAAAGGGTAGTCCCAATTTGGAGACGATAGAACGGGGGCTGAAGTGAGTGAGTGTTTAAGTGAGTCGAAAGCTGTCTCACAGTCCGAGTCAAAGTGGAAGGTCGTATCCTTGGCCAGGAGAAGAGTTAAAGGTCTAGCAATTTTGCTAAAGTCCTTAATGAATCTCCTATAAAAGCCCGCATGGCCAAGGAAAGATCGAATATCTTTGACGCTTTTGGGATGAGGGAGGTTTTGAATGACATCTATCTTAGCTCTGTCAACCTCAATGCCTTTCTGTGAAATAACATGTCCAAGTACAATTCCTTCTTGGACCATGAAATGGCATTTTTTCCAGTTCAAAGTCAAGTTCTTCTCTTTGCAACGAGTAAGAACAGCGTCAAGATTCGATAGGCAATCAGAAAAAGAGTCTCCAAAAATCGAGAAATCGTCCATAAAAATCTCCAGAAAATTCTCTACCATATCAGAGAATATCCCCATCATACACCGCTGAAAGGTAGCGGGAGCATTGCATAACCCAAAGGGCATGCGACTGTAAGCAAACGTACCAAAAGGACAAGTAAAAGTGGTTTTATCTTGATCCTTTTTGGCGATGAGGACCTGATTATAGCCTGAGTATCCGTCCATAAAGCAATAATACTCTCGTCCTGCTAAGCGTTCCAGCATCTGATCAATGAATGGTAGAGGAAAGTGGTCTTTCCTCGTGGCAGCATTGAGTTTTCTATAATCAATACATACACGCCACCCAGTTTGGGTGCGTGTCTGAATCAACTCATTTGCCTTATTGGTTATAACAGTGATGCCGGATTTCTTAGGAATGACATGTATAGGACTCACCCATTGGCTATCGGAGATGGGGTATATAATACCATTATCTAGGCATTTGACAATCTCTTTCATCACCGCTTCCTTCATGACGGGATTTAACCGTCTCTGTGGTTCTCGGGTTGGTCTGGCATCATCCATCACATGTATATGATGTTCAACAATCAAGGGACTAATCCCTTTGATGTCCGCCATACTCCAACCGAATGCCTCTTTGTTAGATCTCAATACCGATAAAAGTGCATTCTCTTGCTCTGATGCAAGAGAAGCGGAAATGATAACCGGTAAAGACTCATTCTCACCTAAATAAGCATATTTAAGATGAGAAGGTAATATTTTGAGATCTAATTCAGGCGGAGAAATAATAGAAGGAGGGATCATCGAGTGATTTTTGGAGTTACAAAGAAGCTCAGAGCCTGTGAAAGATACAGACTCGGGTGGAGAAAAGTCAGGAGTGTCGGACTCAAGTGTAGGAAAAGTGTCCTCACTAAGATCATGTGTAAGATCAAGCAGAGATGTGGTAATGTCGTCGAGATCTAAAAAGCAAAGATCCTCAGCTCCACAACTATCGGGAGCGATCTCGTGGACAGAGCACACATCTAGAATATGAGCAGAGGGTTCTGATGGCTGACTTCCAACTTTGTAGATATTTAGTTCAATTGTCATATTTCCAAATGATAAGTTCATTGAACCATTTCTACAGTTTATAACAGCGTTGGAAGTGGCAAGGAAAGGACGACCCAGAATCACCGGAATTTGGCCCCGGGGGTTTGCTACAGGCTGTGTATCGAGTACAATGAAGTCTACAGGGAAAACAAATTCCCCGACCTTTATCAACACATCCTCTAGTTCACCCCTTGGTTTGGTGATTGAACGGTCTGCCATTTAGAGAGTGCAGTGAGCAGGTTTCAACTCTCCAATCCCTAATTGCTCATATACAGAATATGGGAGTAGGTTAACACTTGCGCCAAGGTCTAAAAGAGCACGATTTATGTTCTTACCCCCAATAGAAATCGATATTGTAGGACATCCTGGGTCCTTACGTTTCTTTGGTAGCTGGGGAATAAAAGCAATGCTAATATTATTAGACATAAAGACCTTCTTCGGCACTTGAGTCTTCCTCTTCCTAGTGCACAAGTCCTTAAGAATTTTTGCATAAGTGGGGACTTGCTGAATCGCATCTAGGAGAGGGATATTGATGTTAACCTGTTTGAACATTTCTATTATTTTCTCCATATGTGGACTCGTTCTATTACCCCTTAACCGATTCGGGTAAGGTGCTTTTGCAATGAGCGTCGGGTCCATCATAGGAGAAGGAAGAGGGGGTAGACGAGATCCCAAAAGAGGTGTTGGGACCGTCTGTGGAGAACTAGAAGGGCTATACTGAGGTGTCGAGCCTAGTGGGAAATGGAGAATAGGCTCGCGAGAAGGTGGTGTGGTAGAAGAAGAAGGATCAGAAGGAGAAGTGTGTGTGTGTGGAAAGGTCTCAGCCGGGATGTTGATATGATTTTCAGTATCATCAACTTCTTTCCCAACATGATTGTTCAGCACTCTTCCCGATCTCAACGTTGTGACGGCATTTACATTGTAATGCCCAGGATTCTGTAGGGGTTGAGAGGGAAGTTTCCCTTTTTCTCTCGCACTCATTTCGGCTTTAAGTCGTGCGATTTCAGCTTCCATCGTTATGATACTCTCAGCTTGGGACGCTGAGTTTTTCTTTATCTCACCGACGGAAGATCTAACCTCAGCCGAAACCTCTATGAAATTTGATAAAAGTGATTTCATGGTTTGAGTGAATTGAGAGAATTCGTCAGAACAGGTCATAGGATTAGACTGTGCAGGAGTGTTGACCTGGTTTTGGAAGTTTTGTGACTGGTAGGGGTGCTGAGTGAGTTGAAGGGGTTGCTGTGGTGGAGGAAGAGCCCTTTGAAAATTATTTGTGTTTGGAACCGTGTTTTGAGATTGGTTTTGGTTCCAAGCAAAATTCGGGTGATTCCTCCAACCCTGATTGTACGTGGAAGAATATGGATCGTTTCGAGGTCTTTGAAATGCGGCATTTGAATGCTCGTGATCTTGAAACGCAGAGTTTAATGGACATTCTTCCGTTAAATGAGACGGATCAGAATAGCACCCACAAACAGTTTTGGGGAGCGACATTGGGTTTAGGGAGGCTGCTGCAAATTTGTGTTCCATAGCGTCGAGCTTCTTTTGCATTGCTGCTATCTCAGCTCGAACACCTATGGACACATCTATTTGGTGTACGCCACCCCTATTCAATGGTTGGGTTCCACTCTCCCACTGTAGTGATTTTTCAGCGAACTCTTCTAAATACATCCAAGCTTCCCCATCATCTTTGGTCATAAAAGTACCTTGACACATGTTTTCAAGGCTCTGTTTAGTGTTTGGGTTAATGCCTTCATAAATGATTCGGCAAAGCTCCCATCTCGGGATGCCGTGATGAGGACACTGAACCAATAGATTCTTGAAACGTTCAAAGCATTTTGAAAATGGTTCAGTAGGGAGCTGGGCAAATTGATTCAGTTCGCTACGGATTCGAGCTGTCTTTTGTATTGGGTAAAGTTTCTTGAGGAATGCAGCGGCGAATTCTTCCCAATTCGTAATAGAGTGTGCGGTAGTGTTATATAGCCACTTCTCGGCTATATCGCACAAAGTAAATGGAAGAAGTCGTAGACGCATAGCATCCACTGAAAGTTGTGACGTACCCATCATTGCGCATACGCTTTCAAATTTGGTAATAAAAACGTAAGCGTCCTCAGTCTCGAGTCCGTGGAATTTGGGTAAAAGATTGATATACTGGGGCTTAATCTCAAAGCTATCCTCATTGGCTGGTGGTGTGGATAAGCAGGTCGAAAGAGGACCTCGAATAGGGTAGCACCTCTCCTGGAGAGAGATGCGGGGTGGATTCTGCGCACCAACGGACGGCGGCAGATTAGGGTTAAAGAAGTTCGATGGATTCGGATCCATCGGTGTGGGTGTGGTAGTGGGTAAAGGAAAGGTAAATGGAGAAATATCGACTTCGGAGTCGATAAAAGGTACGCGGATTAAACGGGCACTAGAATCCCGTGTCCAGCCTATCTTGCACTAAAAAGGGTTAGTACAAGTGGCAGCGTTGACTTATAATTAGAGGTAATTGAATGCGGTGTTTGCTTTGAAAAAGGGGCGGATTTTTGAAAAAAATGATGCGACACAACAAATGCAGCAACAAGAACCCTAGAATCTAGTGGTCACCTAGGTCCGGCTTTAGACCGCTCCTAACTGCCAAAAGACAAGTCGCAGGATAGAATCCTCCACTGCCTCTTTGTCCCCCTGTAGCCGGATAAGTGCCAGGTAAGTGGGAAGGTACTCCACTACGTAAGTAGTGGGCCTAATTAAAAACCACTAGCCTTAGACACACTCGCCTTAGACACCACAAGAAAACGCGGATAAGCAATGAATTACCCACGGCCTTCTTCTGTCCTAATTGAGCGCGACGGTCCTTAGAGTCATCTCTAGATATTTTTTAGTTAATGTGGGTCAATGCGGATGCAAGTTTTGCGATTTTTGGGGCCTAGGAAGGGTAATGAAATCCCCACCTAATTTGGATTTGGCCGTGCCCCTTAATTTCCGTATTTAGAATGCAAACAACCAAGAAACAAAATCACGCACAATTTTAATTTTGCTTTTGCGTCGCTGTGATTATTTGCAAAGAATCCTGCAGCAAATTATTAGTTGGAGCTAAAAAGAGGAGAGAGGAGAAGGTAAGAAGCTTACAGAGAAAAAAATGGTACAGTGATCCCTTCAGGTAGCCGCGGAACCGCCGCAATAAGGGGACTCCCACCGCGGAAACGCGGTTGAATGGTGAGATCACTCCACCAAAATTCACCAGGGAGCTTCTGTAGACTCCCTCTGCTCTCTGGAATATCCCAATTTTTTTTTCAAATTTCCAGCAATCTCCAGATCTCCTTGCAATGAACCACAACAAATCGTTTAGAGTTTGCACGAATTTTGATCTAAAAAATCACAATGGAATAAATCTTTCAATTCAAACTATAATAATAAACGAATTAGCGCGCGATCCCCGGCAACGGCGCCATTTGATTGAATGATTTTCTCGGATTGGATGTAAGTAAAAGCAAGTATCGAATCAATTGTTTCCCGATAACGGTTTCATTTGATCGATAACAGTATCTTGTATCGGTATTTAGAAAATTGTATAAAGAAATCACAATCAAAGAATTATATTTGACCGCAACCAATTTCGGTGTCAGTTGTAGATCGTAAGCGAATGCGGATCGTCCACAGGGATTGTGCGATTCGTTTCAATGTTCGATTTATTTGAATTGAAAAGTTAATCGAAAAGAAAAGAAATCATGATTCAAGATTTATCAATTGTTCAAGTGTCACTATTCTATTCAAGAATCAAGAAAAAGATAAACAATCAAGAATCGGGTTTCGATGATATTTCCAACCAAATGTCAAGAATCTAAATGAGGCTCGTAGGAATCGATCGGATCTATAGACGTGATGTAATCTCAAGATTTCGTGTTCTTGTCCTTCGAAGGATTGATACTAGATCGATGATAATCGATGAGAGTTAGGGCTTTCTCATGAAACTAGGGTCTCATCATTTAACCCTTGATCTTTCATCGATATCATTCACATTCTAGCCTCTAGCAATTTCAAGAAACGATCGTAACTCCCCAATCTCGAGCGATATCATTCAAGAAAGCATCGCAACGAATTGGGTTGTCGGTTCTTGAACTTGCTAGGGTTTACAAAACTCGTAGGATTCAAGAATCGATTTAAGATATTTTACATCATCATTCTATTGATCGTCTCGACTCCTTGACGAGTGGAGTATTACTTAAACATCACAACAAGAATTACAACTAGATATTTGATTGAATCATGATGCAAGAATTTAAAGAAAACAAGATAAAAGAATATCACCTTTTATTTATATCAACAATTTGATTACAGTCGCTAAAGAACTACAAGAGGAAGAACTAAATTGTCGATCTGGCGTCCCTCGGCTCCGTGAGTCGCGGATCAGCTTGGACCACTTGCTCTGTTGAAGATCGGCTCCGCTTATAAAAGTTTGCAAGGCTTCTTGCTTGATTGGGTACTCGGAATCTTGGCTTTTGATTGGAATTAGGGTTAGGGTTTCACACAAGCCATGTCACTAGACTTGTGGAAGAAGCTGAAGAAAGAGAGTGAATGGCTCTAGATTGGCTAAAGATAATAAGATCCATAACCCTAGGTATAGGCTTCTATTTATAGACTTCCCAAACCCTAGGTCTATGTTTGAAATTACAATTCCCTCCAAAAGTTTGTTGAGGAGTTTCTAGAAAGAGTTTGTTAGGAGCTAGCTTAGGTTTTAAGCTAGGATTAATTAAGCTTAGAAAACCCTAGTTTGCAGATCTGGCAGAAGCCTCTGGAGTCTTCTGGAACTTGAAGTACATTTCTGAACTGTAGGAGCTGAGGTAAGCATTGTGCAGCAAAATTTGGTGGATGACGTGGCAAGACGGCCGCGGAACCGCGGCTAAGCCGGCTTGCGCCGCGGTTCCGCGGCCATGTTGGCTTTTTGTGGCTTGGTTCTTCTGGTGTGGTCTAGTGATGATATTTAGGGCTTCATATGATATGTTGAATTGTATTTTGTCTTTTGGATTGCTACCAGAACTGAAATCATTGAGTTGGCGTAATGTTTGATCGGTACCATGTAAATTTTTGGCCTTTCTTCTGGATTTTCCTGCACAGATCTTAAAACAAGTGTTGCGCAATATAGAGATGATGCGATGCCATGAAATGCGGTCAATTTCCTTTATAGTGCCGGTTTTAGAGTCTAACACATGTAATCTGATATTTGACGACTGTTTTGCTAATATGTGAAATATGAATGCCGAACATTTCTATATGAATGCAAATGATAGGGAAATTGCCGTGTTAAAAATACAATATTTTCGACTAATCATCGCACAGCCGTCAGTACGTCGTACTGGAGATAGTATGCAGGTGCTCGTTAGGTTACGGGTACACCGGACAGGACTCACAGGGAACTGTTGGTTGGTTTTATACCAGTCGTCAGTGAACAGTTCCCAGGTAACATGAGTATAGCATAGTCCGCAGACTTTACACTGCTACTTCTCCTTGAGTGTATCCCACTGTTCTTAGATTGCTACCCTACCACGGCTCAAATGAGTCGTGCAAACAGGTAGCAGTTGGGTGCAGTCCTGAGCACTTGGAGGCAGTGGCGGTTAGACAGGATTCGTCTCTCCCGGTATTGGGGGTTGATATCGCGCTGTGTCAGAGAGCTATTACGCAAAGTCCCTGGCCAGGGCAAGCGAGATTTGCTGGTAGGTTCCAGTAGTTTCTCAGGGTGTAATGGGCTTCGATCCGACACGACTTATACCGATATTAGGGGACTGACGCTTGCCACCCCCTAGGCCCGATATGCGATAGTCTTAGACGAACGGACCGGACTGTATGGAGATTGTCACAGCTGACTCAGTAGGAGTTCGGATGGGTTTCCTCATCGGCCTTCTTATCGACATCTACCTGGGGACCGTTACGTACAGCTAGTGCCGCTTGCGGTCTGTGGTTAAACCCACTGCCAGCGTAGTAGTCGAGTCTCTAGAGTCCCACACAGAGAGTTTCCCTACTCCAGGCGAAACGATATAGAGGTCGTATGGTTTTACGACAAGGGTTCGGACGCATACGTGTGTTTACACACGTACGACATCCGGACAGTTTTTACTAGTCGGCTTTGGTTTAAGCCAGTTACTAGTATCCGGTTATTGAATTTATACAGCCTAAAGTTTTTCCGTGTTTTCACGGATAGGAAGGGCATTCTCGTAATTGCGCGAGAAGCTTCTAGAAGGTGGTGACTAAGGGGGTTAAGGTGGCATATACATTGAATGAGATTAGTGAGTCATATGGATGATTCATCCATGTCATTAATGCATCATAAATGCTTAATGACTCATGGAGATGAATCACCATTAGATATTTATCAAGCATGGTTGTAAATCATTTTCTTTTCTTTTCTTGATAAATAATAATGCTTGATATATATTATGATAGCTCACTTTCTCATCTAATTATTATGTTCATCTTCTCTCTCCTCAAGCTCTCTCTCTCTTCAAACCCTAATCCTCCCCTCTCATGTGTTGAGTACAAGGATTAGATTAGAATACTTA
Organism: Agapanthus africanus; assembly: GCA_030015575.1. Classification (NCBI taxonomy): domain Eukaryota; kingdom Viridiplantae; phylum Streptophyta; class Magnoliopsida; order Asparagales; family Amaryllidaceae; genus Agapanthus; species Agapanthus africanus. The sequence goes on along the minus strand of JASDDO010000026.1, from coordinate 80,441,508 downwards.
ATCCTTAACCATTCTCTATATCACCTAGGTTACTTGGATTAGCACTTCAAGAAACCTAGTTACCTCTAGTTTGAGGTGAAGCTTGTAGTAAAGCTCTCGGGTGGATCTTCTACTACTTAGAGAAGGCCGGAGAGGACGTGGAGAACGATAAGACGAAGGACTCGGTTTTATAGGTATAATCACTTAACATAGTAGTTAATACTTCTATGGTTTCTTGTTAGTTATTGTTTGTGCAAAGATTCTCGGTTAGTCGATGTTTACGCCTAAAACAAGATCGTTTTTCATTATTCCGCCTCCCCGCAAGTCATGGGGTGTTGTACATCGACTTACACAGGGAAACCCTATGTGTGGGACTATACAGACTCGTCAATACGCTGGCAGTGGGTTTAACCACAAGCACGTCAGCGGCACTAGCTGTACGTAACGGCTACCCAGGTATTGAGCGAAAGGGAGGCTAACGAGCAAACTCATCCTGACCCCTACTGAGCCTGTCAGTGACAATATCCGTATAGTCCGGTCCGTTTGTCTAAGAGTATCGCATATCGAGTCTAGGGGGTGGATAAAGTCAGACATTTAATAACGCGACATTTAGTGTCGTTATGAAGCCCATCACCACCTGAGAAACTACTGATCCTACTCAATAATTCTTGACTATCTTGGCCAAGGATTTCTGGTGATGGCCATCCGTGCACAACGCGACATCAACCCCCAATACCGGGAGAGATGAATCCCCGACGATCCGCTCACTTCCTCCATATGGCTCGGGACTGTACCAAACTAAAACCTGTTTGCACGACTCCTTTGAGCCGTGGTAGGATAGTAATCAAAGCACAGTGGGAACTCACACAAGAAAAATAACGATCTCAGGTCAACAGAATAACCTGTACACATGTCACCTGAGAAGTGCTATCTGACAATAGGTATAATACCAACTAGCATGTTCCCGACGAGTCCGTCCAATGTACTCATAACCCAATGAGCACCTGTATACTATCTTAGGTGAACAAACTAACACCGATGCCTTGTGAGACCTGGCCACCGCCCCTCGTTGGGGTCTCGATCAGAATACACTAGTGTACTCTGTAGTGTCGATACCCAGTCTCGAAACTCCTACGACAAGGGACATTTAAGGATGTGCTTATAGGCCATCCAGCTCCCACGTATATGATCGCCATCATACTGCTGGTAGTCAAGCAAGAATCCTATGGGCTCTATCAGCATGTAATAGTGATTTGTAATACCACTTGAAGTATGTACAAGACAAACCAGATAGCATACTATCATCTTGAGTAAGACTGTTATACCCGTATAGGTTCTCCCTCAATCATCGCAACCGCGTGCTTGCGATCAAATAATTGCCTTGAGGACACTATAGCCAACAATCTCCCACTTGCACTTAAGGCTAATTATTACGATGTCGTATACTCACAACCCGTGTGATACCGAACACCTAATTTCTCTACTAATCAGTATCACAAAGCCTGTTTGTGAAACTATTGCGTTCGAGAAATAGCCTCAGTGTGTGGATCCGCTCTAATGTTTCTTTCTATATCTCTTTATATCTCAGCTTCGTGGAGAACGACTGTCTCCCGAGATGAGCAATACCTGTCTTAGAATTTGTCTGGATGTCTGATGAGACCTAGTTCATAAATGAACTCCAAATCCAGCAAACTTCTTAGACTGTATCGTCCACTGAATTTAATCAGTATCCTGCACTATGCCTTTCTCAGTATTTGATTGGACCACCCGTCCAACATTTTGCCCCTCAAAAGAGAGAAAACTATAACTCTGACAATCACTCTGTCATCTAGGTCACCTTGGAAGCCTAAAATGATAACTGTCTCCCGAAGGAGGCTGCCATTATCAAATCCTAAGAACATCCACTTATGTTCATAACTGCTTCCCAATGTTTCTCCAAGATTGGATTAATATATGTCTATTGCAGCCAGTGCAAAAACAATATCTGGTTGACAACTCATGATTGACTCAATTGCCTAAGCAAGCGATATGCCAATCATGCAAATCCCTCTCCTCATCAATCTAGAAGACATCTCTTTAGAGAGGGTGACTCCATCACCTGCGGTTACACCACCTCGCCAGGAGTCGTCCATTCTAAAACACTTTAGAATAGTGTCAAGTACCCTAATTGGGACACTTCCCAAATATAGATCTAAAACAATAGATCTAGTCACCAGAATCCCTGATATTTTATCCAGATCGTATGTGGAGAAACAACTTTGTGACAAGCATAGTATAACCAATCGTAGTATAGGAAGATCTCTCTCTATCAAGTGCATGTCATCCAAATACCAGGGCATCACTCCCTACTACATTCTTATCAGATCCATCTATTATTATGATGAAGTCAAACTCTATGATTATCATATCAAAAATAGATGATCTATCTCCGCTATACCTGCTTTAGTCTATAAATAGACATAAGCTACTTGCGCACTATGCTTCCGCTGCTCCCACTGACTACAACAACCCTCTGGCAGAGTCATATACACGTGCACTTCTAAAGCTAGTTTAGAACAACGTTATACTCATCCTCCTGCCGGGTCTTATAGTCTAGAACAACAGCAATGGCAAGTCTGGGTAAACAAGAACCTCTTGGGTGCCTGAGGTTACCCACTAAATCTGCGAAGTGGCTAATGAATTGTCGAAACCTATTGAATCTTTAGGTTCTACTAAATTTTCAGTAATCATTTGTGGTTCTGAAATCACTTCCAGTTCTACCATACTCCCACTTATGTTTTGTAAAAAGAATCTATTTTACAAAAACTGTGGCGAGTCAAGAACAATATATCTATTGATCTTCCAGATTGTAGAAAGTTAATCCTCATCAAAGTCCGGGTTAACCCACAAACTGCCATTACCGAAACATGCCTTGAGTTTATCCAGAGTCTAGTTTTAAGCATAAGCCGGACAACTCCATATACCTTAACATCGTTTAGATATGAACCGTTCCATATCCATTATCCACTATAGAAACAAGAGGCACTAATTTAGTTGGAACCAGATTCAAAAAACATGCAGCTGTTTTCAGTGCATATCAACTAAGTGGAATTAGGCCAAGCAACATTACTTATCTAGGAGTGCATCCATATATGAGTAACCTGAAAGAGAAGCGAGTTCTCAAAACCATTACGGTCAACGGAATACCTAGCACAAGTATCTACATGTTTGATCACTTTGAAGAATCCTGTTATTTCTAACATATGGTTCTCTACTTTATTCTTACACCTATAACTTCTCAATATCTGAATCCTGTATTTCAACAAAATACATGTCTAAAATCAGAGAAGTCACAAGTAGACAGAATATAGTACGAGTACCAACCTCTTTGTCCTAATGGAAACTGGAAAACATACAATACTTTGTATAAGTCCCTTGAGTTTAATAACTCAAACTCTGTGCGTTGTAGGTTGAAAACTGTACTATGGTTAAGAAGAATTACATCGTTGTTGAATGCACCTTATCTAACCACCAATTGATATAGGTAAATGTCATAGACATAATTTCAAAAAGTTATATCTCATTTTATAAAATAAACGTACAGATATATCAGTTTGAAATTGATGCATAACAACGGATATTCAAAACCAAATATTTGCCGTTCGGCAAAAACCCAGATGATTTTCTCAAATATCACCAATTACAAAGAATTCCGATATGTTGAGAATATAATCACCTAATTCCCAATAATATACTCCTACTCATCATCCGTAATACCATACAGATGTGAGAATCAAATATGGTAAATACATACCCTGGAGTCAGAATCTAATTGCGAAAACATTTTTCAATTAACACAGCACAGTGAAACTGAAACATGAAAATATTTCGAAAGGGTATCCGGGTATTCCTAGTAATGCTTCTTTCACTATCCAGATTCATGACTGTAACCGTATATTTCCTTGCTCTCACTCCAATCCCTTTATTTGTATTTATTCATTACCTTCTGTACGCTACACATAGGCTAAATGGTTTTCTTCCTTCCCTACCTTTCGGTACCTGCCTAAGGTTTGGAAGAAGACTATCCAATAAGCGTAACAGGTATACTCTCCTAATCCTAGAGCTCTCACAACCTGAGAGAAGGTAAAGAAAATAGACAACTGAATAAACCTTATTCTATTTCTCCAGAACCAGAACCCATCCTCGAACTGGAACACGTTCCTTCGAGTTCGTATGTTACTATACGATGGCATATCGAATAAATATGGATCTTCGTAGTGATACAGAATGTTCCGGAGAAATGCAAAGGTGAAGTAGGAGTGGCGATGATATACGCAGTTTCGTCGTGAATGATAGCAGTTACAATTTCCTTTGCCCTCTTTCTAATCCCTTTATATGTCTTTACTTATTATCTTCTGTACACCACACTCAGGTTAATTGGTTTTCTTCCTTCCCTACCTTTCGGCACCAGCCTAAGGTTTGGAAGAAGACTATCCAATAAGCGCAATAGGTGTACTCTCCTAATACCAGGAGCTCTCGCAACCTGAAAGAAGGTAAAGGGAAAAGACAACTGAATAGTCCTATTCAATTCCTCGAGAACCGGAAACCATCCTCGAACTGGAACACGTTCCTTCGAGTTTATATGTAACTATACGATGGAAAATATCTAAGAAATGTGGATCTTTGTAGCGATACAGAATGTTCCGGAGAAATGCAAAGAGGATGTAGGAATGACAATGATATATGCGACTAAATGACAATCCAAAAGTCAAAGTGTTTTAAGAAGGTTCGGTTAACTTGGTTCATGAGTTTTAGTCTAGAGTCAGGCCATGGTTGCTGCCAAAGAGAGAGAGAGAGAGAGAGAAAAGAAAAACTCAGCGTGCAGTCTAACCTAGATCAGAATGGTTATTTATTTATCTAATCAGTATGTCTCCCACTGTTTCCTCGAACTCTCCTCCAAACCCAAAAGAAGAATTAGTCGGGATCATCTAAAATCACCCGAGGAGTAAACCTATTCATCAGTGGGAATCGGGATCCAACTATCATCGCATGATAACTTGATAGAATCCACTTAAGTCACCACACTCCAGAAGGTATGCGCTTGCCTGACAAGTTTCCTGTATGTTTGAAACCCCTGATGTGATTTTTACTCCTAGAATCCAAGTGACCTTGACAAGGTCAACAAGTTAAAAGGTCGTAGTCAAGTTCAACCCGTCATTATCCTGATTGCATTAGACCCACCCGCACGAGCCCTTGACACAGTCAACAAGGCCGCACGACTATCCTAACCAATCTATATATCCATGTGCTATAAATAAGCACCACTTAGCTACCGCACACTACGACTTGACACAGTTAACAAACGCAGCACGAATGCTAAGTACTACATGTAGGAAATGACGGAGGACTACGGCTGGTTTTTGGCGAAAAACCTTTAACGTAATGAACTTGATATCGTTGAAGGAACCGAGTGGTTTTACAAATATATAGTGGCGCAAGTTTTTGCTAAAGTGGCCACTCCCTGTGAAGGGATCTCGGCTCTTTCCTCATCGAATGAGGTCCAGGATATTCCAAACTGAATACCATGATGCAAAGCAAAAGAATCGACTATAGTGAAGTTATTACACTCACACAAACTTTTGCTCAAGAGGTCACTCCCTATGAAGGGATCTCGGCTCTTGGCTCGTCGAATGAGGTGCTGGATATTCATAACCGAATACCACTGTGCAAAGCAAAAGAAAACGTCTGTAATGTCAGTTTTAAAAAACTTGGTTCCAACAGCATTATAGGTTTATTTTCTTTGCATTGATCAGAATCAACACAGTCCCATCAATTAAACATATCACACCATAGATAGGAACAAAAATATAATGTACGTATATTCCATCCACATTTGCCACTGGGCCCCGTCATCACCCGTTAGGTTATTTAACTAACGACAGAGCAGAGGATAGACTAGCGCAGGTGCAAAACATATACAATATCTACTAGTATATATATAAATATATATAACATTCGTCCCAGGCATGATATTAAGTAACATCTCAGAATCTCAGAAACTCAACCAAGCAACACAGAGTGGTGGATAATCTTGGAGCCTCGGGTTTCATTTGAGCCGCAAATGAGACCTGACGTTCCCTGTCGTATGGATAGCCTGTGCAATGAAAACCTAGACCCCTACGAGCACGGTAAGTTACCCGCCAATCCCAGAAGTGAGGCAACCCCAATCAACAAATTGAATGGGCCACCCAGCACTTCACGAAATCCGATAACTTAAGCACCCCTCCGTGGTTCAACCTATACCCCCTACGAGTGCGGTGAATAGCCCGCCAATTCTAGAGTAGGGTCCCCCTCGTCTCAACGCTATGAGATGCGGACCCATTACCCTCTAGAACCCGGCTACTCGTGCACTCCACCGCGGAGTAATCTTGGCATAGGAAACAAAAGAAATATATGTACAAGGGTAACAACGACCTCAACCCGGTCGTGCCCTAAAAAAATAATATACAAGCTGGCAGAGACGGCAGTCCACAAGTCGGACGCTCGCCTTGTAAAATCAAATGTACAAATGAATCTAAACTGTACTACCATTACACCACTGGCTATCCACCACGACGATCCAACCACAACCATAGCACAACACAGAATATCAACGTGAATGTCATGTTCGCAAACCCGTCTAAAAGAACATATTGCAATTAGACGAGTTGTACCATTCTAATGACATTCACGGTCGTAGATAGTAATGTATGTACTGAAAACTTACGCATTTAAAATTTCGATCGACAAAAAACTTTCCGTATTGGCCCCAAGTACAATCCAGTACTCAAAAAAATCTGGACCAAAAACATATATACCTACAACCACAATTCTATGTAATAGAATGCCAAAAAAAATTTTGTGCACATTTGCCACTAAACAACCGCAGAACCGCCACAAATAGGCACCAAATGCGGCGGTTCCGTGGAGGTTTAAAAAGATCATGTGTCCAAATTTTTTTTGTGCTTCTAAATTTTCCTGCACGGATTTTTGAGACGCTTGAAATAATTTTTTGAACAGTTTAAAAAATCGGTAGAAACACCAAGATTGAAATTGTGATTTCGGATATTTTGTCGATCGATCTTTTAAGCACGTAAGAAATAGATAGTTTAGGGTTAATGGGTTGGCTCTGATACCATGTTGGGATACGCCATCGCCTGGCCATCAAACCGTGGCCGAATGCGGAACACAATTTTTCTAAACTGGCACTAACGAAACCCTATCCTACGGATCTACCATTAACCCTAGACTAACAATCAATAGAAGAGTTTAGAAGGTTATACTAAATGATCAGTGTCCTTCGGTCTTTAACCTTTATCCTAAGCTCCTAAAGGCCTCATTGATCAAGCTTGATCTACGGTCTCTCTCCATCGAAGATGATCCACCTGAGAGTCTAATAATCGAGCTCCAACCTCATAGCCGAGGTAACTAGGATACCTAGTTCGCTAAACTAGATAGCCAACATGAATTAGAGAGTGATGAAGGATTTATTTGTCTCAAGATACTCTAGGTTTCTCAACACATGAGACATTTAGGGTGGAGGTAGAAGAAGATGCAAGATGATGAGAGTATGAAGCAAAGAGCAAGTCAAGAAAATGGTTAAGTGTTGTGTGATATTATCAAGCATGCTAGCAACTCAAGAAAAAATATATCCTTACCACAAATATCTCACAACACTCACAAAATATCAAGTATGCCTCAATAGTGCACCATGAGTCATCAAGTGAGTCATGCTTGATATTAAATGCCACATGCAACCCATCCTCGACCTTATTAACCATTTAACCCTAAATGATTAAAACAAAAAAAGGTGTTATCTTCTAGAATCAATTTTGTAATAAATTACAAGATGCCCCTCATCTGTATATACATATCCACATCCGTATTCCGAAAAATACGAATACAAAGAGACAAAAATAATCTAATAATATAATACTTGGATCCGGCTTAAACCAAAGCCCACTAGTATTATCCATCCGAATCATGATACGTGCACAAGTGAACGTATATCATCGAACCCTGTCGTAAAACCATACGGCCTCTATATTGTTTTGCCCGAAGCAGGGAAACCCTCTGTGTGGGACTCTAAACACTCGTCAATATGCTGGCAGTGGGTTTAACCACAAGCACGTCAGCGGCACTAGCTGTATATAACGGCTACCTAGATATTGAACGAAAGGGAGACCGACGATCAAACTCATCCTGACCTCTACTGAGCCTGTCAGTGACAATATCCGTACATTCCGGTCCGTTCGTCTAAGAGTATCGCATATCGAGTCTAGGGGGTGGATAAAATCAGACCCCTAATAACGCGACATTTAGTGTCGGTATGAAGCCTATCACCACCTGAGAAACTACTGATCCTAGATCAGTAATTCTCGACTACCTTGGCCAAGGATTTCTGCTGATGGCCACCCATGCACAACGCGACATCAACCCCAATACTGAGAGAGACGAATCCCCGACGATCCGCTCATTGCCTCCATATGGCTCGAGACTGTACCCAACTAAAACCTGTTTGCATGACTCCTTTGAGCCGTGGTAGGATAGTAATCAAAGTATAGTGGGAACTCACATGAGACAAATGACGATCTCAGGTCAAAAGACTAACCTGTACACATGTCATCTGGGAACTGCTATCTGACAATAGGTATAATACCAACTAGAATGTTCCCGGCGAGTCCGTCCAGTGTACTCATAACCCAATGAGCACCTGTATACTATCTTAGGTGAATAAACTAACACCAATGGCTTGTGAGACCTGGCCACCGCCCCTCATCAGGGTCTCGATCAGTATACACTAGTGTACTCTGGAGTATCAATGCTCAGTCTCGAAACTCCCACGACAAGGGAGATTTAAAGATGTGCTTATAGACCACCCAGCTCCTACGTATATGATCGCTATCATACTGCTGGTAGTCAAGTAAGAATTCTATGGGCTTTATCAACATGTAATAGTGATCTGTAATATCACCTGAAGTATGTACATGATGATAAAGACAAACCAAATAGAATACTATCATCTTGAGTAAGACCGTTATACTCGTATAGGTCCTCCCTCAATCATCATAATCGCATGTCTGCGATCCAATAATTGCCTTGAGGGCACTATAGTCAACAGATTTATCTCTCTTAGAAATCTGGAGGGTTCGTTTGCCTTTAAATTTGAAGGGCCGTCTCTCTCTTCTTTATTGTTGCATAACCGCTCTTTGGTTTTGGGAAATAAGACATAGTTTGACTATAAATAAAAGGTTGGTGCATTTTGCACATAAGACCTTCAAAAAATAAAATTAGTAAATAAAACATAAAAAACAAAAAGTTAGTACCCAAAAATAATTTACACATTGCTTTTTCTAATCCAAATGTTAATATTAACCACTAAATTTTTTTTGTCTTTAATCATGCAAGAGTAGTAAAACAAATTATAGCAGTAAGTATCAATCAACACCCTAAAATTGATGTGATTAATATGAATATGGTGTTTATATGCGAGTAAACAAAATTGTGATCAAAACTTAGCCGAATAAACTAGTGTAGTAATAAAATATTTAAGTCTAAAAGAGTCATGCAACTGCGCTATCTTTTCACTCTATTGGCTAAATGGATCGAAGTCTTCGATATGAACATGCGGTACACAGAAAATATCCAGTTTTATCAGTTAAAGGCACAACTTTATCTTGCATTTCAATAGGATTGGTTCCAATAATGACTGAAAATGGTGGAGGGTTTGGTTCAACTGTGAAAGACCCATATAAAATCCTAGGTTCATCTTTAAAAAGCTCTTCAAAACTTGGCTCTAAATAATAGATGTCATCGATAATCTTATCATTTCCTCCTAAGATTAAGAGTTCCTCTTTAAAAAAATTCTCAAAACTATCTTTTTCAAAACAATCTTCATCAGAATTATCCACCTTTTCCTTATAAACTTCTTCTATTATAATAGCGGAATCATCAAAAAGTTTGTCACATCTTTCATCCAACGATTCTTTTTCCTCCTCCTTAAATTGACTCGTGGGTTGACTTTTATCATCCAAAAATATGGGATCCCACTCTAAATTTTCTTCAAAAATTTCATTATACGTTCTTATAGAAACCGTGGGTTCCCTATCAATAGTTTCCTCAAATTTTCTATCAAAGTCAACCACTTTAAAATCACAAGTATCCTTTAAAGACGCGGTTTCAATATCCAAATTTTTCTCAAAATTTATATCCGGTACTGTTAATTTGTCAAAGACATCTTCCTCAAAAATTTTACAATCAGTTAAATCAAATATCTCAACCTCAAACGTATCATCAATTAAATCATTTTCATATAAATTTGATGTCGGAGGATTAATTGGAAATTCAAAATTCTGAGGGAAGGTGTCAAAGTGACTTGAAGTAGACTCATTCTCACTTTCCTCATGCACAAAAAATCAGACGCATCTAAGCTACAAGATTCAAACGTATAATCCCAAATCGGATACTCCTCATATCGCTCATTCTTCCTTGATGTAAATTCGCACCCGCAGATAGAACGCTTATGACTTAAAAGTTTCTCGGTAATACATTCCAAATCGCGATTATTCTCAAACACTTCCTCAATAAATTGATCATGATTTTTTAAGGTGTTGGGAACAATCAGGTTAGTGTGGGTTTGCATTGGGATTTTCTCTTGCTCTTTCCTATTAATGATTGCAGCATTTATCTGGCCAAAAAGAATTTCAATATTAGTCATTGATTGTTTGGCAGCACTAGCGTTTTTCAGAAAAGTGTCCAGCTGCATCTCAATATTAGCAATTCTCAACTCCTCATCATTATCAATATCTAATGGTGGAAATATTTGGTATGGTTGATAATAATTTAATTGGGTATTGTCATAAGGAAGGCCAATATCATGGTATGAGTATGATTTGAATTGTTGTTGGTCTATGTAATCGGGAGAAGTGAAAGTTGGACTTATTTGATTTGGACTGTAAATCCCCGTTTCCATTCTAATAAAAGTTTCCGATTCTCTGATTTCCAGTAGGTTCTTTTCTTTTTCTTTCCTTTCCTTCATATTTTGAATTGGTTGTTTAAGCTTAATATTTATATTTTTCCCTAAAAGCCAAAACCCAAGGTTTAAAACCAAAGCCGAATTAAACCAAAGTGAGTAAAATACTTAAACCTTAAACCTATTTTTTTACCTTCAACCCAAACTTGTAATTAAACCCCAAACCCTTACTAATCCCCCAGCCCGTTCCTTTTCCCCAGCCCACTCTGATATTTTTAATAAATCCTTTAATTTCTTAAACCAACCCAGCCCACTCAATTCTTTAATTAAAATCCCTAAATTCATTTTAACCCTCAGCCCATTCCCTTTATTTCCCCTGCAGCCCACGAAGGTTTTAATGGGAATTGTTTTGCCGGCCCATCCCACTTCAGCCCACTCCCTGCGGCCCGTGACCATTTCCCTTACTCACCCGACCCGACCCCCACTACTGTTCCTCTTCTTCAAAATTCCCAACGGTAACCTCCCGTAACTCGCGCGCGCGATCCCTTCCCTCCGCCGCGCCTCACGCCCACGCCCACGCTCCTGCCGTTACCCCCACGTTTTCAACCCTGTCTCCCACTCACTCCTCATCTCTCTCTCTACATTCGCCGAGCCCCCAAACCCGAGCACCCAAACCTCCCACAACCCACTGCAACCTCCGCACTCGACTCCCTCCGACGACGGCGAACCTCCTCGCCGACCCCACCATTCTCCCTTGCCCACTTCCCTCCACCAACTGAGCTCCCTACACAACCACCTTCGCCTCCAGCCTTGCACACCCAACTCCCCTGCACACAACCCAATTGCAACCGAGCTCGGCCACCCTACACCCCTCGACGCAGGCGAACTCCCCACCACATCGCCGACCTCCCAACGACCTCCACCTCCTCAGCATCATCACCATCACAACAATCCCCAGCCCCACTGCTTAAACTAATCCCCTCTCCAAAACTCCAAAACCCATTTTTCAAACAATTTCCCTCACTGTGAACTCCACTGTGCGCGTCACCGGAGCGACCATCGCCGACATCGTCGACCCCAGCAAGTCCCAGGCCAACCACTGAGCACCACCTCCGCTTCCAGCAAGCACTAGACGGCTCCGGCGAACTCCGACGTCAAACCCGTGTTTCGAACCAAGCTCGCGAGAATCCGTTACACTGCGTACGTCACGCGTCCGTGACGCCACTGCTGCCATACGACACCGAGACATTTCCAGGCAAGTGTTTACTTGCTTCATGCTATAATAATAGTAGTACAAACTTAAATAATCTCGTTTACGAATTTACCGATTCCCGATACGTATTGTGACCTAAGTGTTCGATGCTAGATCCCAATGGAAATAATAGTTTATTTTAACGGAAACTGATATTGTCTATTGGCCCATTTGATAATAAACATTGTGTATGAATCTCGCCGGAAAATACGATTATTAGTGACAAAAATTGATACCCCCAAATATGCCGTTAAAACTAATATTTTCTCGTATCTGAAAATGAATAAAATCACCATAAATCATATACATACTGGAATGATATGTTAGAGGGCTTAAATCGAATCCGACTCGACGAACTTTAACCTTATGTAAAATTTTAATGATTTCTGTTCCGTAACCATGAAGATAATTGGATCGGAATGCGACTCTGGACTGCACTCCAGAGCGTTTCTGATTATTGTGTTCTGTCCCAAGACCTGTGTCACTGTGTTTCCTGAAGTAGTATGTTACGGAACTTTACCGTAGATTAAAGATAATTCTGTTGACTAAACAAAACAAGTGGTTCCACTCCATTTCATCGCCGTTTACTAATTTAAACTGTATTTAAAAGGGCAGAACGTATAACTGTCCAGAACAGATTCGGAAATGACACACTGAGGTTAAACTGTGTATAACTTTCAACATATAGATGCGATTGAGGATCCGTCTGTTGCGTTGAATACTCCATTGGAAACCCTAGATTTCATTTAACTGTAACATCGCTAAATTCTGAGCCCAACTGCGTTCAATTCGTGTCGCGAAACGGACGTTCAGTTCTGAAACTGAATTTCCAGCCGCGAGCACTTAAAATGGAATAGCTATATCTTGAAAATCGGAATCCCGATTGAACTGAAACAAATTTTGATGGATTGCTGACTGAGTGTTCTAATTATCTTACTTGTATCATTTTGCTGAACTCTTAACATATTGATTTATGCAAATTAGTTTAGTTAATGACATGCATGTTGATTCATAACATATAGAGCTTATTGGTAGCATACAATATATATATCATACCCTTGCCATATACTCAGTGTTAGTGCGTGTGGACATTGCATTATCGTGCGTGATAGATGTTGGTCTAGGAGTGACGAGTACACCAATGGAAAGTGAATATTCGTGACAGTGATTGATACAGTGAACATTGATAAAACCGTGCCTTTGGTATACTTGTACACAACTAGATCAAGATCATAAATAGTGTAAACCTGGGAAAAAGGGGAAATCAAAGTGGAAAGAGTATCGTATTTAGCGGGACCGTGTTTAGAGGATGATCATTCGAACTGTGATACTGATACGTGTAGGGATAGGATCTAGCGATCCGGCTGACAGGGTTATGTCCCGGGCATGTGGGCCGTTGTCTCGGGTATGTACGAGACTCTTGTTAAACATGATCCTCCTTCCACTATGTGATTTCAAACATGACCTAGAGACCGACAGGGACACAGAACATATTCTGCATCATATAGTGACACGGTGATTACTTGCATTGTTCTTATACCAGTATTACCACATTTACCTGTTTCATCTTATTATAATAATATTATTATTGTGTCGCTCTGACGACCTGAGTATGCATGCTCAGATCCCGCGGGAGGACCAGCACAGGAGACGGATCTATCCTTCGAGTTCACAGAGATATAGTCTGGTGTACTCCCTATCTTTACTGCTTTACTTAGAGTGATCGTGAGATTGAACTTGGTTAGTTATTGTTCTTATTATCTGTAATTTGTGAACAATGGAATTTTAATGTAATAAATTAGTGATGTGATTCCTTTAATACTGTGCTTTATTTATTGATTACCATGTAGTGCTAGAAGCCGAAGTGTGACTACGGCGGGATGATTCCTTGACCGTAGGAGTATGGCTGGCCTAGTCATCCCTCGTTTTCCGTATTTTGGGAAGCGGGGCGTGACATGGACTATGTGCAGAACCTATATAATAATAAGGGTTGGGTTGGAATAGTGGGCCTAAGTTATTGTTAAGATCTTCAGAATACATGCCTTGATTCATATAATTATTTTGTCGGTTTTTCCAATCACCAAATCCAACAATAAAAGGACACTCATCATAAATACGAGAGGGATCTTCTCAATTAGTGCAAAAAAATTGAAAAGGTGGATCACTAGTAACCTGGTAATTAACAGTTAAAATCTCAACTTTTTGCCTAAGATCATATAATATCCTCATTGTCGGCTTTAGATGCTAAGGTGAATTATAACCGCTCTTATATTTATTCATTCGAATGCAATCAGCAAGTGTTGGGTTAACTGGATAGCAAAGTTTATATAAAGTTGGTTTAGCATGTTCGTCTCCCATTTTTTTAAAAAAAAAATAAACTGTAAAATGTAAACACGAACTCTAATCACAACCACAAAATGTGCAAGCAATCCCCAAAACTAGGGTTACCTAGGTCGAATCACTAGACTTACTCCTAGACATCCAAGGGACATATTGCATGATAAATCCTCTCCCATCTCTTTACCAACCGAATGGCCAGGTAAGTACAGGTGAAGAAGGGAGGTTTTCCAAGGTTTTTGCCAAGTTCCTTAACTAAATAACCTTCCCACCTTACGAAACTTTCATTTCTAACACTTCTCTTAGAGGCCATGCGATTAGTGCGGATAAACGATAGATTACCTACAAGCTTCTCTTGTCTTATTTGAGCGTGAATGTCCTTTGGGGGATGAGTCTAGATATTTTTACTTAATGAAAGGTGAATGCTTATACCCAGTTTGTAATTTTTAGGGCCTAAGAAGGGTGATGAATCGCCACCTATTCTTGTATTAGGTTTCTTGCCTCTTAAACTCCATATTAATTATGCAATCAAACATGTAAACAATCTTTAACAATAAAAATATTTTTTAAGTAGCGCAATTGCAAAAAAACCTGGAGAAGATGCGGTTTATTGAAGAAAGAAGGGTTAGAGAAGAAAGAAAACTTACCTACAATCCAGGAAGCTCCTCTGATGTATGTCTCGTTTCCTCAAAAAAAAAATTTGCAGAATCAAATCTAATAAAACAAAACTAAATTTACTTAAATTAAAATTAACTAAGATTTCTAACAGATCCCGGTAACGGTGTCAAAAACTTGGTGGAGATTTTATTAGTCTTTAAATTTTAACCGCAAGTATACAGTCGTGCAATTGTAATACTTGAAGATCGATCCACAGGGAGGGGTTGAATCTTAATTAATTCTAAAATAAGTACGAAAATAGTTGATGTTAAACTAAAAATTAAATTGCGAATAGAAGTAAAAGTGGGTTTTAAATAATAAAGTAAGTATAGGGTGTCCAATTATCTTTACTATCATGGTTGGTTTATATGATTCTATTCTTTTCTAACTCACATGTTTTAATTCATTACTATCAATTATATAAAAGTATAGAGTAATCTAGTTTCGCAATAAAATAACAACCGATGAAAGCATAAATCATACGTTTAAAGATCCACACTATCAATCACACCACATCATCTTGCAAAAGAATCAAAACAATAGTTCTAGTTAATTAATGATAATCTAGCAAGTACCTTCGATTAATACTTGTAGGCGATCAATCTACAACTACTATGTTATCGGTGAATCTAGACTACCCTAATCAACTAGTTTGAATTTTCTTGAATAAAAACCATCTCTTACCTTTTCTAATTAGATTTCTAGTTCGTTACACTATCATTAATCTAACTAGTTCTTTGGTATTATCATCTTTCCCTAAATCTATTCAAGATGTTAGCTATCATCATACGATTTAGTTTATGAGATGAAAAGCAAAAAGAGAAACTTTAGATCAAGAGAAACTCACAATGAAAACCAATAGAAAAGTGATAAAGATATTAAAACATCACAACCATTATAGAAAGAATAATTCTAGACCCTATAAAAATAGATTAGCTATTCATAATAGAAGAGAAAGGATTATCAAATAAAACAAACTTCATATTAAAAACAACTATCACAAATGTCTTTGATCTTTTCCAAAATCGTCTTCTCCTTCTTCTCCTGCCGCATTATCGTCTTCTCCTTCTTCTTCTGCCGCATTACTGTGTTCTTCTCCTTTCCCGTGATATAGCCAAGTTGTATAAAGTCTAGTAAAACCATGTTTAACGATATGAAGCTCTGCAAATTCTACCTTTTGCTAGTACTTATTCCCACATCTATCGCACGGGCAGAGAATCTTCTCTATTATGATCTTATTATGTGCGCGTGCAAATTCAATAAAAGCAGCAATTCTTGCGACAAACTTAGATTGCATACGTTGTTGTCAATCCACATATATCCAGTCCTTAACTCTGACGTACTCGTGGGCCATGTTAGACTGTATAACATATAAATTGTAGGTTATGATGACTATATTGATAAATCTAAGAACGTGATAGTTACTGAAAACGGAGAAAATCCGTGTATATACTTTGTGTGTGTGTTTGTCGTTGAAACGAATAAATTATCGATAATCAAAGTTAGATTTGAACATACCCATATATGAGTTGTATTCTATATATGTGTGTTTAAATTTATGATTTCGCTTAAGTGTAGGGTTGCTAGTGTGTATGTGCTGTGTGTGCGTTTATTGTGTATTCATGTTGTATGTGTGTGTTTCGGCTGTCGGGGGTAAGGCTTCTATCCCATTAAGAATATATAGAGCAGACACCCATTCACTTGTGATTTCAACCGTTTCGAGAAAATTTCGGCAGCACCTCCCCGCTGTTCTTCGAGTACACTGTAATAGAATAGATAATCATTTCAAAGCTGTGAAACAACGTTGAAATGAACATCTAATCTATCTTTGTACACGGAGAACCAACGGAAAAGTATCGACGAAATAACTCAAAATGGAAGAAAACACAAGTGAATGCAGGTGTTTGTTTTATACATTCCTAACTTGTCCACACGGGAAAAATCTATCGGTTATCATACGATTGAATCTTCTCGTCACATAGAGTACACGACGGTTGTTAGTACCGAGCTATACCATCCGATATTTAACAACCTTCGTATAGTTCTATATCACGACGAATATCGAACGTATGTTAACCGATAGACGGGGACTAAGTGGCGCTTTGAGTTTCATATATGAGTATCGATGAGAATATGAAAGTTTCATATTATCATCGAGTATCATATATTGGTTTTAACTTGAACATCTTGAATCATTTTCTAATGATGCGTTTGTTGTGTATTCGTGTTGTATGCATGTGTTTCGGCTGTCGGGGGTAAGGATTCTATCCCATTAAGAATGTATAGAGCAGACATCCATTGGCTTGTGCTTTCAACCGTTTCGAGTAAATTTCGGCAGTACCTCCCCGCTGTTCTCCAAGTACACTGTAATAGAATAGATAATCATTTCAAAGCTGTGAAACAACGTTGAAATGAACATCTAATCTATCTTTGTACATGGAGAACCAGCGGAAAAGTACCGACGAAATATCTCGAAACGGATGAAAACACAAGTGAATGCAGGTGTTTGCTTTATACATTCCTAACTTGTCCACACATGACAAATCTATCGGTTATCATACGATTGAATCTTCTCGTCACATAGACTACATAACGGTTGTTAGTACCGAGCTATACCGTCCGATATTTAACAACCTTCGTATAGTTCTATGTCACGACGAACATCGAACGTATGTTAACCGATAGACGGGAACTAAGTGGCGCTTTGAGTTTCATATATGAGTATCGATGAGAATATGAAAGTTTCATATTATCATCGAGTATCATATATTGGTTTTAAGTTGAACATTTAATATGAATAGGTTTTACGTTTACGTTTCGTTATTAAGGGTTCGAAATTTCAAGTTTAGGGTAAATTTTTCTTGCGTTTACGGTAAAATTGTATGTTTACGTTATCATCGAGTATCCTACTGCAATGAACTAGTGCACCCTAAAACCTAACCCTAAATAACCCAAATTAATCTAATTAACCACAATTAACCATAATCGTTACCCTAACACAAATTATCCCTAATTAACCCAAACTTAACCCAATTTACCCAAATTAACCTAATTAACCCTAATCAACCCAAACTTAGCCCAATTTACCCAAATTAATCTAATTAACCCTAATCAACACCCTAACCCTTTCAAATTATCACTAATTAACCCAAATTAACCCTACCCTCTAATTAACCCAAATTAACCCTAGACTCTAACCCTAAACCTGGACAAACCCTAACCCTAACCCTAATTACCCTAACCCTAAGCCCAACTAATTAACCCTAACCCTAACCCTAACCCTAACCCCAACCGAACCCTAACCCTAACCCTAACCCCAACCCCAACCGAACCCTAACCCCAACCCTAACCCCAACCGAACCCCAACCCCAACCCCAACCGAACCCTAACCTTAACCTTAACCCTAACCCCAACCCCAACCGAACCCTAACCCTACCCCTACCCCTACCCTAAATTGAACCCGATGCTTAACCCTAACCCTCACCACTACCCGAACCCTGAACCCTAAACCCTAGACCTAACATCATCAAAATTATAAATAATTTGAGATTTACTAACCTGTAGCGGGCAGTGGAGTATACGACGGAGGAGACCGGTGGTCGACGACGCAATCGGCGACGAGTCATGGGCGGTGGCGACGAGGAAGTCGACGAGGAAGTTTTGGGAATGATCGAGGAAGGTAGCGGACCGTGGGCGGAGGTCGGTGGCGATGAGGCGCGGGAACGAGAGATCGAGGCGTGGGAGAGTGAGAGAGAGAATTTTTAGGAACGATCGAGGACTTTTCTGTGCTTTTTTTATTAATAACCCATTTATATGCCCCTACAGACCTAACCATAGGGTCATTGTTTGCGGATCCGTAAGGCCAAACAACAAATTACGATTTAATATTTTTAAATTAAAACGTAGGGCACCGGACGGACAACTATGGGGATCTACGGATTAATCCGTAGGGGCAATAAAAAGTTGCCCCTACGGATTCCTGTACCCGTAGAGGCAACCCTATATTGTAATAGTGGTTAGTATTAGGTTTAATTCACGACTTCGTTAAGTTTGGTTTCAATTGTTATTAGATTGGGCTCTCCTCAAACTCTTATTGAGAACATTCTCGTTCTAATCTCAAAACTCGAGAGTTGGATTCTTCTTCTAAGAAAGATGATAATATTCAATGTTCTTTATTAGATGTCGAGGGTAAGGCACCTATCCTATTAAGAATGTATAAAGTATACATCCATTCACTTGTCCTTTCATCCGTTTCGAGAAAATTTCGGCAACAGTTTCCCGCTGTTCTTCTAGTACACTGTAATCGAACAGATAATCGTTTCAATGCTGTGATGCACCATTGAAACGAACATCTAATCTATCGTTATATACGGAGAACTAGCGGAAAGGTACCGACGAAATATCCCAAAACGAATGAAAAACACAAGTAAATGCAGGTGTCTGCTTTATACATTCCTAACTTGTCCACACAGGACAAATCTATCGGTTATCATACGATCAAATATTAATTCTCGTCACATAGACTACGCGGCGGTTGTTAGAAATCGAACAATAACGTCCGGTGTTTAACAACTTTCGTGTAGTTTTATATCACGACAAACACCGAACGTATGTTAACCGATAGACGTGAATTGACTAAGTTACGTTTTCATTTTCACATATGATTAATTATCGATGAGAATATGAAAATATCATATTATCATTGAAAATCATACACTTAGTTTAGGATTTGATTTCAATTAGTTTTACGTTTACATTTCAAATACAAGATTTTGAAGTTCTATGTTTAAGCTAATTTTTTTTTAAAGATAAGGGTTTTCTTAATCGAGTTTAAGATTTTGGATTTAGGGTTAGTTTTAAGGTGGGATTTGACAAGAGTTTAATATAGAGGAGAATGATGATGAATTAAGATTCGGTATTGTTTGTATGTGTGTGTATGCGCGCGCGCACATAAGCGCGCAAACATATTTCTTCAATTTTACTAAATTACGTTAAAATACCCTTAATTATTGTTAGTTTTTCACTAAACCGCCTTAAATTAACTAAGTTACACTAAAAACCCCAATTTACTCGATTTCACTTAATTACACTAAAATACCCTTAATATTGTTGTTTTTCAACAAAATACCCTTAACTATTTCGCTTTTCACTAAATTACCCGCAACAATTTTCTTAAAGATTACCCTAACCCTAACTCAATTCCTATTTCTTTAATTTTACTAAATTACATTAAATTACCTTAAATTTCTGTTGGTTTTCATTAAGCTACCTCAAATTAACTAAATAACTATAAATTTCACTAAAATGCCTTAACTATTGTTGTTTTTCACTAAACTACCATAAAATTTTTACTGAACCACCATAAAAATTTTACGAAACTATTCATATTCTTAAATTGACTAAGTTGATATAAATTTCACTAAAAGGCCCATGACTTTTGTTGTTTTTACCAAACTATCATTAAAATTGTTAATTGAAAAACCATATTTGCCCAATATCACTTATTTACACTAAAATACCCTTAACTATTCTTGTTTTCATTGAAATACCATAAATTGTTCTTGTTTTTCTCTAAATTGCCTTAAAAAATTCGGTAAATTAACCCGAACCCGAACCCGAACCCTAAAACATAACCTTTTCCCTAACCCCAACCGAGATACCCTAACCATGCCGCAACCGAAACCCTAACCGGCCTCCCTACACCACCTCCAACAACACCAACACCACCAACATCAACAACAACAACAATAACATTAACAACAGATTTTTCGCAATTCGAGTTGAAAAATTGAAATAAAACCAAATAAATTAAAATTTAACTGTTTATACTTATCTTTTACGAACGGTGGTAAGTTTAAAGCGGAGATGAGCAACCTTGGAACGGCGGCGAGGTCAGAGCGGCCTCAATCTATGGCGGCAACGAGCTCGATCAATCAGCTAGTGACTGTAAGTCGATGTCGCGTACCCCAGGTGTTCGCGGGGAGGCGGAATTTGCAAAAAAAGATTTTTGCGGGCTTCGCAACACCGACAAGAACCAATGATCGAACATAAACCTTAGCTAGCAAACTACTTGAGGTTTAACTACTCGGATATGAAGTTATACCTCACGATACTTGTCCTTCGGGTCTTCATCGCTGTCCTCCTCGTCTACGTAGGCTCCAAGGATCAATCCGGATCGTAGTAACCTCCACGGCCTCTTCGAGTCGAAGACGATCCACCCGAGAGTCTATAGTCCGAGCTCCACCTCAAAACCGAGGAAAGTAGGGCAACAAGCTTGCTAAACTTGATGTCCTAGGTTATGTAGAGTATGAAGATGGATTTATTTGTCTCTTGAAACCCTAATTTTCTCAACTCATGAGACCTTGAGGGTTTTCTAGTGAGGAAGAAGAAGAAGAGCTATCATGAGAGCTCACTTGAGGAAAGAGAAAGTATTCTCACAAATGATAATCCAAATGAAAATATGATGGCTACCTTGACTTGACTACTCTCATGTCAAGAAAATATCTCACCCAAAAATATCTAGTGCCACAAAATATCTAGTCAAAGAGTCAAACCAAATCAAAAGGTCAAACCAAGTCAAAAGGTCAAACCAAGTCAAGTAGTCAATCCAAGTAGCCATGCTACATTTATCATTTACAAAAAATAACAAATACTTTTCTCCACCTCATAATTGTTTTAATCAAGTCCATGGTCAAAACCCTAATGAGATGTCTCCTTCTATGCCCCTCTCATCCGTGCATACACACCCGCATCTGCATTCCGAAGAATACGAATACAAAGAGACGAAACTGATCCATCAATATAATACTAGGATCCGGCTTAAACAAAAGCCCACTAGTATTATCCGCCCGAACATCATATGCGTACAAGTGCACGTAAGTGATCGAAGCCCTGCCGTAAAACCATACGGCCTCTACACCTTTCGCCCAGTGCAGAGAAACTCTCTATGTGGGACTCTAAAGACTCGACACTACCCTGGCAGTGGGTTTAACCACAGGCCGCAAGCGGTACTAGCTGTACGTAACGGTCCCCAGGTAGATGTCGATAAGAAGGCCGATGAGGAAAACCCATCCGAACTCTTACTGGGCCTGAATGTGACAATCTCCGTACAGTCCGGTCTGTTCGTCTAAGAGTATCACATATCGGGCCTAGAGGGTGGTAAACGTCAGACCCCCAATAGCGGTATAAGTCATATCGGAGTGTAGCCAGAACACCCTGAGAAACTACAGGAACACCGACCAGTAAATCTCACTTGCCCTGGACAGGGACTCTGTGTAATGGCTCTCCAAACACATCGCGATATCAACCCCCAATACCGGGAGAGATGAATCCCGTCTAACCACCACTTGTAGGGTGTTTTTCGTCACCCCATTGAGATGGGAATACGCGCGCGCTTGTCAGGCGCATTACAGATTCCCCCTGCCTAGGGTAGGCCGGGGTTTATTGATTATAGGGATCCGAATCTCCGGCAGCCGCGGACTAAGCTGCCGTTAATTACTCCTCGCATTTGGAGCGAAGAAACCTCCGATTGACGGGTTAAACTGGTCATGCGAACTCAATATGCAGTGTGTTGGTGTGTGTGTATTTTTTTTGGTTTTGTTCTACTTGTAGAAAAAAAGATATATATATACATATATATATTTTCTATATATAAAAAAAAACAGAAATAAATATTTGGAGATTTTTTTTTTATTTTAAAATATTATTTATAATTTAATTTTATTTATTTAATATTTATTTAATATTTTTTTTTAAATAGAAAAAGCGGTTAAATAAAGAAAAGAAGAAAAGAAAATAATTATGTTTTTTTTTTAATTTTTAAATATTATTTTTAATTTATTTTTATTTATTTAATATTTATTTATTTTATTTTAAATAAAAAAAGAAAGAAGAAAAGAAAAAGAGAGGATTTTATATTTTGTTAAAAAAAATGGGGTCACATGTTAGCATGTGACCCCTCATATGAGGGGGGGGTCACATGCTAACATGAGGGGTCACATGTTAAACATGTGACCCGGTCACATGCTTTGCATGTGAGGGGGTCACATGCTTTGCATGTGACCCCTCATGTGAGGGGGTCACATGCTTTGCATGTGACCCGGTCACATGCAAATATGTGACCCCTCATGTGAGGGGGTCACATGCTTTGCATGTGACCCGGTCACATGCTTTGCATGTGACCCCTCATGTGAGGGGGTCATATGTTTAACATGTGACCCCTCATGTGAGGGGGTCACATGTTAAACATGTGACCGCAATTTTTTTTTTTTTTTTTTTTTTTGAACGTGGAGTTCAACTCCAAAAGAATTTTATATGGCCATAAAAATTATAATGTGGAGTTAAACTCCCCAAAAAAAAAGGTATTTTTTGTGGAGTTAAACTCCAAAAGTATTTCTGCAGTGGAGTTAAACTCCAAAAGAATTTTATTTGTGGAGTTGAACTCCAAAGGAACTTTATTTGTGGAGTTGAACTCCAAAAGATTTTTTTACTGTGGAGTTAAACTCCAAAAGAAATTTTGTAGTGGAGTTGAACTCCAAAATAATTTTCCTGGTGGTGGAGTTGAACTCCAAAAGAATTTTATTTGTGGAGTTGAACTCCAAAAGATTTTCTCCTTTCTCCTTTGAGAAGAAACCCAAAATGGGTTCTCTTGAAACTCCAAGATCTAGATCTTGGATGATAAAAAAAGAGACCCTTTTTCTTCTCTTGATGGAGTTTTTGGAGATGGGTTTATGGTAAAACTTTATTTAGTTTTATAAAAAAAGAGAGCTAAGCTCTTGATTTATTTAGAAAATAAAAAGGAAGATGAAGAACTTGAAAAGGAGAGAGTGGAGGAACAAACCCTAGTTTTTGAGGGAATGAAAAAAGTCTTATGTTATTCATCATCATGTTGCCTTTTATAGGCTTACACATTTACATATAGCCCCTTGGGCTTTTCAAAATGGCATTTTGCCTATCACATGGCTTATGTGCCATTTCATTTTTTGCACATAAGCCATGGGCTTACAAAATATTGGCTTTATGCCCATTTTGCATACATTCATGTATAAAAAATTACATAAAAATTATTTATTACATGATTTTATTTTTGGCATGGAGAGGGTCGGCCGCTTCATGTTTCGGACTCGACCTGGGCATGGGCCCACTTGACCTGGGCTTGGGCCCACCTGGCTCGGGGTTGACCTTGACTTTGACTCGGTCAACCAGGGTGTAAATTTTTACCCCAACAAAGTGCCCCCCATCAATAAATGCACACCGCTCATTTGAGTTGTGTGCATGAAATTGATGGATCTTGAAGCTGAACTTCGAGGTGGAACATCATTCCAGAGGCGAAGCATCATCCCGGGGAGCATGATTCCCGGGGATCAGAGCATCATTTCGATGAGCGGAGCATGATTTCAGGGTTCGGAGCATCATTCCGAAAGGCAGAGCATAATTCCATAGATCGGAGTATCTTTCCGAAGAGCGGAGCATAATTCCATAGATCGGAGCATCGTTCCGATGGGCGGAGCATTATTCCAGGGTTCGGAGCATCCATCCGAAGAGCGGAGCATAATTCCAGGATTCGGAGCATCGTTCCGATGGGCGGAGCATGATTCCAGGGTTCGGAGCATCTTTCCGAAGAGCGGAGCATCGTTCCAGGATTCGGAGCATCATTCTGAAGGGCGGAGCATGATTCCAAGGATCGGAGTATCGTTCCGATGGGCGGAGCATGATTCCAGGGTTCGGAGCATCTTTCCGAAGAGCGGAGCATCGTTCCAGGGATCGGAGCATCGTTCCGATGGGCGGAGCATGATTCCAAGGATCGGAGCATAATTCCAATTTGCGGAGCATCATTCCAGGGATCGGAGCATCTTTCCGAAGAGCGGAGCATAATTCCAGGGATCGGAGCATCGTTCCGATGGGCGGAGCATAATTCCAGAGATCGGAGCATCGTTCCGATGATCGGAGCATGATTCCAGGATTCGGAGCATCATTCCGAAGAGCGGAGCATGATTCCAGAGTTCGGAGCATCTTTCCGAAGAGCGGAGCATGATTCCAGGGATCGGAGCATCGTTCCGATGGGCGGAGCATGATTCCAAGGATCGGAGCATCATTCCAATTTGCGGAGCATCATTCCAGGGATCGGAGTATCATTCCGATGGGCGGAGCATCATTCCAGAGGATCGGAGCATCATTCCGATGGGCGGAGCATCATTCCAGGGGATCGGAGCATCATTCCGATGGGCGGAGCATGATTCCAAGGATCGGAGCATGATTCCAAGATTCGGAGCATCTTTCCGAAGAGCGGAGCATGATTCCAGAGTTCGGAGCATCTTTCCGAAGAGCGGAGCATAGTTCCAGAGATCGGAGCATCGTTCCGATGGGCGGAGCATCATTCCAGGATTCGGAGCATCATTCCGAAGGGCGGAGCATGATTCCAAGGATCGGAGCATCATTCCGAGGAGCAGAGCATAATTCCAGGATTCGGAGCATCATTCCGAAGAGCGGAGCATAATTCCAGAGATTCGGAGCATCATTCCGAAGAGCGGCAGACATTCTGACCGAAGCATGATTTCGATGCAGAGGTAGATTCCTAGGCGAAGTATAATTCCGACAAGGGAGGCAAATATTCCAAGGCGAAGCATGATTTCGACACGGGGTATATTCTGAGACGGAGCATGATTCCGGCGCAGGGCTTGTTGGCTGACTTGATTCCGAGACGAAGCATAAATTTGACAGGGAAGGCAGGTACACCGAGGCGAAGCATCATTTCGATACGGGGTGCATTCTGAGACGAAGCATAATTCCGATGCAGAGCTTGCTGGTTGACTTGATTCCGAGGCGGAGCATAATTCCGACGAGGAGGTCGTTGGTTGATTCCGAGCCGAAGCATAATTCTGACAGGGAAGGCAGATACACCGAGGCGAAGCATCATTTCAACACGGGGTGAACATTCTGAGACGAAGCATGATTCCGACGTAGAGCTGGTTGGTTGATTTGATTCCGAGGTGGAGCATAATTCCGACAGGGAAGGTAGATATCCCGAGGCGAAGCATGATTTCGACACGGGATAAATTCTGGGACGGAGCATGATTCCGCCGTAGAGGTTGTTGGTTTGATTTGATTTGGGTTGACATCAGCATCGCTACACTGGAATATGGTACCAAGAGCAAATCATCATTTGTCATGAGAGGGTTTGGGGATTTTGGTTTTTTTTTTGTTTGGCATCTGCATTGCTGCACTGGAATAATACCAGGAGCAACTCATCATTTGCCCCGAGAGAATTTGGGAATTGGTTTTTTGGTTTGGCATCTGCATTGCTGCACTGGAATAATGCCAGGAGCAACTCATCATTTGCCCCGAGAGGATTTGGGAATTGTTGGCTTAGGAGACAGGTTTAGATCCCTGTCACCTAGGGCTTTTCCATTTTGTGAGCCGTAAGGGTCTCACAAAGCATTTTCTCCCTACGGGTCATAAGGATCCCGTAGGTGTATTTTCTCCTTAGGAGTCGTGAGGACCCCCAAGTGTGTTGCTCCTTTGTGAGTCATAAGGATCTCACGCGGGAATTTTCTCCTCACAAAGTCGAGAGGACTTTGCGAGTGCATTTCATTTTTATTTTTTTTTTAACGAGTTTGCGCCCTTTCGGGTTTTCACAAACTCGCCGGCAGTCCTGCTGTTTTTACTCACGGAGCCCTTTCGGGTTTTCATCCGTGCCCGTTTTGCTTGTGGACATACCGTTTTTCTTTTTTTTTTCTTTTCCTTTTTTTTTTGGAGAGATCGGGATTGTTTTACGCCCGTGGATTGTATACGGTTTTGCAGGATGTATGATCCAGACCGTAGGGCCAGAAACATTTCAGGACTTTGTTGGCGTCTGCATCGCTGCACTGGAATATGGTACCAGGAGCGACTCATCATTCGCCGTTGGTATGAGATTTGGAATTTGGTTGGCGTCTGCATCGCTACACTGGAATATGGTACCAGGAGCGACTCATCATTCGCCGTTGGGGAT
Organism: Agapanthus africanus; assembly: GCA_030015575.1. Classification (NCBI taxonomy): domain Eukaryota; kingdom Viridiplantae; phylum Streptophyta; class Magnoliopsida; order Asparagales; family Amaryllidaceae; genus Agapanthus; species Agapanthus africanus. Next base: position 80,414,304 of record JASDDO010000026.1, on the reverse strand, counting down.
TGGGATTTGGAATTTGGTTGGCGTCTGCATCGCTGCACTGGAATATGGTACCAGGAGCGACTCATCATTCGCCACTTGGGGATTGGGGAGCGATGGCTTAGGAGACACGTTTGGATCCCTATCACCTAAGACTTTTCAATTTTATGGGCCGTGAGGGTCCCATAAAAGCATTTTCTCCCTACGAGTCGTAAGGATCCCGCAGGTGTATTTTCTCCTTAAGAGTCGTGAGGACTCCTAAGTGTGTTTTTCCTTGGTGAGTCGTAAGGATCTCACGAAGGTTTGTTCTCCTCATGCATCGTGAGGACACATGAGTGGGTCTTTCCAATGAAGCATAATTCCAAAGGCGGAGACCAGCCGCGTAACTGGTGGTTACGGTGGGGCATGGGTATGCTGAGAATTATTTGAGCCCGTGGATTGTATACGGTAGTCAATTTGGGGACTGGCCGTAGGGCTGAAAGAATTTTGGGAAATTGGATTTTTGTTTGGCGTCTGCATTGCTGCACTGGAATAATGCCAGGAGCAACTCATCATCCGCCCTTGTTTTTTTTGTTTTTGTTTTTTTTTTATTTTACCGCGATTGCTCTATCATTTCAGCTTTTCTTATCGCGAAGGTCGCGATTGCCCTATCATTTCGACTATTTATTCGCGGTTGCCCCATCATTTCGGCTTTATTTTCATTTTTATTTTTACTCGCTGATTTTTATTGCGAGTTGCCCCATCATTTCGGCTTTTCTTTATTTTTCTTTTATTTACACATTTTTTTTTATTTACATTTTTTTTTTTTTACATTCCCAGTTTAACGACTTAAAGGTCGATTGTTCCCAGTTTAATGACGTGGTGGTCGACTGTTTTCAGAGAAAGGTAGATGCCTGAGAGAATCGGTTTCACGAAGAACTTCGGTCTCCGTTTGTATGAAATTGGCGGTCGCATCTTGACTGTTTACTAACACGCCTTTGGACAGTTCTATCTCTCCTGCCTTGTATTGCTTTTCGACCCAATCTTTGAAGACGAAGCAGTCCTCAATGGCATGACCTATCACTCTGTGATAGGGGCAGTATTTGGGGTCTTCGGTCCTATTCGCTTCCTGCGGTCTTTTTGACTCTGGCAGTTGTAGACCGTTCTTCAGGGCGTCTTTGAATATTTTACGGATTTTGTCCCTTCTGAAGGAATAGACCTTATCCAGCTTCTCTTTCAGTGGAGATTCTCCCCCCTCTCCGAACTTTGGCTTCCGAGGCTGGTTGGCGCTAGGCCCGCTCATCCCTTACTTATTTCGGTTAGCCGAAGCATTGAAAGATTCAGAATCGTCGGGATCTCCGCCTTTGCGATTATCGTCCTTTCGGTTTCTCCAGGACCTATTGTTATTTTGGGAATCCGAGGAGGACTCCTGCTTTGAGCGCTCCAGCATTTGAACTTTTTTGGTCAGTTCTTGGAATGTTTTGAGACCCGCGGTGCATAGAAACGGGGCCATCCAATTGTTGAGATTTCCGACAAGGAGACTGACAGATTGGTCATGCTCTATCGGTGGTTCACATTTGACGGAGAGATTGCGCCATCGGGTTATAAAATCCGTGTTGCTTTCGTTGTTCTTGGGCTTGGTCCTTACGAGCTCGGCAATGGTGATCTTATCGCTGACGCTCATGAACCTTTGTCGAAACAAAGATTCCATTTGGACGAAAGTAGTAACGGAGCCATCTGGTATGCTCGCGTACCAGTCGAAAGCAACATCGGTCAAGCTATTAACGAACTGGCGGAGGAGAAGCGCATCGTTGCCCCCAGTATTCCCGCATGAGGCTTTGAATTGGGCGATGTGTTGATTCGCATTTCCCGTCCCATCGAATCTTCCGAATTTGGGGATGACATAGCCGCTAGGAAATTCTACCAGATCATACTGAGCGGGATATGGTCTCCCGCTATTGCTAACATCTTTTTGCGCTTCAGCTTCGGCTACCAGTGTTTTGACTTTGCTGGCAACCAAATCCATGATTTGACCTTGAGTTAGCGGGCTACTGTCACCGGTAGCCAAGACATTTCCCGAGATAGGATGCGACTGATTTTCATGTAGTTCGCCCACTTTTGGATTTGAGGGAACGGGCGTCGGCTGTTTCGAGACACCGTTTCCTGGTTCACGAGTAGAGCCCTCCGCTTGATTGGGCGGCTGAGAGGCAAGTCGGGCCGTGAGCTGCATCACGACATTCGTCAAGTCATCGATTTTGGAGTAGAGTTTGGCCATCTCCTTGTCTTTGTTTCTGAACTGCTTTCGGAGCTCTTAAAGCAGCTCTTGCTCCGCGGTCCTGGGGCGGAAAGTCGGCTCTTCTTCGCTTTCCGAGCCCGACTCCTCATGGACCGAAGGGTCTTTCTGCCTATCATCCTTATCGAGAGGGTTTTCATCACCCAGCAGAGGCGGCTGTTCTTGGGAAGCGGCCACCACATTCAAACCAGATCGGGTTTGAGATGTGGTAGCCCCATCCTTACTTTTGTTGCGCGTGCCTACCGTGTAGACAGTGTGGACCACATACCCAGCCATTTCCTCATCTTCGGCGGGGTAACCCTGTTCTTCGAACCTCATGAGGTTCAGCCTGGCAGGAGCCCTAGCCCTTTTGTTGGCTCTATATCTGAGCCTTTTCTCCCTCAGCTTCTCGATTTTGAAGGCTTGGCGGGCATCCGCTATCCGGGAAGCCATTGTGAGTTGATCAGAGGGGGGCTTAGAGAAGACACCCGATCGAGCAGTGGTCGAGGGCACCGCTGGAGCTTGCTCGGGACGCATTATAGCTTTGTTGGTGTTGGTGGCCTTGCCCCCAGCTGGGGCCATGGAGAGTCGTTCGGAAACGGACTTGCGCTTGGGCTGAGGTGCCCTCGCGACCACCACATTTGGTCTCTTGCCTTTCGAGACCGGTTTGTCTGCCACCGGGGCCTGAGGAGCTGGGATGGCGCCAATTGGTATGAACATAATAGAGCCGAATGGTAGCAGCGGCTCCTCCCATTGTCGCCCGAGACTGGCCGGAAGGACCGTCCTGGAGTCTATCTTCATCGTGTAGGAGACAGGAGCTGAGTTCATCATCGAAGACATCGTCAGAAGGTGATTGCTTGAAAATCTGCATGAAAAAGTATTATTTTAGTATAAATATAGACATGTAAATTGATTGAGTTCGTATGAACGTTTAACCCGAAATATGGGAGGAGAGATTGGTCCCACCGGGCGTGCCAGAATCTGTAGGGTGTTTTTCGTCACCCCATTGAGATGGGAATACGCGCGCGCTTGTCAGGCGCATTACAGATTCCCCCTGCGTAGGGTAGGCCGGGGTTTATTGATTGTGGGGATCCGAATCTCCGGCAGCCGCGGACTAAGCTGCCGTTAATTACCCCTCGCATTTGGAGCGAAGGAACCTCCGATTGACGGGTTAAACTGGTCATGCGAACTCAATATGCAGTGTGTTGGTGTGTGTGTATTTTTTTTGGTTTTGTTCTACTTGTAGAAAAAAAGATATATATATACATATATATATTTTCTATATATAAAAAAAACAGAAATAAATATTTGGAGATTTTTTTTTTATTTTAAAATATTATTTATAATTTAATTTTATTTATTTAATATTTTTTTTAAATAGAAAAAGGGGTTAAATAAAGAAAAGAAGAAAAGAAAATAATTATGTTTTTTTTTTAATTTTTAAATATTATTTTTAATTTATTTTTATTTATTTAATATTTATTTATTTTTATTTTAAATAAAAAAAGGAGGAAGAAAAGAAAAAGAGAGGATTTTATATTTTGTTAAAAAAAATGGGGTCACATGTTAGCATGTGACCCCTCATATGAGGGGGGGTCACATGCTAACATGAGGGGTCACATGTTAAACATGTGACCCGGTCACATGCTTTGCATGTGACCCCTCATGTGAGGGGGTCACATGTTAAACATGTGACCCGGTCACATGCTTTGCATGTGACCCGGTCACATGCAAAGCATGTGACCCCTCATGTGAGGGGGTCACATGCTTTGCATGTGACCCGGTCACATGTTTAGCATGTGACCCCTCATGTGAGGGGGTCACATGTTAAACATGTGACCCGGTCACATGCTTTGCATGTGACCGCAAATTTTTTTTTTTTTTTTGAACGTGGAGTTCAACTCTAAAAGAATTTTATATGGCCATAAAAATTATAATGTGGAGTTAAACTCCCCCAAAAAAAAGGTATTTTTTGTGGAGTTAAACTCCAAAAGTATTTCTGCAGTGGAGTTAAACTCCAAAAGAATTTTATTTGTGGAGTTGAACTCCAAAGGAACTTTATTTGTGGAGTTGAACTCCAAAAGATTTTTTTACTGTGGAGTTAAACTCCAAAAGAATTTTTGTAGTGGAGTTGAACTCCAAAATAATTTTCCTGGTGGTGGAGTTGAACTCCAAAAGAATTTTATTTGTGGAGTTGAACTCCAAAAGATTTTCTCCTTTCTCCTTTGAGAAGAAACCCAAAATGGGTTCTCTTGAAACTCCAAGATCTAGATCTTGGATGATAAAAAAAGAGACCCTTTTTCTTCTCTTGATGGAGTTTTTGGAGATGGGTTTATGGTAAAACTTTATTTAGTTTTATAAAAAAAAAGAGCTAAGCTCTTGATTTATTTAGAAAATAAAAAGGAAGAGGAAGAACTTGAAAAGGAGAGAGTGGAGGAACAAACCCTAGTTTTTGAGGGAATGAAAAAAGTCTTATGTTATTCATCATCATGTTGCCTTTTATAGGCTTACACATTTACATATAGCCCCTTGGGCTTTTCAAAATGGCATTTTGCCTATCCCATGGCTTATGTGCCATTTCATTTTTTGCACATAAGCCATGGGCTTACAAAATATTGGCTTTATGCCCATTTTGCATACATTCATGTATAAAAAATTACATAAAAATTATTTATTACATGATTTCATTTTTGGCATGGAGAGGGTCGGCCGCTTCATGTTTCGGACTCGACCTGGGCATGGGCCCACTTGACCTGGGCTTGGGCCCACCTGGCTCGGGGTTGACCTTGACTTTGACTCGGTCAACCAGGGTGTAAATTTTTACCCCAACACCACTGCCTCCAATTGCTTCGGAACTTCACCCAACTACTACCTGTTTGCACGACTCCTTTGAGCTATGGTAGGGTAGAAATCAAAGTACAGTGGGAACACACTCGAGACGAAATAGCAGTGTCAAGTCGACAGACTAAGCTGTACTCATGTCACCTGGGAACTGCTACCCGACGACATGTATAATACCCACCAACAGTTCCCGATGAGTCCTGTCCAGTGTACTCGTAACCTAACGAGCACCTGCATACTATCTCTAGTACGACGTACTAATGGCTGTGGGACAGACCATCTCCCTTGCTGGGATGAGAAGTGTATACACTAGTCTACTCCGGAGTATCGATGCCCCGTCTCGATAATCCTACGACTAGGGACCTGTATAGGATGTGCTTATAGATTACCCAGCCCCCACTAGTGTGACTGCCATCACAACGCTGGTAATCAAGCAAAGATCCTAAGGGCTCTACCAATATGTATAAGTGATATGCTAAAAGAAACATATACACATATTGAGGTAGAAACAAACCAAGTAGCATACTACCATTTTGAGAAAGACTGTTACTATATCCGTGTATATCTCAAGCTTCTATTAAGTAATATACAATCCAATATGATACAATAATGGCCTCTAGGGCATATATCACTAACAATCTCCCACTTGCACTAAGGCCATATACTGGCATATCTCAGACCGAAGGTCTCGAATAGCCTCTCGAACACTGTCTGAGGGATGGCCTCTGTGAGTGGATCTGCAGTGTTGTTCTTCGTATCTACTCTCCTCACCTCGATCCTCTAGGAATCAATGATCTCTCTGATCAGGTGGTACCGCCTCAAGATATGTCTGGATCTCTGATGGGACCTGGGTTCCATCCCTAAAGCTATAGCGCCGTATGTTGTCACAATACTAAAGTATTGGACCAACAAATGGAAGGAACCACCTGAAGTTCAGTTAAGAACTTCCATATCTAGACTGCCTCTTTTGTGGTGTCTCATGCAGCGAACTACTTCCGTTTCCAACGTCGAGTTTGCAACGGTGTCCTGCTTGGAGCTGCTCCAACAGACCGCCCCCTCCACTAAGGTAAAGCCATAACCTGACATGGACTTGGAGTCATTCTTATCACTCTGAAAGCTGGAGTTAGCAAAGGCCTCGATCTGGAGGTCCTTTTCCGCCATGCACTAAGAACATCTCCTTAGTCCTTCTCAGGTACATGAGAATGTTCTTTATTGCTTCCCAGTGCTTCTCCCTTAGGTTTGACTGATACCCGGCTTACCATGCTCAGTGCGTAAGCTACATCTGGTCTGGTACACAACATCGCATACATTATAGAGCCTACCGCAGAAGCGTAGAGTACAATCGATGTGCAAGCCCTTTCCAAATCGGTCTTGGAAGACATCTCTTTGGAGAGGGTGATTCCGTGACAAGCGGCAGACTACCGAGCTTAGAATCTTCCATACTAAATATTTTCAGTATGGTTTTGTTATATCTTGACTGTAAAAGTCCCACCATCCTCTTTGATCTATCATGATAGATCTGGATCCCCAGAATGTAGTTGGTATCACCCAGGTTTTTCATGGAGAACCTCTGTGACAAGAATTCTTTGACTGATTGTAGCATAGGAATGTCATTTCCTATCAAGAGAATATCATCCATGTACTCAACGAGGAATTCCACTGTTCTTGCTACAATCTTACTATAAATGTATGGTTCATCTGGATTTTTGATAAAGTCGAATTCTTTGACTGTCTCAATAAAACAGATGTTCCAACTTCGCGATGCTTGCTTTAGTCCAAAAATGGACTTAAGCAACTTGCACATTGTCCCGCTGCTCCCACTCTGATTGAAACCCTCTGGCTGATCCATATAGATGCACTCTTCCAAATAACCATTTAGAAAATCCGTCTCTACGTCTATCTGCCGGATCTCAAAATCTTGGAAGACAGCAATGGCAAGAAGGATCCAAATGGATTTGAGCATAGACACTGGAGAAAAGGTTTCGTCATGGTCCAAACCAGGTCTTTGACGAAAACCTTTTGCAACAAGTCTAGCCTTATAGGTTTCAACCTATCCATCTACACCAATCTTCTTTCTGAACATCCATTTGCAGCCTACGGGTTTTACCCCTTCTGGAGCAATGTTCAAAGTGCATACTTTGTTGGTGTACATGGACTCCATTTCGGTCCGTATTGCATCCAGCCATTTTACCGAGTCACCGTTCTGAATGGCTTACTGGAAGCTAGTTGGCTCATCATTGTCAATGATGCAATCCTCTCGATCCCCGTCTATGAGAAAAACCGTAGTATCTCTCGGTCGGATAAGACTACCTACTAGTCCTGCGGATTGGCGTAGGGATGTCCGGTTCTTTTGAAACCTTTGGTTCTACCACATTCAGTAATAGTTTGTGGTTCTGGAATTTCTTCCAGTTCTATTGCGCTCCCACTATTTCCTTTTACAAAAATTGATTTTCTAAAATGTGGGCATGACGAGGAACAAAAAAACTATTTGTTTCTCTGCGTAATAGAAAAGATACCCCCTGGAGTTCTTTGGGTATCCAACAAACCTATACAGTACTGAGCGTGCCTCGAACTTGTCCGCATACTGCTTTTCAACAAAAGCTGGACATCCCTATATCTTCAGATACTGAAGATAGGGTTTCTTCCCACTCCACATCTGATATGGTGTAGAAGGCACAGTCTTGGCAGGAACCTCATTCAAAAGATATGCAGCATATTCTAGTGCATAACTTCAGAAGGATAGCGGAAACTCAGCATTACTCATCATGGAACGAACAATATCCAATAGGGTTCTGTTCCGCTTTTCCTATACACTTTTGTATTGTGGTGTGTATGGAGGAGTAAGCTGAGAGAGAATTCCATTCTCTTTTGAGTAATCTAGGAACTCGACAATTTAAGTATTCACCACATCGATCAGATCTCAGTGTCTTGATACTTTTGCCTGTTTTTTTTTCTATATCATTCTTATATTCTCGGAATTTTTCAAAGGGTCTCGGATTTATGCTTCATCTAGAAGACATATCCTAACCTAGAGAAATTATCCGTAAAAGTAATGAAATAGGAATAACCACTTCGTGCATCTATAGATATTGGGCTACACACGTCACTGTGTATGAGTCCCAAGAGCTCGCCCGCTCTTACTCTGTTTTCAGTGAACGGAGTCTTTGTCATCTTTCCTATGAGACAAGATTGACAAGTTGCATAAGACTGATATTCGAACAGATCCAAATATCCCTCTCTATGTAATTTCGACAACCGTGTTTCATTGATGTGACCCTGTCTACAATTCCATAAGAAAGTTTTATTTAATTCTGGAGAATTTCTTTTAAGTGTGTTCGGGACGTTTGAAAACCTGAGCTTGATTCAATATATAATGTACTCTAGTGTACCTGACCCAATCAAACTTTGATTTAAGTGGATGTGAATCACATCGCTTACAAACTAGACTTGGTACACACAAACAAATACGTAGAATCAATATCTGCCCACTTGTCAATCCTAAGTGATATACCCTACGGATACAGCGTCTATGCTCATTCCGTTAGCAACCCTGAGAGTCATATCACCTGTTCTGATAACTCTACGATATCTCAAAGCCTGTAATGAATTACAGATATGAGATCCTGATCCGGTATCTAGTACCCAGGAAATAGAGTTAATTGACATACAGTTTTCAATCACAAACACACCCGAAGTCGAAGCCACAATATACTTCGGATCCTGTATTCTGGCTTTCCAAGCCCTGCATCCCTTCTGTCAATGCCCTTTCCCGTAACAATAGGAACATCCCTCCATCGCTACTGTTAGCCCAGAAACTTTTGCCCTTCCCTGCCCTTCTACCTTACTGACACCACATATCGGCTTTGTGGAGGTCTTCTTCTTCTCACCCTTTGCTTTCGCCTCGGATCCAGAAGAGGAGGATTCCCCAATAAGCAGAGCGGGTGTCTTCCTGGTTTCCTTCAGGGTGTAAGTAGAGGGTAGGGACTGTAGAATCAGTCAGTATGTGACCCATTCTCCAACACGGTCTTCAGGTCCGTAAGCTCATCAATATAGCTTGCCATCTTAAGGACGTTGTCCCCTACAGATGACCCGACAGCCAACCTCGCTTGAAGCAATTCCTTCGAGATCTCTTGCGATATAAGATTGCTCTCCATATAAAACTTTGTTATGGAGAAATATAGAAACTAAGTCCATCTTCTCGTGCTGCCTCTGGTATTCACCATCAACTGTGGCGAAAACGAGGCACTTGGCATTCATACAATCTTTTTCCCTTGTCTTATGGATATCCTTATCCGCGACGGTGGAAACTGGACCTGGAACGGCGGGGGCTTGAGTAGTAATGAAGTGGTCCAACTTGTCATAGGTAATGGACATCTGGACAAATCTTTGCCAGTCATATAGTATAACTCAGTCATTTTATTATCTAGATGTAACCTAATCTGGTCACCTGGTTGCTGCATTTAGGGGAGAGAGAAGAATACACTCAGCATGACGCTCTTGCAAGTTAATTGGTTTTTAATTTATCTAAACAGGATGGCTCCCACTGTTTCTCGAATCCTTCCTCAAACCATAAAAGAAGAATTAGTCAGGATTTAATCTCACCGTACAATACTTGCTTAACCATTCAGCCAGGCTAGTGTCGATACTTCGAGGGAGGTTTTACGACGCTTTCGCGAAATTCCTTAATTAAATAACCTCTTTTCCCTGGAGGCGTAGCCCCGCTAACACTGTTCTAGACAGCTACTTGGTTTATAGCATTGATCGTTAAGTTAAATATGTCCCGAGGAGTAGCGGACACTCACAGTAGGATCGAGATCCAAATATCATTGTGTGATAATACTGAAGGAATCCTACCAACATTATCAAACTCCAAATGGTATACAACACTAGCAAGTTTCAGTTTCTTTAGAAACTGGCGATGTGGATTTTTTCCCCATGCTTTTATGACCTTGACGAAGGTCAACAAGTCATAAGTCACATGTCAAGTTCGACCCATCATTGTCCAGGTTAATTTGAACCCACCCGTATATACCCTTGACAAAGGTCAACAAGGTAATACGACTGTCCCAAACCAACGCATCTATTTATGCTACATATGAACACCCAGCAGCTACCAATCACTATGCCTTGACGAAGGTCAACAAACATAGCTTGAATACTATTGAATATTCATATGAAATAACGGAGGGCTACGGATGGTTTTGGCGAAACCGTGAACGTAGTGAACTTGATATAATCGAAGAAACCTGATAGCTTTTAAAAGGAGTGGTTTAAGCTCCGCATTTAAAAGTCTGCAGTTTTTTAAAATAACCGAGCGGTTTTAAAATTTGTTCCAACGATTCAGCTTTGATTTGTTTGCTTTGCATTAATGTAATGCAGTCCCATCAATTAACCTACCATTGCAGAAAACAACGAAAATACAACGTACGCTTATTCCATCCACATTCGCCACAGGGCCCCGTCATCACCCGTTAGGTTACTTAACCAACGACAGAGCGGGGGCTGGACTAGCGCGGATACAAAACATAAGCAACGTCTATTATATAATACATATATAATAATATCCATTAGTTAGACGCAATGATAGGCATTCCAGATCACAGATGAACACATTGGATATACTAGGAATTCCGCGTTTCGTTTGAGCCTGTAACGAAAGAAGGATTCCACGGTCGTGATGAATAGCCAAACCCCACCCTAGACCCCTACGGGTGCGACAAACTATCCGCCAAATATCCGGAGTGAAGCAACCTCTCTCAACAAAGTGAGTAGGTCACTCGGCACTTCAAAGTACCCGGTAGTTTGTGCACCCCACCTTGGGTTTATCCTAGGAGCAAAAACAGTAAAAGAAATAATACAACGGTGACTACAACCTCAACCTGGATGTGCCCCGCAACAATAATATTACATCACTTTACAAATTTACATCGAATGAAAGAATGAAAACCCTCATCTCACATCCCCGGCTATTTATCACGATAATCCAACAAGTTCATATACACAAACCATTACATCAACATCACAGATATGTGCAACCCCGACTAATCGACGTATAGCAATTAGTCGATGTTTCCAAACACATATATACATCACAGAGCTTGTAAAGTAACTACGACATTAGAATTCCGCACGCAATTAGCAAACATAAATAATTTTCCAAGACACGAAAATCCAGTGAGCTAAATTTCAAAAACTGAAAGTTTTGAGTCAATCCGGGAGTCGAAATGAACTCGAAACCCGCCCGAATTTTCGCGGAGGCGAAGATACATATTAAGACGTTGAGTGGGGGGCCACGGGGGCGGGGGTGCCTATCCCTGGGGGCCACCACGAGGTGGCCCCCACAGGGAGGCAGACCCGAGAGCACCATTTTCTGGTGCTCTCGGGTCACTACCTCCCAAGGCCACCAAATGGTGGTCTTAGGGGGTGGTCCCGGCCGTTGGTCCCCCCGGGGTGTCCCCGAGGTGCGCACGCTTCACCCCGCGGCTTCTCGGTTCAAACCGTGAGCCCGCGGGGTGAGCAAACAACTCAAAATCTCACTTTTAAAAACTGTTTTTGTCAACAGTTTTCTGGCGACAAAAACGGCGGAATTCTAATATCGTTACAAGCTATCTAAGATTTATGAGAGGCTCTGATACTACTGTAAGTCGATGTCGCGTACTCCACATGTTCGCGGGGAGGTGAAATTTGCAAAAAAAGATTTTTACGGGCTTCGCAACATCGACAAGAACCAAGGATCGAATATAAACCTTAGCTAGCAAACTACTTGAGATTTAACTACTCGGATATGAAGTTATACCTTGCGATACTTGTCCTTCGGGTCTTCATTGCTGTCCTCCTCGTCTACGCAGGCTCCAAGGATCAATCCGGATCGTAGTAACCTCCCCGGCCTCCTCGAGTCGAATACGTTCCACCCGAGAGTCTATAGTCCGAGTTCCACCTCAAAACCGAGGAAACTAGGGCAACAAGCTTGCTAAACTTGATGTCCTAAGTGATGTAGAGTATGAAGATGGATTTATTTGTCTCTTGAAACTCTAATTTTCTCAACTCATTAGACCTTGAGGGTTTGTTAGTGAGGAGAAAGAAGAAGAGCTAGCATGAGAGCTCACTTGGGGAAAGAGAAAGTATTCTCACAAATGATAATCCAAATGAAAATATGATGAAAACTCGCACTTGCATATACCTTTAACATGACAGGGACTGCATCATTAAAAATCTCCAACCTTGTGATCCGCGTGGAATTAAATTCCCAATGTAAATATGCAGGCCCAGAGACTAGAGCATCAACTCATCATACAAACAAATCTAAGCATTAATTATAACGGTGCTTTATGTATTAACAACATATCTTTCCTATAACAATATATTAATGCAAGGGTTTGTTTAAAAAAACAAAACAAAACATATAAGCATTTATTATAAAGATCTCATGATGAAAAACCATCCATCTTATTGAACCGTGCAAATGTTGAGTGCCATAAGAAACATGCTTGTGTAGAAAACTACCACTTGCATATACCTGTAGCATCATGACCGGGACTGCATGATTAAAAATCTCCAACCTTGTGATCCAAATGGAATTAAATTCATAATATAAATATGCAGGCCCAGAGACTAGAGGATCAAATCTTCATACAAACAAATCTAAACAAAACTAGCATTAATTTGCAAAGGAGCTCACTGAGGGAGGAAGTAGCCATGAACTGAAGCTAGCCCAGACAATCCTATGGAGCCACATCTTTAATCACATCGACTCCATGTCCCTTAAATGTGCTGTAGAACTTGGAATCCCAGAGGCTATACATAGCCATGGAAAGCCCATCGCTCTCAATGAGCTTATTTCCGCTATCAATATCTTGCCGAGTAAAGAACATCACCTACGTCGACTTATGCGCATGCTGACTTATTCAGGTATCGTCAAACTTAATTAGTTAGTTGGAGTGCAGCTTTTCAAGCAAACTTCCTAACATCTTTTATATCTATGTATAGCCTCTTTGAATTCTTCATATATATATCTTTATATATACCCCTTGATATCTTTTATGTAATTAACCTTCTTTTCACAAGTATAGAATATTTGCTTATTTAAGACTTGACTTAAAATGTTTATTTTAAAACATGTTTCCTTACAATTAACCCTAGTTAATTCAAACTCACTGCTGAAAATTTCCTGGGTACGACCCTAGTAAAACGAAAAAGATGTGATGAAATTTGGGATGACGATGAAAAAGATTCAGAATATGTAGAAAAAAATGATGAAAAGTTACAATATATAACTAAATAATGTTCATCGATCCCTTAAATAGAAAAGTTTTTCATTGTTACCGTTAACAATCAAGTTTCAAACACATATCGATTTTCCGAAACAATTTTAATATTTCAAGAGAGCAGACATATAAATATCAAGAATTTGATGGGCTATGAATAAACATGAAAGAATTTTAATATGTATTATTTTTAAAAGAGGGGAAAGTATTAAATTTTGAGATGATGACATTGAAATACAAAACCTTTTTATACAGTTTTTTTTATAACTGAGTTAACTTGTTTATACTTGATGCTAAGCTACACAATTAAACCCTGTGCTGGTAGTTTATATCCAACAAATTTGACATTTAACAGGTATTTTCGCCCGAAGCAAGGGTTCTGATGGAAACGACGAAGATGCATACTCACTCACTGTCGTCTCTACACTCCTCGTCGAAAACAAAGACCTAACCCTAACTAATTTCCTACTAGCCATGCTCCACCCAGTCTTAGTGAATCCCTTTCAATCAATGAGCACCTGGTTCAAAAGCTGCACCATTGATAGGTCCACCCCTTTCTCACTACTACAAATAGGGGTTGCCCCTACGGATTTATCCGTAGGAGCAAATCACTGCCCCTACGGATATATCCGTAGGGGCAAGAAATATCCATGTAGGTGCAAACGCCGTAGATGCAAGTCTTAGCCTTGAATATGCCTCTACGGACAAAAACTTGCCCCTGCGGCGTAATGTGTAGGTCCTGTTGTCCCTACGGATTAGACAGTATGGACAAAAAACTTATTTAATTTATCGGTTTATAAAATAAATTAGTTGTCCCTACGGATAAGTCCGTAGGGGCAACTATTTGCCCCTACGAATACGTGCGTAGGTCCTGATGTGTAGGGACAAAATATCAAGTATCCTGATATTTTGTCCCTACGGATACATGTGTAGGGGCGTTTGTTTGCCCCTACGGACAACTCCGTAAGGACAAGTATAACCTTTATTACTGAGATCATAGGGGCAAAATATCAGATATCCTGATATTTTGCCCCTGCGGATAAATCAGTAAGGACAAAGAAGGTCCCTACGGATTAATCCGTAGGGGCAATATTGGGCCCTACGGATTAATCCGTAGGTACATATTATCAGTTTTTTTTAAAAAGGTCTACCTATTTTTTTCTTGTCCTGTGCACAATAATATATATATCATATATAAAATTAATCAACATGCAGAATATATATCGCAGTATTCATAATCACATCTCACGCATAATATACAAAAGAAATCAACAAAAGCAGAATATGATATCAATATAAACACGCAAACACCACCAATATCAATATCGTCCAAAATATATACAATATGTATCATATAAATAAATACATGTTTAAAATATAAGAATAAAAAAGCTACTCTACCTCGGTCCAGCTCCACCTCTGATAAACGCCATAATCTAGCGTGCCTGCTCCTCGGATATACCCTGAGTCAATAAATCATGCAATGCGGAGTGTGCGGGCTGTGGAGCTGTAGGAGTGGTCTGCGCAACCGCCGCCGAGGTAGTGGCTTGCAGAGTCGCAGCTGCGGGAGTCTGAGCGGGCAGTGGAGCTATAAGAGCTGTCTGCGGAACCGCAGCCGAGATAGTGGCTTGCGGAGCCGCACCCGAAGGAGATGCATGTGGAGGCTCGGTCGATATACCCTGTTGCGTCTGGATCTACGTGTGTAACAAATGAGTAAGAACTGTGTATTAGTCGAATTCGTATCATTATCAAGTTATTGCGAAACCCCAATCTATGTATACTTAGGGACTTAGGTCTCGTTTGGATATCTAGTTTGGAAAACCGTAGTTTATTTTAATTAGATATGTATGTATAATTAATCAATGCTAAGTCTACAACCAAATAAGCTCAGGCTATGTACTAATATTGGATATGTTGCTATCTATAATATGGTATAATATTTTACTATTAAGTAGTATACATACAAATATCTCCTTCAACTCCTGAACGGTGGCCTTCAAGCTCTCCAGTTCCTGCTGGAAACGTCGCTCACTGGAGACGGAGGAAGTAACCGCCGGAGTGGAGTCCAACCTCATATGGGCCCTGCTAGGGCCCAGTACCCGGTCTCTCTCCAAACCTCCGTGGTGACCTTCGTGTGCGGTGTCCAGGACTGGGGTCAGCAGCATCGGATCGTTATGTCCAGTAAAATCGATCCCCGATGCCTCGTCCTGCTCAACCACCCACTCCTACACCCACATTAACCAGTAAAATATAAGTATATCATTTAAATTTGAACCTTTCAAAACTAAAATTTCAAATAGGGGTTGAATAAATATTAACACTTATGCAATACTCCTGGGTAGCGGCGTCGGAGTATCGAAGCTCGCCCGTGGCGGGATCTGTCGAGGTGCCGTGGACGGCAAGATACGCGGACATCACGCTCGGTGTACCACCCTACGCCAGGGTCTGAGCTCTCTGCAATATTAGAAAATAACTCTTAATATTACATTATATCACAAAGGCCGGTCTATTGTAATTTACCGATAACTCCATGGCACGAGTAATATTTCTCGAGCCACCTGTATAAATGGGGCGACCCCTCTTCGCCGACTTCCTATTCTCTTTATTTTGTTCAGCTTATTTCTGCACAACATATTCACATTTAGTTTTCTAATTAAGCAACACAAGAAAATAAATTATATACTAAATAATGAATTACATTTAAAATACATACATGTTTGCGATGAGAGTCGAAATATTCGCACAATAGAGGCCATGTATCTACGTCGACTCTCGCAAAGGCCGGAGTAGATAGGAGGGCCGCTCTATCTGCCTCGGGGGTCTCCATCCACAGAGAATAGCAGTCGGTCTTCAGCTCATTCCTGTTGTATCGGACCTTCGTCTGCATGTTCTTCATCAGGCCATTGTACAGAGCGTGAAGATCGATCACCCTCCGAGGGTGATCAGGGTCGGGTACAGGCTGAAAATCGTAATCCAAATGAAAATACAAAAAAAAATATTGTTATTAGATTGCAAGTGTTAATAATAAATATATTGGATAAATCGAATGAAAATATATATTAATATCCGAGCCTGATCCCAGAAGAGGGCGAATGAGTGCCGGTGCTGGTCGCCCCACTCAACGTGAAGTGGATAGTTCTTCACGAGCCGGCTCTCATCCCCCATATACCGGCCGAACCTCTCGGCATGATCGCCGGTATAGCGATAATCAGGGGTAAAAAAGAAGGGGGAATGCTGCCTCCCCTCTAGCTCTGTCAGGCCTCAGCCTGTGGGACTGATTCGGGCCTCGAGTCTCCCTCTCGGGATGGGGAGGCCCTGCGTCTGCAAGAAATATCAAGACAATCAATATTAAGATAAATTTGTATTAAGAAATCAAGGTTTAACGAAAATTGAAGTGTGATATATACCTCCGGTGACTAAAGCACGAGCCTTGGCCCAGGCAGCAGCACGAGCGGGACGATAGTTCCTCCGGTGAGGAACAGCCGGTGACCCGGACGTGGACGCATCTCCAACTAAAAAATAAACATCGATAAAATTACATGGAGTTCATGTTTATTCTTAAAGGATATGTAAAATGAATAAATATTTTATATTTATTCATACAAACCTGCAGACTGAGCGGAGGGAATGGAAGTGACGAGAGAGGCCCCTGCACCAGACGAGGACGCACCACCTATAATTAGACAATAAAGTATCAGCTATATAAGTAATTGCAAAAAGAATGCGTATATCAATAATATAACATTCTAAATCAACATGTATACACTATAGGATATATAAACATACCGCAGATATATGATATATAAACATACCTGGAGGTGCGGGAGTGGCCTCTGTCCCTGATGTAAGTACGTAAGAGCAAAAAGAATGTATGTATATTTATGATATAGCATTCTAAATCAATATACATGCACTATATGATATATAAACATACCTGGAGGTGCAGGAGTGGCCTCTGTCCCTGATGTGGATGCATCACCAACGGCTAGACAATCAAACATTGACTATATAAGTAATTTTGACATGAACATGCATGTATATCTATAATATTACATTCAAAATGAATATGCGTGCAATATACCTGGAGGTGTGGCAAAGTCCATATGGAAGGAGGCATCCGAAGGGGTCTCCGATCGAGGTGCAAGACCGGCCCTCTGAAGCTCCCTACGCAGCTCTCTGGGCGGCAGAACCGCTCTGCCTCTGCCTCTGCCGGTGCCGCGGCTGGAGCTCCTGCCGCCCCTCGCTGCTTTCGTCATCGTCATCAAATCTAGATAAACGGTTCGTGGACGCAATAGACAATCATTACAAGTATTGACTATATATGTATAGATCGTAAAATGTGAAGTAATAATATAACATTACTGATAACCTTTTTCGTTTTGTGGGCGCATTAGACATATCTACTTGGATTTCATCATCGATATCATTTCTAACCCACGTAACTTCATGATCAGCCGAAGACAACCCGTCTTTCGAAACAGACGGTCGGAGCACTCTAAGTCTTCTCTCTTCTTCATCCCCATCGCTGTCCTTGAATTCTGGGACATCGTAGACAACCCTGGGTTTCCAACAGCATACGACACTCCATCTCGGATGCTTCAAAAACTGTAAGTAGTATACTTGAAACGCTTGGTTCGGAAAGATAAACGGATCTTCCTGACCGTAAAATCGAAGCGTGTTCATACTGGTCAATCCATATTCATCTTTCCAAGTCTCAAGATTGCTTCTCCACTTCGTATCGGTTCGCGTATCGTACCAAGTACACTGGAATATATAAAAGGGTTCTGATCGTCCGGGATAGTGGATGCCGAGTATACAATTTAAGTATCCATAATAAATCACATCATCCGATCCTACCGTCGCAATCCCACTATTCTGAGTGGTTCTACATGTTTCTATGTCCTTAATTTCGAATTTGTATCAAAGGACACCGAATCCTTTATAATATACAACCTCCATACTAGAAAATTGAGCTAAATATCTTGAATCACTCTCAAATGATGCAGAAAAGTTCGGATCGTAGATTTAACAAAACAAATTTTACGACAAATACATAACGATATAAGTTTAGATTAAAACTGATTGCAATAACATGTTATTCGAATAACTTACATGATCTGCAACCCAATCACAAAAATTATCCTGATGATATTTTTTCAATCATTCATCATTCCAATCAGGATGCCCCTCACGTATCTCGTTAAAATGAATTCTATTTTCGACAATAAATTATGACATTAATATTATATCATTTCATACACACACAAACACAAATATAAGAATTAAACCCAAAAAACTTACTCTCTAATTTTTTCAAGATATGCGCAATTAAGCAAGATAAACCGGTATATCTTGTTCATAAACATAGTGCCTACCCTCTTATAATCGGCTTTACCATATGTCTCGTCTTGAATTCTTCGAGACCGGTTAAGTCTCGTCTCAATGTTCTCGTCCAGATAGCGGGAACAAAATGTGGTTGCTTCATCAAAAAAATAACCTTGCATGATAGAACCCTCTGGTCGATTTCTATTACGTATATACTTTTTAAGAGTGTAAAGGTACCTAAAGAAAATATGTTGAATAAATAAATACGGGCATACATGATAACAATAATTTTAAAAATTGCGCGAAACGAAAAATTCCACGTACCTCTCGACGGGATATATCCATCGATATTGTACCGGTCTGGCTAACTTAGCCTCAGTTGTAAGATGAACCGTCAGGTGTATTATGATATCAAAAAATGACGGTGGGAAAATACGCTCAAATTTGCAAAATATCAACGCAATAGAATTTTCTAGTTTATCCAGCGTCACAACATCCAGTGTTTTAGCACACAACTCTCTGAAAAAACAACATAGCTCGTTGATTACTAGACCAACCGATTCGGGGAGAGAAGTCCTGAGGGCTAATGGAAGAAGGTGCTCCACGATAACATGGTGATCATGACTTTTCAGCCCATCGATCTTTCCTTTCACAATTTTTATCTTCTTGCTGAATGATCCTGAGAAACCTATGGGAAGTTTCAAATCATGCAACACCTGCAGGAATATTTTCTTCTCCGGTTGTGACATATGATAAGCGGCATTGGGAAGTACAAACTTTCCTGGTTTACCTGCTACAGGTTTAGGGTGCAATTCACTTCTTATTTCCCAGTCCTGTAGATCCATCCGAGCATTCAGGTTGTCTTTCGATTTCCTGTCTTTACAAACAAGCAAGTTGAGTATGTGCTCTGATACTCCCTTCTCTATATGCATGACGTCCAGACAACGACGCACTAAATTTGTTGACCAGTACGGAAGCTCGAAGAAAATGCTTAACTTGTTCCAAAATGGTGGTTTGACCTGTTTTGTCGGATCCATCCCGGAGGTCACATTATTGTAACCATCCCATTGAGCAATCACGTCCTCTCCGGACAATGGGGCTGGAGGTCCAAGAAGCTCCTGATGACCATCAAAGTGAACAGCATCTAATCTGTAGGGATGGTCTAGAGGCAGGAAACGTCGATGGCCGCAATAACAAACCTTCCTGCTAAAATTCAAGAATTTCGATGTTGTGTGTTGATGGCAATGAGGACATGCTTTGTGACCATGTACGGACCAACCTGATAGCATTCCATACGCAGGAAAGTCATTAATTGTCCACATTAAAGCCGCATGCAGTATGAAGGTTGCATTTGTGTTTGCATCGTAAGTCTTTACACCATCAATGAACAAAGATTTTAACTCTTCGATCAGAGGTCGGAGATAGACGTCGGTATTGTTTTCCGGTGAGTTTGGTCCGTCGATAAGACTAGGCATCATAAAGTATGATTGGTCCATAGCCAACCAAGGCGACAAATTATAAATTATCATTACAACGAGCCATGTGCTGTGATTTCCAGCCATATAGTTGAATGGGCAGAAGCTATCACTAACCAGTCCGAGCCTGACATTATGAGGATCGCTACTGAATATTGCGTGCCTCCTATCGAAATCCTTCCATGCCGGTGAATATCTTGGATGGCTCATTTTTCCATCTTCACTTGGAGGAGCATGGTGATGCTAAATCATTGCCTCGGCTGTTTTATTGCACCTGAATAGCCTCTGCAGCCTCTGTGTTATGGGAAAGTATCGTGCTATCTTGACAGATATATTAGGCTTCTTATCAGAATCTTTCGGTTTATACCCGGCCTCTCCGCATGTTGGACACTCTTTCAAATCTGAATTCTCTTTTCGGTACAACACGCAATTTTTAGGACATGCTTGAATCTTCTCATACTTCAGACCCAAATCAGACATCATCTTCTGGGCTCCGTACCAGCTGTCATGCACGTTATTTCCCGGGGGCATAGAATCTTTCAAGAACGAAAGAAGCATTGTGAATGACTTGTTGCTCCATCTATTTAGACACTTAATCTGGAAAAGTTGGACGAACCATGAGAGGGTGGAATACTTTGCATTCTTATAAATTGGTTTTCTAGCATCATTCATGAAATTTTCATATTTATCCGCACGCGGTCCCTGACCAGAAGGAATATCATCTTCGCTACGAATAGATTCACCTAGGGCAGCCTCTACCATATCCTCCATTTCTTCTGATGGAAAGCAATTACCGTCTTCTCTTTCTGCTGCATTACCATCTTCTCCTTCTTCTCCTGCCGCATTATCGTGTTCTCCTTCTTCTTCTGCCGCATTACTACGTTCTTCTCCTTCCCCGTGATATTTCCAAGTTGTATAAAATCTAGTAAAACCATATTTTACGATATGAAGCTCTGCCAATTCTACCTTCTGCCAGTACTTATTCCCACATCTATCGCACGGGCAGAGAATCTTCTCTATTACGATCTTATTATGTGCGCATGAAAATTCAACAAAAGTAGCAACTCCTGCGACAAACTTAGGTTGCATACGTTGTTGCCAATCCACATATATCCAGTCCTTAACTCTGACGTACTCATGGACCATGTTAGACTGTATAACATATAAATTGTAGGTTATGATGACTATATTGAGAAATCTAAGAACGGGATGATTACTGACAAATGAGAAAATCCGTGTATATGCTTTGTGTGTGCGTTTGTCATTGAAAAGAATAAATTATCGATAATCAAAGTTAAATTTGAGGATATTCATGTATGGGAATATGAAAGTTTCATATTATCATCGAGTATCATATATTGGTTTTAACTTGAATATCTTGAATCATTCTCTAATGTTGCGTTTGTTGTGTATTCTTATTGTATGTGTGTGTTTCGGCTGTCGGGGGTAAGGCTTCTATCCCATTAAGAATGTATAGAGCGAACACCCATTCGCTTGTGCTTTTAACCGTTTCGAGTAAATTTCGACAGCACCTCCCCGCTGTTCTCCGAGTACACTGTAATAGAATAGATAATCATTTCAAAGCTGTAAAACAACGTTGAAATGAACATCTAATCTATCTTTGTACACGGAGAACCAGCAGAAAGGTACCGACGAAATATCTCGAAACGGATAAAAACACAAGTGAATGAAGGTGTTTGCTTTATACATTCCTAACTTGTCTACACGGGACAAATCTATCGGTTATCATACGATTGAATCTTCTCGTCACATAGACTACACGACGGTTGTTACTATCAAGCTATACAGTCCGATATTTAACAACTTTCGTATAGTTCTATGTCACTACGAACATCGAACGTATGTTAACCGATAGACGGGGACTAAGTGGTGCTTTGAGTTTCATATATGAGTATCGATGAGAATATGAAAGTTTCATATTATCATCGAGTATCATATATTGGTTTTAACTTGAACATCTTGAATCACTCTCTAATATTGCGTTTGTTGTGTATTCTTATTGTATGTGTGTGTTTCGGCTGTCGGGGGTAAGGCTTCTATCCCATTAAGAATGTATAGAGCAAACACCCATTCGCTTGTACTTTCAACCGTTTCGAGTAAATTTCGGCAGCACCTCCCCGCTGTTCTCCGTGTACACTGTAATAGAATAGATAATCATTTCAAAGCTATGAAACAACGTTGAAATGAACATCTAATCTATCTTTGTACACGGAGAACCAGCAGAAAGGTACCGACGAAATATCTCGAAACGGATGAAAACACAAGTGAATGAAGGTGTTTGCTTTATACATTCCTAACTTGTCCACACGGGACAAATCTATCGGTTATCATACGATTGAATCTTCTCTTCATATAGACTATACGACGGTTATTAGTATCGAGCTATACCGTCTGATATTTAACAACCTTCGTATAGTTCTATGTCACGACGAATATCGAACGTATGTTAACCGATAGACGGGGACCAAGTGGCGCTTTGAGTTTCATATATGAGTATCGATGAGAATATGAAAGTTTCATATTATCATCGAGTATCATATATTGCTTTTAACTTGAACATTTAACATGAATAGGTTTTACGTTTACGTTTCGTTATTAAGGGTTCGAAATTTCAAGTTTAGGGTAAATTTTTCTTGCGTTTACGATAAAGTTGTACGTTTACATTATCATCGAGTATCCTACTGCAATGAACTAGTGTATCCTACTAAATAAACTAGTGTACCATAAACCAAAATAACCCAAATTAACCTAATTAACCACAATTAACCATAATCGTTACCCTAACACAAATTATCCATAATTAACCCAAACTTAACCCTAATTAACCTAATTAACCCTAATCAACCCAAACTTAACCAAATTAACCCTAATCAACACCATAACCCTTTCAAATTATTACTAATTAACCCAAATTAACCCTAGCCTCTAACACTAAACCCGACCCTAACCCTAACGCTAATTATCATAACCCTAAGCCCAACTAATTAACCCCAACCCCAAGCCCAACATCAACCTTCGGTTCGTTTTGAAATCCAAGTTATTGTTATGAGTATTATCCAAAAGAAAAAAGATATCATACCAAGTTGTGAGTATTGTTTATTGGTTTTCGAATCAGCATATCAGTTAATACACTTAATTAGCGAATGTAGAAGTTATGCAAACTTCGAACGTGGAGCGAAAATGAAAAAGGGGTTTGATTGGATTAAGAACTGATTGTACGTCAAGTTCAGTGATTCTAACTCTAATATCACACTACCAACCAGGAGACGGCTGCAGTTATCTAAACTCCCGACAGGTTCCAAAGTTAGCTTTAGCTTCCGCATACAATTTCTATGAGGTCAGCTTCAAAGCAGGTCAATCCCTCAGATATTCTGCTGCCACGTGGCGCCACCTCATTGGTGCAGGGCAGCAGTTGGAGCTTCCATGTGATAACCCTATCCCCCCCATCGGACTTTCCTCTTCCACGTGTCACCTCGCCATGCTCTCTTCACGCACAACAAGAGTTGTTTTCAAGAAAAAACAACCCTAACCCCAACCCCAACCGCAACTGAACCCCAACCCTAACCCCAACCCCCAACCCTAACCTAAACTTAACCCTAACCTAAACTTAACCCTAACCTAAACTGACCCGATGCCTAACCCTAACCCTCACCCGTACCCGAACCCTGCCCTGAACCTAACATCATCAAAAGAGGGAAATAAAAGCATTAAATTAGAAGTAAAAATTGGAGATTTACTAACCTGTTGGGCGGTGGAGGAGACGACGGAGGAGACGACGAGGCTCGGGATCGAGGCGCTGGAGGAAGTCGACGAGGATGTTATGAGGAGGCGACGGAGGAGGCGACGAGGAAGTCGACGAGACACGGGATCGAGGCGCGGGAGGAAATCGATCGCGAGGCGTGGGAGAAGATGATAAAGATCTTTGGGGAATGGAGGGCTTTTCTGTGCCTTTTATTTATTATTAATTAACCCATATACATGTCCCTACGGACATATCCGTAGGTTCTTTGTTTGCGGCTCCGTAGAGCCAAACATCAAATTACGATTTAATATTTTTAAATTAAAACGTAGAGAACCGTAGGGCCAAGTATAGGGACCTACGGATTAATCCGTAGGGGCAGTAAATAGTTTCCCCTACGGATTTCTTTATCTGTCGGGGCAACTCCATATTGTAGTAGTGTCTCTACTTTAAATGGTTTCGACTTCTGGGAGATGACCCAAAGGAACCTAAAATTCAACAAGGTGTTTAATGAAGGAATGACGAGCGATGCAAAGTTTATGATGAATTTTTTGCTCAAGGAATGCAGTCATGTGTTTGAAGAATTAACATCTTTGGTGGATGTTGGTGGAGGAACTGGCACGGCTGCTATGGCGATTTCCGAGGAGTTTCCAAATATTAAGCGTAGTGTGTTGGTGCTGTCTCATGTTGTTAATGATGTACAGGAGAAAGGAGTGATGGATTTCGTTGTTGGCAATATGTTTGATTGCATTCCCCCTGCTTACGCCGTACTTCTAAAGGTAAGTAAATATAGAAAATGATAAATAAAGAATTATAAGAGAAGGAAATATAGTAAGGATTATATTTTTTTTCTTCAAATACTAAAAATCTAATATATTTGAAAGTCTAAATGTTGGATGTGTGTGTGTGTATGCAGTGGATCCTCAACGACTGGGGTGACGAAGAATGCGTGAAGATACTGAAACGATGCAAGGAGGCAATTCCTAGAGATGGGGGTAAGGTCATAATCATTGTCATGGTTGTTGATTCAAACAATTGTTATGAGAAATCAAGCGAGGTTCGGCTTTACTTTGATATGCTGATGATGGTAATATATATGTGGGGGAGAAGAGGGAAGCGAGAAAGAATGGAGCAAGTTGTTCGGTGCTGCCGGGTTTAAGCACTACAAGATCACACCAGCTCTGGGTGTGTGTTCAGTCATTGAAGTATATCCATGATCTCAGAGCAGTGCAGGGGTTCGCATTCATGCATGCTTGTTACATATATAATATCTTTGATTGTTCTACTAAGGTATATATTGTTCTGTTTCCATGACAATATATATGAATGTAATGGAAGAATGGATAAATAAGATTAATTTTTATGGCCGGATTAAAAACTGAAGTGGTACTTATGTTAGTAGCATTTAATTATTGCTGTTGAGTGAGCACGTCAATTGCTGTCAATATCTTTTTTCCTATAATGTAAATTCTAAGAATATTGCTAGATTGAGTGGTTGGTCTATTGCAAGATCAAAACCATGTATTGCTAGATGGAGAAATTGATCTATTGCTAGATCAGAGAGCTGTTGTGCGTTCATCTTAAAGCAGATTCGCCCTACATCGGTCCCATTGGCTGAGCTCTCTTCTGGATTTCGCTGACTGAAATATTGAGATCGGAGATATTCTCAGTGTTCTCGGTCAATCTCTGCCCTTTATTCTTTTCTCTATTTTTCACCAACTCCGGCCTTTCATATAGAGAGCCCAGGCTCAGCTCAAGAGTCTTATCAGTTATAAAGACTGATGGATAGCCCAACAACCAAACTGTTGTGCGCTCAATGTGTTTCAGCCGGATTGGCTCGATCGGCCATGGACCGGCCCGAGCCCATGTGCTAGTATTACTTATGAGGAATTAAATTAATTAATCTTTCCTACGACAAGATAAGATTCGAACTGTTGACCCGTTGGGTGGCAAAAGCTTAACAAACCAACTGCCCTACCAAGGTTATTTGTTAATATGCGAAATAAGTAACAAATAACTATTAGTTTGAAACTTCACCTAATATTTTCTAAAAAAACACCAACAAGATCCAACATATCGTTTGGGTATCAGGTGAATAACACGAAGGGCGGCTTTATAGTGGGTATACATAGTAGTGATAATACAGTGGATTCTATTCACACCATAACTTGTTTTGCTCAAATTTCTTTACCCTGTTAATATCTTGGAATGTCCCTAAAAGCTAGTAGATGTTTGAGGCGTGTCTTTCCATTTTTGTTGATAAAAAGTAATGACATGATACAAGGATGGAGTAAACACCTTTCGAGCATGGGAGGTAGTGATGGAGGTCCTTTTCGGATCTCCGTTAGATGTTGTCTTCCGTCGATCTTCTGGTGGATCTTGGAGGTGATCTCCTGTTGCGTGTGGATTTCAATGGGTTTTGAGAAGATTGGTGGTTTTGAGGAGTTTGCGCCGAGTACCTGCAAGGAAGTCCCGGGGTGGTTTGGTACCACTGAGGACCCTCCGACGATCAAGTTAGCACAAGATCCGAGCAGAGTAATGGCTAAGTAGGGTGAAAAAAGCTTACTTGACCCCTTTGTGATGGGGGTTTATATAGTGGCGGCAGCACGCAGTAGCAGGAGCGAGAATCTCGCCGGCAGTTATGCTTCCGACATCATGCCCGCGTAATAAGCGGATCGCCCGTTAATGGGGATCGTGATGGCTTGGAACGTGGGATGTTGCCGGCGGAGAATCCGCACATGGCGAGATTTGCGGAGTGGCGGTTACGCCTGTGAATGGTGGAGTTGGCCGGTCGGAGGGACCGAGGAAGATGGCCTCGGCGGGGGAGCTCGGGAACGAGCGGGAGGGCCGAGGCATCTTGGTCCTATGGTAGCTCGGGGCGAGCTGAGAGGCCGAGGAGGCCAATTTGCAGGGAGCTCTGAGGAGAGCCAGCTTGTGCTTGCAGGTCGGGTACAGGGGTGGCCTGGTCGGCCCCTATGGGCCCTTTCTTCTGTGTTCTGAGACACGTCATCTGCCACATGTCCTGATCTGGGAGATCGCCAATATAGAGTATCATCATTAGCCTCCCACTCTTGTCCCGAACAGCTGGCGGGTCGGCTCAAGAGTGGACTGCCGGGCCGCCCGGGGTGAGCTCCCACCTAAGATTTCGTCGGGACGCGTCCCCGGGCTGTCACTTGTCTTTTCTGCCAGCGAATCAGGGCGAGATCTCTGCATTTAAGGAAGATGCGCCGGTTCGTGCATCCTGTCAATGAAGCGATGGTCCGCGTGTCAAGCATCGGTTAGCCAACGCGACGTGTGCAGACCTGTGGCGTCTGATGAGATGTGGCCCAGTGTGGGAACGACAAGTGGAGCGATCGGAGCCGTTGGACGCGAGGAGGCGCTTTGGCGGGCGATGAAGGGCGCCGTTTGATGAGGGCGATTGCGGTGATAAATAGGGGTGGGGCCCGCTCCAGGGCCCCTACTCCTTCATATTTCCTCGCTCTAAGTTCTGATTGCTCGGTGCTTGTCTTCTTTCTTCTGCTTTCGTTTCCCGAGGATTCCACTTCTCCAGGTTAGATGTCTTCTTTCACAGAATCTGTAGATGTCGTAGGAGTAGGTTCTAGGGACCCTCTAGTTGAGCCTGAGTCTTTTCGGGGAGCAGGGATCGGATCCGCTTCCCGGGATCGTGCGGCGGGGGCAGCCCCCAGGGAGGAGACGGTAGACGCTGCCCCCGGCGCTTTGTGTTGGGTGAGGCATGAGGACGAGCTTGCCAATGCTCGGGCTTGTTTCCACATCCCCTCACGTTATATGCTTCGTCTGGCCAAGGAGGGAGAGAGGGCAGACCAAGTACGGGATAGGAAGATCGCCCTGTACTTGGAAGCTTTTTGGGGTGGAATGCGCTTGCCCTTCTCTCCCGAGGTCGTCGAAACGCTGAACTTCTTTAGGCTAGCCCCTGGCCAGTTAGTGCCGAACTCATGGAGGATTCTCTTCGGGTTCCTGATCCGCCTGAAGCTACAGGCGGTTCCCTTCAGCCTCTCCATCCTTGATTCTTTCCTTGTTTTCAAAAATCATCCTGGGGGTCGAGCGGGCGACCCGAGGTGGGTCTACCTCTCTTTTAGGAAGAGACAGGGGGCGCCGCCGGGATAGGAGTTGTAGTCCTGCCTTCTTCCATTCAGGACTGGAAGAAGAAGTTTTTCTTCGTCACGCCGCTCGAGGGCGAGGACTGGCCCGTGCCCACCAAGTGGTCGAGGGAAAAATGCTTGCCGGAGAACCAGTCCAATGACCCGGCCGCGTTGAGAGTGGCGTCGTGGGAGCCCGTCCCCCGATTTGACGTACTGCTGTCTGAGAGGGTTGATTGGTATAAAATTCGAGACTGTGTAAGTAAATCAAATGATCCCCGATAACGGTTTCATTTGATTGTAAAGAATTTCTTATTTGTGTAAATCGAATAAAGCGAATAAGTTTCAATGTGTCGGTAATATTGAATAAAATTCACAATCAAAGAATTATATTTGACCGCAATCAATTACGGTGTCGATTGTAGATCGTAAGTGAGTGCGGATCGTCCACAGGGATTGTGCGATTCGTTTCTATGTTTAATTTGTTCGAATTAAAAAGTTAATCGAAAAAAAAAGAAAACATGATTCAAGAATTTATCGATTGATTCAGGTGTCACGAGTTTAATCAAGAATCAAGAAACTGATAAACAAATCAAGAATCGGGTTTCGATGATATTTCCAACCAAAATGTCAAAAATCTAAATGAGGCTCGTAGGAATCGATCGGATCTATAGACGTGATGTAATCTCAAGATTTCGTGTTCTTGTCCTTCGAAGGATTGATACTAGATTGATGATGATCGACGAGAGTTAGGGCTTTCTTGATAAAACCAGGGTTTCATCATTTAACCCTTGTTCTTTCGTAGATATCATTCACATTCTAGCCTCTAGCAATTTCAAGAAACGATCGTAACTCCCCAATCTCGAGCGATATCAATCAAGAAAGCATCGCAACGAATTGGGTCGTCGATTCTTGAACTTGCTACGGTTTACAAAACTCGTAGGATTCAAGAATCGATTTAAGATATATTACATCATCATTCTATTGATCGTCTCGACTCCTCGACGAGCGGAGTATTACTCAAACATCATCACACAGAAAGTATTCAAGAATTGAAAAGATATCATGATGCAAGAATTTAAAGAAAACAAGATAAAAGAATATCACTTTTTATTTATATCAACAATTTGATTACAGTCGCTCAAGAACTACAAGAGGAAGAACTAAATTGTCGAATTGGCGTTGCTCGGCTCCGTGAGTCGCGGATCGGCTTGGACCACTTGCTCTGTTGAAGATCGGCTCGGCTCATAAAAGGTTGCAAGGCTTCTTGCTTGATGGGTACTCGGGATCTTGGCTTTTGATTGGAATTAGGGTTAGGGTTTCACACAAGTCCTCTCACTAGACTTGTGGTGGAAGAAGAAGATGAAGAAAGAGAGTGAATGGATTTAGATTGGCTATTAAAATGAACTAATGGAGGGATTTTTCCATGATGATTTACAAGTGAGCCTAGGGTCTTATTTATAGATCTCCCAAACCCTAAGTCTAGGTTTGAATTTACAATTCCCTCCAAAAGTTTGTTAAGGCTTCTAGAAGGAGTTTGTTAAGCTTTAGCTTAGGATTTAAGCTAGGGTTTAGAGAGAAGTTTCTAGAATGATAGGCTAGTTTAGTGTTGATTCCAAAGCTTGCTGATCTGGCAGAAGTCTCTGGAGTCTTCTGGAATTTGACATGTCATTCTGAAGTGTAGACCCTGAGAGAAGCATTATGGCCCAAAATTTGGTGGATGACGTGGCAAGACAGCCGCGGAACCGCGGCACAAGCAGGCTCCGGCCGCGGTTCCGCGGCCATGATGGCTCCTTGGGACTTGGGGCTTTGTAATACCCGGTTCTTTTATATACGCCTAAATCCGTATTTCTCTTTAAACTATAAATTTTGTTATTTTTAAGTATTTAATTCTTTTAAAGAAACTTTCCCAAACCCTACTTTATCTCAAGCCCATTACCTATCGATTCTATGTTTTTACAGATCCTTTTATTTTTACTTCCCTATTCTTATTTATTTCCAAACCAGCCCCTTTTCTATTCTCTTATTCTTTTATTTCACCCAATCCCAAGCCCATTCCTTTTTATAACTTAATTTATTTTATTAAAGCCCAAAACCTATTTTTCCTCTGGCCCAAACTAAAACATTAAATTAAAACCCTTAATTAATTCTAACCCTCAGCCAAATCTCTTTTCCAAGTAAATAAATTATTTTTCAGCCCAGCCCGTCTCTTCCAACTCCCTTCAGGCCATACTCCTCGGCCCACATTCTTTCCTCAGCCCACAACAAATTAATAGGAATTTATATTAAACCCAGCCCGGCCCCTTTCTTTTCGCTACTATTTTATCCCTTGGCCCGAGCTCAATCCCCAGCCCATTAAAATAACAATTATCCCAACATATTTCTTTTAGATCCCCTCAAATCCAAACCCAAATCTGCTCTATAAATTCCTATTAAACCACCAAGTTAATGCCTCTTTAATCCCAATTAATTTCCCCCATTAATCCCTTTTAAAATCCTATTAATCACCATTTAATTCTCATTCATTCTATTCCCTTTCTCTCTAATTCCCTCTCTCTCAATCTCTACATCTCTCTCTCTCTCTCTCTCTAATTTTCTCTTCCTCTCTCTCTAAATTTCTCTCTCCCTTTATCAGCGTCTCACCCTCCCTCACATCAAAACAAGGAACAACGTGAAGCAGTGAAGAAAAGGAGGGCACGAAGAGCAGCTAGATCGAGTGAAATTTTCGGATTCCAAAAGACCGAGCCGGTGCTGCGTTCATGGTGCGATCGTGCGGATACCACTGCAGTATTATCGTCGACATGTGTCCAGGCAAGTATTTTTACTTGCTTACATGCTAATCTACTCGTGTTACAAATTCAAAAGTATAACTTATGAATTTACAATTCCCGATAAAATTAAACGACATACCTGTTCGATACATGATCCTAATGAAAATACTCACCCAAATTGATGGAATTGGATTGTTTATGTTGTCCCAAGTAGTGATGAATACCTGGTACAAATTTCACTGCAAAATATGACCGTTAATGACTAAAACGATTACCCCCAATTATACCTGTAAAACTGGAACTTTCTCGTATCTGAAAATCGTTAAAATCACCATAAATTATATACACACTGGAATGATGCGTTCGAGGGATTAAATCGAAGCCGACTCGACGAAATATAACCCTATGTAAATTTCTACTTGTTTCTGTACTTAAACTGTGACAATATTTGGATCGGAGTGCGACTCTGGACTGCAGTCCAGAGCGACTCCAGTTGTTTGTTTACTGTCCCGTAATGAACACCACCCTGTTTTCTAAACTTGTAGGTTGCGAAACTCACTGTTTATTATTGGTGAATCTGTTAGATAGACAACACAAGTGGTTCCATCCTGTTTCGTTATCGTTTGTTATTTAATCTGCAATTTAATAGATGAGGACGTATAACAGTCCCAACAGAATCAGAATTGACATACTAGTATTGAACAATGTATATCTCCTGACGTAGAGACACGATTGAGGATCCGTCTATTGCGTTGGAAACCTTAGTGAAAACTCTATATTTTATTCAACTGTAGCATCGCTAAAATCTGATCTCAACTAGGATTAAAATGCGTTGCGAAACGGACTTCCGATTCTGAAACCGGATTTCCAGCCGTGAACGCTTAAAAGGAAATGGCCATAACTAATGATCCTGAAACCCGATTGCCGTGAAACCAAATTCGCTTGTTAGATAATTAATCATACTATTTATTATCCTTTTATTGTTTCGCTAAACTGTATGCGTTTTATTTATGATAAATATTGCAAGTGGTAGATTACCGATTCATGACATCCTAATTATGCTTTACATACTGTTTACGCATCATATCATACATGTCACTGCATTGATAACTTAGTGATAACGTGCATTACCCAGTGTTAGGTATTAGTGATGATTGTGGCAAGTACGTTAGTGTTCGTGTATACGTGAATAAGTGAAAGTGATACGTACTTGTACACAATCAGTGAACCTTATTATTCTATTGCATTGTCGACGTCTGTGGGACGCGTGTACGTGTGACTATAAGTGGTATGGGACACTTATGGAAGCTCTTGCACGGGTGTCACAGATAAGGCACCAGACACTGCCATTTATCTTAGGTATTAGTCGGGACGTGCTTGATGGAGGTCCTGCCTCCAGTTCTCGTGCAGACTTGTCACAGACCGATTGGTATTTAGGGTTATGGTTAGCGTTTGATGTAGACCACGGGGTGTGGGGTAGTTTGAGTGTGAGTTCAACAGAATCTCGGGAGTCCCATGCCGGCTTATATATTTAGGGAGATATATGGAGATTTACGGGGTACATGATTATTACCGTGATATACATGTTGGGCCCGTGGTCCCTTGTCCTTGGGTTCTACCCTTGGGTGGAGGACACTCGCGAGTGGTTGACTCTCACACTTGGACTGACGATAGGTTTAGTGACCTGTACAGTGAAACTTAGAGACTGATAGGGATGATAGCATCGAGATACATACTTACTGTGTTGACATACGTGGCATATCATTCTACTGCTTTACTGTTGCGCTGCATTGATTACTGCATGTTCATACCTATACCGTCATTGATTTACTGTTATATATATCTATTATCACTGTCAGAATTGTCACATGAATTCATATATTATATTGCTATTGTGTCGCTCTGACGACCTGAGTATGCATGCTCAGAGTGAGGAGAGGATTTAGCCTGGACCGAGACTAGACGTACATCACGGACATCTTGATTGGCTATCCAGAGTTATTCCCTTTTTGTTTCCCATCAGGTCAGTTCTTTATATTGTTTTGTTTCAGTTACGACATTTCTCATTACCTGCGCATCGTTTACTGATTACCATGTAAAACTAGAAACCGAAGTGTGATTACGGCAGGATATTTCCTTGACCGTAGGAGAATGGCTGGCCTTGTCAACCCCTCGTATTCCGTATTTTGGGAAGCGGGGAGTGACATGGTTTAGTTGGTATCAAAGCCCAGGTTTTGCTTCGATCGGGATTGCAGTTTTCCGTGTATAGCTCGACAATCTAAGACATCTCTCGGTCTAGATTGTAAACTTGATATTCTTGATCCATATTCACATTGAGTGTTCTGCTATCCATTCGCTAGGGTTTCGGGTGACTTGGCAAGGTTACGTGGTTGCAATTGCACTACCGTACTCTGTTTAAGTGACTTAGAATCCTACAGTTGATTTCCAATTGTAATGAATTTCATCACATATGATATTCTTGAATCTTTGTTCAATCCTTATTATATTTGAATCTTATAGCTTGTGCCTTATATCATCCTAAAAAAAAATATTGTTTCAGGATCATGTCTTCCAACGACTCTTCCTCTATCTCCATTTCCCAGAATCAGACTGTTGAGATCCTGAGTGTACTGCAATGTTTAAAGGAAGCCCAGGAGCGAACGAACGACTTATTAGCTGAAGGACTGAGAAGGCAGGTGAATCAGGCACCAGCGAGAGTCTCAAATCGTAAAAGGATCCCTGTTAGGCGAGGAAAAGAGAAGAAAATGAAGCGCCATTTTGTTTCCCCGCGACAGAAGCAGCAGAAGACCCCATGTTGTGGATAATGTAAGAGGCCAGGACATCTTCAGAGGGATTGTCGCCGCGCCTAAGAGAAATGTCTGATTTGCGGATCCAGCGGACATCTTATCAACAGTTGCCCAAAAAGAAAAGAGCTACAGGGAGGAAATTCGTCCACACTCCACACTTCTGCCGAGTGATGATTATTGCGTAATTCGAACCTCGAGGATAAGGCAGGCCCAGCACAGGGTTCAACTCACATGACGAGAATGCAACGTTCTAGTAGTCAAAGAAGAATTTTCATGTTTTCTACTTTCAGTAATAAAGTTGTCATCCTCTTATAAATATTTCTTTCCGTTTGAAATCTTGTATCCGTCGAACTTTTAGTTGAATGTAATGAAACTTTGAATCGTAATATATGTATCATTCTCTTGTCTTTTCCCTTATTCATACTATTCATTATCACAGCACTTTTATCCTGATTTTTCAGTTCCTGCCACCGTATATCTCTCTATACTTCGTATCTTGAGCTATTTTCTTAATGTACTCCACTGTCTAATCATGACTCTTTCTTTTCAGGCCATGGCCCACCCTGGAGCAGCGCCGCATCTAGATGAGGATGCACAGTCATGCGTTTCCTTAGACCGCACACTGATGAGTTCTGATGATGAGATCAACGATCCCCAGGACATTGTCGGAAACAGTGATTCAGAGGATGGAAGAGCAGCCGCCCCCGAGTTTGACATGGTAGGCGATTCCGACGAAAAGAAAGGAGACCCTGAAGAGAACCTGATAGAGGAAGATCCCGAGGAAGACCCGACAGAAGAAAATCCAGTGGAGGAAAATTCCATGGAAGAGAACCCAGAAGAAGAAAATCATATGGAATCAGACCTCGATGAAGAAGCTCCAGCCGAGGAAGAAGGACCAGAAGAACAAGACCCTGTAATAGAAGAACTCCCATTGGCGATCCCCGCGAGGCGCTATGGAAATGGAGGCCCCTACCTGAGCGCGCGAGCCTATCGCAACCTGCTGAATCTCCACAACCGCGACTGACGGGATTTCTTTTAGATGTTGTCTTCTCTGGCCAAATAAAACTGTGTATAGTTTAGGGCCACCTTTCATTTTTGAGAATGCTTTGTTTAAAATCTTCTGGAATGAAATAAATTGCTGAGTTCACTAATCTTTCGATCTTCTTAGTTCACTTGATGCTTGATTATTTCTCCTATACACTTATTTTCCTACTGAGATCTGTCCACCCCTACTCCTCACATTGTTTTAACCCTCACAGAGATTAACAAGTATCACACCCGATCTTTTAAAGGTCCACCCTTCATCCTCCGTCTGTGCCTCGTTTGAGATCCTTCTGGGAGAAAAAAAAAATTTAGTAAAATTTCCGAGTTCGCTAACCCTTCAAATTTTTGATTCATATGATGTACCGACCGTTATCCTCCCATACTTTCTCCTTGTAATCCTTTGTTGCTCACCTCTACTTCCTGTACTGACCCGATCCCGATCTCTTTGACCTTCAGTCTAAAGCCGTCACACTCCGATTTTTTTTGTATGAGCCACACTCCATTGAAATCCTTACCCTAGCTAGCCCTATACATTTTTGTGCTTTTTCCTATTACCCTAAATATGTTTAGGGACATTAGTATTCGAAATTTGGTTTTCATAATTTTTGTATTTTTCGAAGAGTGCGTGTTATTGACTACTTAGTTTTTATGTATAGCGCACTACTGTTATCCTTATTTTCAGCAGCGCAAGCTTACATCACGTATATTTTCGTTACATGTTTCTTATCTTCACTATATGAGTTTTCTAAGTTATTTTGAACTATTCGATAGATACATTATCCTAAAATGTTTTAACCTACCGACAAATCTTTCACTACTTTATTATCGTTACTTTATTTTCGGGTGTTGTGCCTATGTTTACTATTATAAATGATTGTGCCTTATACTCATTATTTCTGCCGTGCTACCTTTGATATACTTATACGTGCACATATTTGAGTTTCGATTTTATCGAGTACGCCTCGAATATCATTGTTCATTATTGTTGTTATTGCTATTCTCGTATACATGTAGTTGCCTCTATAGTTATTCCTGCCTTATACCTATTTAGACCTATCTTTTTGTGTGTTGTTCTTACATATTTATACCTTCAAATTTCTTCGTCCACGGATTTCTAGTAAATCTGTACGTGTTAGTTTGCAATATAATAGCTTTCACCTATGTTTGTATAACTTATCGTTTATTTTAATTTTCGAGGACGAAATTTTTGTAAGGGTGGTATAATGTAATACCCGGTTCTTTTATATACGCCTAAATCCGTATTTCTCTTTAAACTATAAATTTTGTTATTTTTAAGTATTTAATTATTTTAAAGAAACTTTCCCAAACCCTACTTTATCTCAAGCCCATTACCTATCGATTCTATGTTTTTACAGATCCTTTTATTTTTACTTCCCTATTCTTATTTATTTCCAAACCAGCCCCTTTTCTATTCTCTTATTCTTTTATTTCACCCAATCCCAAGCCCATTCCTTTTTATAACTTAATTTATTTTATTAAAGCCCAAAACCTATTTTTCCTCTGGCCCAAACTAAAACATTAAATTAAAACCCTTAATTAATTCTAACCCTCAGCCAAATCTCTTTTCCAAGTAAATAAATTATTTTTCAGCCCAGCCCGTCTCTTCCAACTCCCTTCAGGCCATACTCCTCGGCCCACATTCTTTCCTCAGCCCACAACAAATTAATAGGAATTTATATTAAACCCAGCTCGACCCCTTTCTTTTCGCTACTATTTTATCCCTTGGCCCGAGCTCAATCCCCAGCCCATTAAAATAACAATTATCCCAACACATTTCTTTTAGATCCCCTCAAATCCAAACCCAAATCTGCTCTATATATTCCTATTAAACCACCAAGTTAATGCCTCTTTAATCCCAATTAATTTCCCCCATTAATCCCTTTTAAAATCCTATTAATCACCATTTAATTCTCATCCATTCTATTCCCTCTCTCTCTAATTCCCTCTCTCTCAATCTCTACATCTCTCTCTCTCTAATTTTCTCTTCCTCTCTCTCTAAATTTCTCTCTCCCTTTATCAGCGTCTCACCCTCCCTCACATCAAAACAAGGAACAACGTGAAGCAGTGAAGAAAAGGAGGGCACGAAGAGCAGCTAGATCGAGTGAAATTGTCGGATTCCAAAGGACCGAGCCGGTGCTGCGTTCGAGGCGCGATCGTGCGGATACCACTGCAGTATTATCATCGACACGTGTCCAGGCAAGTATTTTTACTTGCTTACATGCTAATCTACTCGTGTTACAAATTCAAAAGTATAAGTTATGAATTTACAATTCCCGATAAAATTAAACGACATACCTGTTCGATACATGATCCCAATGAAAATACTCACCCAAATTGATGGAATTGGATTTTTTATGTTGTCCCAAGTAGTGATGAATACCTGGTACAAATTTCACCGCAAAATATGACTGTTAATGACTAAAACGATTACCCCCAATTATACCTGTAAAACTGGAACTTTCTCGTATCTGAAAATCGTTAAAATCATCATAAATTATATACACACTGGAATGATGCGTTCGAGGGCTTAAATCGAAGCCGACTCGACGAACTATAACCCTATGTAAATTTCTAGTTGTTTCTGTACTTAAACTGTGACAATATTTGGATCGGAGTGCGACTCAGGACTGCAGTCCAGAGCGACTCCAGTTGTTTGTTTACTGTCCCGTAATGAACACCACCCTGTTTCCTTAACTTGTAGGTTGCGGAACTCCACTGTTTATTATTGGTGAATCTGTTAGCTAGACAACACAAGTGGTTCCATCCTGTTTCGTTATCGTTTGTTATTTAATCTGCAATTTAATAGATGAGGACGTATAACAGTCCCAACAGAATCAGAATTGACATACTAGTATTGAACAATGTATTTCTCCTGACGTACAGACACGATTGAGGATCTGTCTATTGCATTGGAAACCTTAGTAAAAACTCTAGATTTCATTCAACTGTAGCATCACTAAAATATGATCTCAACTAGGATTAAAATGCGTTGCGAAACGGACTTCCGATTCTGAAACCGGATTTCCAGCCGTGAACGCTTAAAAGGAAATGGCCATAACTAATGATCCTGAAACCCGATTGCCGTGAAACCAAATTCGCTGGTTAGATAATTAATCATACTATTTATTCTCGTTTTATTGTTTCGCTAAACTGTACGTGTTTTATTTTTGATAAATATTGCAAGTGGTAGATTACCGATTCATGACATCCTAACTATGCTTTACATACTGTTTACGCATCATATCATACATGTCACTGCATTGATAACTTAGTGATAACGTGCATTACCCAGTGTTAGGTATTAGTGATGATTGTGGCAAGTACGTTAGTGTTCGTGTATACGTGAATAAGTGAAAGTGATACGTACTTGTAAACAATCAGTGAACCTTATTATTCTATTGCATTGTCGACGTCTGTGGGACGCGTGTACGTGTGACTATAAGTGGTATGGGACACTTATGGAAGCTCTTGCACGGGTGTCACAGATAAGGCACCAGACACTGCCATTTATTTTAGGTATTAGTCGGGACGTGCTTGATGGAGGTCCTGCCTCCAGTTCTCGCGCAGACTTGTCACAGACCGATTGGTATTTAGGGTTATGGTTAGTGTTTGATGTAGACCACGGGGTGTGGGGTAGTTTGAGTGTGAGTTCAACAGAATCTCGGGAGTCCCATGCCGGCTTATATATTTAGGGAGATATATGGAGATTTACGGGGTACATGATTATTACCGTGATATACATGTTGGGCCCGTGGTCCCTTGCCCTTGGGTTCTACCCTTGGGTGGAGGACACTCGCGAGTGGTTGACTCTCACACTTAGACTGACGATAGGTTTAGTGACCTGTACAGTGAGACTTAGAGACTGATAGGGATGATAGCATCGAGATACATACTTACTGTGTTGACATACGTGGCATATCATTCTACTGCTTTACTGTTGCGCTGCATTGATTACTGCATGTTCATACCTATACCGTCATTGATTTACTGTTATATATATCTATTATCACTGTCAGAATTGTCACATGAATTCATATATTATATTGCTATTGTGTCGCTCTGACGACCTGAGTATGCATGCTCAGAGTGAGGAGAGGATTTAGCCTGGACCGGGACTAGACGTACATCACGGACATCTTGATTGGCTATCCAGAGTTATTCCCTTTTTGTTTCCCATCAGGTCAGTTCTTTATATTGTTTTGTTTCAGTTACTGCATTTCTCATTACCTGCGCATCGTTTACTGATTACCATGTAAAACTAGAAGCCGAAGTGTGACTACAGCAGGATATTTCCTTGACCGTAGGAGCATGGCTGGCCTTGTCAACCCCTCGTATTCCGTATTTTGGGAAGCGGGGAGTGACAGGCTTCTTCTGTAGTCTTGGGATAGTATTTGTTGCTTTATCTGGTGTGTTGATTTGTACTTTCCCCTTTGTATTGATACCAGAATTGAAATCATTGAGTTGGCGTCATGTTTGATCGGTACCATGTAAATTTTGGCCTTTCTTCTGGATTTTCCTGCACAGATCTTAAAACAAGTGTTGCGCAATATAAGAATGATGCGATGCCATGAAATGCAGTCAATTTCCCTAGAAATGCCGATTTTAAGGTCTAATACATGTAATCTGATATTTTGCGACAGATTTGCTAATATGTGAAATATGAATACCGTATACTTCTAAATGAATGCAAATGATGAGGAAATTGCCGGCTGAAATATGCAATATTTTCGACTAATCAAATTCCCCCAAACTTAATTTCGATCGTCTCGAGCGAACTGTTTATTAAAAAGAGAAGGAGAAAATAAAGAAAGAGAAAAACTAACTAGCACACTTTCGTAGGCAACACGATTGCACTGAGCACGTGCAACAAGCCTTTAAACCTCTAGGTGTCCCTAGTAGGAGGAGTGTTGTCTCCTGAGTGTTTTCAGCGGATTGCACCCACAAAATCCATTAATAAAAGGAAGATCATGAATATTACATTTAAAGAAAAGAATTGTAAAAGAAAAACCTTGAAAATTAGGGTTTCCAACTAAGCTAGCATTTCGGTTGTCATGAGCCCTATCTTAATGGTCATGAAAAAATGTCAGAAATCACGTCCTCCCTCAATAAAACATCATCTTATTCTTCATTCCTATTTTTATTCCAAACATCGATCATATAACCCTGCGTGTGTGTAAAGACATCCCTACACCCGGAGAATTCAATTCAAGCTATCATACTCTTGTCCATCAGCCTCGGTACTTTTTAATTAATGAATATTTAGATGAGATTGCTCACACACTTTCATGCGACCGTTAATACTTCTTGAGGTACTAACCGACCGATTACTCATGTGCTTGCTTATTTGGTGTATTTTCCTCGTCTTGCACCACCTCAGGCATAGCAGTGACTCCCAGACCAGTTGGCCTTAGGGTACTAGGTGAAGAAGCACCCTCGCTATATATTTTTTTATTGCCTTCGGCGATAACAAAACCAGTGTCCATTTTTCTCACCACTTTATATTTTTTATTCACTTTTCTTTTTCTTTTTATTTCCTTCATACATCGGCTTTAAGACAAGAGCATTTCAAGGTATCCTCTACTATCCCAGGCTTCAATACGTGTGTAAGTGCGAATAGCAGGGTAGCAACGTTCAAAATGTTTGGCTTCCAGAACAGAAACTATTTTTCAGACTTATTTTTATGCTCAGATTAGTGACGTCTTTCATCTTACTAACCCTTGGGACAACGGCTCATAATTACTTATTACTAGTTCGTATAAGAAAACTTCTAATTTTCTTAGTTTTCTTAAATTTTTCCAATCTCATGGATGTAATTTTTCACTATCTAAACTTTCATTATCTTATTTATGTACAAAAAAGTGTAAATATTAAAATTATTTTTATACTTGAAAATTTTTTAAATTTTTTATGGGTTTTGAAATTTTTTTTTATGGGTTTTGAAATTTTTTTTCAATTTTTATAGATTTTTAAAGAAATGTTTTTTTGCTTATGCAAATGATATGCAAATGATGCAAAAATAAGCACAAACCTCCCCCAAACTTGTTTTCAACAGTGTCCTCACTGTTGTCAACAGCTATATCTACAAAACCTGTAAGTCTGGAAGGAATTATTAGTGGGGGCAAATTATATAAGTGAAGAACTTCCCCCAAACTTACTCTTTTCACTCACCTTCATTCAAAAAGATGATGCAATGATATACTGGTTATGAAGGTGAGACGGAGGAATTTTAATCCAAATAAACTGGCTCTTTGTAAGAACAAGAGCTCCTCCATTGGGTCAGTGGAAAAATACGGCTTTAGTCTATGTCCATTTACTTTGAAAACGGTGCCGTTTTTAACATTTTCTACTTCTACCGTCCCGTGCGGGTATACAGACCGCACAACAAAAGGTCCCTTCTATCGAGATCGGAGCTTACCCGCATGAAGGTGTAATCGTGAATCATAAAGAAGGACTTGTTGACCAGGTGAAAATGTTTTCCTCAAAATGTTTTAATCGTGAAAAACCTTAGTCCTATTCTTTATGATTACAGCGTTATCATAAGCTTCATCGCGGAGTTCGCTTACCTCATTAAGTTGCAGCTTCCGAAAGTTGCAAGCAAGGTTTAGATCAAAATTTATTTCTTTTATAGCCCACAATGCTTTATGCTCTATCTCGACGGGTAAATGACATGCTTTCCCAAACACTATCCTATATGGAGACATCCCTAGGTCGGTCTTATATGCAGTTCGGAATGCCCAAAGAGCATCCGTCAGTTTGGTCGACCAGTCTTTTCTATTTTTAGCAACAGTTTTCTCCAGGATAAGTTTGATTTGTCTGTTTGAGATTTCAGCCTGCCCGCTTGTTTGGGGATGATAGGGTGTAGAAAGTCGGTGGTTGATTGCGTATTTTCGCATCAGAGTCTCGAAAGATCTGCTGCAGAAATGTGTCCCATTATCGCGCCTCAAACATCGAATATTTCAACAACCAGAATGGGTTGCTGAGGCATTTCATTCCTCTGGGAGATTCTACCCGTATACTGATATTGTGTACAGGTTTTGCAATGGTCAAATGCGTCCTTATATAAGGTCGGCCAATAAAATCCACATTGCAAAACCTTTTCCGCTGTCTTTTTAGGACCAAAGTGACCCCCA
This sequence comes from Agapanthus africanus, assembly GCA_030015575.1. Taxonomy (NCBI): domain Eukaryota; kingdom Viridiplantae; phylum Streptophyta; class Magnoliopsida; order Asparagales; family Amaryllidaceae; genus Agapanthus; species Agapanthus africanus. Next base: position 80,372,542 of record JASDDO010000026.1, on the reverse strand, counting down.
CAGGCCTGATCATGACAAAAAGAAAGAACACTCTTGAACTCTTCATTCGGGACACACCGGCGAATGATCTGATCAGGACAATATTTAAACAGATAGGGTTCATCCCAGTAAAAGTGTTTTACTTGGGATAGAAAACGGTATTTGTCCTGTTTTGACCAATCGCTGGGTATCAGTCCCGTGGCATGATAGTTCACAATATCCCTGAACCATGGTTCATTGGATACGCTCAAGAGTTGTTCGTCAGGGAACGAGTCATTAATTGGCAGGGTCACAGGGGAAGAAGAGATGCGTGAAAGATGGTCAGCTACTACGTTTTCACATCCTTTCTTATCTTTGATAACAAGATCGAATTCTTGTAACAGAAGGATCCAACGTATTAGTCGACCTTTTGCATCTTTCTTCGCCAGAAGATGTTTTAAAGAGGAATGGTCAGTATACACAACTATAGGAGAGCCAATTAAGTAAGGCCTGAATTTTTCTAATGCAAATACAACCGCTAAAAGTTCTTTCTCGGTGGTTGTATAGTTAATTTGTGCATCGTTCAGGGTCTTACTTGCATAGTAGATTACGTGTGGCATCTTTTCGATGTGCTGTCCTAAGACTGCACCTACTACAAAATCAGATGCGTCACACATCAGCTCAAAGGGGTAGTCCCAGTTTGGAGACGATAAAACGGGGGCTGAAGTGAGTGAGTGTTTAAGTGAGTCGAAAGCTGTCTCGCAGTCCGAGTCAAAATGGAAGGCCGTATCCTTGGCTAGGAGAAGAGTTAAAGGTCTAGTAATTTTTCTAAAGTCCTTAATGAATCTCCTATAAAAGCCCGCATGGCCGAGGAAAGATCGAATATCTTTCACGCTTTTGGGATGAGAGAGGTTTTGAATGACATCTATCTTAGCTCTGTCAACCTCAATGCCTTTCTATGAAATGACATGTCCAAGTACTATTCCTTCTTGGACCATAAAATGGCATTTTTCCCAGTTCAATGTCAAGTTCTTCTCTTTGCAACGAGTAAGAACAGCGTCAAGATTCGCTAAGCAATCAGAAAAAGAGTCTCCAAAAATTGAGAAATCGTCCATAAAGATCTCCAGAAAATTCTCTATCATATCAGAGAATATCCCCATCATACACCGCTGAAAGGTAGCGGGAGCATTGCATAGCCCGAAGGGCATGCGACTGTAAGCAAAGGTACCAAAAGGACAAGTAAAAGTGGTTTTATCTTGATCCTTTTTGGCGATGGGGACCTGATTATGCCTGAGTATCCGTCCATAAAACAATAATACTCTCGTCCTGCTAAGCGTTCCAGCATCTGATCAATGAATGGTAGAGGAAAGTGGTCTTTCCTCGTGGCAGCATTGAGTTTTCTATAATCAATACATACACGCCACCCAGTTTGGGCGTGTGTCTGAATCAACTCATTTGCCTCATTGGTTATAACAGTGATGCCGGATTTCTTAGGAACGACATGTATAGGACTCACCTACTGGCTATCGGAGATGGGGTATATAATACCATTATCTAAGCATTTGATGATCTCTTTCATGACCGCTTCCTTCATGACGGGATTCAACCGTCTCTGTGGTTCTCGGGATGGTCTGGCATCATCCATCATATGTATATGATGTTCAACTATCAAGAGACTAATCCCTTTGATGTCCGCCATGCTCCAACCAAACGCCTCTTTGTTAGACCTCAATACCGATAAAAGTGCATTCTCTTGCTCTGATGCTAGAGAAGCTGATATGATAACCGGTAAAGACACATTCTCATCTAGATATGCATATTTAAGGTGAGAAGGTAAAATTTTGAGATCTAATTCGGGCGGAGAAATGATAGAAGGAGGGATCATCGAGTGATTTTTGGATTTACAAAGAAGCTCAGAGCCTGTGAAAGATACAGACTCGGGTGGAGAAAAGTCAGGAGTGCAGGACTCAAGTGTAAGAAAATTGTCCTCACTAAGATCATGTGTAAGATCAAACAGAGATGTGGTAATGTCGTCGAGATCTAGAAAGCAAAGATCCTCAGCTCCACAACTATCGGGAGCGATCTCGTGGACAGAGCACACATCTAAAATATGAGCAGAGGGTTCTGATGGCTGACTTCCAACTTTGTAGATGTTTAGTTCAATGGTCATATTTCCAAATGATAAGTTCATTGAACCATTTCTACAGTTTATAACAGCGTTGGAAGTGGCAAGGAAAGGACGACCCAGAATCACCGGAATTTGGCCCCGGGGGTTTGCCACAGGATGTGTGTCGAGCACAATGAAGTCTACAGGGAAAATAAATTCCCCGACCTTTATCAACACATCCTCTAATTCACCCCTTGGTTTGGTGATTGAACGGTCTGCCATTTGGAGAGTGCAGTGAGCAGGTTTTAGCTCTCCAATCCCTAGTTGCTCATAGACAGAATATGGAAGTAGGTTAACACTTGCGCCAAGGTCTAAAAGAGCACGATTTGTGTTTTTACCCCCAATAGAAATCGATATTGTAGGACATCCTGGGTCCTTTCGTTTCTTTGGTAGCTGGGGAATAAAAGCAGTGCTGATATTATTAGCCATAAAGACCTTCTTTAGCACTTGGGTCTTCCTCTTCCTAGTGCACAAGTCCTTAAGAATTTTCGCATAGGCGGGGACTTGTTGAATTGCATTTAGGAGAGGGATATTGATGTTAACCTGTTTGAACATTTCCATAATTTTCTCCATATGAGGACTCGCTCTATTAGCCCTTAACCGGTTCGGGTAAGGAGCTTTCGCAATAAGTGCAGAGTCCATCACAGGAGAAGGAAGAGGGGGTAGACGAGGTCCCAAAAGAGGTGTGGGGACCGTCTGTGGAGAACTATAAGCGTTGGGAGAGGGTGTCGAGCCTAATGGGAAATGGAGAATAGGCTCTCGAGAAGATGGTGTGGTAGAAGAAGAAGGATCAGAAGGAGAAGTGTGTGTGTGTGGAAAGGTTTCAGCCGGGTTGTTGATATGATTTTCAGTATCATCAACTTCTTCCCCGACATGGTTGTTCAGCACTCTTCCCGATCTCAACGTTGTGATGGCATTTACATTGTAATGCCCAGGATTCTGTAGGGGTTGAGAGGGAAGTTTCCCTTTTTCTCTCGCACTCATTTCGGCTTTTAGGCGTGCGATTTCAGTTTCCATCGATCTGATACTCTCAGCTTGTGACGCTGAGTTTTTCTTTATCTCACTGATGGAAGATCTAGCCTCAGTCGAAACCTCTATAAAATTTGATAAAAGTGATTTCATGGTTTGAGTGAATTGAGAGAATTCGTCAGAACAGGTCATAGGATTAGACTGTGCAGGATTGTTGACCTGATTTTGGAAGTTTTGTGACTGATAGGGGTGCTGAGTGAGTTGAAGGGGTTGCTGTTGTGGTGGAGGAAGAGCCCTTTGAAAATTATTCGTGTTTGGAACCGTGTTTTGAGATTGATTTTGGTTCCAAGCGAAATTCGGGTGATTCCTCCAACCCTGATTGTACGTGGAAGAATATGGATCGTTTCTCGGTCTTTGAAATGCGGCATTAGAATGCTCGTGACCTTGAAACGCAGAGTTTAATGGACATTCTTCCGTTAAATGAGACGGATCAGAACAGCACCCACAAACAGTTTTGGGGAGCGACACTGGGTTTAGGGAGGCTGCTGCAAATTTGTGTTCCATAGCGTCGAGCTTCTTTTGCATTGCTGCCATTTCAGCTCGAACACCTATGGACACATCTATTTGGTGTACGCCACCCCTATTCAATGGTTGGGTTCCACTCTCCCACTGTAGTGATTTTTCAGCGAACTCTTCTAAATATTTCCAAGCTTCCCCATCATCTTTGGTCATAAAAGTACCTTGACACGTGTTTTCAAGGCTCTGTTTAGTGTTTGGGTTAATGCCCTCATAAATGATTCGGCACAATTCCCATCTCGGGATGCCGTGATGAGGACATTGAACCAATAGATCCTTGAAACGTTCAAAGCATTTTGAAAATGGTTCAGTAGGGAGCTGGGCAAATTGATTCAGTTCGCTACGGATTCGAGTTGTCTTTTGTATTGGGTAAAATTTCTTAAGGAATGCAGCGACGAATTCTTCCCAATTCGTAATAGAGTGTGCGGTAGTGTTATATAGCCACTTCTCGGCTATATCGCACAATGTAAATGGAAGAAGTCGTAGACGCATCGCATCCACTGAAAGTTGTGACGTACCCATCATTGCGCATACATTTTCAAATTTGGTAATGAAAACGTAAGCGTCCTCAGTCTCGAGTCCGTGGAATTTGGGTAAAAGGTTGATGTACTGGGGCTTAATCTCAAAGTTATCCCCATTGGCTGGTGGTGTGGATAAGCAGGTCGAAAGAGGACCTCGAATAGGGTAGCACCTCTCCTGGAGAGAGATGCGGGGTGGATTCTACGCACCAACGGAAGGCGGCAGATTAGGGTTAAAGAAGTTTGATGGATTCGGATCCATCGGTGTGGGTGTGGTAGTGGGTAAAGAAAAGGTAAATGGAGAAATATCGACTTCGTAGTCGATAAAGGGTACGCGGACTGAACGGGCACTAGAATCCCGTGTCCAGCCTATCTTGCACTAAAAAGGGTTAGTACAAGTGGCAGCGTGATTTATAATTAGGGGTAATGAATGAATGCGGTGTTTGCTTTGAAAAAGGGACGGATTTTTGAAAAAATGATGCGATGCAACAAATGCAGCAAGCAAAACCCTAGAATCTAGTGGTCACCTAGGTCCGGCTCTAGACCGCTCCTAACTGCCAAAAGACAAGTCGCAGGATAGAATCCTCCACTGCCTCTTTGTTCCCCTGTGGCCGGATAAGTGCCAGGTAAGTGGGAAGGTACTCCACTACGTAAGTAGTGGGCCTAATTAAAAACCACTAGCCTTAGACACACTCGCCTTAGACACCACAAGAAAACGCGGATAAGCAATGAATTACCCACGGCCTTCTTCTGTCCTAATTGAGCGCGACAGTCCTTAGAGTCATCTCTAGATTTCTTTTAGTTAATGTGGGTCAATGCGGATGCAAGTTTTGTGATTTTTGGGGCCTAGGAAGGGTAATGAAATCCCCACCTAATTTGGATTTGGCTGTGCCCCTTAATATCCGTATTTAGAATGCAAACAACCAAGAAACAAAATCACGCACGAATTTAATTTTTCTTTTGCGGCGCTGCGATTTATTTGCAAAGAATCCTGCACAAACTGTTAGTTGGAGCTAAAAAGAGGAGAGAGGAGAAGGTAAGAAAGTACCTGAGGAAATTTAGCACAGAGAAGGCTCAAGGCTGCCGCGGTTCCGCCGCATATGGGCCTTACTGCCGCGCTTCCGCGGTCTGACAATGGGAACACTGCACTAAATTTCACCAGGGAGCTTCTGTAGACTCCTTCTGTTCTCTGGTATTTTCCAAAAATTTTCTTCAATTGCCAAACAGCTCCAGATTTCCTTGCAATGAACCACAACAAATCGTTTAGGGGTTGCACGAATTTTGATCTCAAAATAACAATGGAATAATTCTTTCAATTCAAACTATAATATGAAACGAATTAGCGCGCGATCCCCGGCAACGGCGCCATTTGATTGGTATAAAGTTCGAGACTGTGTAAGTAAATCAAATGATCCCCGATAACGGTTTCATTTGATTGTAAAGAATTTCTTGTTTGTGTAAATCGAATAAAGCGAATAAGTTTCAATATGTCGGTAATATTGAATAAAATTCACAATCAAAGAATTATATTTGACCGCAATCAATTACGGTGTCGGTTGTAGATCGTAAGCGAGTGCGGATCGTCCACAGGGATTGTGCGATTCGTTTCTATGTTTAATTTGTTCGAATTAAAAAGTTAATCGAAAAGAAAAGAAAACATGATTCAAGAATTTATCGATTGATTCAGGTGTCACGAGTTTAATCAAGAATCAAGAAACTGATAAACAAATCAAGAATCGGGTTTCGATGATATTTCCAACCAAAATGTCAAGAATCTAAATGAGGCTCGTAGGAATCGATCGGATCTATAGACGCGATGTAATCTCAAGATTTCGTGTTCTTGTCCTTCGAAGGATTGATATTAGATTGATGATGATCGACGAGAGTTAGGGCTTTCTTGATGAAACCAGGGTTTCATCATTTAACCCTTGTTCTTTCGTAGATATCATTCACATTCTAGCCTCTAGCAATTTCAAGAAACGATCGTAACTCCCCAATCTCGAGCGATATCAATCAAGAAAGCATCGCAACGAATTGGGTCGTCGATTCTTGAACTTGCTAGGGTTTACAAAACTCGTAGGATTCAAGAATCGATTTAAGATATATTACATCATCATTCTATTGATCGTCTCGACTCCTCGACGAGCGGAGTATTACTCAAACATCATCACACAGAAAGTATTCAAGAATTGAAAAGATATCATGATGCAAGAATTTAAAGAAAACAAGATAAAAGAATATCACCTTTTATTTATATCAACAATTTGATTACAGTCGCTCAAGAACTATAAGAGGAAGAACTAAATTGTCGAATTGGCGTTGCTCGGCTCCGTGAGTCGCGGATCGGCTTGGACCACTTGCTCTGTTGAAGATCGGCTCGGCTCATAAAAGGTTGCAAGGCTTCTTGCTTGATGGGTACTCGGGATCTTGGCTTTTGATTGGAATTAGGGTTAGGGTTTCACACAAGTCCTCTCACTAGACTTGTGGTGGAAGAAGAAGATGAAGAAAGATAGTGAATGGATTTAGATTGGCTACTAAAATGAACTAATGGAGGGATTTTTCCATGATGATTTACAAGTGAGCCTAGGGTCTTATTTATAGATCTCCCAAATCCTAGGTCTAGGTTTGAATTTACAATTCCCTCCAAAAGTTTGTTAAGGCTTCTAGAAGGAGTTTGTTAGGCTTTAGCTTAGGGTTTAAGCTAGGGTTTAGGGAGAAGTTTCTAGAATGATAGGCTAGTTTAGTGTTGATTCCAAAGCTTGCTGATCTGGCAGAAGTCTCTGGAGTTTTCTGGAATTTGACAAGTCATTCTGAAGTGTAGACCCTGAGAGAAGCATTATGGCCCAAAATTTGGTGGATGACGTGGCAAGACAGCCGCGGAACCGCGGCACAAGCAGGCTCCGGCCGCGGTTCCGCGGCCATGATGGCTCCTTGGGACTTAGGGCTTCTTCTGTGGTCTTGGGATAGTATTTGTAGCTTTATCTGGTGTGTTGATTTGTACTTTCCCCTTTGTATTGATACCAGAATTGAAATCATTGAGTTGGCGTCATGTTTGATCGGTACCATGTAAATTTTGGCCTTTCTTCTGGATTTTCCTGCACAGATCTTAAAACAAGTGTTGCGCAATATAGGAATGATGCGATACCATGTAATGCAGTCAATTTCCCTATAAATACCGGTTTTAAGGTCTAATACATGTAATCTGATATTTTGCGACAGATTTGCTAATATGTGAAATATGAATACCGTATACTTCTAAATGAATGCAAATGATGAGGAAATTGCCGGCTGAAATATGCAATATTTTCGACTAATCAAGGGTCCTGAGTTGGGCCGGGCTCAGCCCTGTTGAGTTCGTCGGTAAGTTAGGCTTGCTTTTTGGCTTTTATATTGCATGTGTCGCTGACTTCTTTGCATTTGGTTTTGTGCAGGACCCATGGATACGGACGAGCTCCGAGCCTCCATGCGCCAGCCGAGGAAGGTCACAAAAGCTGGAGGTGCCAGCTCTACCCGTTCGAAGCCTACCCCGGCTCCTTCGGCCTCTGTCCCAGTGCCTCTGGTGGCTGCGTCCCTTGAGTGTTCCGGGGCGGATCCCGCCCCGGGGCCTAGCTGAGCACCGGGCCAGAAGCGGGCTCGAATTTTGGAGGACCCGGTCTCGGAGGAGGAGACCGGCTCTCCATTGGAGCCACTCAGGAGGGGTCCCCGGAGGTCTCCTCGGAGCCCGCCCTCGCCGATCATGGTGGAGGAGGGGGACCTCTGGTTCGCGGTGCCCTCGGGGCTATCTGTCGTGGATAGTCTGCTGCACGAAATAAAGAAGTCGGCAGGGGGCAGGGTCCCCCAGGGGACCTTCAGGGCCCAGATGGCGTCCATCGCCCAGGAGTCCGTGAAGGTAAGTGCTCGGTTGTTTGTGAGATTTGTTGCTTCATTCATCTTCCTGACCTCTTTCTTATTTTTTTCAGGTCCTCCAGCACGTCGTCCTTGCCTTACGCATGGAGGCCGAGGTTGTTGGATATATGTATGCCCTAGAGGCCTGTTCCCTGATTAAAAATCAGGAACTACTTCAATGAGGTATCATGTGCTCACACGTGACCAGGGGTCACGTGTGGACACGTGATCTATGTACAGAGTTAAATTCTAAACAAGCAGAAGTGTAAACAAACGGCTGAGAAATGCCCTAATGGGGGGGTTAAGTGCTCACACGTGACCAAGGGTCACGTGCCGGCACGTGACAGACTTTGAAAGCCTTATAACTTAACAGAATTAAATTCTAATTCTCTAAATCTTTCCAAACGGAAAAAGATTATGGGGAACCGTTGGATTAAAAATCCAAGGGTGATTAAAAATCACCAATTTATGGAAAGATTTTAGACAAGGAAAGATTTCCCTAAATCTCACCAAAAATAACAAACAGAATATCTTGGATTGAAAATCCAACGGTGAATAAAATTCACTGAATGATCTAAAAGATCATATTAATTATGAAAACAAACAAAATCTTTCAATGAGAGATTTACTAAACAAATTGATTCTTTTCCTTCTCCTATAAATAGGAGCCAAGAAGAGAAGAAAGATATAGAATTTTGGATCTTGAAAATTCCTAAAGGCAAATAGCAGAGAGAAAAGAAAGGAGAATTTAATTCTCAATAAAGAAAACCCTAGGTGAGAAAAGAAAGTGGATCAAAACTTCAAAAAAGAGAATTTAGTTCTCAAATCTAAGAGTTTAACTCTTCTGCAAAAAGAACTTAGTTCTTTCTCTAGTTGAAGATCTGCAGAAGCAAATCTCCCCATAGGTTGAGAATTTAATTCTCATCGGATTGAGATTTTGCCGCAGATCCAAAACTTAGAGGAGGAATTGAGTTTAGAGAATTTAATTCTCCCAAAGATAAAACTAGGGTTTAACCCTATATGAGAATTTAATTCTCCCAAAATTATAGGAATTTAATTCCTCCAAGATAAAACTAGGGTTCAACCCTATATGAGAATTTAATTCTCCTAAATTTATAGGAATTTAATTCCTCCAAATAAAATTAGGGTTCAACCCTGCATGAGAATTCAATTCTCCAAAAATCATAGGAATTTAATTCCTTCAAGACAGAACTATGGTTTAACCCTATATAAGAATTTAATTATTTCACATACATAGGAATTTAATTCCTCTAAAACCATAATTAGGGTTTAACCCTACAGAGAATTTAATTCTTAAAAATAAAGAGACTTGAAAGATCTCCATGCATACAAAGAACTACGGTCACGTGGCCCCTAAACAGATCCCCCAAAAAATGAGAAGAAAAAGCTTTGAGGCAATGCCTCACGTGCTCCCACGTGACCCTCATTATATAGGGAGCAAAAGCAAAGGCAGATTCTAACTTGGGCGCTCTCACGTGTTACCACGTGACCTCTAATAAATGTTCTAATGAATCAGGGCATGAGTACACATCACGTGCCCACACGTGATGGCTATGAAAATTAAAAGTGCTTAACACTTGTTTGCAGAACAAAGTAAAGGAGATCTGGCCCCACCTTTGGGTGCCCTCACGTGTCCCCACGTGACCCCTTCCTATCTAGTGTTTAACACTAATTTGAGAATTTTATTTTCAGTGTTTAACACTGTTGTCTTCTAGTGTTTAACACTAATTTGAGAGTTTTATTTCCAGTATTTAACTCTGTTGTTCTCTAGTGTTTGACACTATTTTTAGCCAAATTGGCTAATTTTTCCAAAGGCAAAAGCCTCCCCTTCAACTGAATCTATGAATTGAGTAAAATTCAGAGCTATAATGTTTAATGCTCAGTCAAAGATAAAAATGTTACCAAAGCCCTCAAACTCTTGTTTGAGCATTGCTGAATGATGAGGGGCTGAACCCAGACAAATGCTCAACAGGCCAACAAAGGGCCAATATTTCTAATCTAATTGGACTTAGCTCAAATTGGCAATAAGTCCTCAATTCAGATTTAACTGAGCCAATGAGCTCATATGATCTTAGCTCCAAATTGGACTATAGATCCCCAATTAACCTTGGTTCAAGGGTACATCTCTTCACTCCTTTGATATTTGTCTTTGTAATCCTTCAACGTCTTCAAAGATGTGACGTGTCCCAACAACCACACATTTCACAGCCTATGACATCTCTAAACTACGGACTGTAGGGTCCTTAAACTCATGGACTATGATGTCCTTAACCTTGACTGTGTGGTCTTTAAACTTACGGACTATGATGTCCTTAACCTCGACCGTGATGTCTTTAAATTAACATTGGACTGTGGGGTCCTTAAACTCATGGACTATGATGTCCCTAATCTCGACCGTGATGTCTTTAAACTAACATTGGACTGTGGGATCCCTTTAAACCCACGGACTATGATGTCCTTAACTTTGACTGTGGGGTCTTTAAACTCACGGACTATGATGTCCTTAACCTTGGACCACCATGTTTTTAAACTGATAATTGACCGCAAAGTCCCTAAACTAAAACAATAGAGCTAAAATGCTTTTTTGTTGGATCTAAATGATCCTGTTAAGTAGATCTTAGTCTAAAATTAGACTAACGTATTCTTAACAAATGGTTAAGTTGACCTTAGTCTAAAGTTAGACTAACGTGTCCTTAGCAAACCGTTAAGTTGATCTTAGTCTAAAATTAGACTAACGTATCCTTAACTAACGTTTAGGTTGATCTTAGTCTCAAATAAGGCTAACATATCCTTAAACCCAACCCCCCAACCAAAATCTAAGAAGATACGGATTTGGACTAATCCACGCCCTACGGGCGACAACATAAATTAGTCTCCGTATACATTCCACGGGCAACCAAACACAAAACAAACACCCATGACACGAAGTGACCATCTGGAGAAGGAGAAAATTGTTACCGCAATGCGGTAGCGTAATTAACTGTAGGGGCTTGTGCCTGTAGGGAAGAGCGTCCCCACAATCAAAAACCCCTCAAACGAGGGGGAATCTGACGAAGTCTGCTACATCGGCCGCATCCGTTTAAACTTTCGATACATGGTGCCATAAATCAACTTGGCATCTTCGGAGAGGTGGACGGATAGCACCAATTAGCATCTGCCCCGAAATTCAGGCTAGACGTTTATCACGTCTTCGTCCGCGTCTTTCGGAGGGGAACAGATTCTGGCACGCCCGGTGGGACCTTTTCCTCTTTCCACTCCACACTTCGTGTGTCATGTTCGCGAACGAATCGCGGTTTGATATGGTTGCCCTTGAGTTCGAGGTACTAAGATTTGGCGTTTTGCTTGGTGAAGAAAGCGAAGGATCAATGGCGTCCACTTGCGCAAAGTGTTCCAACTGCAATTGCAACCCGCGCTCCGCCTCATCTAGAGGCATATCTTATGGGCCTCAAGCGGCTTCCTTGTTCACGATACCGGTGGAACAGGTCACTCAGGCCATCACAGGATTGTTTTTCGGGACCATACTCCCACCGATGAGTTTCAGCGCCCCTGTGCCAGCACCGAAAGCTCCCAAGAAGTCGATCTTTGATCGGCTTGCTACTGACGCGGCCCCTCTCAACGGGTCGTCCAGCCCCAGCGCCTCAGTCTTTTCCAGATTGGGCTAAAGTTCCTGTGGGCCCATGATGAAGCGTGCAATTCAAGAAAAGGTTACTCCGAAGATAGTAACCATCCCTGCTCCCGAAGTCGTCAAGGCGGCTTCTCCTGCTAAAGGGTCGGTCTTTACGAGACTGACTGTTCCGGCTCCAACTCCAGCCCACGTTCCTGCTCAAAAGTCCGTCTTTGACAGATTGGATACCGTTACTCAACGAACGTCGGTCTTCAAGAGGCTGGTACCAGCAGCGCCTCACCAGAACAGGGGGCATAACAAAGCCATCCCCGTCACCGAACAAACACCAACAGCTCGACACGCTCGATGTCGCCACTGGCGCCGAGTAAGGAAGGCTGGGGGAAACTCCCCCTCTGGGTTAACTCCACCAGCCCCAACGGTGGAAGTCAATGCTGCTGTTCCAATCGGGAACAGCTTCGAATTGCTGAACAAGGTGCGCAGGAACTCTCCTACCGCCGTACTGAAAAGATCTCCTCCACCGGCGGAGACTGTCACAGAAATGAAGCCGAAGCAGTCCCCTCAACGGCTGTCCTCCAAAGTTTACAAAGTCTGGCGATGGGTCCAGGAGTCGGTGATTGATCAAGACTATCCCCGTCGACAGAAGAAGCTGAAGGTCCAGCAGGAAGAGAACCGTCCTGGTAAGCCATGAAGGACGACAACTACTTGGATTCCCGCTGCAATGGCCCCCTCAATGTCAACTGCTCAAAAGAAAAGGAGGTCAGAGAAAGCCCCTATGACTATGGCAGATCGCAAAGACGTTGAGCCTAAACGCCCCAAGTCTGGGGGCATAGCGGTACATACTGTTTACATGGCTTCCGGAAAAGAGGAAAGCCGCACTTCGACGGGCCATCGACCGCTCACCCGATCAATAACAAGGGCTCAAGAACAACAACAGCAGAAGCTTCAGGAGATGCTGACTGCGATGGCCGCACTCACCGGACCAAAAGAGAGCCCGGAGGAATCATTGGAACAACATCACGAACAAGAAATCGACGATGACTTCCTACGCAGAGTCCTCGAAAAGAAGGACAGAGAAGCTGCAGAACAAGCTGCCAACATAAAACGAATGGCGCTTCTTTTCCAGGACATGGTTGGGATGATGTTACAGCCGGATCCCCCAGCTGAAGACCCTCCGATCATTATTGAAGATGACAGAGGAGAGGCGTCGAATCCACTTCCGGCTCGTTCAGCAGCCAAGGAGGAAACTATTTCCAAGGCTGCCCTGGATGACTATATTGCTCAGCAAATACGAGTTCACCAGGCAAATGAAGCGGCCGGCCAAGTCGTCAAAACTGGGCGACCATATCCAGGCTGGTATGATCAGATAAAATACCGCCGGGATACACGATCCCCAAATTCTATGTGTACAAGGGGACAGGCAATCCCCATCAATATATCGCTCAGTTTAGGGCTCTTTGTGGCAACACCGGTGGCGATGATAAGCTTTTGCTCCGCCAATTCGTCGGCAGCCTGTCGGAGACGGCATTTAAGTGGTACTCCGAACTTCCAAACGACTCCGTCAAGACTTTCACAGAAATGGAGTTGTTATTCACCCAGCGATTCGCAAGTGCTAGTGAACGCACCCCAATAACGGCATTGATCAATACCAGGGTGAAGCCAGGCGAGACGTGGGTTCAGTACGCAATCTGATGGCGGAATCTTTGGTCGAAATGCGAATAGCGCATCGAGGAAGCACCAGCAGTGGGCATGTTCGTGGGCACCCTAGACCCTCATGCAACTATTTCACAGTTCATGATGTTCTTCAAACCGACCACATTCCAGACTTTAATCGACAAACTAACCCAGATGGACCAGATGGGTCATAGACCGTCTCCTCCGAAGCCGGAGCCGCGGAACGAAAAGGGTAAAGGGAAGACGACCTTCGTTGCGATTACCCAATAGCAGCCCAGTGCCCAAAAACTAACGGATCAACTGGAAGAGAGACGACGCTATTATAATGAGAAAATGAAGCATCCTTACTCGTTTCCACGGGAGAAAACGAAGAGACTGTTCGAACTGGCGATGCGCAACAGGTTCATCAACCTGCCGAATCCTAAGCGACCACTGCAACCCGGCGAAGCGAATAATCCTAATTATTGCCCTTACCACCAAACGGTAAGCCATCCAATCGAAGATTGCTTCGTCTTTAAGGGATGGATCGAGGATCAGTACCAACAAGGCAAATTTGCGCTGTCTGAGAACTGGAAAGTAAGCCCACCACAACCACACACTCCTATGAAAACGGACGCACCGGGGGCATCGTGCTCTTTTGTTGAGGAAGCTCCATGGGAGGTCACTCTTTTAGCTAAAACCAAAAGAATGCTGAACGATCTCCAGACCTGCCCGAAGATCAGGTAGAAAAATCCGGTGGAACCTGAGATCATCGAGGGGATACTGAAGCCGCACCCAACTCTAAGGATTGGTGGTGATAGCCAAAGCGCTCACACCCAGTCGTCGAAATATTCGAAGAAGAAAAAGAAGACCAAAAAGCCCGTGAAGCCTGGTGACAAGCGCACGGACCTGCAAAAGCAGATTGACGTGCTGGAAGAGTATAACCAGGAGGCGCGGACCCCGATCACACTCCAAGAATTCCTCGGTCACGTCCTTGAGGACGAAGATGATAGAGAAGACTTGTCGGATGAATCTGAAGGTTACGTAGCAAGTTTCCATGTGATCTCTCACTCATCGATAAACAATGAAGAAGTTCCTTACACAAAGAGACTGGGGGCAGCTCCTGAGCTGGAACTGCTAGGGCCATCCGACGAACTAATTGATGCATTCTTGAATGAAACTTTTCTTAAAAGTAAAGCTGATCGGGAGAGTGAGATGGCCATATTTGAAAAGGCCAAACGCCAGCGACTGGACGAAAGGGTTGAAACACTCCTACCAGATCGAAGTACATCTGCCTCAAATAAAAGCAGGTTCAAGATGAGGAAGAGGTTCGCTAAAGCCATATCAATGGGAATGAAGCTGTCACCCTTCGAAGGAAACATTTTCGGTGAAGCGGAAATACATCCTAGCTACTGCTTATATCATCGAAAGATTGCGCATCCCACCGAAGAGTGCAACGCTTTAAAAAGATGGTGGCAGGGATATGTTGCTCACCGGCAACATTTCAAGCGGATGAAACACAAAACTCGTTGGGAGCAAAGAAGTACGACCGAGGAGCGTAAAAGAACTATCGGCAACTGTCACATGGTCGACGCTGGGGGATCGCAAGTGCTTACCTTCGGGAGCGACTATGATGAAGAAATGACTCTTGGCCCTCTCTTTAAAGAGTCCACCTAGGGAAAAGAGGAAGAACCGAAGATCTGTGAAAATATTCAGCTGCGCAATCGTACGCTGCCCGAAAAGAATCCTGGGCCCTCGAATAGTGGGTCAAATAGAAAAGATAAGGGAAAAGAAAAAATCCCTGAGGATATCATCCTTGATGACCAAGCCGTCAAAAAGCTGATAGCCAAGGACCCGTCAAAGAAAAGTAAGGTGGACTACAACGTTCTGACACACTTGAGGAAGATACCTTCGCAGCTCAGCATTTTTGACGCCCTTTTACTATCAAAAGGAGCAAGAGATTCTTTGATCATGGCGCTACAAGAGCCAGAGCAATTCCAGGCTTTCCTCGCCGAAGAAAAGATGAAGGATGAGCTGGAAGAAGTGCACACAGCCGATATCACCTTCGGCGATGAAGATCTCCTCCTTGGGACGTGCGAACACAATCGTCCCCTTTATGTCTCCGGATACTGTCACGATATCAAGATAGGAAAGATCCTGGTCGACAATGGGTCTTCCGTCAATCTCCTCAACGTGCGAGTATTGAAGGAAATCAGCATGAGCGTTCAGCACCTCGCTCGTGATAAAATCACCATCTCCGGTTTCGACTCTAGTCATCACGGACTCTCGGATCTGTGATACTGACGCTACGCTTCGGGCTACTTGTCACAGATATTAAATTTCACGTCATTGACGCCAAAACATGCTACAATGCTTTGCTAGGCAGGCATTGGTTACATGAGTACAACATTATCCCTTCTACACAACATCAGTGTATGAAGTATTTCAAAGATGGTCTCGAGTATACTGTGACAGGGGAGTTGAACCCATTCTCCGTGAATGAAGTCCGAAAGTATGAGGATGCAAAATACTTCTTACCAGATTTCGAGGACACGGAGAGATGTCATAAACCGAAGAACAAAGCTATCACCACTATTCCAGTTTTTAGGAGTGATACCGAGGAGGAAGAAACGATAGTTTATTCAGGGCCGCCTCAACGCAACAACCTGGGACCGTCCGCCCCTATGTTGATATTCGGCAGCAACTCGGAAGATGAGGTCAACGCTATATTTTCCGCTCGGCCGTCAATACAAGCCGCCGCTGGCGATAATCAGAGTTTGCAAATTACCATGGTTCCACAAGAACATTACAAAGATCTCGATGCATTTAAAGCTTATAGTGTGCGAGAGCTGCAAACATTTTACGTCCCTCCAGCCCATTCGTCTGCCTAGATATTACACGGGAGGGTTGAAAAGGCTATTAAAGCGTCAAGGAGTACCCTTCAAATAGACCACTCGACAAGCTTAATTCTACAATAGGATTTGGGATGTCCCCGGAACTCAGCGCAAGTTGCCCAACGAGAGAATGGAAATGATCGGGCTTGGATATGTTCAATCCAGAAAACAGGAGCAAGTCCATGGCAGCTACGTCATACATGACTTCGATGAAGAAGAAGACACTCTGCTAAAAGACGCCGATCCTAAACCAAAACAAGGTCCTATCATCAAAATGTCGAGTCCATCGTTTGAAGAACGAATGGACAAGCTAGTAAGGGAAGCGGGTCAAAAGATCCGGGATGACCATAATCGCGAAATGGCCATTTACGAAAAAGCCAGAACACAGCGCCTCCTTCAACAGGCCGCGGAGAATGGCAATACTCTTCCTTATCAACCTGTCATACAAAAAGCCCAACGCAGAGGCAGAAATAAATCAAAGAGCGGGAAAAGCATTCGAGAGCGACAAAGCGGGACCAAGAAGTCACGTGATCGGGAATCGAGCAATTCGGATTCGTCCCTTATAAAGAAGATGGGTCGAGCATACTCTTTTCCTCAGAACAAAACGCGGAAGATACTTTATCTCGCCATAAGACATCAAATGATTACACTTCCGGAGTCCAAGCACCCCGATCAAGCAGGCGAAGTCAATCACCCAGATTATTGCTCTTACCACCAAGCAATAGGACATCCTATCGAAGACTGCTTCACCTTCAAGAACTGGGTCGAAAACCAATATCAGCTCGGCAAGTTCGCTTTATCCACAAGTTGGAGGATAAATCCGCCGCAGAAGCACGAACCAAAAGCCGCGCATACAGCGAGAGTAGAACCAGATCAACATCGTTCTTGGAAGCGAACTCGTACTTGTCATATGATAACGCTACCAGAAGAAGAGCCCGAGAATATAGATGACCTCCCCTGCTGCTTCGAAAACAACGATGACGAGGTGATCTCAGAGTTTCCACTGGCACCGAAAGAGCTGGAAGACGGAATACATACCACTGCAGATGATCTCAAGAAAATTGATTTGGGGACGACAAGTGATCCGCGGCCGACATTCGCCAGTGAGTTGCTGTCTGAAGAAAGGGTAACTATACTGAAAGACGTACTCATGCAGCATAAAGATTGCTTCGCATGGAACTATTCAGAGATGCCGGGACTCGATCCAGAGATTGTTGTCCACAAACTGGCCATATCCCCGGACGTCAAGCCAATCAAACAAGCACTGAGAAGAATGCGGCTCGAGCTTGAGATGAGCATCAACGCCGAGGTCAAGAAACTGATTGACTCTGGCTTCATCCAAGAGGTGCAGTATCCTGACTGGATCGCCAACATCGTCCCGGTAATGAAGAAAAATGGGACAGTGTGCATATGTGTGGACTTTCGGGATCTCAATAAAGCCTGCCCGAAAGACGACTTCCCAGTACCGGTCACCAAGCTAATGATAGACAATACATCCACTCACGAGGTTTTCTCCTTCATGGACGGATCAACATGATACAATCAAATAAAGATGCATCTCGAAGACCAGAAGCATACTGCTTTCCGGACCCCTTTGGACATATTTTGCTACAAGGTGATGCCTTTCGGTCTAAAGAACGCCGGTGCCACCTATCAGAGGGCCATAACGAAGATCTTCGATGACCTCATACATGAAATCGTTGAATGTTATATCGACGACCTTGTGGTGAAAAGCACATCATACGAGGAACACCTAGAACATCTGAAGATTGTATTTCAACGCCTCCGGCAATACAACTTGAAGATGAACCCCCTCAAATGCGCGTTCGGAGTTTCCTCGGGCAAGTTCCTAGGATTCATCGTCCGACACCGAGGCATTGAGATAGATCCGTCAAAGATCAAGGCAATTATGGAGATGCCCCCGCCAAGGACTCTCAAGAAATTACGATCTCTCCAAGGGAAGCTCACGTATATCCGGCGATTTATAGCCAATCTCTCAGGAAAGTGCCGTCCTTACACCCACCTGATGAAGAAGGGAACCCCTTTCGTCTGGGATCGCAAATTCCAAAATGCGCTGGACGAAATCAAGCAATATCTGCAGAACCCGCCAGTGCTGGCTGCTCCGGTCAAGGGAAAGCCTCTCATTCTATATACAACCGCCCTTGAAGGTTCCTTAGGCGCATTATGGGCACAAGAGAACGACCAAGGGAAAGAGAGAGCCCTCTACTATTTGAGTCGAGTTCTACTGGGGGCAGAAAGCAATTATTCTCCCGTTGAAAAACACTGCCTAGCGTTGATCTTCGCGGTAACGAAGCTCAGACACTATGCGTTGGCACATGAGGTCCATCTCATATCAAAGGTGGATCCCCTCAAATATTTGATGTCAAAGGCCATATTAACGGGACGACTCGCTAAATGGGCTCTGCTCTTGATGGAGTTCTCGATAACTTATCGACCCCTCAAGGCAGTGAAAGGCCAGGCCATCGCTGACTTCCTCGCTGAGCATCCGATACCTGCCGATTCTCCTTTGAATTGCGAACTGCCAGACGAACATGCGTTTGGCACGATCGACGGAGGTGATACCCGGTGGGAACTTTATTTCGATGGAGCATCCTCCATGAAGAAGTGCAAACAAAGCACCCCCATAATCAAATCAGGGGTATGCCTCATCTTCGTAACTCCACAAGGAGAGATAATGCGCTTTGCCTTCTCCTTAACAGAGCCGAGGACAAACAATGAAGCCAAGTATGAAGCTTTGATAGCAGGTCTTGAGATCGCCATCGATATGGAGATTGAGAACCTCCTCATATACGGAGACTCCCAACTGGTCGTTAGTCAAGTAAACGGCGACTATCAAACGTGCAAACCAGAAATGGTGAAGTACGGCGAGAGTGTACAGCAACTGCTGACCCAAATACCTTCCTACACTTTGGAAAGCATACCGCGGGCAGAAAATAGCAAAGCGGATGCATTATCCAAGCTTGCTAAAGAGTTGGCCGATGAGAACCTCGATGACGTAAGAATCGTGGTACAAAGCCGTCGGGTTCTTGCACCGGCAAAAATATCTCCGGAGTCGTCCGAAGAAAAGAGAGCGATCGAGCAAATGGCTCTACAAGTAAAAGACCAAGAAAAGGTTAGAGATTGGAGAGAAGTCTTTATTGACTACTTCAAATCCCGTCGAACGCCTGAAGATACGTCCTCAAAATATCAGCTCATGAAGCGCGCTCTATCTTTTGCCTTCGTCAATGGTACCCTGCATAAAAGATCATTTGATTCTTTATGGCTAAGATGCCTGGGAACTGAAGAGGTACAGAGAGTCGTCTAAGAAACTCATGACGGACTCTGCGGTTCTCACCAAGCCGGGCCGAAGATGAAGCTGAAGATCAAACGAATGGGTTATTATTGGCCCACGATGATCCAGGACTGCCTTGAGTATGCAAACCAATGCCACTCGTGCCAGATCCATGGGGACTTTATCCATCAGCATCCAAATCCACTACATCCAACGGTAGCTAGCTTGCCGTTCGAAATGTAGGGAACTGACATAATCGGCCCCATCGAACCAGTATCGTCCAGAGGACATCGATTCATTTTGGCGACAACTGATTACTTTTCCAAATGGGCAGAAGCAGTACCGCTGAGGGAGGTGAAGACAGAGAACATCCTCCATTTCTTCAAGACACACGTCATTTATTGGTTTGGAACTCCGCGATGGATCATCTCCGATAACGGGCCAGCCTACAGAAGCCACAAAATCAGCCGCTTCGCACAACAATACAATATAGACTGGAGATACTCCTCAGTTTATAATCCCCGAGCTAACGGTCTAGCTGAGGCTTTCAACAAGACCTTGACGAAGATCGTGAAAAAGACGGTGTCACGAAATAAGAAGGACTGGCATGAGAGACTGCATGAAGCTCTCTGGGCGTATCGAACTACGTTCAAGACGACCACGAACACAACTCTGTACGTATTGGTATTCGGTACAGAAGCGGTACTCCCCCTCGAGATAGAGTTACCCTCTCTACGGGTGGCAGTTCATTACGAGCTAACGGACGAAGAGAACGCTCACCTTCGGCTTGAGGAGCTCGATGCCCTTGATGAAACCTGGCTCATAGCGCAATAAAATCTGGAGGCTTATAAAGCAAAGATGACGCGCTCCTACGAAAGATTGACTAGGCCGAAGACGTTCCGCCAAGGCGAACACGTGCTAGTGGTCAAAAGACTTATGATCCCTAATCGTGCCAAACGGGGGAAATTCGAGCCGAATTATGAAGGCCCGTATATCATAGAAAAGGTCTACCAGGGTGGGGCCTATCTACTGATGGATATGCATGGTGAAAGACCTTTTAGGCCAATAAACGGTCGCTTCTTGAAGAAATACTATGCTTGACGAGTCATGGCCCAGGTTAACGATAGATGACGACGCCTATGTCCGCTCGCTATCTTCCTAAGCCTAAACTCCGTAAGTAGTAGCCGTCTTCCTTTACTACGGACCAAAATGTCTTTAAACTAACAACGGAATGAAACGCCCTTAAACTAACAATGCACCGAAACGTTCTTAAACTAACAACAGACCGAAACGTCCTGAAACTAACAACGGACCGAAATGTCCTTAAACTAACAACGGACCGAAACGTCCTTAAACTAACAGTGGATCACTATGTCCTAAAACTAGCCATTGACCGAGATGTCGAAAAACTACGGTGGATTGCAGTATCCCAAAGCTGATATAAAAAAAAGAGAAAAAAAGAGAGAAAAAGAAAACGGTATGTCCATAAGCAAAATGGGCACGGATGAAAACCCGAAAGGGCTCCGTGAGTAAAAACAGCAGGGCTACCGGCGAGTTTTGTGAAAACCCGAAAGGGCGCAATCTCGTTAAAAGACACTTGTAAGGTCCTCTCGACTTTGTAAGGAGAAACCACCTGCGTGAGATCCTTACGACTCACAAGGGAGCAACACACTTAGAGATCCCCACGATCCCTAAGGAGAAATTACACTTGCGAGATCCTCACGACTCGTAAGGAGAACCCTCTTATGAGACCCTCACGGCTCATAAGATTCAAAAGTCTTAAGCTACAGGGATCTGAACCTGTTCTTAAGCTGCCCCCACAACCTCCAATACTGCCCTACAAGCGGCTCAATGCCGACCCTTGTATACAATCCACGGGCACGAATAAACATTTCCCTAACGAAGTCCTATCCGTGACTAGGGATATGTCTATACGGTGAAAAGCCCTTATAAGTCCTCTCGACTTAGAAGGAGAAAATACTCTTGTAAGATCCTTACAACTTATAAGAAATTGTACACTTAGGAGTCCTCACGATTCCTAAGGAGAAAACGCACATACGAGATCCTCACGACTCGCAGGGAGAAATAAGTTTATGAGACCCTTACGACTCATAAAGTCAAAAGCCTTAGTCGATAGGATCTTAACTCTGTTTACTAAGCCACCTTTGTTCGACACCGACAAAGGCAAATGATGATTCGCTCCTAGCAATATCCCAGTTATAGCGATATTGATGCCAAAACCAGTATCTAATTCCAAGCTTGCAGCAAAAAGCTAGTGAGCCACACATGCATACGAAATAGCCGAAATGATGGGGCAACTTGCAACAAAATCAGCAAGTAAAAATGTATGTATGTAAGATAGCCGAAATGATTGGGCAACTCGCAATAGAAAGCAGCGAGTAAAAATAAAAAATATATAGCCGAAATGATTGGGCACCGCGAAAAATAGCCGAAATGATTGGGCAATCATGACTTTCGCGATATAAAAGCTGAAAAGATAGAGCATCGCGGAATGAAATAAAAAAATGAAATTTATACCCTACAGGTGATATCACAGCAATCTCTGTATACAATGCAGGGGCACAAACAAAGAAGGAATCACACCATTCCTCCCCAGGTTTCATCAGAAGAAGAAGCCAAATCTCAAACGGATCACAGATAGCCTGGAGATCATTTCGACATTCGTCCCACTACAATAGACACAACATCAAACAAAGCGGAACAGCGGCAACTACCAGTTCCATGACTCGGCGGTGCACAGATGACCGAGAGTCAAACCCCGACTCCGTGAAATGCGGATAAAGTCAAAAAGTTCCTGGCTACGTGGAACGCGGCTTATGTCAATCCTGACCCCGTGGGAAACGTCCAGAGCGGATTCTGGTCCTCGCAGAGCACGGAAATGAGCATCCAGAGCGGAGCCTGGTCCTCGCCGAACACGGCAGTGAACCCGTGGGAAGCATCCAGAGCAAAATTCCTGGCTACGTGGAACGCGGCTTATGTCAATCCTGACCCCGTGGGAAACGTCCAGAGCAGATCCTGGTCCTCACAGAACACGGCAATGACCCCGTGTGAAGCATCCAGAGCGGAGCCTGGTCCTCGCCGAACACGGCAGTGAACCCGTGGGAAGCATCCAGAGCAAAATTCCTGGCTACGTGGAATGCGGCTTATGTCAATCCTGACCCCGTGGGAAACGTCCAGAGCGGATCCTGGTCCTCGCAGAGCACGACAGTGAACCCGTGTGAAGCATCCAGAGCGGATCCTGGTCTTCGTAGAGAACGGCAATGACCCCGTGTGAAGCATCCAGAGAGGAGCCTGGTCCTCACCGAACACGGCTGTGAACCCGTGGGAAGCATCCAGAGAAAAATTCCTGGCTACGTGGAATGCGGCTTATGTCAATCCTGACCCCGTGGGAAACGTCCAGAGCGGATCCTGGTCCTCGCAGAGCACGACAATGACCCCGTATGAAGCATCCAGAGCGGAGCCTGGTCCTCGCCGAACACGGCAGTGAACCTGTAGGAAGCATCCAGAGCAAAATTCCTGGCTACGTGGAACGCGGTTTATGTCAATCCTGACCCCGTGGGAAACGTCCAGAGCAGATCCTGGTCCTCGCAGAGTATGGAAATGAGCCCGTGTGAAGCATCCAGAGCGGAGCGTGGTCCTCGCCGAACACGGCAGTGAACCCGTGGGAAGCATCCAGAGCAAAATTCGTGGCTACGTGGAACGTGGCTTATGTCAATCCTGACCCCGTGGGAAACATCCAGAGCGGATCCTGGTCCTCGCAGAGCACGGAAGTGAACCCGTGTGAAGCATCCAGAGCGGAGCCTGGTCCTCGCAGAACACGCCAGTGAACCCGTGGGAAGCATCCAGAGCAAATTCCTGGCTACATGGAACGCGGTTTATGTCAATTCTGACCCCGTGGGAAACGTCTAGAGTGGAGCCTGGTCCTCGCAAAACACGGCAGTGAACCCGTGGGAAGCATCCAGAGCAACCCCTGATTCCGTGAAATGCGGATGATGATAACCTTACCCATCACTTACGGGTCCTCACAACTCGTAAGGAAGCAAACTCTCTTGTGAGATCCTTACGACTTGCGAGAGAAAACACTCTTAGGAATCCTCACGATTCTTAAGGAGAAATTACACCTACGGGATCCTCTTGACCGGTAGGGAGAAAATTCTTTATGAGACCCTCACGGTTAATAAAGTTGAAAAGTCTTAGGAGGCAGATCTTAACCCTGAATCCTAAGCCATCATTGTCCTGCAAAGAAATCGAGATAGACTATCCACAGAATACATTCAATAAAAAAGGACACACCATTATGAAGAAAAATATGTCTTTTATTCATGATTCAAAATGAATACAAAGTACAATTCGTGAAAGAACAAAAAATATACTATTATTCAGGAATACGTACAAAGAAAGAATAAAAAAATTTATCTACAATTCTTCAAGTCGGTGGGCGATTCAGCAGATTCGCCAGTTCATCCCTTTTCCGCTGAGCCTCGCCTTCATGGTTCAGTATCGTCAGAAGACAGGCCTCCGCCTGAGCTAGCTGGGCCTGATATGAGGCAAGCCGGCCTTCAAGCTCTTTCTCGGTAGCCTTATGAGCCTCAACCCTCTCACGAGTGAACACGACGGCTTTGTCGATGGCCACCACCTCCTTGATGGCCTCTTGAAGCACTCGCCAAAATTCATACGCTTTATTGGCCTTGGCCGTAAGGTTGGCCTGAAGCTCTATTAGCGCTTTCGAAGCCAGCTCCCTCTCTGAGAATTTGCAGCCGAGCCTCTTCTCACAGGATATCATGTTCGCCGCACACCGCTCAATTAGACCCCGCAGGCCCGCCTTCACAGCCACAGCCTCCGAAGAAAGTCGGGTACACTCAAGCACATGCAAGCAAGCCTCCACCTGCCGACAAAACTCAACCCAGACTTGCACCACTGCTTCGCTATGATAGGTGGCAAGAAAGGGAAGAGAGCCGTTAGCTTCAGCAGCAAACGCTTCGGCCGTGATTAGACTGCCAGCGCAAAGTTTCTCAATTAAATATGACAGAGAGGCGAGGCTTAGCTTGGCCATCCGTTCCGAGGCTCGCAGAGCATAAGGGCCGGGTTGCATAGCGATGCGTGACTCCAACGCGGGAAGAACTGGCAGGGCTGTTCAGATTTATAAACAGTCAGCGAAACTTGTAAACAAAGAACAAGTGGAACGACGTTGAGACTTTACTTACCCACAGTCATGCAAGAGAGATCTGAAGGCTCCCCAGGCCCTTCGAGAATCTCGACCTCGTCATTGGCCTCCAGAACTGTAAAAGACGCCAGCGTCATTTTATGAAGTAGTGATAATGCCGTGAAAAGAAGGTAAACAACACTAACCTTGCCCAGACGAGAGGACGATGCGCTGAGGAGGTATTGCTTGCGGGGCAGCCATCTCCAAAAGGCGCTGAAAAGACTGCCTGGGAGACAGGTCAGCAATAGAGGCCGCCAATCCACGCAATTCTGAAAAGACAAAAGAGCTCAGATAATGGAAAGATTACTAATTTAAAATATAGAAGGTTACCTTCGATGCTCCTCCCATTCTAAGCTGGAGGGATAGCAGCTTCAACGGCCTTCACCGTAGCCTCGGGCACATCATCGGGGATATGGGCTGGTGTAGCGGCCCCTGAGGAATGAGCAGCGACTGCCGTTGCGGGCTCCAGCGAAAGGATGGTAGCCTCGACTACCTGCCCCCTAATCTCCGGTTCGCCCTCAGGAAGATCCATTGGAGCAGCGGCCGACAAAGATGCCTCCCCCGAGGGAGCAAGCGCTTCGGGACCGGGAACCACCGAGGAAGACTCCATCGCAAGAGCGACGGTTGCATCGACCCCCTCCACACTGATTGGTGTTTCACTGGGGATATCAGCAAGATCTACGATCAAAGCACGGCTTAGAGCTTCCGCTGCCACCGAAGTCCCTGCAAAGTTTTGCACGAGAATAAGGATACATATATATGTATGCAAGCATTACAAAATATCACAAAAGAGATATATGAACATACCGATGCGCAGGGGAGCCTCCAATATGGCTTGTTCAAGCCGACGCTCCTTCCTAAGGAGGTGTGCTCGCCGAGGTCCGAGGGTAGACTCGTGGCCACCGGTTCATAGTGAAAGCGCGTCCTCGGCATCGTCCGAAACAGCCTGTTTTAAGGCTCTTTCGTCCCATTCTTCCAAAGGGCCTATGAATCGTCGCCGTATCCACGGAGGGTCTTCGTAAAAGATTACGGCGGGATAGGGCCTCTTCGGAATCCTTACGTTCTCCGACTCGTCTTGCGAACGTCTTATAGCCTCAGCCAATTGTGCGGCTTCCTCGGCAGTTGAACTCGGAAAAAGTAAGCCAGCATCCGATTCTTGCAGAGCCAATGGTTCGTCCTGAAGAATGGGCTCAGACTCTACTAAAGATTCGAACAGATTGGTAGCCGTCCTCCTCCGTCGCTTGGACCCAGAACCGACCGCCGAAGACGATCGTTTCCTCCCCCGTGGAACTCTGGCTCGGCGCCGACCCACCTCACCTTCAACACCCTCGTTTCCAGCGCCCTCACTTGGCGGTGCTACCGAGGACGACACGGCCATTGTCGACGCCACGGGCGATGGTGCTGCTACCGGAGCCCGATTAGCTCGCGATCGGGTATCCAATGGCATACCAACTGTAGGAGTAAGGTCCACCTTCGACGCCTCCGGAATAAGCGCAACACTGGTGTCCCTCAGGGGAAAGCGGACCGGTGCGCGCGGTCGCGGCGGAACTCACGTGGCCTGAACCGGAATAGGAGCACCGTATCCAAGAATCACCCTCTTCTCCTCAGCAATAATTAGGTTGACCCGATGAAGGTACCAGCCCGTGAAGGACCCCATGCACCGGGGAATGTGGTCAGCTTCAGGGATCATGAAGTGAGAACCAGTATTCAGCCTCACGGAGTGATGAGCAGCGTCACGAACGGTTTCACGTGATGGGATGGGCACAATTGTAAATGCCTCGAAGGGGACGCCCTGATCATACCCAAGCTGCCGGGCAAAGCGGTGTGGGTTGTACCGTATAAAGAGGGCCACACTGTTCTGACGAAATACCAGATAACCTGGTCGGATTGCATATAGATCGCATAGGGATGAGCTCCGAGCCTCCATGCGCGAGCCAAGGAAGGTCATAAAAGCTGGAGGCGCCAGCTCTTCCCGTTCGAAGCCTGCCCCGGCTCCTTTGGCCTCTGTCCCAGTGCCTCTGGTGGCTGCGTCCCTTGAGCGTTCGGGGGCGGATCCCGCCCCGGGGCCTAGCTGAGCGCCGGGCCGGAAGTGGGCTCGAATTTTGAAGGACCCGGTCTCGGAGGAGGAGACCGGCTCTCCGTCGGAGCCACTCAGGAGGGGTCCCCGGAGGTCTCCTCGAGGCCCGCCCTCGCCGATCATGGTGGAGGAGGGGGACCTCTGGTTCGCGGTGCCCTCGGGGATATCTGTCGCGGATAGTCTGCTGCACGAAATAGAGAAGTCGATAGGGGGCAGGGTCCCCCAGGGAACCTTCAGGGCCCAGATAGCGTCCATCGCCCAGGAATCCGTGAAGGTAAGTGCTCGGTTATTTGTGAGATTTGTTGCTTCCTTCGTCTTCCTGACCTTTTTCTTATTATTTTCAGGTCCTCCAGCACGTCGCCCTTGCCTTACGCATGGAGGCCGAGGTTGTTGGATATATGTATGCCCTAGAGGCCTGTTCCCTGATTAAAAATCAGGAACTACCTCAATGAGGTATCACGTGCTCATACGTGACCAGGGGTCCGTGTGGACACGTGACCATGGGTCACGTGTGGACACGTGATCTATGTACAGAGTTAAATTCTAAACAAGCAGAAATGTAAACAAACGGCTGAGAAATGCCTCAATGGGGGGGGTTACGTGACCAAGGGTCACGTGCTCACACGTGGCCAAGGGTCACGTGCTAACACGTGACAGACTTTGAAAGCCTTATAACTTAACATAATTAAATTCTAATTCTCTAAATCTTTCCAAACGGAAAAAGATTATGGGGAACCGTTGGATTAAAAATCCAAGGGTGATTAAAAATCACCAATTTATGGAAGGATTTTAGACAAGGAAAGATTTCCCTAAATCTCACCAAAAATAACAAACAGAATATCTTTGATTGAAAATCCTACGGTGAATAAAATTCACTGAATGATCTAAAGGATCATATTAATTATGAAAACAAACAAAATCTTTCAATGAGAGATTTACTAAACAAATTGATTCTTTTCCTTCTCCTATAAATAGGAGCCAAGAAGAGAAGAAAGATATAGAATTTTGGATCTTGAAAATTCCTAAAGGCAAATAGCAGAGAGAAAAGAAAGGAGAATTTAATTCTCAACAAAGAAAACTCTTGGTGAGAAAAGAAAGGGGATCAAAACTTCAAAAAAGAGAATTTAATTCTCAAATCTAAGAGTTTAACTCTTCTGCAAAAAGAACTTAGTTCTTCCTCTAGTTGAAGATCTGCAGAAGCAAATCTCCCCATAGTTTGAGAATTTAATTCTCATCGGGTTGAGATTCTGCCATGCAGATCCAAAACTTAGAGGGGGAATTGAGTTTAGAGAATTTAATTCTTCCAAAGATAAAACTAGGGTTTAACCCTATATGAGAATTTAATTCTCCCAAAGTTATAGGAATTTAAATCCTCCAAGATAAAACTAGGGTTCAACCCTATATGAGAATTTAATTCTCCTAAATTTATAGGAATTTAATTTCTCCAAATAAAATTAGGGTTCAACCCTGCATGAGAATTCAATTGTCCCAAAATCATAGGAATTTAATTCCTTCAAGACAGAACTAGGGTTTAACCCTATATAAGAATTTAATTCTTTCACATACATAGGAATTTAATTCTTCTAAAACCATAATTAGGGTTTAACCCTACATAGAATTTAATTCTTAAAAATAAAGAGACTTGAAAGATCTCCATGCATACAAAGAACTAAGGTCACATGGCCCCACGTGACCCCTAAACAGATCCCCCCAAAAATGAGAAGAAAAATCTTTGAGGCAATGCCTCACGTGCTCCCACGTGACCCTCATTGTATAGGGAGCAAAAGCAAAGGCAGATTCTAACTTGGGCGCTCTCACGTGTTACCACGTGACCCCTAATAAATGTCCTAATGAATCAGGGCATGAGTACACATCACGTGCCCACACGTGATGGCTATGAAAATTAAAAGTGCTTAACACTTATTTACAGAACAAAGTAAAGGAGATCTGGCCCCACCTTTGGGTGCCCTCACGTGTCCCCACGTGACCCCTTCCTATCTAGTGTTTAACACTAATTTGAGAATTTTATTTTCAGTGTTTAACACTGTTGTCTTCTAGTGTTTAACACTAATTTGAGAGTTTTATTTCCAGTATTTAACTCTGTTGTTCTCTAGTGTTTGACACTATTTTTAGCCAAATTGGCTAATTTTTCCAGAGGCAAAAGCCTCCCCTTCAACTGAATCTCAGAATTGAGTAAAATTCAGAGCTATAATTTTTAATGCTCATTCAAAGATAAAAATTTTACCAAAGCCCTCAAACTCTTGTTTGAGAATTGCTGAATGATGAGGGGCTGAACCCAGACAAATGCTCAACAGGCCAAGAAAGGGCCATTATTTCTAATCTAATTAGACTTAGCCCAAATTGGCCATAAGTCCTCATTTCAAATTTAACTGAGCCAATGAGCTCATAATCTAATTAATTGATCTTAGCTCCAAATTGGACTACAGATCCCCAATCAATCTTGGTTCAAGGGTACATCTCTTCACTCCTTTGATATTTATCGTTATAATCCTTCAACGTTTTCAAAGAGGTGACGGGTCCCGACAACCACACATTTCACAGACTATGACGCCTCTAAACTACGGACTGTAGGGTCCTTAAACTCATGGACTATGATGTCCTTAATCTTGACTGTGAGGTCTTTAAACTGATGGACTATGATGTCCTTAACCTCGACCGTGATGTCTTTAAACTAACATTGGACCGTGGGGTCCTTAAACTCATGGACTATGATGTCCCTAACCTCGACCGTGATGTCTTTAAACTAACATTAGACTGTGAGGTCTCTTTAAACCCACGGACTATGATGTCCTTAACCTTGACTGTGGGATCTTTAAACTCACGGACTATGATGTCCTTAACCTTGGACCACCATGTCCTTAAACTGGTAATTGACCGCAAAGTCCCTAAACTAAAAAAATAGAGCCAAAATGCTCTTTTGTTGGATCTAAATGATCCTGTTAAGTAGATCTTAGTCTAAAATTAGACTAATGTATCCTTAACAAATGGTTAAGTTGACCTTAGTCTAAAATTAGACTAACGTGTCCTTAGCAAACCGTTAAATTGATCTTAGTCTAAAATTAGACTAACGTATCCTTAACTAACGTTTAAGTTGATCTTAGTCTCAAATGAGGCTAACGTATCCTTAAACCCAACCCCCCAAACCCAAATCTAAGAAGATACGGATTTGGACTAATCCACGCCCTACGGGCGACAATATAAATTAGTCTCCGTATACAATCCACGGGAAACCAAACACAAAACAAACACCCACGACACGAAGTGACCATCTAGAGAAGGAGAAATTTGTTACTGCAATGCGGTTGCGTAATTAACTGCAGGGGCTTGCACCTGCAGGGAAGAGCGTCCCCACAATCAAAAACCCCTCAAACGAAGGGGAATCTGGCGAAGTCTGCTACATCGGGCATCCGTTTAAACCTTCGATACATGGTGCCATAAATCAACTTGGCATCTTTGGAGAGGTGGACGGATAGCACCAATTAGCATCTGCCCCGAAATTCAGGCTAAACGCTTATCGCGTCTTCGTCCGCGTCTTTCGGAGGGGAACAAGGCCATTATAAGATAGTGGATGTATTTATACATGTATATATATATATATATATATTCAGTGTACATTCTTGCTCGACATGATAGTATGCTATCTGGTTCTTCTTTATCTGACATGTTGACTTGATCATGCTTTTATTCATTCACACATGTTGATAAAGCCCTGAGGATATTTGCTTGACTACTGTGACTATGATGGAAATCATACTAGTGGGACGTCTGTAGTTTATAAGCATATCCTAAAATGTCCTTAGTTGTAGGTGTATCGAGATAGGGCATCGATATACCAGAGTAGACTAGCGTATATGATACTAGACCCATATGATGGGCGATGGATGATCCCATATCCATCGATGTTTGACATCGAGATCATATGCGGGTGCTCAGTGTAGACTGGGTACACTGGACGGACTCGCCGAGAACTCCAATATGGTATTATATCTATCGTCGGATAGCAGTTCTCAGGTGACACTGCTACAGGTTAGTCTGTAAACTCGAGATCGTCATAGAGACTTATGTGTTCTCCCACTGTACTTTGATTACCACCCTACCACGGCTCTACTGAGTCGTGTAAGCAGGTGGCTTTGGGGTACAGTCCCGAGACACATGGAGACAGTGAGCGATAGGAGGGGTTTCGTCTCTCCCGGTATTGGGAGTTGATGCTGTGCTGTGCTCGATTGGCTATATCAGTAAGTCCCTGGGCAGGGCTGTTGAGATTTACTGATAAGTGTTATCAGTAGTTTCTCGATCTGTTATAGACCATTCATCGGCACAACTTATTGAGTTATTGGGGTTGACGTTACCATCCCTAGACTCGATATGCAACATATCTGACGAAGAGACCGGACTGTATGGTAGTGTTGCCGGTTGGCTCGACGGGAGTTGTAACAGGTTCGCTTGTTTTCTTCTAATCGCTCAATACCCGGGTGGCCGTTACATTTAGCTGATCTCTTGCGGCTTGGGAGTGCTTGATATGATCATCACCCACTGCCGGTGTATTGACGAGTCTTAGAGTCCCATAATGGAGCTACCCAGCCCAGGCGAAACGATGTGGTATGCATATGTGATATGCGCGGGGACCCGATTAAATTCGCGTATGTGATACCGTATATTAATCGGGCGGTTTGCTATTGGTCGGGTCATATAAGATATGACCGATTTGCTAAATCAAGTGTTGATTTAATATTGACCATTTGCATTTTCAGTTTAAACCCTTTTGTCTTTTGGTGTATTGCACATGTTTACATTGATGCACATTTGGATGTGCATGCACACATACATGCATACTCATTTGTATCATGGTTGTTGATACATTAGATGGTGACTCACATGTTAGTAAATATTTAGATATTTATTCTTGAGATAAATGGAAATGGATAATTACTCATGGTTGATTATTTTATTCCTCCACTAAACCTCTCTTTAACCATGAGTTATTATTCTATGGCCATTAGTTCTCCAAAAGAAAATATCTAGATATTTATAAACTAGGGTTAAGAATGAGAAGAAGAAAATATATATATATATATATATATATATATATATATATTCTTTTCTCATTTTTATCTCAACACTTATCATTATCTCTTGAGCTCTCATTTTCCATCATCTTCTTCCTCCTCTCTCTTGATCTCTAACTTTCATTAGTGAGTAAGATAGTGATCAAGTTAGGATTTTTAAGTGAGAAATCAAACCACATCACCATTCTACACTACTCTTGCCCATTAGATTAGAGTGTTGGCTTCTACTTCTTCTCTTGATCAAGTGGAGCTTCAAGCTTGGACAAAGAGGACTCCGGGTGGATCGTTGTGGACTTGGAGGATCTCAAGCAAGCTTCTTTCAACCCTCAAGTGGCCGAGAAGTCTAGTGAAGGGAGCTACAAAGGTTGTATTCTCTAAACCTAGTCTTTACTACTTGTGGATTGCGTGAAATTTTTTGTTACCCTAGCTTTTCTAGTGTGATCCTTAGGATAGTTTCATTAGCACCCTATAATTTTTAAATAATGGCATGTGAGATACTACCAAACCCTAGTAGTGGTGCTGGAGAAACCCCTTCATGGTATCAGAGCCAAACTAGAAACCTAGACGATGTTACGATAATCCGAAACCGAAAAACTCCGCAAAATACGATTTTAGAAAACCCGTAGAAATGCTCACTGTAAATTTTTTAAAAAGTGGTCTAAAAATTATTTAAGCAACTTCAGAGTGAAATTTAAGAGGATATAAGAACACAGGTGAAACACGGGGGGGGGGGGTGCTCGATTCCCGGCCGGCGACAAGGCCAATTTTTCCGGCGTCGCCGACCCCTTTTGCTCCCCTCCCTCTCGTATTGCACCTGTGATCTTTTACTCATAGTTTAGGGTTTCTGATATTGTTTTGAAGTCCAGAATTGCATGTGATGTTAGTTTAGTAATGGACTCTTTGCGGAGTATTTCGTATTCGTATTTTTATAGTATTGTATTGGTAACTTTGGCGACGTTAAACAGGTCGAATGAATTATCAAACACTGGTATTTTTCAGGTTGAACGTACTCAAAATATAATGCAGGTATTCCTATGGACCCTCTAAAAGAATGAAACCCTAACTCGAGATGTGACCACCGAACTGCGACTAAAGCTTAGGGTTTACCGTAGTTAGTGGCGCCACAAATGAAGCTTGGGTTTGCCCTTCTATGGATGGTCCATTAAATACTGTGGCATAGGCTTTGGGTATTGTTTAACGGTGCTCAAGCGTTGAGCTTGCTGGGGAATGCGGGTGTTCGTTAATTCGATCGAAGGGTTTAACATCGCCTAGTAGTATGTGATATTTGTTTCTGCGATCGTAAGCGTAGTATGCGTATCGCCGGTTTCGTTGCTATATGTCAACGGCAATTGGGGTATGCATACTTACTTACGTTGATGACATGTGATGTTATGTGTTGCTATACTATGATGTATAGGATTGTCATGATAGAATTGTCGGGGTTTTTATGTGAGATGAGAGTTTTACTTTTCATTCATGTAAAATTTATTTGTAATGTAATATTCTTTTATTTGGGGCACTTCCGGGTTGAGGATGATGTCACCATTATTGTATATTATTTATTTTTCCGCATTAGGATAGACCCAAGGAGGAAAGCACAAGTGACCGGATTCTAGAGTCCAGTGGAAGACCATCTCGAGGAGTCGGGACCGGGTCTCCTAACTTTAGAATTGGTAGGGTCGCTTGCCGCTCTCGTAGGGGTCTTGGGTGTGGGATTGGCTATTCATCACGATCGTGGAATCCGTATTTTCTATTGTTGGCTAAATACTAAATACGGACGTCCTAATATATCATATATTGTCATATCTGTATTTCTGCTGCCTATATTCTGTGATGTGATCGCTTAATATATCTGAGACGAATGCAATATTATATATGAGATATATAATAGACGTTGCTTATGTTTTACACCCGCGCTAGTCCCGTCCTGGTATGTCGTTAGTTAAGTAACCTAACGGTGAATAACAGAACATTGCGGCGAATGCAGATGGCATAAGCGTACGTTGTATTTTCGTTTCTTTTCTGTGATTGGCTTAAGGACTTAAATGATGGGACTACATTAATATTATTAATGTAAAGAAAATAAACCTAAAAAGATATTGTAGAATCAGATTAGAAAACCACACGGATTTTTACGAAAAAGCTACATTTCAAAATTGCGGAGCTTAAGCCACTCCTTTTGAAAAACCATTTGATTCTACGATGATATCAAGTTCAAAGCGTTAAAGGTTTTCTTAAAAACCATCCGCAACCCTCCGTCATTTTAGGAAGTAGAGTACTTAGTATTCGTGCTACGTTTGTTGACTATAGTTAAGGCGTACTGTACGGTTGCTAAGTGATATCTTCCTACACTGTATGAGATGCAGATTAATTAGGACATTCATGCGACTTTGTTGACTATAGTTAAGGGTCATGTGAGTGGGTCAAATTAATCAAGAAATGACGGGTATAACTTGACTAGTGCTTATGATTTGTTGACCATAGTTAAGGTCATGAGTACTAGGGGTAAAAACCATATCGGGAATTTCAATAGTTGAAATTTGCAATGAGATTGCATACCTTCCATGTGATGGTTGGATCCCGATCCCACTGTGGGTAATAGTTGCTCGTAGGAGAGTTTTGAAGTTTACAATTAGCTAACCTATTAGGTGTCTAGAAAGGTGTTAACGGGGCTACGCCTATGGGAAGACGAGGTTTATATTAATTAGGTCCGTGCGAAAGCACGAGAAACCTCTCTCAAGTACCGATACTGGCCTGGCTGAACGGTTAGCAAAGTTGTAGACTGTAATTAATCCTGGCTACTTTTCTTTTTATGGTTTGAATGAAAAACTTGAATAAAGCAGTGGGAGATATCGATTAGATAAGATAATAACCAATCTGATCTTTGCAAGAGCTTTCGCTGAGTGTATTCTTTTCTCTCTCTTAATGGAAGATACCAATGACAGGACTCAACCTTCTACTAGATAAAAATAAACTAAATGGGACCAATTATAAAGACTGGTTGAGGAATCTTAACACTGCCTTGACTTATGATAAGGTATCATATGTCCTCATGGCTCCAGCCCCGCCCGTCCCAGGTCCTAAATCTTCAGTTGCATGTAGGGTTCCTAGGCACTCTAGTGAGGTCTCACAAGGCATCAACCATGCCAATTTCAAAAATTACGGTGCCGAGAAACCCTAGTGTACGGATCGTTGGCTAGAAATCTAGGCGAAAGAATAAACTAGTTAACACTTAACTAAGAGATATGGAAATACAACCTTTGTAGATCTGGTTCTCCACCTCCATAGCTCCGCAATGAAGTCTCCTCGCTGTCTATATGAGTTCCGGGCTCTAGCGTCGGCTTCATCGGAGAATGGACGGGCTAGGTCATTGATGTCCATACCGAAGATGATCTACGTCGAGGCATCGCTAAATCAAGCTCCGACTTCACCAAGTCAAGAAACTTGTGAAGGAAACACACTCTACTACTTGGCAAGAGGTAGAGGATGAAGAAATAGGAAGTGGGTAGACTTTAGAATTGGATTTCTCACTCATCTTCATCAATCACCATTGATGAAGTGGAGGTTTCTTCATTGAAGATGAAGAAGAAGAAGAAGATGCTAATTATGATAAGTTAATTAAAATGGGAAAAGAAATGAATACTTATCATATTAGAACCATGGTTAGGTGTAGAGAATCAATCATGGTTAAAAGAAATGGTTAGGGTTAAGCATGAGACAAAATTGGTGACAAAGTCAAACATTCATGAAAGTTCATGAAAGAATAAAAGAAAGCCACCAATTCTTCTTATGCAAAATAAATTCCAAAAAGGAATAAATGAATAATTTAAGAAAATAAAACCCTAATCATTTAGTTAACCATGGTTCAATTCTTTGCACTTAACCAAGTAGGCATGCATCATCAACCATGATACAAACAAGTGCACAAAATCATATCACATATGCAATGCGCACATCCGAGTGAGAAAAATCTATTCAAAGTGAACCGATACTAGTTAATGCAAAGTAATATATCAAATATATATAATTATACATTAAATCATTAAATCAACACTTGATTCAATGATCCGGTCATGTCGCACATAACCGACTGGTATCAATAGTAACAACTTATCGAATCAACACTTGATCCGATAACCCGGCTATATCGCATATAACCGATCAATGTCACATCGCGAGAATCGAATACAGTATCACATACTGGTATTATTCTCGGTCCCGCACATATCTCATATGCGCTCCTATTTCGTTTCGCTTGAGCCAGGAAACCTCTGTGTGGGACTCTAAAGACTCGTCAATACGCCGGCAGCAGATGATGATCATATCAAACATCCACAAGCCGCAAGCGGTCTGCTAAACGTAACGGCCACCCGGGTATTGAGCGATCTGAAGATCGACGAGTAAGCCCGCTCACACTCCAGTGAATCCAACCAGTAACACTACCGTACAGTCCGGTCTGATCGTCTGATATGTCGCATATCTCGCCTAGGGGTGGTAAACGTCAGACCCCAATAGCTCGATAAGTCGTGTCGATATGAGGTCTATAACAATCCGAGAAACTACTGGTAACACTTACCAGTAAATCTCAGCAACCCTGGCCAGGGATTTCCTGTTATAGCCAATCGAACACAGCGCAACATCAACTCCCTATACCGGGAGAGACGAATCCCCTCCTATCGCTCATTGCCTCCATGTGACTCGGGACTGTACCCAAAAACCACCGTTTTGCACGCCCTCTTGGACATGGTAAGATGGAAATCAAAGCACAGTGGAACCACACAAGACTCTATGACGATCTCGGGTCAACAGACTACTCTGTACCAGTGTCACCAGAGAACTGCCATCTGACGTGAGATATAATACCATCTGGGAGTTCTCGGCGAGTCCGTCCAGTGTACCCAGTCTCTACTGAGCACCCGTATATCATCTCTGATGTCAAACACCGATGGATATGGGATCATCCATCGCCCATCTGTATGGGTCGAGAAGGTACACGCTAGTCTACTTTGGTATATCGATGCCCCATCTCGATACACCCACGACTAGGGACTTTGAAGGATGTACTTATGGACTACCATGTCCCCACTAGTATGATCCGCATCATAGTCCAGGTAGTCAAGTACAGATCCTAAGGGCTTTACCAACATGTAACAGAGAGACAATCAGTATACACGTTAAGGTAAAGTTCAACCAAATAGCATACTATCATGTCGAGCAAGAAAGTCCTCTCTATATATGTCCCAGCATCCACTACAATATACATCCTATGTATAGTAATGGCCTCTAGGGCATACATATAACTAACATTGCAGACATTGAGGTCCACAAGACATGGGACGCTGACTGTGCCACGGCCAAATACCTCGCACTTGCATCGATGGATAACATACATCAGAAGCAGCACGAGAATATGGACGTCCAAGCCATATTTATCCATACAAAGGAGTTGTATGGGAGAGCAATCTCGTGTCTTACGATACGAAGCATCCAGAAAACTGTTTCAGATGCGAGTGGTTCCTGGCACACCAGTAGGAGACCATGTTCTGAAGATGATAGCTCTTATAGAAGAGCTTGAGGACCTTGGGTTGACAATGGACAATGAGCAATATACTGATATTATTCTACAGTCTCTCCCCTCTACCTTTGCTCAATTTATAGTTAACTTCAACATGCACAACATGGAGAAGGAACTAACTGAACTCCTTAATATGTTAAGGAGTGCAGAAAGCATGCTGAAGTCAGTGAAGACTCCCGTTTTGAGTGTTGGGCCATCTTCCTCCTCTCGCCCGAAGGCTAAGGCCAACGGAAAGATGAAGAAGAAACCCACCAAACCTAAGGGAGGAGTCAAAAAGGCTAAAGGGAAAGACAAGTCCACGGCTGGGGAATCGGGGAAAGGGGAATGCTATCACTGCCACAAAGCAGGACACTGGAAGCGCAACTCCACTGAGTACTTGGAGCTCAAGAAGAAGAAGCATGGGGATGCTTCCGCTTCAGGTGTGTTTGTGACAGAAAACCGTTTTTCAATATACTCTGCTTCTTGGATATTAGATACCGGTTCAGATTCTCACATTTGCAATTCTAAGCAGGGGCTGAGAAATAGCAAGGTTTTGAAGACAGGTGACCATACTCTCCGCGTTGGAAATGGTTCCAATGTACATACAGTTGCAGTGGGAGAGTATCACTTGGGGTTGCCGTCTGGATGTATATTGGTTTTGAACCCATGTTATTATGTACCTAGTATTCTTTGTAATATAATATCCGTTTCTTTATTGGACAATGAAGGTTATAATTTTGTATTACAGAACAATGTTATGAACATTCACCTGAATCAAATGTTGGTTGGGTATGGTACACTTAATAACGGGATATACGTCCTAAATCAACGCACAGTTTTCAGCATACAACACACTAATAAAAGAAAATTTTCAGAAATAAATGAATCTTTTCTTTGGCACTGTAGACTTGGTCATATTAACGAAATAAGACTAAATAAGTTACACAAAGATGGATATTTAAATCCTTTTGAATATAAATCTTATACGACTTGCCAGTCTTGTATCAAGGGTAAAATGACCAAAACTCCGTTTACAGGACACGGAGAAAGAGCTACTCAGCTCTTAGCCCTCATACATAGTGATGTATGCGGGTCAATGTCTACACAGGCTAGAGGCGGTTTTTCATACTTCATTACTTTCACTGATGATTTCTCAAGATTCGGTCATGTATTTTTTTTAAAGCACAAATCCGAAGCTTTTAAGAAATTCACTGAATATAAACTCGAAGTAGAAAAACAAACCGGCTTGAGCAACAAAATGCTTCGATCAGATCGAGGTGGGGAGTATCTCAGTACAGAGTTTCCAGACTTCCTAAAAGAGAATGGGATTCTCTCTCAGCTCACTTCTCCTTACACACCACAGCACAACAGTGTGTCAGAACGACGGAATCGGACCCTATTAGACATAGTCCGTTCCATGATGAGTGATGCTGAGTTACCCGTCTCATTTTGGGGGCATGCATTAGAGACTTCAGCGTTTCTACTGAACAGGGTCCAAAGCAAAACCGTGTCTACCACGCCATATGAGATATGGTATGGGAAGAGACCATCTCTTAAACGAATTAAGATTTGGGGTTGTCCGGCCTATGTTACAAAGCAGAATCCGGAAAAGCTCGAGACATAGTCAGTCATGTGTAACTTTGTGGGATATCCAAAGAATTCTTATGGATATCTATTCTACCACAAGGAGGAACAAAAGGTGTTTGTTTCACAGTATGCCACATTTTTAGAAAAAGAGTTTTTTACAAATGATACAGATGGCAGTGTGTGGTAGATCTAGAAGAGGTTCTAGAAACACAAACTGAAAATGACGACTTGGTTGAACCGGCTGTTGCAATAGAAACTGATGAACCTCGGTCACTCCGTAGGTCTGGTAGGACTTCTCGCCCACTGGAGAGGTTTCCTCATTGATGGTGAAAGAGAAGACTGCATCATGGAGGATGATGATCCTACCAGCTTTCAGCAAGCTATCATGAGTGGAGACTCTGCGAAGTGGCTGGATGCCATGAGATCTGAAATGGAGTCTATGTATACCAACAAAGTATGGACTTTGGATGTTGTACCCCCTGGGGTAAAACCCGTAGGGTGCAAAGGGCTCTTTAAAAGAAAGATTGGTGTAGATGGGCAGGTGGAGACCTATAAGGCAAGACTTGCGGCGAAGGGTTTTCATCAAAGACCAGGTCTGGACTACGACGAAACTTTTTCTCCCGTAGCCATGCTTAAATCCATTCAGATCCTACTTGCTATTGCTGCTCACCACGACTATGAAATCTGGCAGATGGATGTTAAAACAGCATTTCTAAATGGAGATTTAGAAGAATGCGTTTATATGGATCAGCCAGAAGGCTTCATTGACAGTGGGAGCAGCGGAAAAGCATGTAAATTGCTTAAATCTATTTATGGATTAAAGCAGGCATCACGGAGTTGGAATATCTGTTTCGATGATGTTATCAAAAAGTTTGATTTCATCAAAAATCCAGATGAACCTTGTGTTTATAAGAAGGCTGTAGGGAGAGCTGTCACATTCCTCGTATTGTACATGGATGACATTCTTCTGATAGGAAATGATATTCTTATGCTACAGTCGGTCAAATCTTTCTTATCACTAAGGTTCTCCATGAAGGACCTGGGTGATGCCACATATATTCTGGGCATTCGGATCTATAGGGATAGATCTAAGAGGTTATTGGGATTGTCCCAAACCAGGTACATTAACACCATCCTAAAAAGGTTTAGTATGGGAGACTCCAAGCGGGGTGCCTTACCCGCTTGCCATGGGGTCACTCTCTCTAAGGACTTTTGCCCAAAGACCAATGAAGAGAGAGCTCGCATGAGAATTATACCCTATGCCTCGGCGATAGGATCTATAATGTATGCGATGTTATGTACACGCCCAGATGTAGCTTATGCACTTAGTGTAGTAAGCAGGTATCAATCCAACCCAGGGGAGAATCACTGGATAGCTGTGAAGAACATTCTTAAGTACTTGCGAAGGACTAAACAATTGTTCTTGGTGTATGTTAATGGAGATCTCCAAATGGATGCCTTTACCAATTCGAGCTTCCAGAGTGATAAGGATGACAGCAAGTCTATGTCTGGGTTTGTATTTACCCTCAATGGAGGGGCGGTAAGTTGGAAGAGTTCCAAACAGGATACCGTTGCAGACTCTACGATAGAGGCTGAGTACATTGCTGCGAATGATGCCGCCAAGGAAGCCATCTGGATGAGGAAGTTCGTCTCGGAGCTAGGAGTAGTTCCAATCATTATTGATCCAATACCATTGTATTGTGATAATAATGGGGCTATGGCGTTAGACAAGGAGCCCAGGTCCCATCAGTGGTCCAAACACATCCTGAGGCGCTTTCATTTGATCTGGGAGATTGTAGATCGCCGCGAGATCGAGATTAGGAGAGTAGACACAAAGAATAACACCGCGGATCCACTCACCAAGGCCCTCCCTCAGCTGCAGCTTGAGCGACTTTTTGAGATATTGGGTATGAGATACGCCAATAACTGGCCCTAGTGCAAGTGGGAGATTGTTGGATATATGTATGCCCTAGAGGCCATTATAAGATAGTGGATGTATTTATACATGTATATATATATTCAGTGTACATTCTTGCTCGACATGATAGTATGCTATCTGGTTCTTCTTTATTTGACATGTTGACTTGATCATACTTTTATTCATTCATACATGTTGATAAAGCCCTGAGGATATTTGCTTGACTACTGTGATTATGATGGAGATCATACTATTAGGACGTCTGTAGTTTATAAGCATATCCTAAAATGTCCCTAGTCGTAGGTGTATCGAGATGGGGCATCGATATACCAGATTAGACTAGCGTATATGATACTAGACCCATATGATGGGCGATGGAAATGGATAATTACTCATGGTTGATTATTTTAATCCTCCACTAAACCTCTCTTTAACCATGAGTTATTATTCTATGGCCATTAGTTCTCCAAAAGAAAATATCTAGATATTTATAAACTAGGGTTAATAATGAGAAGAAGAATATATATATATATTTTCTTTTCTCATTTTTATGTCAACATTTATCATTATCTCTTGAGCTCTCATTTGCCATCATCTTCTTCCTTTTCTCTCTTGCTCTCTAGCTTTCATTAGTGAGTAAGATAGTGATCAAGTTAGGGTTTTTAAGTGAGAAATCAAACCACATCACCATTCTACACTACTCTTGTCCATTAGTTTAGAGGTTGGCTTCTACCTCTTCTCTTGATCAAGAGGAGCTTCAAGATTGGACAAAGAGGACTCCGGGTGGATCGTCGTGGACTTAGAGGATCTCAAGAAAGTTTCTTTCAACCCTCAAGTGGCCTAGGAGTCTAGCGAAAGGAGCTACAATGGTTGTATTCTCTAAACCTGGCCTTTACTACTTGTGGATTGTGTGAAATCTTTTGTTACCCTAGCTTTTCTAGTGTGATCCTTAGGATAGTTTCTTTAGCACCCTATAATTTTTAAATAATGGCATGTGAGATGCTACCAAACCCTAGTAGTGGTGCTGGAGAAACCCCTTCAGAGGTGATAGCCCCGGCGATGAATGCCGCGGACCAACTTTTCTTGCTGGAAGAGAGCTCCAAACGGGAGCTGGAGGCGGCGATGACGAGGGTTGCCGCCCTGGAAGGCGAGGTGGAGGCTGGGAAATGGGAGGTTGCCCGGCACCGTGAGGCCGCCGTGGTTGCCGAGGTCAAGCTTGAGGACGCTCGGGCGCTCGCTGGTAACATGAAGAAGATGGTGAGGACCCTCCGGAAGGAGCTGGGGGCGGTGGTCGAGGCGGCGAAGCGGGCCGACCTCTCGGCGGCGAAGGCAGTGGAGAGCTACAAGAAGTGGAAAAACTCAATCTGGAAAGGGACCGTGAACTCCGGCGAAAAGGACTTCTACAATGACTTAGCCGGGGCCACCACCCGCATCTTGCACGAGGCCCTCGACGCCGTTAAGGTCCGGATGCCGGAGTTCACCGATGAAGAGCTCCGGGCCGAATACCCCCTCATGGACGCCGATGAGCAAGGGGAAGAGATTCCTGACGAGGAGGTGGCCGAGGACCCTGCTCGACTCGTGGTAGATATCGAGAACCCCGAGGTCGTGCCTTGCCCCGAGGCCTAAAGCCCCCATCTTCCTCCTCATTTTATTTTGCCGCTTCTTGAATTTTTGTAAGCTTCCGGGTAGTCTGTAAGGCCGGGGAGCCCAAAATACCCTTTGTAAAGACTTCACTTTTAGTAGTAAAACTTTTTGTTTCATTAGCTTGTACTTTATCTTCTATTTGCACTGTTGGGCTTCCATGTCAGGTCGGCTATCTATCTAGCGATCGTTCGTCGAGTTTATTTCGATCACTTGCCAAGTGTGCCAAGTGCTGCTGAGAAGGAGGCATCTCCAAGGCCCCGAAGTCGAGAGGGATCACTCAGACTTAGATAGACCTGATGTCTCTTGTTGGGGCTTCGGATCCGCTACCTGTGATGGGCAGAGGAATGTCTGTCGTAGTTGTGCAGAGCATAAAGGGGCTCAGCGGCCTCGTTATGAGGGCTACAAACCCGCAGCGTCTGTTGGGCATGAGGGTGTCTGCTGGGGATGACCGAGCAGGGAAGATGCTCGGTTGATCTTGGCGAGGGCTTTGATCCCTGTCGGTTGTGGTAGGAAGATACCAACCGGGGATAGCTGTAACACCCTAGTTCATTTATACCGGTTCTAGTTCATGTATTTCTTTATTTATGGTATTTTCTTGATTTATTGTGT
This sequence comes from Agapanthus africanus, assembly GCA_030015575.1. Taxonomy (NCBI): domain Eukaryota; kingdom Viridiplantae; phylum Streptophyta; class Magnoliopsida; order Asparagales; family Amaryllidaceae; genus Agapanthus; species Agapanthus africanus. The sequence goes on along the minus strand of JASDDO010000026.1, from coordinate 80,329,287 downwards.
TTTGGGTTCAAATAGTGTATTTTAACATCTGTATTTGCATTCTACCCGACCCGCTTACTTGAAACCCATCTTGATTCATGTTCATGATTTATCCTGACCTGTTACATGGACTTGTGCACTTTCATTTATACATCCTGCATATTGGTATTTATCTGGCATTTGAAATTTTACAATATAATATTTTAAGTCACGTAAAATATTTTAAAATACATTGCATGGCCTGCATGATACCCCTAATCCTGCGGTAGCATTCGCGCATCTTGTTCTCGTCCCGTTCGGTGAAACGGACTTGTTTGGATGGCTACGCGCATCTACGTGCATCCGTTCTTGGGGTATGCATTTTCGTTACCCGGACATTCATTTTTAATTTTGGTCGACATGTATATTTTTCATATTTTAAAACTGGATTTTTAGACCCGACCCGGGCGCGTTTTGGACTAAGTTTGTATTTACCAGAAAAATCAAATTTTATTAATATAATATTTTATTTAAAAGTTAACACAGATTATATTTTTAACTAAACATATTTTTAAAAAAATTAAAATCTTAACTAAATTAACAACCCCTCTCTCTCTTTCTTCTTTCTCTCTTCCTTTTTCTCTCTCCCCTTTGTCTCTCCTCTCGCGCCTCTCTCTCTCCTCTCGCATTCACTGTACGCTTCTCGGCTCTGGTCACCGCCTTCCCCGCTACGCTCACCTCCCTTCTTTCTTTTCTTCTCCCTCTTCTTTAAAACCCCAGCGCCCACGAGATCCCACACCATGAAACCCTAGCTCCCTGTGCCTCACAGCCCCTCGACCTCAAAACCCGACCTCGTCACCACCTCCATCTCATCATCTCCTCCTCCTCCTCCTCGTCGTCATCTTTTTCTTTCTCTTTCCTCCTTCCCGAGCACCCACAGAACCCTCCACACCCAAACCCTAGCTCCTCACTTCGCCGATCTCCACCGCCGACGATCCTCAACTCATCATCACCGTCACCACCCTCTTTTCCTCACCTCTTCCTCTTCATTCTCTTCTCCTCCTTCTTTCCTTTTCTTCTTCTTTCTTAAACCCCACAACCAACAGAACCCCAGCCTGCACCCTGCACCATCGCCGGCACCTTACCGCCGGTGACCCCGACACCACCACCTCATCTCCCTGACCCCTGTGCACAACCCAGTGAGCAATCCCTTCTCCCTTCTTCTCCCTTCTTCTTCCTCTTCTTCTTTTCTTTTCTTTTTCTTGTTCTTGAATTTTGTATTTTTCCAGTGTCGTCGGAGTCGCGCCGCCGTTGCTGTTCCAGACGACCCAGTGGACGTACCTTACCTGCGTGATCACCCTCTTACATTGCTTGGACCCGTCCCGTCTGCCGTGCGTGCGTTAGGACGTTTTACTACGTCGGATGTGCCGTGCGTATCCGTATCGTGATCCATCGAGGCAAGTTTATCTTGCTACATGCTATGTTACTCTATTTACATCCATTTGAATAAATATAATGCATGTATTTTAAATTATGCATCTCATATTATAGTTTTATAGTTTTACGACGTTCGTTTGTATCCATATCAGTATTTACATATTTATTCGCATGCTAAATCATCTTTCCACATGCTAGGTATAGTATTATGCATCCATATGAGTAAAATGTTACACGTTTATCACATTGTGCATCCATTTTACAGTTTTATTGTTTTCGGATACCCGTTTGCATCTATATCATTTAAAATATATATAACTGCATCTATAGATCACATTAATTCATATTAGTACTGTAGTAATACCCCATACTTAATAATGTGCATCCTAATTAGTATTGGAACTGTAAATGTAACCCCTACTCGATATTTGTGCATCCATACCATTAATTCTATATCTATTCGCATACCATGTCACATTATTACATATTGTTGTTATATCGACACCCCACGCTTGATATTGTATACCCTACATAGTCATGATGTAACCCCTGATCGATATTTGTGCATCCATGCTTTTATTGTACATCCGTACTTTCACCCTAATTCAATACTTGCTACAGTTTGATTATGAGCACCCGTTTGATACCTATGCACTACTTGACATGACTTGATACATGCAAACTACCTGACATGACCTGATATATCACTACTTGATATATTACCTGGTTCTGTTTCTAATGCCGACAATCCTGACATGTTGTCCCGATGAACATATCTTGTTGTCTGTAAAGACAAACATGTTCCTGCTTGATCCTGTGTTGGCATTAGCTTCAGATTTATCAATACCTGACTTGAACACATAACTTGGGGATATGGGAAAATCAATGATGAAACCTGACTTGTAACTCGACAGTTCGATGCTTATACTGATCAGTTTTATGGGCTAGGCCAGCCCGGGGATGATGCTGCTGACATCATTCATCTGTACATGTTTCTTGTTTAGTGCCTAGCGGCATGTCTCGGATTCAGCCCGAGAATCTGGACCGTGGTCCCGGGCACGCATGAGATACTATTGAGTTACATCGACGAATCATTAAATTGATTTCAAAGACTTGAGTGTAGTTAACCCAGTAGTTTAGTTCTGATTACTCACCGCACGTCACATGTGCTTATACCCTTCACTGTTCCTTGTTCGTGTTACTGTTATACTTTTATTACTGTTCATACTCATGCATGCATGTCTTGTTACCTGATTATATTATTGTTGATATTATGACGCACTGACGTCTGGGTTTTGCATGGCCCAGATCCTCTACCTTTGCAGCTGACCGATCAGGAGTATTTCAGTGTACAGGCCGAGCAGTGAGGACCTGTTAGTATTTTAGTTTAGTTTTCTTCAAGCATTTTCATCCTGATGTGAGCCCGTATTTGGGACGCACATTCCAGATTATTATTATTTTTTGGATATATTCCTTCCACATATTATTTCTTGACTTGTTTATTCTGGTTTATGGACATATACTAGATAGTTTATTTATTTCTACTGTTCTTGATATCTCTAGAGAGCCGTAATGTGACTGTGGAGGGATGTTTCCTATCTACAGGTAGCATGGTTGGCTCTATCATGTGCCTATCTTAGCGCTATCTAGGAAGCGGGGCGTGACAGGGTTTGTTTGGTATCAGAGCCATAGGATTTAGGTTAATCGAGTTTGATTCTTTTGTAGTTGGGTATTGGACCCAATACACGAATCAGAAAACCTGTAATTTAGGAACATGTACTGCCACATTGTTACCGTGATTCTTGAATCATATCTTTCTCTTGATCCTTGTCTTGACGATATGCAAACCGCTTTGCATCTCGACTTGAAACTTTTGGTTCCCTGTTGTTTATCTCTAGGATTTGGGCGACTTGAGTGGAGTTATATGATTGTAACTATGTACCGCGGTATGGTTACAATGCGGTACTCTATTTAAGTAACTTGGAGTTCTAGTCTTGATTCATATCCTTGATTTATGGTTATCATTCATCGCAAGATTGAATCTTGTTATCATACTAATCCTTTTCGGTGTCTTGGTTGCAGGATCATGGCAGACAGGAACCTACGATCGTACCAGAGGCATGTCAATGACGCCGCTTTGGTTGGAGTAATTCGTGGGATGCTAGAGAACCAGAAGCGGCAGACCGAGCTGAACCAGCGGCAAGCCGAAGCTTTTCAGGATGGTTTGCGGACCGTCCAATAGTCCGTAAATAATGTTGTAGCCAAACCAGTAGAGCGTGTGGGTACCGTGGCGGATTTCAAGAGACTTGGTCCGTCCATTTTCACTGGTTTGGAGGAGCCATTGCCAGCAGAGCAGTGGCTGGTTGATACAGAGAATTTGCTCGTTGCGGCACAGATTCCATAGGACAAGAGAGTGGATGTTGTATGCATCCAATTGGTAGATTATGCCCGCGAGTGGTGGCTTGTGGAAGAGACCCGTTTGCCCAAGCCGATCAGTTAGGCAGATTTTTCGAAGAGTTTCTTGGAGAAGTTCTTTCCGCAGACTGCACGGGAAGAAATGGAAGAAAGGTTTATCAGCTTAAAGTAGAATGGCAGATCCGTGGATGCGCATGCGGCTGAGTGGACACGGCTCAGTCGATTCGCTGGACCTTTGGTGGCCAAAGAAGCTGATAGGGCACGAAGGTTTATGCGCAGTTTGGATGTAGACATCCAGAGGCACATTATATTTCTGGGTTTGACCACTTTCTCGCAAGTGCTTAAGGTGGCCAGAGAACAGCAGAGCTTATCAGTGAAGACTGGGAATACGCAGCAGCAGGAAGTTGTGGTGCGGAAGCCGGCATTTACGCCTAACCGAGCTAGATAGTTTATTTATTTCTAATGTTCTTGATATCTCTAGACAGCCGTAATGTGACTGTGGAGGGATATTTCCTATCCACAGGTAGCATGGTTGGCTCTGTCACATGCCTATCTTAGCGCAATCTGGGAAGCGGGGCATGACAATAGCCGAGCAAGGGTCGGGCTCTCCTGCCTCTGGGAGGACTTTAGTCCTTAGCGTTGGAGGGGCCGTAGGAGGCCCGTTAAGGATAACCGGGCAGTGAAGCTGCGCGCTTGCCACTTGGCGAGGGCCTTGATCCCTGGCGTTGCGAGTAGGGAAGCTACCGGCCAGGGATAGCCGAGCAGGGAAGCCGCTCGGCTGTCTCTAAGGAGGACTTTGATCCTTAGCGTTGGAGGGGCCGTAGGAGGCCTGCTAAGGATAGCCGGGCAGTGAAGCTGCGCGGTGGCCACTTGGCGAGGGCTTTGATCTCTGGCGTCGTGGGTAGGCAACTACCAGCCTGGGATGACCGAGCGGAGTAGCCGCTCAGATGCCTCTTGCGAGGGCTTTGATCCCTGGTGTCATGCGTAGGGAGATACCAGCCGGAGATGACCGAGCAAGGGTCGGGCTCGGTTGCCTCTTGCGAGGGCTTTTGATCCTTCAAGACGGGGACCGAGCAGGGTTGCTGCCCAGCGCCTCCTGGCGAGGACTTTGATCCCTGTGGGTTGTGGTAGGAAGCTACCAGCCGGGGATAGCCGAGCAAGGGTCGGGCTCGACCGCCTCAAAGGAGGACTTTGGTCCTTGGCGCGGGAGGGGCTGTAAGAAGCCTACCAAGGTCCCTTGGCCGAGCAGGGTTACTGCCCGGTGCCTCTTGGCGAGGGCTTTTGTCCTGAAGGATAGCCGAGTGAGGGTTGGGCTCGACTGCCTCTGAGAGGGCTTTTGATCCCTGTCGGTTGTGGTAGGAAGCTACCAGCCTGGGATAGCCAAGCGAGGGTCGGGCTCAACTGCCTCTGGAAGGACTTTTTGATCTCTGGCGTTGCGAGTAGGGAAGCTACCGGCCAGGGATAGCCGAGCAGGATAGCTGCTGAGCTGCCTCTAGGGAGGACTTTGGTCCTTAGCGTTGGAGGGGCTATAGGAGGCCTGCTAAGGATAACCGGGCAGTGAAGCTGTCCGGTCTCCTCTTGGAGAGGGCTTTGATCCCTGGCGTTGCGAGTAGGGAAGCTACCGGCTAGGGATAGCCGAGCAGGGTAGCTGCTGAACTGCCTCTAAGGAGGACTTTGGTCCTTAGCATTGGAGGGGCCGTAGGAGGCCTGCTAAGGATAACCGGGCAGTGAAACTGCGCGGTCACCTCTTAGCGAGGGCTTTGATCCCTAACGTTGCGAGTAGGGAAGCTACCGGCCAGGGATAGCCGATCAGGTAAGATGCTCGGCTGCCTCTAAGGAGGACTTTGATCCTTAGCGTTGGAGGGGCCGTAGGAGGCCTGCTAAGGATAGCCGGGCAGTGTAGCTGCGCGGTTGCCTCTTGTCGAGGGCTTTGATCCCCGGCGTTGCGTGTAGGAAGCTACCGGCCAGGGATAGCCGAGCATGGTAGATGCTTGGCCGATTCTTCATGAGGTTTCGCCCGACCACCTTGTCGCAGGTATGGCGAACAGGAACGGTCGCGGCGACCGTGCGCTCAGCACGCGCATTGAATGTGTGGGGAGGCGAAGCGCCAGAGTCGCGTCGTTTCGATTCCGCCAGAGAAGGCTCAATGATCGCCGCGTGGCAGCGACTTTGTGGGCGAAAACAGGCGACTGTTGGGTTCCGTTGGGGCGCAGTGGGCTATATAAAGCTGAGGGAGCGCTGGTTCTTCCTTTCTTCACAAACAGATCGTTGAGAATGGAAGACTTCCCCTTTACCATCCCCGAAATCATCCACTTCGAAGACGTATACCTCTACGACCAGAACTGCGCCGAGGACACGATTCAGTTGGTCTATGGGAGCATCGAAGACCACTTCGGCCGGCTGCTCCCCTCTGCTGCAGCTGCTGATGTACTCCATCTGGAGGGCATCGCCGGGGCTTTACAACCCCCTGTCCGAGCAGCTCTACGACGAGGCCATGGGCAAGCTGTGGTCTCTGAGGTGCTTCGGTCTGATCTCCGTGGGTCGGTTGGCTCGCTCGGTGGCACTCGTCCGTGAGTGCTACGAACTGAGGCTCGTGGTCAACGCGCGCAGGGGGAATCGAGGGCAGAGGTTGGATCTCGCGAGGCCTCGGCTGGCGGAGATCTTTACTGAGTACCATGAGCAGTGCTCTCTGCACCCTCTTCCCCCGCTACTGTAATTTTCTTTTTCTTTTTGTAGGTATGGCTAAGGAGCCCATAATACCTTTTTGAATAAATAAGACATTTTCTTCTTTTTCGCAATGTTCCATTGATCTTTTATTAAATTAAAAAAAGACCCTAAGAAGAGTTTACATTGCCCCTAATAAAAGTATACGCTAATAGATGACCTTATTAGCGTGGCCCGAGCTCCCCGGAGGCTGGTTGGTCTCCGTGCTCGGCACCGAGTACGGGGCTCCCTGGGCTCCGGATTGATCATCTACCGAAATGAGCATGATCTGGCCGATGGTTAGCTCGGTGGGAGGAGGACGCTGATCCTACTCGCGGTCGGCCTGCCGCTTATCCCTCAAGTAGGCGGCGAGGTGCCCTGATCAGATGAGCTCCTCGACGTAGTCCCGAAGTTGTTTACAATCCTCCGTGGCGTGGCCCAGCGTCCGGTGGAAGGCGCAGTAGGGGCCCCAGGTTCGCTTCGAGGCCTGACGCGGGATTGGAGGGAACTTGAAGAACCTCTCGCCCTGGGCCTCCTCTAGTAACACTGCGAGGGAGACGTTGAGCGGGGTGTACTCTTGGAACTTCGGGTGATAGGGCTGCTGACGCTCTGGCCTCTCTTCCCAAGCCCTTTTCTTCTGGTCGGACCGTTCTTCTCAAGGGAGGTTCGCGTTCACCTCGGACTCGAGGTGGGCCTCACGCTCGGTCCATGCCTTGACCTCGGCTATGGTCTTAGGCTGCGCCAATGCAAAAGAGCGCAACCACTCCTTGTGCCTAAGACCGGACCTGAGCGCCGTGATGACGGTCTCATCCCGGTGCTTGGGGACCTCGAGGGGGGCGTTGTAGAAGCGAGTGATGTAAGCTTTGAACGTCTCCTTGTCCCCGCTCTTAATTGTGAAGAGGTAGTCGACCGTGCGCTTCTGCCGACGGTTCCAGACGAAGTGGCCGAGGAACTGAGTAGCCAGCTTGTCAAAAGTCGAGATTGAGCGAGGCTCGAGTCCTCGGAACCAGTCCCGACCAGAGCGGATGAGGGTGGCTGGGAAGGCTCTGCACTGGGCGGCGTCGGAATGGTCCTGGAAGCTCATCCCCGTGGTGAAAGCATCCAAATGGTCTTTCGGGTCGGTTTTCCCGTCGAACAGAGAGACTTTCGGGGGTTTGTTGCACGAGAAGACGTGAACAGCGAGCAGTCCCTCGGTAAACGACTTGGTGAGCGAGTCGGCGGCGTACTTAGTCCCGTCGTCCGAGAGGTGACCTTCTCGGCGCATACCCTCAATCTTCTTCTCGAGGGCGTCGAGTCGGTCGTGGTACCCTAAGGATTCGGCGCCTTGTGATTCCCGGCCTCTGTTGTGGGATATCTGCGTCTAGGCGCAGCCCCGGTTCCTCTCGATGAGGTTCCTCAGATCCTCGGGCGAGGTGGCCCTCGAGCCACCGTGGCGAGCCCCTTCTATGCGACCCCGTCGAAGGAGGGGGTGTCGGTCATGCCTGGGGACAGGCGAGGTGACCGACATCTCCTCAGGGGGTGAGGGTCGCGAGGAGGCTCGAGGAGAGGCGCTCTGGCGGCGGATCTTGGTGTGGAGCCGTGGGGCGCTCAGCGGGCCTCAGAGAGTATCGGCCCGTGAGATTTGTGGTCGTGGGACGTAGCCTGCCGATGGTCAGCCGTGCCGACGAGAGCAGAGTCTTCTGGAGGCGGAGGAGCGGCGATCTGGGGCCCTGGCCCGGCCGTTTGGACGCGGACGAGCGCCTCCATGATGGACTGTAGTCGATATATTCGGCCGGAGAGGGCGTTGATGACGGTCGCCGGAGGAGGTTCATCCGCGCCTCCGGTGAGGGGGAGGCGGCGGCTGGTACCTGCATCTTCAGGGTGATCGCACGTCATGTGGATGGAGATCGGAAGGCCAACTTTTGTTTTTGTGGAGTCTTTTTCCCACAGACGGCGCCAACTGATGGTGGTCCTTTTCGGGTCTCCGTCAGATGTTGTCTTCCGTCGATCTCCCGGTGATCTTGGAGGTGATCTCCTATTGCGTGTAGGTCTCAATGGGTTTTGACGAGATTGGTGGTTTTGAGGAGTTTGCGCCGAGTACCTGCAAGGAAGTCCCGGGGTGCTTTGGTACCACCGAGAACCTTCTGATGATCAAGTTAGCACAAGATCCGAGCAGAGTAACGGCTAAATAGGGTGAAAAAAGCTTACTTGACCCCTCTGTGATGAGGGTTTATATAGTGGCGGCAGCACGCGGTAGCAGGCGCGAGAATCTCGCCGGCAGTTACGCTCCCGACGTCACGCCCGCGTAATGAGCGGATCGCCTGTTAATGGGGATCGTGATGGCGTGGAATGTGGGATGCTGCTGGCGGAGAATCCGCGCATGGCGAGATTTGCGGAGCGGCGGTTACGCCTGTGAGTGGTGGAGTTGGCCGGTCGGAGGGACCGAAGAAGATGACCTCAGCGGGGGAGCTCGGGAACGAGCGGGAGGGCCGAGGCATCTTGGTCCTGTGGTAGCTCAGGGTGAGCTGAGAGGCCGAAGAGGTCAATTAGCTGGGGGCTCTGAGGAGAGCCAGCTTGTGCTTGCAGGTCGGGTACAGGAATGGTCTGGTCGTCCCCTGTGGGCCCTTTCATCTGAGTTCTGGAACACGTCATCTGCCACGTGTCCTGATATGGGAGATCGCCAATATAGAGCATCATCAGGTAGACTTACGCTCAAATAACTCGGTGCTTATGAGTATGCCTATATATTTACACTTCGTTATTGATGTCCCAAAAAATTGAAATTATGCTCGTGGATTTTTTATAGAAAGAAAATGAGTACGGCAAAAAAATTCATCGGATATGATGGAAAAAGGTATGTTAGCCTTGTGTAGGAAGACTTAGGATGAGAAAATGAGTACGACAAAAAAATTTATCGGCCATTTTTCTTGCAAATTAGTATGGAATATGTCGGAGAGAAAAGGATCATGGACTGAGTTTATGCATTAAAAATATTTGTCTACCAGAAGGTTTCAAAATGTTAATTTTCGGTTCATCGGCATCTTGACATTGTATTGTAAAGATGAAGGAACTTTTGATTCAGCATATGAGGCTGGGTAGAACAGAGGAACAATGGCTAGCGAAAGAACAAGGGGCATTCATTATTGTTGTTTCGTCCTAGAATCTATTGGGGGAGTAAACAAAAAGTGTGAAGTGGTGTGATCAAGTTTGGAGCCTATTTTTGCAGCGCAAAATTAGTATTTTTGGGGTAAGGTTGCTTAAAATTGTTTTCTTATCGATTATTTAATGCAAAGGAAAGAAATTCTACTTGCTTCTCAATGTATTTGTAGTGTATATATAGAGAGAGATCCCATCATCTTTTTATGGCGAGTGAATTTTCTCGGGAAATTTGCCATAAGATTGCTAGGTTTATTCAGCATAAATGTCTAAGAATGAGTCCATAGAACAAATGTTTGGTAAATTTTCTGTATCCCCAATAACCATTCAATATATGTTGAAAAACTTATGCCCTATTAGAGTGTCATGGGAGACTTGGAAAGCCTGTTGTGCTTAGCGTTTTAAGAATATACCACTTATCTTGCCTCTATGATTATTAAAGAGGAATTCTATATGTGATGGACTCTTCAGAATTACGATTCCAAGAAACGTTAGAAAAAATGATCCAGGTATAATAAAAACTATTAAATGGCTTCCTCCTATAATAGATTGGATAAAGCGCAGCTTAAGTGGTGCCTTTAAAGAAAATCCAGATAAGTAGGTGCTGGTGATATTTTTCGAATCCATCGTTCTCGGTTCTTATTTGCTTTTGTTTTTCCATATATATACATGTTTAAAATATTTGCTCATCATACTTCCTATTTGTAAAACAAAATAAATGTTGCCACTCAATAAAAAGTAACTAATGCTTTGGATATCTATCGACATAAATATCAAAATTGAGATTTCAAAATGAAAAGGGTAAATTGTCAAAATCCACATGCATTACAATATAGTTGCCTACTATATCTAAATATCTAAATAGACACTACTACAAAAGTGTGTTTTAGCCACCATTTTTTGCTACCTTTTCTAAAAAGTCACAGCCATATCTAAATTTTCCTGCAAAATTTAATGTAATTAATTTTTCATAGCTGTAAACTCCAAGAAGAAAGTGTTTTCCTACGATATGCTTTGTAGCTAATTATGGTTACGCTTTGTAGCAAATTATGGTTACGACTTTAACCGTAACCACATCACAACAAGAGATAGAATTCACTACGGTTTTTACCGTTGCTCTCAAAACTATCGCTATATCGATGTTTTCATACTGTTTTTCCGCTGCTAAATTTCCTTAGGAATAGGTGTAAAGTACCCCAAGTCTACAACATTTATTCCCCTAACTAATTATATCTTTAACACTAACTACTATTGTTGCTAAAAATCATTTCAACAACAAAAATATTTGTCGTCACAAAGCTTAATCCAGTAACAATATAAAAGACTGCAACTAAAAGTTCTTTAGAGTAACAAAAATGATGGATGCTTTAAGCAATTGAATACGGGAAATAAACATGTATCTATTGATAAAGAGGTAAGAATATACACAACTTGATATGTTTTCACTTTACATTCTCTTCGAAAACATGTGTTGCTTTCGCCCTATGTGTTTTATGATTTTATTAAAGAATGTTTTCTAAAGTGAAGGATTCATAAAAATACCCGTCACATACACTATTAATTAAAGAGTTTATACAAAGAGAAATTCATAAAACTGAAAGGCTATAAAAAAAGAAGGAATTGCTCATCAGTCATGGCAATCCCATCAACCAAAAACAAGAGAATACAGAAGGGAATAAAACAGATATAAAAGATAATTAAGAAGAGCCTTTAAAGAATCTCTAGATCTCAATGACACAACCAAAAGAGATGGCTTCCTTATTATTGTGCATGGTCTTTGCATCATCACTCCATGAATTTCCATAGCTGGAAAAGGTATATCATATCATGTACACCTCCTAGAGCTATAAACCAGGCATATTTTTTCCTCTTTCGAATACAGACCTGATGAGAAACTGGGCCTCTATTCATTTTCATTCCAGTTGCAAATCTGAGAACAAAAGGGAAAACTACAGTATTTGAATTTGCATGACGATGAATAACAATTTTAGTTACTATGATTAACTCGCAAATGGCCCCTGCGCAAATGCGTAGGGTGGTTGCCCAATGAAAACCGATTTAAGCAAAAGTGTTAGCATAGATTCTATATTGATAATTTGCATGATGAAACATGGATCATCTACAGGTAATTTAGAGAGAATAGTGCAGCAAGTAATGAAATTTAACCATAAGTTTTTGAGTTGCGAATTACGAGATCTTATATACATCAAAGAGTTTTGGAGTTGCAAATCCGTTCTCTCCCTCAAATTTTGAGTTTCAAGCCTGATAAATAGACATCAAAGAGTTTTGGTAATATTAGTATAAGTGTAAAACACTCTAATAGTAGCTGATAAACATATAATCAATGTATTGCATATAACAAAATACAAAGTAAAGACACTAAACTTGACCCTAATCTGCAAGGTGAAGAATCAATGATTTGATGTAGCCACTGATAGTTGTTTCCAATCATTGCATAAATTGCAGAATGTTATATTATTAAAATGAGCTACAGCTAAACTTTTCATATAATAAAAAATTACAGGATGTAATTTGCAGATAAATTAAATATTAAATAAAAAAAAGAACATCTCATGGTTTCGAAATTGAGAATTTGAAGGTCCGCCATATTCCATACTAGTATGATTTGCAAGTAGAGGAGGGATGGCTTCAACCGTCCATTTTCCCCCCGGAAGATTGGCATGTTTCTTCCGCATTATTGTTGCTTGATGTAGTAGGGACATGTGATGGCGGTGGAAGCATTTAAAGCGGAGATGTTTTCTTTCTTTTTTGGATATCTAATACGTGCTAGGTAATTTCTATTAAGACTTCGATCTTCAGTCAAAGTTCTCTTCGCTGGTGTGAATCTTCTGTCCATTAAGTCCCACTTGTAAAATGAAGATGCAAGCGTGAACTTGTTAGTTCAAGTGTATCGGGAATTGAAGAATGCTGGTTGAAGTAAGCAGTATGAACATATCATGAAAAACGGTTTCGTTAGAGATTACACTAAGTGGAATATTCACGGAGCAAAAGACGATAGAGGGTCAGTGCAAGAGATGGAAAACGAATTTATTGAATTGGAAACCGAAGAGCGGCAAGAGATAGTAGAAGAGGAGCAGGAAGAGGAGGAATGGCAAATTGAAGAAAATGAAGCCGTCGAAAACAATGATGCTGTGTTCGCGCCGGTCGATGTCATGGATGTGCTTATAAATGCCGATGTACTTCCTTATGATACGGAAAGCACTGGAACCGCGTTATTGGAAAAGTACAAGGCTTCCTTGAGAATCCCTCTATATCTCAATTGCAAAGGGTTTTCAATACTATCCTTTTTCGTACGTCTCATCTAGATAAAGTGCAAGAACAGATGGAGCGACCGGTCTTTCACCGATCTCCTAGCATTGCTGAAGGAAGCTTTTCCCGACGGAAATGAAGTGCCACCGAGTTTAAGTTACTATTATATGGAGAGCAATATCGTATTGCAAGATATGAGATCTCGAAAAAATTGTTTCATGCGAGCTTGGCTATCGGGTCATTTATAGGGACTACATTCTTAAGATGATCAGTTTTATTGAAGAGCTCGCAGACCTTAGGACTACGTTGGAGAACGAGTTGTATACGGACTTGATTCTACAGTCCCTCCCCACCACCTATGCCTAGTTTATATTGAACTTCAATATACAAGATAAGAAAATTACACTTTAAGAGCAGCTTAACATGCTGAGGAGTGCAGTGGGCACTCTGAAAAAATCCATGGAGACACCTGTTTCCCCCAATAAGAGAGCAAGGCTCTGTTCAAAATTTGAACTGAGGCAGCGCCTCACGTGTAAAGCACGAGAGCGCCAGCGCCCAGAGTTAAAAAACTCTGAGGCAACGTCCAGAGTTAAAAAACTCTGAGGCAACGCCAAGAGTTAAAAACTCTGAGGCAGCGCCTCACGTGCAAAGCACGAGGGCGCCGGTGCCAGAACTAAAAGTTCTCTACTCTTGGATTAAAGATCCAACAGAGATGATAAATCATCAGAGCACAAAATTAAATTCTGATTGAGAAAATACTTCTCAGATTTTTCTAAATAAGAAAGATTGTGCTATGTAAATCAGAGCACCATTGGATCAAAAATCCGATGGTGATTAAAAATCACCAAATTAGAGAATTAAATTCTGATTAAGGAAATACTTCTCGAATCTTTCTAGAAAAGAAAGATTGTGATCTGTAAATCAGAACACCGTTGGATCAAAGATCCAATGGTGATTAAAAATCACCAAATTACAGAATTAAATTCTGATTGAGAAAATACTTCTCAAATCTTTCTAAATAAGAAAGATTGTGCTCTGTAAATCAGAGCACCGTTGGATCAAAGATCCAAGGGTGATTAAAAATCACCAAAATACAGAATAAGTTCTGTATGGAAAAATATTTTCCCAATCTTTTTAAAAAACAAAAAAAAATATTTTCTGTAAAACAGAAGTCCTTGGATAAAAAATTCGACGGTGGATAAATTCCCCAAATCAATTAAGAAATCTCTCAATGAGAGATTTCCTTAACTGAATCAACAAATCATCATCGCCTATATAAAAGACCCAAGACTTCAAGTCTTGTACAGAACAACCCCCCCATAAACTTCGATCTCAAAGAGAAGAGCAAAAAAAAGAGAAATCTTTAAGAAAAAGAATTTTCTTCAAGGTAAATAAAATAGAGATCAGAGCATCTCAAGGGTTTAACCCTTATAAAAAGAACATAGTTCTTTTCTCGGATCTGAGATCCATGAGACAAGTCTTCTCCAAATGAGAATTTAATTCTTATGGGGATGAATTTGTTCTTAAGGACCGAAGATCCAAGGAAGAACAAAGAATTGAACCCTTCAGAAAATAATACACAAGAAAAACCCAGCGCCAAGCGCTACTCAATAAAAGAGTGCTTAGCACTCAATGGTTGGTGCTCAGCGCCAAGCGCCTCATGTGCTACTCACGTGGGCACTGCTTAATAAAAGTGCTTAGCACTCAATGGTTGGCGCTTAGCGCCAAGCGCTTCATGTGCCACTCACGTAGGCGCTGCTCAATAAAAAGCGCTTAGCACTCAATGGTTGGCACCCAGCGTCAAGCGCTATACGTGACCCTCACGTGAGCGCTACTTGACATAGAGTGCTCTACACTCATCATACAGAGCCCAGCGCCATAAAGAGTGTTCAACACTCAAAAAAAAAGAAAAAGAAAAAGAAAGTGGGAAAAGAAAAGCAAAGTGTGAGTGTCCGTACTCACATAAATGTTTAGTATTATGTGCACAGAGAAAGGACTGTGTCCTAATAAGTGTTTAACACTTTATTGAAATAGTAAACGACCGAGACTCAGTGGGCTGAGCCCAAGTTAGCCAAATTCCTAATCAACCGAGCCCATGTGCTCTTTATTTTTCCAAACTGGACTTAGTCCCAAACAAGACCGCCGATCTTTTGACGAATATCCATTGATTCAAGGATATATCTCTCCACACCTCTGATACATGTCGTTGTAATTCTTCAACATCTTCAGAGAGGTGGAGAGTCCCAATAACCAATAACCTTTGGTATACCCCCAAACCAACAAACCATAAACCTTATGGACTGCAATATCCTTAAAACTAAATTACGGACCGCAACATCCTTAAAACTAAATTGTGGACCGCAACATCCCTAAAAACTAAATTCCGGACTGCAACGTCCCTAAAAACTAAATTCTACGGACCGTAATGTCCTTAAACTAAATTACATGACCGTAATGTCTTTAAACTAAAACCAATGGACCGCAACGTCCCTAAACTAAACTCTATGGACTATGATGTCCTTAAACTCTATGGACTATGATGTCCTTAAACCCAATGGACCGTAACGTCCTTAAACTAAAACGATAGAGCCCAAATGCTCTTTCGTTGGATCTAAATGATTCTAAAAGCTTGTTAAGTGGATCTTAGTCTAAAACTTAGACTAACGTATCTTTAACAAACATTTAAGTTGATCTTAATCTCAAACGAGATTAACGATTCTTAAATCAACCAAACCCAAATCTAAGAAAATACGGATTTGGACTAAGCCACGCCCTACGGGTGAAAACATAAATTAGTCTCCGTATACAATCCACGAGCAACCAAAAAAATAAAACAAACACACACGATACGAAGTGAACATCTGGAGCAGGAGAAAGTGATTATCACTGTGCGGTAACGTAATTAACTGTAGGGGCTTGCGCCTGTAGTGAAGAGCTTCCCAACAATCAAAAACTCCTCGCAAACGAGGAGGAATCCGATGAAGTCTGCTACAACGGCCGCATCTGTCTAGACCTCCGATACATGGTACCATAAATCAACTTGGTATCTTCGGAGAGGTGGACGGATCAAACCAAATAGCATCTGCCCCCAAATTCATGCAAGACGACCTATGCGGTTTCGTCTCTGTCTTTCGGCGGTGAACAGATTCTGGCACGTCCGGTAGGACCTGTTTCTCTTTCCACTCCACACCTCGTGTGTTGTGTTAGCGAACGAATCGCGGTTTAATATGGTTTCCCCTGTATTCGAGGTATTAAGATTTTGTGTCTTGCTCCGTGTCCAAAAGAGAAGATGGCGTCAATGGTTTCCAACTGTACCAACTGCAATAACAACCCCGCTCCGCCTTGTTTGGAGGAGTAACTTATGGGCCCCAAGCGGCCTCTATCTACATAATGCCGGTGGAATAGGTGACACAGGCCACCACGGGATTGTTCTTTGGGACCATGCTCCCACCAATGATCTTCAACGCCCCAGTGCCATCACAGGAAACTCCGAAAAAGTCGGTCTTCGATCGTCTTGCAACTACCATGGCCCCTCTCAACGGGTCGTTCAAGTCTACTATCTCAGTCTTCGACAGGCTGAGCCTAAGCTCAAATGGGCCCGCGAAGAGGCTCGCAATACCGGAGAAGGCCAGCTGCAGATGAAGTCGTCCAAACTACTTCCCCTACTCGAAAGTCGGCCTTCGACAGGTTGACCATTCCTTCCCAGCGGATGTCAGTCTTTGACAGGCCGGCGCCAATAACAGCCTCTCCTCAAAGCACGGGGCATGACGAAGCTACTCTGACGATAGAGGTGATCCCGGCTACACGACATGCTTGATGTCGCCACTGGCGCCAAGTGAGGAAAGCAGGGGTAATTCCCCTTCTGGACTGACCCCACCAACTCCAATGGTGGAAGTTGATGCTACTGTTCCAACTGGGAACAGTTTTGAGCCGCTCAGGAGGGTGCGCAAGAACTCTCCAACTGCCGTGTTGAAAAGGTCTCCTCCGTCTGTGGAGAACGTTACAAAGGCAAACCCGGAACAGCCCCCTCAGCGGCTGTTCTCCAAAATCCACAGGGTCTGGCAAAGAGTCCAAGACTCTGCGATCGACAAAAACTACTCCCGCCGACAGAAGAAAATGAAAGTCCGGCAAGAAGAGGGTCATCTAGCCGTTGTACCACGGAAAGTATCGTCTGCAACAACCCCTTCAACTTCGATCGCCCATAACGGGAGAAGGCCGGAGAAGATCCCCGTGTCTACGACAAATCTTAAGGGTACTGAATCCAAATGCCCCAAGTCTGGGGGCATGATAGTGCATACCGTCTACATGGCTTCTGGAAAAGAGGAAAGCCGTGCTTATGGGGGTCATCGACCACTTACGTGGTCCGTAACAAAGGCTCAGGAGCAACAACAGAGACTCCAGGAGATGTTAACAAAGATGGCCACACTCACTGGGCAGAAAGAAAGTCCGGAAGTATCGTCGGATCAACGCCAGGAGCACGAAACCGACGCTGAGTTCCTCCGAAGGATGCTCGAAAATAAAGATAAAGAAACCGCGGAACAAGCGGCTATCATAAAACAAATGGTGCTCCTGTTCCAAAATAGGGTGGGGATGATGATCCAGCCGGACCCTCCAGCCGAAGATCCCCCAGTAATCATTGAAGACGACAGAGGGGAGACATCAAACCCTCTTCCGGTTTTATCAGCGGCCAAGGAGGAGACGATCTCGAAAGATGCGCTTGATGACTGCATAGCTCAACAAATACGAGCTCATCAGGCAAGTGAGGCTACTAACCAAGTCGTCAGAACTGGGCGACCCTATCCAGGCTGATACGATCAAATTAAGTACCCGCCGGGATACACGATCCCTAAATTTCACATGTATAAGGGGACATGCAATCCCCATCAGCACGCCGCTCAGTTCAGGGCTCTCTGCGGCAATACTGGAGGTGATGACAAACTTCTACTTCGCTAGTTCGTCGGCAATTTGGCGGAGATGACCTTTAAATGGTACTCGGAGCTTCCGAATGACTCCATCAAAACGTTCACAGAAATAGAGTTGCTATTCACTCAGCATTTCGCAAGCGCCAGCGAACGCACCCTGATCACGGCATTAATCAACGCCAAGGTGAAGCCGGGAGAAACCTGGGTTCAGTACGCAATTCGGTGGGGAAACTGGTGGTCAAGATGCGAACAACGCATAGAAGAAGCTCCTGCCGTGGGCATGTTCGTGGGGACCCTGGATCCGAAGGCAACCATATCCCAATTCATGACGTTCTTCAAGCCAACCACTTTCCAAGCCTTGATCGACAAGCTGGCCCAAATGGACCAGATGAGCCATAGACCGCCCTCCTCGAAAATGGAGCTTCGAAATGAAAAGGGCAAAGGGAAAGCTACCTTCGTCGCCAACGCTCAACAATAGCCGAGTGATCCGAAGCCAGCTGCTCACCAAAATGATAAACATCGATCACTCGGAGAAAAGCTGAGACGTCCTTACTCATTCCCTCGGGATAAAATAAAAAGACTGTTCGAACTGGCAGTGCGCAACAGGCTCATCACTCTGCCGGATCCGAGACGCCCACTGCAACCAGGCGACGTCAACAATCCCAATTACTATCCCTATCATAGAGTAGTGGGTCACCCAATCGAAGATTGCTACGTTTTAAAAAACTGGATTGAGGAACAGTATCAACAAGGCAAATTCGCGCTGTCTGAAAACTGGAGGGTGAACCCGCCACAACTGCACGCTCCTAAAAAGATGGACACGCCGGGGGCATCATGCTCATTTATAGAGGAAGCTCCATGGGAAGTTGTTCTGTCAGCTAAAACTAAAAAAATGCTGAAAGATCTTCAAGCATGTCCGGCGATCAGGAGGAAAAGCCCACTAGAGCCAGAGATTTTTGAAGAAATGTTGAAACCGTGGCCAACGCCGAGAATTGGTAACAATGGGCAAAATACCCAGGCCCAGCCGTCGAAGTCTTCGAAGAAGAAGAAGAAAAAGCCCGCGCCGCCTGACGACAAACGCACGGATCTGTAAAGGCATATTGACACACTGGAGGAATATAACTAGAAAGCGCGAACCCCGGTCACACTTCAAGAGTTTGTCAACCATATTCTTGAGAGCAGAGATAATGACAATGATGAGGGAGAAGACTCGTCAGAAGAACCCGAGAATTATGTAGCAAGTTTCCACATGATCTCTCATTCACCAATAAATGACAAAGAAGCTCACTCGACATCAGATGATAATGTAGAGGAGTTGGAGGCAGGATTGGTGCCAAAAACCTTGGAACCGTCAGACGAGATGATTGACATGCTGCTGAATGAAGCCCGTCAGAAGAGCAAAGCTGATCAAGAGCGTGAAGTGGCCATATTTGAAAGGGCCAGGCATCGGCGTCAAGTTGAAGAAATCAGGATAGGGATGAGTTGCAAAGCGCTCCAACCAGATCGAAACACGCCTGCAGCAGACAAAAACATGCTTAAAATAAGGAAACGGTTCGCTAAAGCCTTGTCAATGGGAATGAAGCCGCCATCTTTCAAAGAAAATACTCCTGGAGGTAGACATCTTGACGAAGTGGATGCACATCCTAACTACTGCTTATACCATCAGAGGATTGCACACCCTACTGAAGAATGCATGTCTTTTAAAAAGTGGTGGCAGGGATACGTTGCTCACCGACAACATTTCAAGAGGATGAAGCGCAAGACTCGTCGGAAGCAGAGAAGCACGACAGATGAGCACAAAAGAACTGCCAGCAACTGTCACATGGTTGATTCCGGGTGTCACGCCCCGCTTCCCAAAAGAAGGTGAAGGATGACATGGCAAAGTCCGCAACCTAACTGTATTGAAGGTGGTCTATTAAATACAGTTACGTTAAGCGTATGAATATTTAACATTGCAGGATGTGTACCAAAACAAAAATAATAAAAGCGAAAGGCATTTATTTCCATTAACCAACTTTATTACATCCCAAAAGAAAGAGTAAAATAAACTAAGTAGTTTAATTACATTGAAGAGAAACAAAAGCCCTAAACATGTGGGCAGCAACAAAAATTAAATCTAGCTAATCTTCTATCGTCCAGTCTGCATAATCTTCATAACCTGGCTTCACACCTTGATCCTCGCCATAATACTCATTCTTATCTGACGGACATTCCAAAGATAGAGGAAGAAAAGGAAGGCCCGTCAGCGAGTTATACTCGGGTAGGATTGCCTCATAAGGAAATAGGAGTATAAAAATGAAACAGGGGTAAATAAGAGTATAATGTATGCATGTAGACATAAAGTAAGGGGTGTAGATGTTTGAAATGCATAAAGTTAAGACGTTTTGAAGAGAGGTATATAGAGTATGTTGTAAGTTATACGTAGATGAGTAGTAGGAAGTGAAGGTAAAAGTTCGTATTAGTTTGTTAAATAAGGGTTCGGATACTCGCGATTATTCCGTTGTGGCCACGGAACAACAACTGGGGAAGTGAAATGTACCGTTTCACTTTCTGGGATCTTGATCGAGTAGTAGGGGAATCCGAGTTTCGAATTTCCTCGCCTAATCAAACTACCCATCCCCGTGATTCAGTATAAAGGTTCGGACAAATTAGAGTTAGTGCGTATATCTCTAGGCATGGAATTTCCACATTGTATAGTCGTCCATATTTTGGATTGGTCACCCGGAATATCGGGATCTTCATATTTGTATAGTCGTCCATATTTTGGACTGGTCACCCGGAATATCGGGATCTTCATATTTGTATAGCCGTCCATATTTTGGGCTGGTCACCAGGAATATCGGGATCTTCATATTAAATATTCCATACCTAGGTCCGCGCATTCTAACCCTAACCGTGTCATATGTCAGGTATGTCATAAACTGGAAATTTTTAAAAATTATTGATCTCGTTTAATATGGCCTTCCATAACCACTCGTTTTATTTTCTAAAGTTCGTAAAGTACGTCGTGTCATCTTAGGGAAATGCTTAGTAAAAAGAATAATAATGTTTAATTATCTTTTATTACTTCTAAGAAAAACCATGAGATTTGGAATATTTATCATTTTGGAAAAACATAATGTTTTACGGAAAAATATCCTTTCGATAAAAGATTGTGGTGTTTATTTGAAAATCTTTTGCAAGAGTTTTTTATAAGGACAAGCTGCAAGAGGTTTTTATTTGAAAAACTAGACTGCTCCTAACTGTTCCAAAGGGCAAGTTGTGAGATCCTCAAATCGCCTCTTCACCGCCAATTGTGGCCAGGTAAGCACAAGTAAGGAAAGGAGAGATCCGCTCACGAATCACCGTGAGACGGGCCTTTTAAAATTACCTTTCCCACTTGTCTAGCCTAGGCACCACAAAGTCTGGTTTAGATAAACGACCGATGCCTACAACCTTTCCTTTGTCCTAGATTGGTGTTATTTGAAAATTTTCTTTTAATAAAGTACTAGATATTCCTTTTGAAAAGATATCGTTATACGGATTATGGTCCTTGTTGAAAATGGCCCTTCAATAAAGGTCGAGGTATTTAAATGAAATTAATAATTTTATGAAATTATAGTGTTTTAGATTATGGCTAACGTTTTAGAAAATACGTTCGTTTTGGGAAAAAACCATAAGCCATTATTTAAATTTAGTATTTTCTTCTTTAAAAAGGTTGGAGGGGGTTTAACAACATTATAGTAGTTGATGAAAAAGTGTAAGTAAAATATATGTATGTCGTATCTAAAATATTTATTTCACATATCTCATCTCTTATGAATATTTTAAACAAATATGACATTTTAATTAAACGAGGGTAGTTTGTGGAAGTAACCTATTTCGAAATCATTTTGATAGTATGGGTAAGTGTGGGTATATGAGAGATGAATTGACAATTCATGGGTTATGACATTAAGCATATCAGATTTCAGGTAGTATGAGAGTGCAATATATTTTTTTTTGCGTACAGAGGAAATTAAACACCATTTTAAAACATGGGTTAACATTATCATCATTGAGGGTACAAGGAATAGGCATGCACGAATATTATAACAGGGGTTGATGATTAGAAATTAGAACTAGGTTATTAAGAAAAGAAGAAGGCGACAGAAAAAGGGGAGAGTGGCGGATCCTACCTTTTGTTTAAGTTGGTTGCCGATGGGTTGAAAGCGTAGGCTTGTACAAAATCCTCAATAGCTCCGCACTCAGATTTTTCCTTGGTGATTGGGTGGAGTCGTAGCGTCGGCGTCGTCGATACGAAGACGTGGGTATTTTTTTCCAGAATTTTTGGAGTTCTGAGGTGTGAGAAATCAATGTTTGAAGTGTCTATTTATAAGGTTTTTTCACCAACCATAAAATCCAAAATTTCCGTTAAATTTCCCCAAAATCCGCACCGCCCAATGATTGCAGAATCATCACCTGATGATTGCGCCGCCGCCAGAGGATCCTGGCCGTTGGATCTGCATCCAACGGCCCAGGGCGCACCGTTACGTCGCCGCCCAGCGCCCCGTGTCGCCACGCGTCGCGCGTGCAGCTGCGTGTGGAGACCACGCATTTTTGGTTGGTCCCCACCACGTGGGCACCGCCGTGTGGCTCTGGGCCGTTGGATCTTTTATCCAACAGTCCAAATCAAGGGGATTAAATATATATATATATATATATATATATATATATATATATATATAAAATAATAAACTATTTATTATTTTAAAAATTGAATTTGGTTTTAAAATAATTGTTAAAAATATTTAAAAATATGGAAAAATTATGGAAAAATTTCAGAAAATATATTTTATTGTTATCTTTAGTATAAAAATAATTTTGGGCTAAAACTAAATAATATATCCATTCCTATGGTTTTAGCTAGTTATTAAAATTATATAATATCTAGTTTATCCTTTAAAATATTTTTAATTGCAAATCAATTACTTTAATTTATAATAAAAATATGTACATTATTTTAAGGCATTATAAAATTTTATTAAAACATTTTAAGTCTATAAAAACAATAAATAGATTTTAGAAAATTCCTTTAATCCTATTCAATGCTTTGAAAATTATTAACATTACTTTAAAAATTATTCTTCTATCAACGAAACACGTAAATAATTATTTGATAGTAGAAATTTAAATAAAATATATTTTATTAGGTATTAGAAAATACGGTCGTTACAATCTACCCTTCTTAAAATAATTTCGTCCTCGAAATTTCTTAAGGTAGGTCAAGGAAAGAAAAAATCACCAAGAAGGGTTTATCGTGGTTGAAAATTTTGGGTCTCGCTCTCTCGTCCCGTTCCCTCGCTTCAGTGTATGTCTGCCTAGTAGTTCATTCTTCATATAGCTCTAACCAGCTGGATTGTCTTGTCGCTCAAGATTTCATCCTTCTAGTATCTCGACCGGTTACCGCTTGTAGGTTACGCCAACTTTTCCGTGATCTCGGAACGATCAAAAGTATGACTAGGGTTGCCAGCATACCCTCCAAGCTGTGAGATATAAAAGTATTATGCATGCCCTCCATAGAAAATAGAAAAGCTAGTCTATACACAAACCTACCGTCTCCTTCCAAGATGTCAAATGGTCGATGAGTCGTGGGCTGAGCTTTCCTCGCTCGCTGCACTGTACCACTATCTCCACTCCTTTTTTTTATACAATTATCTCAATCTTACAAATTCTCCATCTTCAGGATCGTCCCAATCGATCGGCACTTCTCCCATATAAAACTTGACCCCTCTCATCCGCTTCATGTGCTTCGACCATCCGTGTCCACACGATCTTTTTAGAGTAGTGTTTTTATATCTTCAAGATGAACATTACCATCGTCAGTTCTAGATCTGAACATGATAGTTGCGTCCATAAGTCGTTAGTTGTCTTGACGCATGTGCAACTACAACGCCGCGTTGATACATCACACAACCAAGTCCCTTCTCCGAAAATCGTTGTGGATGTTTAAAACTTCTGGGTTTGCTAAGAATTGCAAGAACGGTTGTGATAGTTATGATCTACCCTCTTTAGAATAATTCCATATTTGAAATTTTCAAAGGAGTAGCCACTACTAGGCACGGAAATCAGTAACGCTGTCAGAAATTCTCTTTGCTGCATGTGTCACTCCCGCGGTTGGTGTATCACTTGATGCATGGAAAGTTTCTAAAGGGTTTAGGTACAAGGAATCAGAAAATGTAAAATCAGTAGTTGCTTTCAGATAGAAAGTTTGGAAGTTGGAGGGAGGTTGTGAATGATGAAAAACTTGCGAGATATAACATAAAGGCAACTAGTCGAAATTACGAAAACTAAAGGAGTTATGGTGAGTCCAACGAAGATTTGCATCGAAGGATAGTTAAGCATGGTATCAAAAAAAGGTCGAAAAAGAAAAGAGTACCTCTGCTGTCTTGCCACGTGGCACCGGCCTTCTCAGCTGTCATGGTGAGGGTCTGACGTTCAGGTCCATTCCTCTGCGCTTGCTGAAAAACACGCTCCTATGATGACAAGGGTGGTCCCCTTGGTGATGCCCATTGACCGGTTGGTTTAGTGGCGAAAAGTGGCCGGTTTTCTTGTGTTGGTGTCTCATAATTAGCCGGCTTGTTGATGGGGTCTGATTGTCTCCCTCTCTGAGGACAGTCCCCAATGGTATGATCCGGAGACCCACAGACTATGCAAAGTTTGTTCAAATGCGACAGTCTCTCCTGTAGTGTCCGGTCCTACTACAATGGTTGCATATAACGGCTGGTTTTTCGAAGATAGTTGGTCCTGCTGGTCTCTTGGGTTGTTGTCTTCCGTTGAATCTGGAAGATGATCCTCCAAGAATTTGATTGGCCGGTCTTTAATGCTGGACAATGGTCATCCTTCCTCATGCATCGCCGAAGTTCTTCAAAGTTTCGTGCCGCCTCTAAGATTCCATCATAAGTCGAAAGAGTAGCAGAAGACATAGAGGACTGCGTCTTCAGGTCCAATCCTTGCCGGAATATCTTAGCATAAAGTTCTGGGGTTGCCACCAGATGATGCGCAAACTAACTTAACCTTGCGAACTCCGAAGCATACTCGTCCACCGACTTATCCCACATGCTCCCTCGTTGGAAATGTATAAACTCTCTTTCCATCCTTAAGTGTGCCACGACTGGAAAATACTTGGTATCAAAACATTGTTTGAACGTTTCCCAGTCGATGGGCTACTTCAATCTACTTTCCTCTGCCTTCCATCATATCTTGGCATCATCCGTAAGTTGTAGCTTAGCGATGTTCACCCATGCGTCCTTCGGAATTTGGGCGGCACCGAGATCGTTGACTGTTCCCTTGAGCCATTCCTCAGCTTCTAAGGGAGTTTCCTTCCCCGAAAAGTCTTAGGATGGAGTGATCTGAACTGCTTCACTCCCGCCGAACCTTAAGGAACTGGGGTTAGTGCCTTAATTAAAATCTCTGCTTGCTGCTACCTAGTTTCTCGTAGCTCCTGATGAAGGGCAGCTGTTTGCTGCTGTTGTTGCTCCAGTAGTCCTTGCATCATTTGTAGCATAGCTGCTTGCTGAGCAGCGGCTCCCTTGACTCCATTTCCTCTCCGGTTGCGGTCATAGTATCGTCCGGCTATTGATGATCAGAATAAGTTAGGTTACAAACAGGCCGAGGGATGAGGCAAGATAATAACTTGCATGGAAGAACAACAATTAATGCAAGAGAGAGACTAATAGGAAGAGCAAGAGACACGAGAGATTTTTGCTCGAAACTAAGATTTTATTATCCAACTTCAATATGGAGAGTACAACTAAAAAGTAAGGACATGCCCCTATTATTCTTACATCGTTTTATTCGGCAAAAAGTCTTATTAGTCTCGATTATGGGAGTTCAACAAGTTGCGATAGGCCCTCGTACTAAGAAAGGTATTGTCGTTCCCATGGTGTCTTGCGGGGACAACTGCCTGAGTTTCTTCAGTCTCGAGTTCCTCCTCACCCGAAGCTTCGTCCTTCGACTCATCCTCGGCAGGAGCCTCGCTCTCTGATTCCACCTCTATAGGGTTTTGTTCTTTTGCAGGGGCCTCCTCATCCGGATCATATTCTATAGGATTCTCTCCCGCCGTAGGAGCCTTTTTTTCTGGCCTAACCTTTATATGCTCCTCTTCCACGGGATCTTCTTCTTCGTCTTCAGAGTCATTGGCCATCGCAGGCTCCGGAGTTGCAGTATCGACTTCTTCGTCTCCCGAGTCGCTGTCGGAAATAACCGCCTGAGAGTCTACGACTTCGTCGTCTGAATCTACAGATGTAGTTTCAAAAGTAATATCGGACATGTCATCCTCATCGAAAAGATTTTCCATGACCCGAAGGGAGGTCATGGTCAGGATACAGAATGTCAAGGAAGGGACAAGGAACATAGGAGAATTATGAAATCGGTATGAATGGATGAGATTCACAAATATAATAAGTCAGTTAATGGTTTCATTTTAGGACACAAGATGACCTGCATGGGCCACCACTAAAACCTGTCACGCCCTGCTTCCCAAAAGAAAGTGAAGGATGACGTGGCAAAGTCCGCAACCTAACTGTATTGAAGGTGGTCTATTCAATACAGTTACGTTAAGCGTATGAATATTTAACATTGCAGGATGTGTACCAAAACAAAAATAATAAAAGCGAAAGGCATTTATTTCCATTAACCAAACTTTATTACATCCCAAAAGAAAGAGTAAAATAAACTAAGTAGTTTAATTACATTGAGGAGAAACAAAAGCCCTAAACATGTGGGCAACAACAAAAATTAAATCTAGTTAATCTTACATCGTCCAGTCTGCATAATCTTCATGAGCTGGCTTCACACCTTGATCCTCGTCATAATACTCATTCTTATCTGACGGACATTCCAAAGATAGAGGAAGAAAAGGAAGGCCCGTCTGCGAGTTATACTCGGGTAGGATTGCCTCATAAGGAAATAGGAGTATAAAAATGAAACAGGTGTAAATAAGAGTATGATGTAAGCATGTAGACATAAAGTAAGGGGTGTAAATATTTGAAATGCACAAACTTAAGACGTTTTGAAGAGAGATATATATGAGCATGAGTATGTTGTAAGTTATACGTAGATGGGTAGTAGGAAGTGAAGGTAAAAGTTCGTATTAGTTTGTTAAACAAGGGTCCGGATACTCGCGATTATTCCCTTGTGGCCACGGAACAACAACTGGAGAGAAATGTACCGTTTCACTTCCCGGGATCATGATCGAGTAGTAGGGGTATCCGAGTTCCGAATTTCCTAGCCTAATCAAACTACCCATCCCCGTGATTCAATATAAAGGTTCGGACGAATTAGAGTTAGTGCGTATACCTCCAGGCATGGAATTTCTATATTGTATAGTCGTCCACATTTTGGACTGGTCACCCGGAATATCGGGATCTTCATATTTGTATAGTCATCCATATTTTGGACTGATCACCCGGAATATCGGGATCTTCATATTTGTATAGTCGTCCATATTTTGGACTGGTCACCCGGAATATCGGGATCTTCATATTAAGTATTCCATATCTAGGTCCGCGCATTCTAACCCTAACCGTGTCATATGTTAAGTATGTCATAAACTGGAAATTTTTAAAAAGTATTGATCTCGTTTAATATGGCCTTCCACAACCACTCGTTTTATTTTCTAAAGTTCGTAAAGTACGTTGTGTCATCTTAGGGAAATGCTTACTAAAAAGAATAATAGTGTTTAATTATATTTTATTACTTCTAAGAAAAACCATGAGATTTGGGATATTTATCATTTTG
This sequence comes from Agapanthus africanus, assembly GCA_030015575.1. Lineage (NCBI taxonomy): Eukaryota > Viridiplantae > Streptophyta > Magnoliopsida > Asparagales > Amaryllidaceae > Agapanthus > Agapanthus africanus. The sequence continues at coordinate 80,301,688 of JASDDO010000026.1, read as the reverse complement.
GAAAAACATAATGTTTTACGGAAAAATATCCTTTCGATAAAAGGTTGTGGTGTTTATTTGAAAATCTTTTGCAAGAGATTTTTATAAGGACAAGTTGCAAGAGGTTTTTATTTGAAAAACTAGACTGCTCCTAACTGTTCCAAAGGGCAAGTTATGAGATCCTAAAATCGCTTCTTCACCGTCAATTGTGGCCAGGTAAGCACAAGTAAGGAAACGAGGGATCCGTTCACGAATCACCGTGAGACGGGCATTTTAAAATTACCTTTCCCACTTGTCTAGCCTAGGCACCACAAAGTCTGGTTTAGATAAACGACCGATGTCTACAACCTTTCCTTTGTCCTAAATTGGTGTTATTTGAAAATTTCCTTTTAATAAGGTACTAAATATTCCTTTTGAAAAGATATCGTTATACGGATTATGGTCCTTGTTGAAAATGGCCCTTCAATAAAGGTCGAGGTATTTAAATGAAATTAATAATTTTATGAAATTATAGTGTTTTAGATTCGGGGTAACGTTTTAGAAAATACGTTCGTTTTGGAAAAAAACCACAAGCCGTTATTTAAATTTAGTATTTTCTTCTTTAAAAAGGTTGAAGGGGGTTTAACAACATTATAGTAGTTGATAAAAAAGTGTAAGTAAAATATATGTATGTCGTATCTAAAATATTTATTTCACATATCTCATCTCTTATGGATATTTTAAACAAATACGACATTTTAATTAAACGAGGGTAGTTTGTAGAAGTAACCTATTTCGAGATTATTTTGATAGTATGGGTAAGTGTGGGTATATCAGAGGTGAATTGACAATTCATGGGTTATGACATTAAGCATATCAGATTGCAGGTAGTTTGAGAGTGCAATATTTTTTTTTTGCGTACAGAGGAAATTAAACACCATTTTAAAACATAGGTTAACATTATCATCATTGAGGATACAAGGAATAGGCATGCACGAATATTATAACATCATTTTAAATAGGGGTTGATAATTAGAAGTTAGAACTAGGTTATTGAGAAAAGAAGAAGGCGGCAGAAAAAGGGGAGAGAGGCGGTTTCTACCTTTTGTTTGAGTTGGATGTCGATGGGTTGAAAGCGTAGGCTTGTACAAAATCCTCAATAGCTCCATGCTCAGATTTTTCCTTGGTGATTGGTTGGATCCGTAGCGTCGGCGTCGTCGATATGAAGGCGTGGGTATTTTTTTCAGAATTTTTGGAGTTCTGAGGTGTGAGAAATTAATGTTTGAAGTGTCTATTTATGGTGTTTTTTCACCAACCATAAAATCCAAAATTTCCGTTAAATTTCCCCAAAATCCGTGCCGCCCAATGATTGCAGAATCATCAGCTGATGATTGCGCCGCCGCCAGAGGATCCTAGCCATTGGATTTGCATCCAACGGCTCAGGGCGCACCGTCACGTCGCCGCCCAGCGCCACGTGTCGCCACGCGTCGCGCGTGCAGCTGTGTGTGGAGACCATGCGTTTTTGCATGGTCCCCACCACGTGGGCGCCGCCGTGAGGCTCTGGGTCATTGGATCTTGTATCCAACGGTCCAGAACAAGGGGATTAAATATATATATATATATATATATATATTTTAATAAAATAATAAACTGTTTATTATTTTAAAATTTGAATTTGGTTTTAAAATAATTTTTAAAAATAGTTAAAATTAAGGGAAAATTATGGAAAAATTTTAGAAAATATATTTTATTGTTATCTTTAGTATAAAAATAATTTTGGGCTAAAACTAAATAATATATCCATTCCTATGGTTTTAGCTAGTTATTAAAATTATATAATATCGAGTTTATCCTTTAAAATATTTTTAATTACGAATCAATTACTTTAATTGATAATAAAAATATGTAGATTATTTTAAGGCATTATAAAATTTTTTTAAACATTTTAAGCCTATAAAAATAATAAATAGATTTTAGAAAATTCCTTTAATCCTATTCAATCCTGTGAAAATTATTAACATTACTTTAAAAATTATTCTTCTATCAACGAAACACGTAAATAATTATTTGATAGTAGAAATTAAAATAAAATATATTTTATTAGGTATTAGAAAATATGGTCGTTACATCGGGGGATCGCAAGTTCTCACCTTCGGAAGCGATTCTGATGAAGAAATAGCCCTCGGGCCTCTCTTCAAGGAATCCACCTCAGTAAAAGAGGAAAAGATAATGAACTACGAAAAACATTCAGCTACGTAGTCGTACGTTGCCCGAAAAGAATCTCGGACCTACAAATAAGGGATCGAACAAAAAAGATAAAGGGAAGAAAAAAGTCCCTGACGCCCTCGATGATCGAATCATCGAAGAGCTGGAAGCCAAGGACCTGTCCAAGAAAAACAAGGTGGATTAAAATGTCCTAGCACACCTGAGGAAGATACCCTCACAGCTAAGCGTTTTGGACGCCCTTCTGTTGTCTAAAGAGGCATGAGATTCTCTGATCAGGGAATTACAAGAGCCCGAGCAGTTTCAAGCTTTTCTTACCGAAGAAAAGATAAAGGATGAGCTGGAAGAAGTTCACACAGCTGACATTACCTTCAGCAATGAAGACCTCCTCCTCGGAATGTCCGAGCACAACCGTCCCCTATACGTCACCGGGTACTGCTATGACATCAAAATAGGGAAAATGTTAGTTGACAACGGGTCCTCTGTCAACCTCCTAGATGTGAGGGTGCTAAAAGAAATCTGCATGAGCGTTCAGCACCTCTCTCGGGATAAAATCACCCTCTCCGTGTTCGATTCCCAGTCATCACGGATGCTCGGGTCTGTAATACTGACTTTACGCTTTGGGCTGCTCATCACTGACATCAAATTTCATGTCATTGACGCCAAAACCTACTATAACGCATTGCTCGGCAGGCCTTGATTACACGAGTACAACGTCATCCCTTCTACACAATAGCAGTGTATGAAGTATTTCAAAGACGGCCTCGAGTACACCGTGACGGGGAACTAAACCTATTCTCCGTAAATGAAGTCCGCAAATATGAAGACGAAAAGTACTTCTTACCAAACTTCGAAGACACGGAAAGATGTCGTAAACCGGAGAATAAGCAAAAAGCTATCATCACTATTCCGGTATTCGGGAGCGATACCGAGGAGGAACGAGAGATAGTCTATTCGGGACCGCCCCAATGCAACAGGCCGAGACCATCTACCCCTATTGTGGTCTTTGGCAGTGACTCTAAAGACGAAGTCAACGCAGTGTTCTCAGTCCGTCCATCAATGCAGGCCCTCACTGGAGATGATCAGAGTTTGCAAATTGCCATAGTTCCGTGGAAACATTACAAAGACCTTGATGCGCTTGAGACATATAGCGTGCAAGAGCTGTAGACATTCTACGTTCCTCTCAAGCGAAGAGGTGAAAAGGCGATCCTATTCTATCGATCAGAGGAAACCAAAGTCGAGAGAGAAGTCTAGCGCGGTGCTGAACCTGCGCTTGACAGACTCCAGCCAATCCGTCTGCCCAGATACTACGCAAAGGGATTGAGAAGGTTATTAAGATACCAAGGTGTACCTTTTAAACAAACTCCTCGACAAGCTCAGTTCTACAACAAGATTTGGAATGTCCCCGAAACTCAGCGAAAATTGCCCAACGGAAAAATAGAAACGATTGGGCTTGGATATGTCCATTCCAAAAAACGGGAGCAATTCCATGACTGCTATGCCAAAAATGATCTCGATGAAGAAGAGGATGCTCTTTTAAAAGACGCTGACGTTGAACCAGAACGAGGTCCTGCCATAAAAATGCCGAGCCTGTCATTTGAGGAACAGATTGACAAGCTAATAAGAGAAGCAGGTTAAAGGGTTCGGGACGACAACAGCCGCGAAATGGCCATTTACGAAAAAGCCAGGACGCAACGTATCATTCAGCAGGCTACGGAGGATGACAATGTCCTTCACCGTCAGTTCGCCACGCATTCCCAAGACAAGAAAAGGGCCCGACGCAGAGGCAAAAACAAGTTAAAGAACGGAAAAAACATTCGGCAGCGGCAAAATGGATCCAAAATGCCACGCAATCGAGAAAAGGTCAGCCGAAATCCATCACTGATGAGGAAGATGGATCGGGAATATTCCTTCCCTCGAGACAAGACAAAGAAGATATTCGACCTTATCATGAAACATCAAATGATGACACTCCCGGAGTCTCGGCACCCCGATCAAGCAAACGGGGTTCATCACCCGGATTATTGCTCCTATCATCGAGCAGTAGGACATCCTCTTGAAGACTGCTTCACCTTCAAAGACTGGGTCGAAGACCAATATCAACTCGGCAGGTTCTCTCTATCCAACAGTTGGAAGGTAGCCCCACCGCGAAGGCATGTGCCAAAAACAACGTATACAGCGAGAGTAGAACCAGATCAACATCGGTCTTGGAAACGATCTCGTACCTGTCACGTGATAACGCTGGCGGAAAAAGGAGAGCATGAGAATGTGGACAATCTCTCCCAGTGCTTCGCAAATGAAGATGAGGACGAGATGATCTCAGAATTTCCACCGGCGCCAAAAGAGCTGGAAGATGGAATACACACCACAGCACACAACCTGAGAAAAATCGACTTGGGGATGGCAAACGAGCCAAGGCCAACGTTCGTCAGTGAGCTGCTGTCTGAGAAACAGGCAGCCACGTTAAAGGACATGCTCATGCAGTATAAAGACTGCTATGCATGGAACTATTCCGAGATGCCGGGGCTAGATCCAGAAATAGCTGTGCATAAATCGGCGATATCTCCGGACGTCAAGCCAGTCAAACAAGCACCAAGAAGAATGCGGCTCGAACTTGAGATGAGTATCAACGCCGAAGTCAAGAAGCTAATCGACTCTGGCTTTATCCAGGAAGTTCAATACCCCGACTGGATCGCCAACATTGTCCCAGTGATGAAGAAAAATGGGACGGTGTGCATCTGCGTGGACTTTTGGGACCTCAATAAAGCCTGTCCGAAGAATGATTTCCCCGTATCGGTTACCGAGCTGATGATAGACAACACGTCCACTCATGAAGTCTTCTCCTTCATGGACGGCTCATCAGGGTACAATCAAATAAAGATGCATCCCAAAGACCAGAAGCATACCGCTTTCCGGACTCTTCTGGGCATATTCTGCTAAAAAGTGATGCCTTTCGGTCTGAAGAATGCTGGCGCTACTTACCAGAGAGCCATGACGAAGATCTTTGATGACCTCATACACGAGATTGTCGAATGTTATATTAACGACCTCATGGTGAAAATAAAATCGCATGAGGAGCATTGGGAGCATCTGAAGATAGTGTTTCAATGTCTTCATAAATACAACCTGAAGATGAACCCTCTGAAATGCACATTCGGAGTCTCCTCGGGAAAATTTCTAGGGTTCATCATACGATACCGGGGCATCGAAATAGATCCACCGAAGATCAAGGCAATTATGGAAATGCCCACTTCAAGAACCTTAAAACAATTGCGGTCTCTATAAGGGAAGCTCGCGTATATCCAGCGGTTCATAGCCAACTTTTCCGGAAAATGCCGTCCCTAAAGTCACCTGATGAAGAAGGGAACCTCGTTCGCTTGGGATCATAAATTCCAGAGTGCACTAGACAAAATCAAGCAATACCTGCAGAATCCACCGGTACTAACTGCTCTGGTCAAGGGAAAGCCATTAATTCTGTACACAACAGCCCTTGAAAGTTCGTTAGGCGCGTTATGGGCACAGGAGAACGACCAAGGGAAAGAGAGAGCCCTCTACTATTTGAGTCGGGTTCTCCTGGGGGCAGAAAACAACTACTCCCCTATCGAAAAACACTGCCTGGCATTAATCTTCGCAATAACGAAGCTTCGGCATTATGCTTTGGCGCATGAGGTCCATCTCATATCAAAAGTGGATCCTCTCAAATATTTGATGTCAAGAGCCATACTAATGGGACGGCTCGCTAAATGGGCCCTACTCTTAATAGAATTCTCGATAACATACTGACCTCTCAAGGCAGTGAAAGGCTAAGCCATCGCCGACTTCCTCGCTGAGCATCCGATACCTGCCAACTCACCCTTAAATTGCGAATTGCCAGACGAGCACACGTTGACACGATCGACGGGGAAAGAGGAGGGAGTGATACCCGATGGGAACTCTACTTCGATGGGGCATCTTCCATGAAGAAGCAAAAGCACAACTCCCCCATAATCAAATCTGGGGTAGGCCTCAACTTCATGACTCCATAAGGAGGGATAATGCGCTTTGCCTTTTCCTTAACAGAGCCGAGGACAAATAATGAAGAAGAATATGAGGCTTTGATAGCAGGTCTTGAGATCACTATCGATATGGGAATCGAAAACCTCCTCATATACGGAGACTCCCAGCTGGTTGTTAGTCAAGTGAACGGTGACTATCAGACGTGCAAACCAGAGTTGGTAAAATACGGCGAAAGAGTACAGCAGTTGCTGACTCAAATTCCCTCCTACGCCCTGGAAAGCATACCGCGTACAGAAAATAGCAAAGCAGACACGTTATCCAAACTCGCTAAAGAACTGGCTGACGAAAACCTCGATGACGTAAGGATCATTGTACAAAGCCGTCGGGTTCTTGCACCAGCAGAAATATCTCCGGAGTTGTCTGAAGAAAAGGAAGCGACTAAGCAAACATCCCTACAAATAGAGGATCAAGAAAAAGCTAAGGATTGGAGAGAAGTCTTTATAGACTAATTCAAATCCCATCGATAGCCGGAAGATGCATCCACAAGACATCAGCACATGAAATGAGCTCTGTCTTTCACTTTCGTCAATGATACTCTATATAAGAGGTCGTTCGACTCTCTGTGGCAGAGATGCCTGGGACCAGAAGAAGCAAGGAGAGTCATCCAAGAAACTCACGACGGACTCTACGGTTCTCATCAACCCGGGCCAAAGATGAAGCTGAAGATCAAAAGGATGGGCTACTATTGGCCCACGATGATTTAAGACTGCCTCGAATACGCGAAATAGTGCCACTCGTGCCAAATTCATGGGGACTTCATCCGCCAGCATCCAAATCCGCTACACCCAACAGTAGCTAGCTGGCCGTTTGAAATGTGGGGAACCGATATAATTGGGCCCATCGAATCAACGTCATCCAAAGGACATCGGTTCATATTGGCGACAACTGATTACTTCTCTAAATGGGCAGAAGTAGTACCACTAAGAGAAGTGAAGACGGAGAACATTCTCCATTTCTTCAAGACACACGTCATTTATCGGTTCGGCACTCCGCGACGGATTATCTCTGATAACGGGCTGGCCTACAGAAGTCATAAAATCAGCCGCTTCGCACAGCAACATAATATAGACTAGAGATGCTCTTCGGTCTATAATCCTCGAGCTAACGGTTTAGCTGAGGCTTTTAACAAGACTTTGACGAAGATCATAAAGAAGACGGTGTCCAAAAATAAAAAGGACTGGCACGAGAGACTGCATGAAGCTCTCTGGGCCTATCGGACTATGTTCAAGACGGCCACGAACACAACGCTATTTACGTTGGTATTCGGCACGGAAGCGGTACTCCCCCTCGAGATAGAGCTACCCTCTCTACGAGTGGAGGTTCATTACGAGCTAACAGATGAAGAGAATGCTCATCTTTGGCTTGAGGAGCTCGACGCCCTCAATGAAACTCGACTCATGGCACAGCAAAACCTAAAAGCTTACAAAGCAAGGATGACGCGCTCATACAAAAGATCGACTAGGCGAAGAACATTCCGCCAAGGCGAACTCGTGCTAGTCCTAAAAAGGCCTATGATCCCCAATTGTGCCAAACGGGGGAAATTCGAGCCAAACTATGAGGGCCCGTACATCATATACAAAGTCTACCAAGGTGGGGTTTACTTGCTCATGTACATGCATGGTGAAAGACCCTTCCGACCAATAAACGGCCGATTCCTTAGGAAATACTATGCCTGACGAGTCACGGCCCTGGTTAATAATAGATGACGACGCCTATATCCGCTCGCTATCTTATTGAGTCAAGACTCTAAAAGTAGTATTCAACGATACCTCGTCCCAAACACGGAAAACAACGGACCAAAATGTCCCTAAACTAACGACGGACCGTAATGTCCTTAAACTAACAATGGACCATAATGTCCTCAAAACTAGCTACGGACCGAAATGTCCCTATACTAACAACGGACCGAAATGTCCTGAAACTAGCTACGGACCGAAACGTCTATAAACTACTACGAACCGCAGCATCCTTAGGCTAACGCGGCAAAAAAACGGTATGTCCATAAGCTAAATGGGTATGGATGAAAACCCGAATGGGCTCTGTGAGTAAAAACAGCAGGGCTACCGGCGAGTTTGTGAAAACCCGAAAGAGCGCAGACTCGTAAAAAAAATTCATGCACACTTGCAAGGTCCTCTCGACCTTGTTAGAAGAAAATACCTACGTGAGATCCTTACGACTCACAAAGGAGCAACACACTTAGGGATCCCCACTATTCCTAAGGAGAAATTACACTTACGAGATCCTCACGACTCGTAAGGAGAATTCCCTTATGAGACCCTCAAGGCTCATAGAATTCAAAAACCTTAAGCTACATGGATTTAAACATGTTCTTAAGCCATCACATTCCTCAGATTGCCCTACAAGCGGTTTAATATTGACCCTTGTATACAATCCACGGGCATAAATAAGCGTTCCTTCCCTAAGTTCCACCAATAGTGCGAAATGTCCTCATGTGGTGAACGGCATTTGTAAGTCCTCTCGACTTATAAGGAGAAAACACTCTTGTAAGATCCTTACGACTTATAAGAGAATACGCACTTAAGAATCCTCACAATTCCTACGGAGAAGACGCACCTACAAGATCCTCACGACTCGTAGGGAGAAACACCTTTATGAGACCCTTATGGCTCATGAAGTCAAAAGCCTTAGTCGACAGGATCCTAACCATGTTTGCTAAGCCACCTTTGTTCGAATCGACAAAGGCAAATGATGATTCGCTCCTGGCAATATCCTAGTTTTAGTGATGCTGATGCCTAAATCAGTAACAAATTCCAAGTCCATTTGCGGCAAGTGATGATTCGCTACTGGCAATATTCCAGTCGCAGCGATGCTGATGCTAAGATTGGTATCAGATCTCAAGTTCCAAACTCGTAATAAAATCAGCGAGCCAAAAATGCATATGAAATAGCCGAAATGATGGGGCAACTCGCAATAAAAATCAACGAGTAAAATATATACATATAAAAATAGCTGAAATGATTGGGCAACTCGCAATAGAAAGCAGCGAGTAAAAAGAAAAATAGCCGAAAAGATTGAGCACCGCGAAAAATAGCCGAAATGATTGGGCAATCGCGACTTTCGCGATATAAAAAGCTGAAATGATAGAGCATCGTGGAAAGAAATAAAGAAGAAAGGTAAAAAAATAAAACTTCTGCCCTACAGGCGAGTCCATATCGACCCCTGTATACAATCCATTGGGCATAAACGAGAAGGGAACCACATTTCCTAACAAATTCTGTCAAAGAGAGAATCAGATCTCAATGGCAACATCTGCATCCCAGAAGTCAACGCCGACACCACAGAAAGCGGAGTAAGTCAAACCCCGATACCGCAGAAAGCGGAGCAAGTCAAATCCGACATCGCAGAAAGCAGGAACAAGTCAGCTAATGACCTCCTTGCTGGATCAATGCTCCGTCTCGAAAACAAGTCAACCAATGACCTCCCCACCGGATCAATGCTCCGTCTCGGAAACAAGTCAACTCACAAACCTCTTGACCTCAAGGAAATCAGTGTCCTTGGTGAGAACCTCTCGATTCGCGTTGACTCGTAGGGAAATCAGTGTCTTTGCAGGAATCTCTCGATTCGTCTCGACCCCAGGAAAATCAGTGTCCTTGGTACAAACCTCTCGACCTCAGGGAAATCAGTGTCCTTGACAAGAACCTCTCGATTCGCGTCGACCCGCAGGGAAATCAGTGTCTTTGCAGGAATATCTCGATTCGTCTCGACCCCAGGAAAATCAGTGTCCTTGGCACAAATCTCTCAACCTCATGGAAATCAGTGTCCATGGCGAGAACCTCTCGACTCGCGTCGACCCGCAGGGAAATCAGTGTCTTTGCAGGAATCTCTCGATTCGTCTCGACCCCAGGGAAATCAGTGTCCTTGGTACAAACCTCTCGACTTCAGGGAAATCAGTGTTCTTGGCGAGAACCTCTCGATTCACATCGACCCGCAGGGAAATCGGTGTCTTTGCAGGAATCTCTCGATTCATTTTGACCCCAGGGAAATTAGTGTCCTTGGAAAAAACCACTTGACCTTAGGGAAATCAGTGTCCATTGCAAGAACCTTTCGATTCGCGTCGACCCGTAGGGAAATCAGTGTCTTTGCAGGAATCTTTCGATTTATCTCAACCCCAGGGAAATCAGTGTCCTTGGCACAAACCTCTCGACCTTAGGGAAATCAGTGTCCTTGGCGAGAGCCTCTCGATTCATGTCGACCCGCAGGGAAATTAGAGTCTTTGTAGCAATCTCTCGATTCGTCTCGACCCTAGGGAAATCAGTGTCTTTAGCCAAACCTCTTGACCTCAGGGAAATCAGTGTCCTTGACGAGAACCTCTCGATTCGTTTCGACCCGAAGGAAATCAGTGTCTTTACGAGAATCTCTCGATTCGTCTCGACCTGTAGGGAAATTAGTGTCGCCACGCATAAAAAGAAAATTCTCTTATGAGATCCTTATGACTCTCAAGAAAAAACACGCACTTAGGGGTTCTCACGACTCTTAAGGAGAAAATACACCTACAGGATCCTCTCGACTCGTAAGGAGAAAAGTCTTTATGAGACCCTCACGGCTCATAAAGTTGAAAATTCTTAGGCGGAAGACCTGAACCTGTTTCCTAAGCCATCGCTGCCTTGCAAGAAGATCAAGATAAACTACAAATGGGCCACATTCACCAGAGTTGCACGCAAACTTGAGATATAAAAAAAATATGTCTTTTATTCTTGAATTCAAAATGAATACAAGATACATGTCATAAAAGAATTAAAATGAATACATTTTATTCATAGACCGCAATTTTACAATAAAAAAAGAGGGGGATACAAATACGGTTATTGAGGAGGAGGCGTTTTCAACAAATCAGCCAGCTGCTCGCACACTCCTCTCAATTCTTTCTCGCAATCAGCTGCCGCGACCAGCTCCGCTTTGACTCGGGCCCGCTGTTGCAAACAAAATGAAATCTTTTCATCAGTTCCCAGCTGACAGCTTCGCAGTCCTGCACGACCCGCTCCGCAGTGTCAAGCGCCTATCTCAGCGTCAACCCATCCGAAATGCATCGCTGGAGATTGTCAAGATAGCTTTCAACTGCGCAGCATTCGCTTCAACCTGGGCGCACAGCCAGGCAGATTCGCTTGAAGCTACTTCATGTTCTTTTAGCCTCAGAGTCGTCTCTTGTTCAAAATGGCGGATGAAAGGAACACTACCCTCGACCCATGCAGCCCGTTGGGAGTTCAAAGCTGATACTTCAGGAGCGGTACGTTTGAGCTCAATCTCATGCAGGCAGGCCTCGATCTTTCTACAGTAATTAATCTAAGACTCGATGACACCTTTATCATGGAAGTTCATGATCGTCGCCAGCATAGGATTAACTTCAGTAGCAAAATCTGCAGCGAATGCGAGGACCTCGGCGTCAAGATCCTCGACGAATTCGCTCAATATTCGCAGGCTAGTCGCAGCGCCCCTGGAAGATGGACGTCTAGCAAAGGGCCCTGCCGGCATTGGGATGTGAGACTCAAAGGGGGCTCGGGCCGGTGTGATTGCTGCAAAACAAATATGGTCAAATATCGACTCAGAAGGTAAAGAAAATACATGAACAATGGAGTCTACTATACCGGTTGTGGCAGGTGGCAAAATTGGGAGTACCGGAGGCGCGGCTATTCTCTCGTCCCCTCCTCCGATCCGTGACACTGTGATAATACAAAGAAGACTTATCAACGATACAACTATTCATAAAAGAAAGAAGGAGACAATAGCTGAAAGATATACTAACTAGTACGAACAGGCGGAATGACTGCCGACTGGAAGGAGAAATGCGGGTTCAACACCTGGTATAGATGGTCGAAAAGGACTCCTGTAGAGTTACGACAATATACTGTCAATTCAAGGAAGATGATGTCCACAATTAAACTAGATAAATCGCAAACCAATACCTTCCAGCATTTCGAAGGACATAGGAGAAGGCGAGGGAACAACAACCGTCATGGCGGCGATTGGAAGTGTTTCAGATGGCACAATCTCAGCGTTCACTGCACCTACACTCAAAACAAACAAAATATCATCAGAGGGGGTTGAACGAGATTGAGAAATAAAAAGAAAACAGCGCCCCAAGACCTACCTGATGGGTCATCAACCAAAACCGCGACGGAAGCATCACCGGGCCCAGCGGCTTCTTCGCTCTCCTTTAGTGGAATAGTTTCTACGCCCGTGGCTTCATACCCTAATTCGACAAGGGCCGTCATGACGCTTGCGACGCCCGCCAATACCAGGAAGCCATGGGAAAGAGCGGTGGTCTGGACGGTCCCAGATTCTAAAGAAAGGGTCGCAATTTCGGGCACGGTAACCATCAGGCTTTCACCCGTCATCCCATCGCCAAGAATTGGCCCTAAAAGAAAATGAATGTGTCAAAATTTGAAGATCAAGTTCTAATAAAAGACTCAGCGTTATGTTACCTTTGTTCACCGCCGAAAACCGGAAAGACAAACGTCTAGCCTGAATTTGGGGGTAGATGCTATTTGGTTTTATCCGTCCACCTCTTTGAAGATACCAAGTTGATTTATGGCACCATGTATCGAAGGTTTAGACGGATGCGGCCGATGTAGCAGACTTTGTCAGATTCCCCCTCATTGTAAGGGGTTTTTGATTGTGGGGATACTCTTCCCTGCAGGCGTAAGCCCCTGCAGTTAATTACGCTACCGCATCGCGGTAACAACTTTCTCCTTCTCCAGATGGTCACTTCGTGTCGTGTGTGTTTCTTTTGTTTTTAGTTGTCGTGGATTGTATACGGAGACTAATTTATGTTGTCTCCCGTAGGGCGTAGATTAGTCCAAATCCGTATTTTCTTAGATTTGGTTTTAGGTTGGGTTTAAGGATCGTTAATCTCATTTGAGATTAAGATCAATTTAAACGTTTGTTAAGGATACGTTAGCCTAATTTTAGACTAAGATCTACTTAACAGGATCATTTAGATCCAACAAAAGAGCATTTGGACTCTATTGTTTTAGTTTAGGGACATTGCGGTCCATTGGGTTTAAGGACATCATAGTCCAGTTTAAAGACATCATAGTCTATAAAGTTTAAAGACATCATAGTCTATGAGTTTAAGGACCTCATAGTCCATAAAGTTTAAGGACATCATAGTCCATGAGTTTAAGGACCCTACAGTCCGTAAAGTTTAAGGACATCATAGTCCAGTTTAAAGACGTCATAGTCTATATGGTTTTAGTTCAACCGTTTGGGGATGTACCAAATATTATTGGTTATTGGGACACTCCGACTCTCTGAAGACGTTGAAGAATTACAACGACATATATCAGAGGTTCGAAGAGATGTACCCTTGAACCAATGTTGGTTGGGAGATCTATAGTCAAGTTTGGGACTAAGATCAGTTAAAAAGATTTATGAGCATATGGGCTCAATTAATCTAAATGAGGGATCTATGGCCAACTTGGGCTTGGCCCACTCAGCTAAAATGTTGAACATTTAACAATGTTGAGCATTGGTTTGGGTTCTGACAATCTTTTTGTCTTTTATTGAGTGTTGAGCACTCATTATAGCTCTGGGACTTTATTTAAAAAACAGTTTATGTTCTTTCAGCGCACACGTGAGGAGCACGTGGTGCGCTTGGCGCCGAGCGCCAGATTTAGAGCGCTAAGGCGCTTCCTATGAAAGAGCGCACACGTGAGGAGCACGTGGTGCGCTTAGCGCTTAGCGCCAGTAAATGAGTGCAGAGCGCTCTTTGTGAAAGAGTGCATACGTGAGGAGCACGTGGTGTGCTTGGCGCTGAGCGCCAGTAAATGAGTGCAGAGCGCTCCTTATGAAATAGCGCACACGTGAGGAGCACGTGGTGCGCTTGGCGCTGAGCGCCAACCTTGAAGCGCTGGGCACTTCTTTTAAAATAGCGCTTGGAGCGCTGCGATGCTGTGCGCCAGTCTTGGAGCGCTAAGGCGCTTCTTTAAATTGGAGCGCTAGGAGCGCTGTGGCGCTGTGCGCCAGTATTGGAGCGCTAAGGCGCTTCTTTTTTAATTTGGAACGCTAAGGCTCTTTTTAGGCAACTTTGATCAGTTCTGCGCTCTAAGAATTAAATTCTCGTTTATAAGAGATTTTGTCTCGTGGGTCTAAGAACAAAGTTCTTATTTTTATAGGAGATGTTACAATCTCTTTTTTTTTTTGTGAAAAGTTTTGCCTTTATGGATATGTGATCTGAAGAGAATTGAATTCTTCTTCCTCCCTTTTTTATGATGAGATGCTATGATCTCTTTTGTGAAAGACATCTGTCTTATAGATCTATGATCTAGAAAAATAACTAAGTTCTTCTTCTCTTATGAGATGATTTTATCTCTCTGTTTTATTTACCTTGAAAAAAAAATTCTTCTTCCGAGAGCTTGCTCTTCTCTTTGAAATTTCTCAAAGTTTTATGAGGGGGTTCCTCTCTGCAAGACTTGAAGTCTTCGGTCCTTTATATAGGGGAGGCTGATTTGTTGAATCAGTTGAAGAGATCTTTTCTCTAATTGATTTGGAAATGTTTCCCACTGTTGGATCTTTGATCCAAGGGCTTCTGTTTTACAGAAAGCAATCTTCTTGTTTTTAACAAGATTGGAAAAATCTTTTCCCATACAGAACTTATTCTGTATCTTGGTGATTTTCAATCACCATTGGATCTTTGATCCAACGGTGCTCTAATTTTCAGAAGTAATTTGTTGATTTTTAATCATCTTTGTTGGATCTTTGATCCAAGGGTGGGGAACATTTAGTTCCAGCGCTAGCGCTCTCGTGCTTTGCACGTGAGCGCTGCATCAGAGTCTTTGACTCTTAGCGCTGGCGTATTTAGCGCGAGCGCTTTTATGAATCGCTGCTTCATTTCAAATTTCAAAATTTGAACAGAGTTTTGCTCTGATTGTGGGGAAAAAATGCCCCCCCCACCGTTGCGCTCACGTGGCTTACACGTGAGTGCAGCGGTGGCAGCATCTGCGCCATTAGATCAACTTAGAAGTTAAAACGGCTCTCAGTGCCTATAAATAGGGCCTTTGGCCCTTAAGATGACCTCTGTTCATCTTCTTTCTTGTTTTTCTGAGAATTAATTCTTTTTCAGAGCATAGCTCTCTGCCTCAGAAACTCCTTTAGAGTTAAGACTCTGCCAAATTTTTGGTAAGATTTGAACCCATTAATAGAGTTTTTCTCTACTTAGATAGTAGATCTTTAAATATTTTTAGGGTTTCTTAACCCGTTAATTAAAAAACAGATCTTTTCTCTCTCTAGATCATGGATCAGAAAAAGAAATCCCTTTTAGGGTTTCTTTTAACCCATTAACAAAGAACTCTTAGAGTTCGCTTTGCAGATCTTAAAGATCCTAAAGTTTTTACTTCTGTAGAAAGCTTTGCTTTTAGGGTTTCTGATGGATTATTCCATCTTCTTCACAGAGCATTGCTCTTTAGAAATTTTTTGGGGAATTTTATTCCCTTCATGATTAATTATGACAGATGGCATATCTGTTGCAGAGCACTGCTCTAAAGGGAGATTTACTCCTTGGCCCAAGGGGCGCTCATTAAATGAGAATCCTTTTAAGATTTCCTCATTTAATGACAGCCTCATCAAATGATAAGACCGTTTTATTAATGATGAGCCATCATCTAGATTGTGTGGGTCCCCCTTGGTCCATTTCCACTGCATTGCAGTGCAGTACGAATTTAAAGTACCAAGTGCCAGAACTTAAATTGTAGCATTGACGGCTAATTTTTTGTTCTTTTTCGTGCAGGTACTATGTCTTTCGACATTTCTTTCCTGTTCGTCCGTTCGGAAAGCGGATTCCCTGAAGTGCCTGTGGACAGGGAAGTCTTCGCGTTGATCAAAGATCACGACCCGGAGCAAAAGAATCTTCATTTATGGGGAACATGGTATAGTCAGATCATCAGGGGTCGGTGGAGCTTTTCTTGCACGGCACCTTCAGAGCCTATTTCGGCGATCCCTTATGCTGACGCACCTCCGGTGAACTACGCCGTGGAGGAGGTCAACAGGACCTCAGAGGGTTGCCTTCAACCTTCTATGGCTGCGATACCCGAACAGCCGCCGCCGGTTTTGGATACTCTAGGGCGGCGTATATGTTAGGGCGAGTCGCGCCCGTAGGGACAGCCGTACATGATAGGCCTAATTCCTCGCCATCCAGCCGGGTATTTGCAGTGGGCCCGCTACATTTTTTCGGCCAAGAAGTCGCAGATGCTGAAGCTCGGGTTGTATCCTGTGATTTACGCTTCCCTCTTCCAATATTCCACACCCCTTGCATGGTGGGTCAAGGCTTTTCTAGAGCAATGGAATATTCCGACCTACACTTTCCTTCTGTCGGATCGAGAAGTCTCAGTATCTTTAGAGGAGTTTGCAGAGATCTTTGGATTACCTGTTAGGGGAGAGCACTACGAGGAGCTGCTTCCTCCGGACGAGTACATCATTGCCACCGAATCAGTGGTAATGGGTCTTACCCCGGAGAATGCCATTCAACACCAAATTCCGAGCATGATCAAGGTGTTAAATATATACGAAAGTCTATTTCTGGAGTCCGGAGGGCATGGAGTTAGCTACGCAGACTTCATCGCTCGCTTTCTTCGTCCGGAAGCCTTATCGAAGCAAGCTGCACTGTTCGCCAAGCTTGACGACCCATTTGGTTTTGGTTTGGATAACCAACCGACGGCGGAGGGGGATTTAAAAAGTTTCTTTTATCCGACTGCTCCTGTTGTTCCCTTCGTGGAGCTTGCTGCTCCGGACGTCGATGAAGAGACGTTTGTGCTGGGGTTCATTGGCTTATGGCTGAACTGGTTCGTGCTTCCAATGCACCCTCGTTATATGAGGCCATCAACCTTTTACCCAGCCCAACGTATGATTGCGGGAATGCAAGTGGCTATCAGAATTGCTGGGTTAGCACACCTATACCATGGTTCCAGCTTAGCAGCGGATACCACTCAGCCAGGGGTACAGCCCGTCACTTTCTCGCTGCATTATTTTATGTCATGGATCGAGCTGCACGTACTTGGCGCTTTTGGTGTCTATAAACGACCTCATTTCTATGACAGTTACAACTTCCCTCAGATTATGTGCTTAGTTGACGCGTCCGTTGTAAATCCGATACAGCGGGAGGCTTGAGGTGTGCTCCTTCGTCCGCGTATGGTTGGAGATGGCATGACCTTTGTCGATAAGGTTTTAACCATCGGCAAAGAATCCGCAAAAATGGTGCATCCTCTGCGCGATACTTTTAAAGATGGGGCTTCTACCTTGAAAGCTCGGGAGATTCTTCATTTATACTCCATCAGGATGGGCTTTCTCGTGTTTAGGCAGAATGATTCGGCGTTGTTCATGAGGCACAACCCGCACCATTTCGCCCAGCAATCAAGATATAATCAAGGTGTCCCGCTCGAAGCCTTCTTAGCTGAGCCTACTGCCATAGAAGAAGGTATTCAAAACGCATTGTACCATTTTATGCGGTTGAATACCGGTTCCAATTTCTTTATCAGTGAGCCGAGTTGCGTTCCGTGAATCTTGAATGCATATGTGGCGTGGTATCAACATTCGATGGGTGCCGTCATTAGGGAAGAAAAGCAATTATTGCTTGATCGCAAGGGCACCGCCCCCGCTGGTAATCCAGCCGTTCCTTTGATGCGATGGACCATCGTCCGTCCTCCCCTAAGAGAAGCTGTTGCGGATTTGGTACCATGTGTTATGCCTGAGCTGCCCCTACCCCGTGTGCCTGTAGAAGCGGTAGCTGTGGTGTCTCCCGAGTCTGGCATGGGTGTAGAGATCGGGAGTCGTCGCCCCAAATTGCCCGCCAAGCGCAAGCTCGTGTTATCGGCTGCCGGTACTCGCTCGCAAAAGAAAAAGAAGTCAATACTTTCTGCAGACGTCGTATTCGTCCAGGAGCCTCATTCTCCTTACAGCGAGGGCCTAAGTGAGTACGGCACCAACGATGGTTTATTTATGGCGCCGGATGATACCGATCTAGAGGCTGCCATCGCGGTCTCAAAACAACTAGCTCGCGATGAAGCAGCACTAATCACCATCGCACAATCAGGTATCCTTCGGTCATATCTTTCCGCGGATATTTTAATTATTATGCTTTGACCGACGCTTTCTTCTTCAACAGGTATCTCCGCTGAAGAGGCTCTCGTAGCTTCCCTCAAGACTTTTAAAGAGGAAGAGTAGCTTCGTGCTTCCTTGTGCCTCGGTATACTTCGGCTCACTGTGCCTTCATTCGCTTTTTCTTCATGAGTAGTCTGACCCTTCTTTCTCATCTTATTACAGGGACTACTTCGACTCAGGTTATCCCGAGTGCAGTGCTAATCCCATATGGTGGCGCAGCGATGCTTCCAGGGACGGCTGCCGAAGTCCCAGCTTCGGCAGTATTGCTAAAAGAGGCTTCGCTTAAGCAGCCGATGACGGACGCTGTAACGGCTCCAGAGGTAGCTTGTAACACCCGAGCCCAATACTACTATTTTCTGTTACTGGTTGACCATTAGATAGTACTCATTTCATTTAGCTTGCCTGTTTGACACTTACCGTGAAATTTTATCTGGCTAAGTCATTTCTGCATATAACAAATTTTAGCATCTAAAATGAAATTAAAAATATCTATCTTGGCCTACTCGACACCCCTACCCTCGTGGTAGCGTCCGTGCATCGAGTTCTCGTCCCGTTCGGTGAAACGGACGAGTTTGGACGGCTACGCGCGCATACAAGTGTCCGTCTTGGGGGTATTTTTTTTAATCATAAAACACATCATTTTAAAATTTGGAACCCGCTTAAAATCCTATTATTTAAATTTCGAATTTTTGGACCCAACCCGGGCGCAATTTGGAAATGTTTCATTTAGCACCAAAATCCCAAATTAATATAATATTCAAACCATATAATATTTCGTTTCTATATATATTCTTAACTGTTAATTTGATATTCAAATCTTTTGTATATTCTTTAAACCTTTGCAAATCTGCCTGAGCCAATCAACGTGGGAATTTTACCCCCGTGGGCCCCTCCATTAACTCCCTCTCTCTCTACCTCTCACATCTCTTTCTCTCTCTCCATCGTTCTATATCTCTCTCTCTCTCTAGCTTTCTCTCTCTAGCTTTCTCTCTCTCCTATATATATTTTTAACTCCATTCTCCTCCAAAATATTTTCCAGAACGCGAGAACCCATCGCGAGAACCTTTGGCCGAACCCTAGCCGCCCCAGCCCCGATGCCGGCGCCGCCGCAGCCCCGACGCCGGCGCCAACGTCACCGTCGCCCTCGCTTCCGCCTCCTCGCCTCAACCAACCCTTTTTTCTCCCCTGCGCACCCTGCACGTCTGCTGCAACCACCTGCAGAACTCCCTGCAGTCGCCTGCTCGCCGGCGGCCCTCGTCGTCGCCACCCGCGCCATCACCAGCACCTTCCTCACCACCTGCGCACTCCAGCACCCCGACCATCTCCTCTCCCTCTCCGTTTTCCTTTCACCGAACTTCCATACCCGAGCCCTAACCCTCACCGCTGCAACCTCCTCGCCGGCGCCTCACCGTCGTCGATCTCATCGCCGTCACACCCTCTGCAACACCAGTAAGCTATCTCTTCTCTTCATCCTTCCTTTCCATCTTCCTGTTCCCCCTTTGGCTGTGCACTAATTCTGGAATTTTGTAGTCGCTGTTCGCCGGAATCCGACCGTGCCGGTGACGTGTCCCGACGATCCAGCAAAGTACTCTGACCCGTGAGGTCCCTTGGTTCGTTGTTTGGGTTCAATCCGTGAACTGTGCGTTCGTCGCGTGTTTTCCCGCCGACGTTACGTTCCGTTTTTCCCGGTTCGCGACCCGCCGAGGCAAGTATCCTATGCTACATGCTATATAATATATTTATATATGTTTTGACACACTAAACCGTAAAACTTAACTTGGTATAGTCGTTTTCCCCATTTTGGTTTCAATATGGCATTATATCATTTTACCGTTAACATAGAATTTACAGTTTGCCAATTTAAACCTAATAATCAAGTATACCTGTTTAATCACATTTTACTGTTTAGTAGATGGTAGCACTTATCCATGTATTTCTATTACATTCGGACATTCGTATTCAAAGGCTTGATATAACTGTATTGCACCGATACCTAAACTATTGCACCGCTAAGGGTGCTCAAACCTGTTAATATAATTAAACGGCTGCATTGTATTACTGCACTCTTATGATGGAATGAAACTGTTATTATTATTTAATTCATTGCTTATTTCCTGTGTGTTAATACCCACGTGTGATTATATATCTGATTGGGAGCACACTCACGATATTGTTTACATCTTGACCTGACATGGCTACACATGTATATATTGATACACCTGACATGGTACCGTATACTGTTGACTTGACCTGATGTACCATGACCCGACCTGTTACCTGATCTCGTGCCTAATGCCAACAAACCTGACATGTAGTCCTCATGGACCGTTCCTGTTGTCTATCTAGACAAACCTGCTTTTACCTGATCCTGTGTTGGCATTAGTTCTAGATTACTGAATACCTGACTCGACATATATAACTTGGGGGTATGGGGAAATCAAAGGTGAAATTTGACTTGTAACTTGACAGTTCACTACCTGTATTGAGTGTACACATTCCTGCTTTGTGCCTAGCGGCATGTCTCGGTTTTAGCCGAGAAT
Source organism: Agapanthus africanus (assembly GCA_030015575.1). NCBI lineage: Eukaryota > Viridiplantae > Streptophyta > Magnoliopsida > Asparagales > Amaryllidaceae > Agapanthus > Agapanthus africanus. Next base: position 80,280,803 of record JASDDO010000026.1, on the reverse strand, counting down.
ATTGTGGCCGTGGTCCCGGGTATGTACGGGATACTATCGAGAGTACACATTCCTGTTTGTGCCTAGCGGCATGTCTCGGCTGCAGCCAAGAATATTGTGGCCGTGGTCCCGGGTATGTACGGGATACTATTGAGTTACATCGACGATTCATCAATTGATTTCAAAGACTTTAGACTAGAAAACCTGATAGAACAGTTTAGTTACCCACTGCACACTACCCTGCACTGCTTGTTTCACATTATTGCTTTATTCATGCTTATTTTGCATTGCCTGTTACATTTTCATATTATATTACTGGTTGACATGACGCGCTGACATCTGGGTTTTGCATGGCCCAGATTCTATACCACTGTTGCAGTCCGGGCAGGAGTACTTCAGCCAGCAGGCTGAGTTGTGAGTCCAGTAGTGGTTAGTTTTATTTCCTGCATTTATTTCCAGATGTGAGCCCGCATTATGGGACATACTTTTCAGTATTGTATTGGATCATTTGCTTCCGCATTTATTTATCATTGACTCTTGTTATTCTGGATTATGGACATGTTTTTAGATAGTTTTATCTTGTTCTTGATATCTCTACGGCCGTAATATGACTGTGGATGGATGCTTCCTACCCACAGGTAGCATGGTTGGCTATGTCACGTGCCCAATCTAGCGTACTCTGGGAAGCGGGGCGTGACATAGCTCCTGGCTCGGATGATGACGTCACTTTGATGGAGGTCTTGAGGAGGTCTTTTCTCACTGCCAAGGCTGACAAGAAGCGCAGAAAGCATGCGGCGAGGGAATGTGAAATCAGCTTGGCCGTGGGTGTAGGTTCAAGCGTCGTTCCATCCGTCACTATTTCTTCCGAAGACGCTCCAGCTGCCCTGTCTACCGTCCATAGACAAATGGTGCGCGCGGCTCGAGAAGAAGCCATAAAGCCATCCCAAGGTAACATAACGCTGAGTCTTTTCTTGGAATTTGATCTTCAAATTCTTATGTACCATATCTTGCAGGGCCAAGTCCTGACGATGAGGCGGCAGGTGAGATGACGGCGACCACAGAGCCCGAAGCGGCTACTCTCTCTCGGGAGTCCGGGACTGTCCAAACTGCCGTTCTTTCCTTCTACGGTTCCCCGCCATCGCCTAGCATTGCGAGTGTCACGACGGCTCTTGTAGAATCAGAGGATGAAGCCACTGGCGCTGAAACCATTCCACTTAAGGTGAGCGAAGAAACCGCAACGCCGAGTGATGCTTCCGTTGCAATTTTGGCTGATGACCCATCAGGTGGGTTTCGGGTCGCTGTTTATTTTCTATTTCGCAATCCTTTTCAGCTTTTTCTAACGGTATTTTATTTGTAGGTGTAGCGAACATTGAGATTGTGTCATCTGAAACACTTGCGGTCGCTGCCATGACTGTTGCTCCCTCGCCTTCTTCTATATCCTCCAAGATGCCGGAAGGTATAAATTTATGATCCATTTAATTGAACTATGACCACCGTCTTTCTTGTACTAACCATGTATCATCGCAACCTTGCAGGAGTTCTCTTTGATCATCTGTATCAAGTGCTGAACCCGCATTTCTCCTTCCAGTCGGAAGTCGCTTTGCCTGCTGGTGCTGGTGAGTATAGTTTTTAACTGACGTCCCTTTTTTTTTTATGAGCGACCTTGTTGTTATTAATTTTAAATTGATTACAGCACTACAAATTGAAGGAGGGGACGAGAGAATCGTCGCGCCACCAGCACTCCCAACTCTGCCCCCGGTCGCAGCCGGTATAGTAGACTCCATTGTTCGTACATTTTATTTATCTCTTGAGCCGACATCTAACTACGATTTGTTTTGCAGCAATAGCTCCGACTCCAGCTCCCTTCGAGTCTCAGATTCCCATGCCGGAAGGGCCTTTTGCTAGATGTCCATCTTCCAAAGGCGCTGTGAACATCCTGCATATGTTGAGTGAATACATCGACGAGCTTGACGTGGAGGTCCCTGCATTCGCTGTAGATTTTGCTGCCGAGGTTAATCTAATGCTGGCGATGCTCGTGAGATTCTATAACGAAGGCGTCGTTGAGTCTTGGGTTAATCACTGCAGGAAGATTGAGGCCTGCCTGCATGAGCATGAGCTCAGGCGTCCTACTCCCGAGGATCTGGTTCTGAACTCCCAGCATGCTGCATGGGTTGAGCAAAGTGCCATTTTCCTTCGCTATTTTGAACAAGAAGCGACCCTCAAGCGAAAGGAACGTGAGGCGAATTCGCTGAGTCTGTCCAACTGCGTGCCCAGGTCGAAGCGAATGTTGCACAGCTGAACTCCATCTTTGAAAACCTTCAACGATGTATTTCTGACGGGCTAGTACTGAGGAAGAAGCTTGACTTTACTGAGCAGGTCGTGCAGAGTCAGGAGGCTGTTCAGTAGGAAATTGATGAGAAACTTTCATCCTGTCTGCAGCAACGGGCCCAAGTCGAAGCGGAGCTAGCCGCGGTGGTTGATCTCAAAAAGGAGCTGAGAGAAGTGCGCGAGCAACTGGTTGATTTATTGAAAACGCCTCCTTCTCAGTAGCTGCCTTTGTATCGATCGTACATTTATAACTTATGAATAACATGTATTATTATTTTTATTCCATTCATTTTCATATGATGTAACTTGTATCCAATTAAATTTATGAATAAAAGACACATTTCTTTTCTATCTTGAGTTATCGCCTTCTTTTCTTTGCTTTGTTGTCATGTGATTTTAGCAAATTTGGCCTGTAGATGATAGATAATAGTTCATCTTGAACTCTTTGTAGGGTAGTGATGGCTTAAGAAACAGGTTCAGATCTGCCGCCTAATATTTTTCAATTTTATGAGCCATGAGGGCCTCATAAAGATTTTTCTCCCTATGAGTCGTGAAGATATCGTAGGTGTATTTTCTCCTTAGGAGTCGTGAGGACTCCTAAGTGCGTTTTCTCTTGAGAGTCGTAAAGATCTCACAAGAGAATTTTCTTTCTTACAGGTCGAGAGGACTCGCAAGTGGTTGATGAGTTGACTTGTTCCTGAGTCAAAGCGTTGCTTCGACGGGGAGGTTGAGAGTTGACTTTCTCCGTTTTCTACGGTGTCGGGATCGACTTTCTCCGTTTTCTACGGTGTCGGGGGTTGACTTTCTCCGTTTTCTACGTTGTCGGGATCGACTTTCTCCGTTTTCTACGGTGTCGGGATCGACTTTCTGCATTTTCTACGATGTCGGGATTGACTTTCTCCGTTTTCTACGGTGTCGGGGGTCGACTTTCTCCGTTTTCTATGGTGTCGAGGATCGACTTTCTCCGTTTTCTACTGTGTCAAAGATCGACTTTCTCCGTTTTCTACGGTGTCAAGGATGACTTTCTCCGTTTTCTACGGTGTCGGGATCGACTTTCTCCATTTTCTACGGTGTCGGGGGTTAACTTTCTCCGTTTTCTACGGTGTCAGGGATCGACTTTCTCCGTTTTCTACAATGTCGGGGATCGACTTTCTCCGTTTTCTACGGGGTCGAGGATCGACTTTCTCCATTTTCTACGGTGTCGAGGATCGACTTTCTCCATTTTCTACGGTGTCGGGGATCGACTTTCTCCGTTTTCTACGGTGTCGGGGATCGACTTTCTCCGTTTTCTATGGTGTCGGGGATCGACTTTCTCCGTTTTCTATGATGTCGGGATTGACATTCCCCGTTTTCTACGGTGTCGGGGGTGGACTTTCTCCGTTTTCTACGGTGTCGGGGATCGACTTTCTCCGTTTTCTACGGTGTCGGGATCGACTTTCTCCGTTTTCTACGGTGTCGGGGGTTGACTTTCTCCGTTTTCAACGGTGTCGGGATCGACTTTCTCCGTTTTCTACGGTGTCGGGATCGACTTTCTCCGTTTTCTATGGTGTCGGGGGTGACTTTCTCCGTTTTCTACGGTGTCGGGATCGACTTTATCCGTTTTCTACGGTGTCGGGGATCGACTTTCTCTGTTTTCTACTGTGCCGGGGATCGACTTTCTCCATTTTCTACGGTGTTGGGGATCGACTTTCTCCATTTTCTACGGTGTCGGGGACGACTTTCTCCGTTTTCTACGGTGTCGGATCGACTTTCTCCGTTTTCTACGGTGTCGAGATCGACTTTCTCCGTTTTCTATGGTATCAGGGTCGACTTTCTCCGTTTTCTACGGTATCAGGGTCGAGTTTCTCCGTTTTCTACGGTGTCGGGATCGACTTTCTCCGTTTTCTACGGTGTCGGGATCGACTTTCTCCGTTTTCTACGGTGTCGAGGATCGACTTTCTCCGTTTACTATGGTGTCGGGGTTCTTTCTCCATTTACTACAGTGTCGGGATCGACTTTCTCCGTTTCCTACGGTGTCGGGATCGACTTTCTCCGTTTCCTACGGTGTCGGGATCGACTTTCTCCGGTTTCTACGGTGTCGGGGATCGACTTTCTCCGTTTTCTACGGTGTCGAGGTTGACTTCAGGTTGTCTGTGAACCGTGGAGTCTTGGAACTAGGGACTTTGTCGTGGCTCCGATTGGTGGTGTCGCGTCCGTGTCCTGCTGGCATGAGGAGGAACGCCGTTGCGGGTCTTCTGGGATGCAGATATTGCCGCTGAAACTTAACTCTTCCTTTTGACAGAGTTTGTTGGGACATGTGGTTCCCTTTCGTTTATGCCCATGGATTGTATACAGGGGTCAGTATGGACTCGCTTGTAGGGCAAAAGGTTTCATTCTTTCATTTTTTATATTTCTTCCCGCGATGCTCTATCATTTCATCTTTTTACATCGCGAAAGTCGCGAGTGCCCAATCATTTCAGCTATTTTTCGTGGTGCCCAATCATTTCGACTATTTTTTCTTTTTACCCGCTACTTTTTATTGTGAGTTGCCCAATCATTTTGGCTGTTTTTGTATGTATATATTTTACTTGCTGATCTTGTTGCAAGTTGCCCTATCATTTCGGCTATTTCATATGCATTTATGGCTCACTGATTTCTTGCTGCGAGCATGGGACTTGGGATCTGATATCGATTTAGGCATCGATATCTCTACAACTGGGATATTGCCAGGAGCGAATCATCATTTGCCTTTGTCGGTTTGATCAAAGGTGGCTTAATAGACCGGGTTAAGATCCTGTCGGCTAAGGCTTTTGACTTCATGAGCCATAAGGGTTTCATAAAAGTATTTCTCCCTACGAGTCGTAAGGTTCTCATAGGTGTACGTTCTCCTTAAAAGTCGTGAGGACTTCTAAGTGGTGTTCTCTCTTATAAGTCGTAAGGATCTCATAAGAGCATTTTCTCCTTATAAGTCGAGAGGACTTACAAGTGTTATTCACCAAGCGGGAAAATTTCACGCCATTGGTGGAAACTTGGTGGGGGAGACGTTTATTTATGCCCGTGGATTGTATACAAGGGTCAATATTGAACCGCTTGTAGGGCAATATTGGGGTGTATGACGGCTTAAGAACAGGTTTAGATCCCTGTAACTTAAGGCTTTTGAATCCTATGAGCCGTAAGGGTCTCATAAGGGAATTCTCCTTACGAATCGTGAGGATCTCATAAGTGTAACTTCTCCTTAGGAATCGTAGGGATCCCTAAGTGTGTTGCTCCCTTGTGAGTCGTAAGGATCTCACGCAGGTATTTTCTCCTTACAAGGTCGAGAGGACCTTGCAAGTGTCTTTTAACGAGATTGCGCCCTTTCGGGTTTTCACAAACTCGCCGGTAGCCCTGCTGTTTTTACTCACGGAGCCCTTTCAGATTTTCATCCGTGCCCGTTTTGCTTATGGACGTACCGTTTTTTTTACTCGCTATTTTTTATTGCGAGTTGCCTAATCATTTCGGTTATTTTTTTATGCATATATTTTACTCGCTGATTTTTATTGCGATTGCCTAAACATTTCGGCTTTTTCATATGCATTTTTTTTCGAGTATGGAACTCAAGGTCTGATACTAATCTTGCATCAGTATCGCTGCGACTGGATTATTGCCAGGAGCGAATCATCATTTGCCATGAAAGGACTTTGTAATTTGATACCGATTTAAGCATCAGTATCGCTACTACTGGAATATTGCCATGAGTGAATCATCATCTGCCTCTGTCGATTCGAACAAAGGTGGCTTAGCAAACAGTGTTAAGATCCTGTTGACTAAGGATTTTAACTTCATGAGCCGTAAGGGTCTCATAAAGATGTTTCTTCTTACGAGTTGTGAGGATCTCATAAGTGCGTTTTCCCCATATACCGTGAGGATCCTTAAGTGTATGGTCTCTTATAAGTCATAAGGATCTTACCAGAGTGTTTTCTCCTTATAAGTCGAGAGGACTTACAAGTGTCGTTCACCACATGAGGACATCTGTGCCGTTGGTGGGACTCGGCAAGGAAATGGTTATTTGTGCCCGTGGATTGTATACAAGGGTCAGTATTGAACCGCTTGTAGGGAAATCTGGGAAAGGTAATGGCTTAAGAACAGGTTCAGATCCCTGTAGCTTAAGGCTTTTGAATCTTATGAGCCGTGAGGGTCTCATAAGAGGATTCTCCTTACGAGTCATGAGGATCTCGTAAGTGTAATTTCTCTTTAGGAATCGTGGGGATCCCTAAGTGTGTTGCTCCTTTGTGAGTTGTAAGGATCTCACGCTGGTAGTTTTCTCCTTACAAGGTCGAGAGGACCTTGCAAGTGTCTTTTAACAAGATTGCTCCCTTTTGGGTTTTCACAAACTCGCCGGTAGCCCTGCTATTTTTACTCACGGAGCCCTTTCGGGTTTTCATCCGTGCCCATTTTGTTATGGACGTACCTTTTTTTGTGTCAGCCTTAGGATGCTGCGGTTCATAGTAGTTTACAGACATTTCGATCAGGCGTAGTATTTTTTTCAAGAACCGACCGTTTATTGGCCTAAAGGGTCTTTCGCCATGCATATTCATGAGCAAGTAAGCCCCACCTTGGTAAACCTTGTCTATGATATACGGGCCCTCATAGTTTAGCTCGAATTTCCCCTGTTTGGCACGATTAGGGATCATAGGTCTTTTTACGACATGCACGAGTTCGCCTTGGCGGAATGTTCTCGGCCTAGTCAATCTTTCGTACGAGCGCGTCATCCTTACTTTGTAAGCCTCCAGGTTCTGCTGCGCCATGAGCCGGGTTTCGTCAAGGGCGTCGAGCTCCTCCAGGCGCAGATGAGCATTTTCTTCGTCCGTTAGCTCATAATGAACTGCCACTCGTAGAGAGGGTGGCTCTATCTCCAAAGAGAGTACTGCTTCAGCGTCGAATACCAATGTATACGGCGTTGTGTTTGTGGCTGTTTTGAACGTAGTTCGATACGCCCAGAGAGCTTCATGCAATCTCTCGTGTCAGTCCTTTTTGTTTTTGGACACCGTCTTCTTTATGATCTTCGTCAAGGTCTTGATGAAAGCCTCAGCCAAACCGTTAGCTCGGGGATTATAGACCGAAGAGTATTTCCAATCTATGTTATACTGTTGTGCGAAACGGCTGATTTTGCGACCTCAGTAGGTCGGCCCGTTATCGGAGATAATTCGTCGCGGAGTGCCGAACCGATAGATGACGTGTGTCTTGAAGAAATGGAGAATATTCTCTGTCTTCACTTCTCTTAGCGGTACTGCTTCTGCCCACTTAAAGAAGTAATCGATTGTCGCTAATATGAACCGATGTCCTCTGGACGATGCTGGTTCGATGGGCCCGATTATGTCAGTTCCCCATATTTTGAACGGCCAGCTAGCCACCGTTGGGTGTAGCGGATTCGGATGCTGGTGGATGAAATCCCCATCAATCTGGCACGAATGGCACTGCTTCGTGTATGCAAGGCAGTCTTGAATCATCGTGGGCTAATAGTAGCACATCCTTTTGATCTTCAGCTTCATCTTCGGCCCGGCTTGATGAAAACCGCAGAGTCCGTCGTGAGTTTCTTGGACGACTTTCTTTGTTTCTTCCGGTCCCAGGCATCTTAGCCACAGAGAGTCAAACGACCTCTTATACAGCGTATCATTGACGAAGGCGAAAGACAGAGCTCGTTTCATGAGCTGATGTCTTGAGGACGCATCTTCAGGTGTTCGACGGGATTTGAAGTAGTCTATAAAGACTTCTCTCCAATCCTTAGCCTTTTCCTGGTCTTTTATTTTTAGGGCCATTTGCTTGGTCGCTCCCTTTTCTTCGAACGGCTCCGGAGATATTTCTGCCGGTGCAAGAACCCGACGGCTTTGTACCACGATCCTTACGTCATCGAGGTTTTCGTCAGCCAGTTCTTTAGCGAGTTTGGCTAACGCATCTGCTTTGCTATTCTCCACTCGCGGTATGCTTTCCAGGGCGTATGAAGGGATTTGAATCAGTAATTGTTGTACTCTCTCACCGTACTTTACCAACTCTGGTTTGCGCGTTTGATAGACACCATTTACTTGACTAACGACCAACTGGGAGTCTCCGTATATGATGAGGTTTTCGATTCCCATGTCGACAGCGATCTTAAGTCCTGCTATCAAAGCTTCATATTCGTCTTCATTGTTCGTCCTCGGCTCTATTAAGGAGAAGGCAAAGCGCATTATCCCTCCTTGTGGAGTCACGAAGATGATGCCTAAATTTGATTATAGGGGAGTTGTGCTTTCGCTTCTTCATGGAAGATGCTCCGTCGAAATAGAGTTCCCATCGGGTATCATTCTCTTTTCTCCCCCCGACGATCGTGTCAAACGTGTGCTCATCTGGCAGTTCACAATTTAGGGGTGAATCGGCAGGTATCGAATGCTCAGCGAGGAAGTCGGCGATGGCCTGGCCTTTCACTGCCTTGAGGGGATGATAAGTTATCGAGAAATCCATCAAGAGGAAGGCCCATTTAGCGAGCCACCATGTTAGTATGACTCTTGACATCAAATATTTGAGAGGATCCATTTTTGATATGAGGTGGACCTCATGCGCCAATGCGTAGTGTCTGAGCTTCGTTATCGCGAAGATTAACGCCAGGCAGTGTTTTTCGATGGGGGAGTAGTTGTTTTCTGCCCCTAAGAGAACTCGACTCAAATAGTAGAGGGCTCTCTCTTTCCCATGGTCGTTTTCTTGTGCTCATAGCGCGCCTAAAGAACCTTCAAGGGCTGTTGTAACCAGGATGAGAGGCTTTTCCTTGACCGGAGCGGTCAGCACCGGCGAATTCTGCAGGTATTGCTTGATTTCGTCCAGTGCACTTTGGCATTTGCGATCCCAAACGGAAGGGGTTCCCTTCTTCATTAGATAGTTATAGGGACAGCATTTGCCGGAGAGATTAACTTGGAGTTTGACAACTGTTTATGCATCAGTATCGCTACAACTGGATATTATCAGGAGTGAATCATCATTTACCCATATCGATTTGGACAAAGAAGGCTTAGTAAACAGGGTCAGGATCCTGTCGACTAAGTCTTTTGACTTTACGAACCGTAAGGGTCTCATAAAGGGTTTTCTCCCTACGAGTTGTGTGGATCTCATAGGTGTATTTTCTCCTTAGAAGTCGTGATGACTCCTAAGTGGTGTTTTCTCCTATAAGTCGTAAGGATCTCATAAGAGTGTTTTCTTCTTATAAGTCGAGAGGGCCTACAAGTGTTATTCACCATATGGGGACATTTCTTGCCATTTATAGAACTTGGCAAAGAAATATTTATTCGTGTCCATAGATTGTATACAAGGGTCAATATGGACCGCCTGTAGGGCAATTTGAGAGATATGATGGCTTAAGAACAGGTCTAGATCCCTGTAACTTAAGGCTTTTGAATCGTATGAGCTGTGAGGGTCTCACAGGGGGGATTCTCGTCACGAGTCATGAGGATCTCGTAAGTGTATTTATTTTAACGAAGTTGCGCCCTCTCGGGTTTTCACAAGCTCGCCGGCAGTCCCGCTGTTCTTACTCACGGCGCCCTTTCGGGTTTTCATCCGTGCCCATCTTGCTTGCGGACATACCATTTTTTTAATGAGATTGCTCCCTTCCGGGTTTTCAAAAGCTCGCCGGCAGTCCTGCTGTTTTTACTTACGGTGCCCTTTCGGGTTTTCATCTGTGCCCATTTTGCTTGTAGACATACCATTTTTTTTGGTCGGGGTATTCCACTAGATTGTGGGACCTGTTTGTAGGCCCTTTAATATCCTTCCTGTCTTTTGAGAAGAAAGGACTATCCCACATATGGATTCTTTCTCCAGTGAGGAATATGCCCCCTGTGTATATCTCGGGGGGAACGAGTATCCACGCCGTCGCTATTTTGGCGACAAGTTGCTTCAAAGCCGCTTATTTTTGTTGAGCGTAGGCGACAAACGCCATCTTTCATCTGCTTTTCACTCGTCATCATTGGTTGAGAAAGAGTCTTGACCCATTTGATCCAATCGAGCCATTTTATCCATGAGTTCTTGAAAGGTCATCGGCTTGAAGAGGGCCATATACGGGGACGCCTTTGAATTTGGGTAAAGGGAGGCTATGAGCATTCCCATGGATGCAACTTCGTCGATGTGTTGCTTGTATTTGACCAGAGATTTCGCCATCGGGTAACACATTGAACCCAAGTCTCATTCGGTCTAACCCTTTCGTTGACCAGCGCTGTCACGGTAGTGCGTTTATTCACACTAGCGAATCTTTGATAGGAGGGCATCTCCATTTCGTCGAAGGTATTCATGGATTCATTCAGGAGTTCCGCATACCATTCGAAGGCAATGCCCGGCAGACAACTGATAAACTGTCAGAGGAGAAGTATATCAGTATCGCCGCACATGGATTCAAATCGCGCAATGTGCCGACGAGAATTCTCAGTTCCTTTGTACATGTGGAACGTTGGAAGTGTGTACTCTGATGAGTACTGTATTTGATTGTGCCATGTCGGATACGGTTGACCAATCTTGATTGATCTATTTGCGGCTTCACTGGCGTAGTGTGCTTTGATTTACTGAGAGATATATTCGTTCAGCTTTGCTTTTAGAATCATTCCCCCCTCAGCCATTGGTGAGGTTTGCAGAGGATTTGAAATATCATCCTTATTTTTAAAATCAACTACCGGCGGTTCATTTGTCAGTGGTCCCGATTGAACCATCATTCCAGCCATATTCTGAATCAGAAGGGCCATCTGGTTCATTTTAGTGGACATTTCTGCCGCTTCTGTATCTCCATTTTTCAAAGAGCGCTTTAGGAAATCAATATTTGACTCCTTCTCTATTCTTTCTTTGGGTGCGTCCTCAGGATTTTCCTTAGGCGATAGATTAGCGTTTGCTGCCGCCTGAGCGAGCATTTTCTACAGCTTCTCACGTTGCAGTTGAACTTTTGTCAGGGACCGAATTTGAGGTCGGTGACTAGTAGAAGCTCGAACTTCGTCTTTGGAATTCACCACATATACTATGTGGACTACCATGCCCCCAGGCTTGGGGTGTTTAGAGTTTTGCCCTTTGGAGTTTACTTTGGGAACTTGAGCTTTATTTGGCCTCTCTTTTTTGTGAAAAGCCACTTTAGTTTTGGGAGGAACCGCTGTATTAGTATCTGTCTCGGGATGAGTTCCCTTCACCTGCTTCCACACCTTATATATAGATTAGGAAAGTTGTTTTAGAGAGCAAACTGGTTTCTGCTCTCGTGGGATCCCCATGGGCAGCAAAGATTCCTTCAATATTGCGGTGGGAGAATTTTGTCTGACCTTTCGCAACAGTTTGAAGCCGTTCTCGGTTGGAACAACAACATTCACCACTGGGGTTGAAACAGGACCATACGGAGAACTTCCCCCAGCTCATTCTGTATTATGCCTATATCGACATTGACCGTTTCTTACGACAGGGATTTGATTAGCCTCAGGATTTTTCTGAGCCTTCCCCCTGTTTCCTTTGAGGTTTTGAATATTCTGCCCCCTGCATCGACCTTGGTCCTTGGCAGGTGCCGGTTGTTTGAGGACTAATTCCGTCGGCAAAGATGCAGCTTGGGGAGTCAGCTTGTGGACGACAGACTTCTTCTATGCTTCCTCCCTCGGCGTTGAGGCACCAAGGATAGGAGGTGGGAGTATCGACCTAAATCGAAGCCCGTTAATTTCTTGAAGAGACGGATTGCAGAGATTTGAGGCTGCAAGTGAGCCATACTTGACTCCACTAGATATGACAGAGCCTGAGTTGCTAGGGTAGAATCAAACGCTACTCTTCATAGAGACGAAACACCGGCTTCAGTATCCCATCACTCAAGAGCAACCACAAACATATATACCGTGATTATTTGATCGCAGAAAAACACGACATACGAAGTGTGGAGTGAAAAGAGGAAAAAGGTCCCACCAGGCGTGCCAGAATCTGTTCACCGCCGAAAAATGGGAAGACAAACGTTTAGCCTGAATTTGGGGGAAGATGCTATTTGGTTTTATCCGTCCACCTCTCCAAAGATGCCAAGTTGATTTATGGCACCATTTATCGAAGGTTTATACGGATGCGGCCGATGTAGCAGACTTCGTCAGATTCCCCGTCATTGTGAGGGGTTTTTGATTGTGGGGACACTCTTCCTTGCAGGCGCAAGCCCCTGCAGTTAATTATGCTACCGCATCGCGGTAACAACTTTCGCCTTCTCCAGATGGTCACTTCGTGTCGTGTGTTTTTTTTTTTTGGTTGCCCGTGGATTGTATACGGAGACTAATTTATGTTGTCACCCGTAGGGTATGGATTAGTCCAAATCCGTATTTTCTTAGATTTGTTTTCGGGTTGGGTTTAAGGATCGTTAATCTCATTTGAGACTAAGATCAACTTAAACGTTTGTTAAGGATACGTTAACCTAATTTTAGACTAAGATCTACTTTACAAGATCATTTAGATCCAACAAAAGAGAATTTGGACTCTATTGTTTTAGTTTCGGGACATTGCGGTCCATTGGGTTTAAGGACATCATAGTCCAGTTTAAAGACGTCACAGTCTATAAACTTTAAAGACATCATAGTCTATGAGTTTAAGGACCTCACGGTCCATAAATTTTAAGGACATCATAGTGCATGAGTTTTAGGACCCCACAGTCCTTAAAGTTTAAGGACATCTTAGTCCAGTTTAAAGACGTCATAGTCTATGTGGTTTTGGTTCAACCGTTTGGGGATGTACCAAAAGTTATTGGTTATTGGGACCCTCCGTCTCTCTGAAGATGTTGAAGAATTACAACGATATATATCAGAGGTACGAAGAGATGTACCCTTGAACCAATGTTGGTTGGGAGATCTATAGTCAAGTTTGGGACTAAGATCAGTTAAAAAGATTTATGAGCATATGGGCTCAATTAATCTAAATGAGGGATCTGTGGCCAACTTGGGCTCGGCCCACTCAGCTAAAATGTTGAACATTTAACAATGCTGAGTATTGGTTTGGGTTCTGACAATCTTTTTGTCTTTTATTGAGTATTGAACACTTATTATAGCTCTGGGGCTTTATTTAAAGAACAGTTTATGTTCCCTCAGCGCACATGTGAGGAGCACATGGTGCGCTTGGCGCTAAGCGCCAGATTTAGAGCGCTAAGGCGCTTTCTGTGAAAGAGCGCACACATGAGAAGCACGTGGTGCGCTTGGCGCTGAACGCCAGTAAATGAGTGCAGAGCGCTCCTTGTGAAATAGTACGCACGTGAGGAGCACGTGATGCGCTTGGCGCTGAGCGCCAGTAAATGAGTGCAGAACGCTCCTTGTGAAATAGCGCACACGTGAGGATCACGTGGTGCGCTTAGCGCTGAGCGCCAACCTTGAAGCGCTTGGCACTTCTTTTAAAATAGCGCTTGGAGCGCTGCGGTGCTGTGCGCCAGTCTTGGAGCGCTGCGGCGCTGTGCGCCAGTCTTGGAGCGCTGAGGCACTTTTTTAAATTGGAGCGCTATGAGCGCTGCGGCGCTGTGCGCCAGTCTTGGAGCGCTAAGGCGCTTCTTTTTAATTTGGAGCGCTATGAGCGCTGCGGCGCTGTGCGCCAGTCTTGGAGCGCTAAGGCGCTTCTTTTTAATTTGGAGCGCTAAGGCACTTTTTAGGCAACTTTGATCAGTTCTGCACTCTGAGAATTAAATTCTCGTTTATAAGAGACTTTGTCTTATGGGTCTAAGAACAAAGTTCTTATTTTTATAGTAGATGTTACAATCTCTTATTTTTTTTTGTGAAAGGCTTTGCCTTTATGGATCTGTGATCTGAAAAGAATTGAATTCTTCTTCCCCCTTTTTTATGATGAGATGCTATGATCTCTTTTGTGAAAGACGTCTGTCTTATAGATCTATGATCTAAAAAAAGAACTATGTTCTTCTTCTCTTATGAGATGATTTTATCTCTCTGTTTTATTTATCTTGAAGAAATTTTTCTTCTTCCGAGAGCTTGCTCTTCTCTTTGAAATTTCTCAAAGTTTTATGGGGGGTTCCTCTATGCAAGACTTGAAGTTTTTGGTCCTTTATATAGGGGAGGCTGATTTGTTGAATCGGTTGAAGAGATCTTTTCTCTAATTGATTTGGGAATATTTCCCACTGTTTGATTTTAGATCCAAGGGCTTCTGTTTTACAGAAAGCAATTTTCTTGTTTTTAACAAGATTGGGAAAATCTTTTCCCATACAGAATTTATTCTGTATCTTGGTGATTTTTAATCACCATTGGATTTTTTATCAAACGGTGCTCTAATTTTCAGAGGTAATTTGATGATTTTTAGTCATCTTTGTTGGATCTTTGACCCAAGGGTGGGGAACATTTAGTTTCAGTGCTAGCGCTCTCATGCTTTGTACGTGAGCGCTGCATCAGCGCTTACGATGCCAGCGCTCTCGTGCTTTGCACGTGAGCGCTGCATCAGAGTCTTTGACTCTTAGCGCGGGCGCATTTAGCGCGAGCGCTTTTATGAAGCGCTGCTTGATTTCAAATTTCAAAATTTGAACAGAGCTTTGCTCTGATTGGGGGAAACAATCTTGAGGCAGCTTTTCGGTTTCTTCCCGAGCCATGCGCACAACCTGTCTATGGGCGGTGTTCATATCATAATTTTGCATTATTATATTCCGCATTCTTAGTCATTTTACAAATAAACAGGTGCTTTTGATCCATGTCTGCTACATAGTTGCAGGTTACAGGTTCTCGGAACAAAAACAGTGAAAACGATGAAAAGACGATATAAAAGTGAGACTACGGCCAACAAATGGAAAGATCTTGATCATGCCTACAGTTTGAAGACTAAACGAAGATTAATGGACGATTTCACAAAGAATAAAGATAGCGCAAGGTTCAAGACTTCGACACGAAGCAAGCGATAAAAGTCCAATACATTATTCACTGTGGAAATCTGGAAGAGAACCAGAAGATATTCTGAAGAAAAAGGTGAAGAAAACATATGTTAAAAGTAACCTGAAGAAACAGAAGAAATTTCAGCCAGCAAGCCTACAATATGGCCGCGGAACCGCGGCCAAACCAAGCTCTTGTTCGCGGATCCGCGGCCATGTGTCGCCCGTGTTGGTGGAAAAATCCTGTGCTCGTTGGCGGTGCGTTGACTAGTTCTTTTCTTAGGGGGTAAACTTGTAATTGCAGATATGACGCGATTGTAACCCTAGGGTTTCTATGTTCTATAAATAGAAACCCTAAAACCTGTTTTAGGTTATGCCTCTTTTTATTTCAACTATTTAGAATTTAATTCCTGTGTAAATGTTTGGAGAGAGCCATCAATAAAGTAAGTAATTTTATTTCATTGCCTTAGTTAATTTATATTCTGCCTTACTATAATTTTATTATCTGCCCTACTTAGATAGTTAGAAATGTTTTTCAATTCCCTAATGAGTGAGTAGTCTCCTCGCTTGTTAGGGTTAGATTTAGGGAAGGCTTGAGAGATGAAAATCTCTCACCCCTTTCTTGCCCATCACATATAATTAATAGGACTCCATGCATACATACACATACTGTTCCCTACGGCACCTTACCCCACGAGGTAACGGTGATACCGTAGTATAAACGACCGGTTGCGTATGTTTTCCATGTAGGTTAGGGTAAGAATTAAGAAATGAAGGACTAGAACCTAGAGAAAGAAACATCGTTTCTTCCCGATGGTACTAATCCCCTTTATTAATTGTTACCATAACACCTAAAGAGATCTAAATTAGGGCATTGAAAGCGGTGAGGAAATCTTCAATTTCCAAACTTAACCTAAACCTAACCCTATCAAGATTCTAGTCTTAAGTATAAATCAGTTTAGTTTTTAGCGATAATCCATTCACACCGTTTGGAATTAACTCGTTAGACCAAATTAGGAAATACACAACATCCCTGTGGACCGACCCGTACTCACCGGTTAGCTACCAAGCGACGTCGTTCTTGATTGCGGTAATAAATATTCTTTGATCAATCAAATGGCGCCGTTGCCGGGGATGGCGTAGTATTTTCTTTTTGCAATTTCGGGTTAATATAAAATCATAAAACTCATAAAAACTGAAAAATTAAAAAATATAATTTTTTTTTATCATCTTGTTATTTTGTGAAGGGTATTTTCTTTTGAATTATGCAGGATCGACGAACGAATTCAGATCTGGAAAAATCCAGAGATCGAAACAGAAAACAACAAATCTGAACAACAGAGGAGTACCACAACAGAGCAACAGAAGAAGTTTGGGGATCTTAACCGTAAGAGTGACCGCGTAACCGCCGCAACTAGGCGCTTTCTGCCGCGCATCCGCGACGGGAAGGTGACGTCATCATCTGAAATTTCCTCTGTAAGTTTCTTTCTCCTTCTCTGAACCCCCCAATATCTCCTCTGTAAAATTTGCCTGCTGGATTCTTTGCGCCAAAAATTTCTCCCCTTCTCCAATAATTGATCTTGTGCAGGATTTTTTGCGCCGCGCTAAAAAAAAAATTGTTTGCAAGTGATTGTGTTTACTGTTTTGCATATTTAAATTGGCTTTAGGGGGCTTGAACACCAATCTAGATTGGGTGGGGATTTCATCACCCTTCCCAGGACCCAAAAAATCACATAAGACATATTGCATTGACTATCAATTAATTAAAAAAGATTAGACTCAGCCCTAAGGACTTCGCGCTCAATAGGACAAAGGAATAGTTGTAGGCATCGACCGTTGATCCTGCCCTGACTTTGTGGTGCCTAGGCTAGACAGGTAGTGAAAGGTAACTTTAAAAGACCCGTCTCACGGTGATTCATGAGCGGATCCCTCCTTTCTCTACTTGTGCTTACCTGGCCACAATTGGCGGTGAAGAGGCGGTTTGAGGTCCTACTTCTTGCCCTTTGGAACAGTTAGGAGCTGTCTAGCTGACCTAGGTGACTTTAGATCTAGGCTTGATTGTGCATTTGTGGTTAATTGAAAGTGTGTCTAAGCCTTTTATAGAAAAATCTTTTTTGCAAAAAGCTCCACATAAAAAAAAACACAAAAAGAAAAAGGAAATTTTTTTTTTACAAAAACTTGCAACTTGTCGCTAAGAAATCCTTGCACCCCACTTGCACCCACATTTTTTTTCTTCTCCTTCTTACATCATGGGTACCCCACCTTACAAAACTCTTGCCGAACTTTGGTACCCTCATCCAAACATTGCTTCTTACGCGAATTGTTTTGGTCGAATTACGGACGACCCATCCATGCCCAAAATTTCTTTGAAAGATCGAATAGAAGAGTTTAGGAGAAACAGTTCGACTCTGCAATCCACTTTGTATCAACCATTTCAACCTTCACCACCCTCGTACGTTGATACTCCTTTTTCGAGTCCTGTTGTAACTCCGAAACACATGTCTATAGCTGAACATATTGAACAATCTCGTGACCGATCTTTCACTCCTTTCAACACTTCCAGCTCTTGGGATCAACAAGTCCAGTCACATTTTTATCCAAATGTTGATCCTACTCCTATCAACCATTCAATTCCTACCAGTCCTACCCGATTTTTGCACCTTCCCTAGACATTGCTTCTACACAACCATTTGGGAGTTTCATGTATCTAAACAACTTTGAATATTTTACTGAAACCCCTTCACAACCCATGTCTAATCTAGAACAGTCGTTGGAAGCTTATATTGTAGCGACAAACAAACAGATGAGGAATTTGGATGCGTCCATTGCCGCCCTTATGCAACCTAGTGACTCGGTAGCTAGTTTCCAACTAGTTCCAAAAATTCCAATGTATGATGAGGCGGTTGGACAGAGTGAGAATTTGAGTGGTGAGAGTGAGCTATACACACTTCCAAATCAAACCAACCCATACCCAATTGAATCCCACAACTCCGGTTTTCAATCAAGTGTCCCAAATGATTCACCAGTTGAAGATAAAACGTGTAATGAGTTGTGCGACTTTGTAGTGTTTGATTTACCTAATTGTGAAGAGCCCTTTTCGAGTGAAACCATCACCAATCCTTTTGACCTCTACACCTCCACTCTAGAACCTAAATTGATTGATATCCATGCTTTTGATGAGGTGTTTGAGAAAATTAATTTTCACTTGATTGAGGATATTGACGCCGGGAATATTTTGGATGATGAACCCGTAGATTTGACTGAAATTTTATCTCCAATTCATCATCCCGAGTCATTAAATGTTTCTCCCGAACTGCATATGCGTCTTGATTTTGATGATAATTGCATGGATGAGATGACTTTTGAGGAGAATTATGAGGATAGTATTGAGGAGAGTATTGAGGATAGTATTGAGGATGAACCAGTTTTGTTTGATGTGTCGGATTTTCCAATTCATCCTCCTGAACCTTTAACTGTTATACTTCCTAAATCACCCCCCTCATCCTTACAATCGTTCCGACCACGCAAAAGATCACGCAGGAGGGCTGTGAGCTTGAAAAATTTCTGTTTGATCACAGCAGTTTTGACGCCACTAGTGCGTTCCTCTTTGAATCTGACACAGTTCTCACTGCTGATAACGATTACGAGTATTTCACTTTTGCGGACGATTTTGAAGACTCACCGCCCGAGTTTGAGTGCTTTGAATTTTCAGATGAGTTAGTTGAACCATCAGACTCGGTTGCTTACAGTCATTTCGAACCATTGATGGAATCCTTCGAGTTCAAGACAGTTTACTTAGGTGAGAATAAGACTATCCCTAAATCACTCCCCTTCGTCCTTTCCATCGTTACGACCGCGCAAGAATCCGTCGCGCTTCCATTTTCAATGGATGGTTTACCAAGTTCAATGTACCCATGTTTTCTAGCGAATCTTGAGAGATTTGACCCCAATTCTTAATGGGTTGATAAATTAGCACAATCCTTTTTAACACATCGGTCATCACAATTTGCGCTAATTTATTCACTCGATTTACACCCTCAAGTTCGTACTACACTTCTTTCTCTTTTCCGCCATTCTTCTCCTCCACCGAGACCATATTCCACCCTTCTTCCCATACGGTCTCGTATGTTTCTCAACTCCTTTCTCTACACTCCATTCTTCCACCAACCCTACCATTATAACGATAAAATTTTTGAATGGTTGGTGCTAACCTTTGGCCTGTGTAAGGCCTTGTATAGTTTGATTTTTTCTCCTCTCTAACTCTGAACTTTAACGCTTAATCAGTGGAAACACTGTTTCACTTAAGTTTGGGGGGGCCTTTTTGTGTGTGTGTGTGTGTGTGTATATATATATATTTTTAACAATAAAAAATATAAATAAAATAAAATAAACAGGGAAGTGCCGATATTTTTGACCCTCTTGGTGTAGCATGACAGTGAGGACACTGTCAAGGTTAAGTTTGGGGGTATGCTTGGTAAGCTTTCTTCCTTCGCATTCATATGTACATTTTTGCATTTGCATACTTATTTTAAAACCCATAAAAATTGAAAATTTTCAAAAATTATAAAAATTAAAACATTCAATTTTGGCCATAATTGACTTGAGTTTGACAAATAGGTTAACTAGTTAGGAACAACTAGACCTTAGACTTAGTAAATTAAAAACCCTAAAAATAACCTTTCTTAAAATTTAACGGTAAAAAGTATATGTCATTGTAGTTTATTTAGAAATAGGCAAATTTCGAGTTGACTTCTTGGGCTAAGTTAAAACAAAGGAAAAGTATTTATATTTTTATTAAAGTATAAGTTTGAAAAATAATTCCTAAGTTTAAGTCTAGATTCTGAAAATATATACCCTACAAATTGCACAAACACGAAGCTTGAAACTTAGAATAGTAGAAGAGACCTTGAAATGCTCTTGTCTAAAGTCCTTAGTATGAAAGAAAATAAAATAAAAATACAAGTGTGAATAAAGAGATAATAAAAAAATGAACACTGGTTTTTGTAATTACTTAAGGCTGCATTAATAGAAAAAATATTTAGCGAGGGTGCTTCATCACCTAATGCCTTAGACCAACTGGTTTGGGAGTCACTACTAAAGCCTTAGGTGTTACAAGACTAGGAATTACGCTTTAATATGCAAACACATTTTGTAATCGGTCATTGGTAGAAATATTAACGGTCGCATGAAGAATGTGTGAGCAATTTCATCTAAAAATTCACCAATTGAAAAGTACTTTGGACGATAAACAAGAGTATAATAGCTTGATTTGAATTTCCAAGTGTAGGGGTGATATATACACACACGTAGGGGTATGTGATTAGGGTTTAGATAAGAGATAGGAATGAAAAATAGGACTTATATCTTTAGTAGAGATGATAAAAATTCCTAAGTTAAGATGGAACCTTAGAAGGAAAACTTAAAAGATGCCAAAAGCTAAGTAAATTCACAAGAATATATATAATCTTAAGTTAAATGATAAGGAAGCGTGAAAAATACGGGTGGATAATTTCTAAGTCGAAGATAAAGAAAGGGACAAAGGCACAGTGAACGGAATTTTACCAAGGCCCAAAGAAACGCGGAGCACCTCTTCCTCTTCAAATGTTTTGAGGGAAGCTAGGAGAGCCTTTTCGGCAGAGATACCTGTTGAAGAAGAAAGCGTCAGTAGAATCATTATAAAAGAAGATAACCGTGGAAGAATGTAACTAAAGTATACTTGACTTCGCGATAGTGATTAGTGCCGCTTCATCGCTAGCCAGTCGCTCGGATGCCACAAGGGCAGCCTGGAGATCAGTATCATCTGTAGGCGCGATGAATAGACCTTCATTGGTCCCGTACTCACACAAGCCTTCGCTATAAGGAGCATGTGGCTCCTGGCCAAATATGACGTTGGCAGAAAACAACGACTTCTTCTTCTTTTGCGAGCGAGCGCCGGCAGCCGATGACAGGAACTTGCGGTTGGCGGGTAATTTCGGGCGACGAGTCACGATATCCATACCCACGCCAGACTCCAGGGACGCTGCAGCTACCGTTTCTACAGGAACACGTGGTAAGGGCTTCTCCGGAAAGGCGCGTGGGGCCGTAACCGTAGCAGCTTTTCTTAAGGAAGGACCAACAGGGGTCCGTCGCTTTAAGAGGATAGTTGGATTACCGGTAGGGACCGCACCTTTGCGATCAAGCAATAGCCGCCTCTCTTCCCTGACAACAGCACCTGTCGCATGCTGATACCACGCCACGTAGGCATTCTAAGCTTTCGTCACGTAGCTTGGCTCGCTAATGAGAAAGCTAGACCCTGTGTTCAGCCGCATAAAGTGGTGCAGCGCGCCACGGATACCCTCTTCCGTAGCAACCGGCTCAGCTAAGAAAGCCTCGAGTGGGACACCATGATCGTAACCCGACTGTTGAGCAAAACGGTGCGGGTTATACCTCATGAACAATGCCGAGGCGCCTTGCCTGAACACTAGAAAGCCTGGTCTGATCAAATATAAATGCAGGATCTCCCAAGCCTTCAACGTAGGAACCCCGTCTTTGAAAGTATCGCGCAGCAGTTGCACTGCCTTAGTGGATTCCTTGCCAATAGTTATGGCTGTGTCAAAAAAAGTCATACTATCCCCGACCATACGCGGGCGAAGGGCCAGGTGTCGAGCCTCTCGCTGCGACGGATCTAATGTGGAAGCGTCCACTAGAAACATGACCCGGGGAAAGTTATAGATGTCATAGAAGCGGGGCCGTTTGTGGACTCCGAAAGCACCAAGCACGTGCATTTCGGCCCAGGATGTAAAGTAGTGCAGTGGAAGATGCACAGGTTCTACTCCAGGTTGAGTAGTATCCACTGCTAAGCTCAGGCCATGGTATAGATGAGCCAGCCCCGCAATCCCAATGGCCACACGCGTCCCCGCAACCATGCGGTGGACTGGGTAAAAGACTGATGGCTTCATATAGCGAAGGTGCATCGGAAGCACGAACCAGTTCAACCACAAGCCAATAAACCCCAGGAAGAAAGTCACTTCATCGGCGTCTGAAGCAGCAAGCTCTGCGAAAGGAACGATTTGGGTGTCCGGAATGAAGAAGCTTTTTAAATCTGCTTCCGTCGTCGGCTGGTTATCCAAACCAAAACCAAATGGGTCGTCAAGCTTGGCGAATTCCGCAGCTTGTTTTGATAAGAATTCCGGGCGAAGAAAGAGAGCGATGAAGTCTGTGAAGCTGACTCCATGCCCTCCAGACTCTAGAAATAGACTCTCATAAATGTTCAACACCTTGATCAGGCTCGGGAATCGACGTTGAATGGCATTCTCCGAGGTAAGGCCCATCACCATTGATTTGGTGGCGAAGATTTACTCGTCAGGGGAAAGTATCTCCTCGTAATGTTCTCCTCTGACGGGTAAGCCGGAGATCTCCGTGAACTCCTCCAAGAAGATTGAAACTTCTCAATCTGATAGATGAAAGGTGTGAATTGGTATGTTCCATTGTTTTAAGAAAGCTTTTACCAACCACACAGGGGGCGTGGGATACTGGGAAAGTGACGCATAAATTGCGGGGTACAACCCGAGCTTCAGCAGCAGTGACTTCTTGGCCGACAAGATATATCGAGCCTACTGCAGATATTCGGCTGAGTGGCGAGGAGTTAAGCCAATCATATACGTTTGTCCCTAGGGGCGCAATTCGCCTTGACATATGCGCCTCCCCAAAATATCCAAAGCCATCGGCGGCTGTACAGGTATTGAGGCCATAGAAGGCTGAAGGCGACCCTCTGAGGTCCAGTTGACCTCCTCTACGGCGTAATTCTCCGGGGGCGAGTCGGAATAGTGAATCGCTGAAATGGGCTCTGAGGGTACTGCACAAGAGAAACTACGCCGACCTTGGATGATTTGATTGTACCGCAACCCCCATAGATGAAGAGATTTATGTTCTGGGTCGTGGTCTTTAATGAGCGTGAAGACTTCCATATCCACGGGCGTGTCAGCAAACGCGCTCTCTGAATGAACGAAAGGAAAAGAAATGTCAAAAGACATAGTACCTGCGTGAAAAAGAACAAGGGTTAGCTGTCAATGCTACAGTCTAAATTCTGACACTTGGTACTTTAAATTTGCACCACGCTGCAATGCAGTAGAAATGGACCAAAGGGGACCCACAAAATCAAGGTGACGGCTCATCATTGATGAGACAGTCACTCATTAAAGAGGAAATCCTAAAAGGATTCTCATTTAATGAGAGACTCCTTGGGCCAAGGAGTTAAACTCTCTTGAGAGCAGTGCTCTGCAGACAGAAATCATATCTGTCAAATTTAATTAAGAAGAGAATAAAATTCCCCAAAAGAATTTTTTTCCATGCTCTGAAAAACCCCAAAATCTTTGAAGATTTGAAGTAGAAATCCTAGAAACTCTAAGAGTTCTTCATTGAAGGGTTAAGAAACCCTAAAAAAGATTTCTTTAGATTAATGATCTAAGAAGAGCAAAGCTCTGTTCTAATCAACGGTTTAAAGAAACCCTAAAATACATCTTAAAAGATCTACGATCTCAGAAGAGCAAAGTCCTATTAAGGGGTTCAATTATGATCCTTACCAAAAAATAAGGCAGAGTTCTAACTCTAAGAAGAGATTCCTTTGGGGCAGAGGACTAAGCTCTGAAAGAAGAATTAAATTCTCAGAAGAACAAAAGAACAAGAGGAAGATGAACAACAGTCATCTCAAGGGCCAAAGGCCCTACTTATAGGCATGAGAAGACGATCCAACTTCCAAGAAGATCCAACGGTGGAAAAGCTGCCACCGGTGCACTCACGTGTGAGCCACGTGAGCGCAACGGTGGGGGACATTAGTCTGCCCCCAATAAGAGAGCAAGGCTCTGTTCAAAATTTGAACTGAGGCAGCGCCTCACGTGCAAAGCACGAGAGCGCCAGCGTCCAGAGTTAAAAAACTCTGAGGCAGCGCCAAGAGTTAAAAACTCTGAGGCAGCGCCTCACGTGCAAAGCACGAAGGCGCCGGTGCCAGAACTAAAAGTTCTCTACCCTTGGATTAAAGATCCAACGGAGATGATAAATCATCAGAGCACAAAATTAAATTCTGATTGAGGAAATATTTCTCAGATCTTTCTAAATAAGAAAGATTGTGCTCTGTAAATCAGAGCACCGCTGGATCAAAGATCCAATGGTGATTAAAAATCACCAAATTACAGAATTAAATTCTGATTAAGGAAATACTCCTCGAATCTTTCTAGACAAGAAAGATTGTGCTATGTAAATCAGAGCACCGTTGGATCAAAGATCCAATGGTGATTAAAAATCACCAAATTACAGAATTAAATTCTGATTGAGGAAATACTCCTCAAATATTTCTAAATAAGAAAGATTGTGCTCTGTAAATCAGAGCACCGTTGGATCAAAGATCCAAGGGTGATTAAAAATCACCAAGATACAGAATAAGTTCTGTATGGGAAAATATTTTCCCAATCTTGTTAAAAACAAGAAAAATGTTTTCTGTAAAACAAAAGTCCTTGGATCAAAAGATCCGACGGTGGATAAATTCCCAAAATCAATTAAGAAATCTCTCAATGAGAGATTTCCTTAACTGAACCAACAAATCAGCCTCCTATATATAAAGGACCCAAGACTTCAAGTCTTGTATAGAAGAACCCCCCCCCCCCCCCCTAAACTTCGATCTCAAAGAGAAGATCAAAAAAATGAGAGAAAGTTTTAAGAAGAAGAATTTTCTTCAAGGTAAATAAAATAGATATCAGAGCATCTCAAGGGTTTAACTCTGATAAAAAGAACATAGTTCTTTTCTCGGATCTGAGATCCATGAGACAAGT
This sequence comes from Agapanthus africanus, assembly GCA_030015575.1. Classification (NCBI taxonomy): domain Eukaryota; kingdom Viridiplantae; phylum Streptophyta; class Magnoliopsida; order Asparagales; family Amaryllidaceae; genus Agapanthus; species Agapanthus africanus. The sequence continues at coordinate 80,255,885 of JASDDO010000026.1, read as the reverse complement.
TTCCCCCAAATGAGAATTTAATTATTACGGGGATGAATTTGTTCTTAGGGATCGAAGATCGAAGGAAGGACAGAGAATTGAACCCTTCAGAAAAAAATACACAAGAAAAGCCCAGCGCTAAGCGCTACTCAATAAAAGAGTGCTTAGCACTCAATGGTTGGCGCTCAGCGCCAAGCGTCTCATGTGCCATTCACGTGGGCGCTGCTCAATAAAGAGTGCTTAGCACTCAATGGTTGGCACTCAGTGCCAAGCACCTCACGTGCCACTCACGTGGGCGCTGCTCAATAAAAAGTGCTTAGCGCTCAATGATTGGCGCTCAGTGCCAAGCGCTTCACGTGCTCCTCATGTGGGCGCTGCTCAATAAAAAGCACTTAGTACTTAATGGTTGGCGTCCAGTGTCAAGCACTACATGTGACCCTTACGTGGACGCTACTTGACATAGAGTGCTCTACACTCATCACACAGAGCCCAGCGCCATAAAGAGTGTTCAACACTCACAAAAAACAAAAAAAAAAGAAAGTGGGAAAAGAAAAGCAAAGTGTGAGTGTCAGTACTCACATAAATGTTTAGCATTATGTGCATAGAAAAAGGACTGTGTCCTAGTAAGTGTCTAACATTTTATTGAAATAGGAAACGACAGAGACTCAGTGGGCTGAGCCCAAGTTATCCAAATTCCTAATCAACCGATCCCATGTGCTCTTTATTTTTCCAAACTGGACTTAGTCCCAAATAAGATCACCGATCTTTTGACGAATATCCATTGGTTCAAGGGTATATCTCTCCACACCTCTGATACATGTTGTAATTCTTCAACGTCTTTAGATAGGTGGAGGGTTCCAATAACCAATAACCCTTGGTATACCCCCAAACCAACAAACCATAAACCCTATGGACCGCAATGTCCTTAAAACTAAATTTCAGACCGCAACATCCTTAAAACTAAATTGTGGACCGCAACGTCCTTAAAAACTAAATTGCGGACCGCAACGTCCCTAAATACTAAATTTTACGGACCGTAATGTCCCTAAACTAAATTCCATGACCGTAACGTCTTTTAACTACAACCAATTGACTACAACGTCCCTAAACTAAACTCTATAGACTATGATGTGTTTAAACTCTATGGAATATGATGTCCTTAAACTCCACGGACTATGATGTCCTTAAACCCAATGGACCGTAATGTCCTTAAACTAAAACGATAGAGCCCAAATGCTCTTTCGTTGGATCTAAATGATCCTAAAGCCTTGTTAAGTGGATCTTAGTCTAAAACTTAGACTAACGTATCTTAAAAAAATATTTAAGTTTATATTAATCTCAAACGAGGTTAACGATCCTTAAATCAACCAAACCCAAATTTAAGAAAATACCGATTTGGACTAAACCACGCCCTATGGGCGACAACATAAATTAGTCTTCGTATACAATCCACGGGTAACCAAAGAAATAAAACAAACACACACGACACGAAGTGAACATCTGGAGCAGGAGAAAGTGGTTATCGCTGCGCGGTAACTGATCAGTAAAAAATACTGCATCTTTTAACCGGCAATTTCCCTATCATTTGCACTCATTTAGAAGTACACTGTATTCATATTTCACATATTAGCAAATCGGTCGTTAAATATCAGATTGCATGTGTTAGACTCTAAAATCGGCACTATAAAGGAAATTGACCGCATTTCATGGCATCGCATCATCCCTGTATTGCGCAACACTTGTCTTGAGATATTGTGCAGGAAAATCCAGAAGAAAAGCCAAAATTGTCATTTTTGCTGATCAAACATTACGCCAACTCAAAGGTGTGAGATCTGGTAGCAATCTAGAAGGAGTTATAAAATTCAACATATCAAAACAAGACCCAAGTATCAGGCCCAACATTTACCAGAGAGACCAAGCCATGAAGCACCCAAAGAGCCGCGGAACCGCGGCGGGAGCCGGCTTGCGCCGCGGTTCCGCGGCGGTATTGACACGTCAGCGCGACAGTTTCTGTGCAAAATTCTTCTCAAAGGGCCCACATTCATTTAAGATGCTTCAAATTCCAGAATTCTCTCGAAGATTCTACCAGATCAGCAAAGATCATTAAGCAAGGCTAATCTTAATTAAGCTCCTAACAAACTATTTCTAGAAGCTCCCTCCTAACTAATCACATCTAGAAGCTTCTCCTTAACTAACTTTTGGAGGGAAATTCAAATTTCCTCAACAAACTTTTGGAGGGAGACTTAAAATTCAAATCCTAGATCTAGGATTTTGATGTCTATAAATAGGAACCTAGATCTAAGGGTTGAGGGGAATTTTTAATCTTCCATAATCTTTAGTTTTCTTCAATTCTTCATCTTCTTCCACAAGTCTAGTGACAAGACTTGTGCGAAACCCTAACCCTAATTCCAATCCAAATTCAAGATCCCGAGTACCAAATCAAGCGAGAAGCCCTTCAACCTTTTAGGAGCGGAGCCGATCTCCAACCGAGCAAGTGATCCAAGCCGATCCGCGACTCATGGAGCCGAGCGAAGCCAAATCGACAATCAAGTTCTTCCTCTTGTAGTTCTTGAGCTAATGTAATGAAATTGTTGATATAAATAAAAGGTGAATTTCTTTAATCTTGCTTTCTTTAAATTCTTGCATCATGATTCGATCTCAATTTATGATTGTAGTTCTTGTGATGATGTTTGAGTAAAACTCCGCTTGTTAAGGAGTCGAGACGATCAATAGAATGATGATGTAACAAATCTTTAAACGATTCTTGAGTCCTACGAGTTTTATAAACCCTAGCGAGTTCAAGAATCGATGACCTAGTTTCGCAGCGATACTTTCTTGATTGTGATCGCTCGAAATTAGGGATCTACGATCGTTTCTTGAATTTACTAGAGGCTAGAATGTGAATGATATCGACGAAGGAACAAGAGATAAATGATGAAACCCTAGTTTCACTAGAAATCCTTAATTCTCGTCGATCATCATCGATCTAGTATCAATTCATCGAAGGATAAGAATACGTAATCGTGAGATTACATCACATCTATAGATCCGATCGATTCCTACGAGCCTCATTTCAATTCTTGATATTTGGTTGGAAAAATCATCACAAATTACCACTTCTTGATTTTAATGCTTTCTTAGATCTAGATTTCTCTCTTTCTTGAATTGCAATTACAAATCATGAATTGTTTTCTTTTCTTTTCCTTAAAGTTTCGACTCATTTAATTCAAAAGACGAACGATTACACTTTCCCTGTGGACGATCCGCACTCGCTAACGATCTACATCCGACACCGTAGCTGATTGCGGTCAAATAATTTTTGGTTGTGATTTCTATACAATTTCCAACATACACAATCCGAAATCGTTTTCAATCAGTAACGTAATTAACTGCAGGGGCTTGTGCCTGCAGGGAAGAGCGTCCCCACAATCAAAAACCCCTTGCAAACGAGGGGGAATCTGACGAAGTCTGCTACAGCGGCCGCATCTGTCTAGACCTCCGATACATGGTGCCATAAATCAACTTGGTATCTTCGGAGAGGTGGACGGATCAAACCAAATAGCATCTGCCCCCAAATTCATGCAAGACGACCTACGCGGTTTCGTCTCTGTCTTTCAGCGGTGAACAACACCCACTCTACTTGTTGGGGAACCTTCTTCCTTTAGATCTAAAGAGAAAGCTAAGAGGAAGAAGAAGAAGGTCCCCACCAAACCGAAAGGCGTGTCGGTAAGGTACAGGGGAAGGGTAAGGCAAAAGTTGGAGGGCCGACATTAGGAAAAAAGGAATGCTTCTATTGTCGTAAGAAAGGTCATTGGAGGAAGGACCGCATGGCTTGGAAAGTCAGGAACCAAGATTCGAAGTAAGTTGTGGTTTCGACTTCAGATGTGTTTATGATTGAAAACTGTCTGTTAATCAACTCTACTTCCTGAGTATTAGATACCGGTTCAGGATCTCATATCTGTAATTCATTACAGGCACTGAGAAGCCATAGAGTTATAAAGGCAAGTGGTATAAACTCCAGGATTGCTAACAGAGCGAGCATGGATACTGTTTCCTTAGGGGAATATCTCCTAGGATTGATAAGTGGACACATTTTGGTTTTGCGTAACTGTTTTTGTGTACTAAGTTTGACATGTAATATCATCTCTGTATCTTTACTATCTAAAAAAATTATGATTTTATATTTGTAAGCTATGTTGTAAACATTCACATTAATAATGGTTTGATCGGGTCTGGTATACTAAATAATGGTATATACGTATTAAATCAACATTAAGTTTTCAATGTTCAGAACACACTCAAAAGAAAGACTCCAAATTAAATCTAATTTTCTTATGTCATTGTACACTAGGTCACATCAATGAAATACGGTCGACGAACTTACATAAAGAAGGATATTTGGATCCGTTTGAATATCTGTTTTATGTAACTTGTCAATTATGTCTCAAACGAAAGATGACAAAGACTCCGTTCATCTGACATGGAGTAAGAACCACCGAGCTCTTGAGACTCATACACAGCGGCGTGTGTGGTCCAACATCTACACATGGAAGAAGTGATTATTCCTAATTCATTACTTTTACGGATGATTTCTCAAGGTATGGACATATATTCTTGATGAAACATAAATCCGAGACCTTTGAGAAATTCCAGGAATACAAGAATGAAGTGGAAAACCAAATAAGCAAAAGTATTAAGACACTTCGATCTGATCGGGGTGGTGAATACTTAAGTGTCGAGTTCCTGGGTTATTTAAAAGAGAATGGAATTCTCTCTCAGTTTACTCCTCCATACACACCTCAACACAACGGTGTATCGGAAAGGCGGAATCGCACTTTACTAGATAAGGTACGTTCCATGATGAGTAATGCTAAGTTATCGCGATCCTTCTGGGGTTATGTACTAGAATCTACTACATATCTTTTGAACAAAATTCTGACTAAGTCATGCTTACCACTCCATATGAAATGTGGAGTGGGAAGAAACCCTATCTTAAATATCTTAAGATATGGGGATGTCTAGCTTTTGCTAAAAAGCAGCTTGCGGACAAACTCGAGACACGATCAGTACTGTGTAAGTTTATAGGATATCCAAGGAACTCCAGGGGTATCTTTTCTATTACGCAGAGGAACAAAAGGTTATTGTTTCTCGACATGCCCACTTTCTGAAAACTCAATTTCTTAAAATAAATTAAGTTGGAGCGCAATAGAATTGGAAGAAATTCCAGAACCACAATCTATTACTGAAAGCATGGTGAAACCAGAAGTTTTAAGAGAAACGGACATTTCTGTGCCACTTTGCAGATCTAGTAGGCAGTTTCATCCTCCTGAGAGATACTACGGTTTTCTCGTACATGGGGATAGAAAGGATTGCATTATCGATGATGATGAGCCAACTAGTTTCTAGCAGGCCATTACGAGCAGAGACTCAGTAAAGTGGCTGGATGCAATGCGGTCCAAGATGGAATCCATGTATACCAATAAAGTTTGGTCTTTGGACATTGCACCTCAAGGGGTAAAACCCATATGTTGCAAATGGATCTTCAGAAAGAAGATTGGTGCAGATTGACAGGTTGAAACCTATAAGGCTAGACTTATAGCAAAAGATTTTCGTCAAAGACCTGGCTTGGACTATGATGAAACCCTTTCTCCAGTGGTTATACTTAAATCCATTCGGATCCTACTTGCTATTGCTGCCTTCCATGATTATGAAATTTGGCAGATGGACGTAAAGACCACTTTTCTGAATGGAAATTTAGAAGAGCATTTTTATATGGATCGGCCAGAGGTTTCATAGAGAGTGGAAGCAGCGGAAAAGTATGCAACTTGCTTAAATCCATTTATGAATTAAAACAGGTATCGTGAAGTTGGAACATCTGTTTTGATGAGACGGTCAAAGAATTTGACTTTATCAAAAATGCAGATGAACCATGCATTTATAGTAAGATTGTAGCAAGAACTACGGTATTTCTCGTCTTGTACGTGGATGACATTCTCTTGATAAGAAATGACATTCCTATACTATAATCAGTCAAAAGCTTCTTGTCACAAAAGTTCTCCATGAAATACCTGAGTGGTGCCTCTAATATTCTGGAGATCAAGATCTATCATAATAGATCTAAAAGGATGTTGGGACTTTCACAGTCCAGGTACATTGACACCATACTGAAAACATTTAGTATGGAAGATTCCAAGTGCGGTAACCTACCCGCTTGTCACGGAATCACCCTCTCCAAAAAGATGTCTCTCAAGACTGATTTGGAGAGGAATCGCATGAGTATTATACCCTACGCATCGGCGGTAGGATCTATAATATATGCGATGTTATGTATCAGACTAGATGTTGCTTATGCAGAGCGTAGTAAGCAGGTATCAGTCAAACCCAGGGAAGAAGCACTGGATAGCAGTAAAGAACATTCTCAAGTACCTGAGAATGACTAAGGAGATGTTCTTGGTGTACGGCAGTAAAGAACTTCAGATCGAGACCTTCGCTGACTCTAGCTTCCAGAGTAATTAGGATGACTCCAAATCCATATCGGATTATGTCTTTCCATCAATGGAGGGGCGGGCTGTTGGAAGAGCTCCAAACAGGATACCGTTGCTGCCTCGACGATGGAGGCAGTGTATATCGCTGCATGTGATGCCGTAAAAGAGGCAGTCTGGATGAGAAAGTTCATTACAGAACTTTAGGTGGTTCCGTCCATTGTTGACCTAATATTTTTGTATTATGACAACAACGGGGCTATAGGTTTAGCGAAAGAACCAAGGTCCCATCAGAAGTTCAGACATATCTTGAAACGGTATCACCTGATCAGGGAGATCGTGGATCACCGGGAGATCGAGGTGCGGAGAGTAGACACAGAGAACAACACTGCAGATCTACTCACAAAAGCTATCCCTCAGACGCAGTTTGAGAGGCTATTTGAGATGATAGGTCTGCGATATGCCAATACATGGCCTTAGTAAAAGTGGGAGATTGTTAATGATATATGCCCTAGAGGCCATTATTGTATAGTACTGGATTGTATAATGCATTTTGGAAGCTCAGATATAACAGTCTTGCTCAACATGATAGTATGCTATCTGATTTGAGTTTATCTTAACACGTGTATATATTTCCTTTAACATATCACTAATACATGTTGATAGTGCCCTTAGGATCTTTGCTTGACTACCAATATTATGATGGAAGTTCCACTAGTGGGAGTTAGGTAGTCTATAAGTACATTCTAAAACTTGTCTCTAGTCATAAGATTATCGAGATAGGGCATCGATACTCCAGAGAAGACTTGTGTATACACTTCTTATCTCCGTCAAGGTATATGGTCTGTCCCTCAGCCATTGGTATACGGTACCAAAGATAGTATACATGTGCTCATTAGGTTATGAGTTACACTGGACGGACTCGCTGGGAACTGCTGGTTGGTATTATACCTATCATCGGATGGAAGTTCTCCGGTGACATGAGTACAGGTTAGTCCGTTGACTTGACATCACTATTCGTCTCGCGTGTGTTCCCACTGTACTTAGAATACTACCCTACCACGGCTCTAATGAGTCATGCAAACAGGTAGTAGTTGGGTGCAGTCCCGAAATACTTGGAGGCGGTAGGGGATAGAAGGGATTCGTCTCTTCCAGTATTAGGAGTTGATATCGGGCTGTGTACGGTTGGCCAATACTAAAGGTCTCTGGCCAGGGCAAGTGAGATTTACTGGTAGGTACACCAGTAGTTTCTCAGGTTGTATTGTGCTCCACACCGACATGACTTGTCGCGCTATTAGGAGTCTGATGTTTACCACCCCCTAGGCCTGATATGCGATACTCTTTGTCGAACAGACCGGATTGTACGGAAAATTTCACCAATAGGCTCAATAGGGTTTTCAGACGAGTTATCATGTCGATCTTCCCTTCGACAGATACCTGGGTAGCCGTTACGTACAGCTAGTGACACTGACGTGCTTGTGGTTAAACCCATTGCCAATATATTGTTGAGTCTTTAGAGTCCCACACAAAGGGTTTTCCGGTTTAGATGAAACGGTATAGTTTGCGTATTTCGATACACTCGGTTGTTCGATTGAACACGTGTATTTATACACATGCTTTAATCGGACGGTTTAGTAGTACTAGCAGGTTTGAAAGACGACCATTTTTTATGCTAGTATTATAATGCTCTCTTTTGGGTATTTTTATTTTAACACGAATACGGTATTTATACGAATACGTGTATTTGTATAAATATGGGTATTTGTGCTTTGATACAAATAAATGAATTTCTTTCTAAATATAAATACGCGTATTTTGTATTTTCGGTACAAATACGATATTCGTATTTTGGTAGAATTATCATGATGATACATTGGTCGGTGGAAGAACGCGTAGAAGAAGGAAATGAAAATCACACAAGACTGTATATGGACAGAAGTAGTATGAAGTCACGGTGAACGGAAATGAGAGGTAGAACGGAAGGAAGAAAGAAATGAAATTGGTAAACGAAATAGGGTAAGAACTCGAGATTTTAAATTGATTGAATACATTAGAACAGTTTTTAATGATTCACGTGTAAATCTGGAATTTTCCAACTGTACTAAGTTATCAATATTTATGGAAATGGGATCAAATTTCTCAAGATTTGTAAGGAAATATGGGATGACAAAAATTGGTGAACCAGATATGGCATATGAAGGTGAATAGTTGTCTTGTAATTTGGATAGATTAATGAAAAAAATAGAGGAAAGTAATTTAGGAACAATCTCGGTTAAGTGTTTAGAAGGATGTTCACATTCGATGCAAGGGACAAGATGAGTCGGGGACTCTAACTCATCGAATGTAACTAGTCCATCATTAAAGATATCCTCGAAATTACCTTCAAGATTAAGCCCATCCATACATTCGATCAAACCGTCATTAACGATATTAAGTAGCAAACAAGGTTCGGGAAAAACAGTTAAAGGTTTGGAATGATCCCCACATGGAATCGATGGTAGGTGGTGAATTGGTGAGAAAAATGTAAGTGTATGGTGCTCTTTACCGTTACAATATGATTTTGCGGAATCAAAAACTTTAAAATTTTGAGCACAATACACTAAAACTTTAGAATTCAAGCCCAAACATTAAACTAAACTTAACTAACTAGAGATTTAACTACTGAGTTAGTGCTACAATCTTTGTAGATGGTCCTTCGGATCTTGAAAGGTTGACTCCTCAAGCTCTTTGGGTAGATAGAACAAGCTCTCAAAGACGAACTTCCCGCGTCAAAGACGATCCACCCGATGATGCCGATTCAAGCGATAGTTTCAACCGAAACAACTAAAGATCGAGTTTTGCTAGGACAAGATACTTAGGAGGGTGTAGTTTATGAAACAAGATACTCTCTTTTAATCCTCAAAACTCAAGAAGAGAAAATGAGGAAGAAGATGATGAAGAGAATGACAACTCAAGAAAAAAGATCCAACCTTAATAAAATCCTACACTTGATCAATTCTTATCTCTTCTAGCATAAAACAAAATAAGTGGATGTGTGGGTTGTGACTCACTAGTGTGAGTCACAAGCCCACACAACTCTAGAAGAGATGAGAATAAGAAAGAGTGTAGAGAGAGGCCACCTCATCATGATACACATACACATACAAATACTTGTATGTGTATAATCAAGTATATCAAAACCCGTATTTATAATAAATACGTATACCGTATAATATTTGAATGGTTGGTGTTGACTTTTGGTCTGTGTTGTTAGTTATATGTATGCCTCAGAGGCCATTATTATACATATGATGTATATTATAGTGGATGCTTTGACATATATAGAGAGGACTTTCTTGCTCGACATGATAGTATGCTATATGGTTGCTCTTTTTCTTAACATGTAGACTTGTATTGTGATACTATCTTGCTCTCACATGTTGATAAAGCCCTTAGGATGTGTACTTGACTACCAGGACTATGATGGAGATCATACTAGTGGGGCCAGGATAGTCAACAAGTACATCCTTTAATTGTTCCTAGTCAAGAGTGTATCGAGACAGGGCATCGACATTCCAGAGTAGACTAGCGTATACGCTTCTTGACCCATATGATGGGCGATGGATGATCCTACATCCATTGGTGTTTAACATCAAAGATGGTATATGGGTGCTCAGTGGAGACTGGGTACACTGAACGGACTCGCCGAGAAATCATACTTGGTATTATACCTATCGTCAGATAGCATTTCTCTGGTGACACTAGTACAGGTTAGTCTGTAGACCCGAGATCGTCATATAGTCTTGTGTGATTCCCATTGTGCTTTGATTTCCACCTTACCACGCTCAAGAGAACGTGCAAAACGGTGGTTTTTGGGTACAGTTCTGAGTCATATGGAAGCAATGAGCGATAGGAGGGGATTCGTCTCTCCCGGTATTAGGGGTTGATGTTGCGCTGTGCTCGATTGGCTATAACAGGAAGTCCCTGGCCAGGGCTGATACGGAGATTTACTGGTAAGTGTTATCAGTAGTTTCTTGACCCGTTATGAGTCTCACATCGGCATGACTTATCCATTACTGGGGTCTGACGTTTACCACCTATAGACTGGATATACGACATATCAGACGAAGAGACCAGACTGTACGGTAGTGTTACTGACAGGCTTTACAGGAGTATGAGCAGGCTTGCTTGTTGATATTCTGATCGCTCAATACCCGAGTAGCCGTTATGTCCAGCTAGTACCGTTGACGGCTTATGGGTGCTTGATATGATCATCACCTACTGCCGGCGTATCGATGAGTCTTTAGAGTCCGATACAGAGGTTTCCTAACTCAGGCAAAACGAAATAGGAGCACATATGTGATATGCGCGGGACCGAAATTAATACGAGTATGTGGTACCGTATTCTATTCTCATGATATATGATATCGGTCGATTATATGTGATATAGCCGGGTTATTGTAACATTTCAGAAAATATAAAATATTATTTTTGGAATTTAATATTAAAATAATATTTTTTCCGAAAACTAACCGATTTGCGAAATTGGGGTTTTCGAAAAAGGGTATAAATATATACCAATAATCGTTAAATAAATGGAAATTAAAATGATTTATTCATTTAATAATATAATTATAGGATTTGGCATTTTTAAAATTTATTATATGCAGTTTTGATAAAAACCCGATTAGTGCACTGTTAATCGCGATTAAGCCAAATCCGCGTTTTCTACAGTTTTTCATGGTTAGTGCACCATGACATGTTTTATCTTATTACATGTTTCATTTAATTTGGGTTATTGGTGGAGAGAAAAGAAAAAGAAAAAGGAAAAGAAAAGTCAAAAAGGGGACAAAAGGATTGGGTTAGGTAGGTTTTGGAGAGAGAGTGTGTGTGTGTGATTTTGTGAGAGAGAGGGAGGGGGATGCTGCCTCATTTGAATCCCCCATCATTTTATCTTCCCTCCTTCATATTTCTCAAGCTCACAACCCTCCCCTTCCATCCCTAGATCTATCTCCCAATAAGCCCCAAAACCCTACACACCCTTCACAAAAGTTAATCCCCTATTCAACCTCTACACATGAGACCAAGAAAATTCAGATTTTGACGATCTTAGGGATTCATGGGTGCTATATGAGATATCCCTTCACCAATTGGGTAGTTTTTCATTTACTTTAGTATTCATATGTGTTTAGATGTGAAATTGTGAAGATTAGTGAACATTGGGAAACCATAGTAAAGGGTTGAGTGTTTGTTTAAATTTGGTGATGTTGTGGCTGTTAACTAGAGTTGGATACTGTTTAATGACCTGGACCAGAGCTTAGAAACCCCAAAAAACGGATTTAGAAACCCCGGCATCGGATAAATGTGTGATTTTAGAGGGTATTTTGGAATCTGGAGCAACTCGGGGACACTAGAAATGATTTTGCAATTACTGGGAGTCGTGCATGCACCTAGGAAGCTACCACCAAGACCTGAGCCCCATCCTCTGCACCCAGGCCACAGATTTATTCAATCTGGCCGCAATTTGTGGCCAGGGTAGGTTAGAATTGATCCATATTTGTTCTGGGGTCCCTTTAGATGTAAATTAGGCCCTCCATGTATGCAGAATTGACCAATTTGGCTTAGGGTAAAATCTGGGACCATTTCCATGAGTTGGTGCATTGTTTTACGACTTCGTTTTGACTTGATTTTGGTATTTGGTATTGTGTTTCCGTCGTGTGGCGTTTGGACGTCCACGACCAGGGTTTTTGGTCGTTTTTTGCACGCAAAGCTATAGGTTTTGACCTATGAGTGAAACGTGTACCGTTTTGGTTTTCCGCCTTGATTTTAACACGCATTGCGATTGTTTATCATTGTAGGTACCTTCATATGGATTCCGAGGCGACGGAGCGTTGCGTCATCGATTTCGGCGAGTGAAGACCAGGTGAGTGGATCTATATCCACGGGGGAAGTCGGGTGGATGGTATATAGCACCCCCGCAAAGTATTGATGGAAAACTGATTATAGAATATGGTTAGGAAATCTAGATTAGGAAACTAGGGTTATAGTAAAGGATAGTTAGTGATACTATATTAGAAACTAAGGATAGTTAGAAATGATATAATACGGCTATTATGTGATGACGGAATTCGAGGACGACGTTGTCGATATTGCCGTTTAGGGTACCGTAGGACTAGATAGTCGATGTAGATGCGTCATCCGAACCATACTTTTCTCTAAACCGAAGAGTCGTATGTATCTTTTAAAAATATACCTTGAGAGATGTTACGGATTTTCCAATGATATCTTTTTCTTAACAACGTCGTAACCCCTATTTTCAAAACTACGATTCGCTTCTTTAAAAATCTGATTGTATGGTTCGGGTGTGTATGTTAGATTAGATACCTATACTTATAGTAGAGATAGAATGTTTAGGTAAACTCGGCTTGATATGAAATATAGATGCGATGAAAATATTATAAGACGGATATGATGATCTGATGATATGTTGGTATACGGATGCGAGTTGATCGAGATAATTTCTACCCTTTCGGTCCCCTGATTTGAGATTATTGCGGATGTGACCTGGGATATAGGTATATAGATATATATATGGAATGTTGTGAATCTTGGATGATAGGCCGTATATGATATTAGGCCGTACCCTCATTTGTCTTATAGGATGATAGGATCCCTATTAGCTTAATGCCACCGTACGATGATTTTCCGTGCGTGATGAGTTTAACTTGATGATTGATCCTTACCCATGACTAGAGGTTGCCGTACGATGGATCATCCCGTACGCGATGTTGTTGGGCTGGATGCCGTTTGATAGATTCCCAGACTCGGTCATATTAGATACGTATACCCGTCAACATTTGCATATGATTTAGCTTATGCTGCATTCATATTATTCCATTGCATTGCTTATACCTGTGCTAGTACACTTGCACCATTATCGATGATACGTATGTTACACGTATACAGATTTGCCGGCTCATACACTTCATCATCGATAATTGCCATGTTACTACACAGTAGGGTTGCTACATCATGACATATACATTGATACATCTATACTTGCGGATATACACATTCGTATATCCATATTGGTGCACATATACATGATACATCCATACTTGCGAATATACATATTCGTATATCCATATTTGTGCACACATACATTGGTAAATTTACACTTGCGCATATTCATATTGTACCTTTATAGATAACTGGTTTTATTGTAAAATTGGGAACCGCATGCTATATTTTAAAAACTGGAATCATTTTAAAGGAGCGGTTTTCCCTTAATATGTCATATTACTATTACATGTTGCATAACACACGGATATGCTTACATTTCCATTATATGTCATGCATCATGCTCTATGATTTTACGCATTGAGATATGCTGTTTTCATGAGATTTCTGGATTTGAGAACCGTTGATATTTTAAAAGAGATTATGTGTTGTTTTAAAAACCCGGTTTCTCCTGATATGATATTTCAGTGCGTCCACCATGTGTTTTCTCGGTGCTGAGAGCGACATGTGAAACCCGATTCGAGGAGGCGGATGAGGCCGATTGCGGGTGCATGGTGGACCCGGTATGGTACCCCGGGGCAAGAAAGGGATGCTGTGTATACAGACGGTGAGCCTGACAGAGGGACTACTACCTACCGGTGATAGTATTTGGGCTCGGCGGATATCCGGAGGATACCGACCTGAGTCGAGAGATGATATGGGCCAATCCGGACTGACGGAGCTCGTGGGCCGATCCGGACTGACGGAGCCCGATATATGAGGATTTACGTGCCGATGCCGGGCACGGTTTTTCTTGATGTTTTTGAGTGTCGATGCTAGACACTCAGGTTCCTTGATTTTGATGTGTCGGTAGGGACACCGTTGATATATATCCTCATACTTTCATGCACACTCCTTTATGATATTTATGTGCATACAGACATTGATTATATGAGTGGACGAGATCCACATCCATACATACCTTGATTATGAGTGGACGAGATCCACATGCATACATACCTTGATTATGGTTGGACGAGATCCATATACATGCATTGATTATTACTGTTGGATGTTATTCTCATGCATATAGGTATTGACTACCTTGTTGGCACATATACAGACCGGTCACCCTAGATATCATAGTATTGCTTTTATGATATAGTTTACTTAGGAGTTGTTGTTTTTTCGATTTCTCTCTGTTGATATTTTTCTACTCACGAGTTGGCAACTCACCCCCGTTGTGTGACAGTTCTTGTAGGTTGACCGTTTGGATCGATAGCGGCTTCGCTGGCATACAGTTGCATTCGGGTGTTTTGCATTGGTAGGTGGGATATTTGTATCATTCCCACTCTTGTATCTACATTTCATATTGTATCTAGTTAACTTCATCAATCAAAAGTTGTAAATTGTATAAGTGATAAGACTTAGTAAGATTTGAAGTCGCGAGATTTGAGCGATGGGTTCTATATTCACCTTTGGGGTTATATCTTGCTCTTTTCTTTATCTTTTTGTGGTGAACTTCGCTGTTGGGCGTCGTATACTTATTTATACTGTATTGCGTGGTTGTGATCCGCCGTTTGGTGAAGAGCTAGCTCCCGCTTGGGGATGCCATTATCATTATTATGTATTTGTGGTTTTGGATCAAAATATACAAAGGTGGTGCTGCCAAAATTTTTACAAAAGGCGAAACATATTTTCAAACTAGTAAATTTCACTTGCATCATTCATGTTTCTTTCTATGCATTAAGAAAACTTGATTTCATTATACCTTCATTTCAAAACCTCACCTCCTTTATTTTTCTTAAAAGGTTTAGATTTCTGGGTTTCAGCTTACTTGAATTCCGTTACGCCTTTAGACGTTGCGTGATTTAAGTGCTGGTCACGAGCTAATATTCCAGGTCGTGACAAAGTTGGTATCAGAGCGTTAGGTTTAACTTTTGTTCGAGTCTATGTTTGACTATGCAGAGTCTAGGGCGGGTATGTATTTTGGAACCTAGGCTTGACCTTACGGAACTTAGACTTGAACGGGGGGGGGAGGGTAATTAGACCCGAACTTTCGTTTCATAGGCCGACCCTGATTGATGGAGTAGGTATTTTGAGTAGAGTGACGTACCGTACATATGTTCCGCGGCATATTTACGATACGATACTCCACTTAAGAAACCTTAGGATGTATATATTTTTGAGACCAGTGATTCTCTTCGTACCCATGATTATACATCCATTGGAGATCCTTGATTTTATTTGTTTCGCGATCATACTTTCATTGATGCTGTTCCTTCTTATGATCATGTACCCATTCTGGATCTGTCGTTTCCTCTCATGCCGTGATCTGTTTTCTTCGATACTCGATTGAGGTTCCTGTCACCATAGTTTGAGCGCAGTTTGAGCTGCTGCTAGTGTTGCGGTCAGGGCGAGCTCGTCTAGTATGAGGGCCGACCATTTTTTTTTCTGGTGACATGGGAACGTCTCGAGGTAGTGTTGTGTTGTGACCTCCTGTTGAGGCGAGTGTTTGGTTTTACACCGGATGAATTGGCCATTGTTAGAGCTGCCATTTGCGAGAGGACTGTTGATGTACAGCATACCTCAGAGATTTGATGTCGCCTACCGTGCAGACAGGTGACCCAGCTGTTGCTGAGATGATGGAATGTCACTTCCAGAGCTTACGAGCTATGATCGCCGGAGTTTCCAGGCAGAAATACGACAGATGATAGCTAGCCTACCCCGATTTGAGAGACGAAGGTGATTCGTCAGATTGATGCGCCGACGCAGGCCCAGTTGAGTTGAAGATTTCCAGTGTGGAGAGTCTTACTCAGGTCTAGAGCAGACCAATCCAGAGATGACCACCGATGTATCGCCTTTCCTGGAGGATTGAGGCATTGTTTAGCATGCGGGCGAAGAATATTCACATGTTGTATAGACGAAGATAAAAAGTTCGAACGAGTGTCAGAAACCCATTTTTCCCAAGTTTAAAGTGTTCGGAGGAACATGCAGGTAATTCTATGGACCCTCTAGAAGAATGAAACCCTAACTCGACATGATGACCATGGAACCGCTTTGAACCTTAGGGTTTATGGCAGTTTAGCGGTGCCATCAGTGAGGCTTG
Source organism: Agapanthus africanus (assembly GCA_030015575.1). Lineage (NCBI taxonomy): Eukaryota > Viridiplantae > Streptophyta > Magnoliopsida > Asparagales > Amaryllidaceae > Agapanthus > Agapanthus africanus. The sequence continues at coordinate 80,239,337 of JASDDO010000026.1, read as the reverse complement.
GGTTTGCCCTTCTACGGCTGGTCCAGAGGTACTGTGGTATATACCAGATATTTTTAGACTGTGCTCAAGTGTTGAGCCTTCGGGAAATTTTGGGACCTTGAGGACTCGATCGAAAAGTTTGACGCTGCCCGGATACCATGTGATAAGAGATCAGCAAGCTGACCAGCTTTGGATAGAGGACCTCACTCAGAGGCGTTGTGAGTTGATCGAGAACGGACGAGTATTGAGTATTCCTCCGATGGTTGGGACGAGTTCCCGAGGACGTGTTCGGCCGGATATCTTCTACAGAGTGATGAAGCTACAGAGTACGCGAATTTAAGTCCGTGTGAGAGACTTCGGATTGACCGTGGCCGAGAACAGTTGCAGTGCGCAGATAGCATGGTGTGACGTCATAGTGGACGATGATACAGACGAGTGGAACCAGAGGTTCGTACGAGACACTGACGAGCTGTTATTACTCCCCGTCGAGATCCGAGACATGATATGCTTACAGAGGCGTTGGGATACGGCCAGTTTCCGAGGAAAAGTGTGCGGAACATGCAGATGTCCAGAAAACCAGAAAAGATTATGTAAGAGTGCCAGCCTCCGTACAGTTCGGCATAGGAAAGATCGGAAGAGACCCTGAGCAGGATTCCTTCCAGGACACTGCTGCAATGAGAATTGCACCGAGGATCAGATGTGTCACGTGTATTCAGAGAGACAGAGGCCGACGCCAGTAACGTGCTGCTTTACGAGTGGTCGTGCTGATTGACCGAGAGATGATCAGAGAAGTGCTAGAGCGGAATCGTTCCCGTTAGCATACCTGACAGGGCCGATGAGCTGATGGATTGCGAGATTGGTAATCCACAGAGAAGATAAGGACCCCGAGACAGAGGACGCCAGGCCATGAGCGGGAGGCGAACGGATGTTCCTGCCCTGCCAGTTTTTAGGCGCACTGATTTATTTTTTATTTTTTTCAACATTGTGGGAGGTGTACCTCGATGTCCTTTGTTGCGATTTGTGTTGTGATCCGAGTATCACGCTTATATTGCTTGGATTTGAGTTTTGATGACGAGTTTCCTGATATTGATTTCGTGCACCATGGCTACACCTACTGAGTATTTACATTTTGCGTATAGTTATCGCACCCGATATATATTTTATACACCGTTATGTTGATTTGCGATTTGTGCATGCCTATTGCGTTTGATGTCGATTTTGTGCCTTGACCGCACATGTTTATGATTTCATGGATTTGATACGGATGATTTGATTTTTGCACTCGGTATAGCTTATATGTGCTTGTAGTGCATTGATACGTATCTTGTGCACCTGATTGGATTCTTATGCATATCAAATGCACCCGATATTGTTGTCATGCACACCGTTGCAGTGGACAGATGCTTTTGTGCACACCCATTGCACTTAGTTTTGCTTTATGCGTATTGTGGCACCTGTATTTGGATTTGAATTCCATGCGCACCAGACGCATGTGTTTATTGGATACGCCTTTTGAGGCTGATTTTGCTTTTGAGCACTTTGCATGCATTAAAAGATTTCCAAAAAGGATTTTCAAGAGGAGCTATAATCTCACTATTTTCTACGTGTCCGTGAGCGACACGAACATTTATAAAGGAAGACCTTTTGGGATATTTTGAAAACGACGGAACGTGTATTTAAGAAAACATATATGGACATATGTTATTATTTTTAAAAAGAGCTTCCGTCAGTTATGCCGTGAATTACGCATTTCTGCGGCAATTTAGACAAGAATTTGCATGTATTTTATTCAGATTTTGGAGTTTTCAAAGATGCGTATTATACATGTATTATAGTATTTGACTAGTGTGTATTGGATTTCAGTAGTGTATTTCGAGGTCTGTATCTCCATTGTAACTCCGAGAATATGCGTGCAAATTAGATGATTTGCGTAACGCTTGATGGAGTTCGATTTTGAGATTTGTACTCAATTTCATGCGCCCTTGACGCGCGGTGTTATTTCTGCGTTTTCCATGATTTCAGAGCCCCGTTGTTTTGAGCCGATTATTGAAATGTTTGTGATTTTGGGGGTTTAAATTTAAATTCGAGGACCGAATTTATTTATGTAATACCCAGTCCTTTTGAATACCAATATCCGTATTTTTGTTACTCTCAAAATTTATTTATTTTATAATTATTATTTGTATTATTCTAAAAACCCAAATCCTAATCTAATCTCATATCTTTTAATTTTTCCCTCCCCAGCCCATTAAAATAACAATTATCCTACCTCATTTCTTTTAAATCCCTTCAAATCCAAATCCAAATCTCCTCTATAAATTCCTATTAAACCACCAAGTTAATGCCTCTTTAATCCCACTTAATTTCCCTCATTAATCCCTTTTAAAATCCTATTAATCACCACTTAATTCTCATTCATTCTATTCCCCCTCTCTCATCTCACCTATGTTCTTTCTCTCTAATTCCCTCTCTCTCTCTCTCAATTTCTTTAATTCTCTCTCTCTCTCTAATTCCCCCCCCTCTCTCTCTAATTCTCTCTTCCTCTCTCTCTCTAAATTTCTCTCTTTTTATCAGCGTCTCACCCCCCTCACATCAAATCAACGAACAGCGTGAAGCAGTGAAGAAAAGGAAGGCACGAAGAGCGGCTAGATCGAGTGAAATTGTCGGATTCCAAAGGACTGAGCCGGTGCTGCGTTCGTGGCGCGATCGTGCTGATACCACCGCAGTATTATTGTCGACACATTTCTAGGCAAGTTCTCTACTTGCTACATGCTACTTATGATAGTCACAAATTACAATAGTGTATATCCTATGTTTTACTTTTCTGTTAAATATTACGACGCAACTGTTCGATACATGTTCTCATAGGAAATCATCAATTAATTTGACGGAACTCAATTGTATAAGCTGGCCCGTATGGCTGTGAATCTAGTTTGTGAATTTCGTTGGAAAATATGACCGTTAACGACTAAAACGACTACCCTCAAGTTTACTCGTAAAACTGGAATCTTCTTGTACCTGAAAACCGTTAAAATCACCATAAATTATATACACACTGGAATGATGCGTTCGAGGGCTCAAATCGAAGACGACTCGACTAACTATAACCCTATGCAAGTTTCTAATTGTTTCTGTAGTTAAACTGTGACAATATTTGGATCGGAGTGCGACTCTATTTTCTGTGTGCTGTCTCGTAATGGGTACCACCAGGTTTCCTTAACTCGTAGGTTGCGGAACTCAGCTGTTTATTAAAGATGAATCTGTTAGCTAGATAATACAAGTGGTTTCATCCTGTTTCATCATCATTTGCTATTTAATCTGTAATTTAATAGATGGGCACGTATAACAGTCCCAACAGAATCAGAATTGACATACTAGTATTGAATAGTGTGAATATCCTAACGTACAGACGCGATTGAAGATCCGTCTATTGCGCTAAAAACCTTATTGGAAAACCTAGATTTCATTCAACTGTAGAGTCGCTAAATTCTGATCCCAACTGGGATTAAAATGCGTTGCGAAACGGACTTCCGATTCTGAAACCGGATTTCCAGCCGTGAACGCTTAAAATGAAATGGCTATAATTAGTGATCCTGGAACCCGATTGGCATGAAACTAAATTCAAGGGATAGATAACTGAACATACTAATTATTCCCTGTTTATCGTTTCGCTAAACTGTACACGTTTGATGTATGATAAATATTGCAAGTGGTAGATTACTGATTCATGACATCCTAATCGTGCTTTACATACTGTTTACGCATCATATCATACATATGTCACTGCATTGATAACTTAGTAATAATGTGCATTACCCAATGTTAGCTATTAGTGATGATTATGGAAAGTACATTAGTGTTCGTGTATAAGTGAATAAGTGAAAGTGACACGTACTTGTACACAATCAGTGAACCTTATTATTCTATTGCATTATCGACATCTGTGGGACGCGTGTACGTGTGACTATAAGTGGTATGGGACACTTATGGAAGCTCTTGCACGGGTGTCACAGATAAGGCACCAGACACTGCCATTTATCTTAGGTATTAGTCGGGACGTGCTTGATGGAGGTCCTGCCTCCAGTTCTCGCGCAGACTTGTCACAGACCGATTGGTAGTTGAGGTTATGGTTAGCGTTTGATGTAGACCACGGGGTGTGGGGTAGTTTAAGTGTGAGTTCAACAGAATCTCGGGAGTCCCATGCCGGCTTATATATATATGGAGATATATGGAGATTTACAGGGTACATGATTATTACCGTGAGTTACATGTTGGGCCCGTGGTCCCTTGCCCTTGGGTTCTACCCTTAGGTGGAGGACACTCACGAGTGGTTGACTCTCACACTTGGACCGACGATAGGCTTAGTGGCCTGTACAGTGAGACTTAGAGACTGATAGGGATGATAGCATCGATATACATACTTACTGTGTTGACATACTTGGCATATCATTTTACTGCTTTTACTGTTCCACTGCATCGATTACTACATGTTCATACCTATACCGTCATTGATTTACTGATTAATATATATTTATTATCACTGTTAGAGTTATCACTTGGATTTATATATTATATTGCTGTTGTGTCGCTCTGACGACCTGAGTATGCATGCTCAGTGTGAGGAGAGGATTTAGCCTGGACCAGGACTAGACGTACATCACGGACATCTTGATTTGCCATCCAGGGTTATACCCTTTTGTTTCCCATCAGGTTAGTTCTTTATATTGTTTTGTTCAGTTACTGCATTTCTCATTACCTGCGCATTATTTACTGTTTACCATGTGAAACTAGAAGCCGAAGTGTGACTACGGCAGGACATTTCCTTGACCGTAGGAGTATGGATGGCCTTGTCAATCCCTCGCATTCCGTATATTGGGAAGCGGGGCGTGACAATTTAAGGGGGGAAGATTGTAACATTTTAGAAAATATAAAATATTATTTTTGGAATTTAATATTAAAATAATATTTTTCCCGAAAACTACCCGATTTGCGAAATTGGGGTTTTTGAAAAAGGGTATAAATATATACCAATAATTGTTAAATAAATGGAAATTAAAATGATTTATTCATTTAATAATATAATTATAGGATTTGGCATTTTTAAAATTTATTATATGCAGTTTTGCACTGCTAATCGCGATTAAGCCAAATCCGCGTTTTCTACAGTTTTCCATGGTTAGTGCACCATCACATGTTTCATCTTATTACATGTTTCATTTCATTTGGGTTATTGGTGGAGAGAAAAGAAAAAGGAAAAGGAAAAGAAAAGTCAAAAAGGGGACAAAAGGATTGGGTTAGGTAGGTTTTGGAGAGAGAGAGTGTGTGTGTGATTTTGTGAGAGAGAGGGAGGGGGCTGCTGCCTCATTTGAATCCCCCATCATTTTCTCTTCTCTCCTTCATATTCCTCAAGCTCACAATCCTCCCCTTCCATCCCTAGATCTATCTCCCAATAAGCCCTAAAACCCTACACACCCTTCACAAAAATTAATCCCCTCTTCAATCTCTACACATGAGACCAAGAAAATTCAGATTTTGACGATCTTAGGGATTCATGGGTGCTATATGAGGTAATCCCTTCACCAATTGGGTAGTTTTTCATTTAATTTAGTATTCATATGTGTTTAGATGTGAAATTGTGAAGATTAGTGAACATTGGGAAACCATAGTAAAGGGTTGAGTGTTTGTTTAAATTTGGTGATGTTGTGGCTGTTAACTAGACTTGGATGCTGTCTAATGACCTGGACTAGAGCTTAGAAACCCCAAAACACGGATTTAGAAACCCCGTCATCGGATAAATGTGTGATTTTAGAGGGTATTTTGGAATCTGGAGCAACCCGGGGACATTAAAAATGATTTGCAATTACTGGGAGTCGTGCAGGCACCTAGGAAGCTACCACCAATACCTGAGCCCTATCCCCTGCACCCAGGCTGCAGATTTATTCAATATGGCCGCAATTTGCGGCCAGGGTAGGTTAGAATTGATCCGTATTTGTTCTGGGGTCCCTTTAGATGTAAATTAGGCCCTCCATGTATGCAGAATTGACCAATTTAGCTTAGGGTAAAATCTGGGACCATTTCCATGAGTTGGTGCATTGTTTTACGACTTCGTTTTGACTTGATTTTGGTATTTGGTATTGTGTTTCCATCGTGTGGCGTTTGGACATCCACAACCAGGGTTTTTGGTCGTGTTTTGGACGCAAAGCTATAGGTTTTGACCTATGAGCGAAACGTGTACCGTTTTGGTTTTCCGCCTTGATTTTAACACGCATTGCGATTGTTTATCATTGTAGGTACCTTCATATGGATTCCGAGGCTACGGAGAGTGGCGTCATCGATTTCGGCGAGCGAAGACCAGGTGAGTGGATCTATATTCACGGGGGAAGTCGGGTGGATGACGTATAGCACCCCCGTAAAGTATTGATGGAAAACTGATTATATAATATGGTTAGGAAACCTAGATTAGGAAACTAGAGTTATAGTAAAGGATAGTTAGTGATACTATATTAGAAACTAAGGGTAGTTAGAAATGATATAATACGGCTATTATATGATGATGGAATTCAAGGACGACGTTGTCGATATTGCCGTTTAGGGTACCGTAGGACTGGATAGCCGATGTAGATGTGTCATCCGAACCATACCTTTTTCTAAACCGAAGAGTCGTATGTATATTTTAAAAATATACCTTTAGAGATGTTACGGATTTTCAAATGATATCTTTTTCTTTAAAACGCCGTAACCCCTATTTTCAAAACTACGATTCGCTTCTTTAAAAATCTGATTGTATGGTTCGGGTGTGTATGTTAGATTAGATACATATACTTATAGTAGAGATAGAATGTTTAGGTAAACTCGGCTTGATATGAGATATAGATGCGATGAAAAGGTTATAAGACGGATATGATGATCTGATGATATGTTGGTATACGGATGCAAGTCGATCGAGATGATTTCTACCCTGTCGGTCCCCTGATGTGAGATTATTGCGGATGTGACCTGGGACATAGGTATATATATATATGTATGTATGTATGTATGGAATGTTTTGAATCGTGGATGATAGGCCGTATGTGATATTAGGTCGTACCCTCATTTGTCTTATAGGATGATAGGATCCCTATTAGCTTAATGCCGTCGTACGATGATTTTCTGTGCGTGATGAGTTTGACTTGATGATTGATCCTTACCCTTGACTAGAGGTTGCCGTACGATGGATCATACCGTACGCGATGTTGTTGGGCTGGATGCCGATTGATAGATTCCCAGACTCGGTCATATTAGATACGTATACCCATCAGCATTTGCATATGATTTACCTTATGCTGCATTCATATTATTCCATTGCATTGCTTATACCTATGCTAGTACACTTGCACCATTATCGATGATGCTTATGTTACACGTACACAGATTTGCCGGCTCACACACTTCATCATCGATAATTGCAATGTCACTACACAGTAGGGTTGCTGCATCATGACATATACATTGATACATCTATACTTGCGGATATACACATTCGTATATCCATATTGGTGCACATATACATGACACATCCATACTTGCGGATATACACATTCGTATATCCATATTTGTGCACACATACATTGGTACATCTACACTTGCGCATATTCATATTGTACCTTTATAGATAACCGGTTTTATTGTAAAATTGAGAACCGCATGTTATATTTTAAAAACTGGAATCATTTTAAAAGAGCGGTTTTCCCTTAATATGTCATATTACTATTCCATGTTGCATGACACACGGATATTCTTACATTTCCATTATATGTCGCATGCATCATGCTCTATGATTTTACGCATTGAGATATGCTGTTTTCATGAGATTTCTGGATTTGAGAACCGTGGACATTTTAAAAGAGATTATGTGTTGTTTTAAAAACCTGGTTTCTCCTGATATGATATTTCAGTGCGTCCACCATGTGTTTTCTCGGTGCTGAGAGCGACATGTGAAATCCGATTCGAGGAGGCGGATGAGGCCGATTGCGGGTGCATGATGGATCCGGTATGGTATCCCGGGACAAGAAAGGGATGCTGTGTATACAGACGGTGGGCCTAATAGAGGGACTACTACCTACCGGTGATAGTATTTGGGCTCGGCGGATATCCGGAGGATACCGACCAGAGTCGAGAGATGATATGGGCCGATCCGGACTGACGGAGCTCGTGGGCCGATCCGGACTGACGGAGCTCGATATATGAGGATTTACGTGCCGATGCTGGGCACGGTTTACATGATGTTTTCGAGTGTCGATGCTAGGCACTCAGGTTCCATGATTTTGATGTGTCGGTAGGGACACCGTTGATATATATCCTCATACTTTCATGCACACTCCTTTATGATATTTATATGCATACAGACATTGATTATATGAGTGGACGAGATCCACATGCATACATACCTTGATTATGAGTGGACGAGATCCACATGCATACATACCTTGATTATGGTTGGACGAGATCCATATACATGCATTGATTATTACTGTTGGATGTTATCCGCATGCATATAGGTGTTGATTAGCTTGTTGGTACATATACAGACCGGTCACCCTAGATATCATAGTATTACCTTTATGATATAGTTGACCTAGGAGTCGTTGTTTTTTCAATTTCTATCTGTTGATATTTTTCTACTCACGAGTTGGCAACTCACCCCCGTTGTGCCACAGTTTTTGCAGGTTGACCGCTTGGAACGGTAGCAGCTTCGCTGGCACACAGTTGCATTTGGGTGTTTTGCATTGGTAAGTGGGATATTTGTATCATTCCCACTCATGTATCTACATTTCATATTGTATCTAGTTAACTCCATCAATCAAAAGTTGTAAATTATATAAGTGATAAGTCTTAGTGAGACTTGTAGTTGCGAGATTTGAGCGATGGGTTCTATATTCACCTTTGGGGTTATATCTTGCTCTTTTCTTTATCTTTTTGTGGTGAACTTCGCCGTTGGGCGTCGTATACTTATTTATACTGTATTGCGTGGTTGTGATCCGTCGTTTGGCGAAGAGCTAGCTCCCGCTTGGGAATGCCATTATCATTATTATGTATTTGTGGTTTTGGATCAAAATATACAAAGGAGGAGCTGCCAAAATATTTACAAAAGGCGAAACATGTTTTTAAACTAGTAAATTTCACTTGCATCATTCATGTTTATTTCTATGCATTAAGAAAACTTGATTTCATTATACCTTCATTTCAAAACCTTACCTCCTTTATTTTTCTTAAAAGGTTTAGATTTCTGGGTTTCAGCTTACTTGAATTCCGTTACGCCTTTAGACGTTGCGTGATTCAAGTGTTGGTCACGAGCTAATATTCCGGGTCGTGACAGTTATCGAATCAAGTGTTGATTCGAAAAATTGATACATATGATATTAGTCGGTTATATGTATAGCCGGATATTGAATCAAGTGTTGATTTAATAATTTAATATATAATTATATATTTGATATATTAATTTACATTAACTAATATTAGCTCACTTAAGCATTTCTTTTTCTCACTAGTATACATTTAATATATATGTGATATATGTTAATTGTATATGTTTCCTTTTGTGACATGCTTGATGACACATGATACATGGGTGTATGAGACTTACACCATTCCATAAGATAATTGGGGCTTTATTTATTTAAAGTAAATACAAAATTAGTGGAAATTTGTCATGGTTGATGCTTAGTGGAAGCTTGTAAAAACCTTTGACTTAGTCCACTAATTTTGTCTTGTTATAGATATTTATTAACCCAACCATTATCTTATACCATGGTCAAGTCTCTACATGAGTTATATGAGATATTTCTCACCCATGGTTGCTATTCTCACTCATTCAATTTTTCCACTTCATCTTCTTCTTCATCAAGAGAGAGCTCTCTAGCTTTTGAGGAGGTGAGGAAAATTAGTGAGAAAAATATTTCTATAGTGAGAAAAACTCCTACTTCATCATGCTCTACTAGACTATCCATTTAGTTTAGGGTGTTAGCTTCACTAATCCCTAATTAGTGAAGAGGTATCTTGGGTTGGTGTCTTCTCGACGTAGATCATTTTCGGCCTCGAAGACTTCGTGCAAGCTTGTTCTTTTCATCTTGTGGAGTCATTCTAGAGTCCAGAAGATCACTACTTAGAGCGAAAGGACTACTACACGGAGCTATTGAAGTGAAGGACCGGTCTACAAAGGTTGTATTCCATGTTCACTTAGATGTAAAGTTGTTTACATGATGTATTGTCTAATTCTGTAGTTAAAGATTCTAGGGTTAGGGTTGTTTAGCATGGCAATTTTTTGAAAATGGTATGGATGATGCCTCTCGAAACCTTGCTGTCGTGCTAGGCATTCCTTCAGTGGTATCAAATCCAAGCTAGAGAATTAGATGATGTTTGTAAAATTATGAAACCGAAACAACTCCGAAACATCGAAACACAAAACCTAGTTTCTATCGATTTTTAAAAGTCCTCGAAATTTTTTTCAACCAACTGCAGAATGTTATATGAGATGTAATATGAACACCATACGAATACGAACCCCATCCACCGAATTTGACCTGGCGAGATACTCTATAATTCCGGCCTGACCGGTTCTGGATGCTCCGTTTCGCTTCGTTTTCGTTTGGTGTTCTGGTCTCTGTGTTTTTGTGCTTTAGGTGTTGCTTGTTTTTGCTAAGATTGCATGTGATGTTATCTTTCTGTAAAGGCAATTCGGAGTGTTTCGTAGTCGTAATTCTAACATCGTTTCGGGCATTTTAGACGGCGTTAAAAGTTCGAACGAATATCAATAACCCATTTTCTCCCTCGCTGGAAATTTTCCAAAAGTTGGAGTTTTCCAAGTTAAAGTTATTCAAAAATCATGCAAGTGATTCAATGGACCCTCTAGAAGAATGAAACCCTGACTCAATTCTATGACCGTCGGAACCGCCATCAAACCCTAGGGTTTGATGTAGTTCCACGGCGCCAAGGGTTGGCCCTTCTACGGTTGGTCCATAGGTACTGTGGCATGTTCTGAGTATTTTTTAACTATGCTCAAGTGTTGAGCTCTTTGGGAAATTTTGGATGTATGTTGATTCGATCGGAATGTTTAACATTGTCTAGCTATCTTTGCAATGTGATACAATATTTGGAATCTACACTAATTAGTTTTGTGTAAATTGATTAGTTGCTTGTAAATTTAACATTTCGGTCTCGGGAGGAATCGGGAATCTTGTTGAATTACCCGATTTCTTTTGAAAAGGTGTTTTCATGAGTGGGACCTAAATGTAAGATTTACAATGTTAGGCATGAAATCCGAAGTATGTGATATTCCGGGTTTATGATGTCTAAGGGCTGTGTCGATTCCAAATGTTGTAGTTTGACATTTTCTTTTTTGGGACCGTAAGTGTAATATATGGTGTATCACCGGTTTCGTTGCTATATGTCAACGACAATTGGGATACGTATATTTTACTTACGTTGATGACATGTGATGTTATGTGTTGCTGGGATATATTATATTGGATCGTCGTGTTTTGAATAACCGGGGTTTTTTTATGTGAGATGAGAGTTTTTCATTTTCATTCATGTAAAAACTTGTATGTAATATTCTTTTATTGGGACAATTCTAGGTTGAGGATGATGTCACCATTGTTGTATATTATTTAATTTTCCGCATCAGGATAGACCGAAGATGGGGAGCACAAGTAACCGGGTTCTAGAGTCCAGTGGGAGATCATGTCGAGGAGTCGAGTCCGGGTCTCCTAACTCTTGAATTTTTAGGATTGCTTGCCGCTCTTATAGGGGTCTAGGAATGTAGGTTTGGCTATTCATCGCGACCGTGGAATCCATGTTTTTTACAGGCTTAATATAAAACACGGACCTCCCAGGATATCCAATATTTCATATGTTGATTTCTGCTGCTGATATTCTGTGATGTGATCACTTTATATGCTTGAGATGAATATTTTAATATTATATATATGATATATAATAAATGTTGCTTATGTTTTGTACCCGCGCTAGTCCTGCCCCGCTATGTCGTTAGTTAAGTAACTTAACGGTGCATAACAGGACACTATGGCGAATGTGGATGGCATAAGCGTATGTTGAGTTTTCGTTTCTTCTGTGATGCTTAGAAAGCATAATTGATGAGACTTCATTAATGAGATTAATGAAAAAGAAAGAAACCTAAAAAGATGTTGTGGAATCAAATTTTCAAAAATGGTAGCTCTAGTTTTTGCTTTGCATAGCGGTATTGCTTGTAGAATATCCAGCACCTCATTCGACGAGGAAAGAGCCGAGATCCTTTCACCGGGAGTGACCTCTTTAGCGAAACTAGCAGATGCTACAACCCACTCGGTTTTGTCTTTTGACTGCTTCTCTGGTATTTTGCTTTGCATAGTGGTATTTGTGAAATATCCTGCACCTTATTCGATAAGGAAAGAGCCGAGATCCCTTCACCGGTAGTGACCTCTTTAGCAAAACTAGCAAAAGCCTCAAAAACACTCCTTTTCAAAAATCACTAGATTATACAACGATATCAAGTTCATTACGCAAAAGGTTTTCTTTAAAACCTGTCGTAGCCCTCCGTCATTTCAGATAAGTACTGCTTAGTATTCGTTCTACGTTTGTTGACCTTAGCTAAGGCGTAGTGTGTGTTAGCTAATTAGTGCTTATCTGCTGCATATGATGCGATTGAGTTAGGGTAGTCATTCGACTTTGTTGACCTTAGCCAAGGGTCGTACGGGTGGGTTTAATTCAATCAGGAAATAACGGGTTGAATTTGGCCATCGCTTATGATTTGTTGACCATAGCCAAGATCATAAGTTGCTAGGGGCAAAATATTATCGGGAATTTCAAGTGTTGAAATTTTCAATGATGCATACCTTCTATCAGATAGTTGGATCCCGATACCCACTGCGAGTAAGAGTTACTCCTGAGAGAGTTTTACACATCATAATTAGCAAATCAAATAGGTGTCTAGAAAGGTGTTAACGGGATTACGCCCCTGTGAAAACGAGGTTTATTTTAATTAGGTCGTGCGAAAGCACGGGGAACCTCCCTCAAAGTACCGACACTGGCCTGGCCGAAATATTGGTGAACTTGTAGGGTGTAATTAATCCCGGCTAGTCTTACCTTTTAGAGTTTGAAGGAAGATTTGATAAAAACAGTGAGAGCCATCCTGATTAGATAAGATAATAACCAATCTAATCTTGCAAGAGTATACGCTAAGTGTTTTCTTCTCTCTCTCTCTCTCTCCAGGTACCGACCATGTCAGGCCTTAATCAAGATAATAATATGGATGTATTGACTGAACCCGCTTGTTATACTGAGCAGAAGAACGTTGGTTCCATTCTTTCTTATAATTGTTATAAGACTGAGCAGGAAATAGGGAAATATCTGGATTCCCACGCTATCCAAACGAAGAATAAGCATGTTGATGCATCTTCTTCGGGTGTGTTAGTTACCGAGAACTATTTCTCAGCACACTCTACGTCCTGGGTATTAGATACCGGATCGGGATCCCACATATGTAATATGTTACATGGGCTAAGGAAAGGTAGAGAACTGGGAATGGGTGATCATTCTTTAAGAGTAGGGAATGGTGCAAATGTTGCAGCCAAAGCAGTTGGCGAATATCACCTTGTGTTACCAAATGGTAATACATTGATTCTGAACGAATGCTATTACATACTGAACCTGATATGCAATCTTATATCAGTTTCTTTATTAAGTAAAGAAGGATATAATTTTGTTGTACAGGATAATGTTATGAACATTTTTTTGAATCAAAAGTTGATTGGTTCGGGCTCGTTAAATAATGACATATACATTCTAAATCAAACCACAGTTCTTAACATACGAAATACACACAAGAGGAAGAGTTCAGAAATGAACGAATCCTTCTTGTGGCATTCTAGACTAAGTCATATCAATGGGACACGAGTAGCTAAGTTGTATAAGGATGGATATTTGAATCCGTTCGAATTATCATCGTATGAAACTTGCCAGTAATGTCTTAAAGGAAAGATGACCAAAACTTCGTTTACTGGACACGGAGAAAGAGTTACAGAACTCTTGGGATTGATACATAGTGATGTATGCGGTCCCATGTCTACACATGCCAGGAATGGTTTCTCGTACTTCATCATTCACTGACGATCTCTCAAGATACGGACATGTGTTCCTGATGAAACATAAGTCTGAAGGTTTTGAGAAATTCAAAGAATATAAGCATGAAGTCGAGAACCAGACGGGTAAAAGTATTAAAATCCTTCGATCTGATCGGGGAGGAGAATACTTGAGCATGGAATTCCGTGACCATCTAAAAGAGAATGGGATTCTCTTTCAGCTTACTCCTCCGTATACACCACAGCACAACAGTGTATCGGAGCGGAGGAATCTCACCCTATTGGATATGGTGCGCTCTATGATGAGCACCGCTGAGTTACCTATTTCCTTTTGGGTTATGCACTTGAGACAGCAGCATACCTATTAAATAGAGTTCCAACCAAATCAGTGCCTACACTCTATATGAGATATGGAATGGGAAGAGACCATATCTTAAGCGAGAGTTAAGATATGGGGTTGTCCGGCCTATGTCAAAAGGCAAAATCCGGACAAACTCGAGGCACGATCAGTTCATTGCAAGTTTGTAGGATATCCAAACAATTCGTATGGATATCAATTCTACCTCGGTAAGGAACAAAAGGTGTTTGTTGCTTAACATGCCACCTTTTTAGAAAAGGAATTTCTTGTAAAAGAAATTAGTGGCAAAGAGGTAGAGATGGAAGAAGTTCCAGCGGCACAAACTACAACTGATGATTTATTGGAACCAGAGGATTCAGTAGTCTCCAACGAACCCCAGCCTCTCCGCCGATCTAGTAGGGTTCCTCATCCATCTGAGAGATACTACGGTTTTCTCATTGATGGTGCGAGCGAGGATTGCATCATGGAAGATGATGGCCCAGCTAGCTTCGAGCAGGCCATCACGAGTAGCGACTCTGTGAAATGGCTGGATGCAATGCGATCTGAGATGGAATCCATGTACACGAACAAAGTATGGAGTTTGGAAGTTGCTCCTGAAGGGGTAAAACCCATTGGGAGCAAATGGATCTTTAAGAAGAAATTTGGTGTAGATGGAAAAGTTGAGACTTTCAAAGCTAGAATTGTTGCAAAAGATTTTCGTCAACAACCAGGTGTGGATTATGATGAAACCTTTTCTCCAGTGGCTATGCTTAAGTCCATCTGGATCCTACTTTCTATTGCTGCATACCATGACTACGAAATCTGGCAGATGGATGTTAAGACCGCCTTTCTAAATGGTGATTTAGAAGAGAGCGTGTACATGACTCAGGCAGAGGGCTTCGTAGATAGTGGGGGCAGCGGAAAGGTGTGCAAGTTGCTTAAATCCATCTACGGGTTAAAGCAGGCATCGCAGAGTTGGAATATCTATTTTGATGTGGTAGTCAAAGTGTTTGACTTTATAAAATACGTAGATGAACCTTGTTTATATAAGAAGGTGGCAGAGAGTAAGGTTGTCTTCCTCATATTGTACGTGGATGACATACTCTAGATAGGTAATGATGTTCCTATGCTGCATTCGGTCAAGCTCTTCTTATCACAAAGATTTTTAATGAAAGATCTAGGTGATGTCTCTTACATCTTGGGGATTAAGATCTATAGAGATAGATCTAAATGGATGTTAGGATTGTCCCAATCCAGGTACATAGACACCATACCAAAGAGACTTAGTATGGAGAATTCCAAGCGTGGGAATTTACAGACTCACTCTCTCCAAAGAGATGTCTCCCAAGACAGATTTAGAGAGAGCTCGCATGCAAGGGATACCATATGCTTCGGCAGTAGGCTCTATCATGTACGCGATGTTATGTACCAGACCCGATATAGTATACTCACTAAGTGTAGTGAGTAGGTATCAAGCAGATCCAGGAGAGAATCACTGGACAGCTGTGAAGAACATTCTCAAATACTTGAGAAGGACTAAGGAGATGTTCTTGGTGTATGGTAACGGTGAACTCCAAGTAGAGTCCTTTACTGATTCGAACTTCCAGAGTGATAAGGACGACTCTAAGTCGGTCTCGGGATTTTTCTTTACCCTCAATGGATGGGCGGTTTGTTGGAAGAGTTCCAAGCAAGAAACCCTGGCAGACTTGACGATGGAGGCTGAATACATTGCTGTCAACGATGTTGCCAAAGAAGCTGTCTGGATAAAGAAGTTCATAACCGAGCTTGGTGTGGTTCCATCCATCGAGCATCCAATACCTTTGTATTATGATAACAATGGAGCAGTGGTTTTAGCCAAGGAACCCAGGTCCCATCAGCGATCCAGGTATATTCTGAGGCGGTATGACCTGATCGGGGAGATAGTTGATCTCTGGGAGATCGAAGTCAGGAGAGTTGACACGAAGAACAACACGGCGGATCCACTCACAAAGGCCATACCCCAGATACAATTTGAGAGACTCTTCAGGATGTTGGGTATGAGATACTAAAACAACTGGCCTTAGTGCAAGTGGGAGATTGTTAGTTATATGTATGCCCTAGAGGCCATTATTGTACATATGATGTATATTATAGTGGATGATTGGACATATATAGATAGGACTTTCTTGCTCGACATGATAGTATGCTATCTGGTTTCTCTTTGTCTTAACATGTAGACTTGTTTTGTGATACTATCTTGCTCTCACATGTTGATAAAGCCCTTAGGATGTGTACTTGACTACCAGGACTATGATGGAGATCATACTAGTGGGGCTAGGGTAGTCCACAAGTACATTCTATAATTGTTCCTAGTTGAGGGTGTATCGAGACAAGACGTCGATATTCCAGAGTAGACTAGCGTTTACGCTTCTTGACCCATATGATAGGCGATGGATGATCCCACATCCATTGTTGTTTGACATCAAAGATGGTATACGGGTGCTCAGTGGAGACTGGGTACGCTGAACGGACTCGCCGAGAAATCCTAGTTGATATTATACCTATCGTCAGATAGCATTTCTCTGATGACACTGGTACATGTTAGTCTGTAGACCTGAGATCGTCATATAGTCTTGTGTGATTCCCACTGTGCTTTGATTTCTACCTTACCACGTTCAAGAGAACGTGCAAAACGGTTGTTTTAGGGTACAGTACCGAGTCACATGGAGGCAATGAACGATAGGAGGGGATTCGTCTCTCCCAGTATTGGGGGTTGATGTTGCGCTGTGCTCGATTGGCTCTAACAGGAAGTCCCTGGCCAGGGCTGATACAGATATTTACTGGTAAGTGTTATCAGTAGTTTCTTGACCCGTTACGAGACTCACATCGGCACGACTTATCCGTTACTGGGGTCTGACATTTACCACCCCTAGACTGGATATGCGACATATCAGACGAAGAGACCGGACTGTACGGTAGTGTTACTGACAGGCTTTACAGGAGTATGAGCAGGCTTTCTTATTGATATTCTAATCGCTCAATACTCGAGTAGCTGTTACGTCCAGCTAGTACCGCTGACAGCTTGTGGGTGCTTGATATGATCATCACCTACTGCCGGCGTATTGACGAGTCTTTAGAGTCCTATACAGAGGTTTCCTGACTCAGGCGAAATGAAGTAGGAGCACATATGTGATATGTGCAGGAACGAAATTAATACGAGGATGTGATACCGTATTCTATTCTCACGACATGTGATATCGGTCGGTTATATGTGATATAGCCGGGTTATCGAATCAAGTGTTGATTCGATAAGTTGATACATATGATATTAGTTGGTTATATGTGATATAGCCAGATTATTGAATCAAGTGTTGATTTAATAATTTAATGTATAATTATATATTTGATATATTAATTTACATTAACTAATATTAGCTCACTTAAGTATTTCTTTTTCTCACTAGTATACATTTAATAAATATGTGATATATGTTAATTGTATATGTTTCCTTTTGTGCCATGCTTGATGACACATGATACATGGGTGTATGAGACTTACACCATTCCATAAGATAATTGGGGTTTTATTTACTTAATGTAAATACAAAATTGGTGGAAATTTGTCATGGTTGATGCTTAGTGGAAGCTTGTAGAAACCTTTAACTTAGTCCACTAATTTTGTCTTGCTATAGATATTTATTAACCCAACCATTATCTTATACCATGGTCAAGTTTCTACATGAGTTATATGAGATATTTCTCATCCATGGTTGTTATTCTCACTCATTAAATTTTTCCTCTTCTTCTTCTTCTTCTTCATTAAGAGAAAGCTCTCTAGCTTTTGAGGAGGTGAGGAAAATTAGTGAGAAAAATATTTCTAAAATGAGCAAAATTTCTACTTCATCATCCTCTACTAGACTAGTCATTTAGTTTAGGGTGTTAACTTCACTAATCCTTAATTAGTGAAGAGGTATCTTGGGTTGGTGTCTCCTCGACGTAGATCATCTTCGGCATCGAAGACTTCGTGCAAGCTTGTTCTTTTCATCTTGTGGAGCCATTCTAGAGTCCGGAAGATCACTACTTGGAGCGAAGGGACTACTACACGGAGCTATTGAAGTGAAGGACCGGTCTACAAAGGTTGTATTCCATGTTCACTTAGATGTAAAGTTGTTTACATGATGTATTGTCTAATTCTCTAGTTAAAGATTCTAGGGTTAGGGTTGTTTAGCATGGCAATTTTTTAAAAATGGCATGGACGATGCCTCCCGAAACCTTGTTGTCGTGCCAGGCATTCCTACATGTGTAAAGCCTTTTGTAGACCAATGATGTTCTCTCCTCTCTCACTTTGAACTCCATAAGCATAAACAGTGGAAACACTGTTTGAAATAAGTTGGGTGGTATGTATATTATTCTTTCTTTTTCTTGATGCATATTTTTCCTTTTTTTCTATAAAAAAAGAAAAAGTCATGCATAGTTGTGTGCCAAGAACAAGTTTGGGGGAGAATTTCATTGTGATTCACTCTTGACCCCTTCTATAAACCATCTTTTTGAACTTTTCCACTCCAAGTATTCAGGTTTTGAGCTCAAAGGATGACATCAGTGAGGACACTGCTGCAAACAAGTTTGGAGGGATGGTTTGTATTGAAGGTTTGTATGTATCCATGCATCATATGTAAATTTTGCATTGCATAAAAAAACTAGAAGATTTTGAAAATGAAAGTTAGAAAGTGAAAGATGCATATAAAAGAGATGAAGAGACTTAAGAAATGCAAGAAAATCAAATGTTTTAGAACGAATCTAGTAATACGTGGTTATGAGCTGTTGTCCTAAGGGTTAGTAAGATGAAGGAATCACTAATCTGTGGATAGAAATAAATTGGAAGGATGGTCCCTATTCTTGAGTCCAAACTTGTAAACATTGATACCCTACTATATGCACGTATACAAATCTTGAAACTTGGGATAGTAGAGGATACCTAAAAATACTCTTACCTAAAAACCTTAGTACAACTAAATATAAATGGCGCATAAAATTTAAAAGAAAAATGAACACTGGTTTTGTAATTACTTAAGGCAGCATATAAAAATATACATCGAGAGTTCCTTATCACCTACTGCCTTAGACCAACAAGTTTGGGGGTCACTGCTAAGCCCTAGGTGGTGCAAGATTAGGATATTGCTAATTACGTCTTAATAAGTGAGCACATTCGGTAATCGGTTGGTTAGTTCCTTAAGAAGCATTAACGTTCGCATGAAAAATGTGTGAGCAAATCCATCTAAAAATTTCACCGACTAAAATGTACTAAGGAACATGGGCAAAGCGTATGTTAGCTTGAATTGAATTCTCCAAGTGTAGGGATGACTTTTACAAACACGTAGGGGTATATGATCGATGTTTGGAGGGAAAGTAAGGAGGAAGACTAAAGACTGTGTTTTATTGAGGGAGGATGTGATTTCTGGCATCTTTTCAAGACCATTAAGATAAGGCTCATGACAACTAAAAAACTAGTGTAGTTCGAAACTCTTATTTTCAAGTTTTCCTTTTATATATTCTTATCTTTACATGTAATTTTTGTTTTCTTAATTTCGTTTCCTTTATTTTCTAAATTTTGGGATTTTGTGAGTGTAATTCGCTGAAAACCCTCAAGAGACAACACTCCTCTTAGTAAGGACACTTAGAGATTTAACGACTTGTTGTACGAGATAAGTGCAATCGTATTGTCTATGAAAGTATGCTAGATTTTCTTTTTCTTTTAAAATAAAACAGTTTGCTCGGGATGATCAAAAAATATGTTTGGGGGTATTTGATCAGTCATATTTATTGCACATTTTTACGGTCATTTTCCTATTATTATTAATTACTAAATGGTGTTATTTGCAATTCAAGAATATATGTGGGTTTATGTGGAAAAAGATTTTGTCATATATTTCTTAACTTATAATTAATATAATTGGGAGTTAAATGGTTCCATATCTCATTTAAATAAATATCCATGAGTTTTTTAACCATTAAGTAATTTATTTGTGAATAAATTGTTAGAATATTTTCTCAAATAAAATAAATACTACTAATGATTTGATTTGAGATATTGTGCAGGAATTAAAATAAAAAATCAGTTCAAGACTACAAACTTGATTAAGAAATCCAAATCAAATCAAGTTAGCAAATCAAATCTGCCAAGTTTAGAAGAAAATTGAAGATTTACGTAACTATAGAGATAAAACAATATTTTCAAGATTTTATTGTCAAAAAGAGTTCCTAAAATCACGAGAAGAAAGAGAAAAAAATTGGAGACGAGATCCCACCAAACGGCGGCGGATTGGTGGCCGTATAAGGCAATTGGCGATAGATCAGCGGTCGAATCGTGGTCATTTGATAAAAAATTTCATAGGCATAATCGTCATTTTATATGAGTCGAGATAACATCTAGGGTTTAATATTTAGTTTTTCTTTTAGCCATTTAAATTTTGTAATTCAAGTTCTTATTAATAAAAGGCAGAGTTCTTTTAATTTCGGGTCTTTACTTTCCGCATTACTTTTCGCACTTTAATTCTGCAATTACTTTCCGCAATTTACTTTCTTGCTTTTACTTTTAATTAGTTAGATTTTTTTCCTTTTGATCTTCTTCTTCCTTATTTCTATTTTTCTCAATTTTTATGCGATGATATTCAAAAGTTGCTACTTGCTTTCATGAGGGTCCTAGCAGTTAGCATACATGTTCTTATTCAATCTTTCTCCTCTTCGTTGTTTTGTTTCTAACCCAATAAGCGAGTAATTTCTTACTTGTTAGGGTTTGGAGGAAAGGGTAGTTTAATTGATGGAAAATTACTTTAAATTCTTTTTATGATTTTTTAATTCTTTATAAACTTTAATTAAAGAGAGTCTTAACCCTCTTATTTGGGCGCACTCTCAATTCATGACAGTTGCTACCCCGATTTGAGATTAGTTAAGCTTATTTTGATTAGAGGCTTTAGAGTAATAGGGATCAATGGAGGGACAAAGATCAATAGAGAGAATCCCTAGTATCCCTCTAAATACCCTAATCCACATTCATCGTTATTCCTTTAACAATAATTAATTAAAAAGATAAAAAGAATATTTTTATAAAAAAAACCCATCTTTTAAACTACCCAATCCGAAAAACCCTGCAAGCCTTTTTATTACTGAATTTTATCTCCTTAGTTTAAAACAAACAAAAATCTAAACCTTTTTCTATTAACCCGTCTAAAATAAAATTAGTAATATACCATCTCCCTGTGGACGACCCGTACTTACTATTGGCTAGTATTTGCGATACATTTATTGATTGCGGTATTTAGGAAATACTAAAATACAATTTTTCACATCAATTAGATGGCAATCATATATGTGGGAGCTGGGTGTCCATAACCACATCCTTAAATGTCCCTAGCCGAGAGAGTATCGAGATTGGGCATCGCTGTTCTGGACTAGACTAGTGTATACTTTCTAGACCCCGACGAGGGGAAGTGCCTGGTCTCACAAGCTATTGGTGTTGAGTCACCTAAGATAGTATACATGTGCTCACTGGAGATGAGTACACTGGACGAACTCGCCAAGAACTCCTGGATGGTATTATACCTATCGGTAGATAGCAGTTTTCAGGTGACATGGGTACAAAGTAGTCCTTTTACCTGAAATCGTCATTTATCTCGTGTGAGTTCCCACTGTGCTTAGATTACTACCGTACTACGGCTCAAAGGAGTCATGTAAACAGATTTTAGTTGGATACATTCTTAAGCCACATGGAGGCAGTGAGCGATCGTCAGAGATTCATCTCTCCCAGTATAGGGAGTCGATGTCGCGCTGTGTTTAGGTTAGCTGTCACCATAAGTCTTTGGTTAGAGCGTATGAGATTTACTGATTGAGGATCTGTAGTTTCTTGAGAGGTGATGAGCTTGACACCGACACGGCTTTTCGGGTTATTAGGAGTCTGGCGTTTACCTCCCCTAGACCTTATATATGATACTCTTAGATGAAGAGACCGGACTTTACGGAGATTGTCATGGACAGGCTCAGTAGGGATATGGATGAGTTTGCCCTTCGGCCTTCTTTTCGTTCATTACCTGGGTAGCTGTTACGTACAGCTAGTGCCGCTGACGTGGTTGTGGTTAAACTCACTGCCAGCGTATTTTCGAGTCTTTAGAGTCCTACACAAAGTGTTTTTCCATTTCAGGCGATATGATATAGAGACCGTACGTTGGTACGTGTAGGTATCCGATTAAATGTGTACATGCTATACATACATTAATCGGACGGTTGATAATAATAGCCGTCTTTGGATTAAGCCGGGTTATTAAATCAAGTTTTGATTTAATAATTTATATATATATATATATATATATATATTCTAGAATTATTGTTCACTATTCACTTTCTCTTTTTTGGTTATCCGTATTTTTATACAGATATGCGTATATGTAGCGATACGTATACCGGAGGATGTATTCCGTATTTATATAGAATACATTCTAGAAGGAGGACACCTTATTATAAGTTTTTCCTTTATGAAAATTAAGTTAATGGGGCGGCATGGTGAGGTGGAAAGGAAAACATGTAGAGAAGGATGGTTTTCTTTTTTAAATACTAAAATGTTATGTCACATTTTAATAAATGGTTGAAAAATAAAAAGGAAGCCATACACTCTCGCACTTGCTCTCTCTCACAACACTTAGCCTTTTTTCATGATGGTTCATTTTCTTCCTCTTTCTTCCTTGCTCTCATGATCTTTGAAAATGAGAGTTCGTGATAGTGGAAAAATTCCTACAACTCTCTCACTCCATTCCTAACGAGCATGGAGCGTCGGTTGAACTTGGACTGGGTTCCCTCTAGTGGATCATCATCAACAAGGAAGACCCTCTTGCAAGCTTGATCCCAGAGCACCGAGGAGCTCAAGAAGGATGACTGAAAACCCGAAGGACACGATTCTTTTGGTATAATCACTTTTTACAGTAGTTTAGCACTCTTGGTTTTTGGTTAGTTTAGGCAAATGAACAGATTTTGGGTAATGTTGTTTGTGGTTGCAATAATTTCAATTATTTTGCATTTCGCCTCGTTACGAACACCATAAAGTGAGCATAACCCACTAACATCCACTCCCTCTTGGGGGGCTTCCCATTGGGGCCGGCTCCCCTTCTGTCGGGGGGAGGGCCGGCTCCCCCACTTAGGGGGTCGGCTCCTCTTTTGTGCGGGGGAGGGGTGCCCGGTATCGGGTGCCCCCTTTGGGAGGCACACGGTGACGCATCGGCGTGCGCAGGAAAGGCCCAAAACCAATCCCAGGGAACAATGAAGCTTCATAGGGTCTTTCTGTCCAGGTGCAGGTAGTCCGTATTTTCACAGACATGTCTATTTCACCGAGCCTCTCTCCGAGACACGGTGGCTTTATTTATCTATTTTGCTATTATTTTTTTTATTTTTTTATTTTTTAATTATTTTTTAACTTGGTTTTCTAAAAAGGAAAAGTGTGTGGATTTCGACGAAATTTCGGTGGTATAACCGCTGGATTTAGTCGGTTTTCGTTTTATTTTGGAGAATATAGGCTGAAACCTATATTTCCATGTATTTTGGTGAAGCAAGGATGAAACCCGCATTCATGTGGTAGTACGAATCGAAATCCCCATCACCGAGGGTTTCCCCAAGAAAGAAGCCCAAAGGCTTTCCCTTTGATGGAGTCATCCTCAACCTTCACTCTAATTTGTTAAAAGGAGCTCTTTTGATTCTTAGAACTTAGGACTTGAATCTTGGATGAGGGGAAAAGAGCTCATTTTCCCTCTTTTGTGCCTTAGATCTTGAACTAGTGGTGTTGTGAGAGATGTGTTCCTTTTGATTCTTCCTTTCTTCCTCTTTTCTCTAGATTTGAGATAGAAGATAAACAAGGAGGCCTAAAAACTTTCCTTTATGCGATTTGATGGAAGAAAGATGCTTCTTTTCAATTGATCAATGAAATTTTTTTTTATTTATTTTAAGAAAAAGAGAGCTTTCCCTCTTGATTTATTTGGAGAAGAAGGAGAGAGAGAGAAGAGGGAGACACAAACCCTAGTATTCCATGTGAATGAGAAAACTTAACATTTCTTCATATGCTTAGGTTTAAATACCCACTGCATTTCGCAACTTAGCTCTTAGGCTTTACATAATTACTTTTTATTTCCCCATGCCCATGTACTCATTTGTTTTTGCACATAAGTCATGAGTTTTACATAATTTTGTCTTTTTGCCTATGTATTACATTTTTACATTTATTTATATACAAAACTTATTTATTACAAATTTCTTTCTCTTTCTTCCTCTTCCTAAACGTTAAAATTGACCAAACTATCATTGAATCCTTAAACGGTCGATAAAGGAAGAGGAGGGCAACATTGGGATGAAAGAGGTTAAAATTGCAAAAGATAACGGTCAGGGACGTGCTGTTTAACGTAAGATAATGTCGGGAGGATATTGTAATGGGTTTAAATCTTAGGAGGTTTTGGACAAGTCGGATAAATCACAATATGATTTTTATGAAATAAGCCAAATAGTTTTAGACAGAGAATTCGCCCATGAAAATTTTCCATGATACACGTCACAAATGCATTATTATAAAATAAGCAGTATTATTCCAAACAAGCAATTACCTTGGCTTTAAAATCAAATTCATTATAGCTAAAGATAAATAGCTTTTATAAAATCTACTTTTCTCAAACATGCATTCTATCATACAAACAAGAGTTACTCTAACTAAACAAAGTGTGCCTTTGCCCGATTGAGCACGTGAAGATTTTAACAGACACAAGATGTTTTATGGAGAAGAAGACTTGAGAAATTGTGGAGGATACGCTCAATACGCTACAAATAAAAAGGACTTATTTCGTCGGGATATTTATTTCGTCGGCTATAAGCCAACGGAGTAAATGTATAAGCCGGCGGAATATCCCCTAAATAAGCCAAATGGGGACCCCAGAATTTTTAATAATTTTATTGGATTATTCCGTCGGCTGTAACCCGACGGAATAACCCAATAAATAAAACAAGGCCCGAGCCCATGCCCGAGTCTCTCATCACATTTTCCCCCAAATAAAAAAAAAACCTAGCCCTCCAAGACCACCACTCCTTTCCTCCGCTCGTCCTCCTTCTCCTCTCCTGGCGACCGACGACCAGACCCCTAAGCCTCTGACGGTAAGCTCCTCTCTCTCTCTCTATCTCTCTCTCTCTCTCTCTCTCTCTCACTCATACTCTCTCCCTCCCCCTCTCTCTCAGGCGCCGTCGAAGACCGCTGCCATTGAAGAACGCCGCTGTCGAAGCCTCCCTATTCGAGCCCGGCCCCTTTGAAAATAGATAATTAAAATTTATTTAATTTTAAATTTCTTTTTTAATTTTTAATTTTTTGCAAATGGGGAAAATTTGTATTTTTGATGTTGCCGTTGTTGATGCTATTGTTGTCAATGTTGTTGCTGATGATGATTAGGATATTGTTGTTGATGATGGGTTAGGGAGGGTTTGGGTTGGGGGTTGGGTCAAGTGTTATTAGGGTTAGGGTAATTTAACTAATTTTTCTAGGTAGTTTACTGAAAATCAACAATATTTAAGGGTATTTTAGTGAAATTTATAATAATTTAATTAATTTAAGAAGATGAATTGTTTCTTTAAATTTGTTAAGATAGTTTATTGACAAACCAACAATAGTTAAGAGTATTTTAGTGTAATTTAGTAAAAGTGAATAAATAGGTTGCTTAGGAAAAATTTTAAGGTAGTTTAGTGAGAAACAACAATAGCAAAGGGTAGCTTAGGGAGAATATTTTAGGTATTTTATAGTAATTTAATACATGTGTCTATGTATGTGTCTGTGTAAGTAGATGCTCATGCTCGTGTCTCTAACTTGTTCCTAAGGCGGAATACAAAACAAAAATTTCTACAACTTAAGCATGAATACCTACGAGCTAGAATCGAATCCAAATATTAATTTAGCAAACAAGAGAAGGTTTTAACAACTCGAATAGACGATAATTACTTTTGTAGTTGTGTCCTTCATCCTCTTTCCTCTTCTTTTGCTCAAAGAGATTCCAGGAATCATCTTAGATGTCGGTCTTCGTTGTTGAAAAAAATCCACCCGAGAGACCCTAGCAAGGCTGTATTTTCACACTAAAAATCAAATGAAGAAAACTAGTGAACTAAACTTGCTAAGAATAGCTCACTAGGATGATGTAGTGGATAATCTCTATATGTTTCTCTCTTAATCTTTTTCTTTCTCAGGTTTAAAAACTCAAGAGGAAGAAGAAGCTCATGATGATCAAGTGAGCATAGCTGCTAGAAAAAGATCTAACCTCATTCTCATCCAACTCTTTTCTTTTTATACTTTCTTTATTGTGTGAATGGGTGGGGTTGTGACTCACCATGGTGAGTCACAAGCCCACACCATTCCACCACAAACTAGAAGAGATTAGAAAAGAAGAGCCATCTCTTTGTACATATATACACACATACACACACACACACACAGAAATACACTAATACAAGTATATACTACAAAATCCATACACCCATATTTGTATCAAAATATATATACTCGTATTCATATAAAATATGAATACCTGTATTTGTATTAAGATATAAATGCCCGTATTTATATCAAGACACATACACATATTTATAAAAAAAACACGTATTCGTATAAATACCGTATTCTGTTAAAATACGAAAACAAAAAGAGAGATACTAAAAAGAGATATATAACACTAACTCACATTTTATCCAAATATGATAACTTGGCTATCTTTCAAAACTGCTAGTATTAATAAACTGTCCGATTAAAAGTACATATACAAAAACACGTATTTAATCGAACCCAGGTACGTATTAAAGTATGTGCACTATATTGTTTTGCCTAAGCTAGGAAATCCTCTATGTGAGAATCTAAACACTCGACAATACGCTGGCAGTGGGTTTAACCACAAACACGTTAGCGGCACTAGTTGTACATAACGGATACCCAGGTATTGAACGAAAGGAAAGCCGACAAGTAAACTTATCTGTGTTCCTATTGAGCCTGAAAGTGAAAATCTTAGTACAGTCCGGTCTCTTCGTCTGAGAGTATCGCATACTGGGTCTAAGGGGTGGAAAACGTCAGACCCCTAATAACCCAATAAATCATGTCGATGTAGCCCAAAACGATCCTGAGAAACTACTGATCTCACAATCAGTAAATCTCAACTGCCTTGGCTAAGTTCTTATGGTGATGACCAATCGAACACAGCACAATATCAACTCTCTATACCGGGAGAGAAGAATCCCTTCTATCGCTCACTGCCCCAAATGCTTCGGCACTATACCCCAACCAGAACCGGTTTGCATGACTCTTTAAAGCCGTGGTAGGGTAGTGATCAAAATGCAGTAGAAACACACTCGAGATGAATGATGATGTTAGGTCTAAAGAGTAACATGTACCTATGTCACCAGAGAACTACTATCTGGCGATAGGTATAATACTATCTAGAAGTCTCGGCGAGTCCGTCCAGTGTAACTCATAACCTAATGAGCAATTGTATACTATATTTGGTACCAAACACCAATGGCTGTGGGATATGTCACCTTCCTTCATGGGAATAAGAAACGTATACACTAGTCTACTCCAGAGTATCGATACCCTATCTCGAAACTCCAACGACTATGGACAATTTAAGGATGTGCTTATAGACTATTTAGACCCCATGAGTATGATCGCTATCACAACTCTAGTAGTTAAGCAAAGATCCTATAGGTTTTACCAACATGTAATCGAGATATGTAATATAAAATAGAACATATACACATATTGAGGTAAAGACAAATCAGATAGTATACTATCATATCAAGTAAGATTGTCCTATACACATATATTCAGAGCATTCATATGTAATATACAACCATGTACTATAAAATAATTGCCTCTAGTGCATATACATCCAACAATCTCCCACTTGCACTAAGGCCATATATTGGCGTATCGAAGACCAATCATCTCCAATAGCCTCTTGATCTGAGTCTAAGGAAGTTCCTTCGTGAGTGGGTCCACCGTGTTATCCTTTGTGTCTACTCTCCTGAGTTCGAACTCCGGGTGATCAATGATCTACCTGATCAGGTGATATCGTTTTAAGATGTGTCTGGATTTTTGATGGGACCTTGGTTTCTTCGCTAATGCTATAGCCCCATTGTTGTCATAATATAAAGGCATTAGATCAACAATAGACGGAACCACCTCAAGTTCTTGAATGAACTTCCTCATCCAGACAGCCTTTTTTGCGACATCGCTGGCAGCAGTGTATTCAGCCTCCATCGTTGAGTCTGCTACGGTGTCCTGTTTTGAACTCTTCCAACAAACCGTCTCTTCGTTAAGGGTAAACACATAACCCGATACAGACTTGTTGTCTTCCTTGTCGCTTTGGAAGATAGAATTAGTAAAAGGCTCTATCTAGAGATCTCCATTACCGTACACTAAGAACATATCCTTAGTTATTCTCAGGTACTTCAGAATGTTCTTCACAGCTGTCCAATGCTTCTCTCATGGGTTTGACTGATACAAAGCTTACTACACTAAGTGCGTAAGCTACATCTGGTCTGATACATAACATCGCATACATTATAGATCCTACTGCCGAAGCATGGGGTATAATACTCATGCAAGCCCTTTCTTCATCAGTCTTGGGAAACATTTCTTTAGAGAGGGTGATTCCGTGACAAGCCGGTAAATTACCACGCTTGGAATCTTCCATATTATAGCTCTTTAGTATGGTGTCAATGCACCTGGACTGTGAAAGTCCTAACTTTCTCTTAGATTTATCACGATAGATCTTGATCCCAAGAATGTAGGAGGCATCACCTGAGTACATCATGGAGAACTTCTGAGACAAGAACAGTTTGACCGACTATAGCATAGGAATATCATTTCCTATCAGGAGAATGTTATCGACGTATAAAATGAAGAACACGGCTTTTCTCGCTACAATTTTCTTATATATACAAGGCTCGTCAATATTTTTGATGAAGTCAAATTCCTTGACTGTTTCATCAAAACAGATGTTCCAACTCCGCGATACCTGCTTTTATCCATAAATGGATTTAAGCAACTTCCACACCTTCCTGCTGCTCCTACTGTTGAAACCTTTTGGATGATCCATATAGATATATTCTTCTAAAGCGCCGTTTAGAAAAGCGGTCTTTATTCCCATTTGCCAAATCTCATAGTCACAGAAAGTAGCAATTGCAAGTAGGATCCAAATGGAGCATAGCCACTGAATGTTTCGTCATATTCCACACTTGGTCTTCGACAAAAACCTTTTGCAACAATTCTAGCCTTATAGGTTTCCCCTGTCCATCTTTACCAATCTTCTTTTTGAAGATCCATTTGCAGCCGACAAGTATGTCCTCTGGCAGTGCAATGTCCAAAGTCTAAACATTGTTGGTGTACATGGACTCCATTTCGAATCGCATAGCATCCAGCCATTTCACAGTGTCCCTACTGGCAATGGCCTGCTCAAAACTAGTAGGATCATCTTCTTCCAAAATGCAATCCTCTCGATCCCGTCTACGAGAAAACCGTAGTTTCTCTCGGATAAGAAATCCTACAAGATCTATGGAGTGGATGAGGTTCATCTGGGATTATTGAATCATGTTGTTCCACCAAATCCTCAGTTACAGTTTGTAGCTTCGATATTTCATTAAGTTCTACCGTGCACCTACTAATTTCTTTTACGGGAAATTGCCATTCTAAAAAGATAGCGTGGCGAGATACAAACACCTTATGTTCCTCGGTGCGGTAGAACTGATATCCAAGCGAATGCTTTGGATATCCCACAAACTTACATAGATCTGATTGTGCCTGAAGTTTGTCTAGATTTTGTGTTTTAACATAAGCCTGACAACCCCATATCTTAATACGTTTAAGATATGGTCTCTTACCATTCCATATTTCAAATGGTGTCTTAGGAACGGATTTGGATGGAACATCATTCAATAGGTATGCTGCTGTTTGAAGCACATATCCCCAGAATGAAATACGTAACTTAGTGTTACTCATCACAGAGCGAACCATATTCAGAAGGGAACGGTTCCTCCGCTCCGATACACCGTTGTGTTGTGGTGTATATGGAGGAGTAAGCAGAGAGAGAATACCATTCTATTTAAAGTAGTTGAGGAATTCCGTGCTTAAGTACTCTCCTCCTCTATCAGATCGGAGGATCTTGATACTTTTGCCAGTGTGGTTCTTTACTTCGTTTCTGTATTCTTTGAATTTCTTAAAAGCTTCAGATTTGTGTTTCATAAGATACATATACCCGAACCTAGAAATAACGTCAGTGAATGTGATGAAGTACGATAACCCACCCCTTATATGTATAAACATCGGACCACACATGTCACGCCCCACTTCTCAGTAGACGGAAACGATGATGTGGCAGGCCGCAACGTATTTACTAAGAAATAAATACGTTAAGTGTATTTAAGCAATATATAAAAATGTATAAGAATGACAAGTGATATAAAATAAATAGCAACTTTTATTTACATTCAACTTTAAATACAACTGTTTTGAAAAGGAAAGATACAATGAAATAAGCAGTGCCTAAACAGTGGCATACAAACTGAAAGTAAGTACAAGGAACTAGAAGTTAGGCTGTGCCGCGAGCTGGTCCAAGTCATCCTGGCTAGGCTCGATATCCTGAGAGTCCTGCCCTCCTGATGAACATTCCAAAAAAAGAAATAGAAAGGAATGTCGTCAGCGAACTAGTGCTCGGTAAGTCCCAAAAGAAGCAAGAGAATATAACAAGTATTGTGAAATAAACAGATAAGTTGTACAAGTATAAGATTGTTATTCTAACATGGTTGTTTGCAGCTTGGTATAGAAGGTATTCATGTACACGAGAGGAGACCATCTTACCCCATAGACTATGGTAACATGTAGTACAAGGCCCCATTATAACCCATGAGAAAACGGCATGAGAATTCATGTAGGAGTCTTTTAAGTGACCTCTTGTGTCACGATATACGTTCCGTACCAATCTACCCCGTTATCCCCGCGTAGTGGGTTGTATAAATTATAATTACAAGTCTTGCCGAAACCATGGATAAATATTGTTCAAGTAGTCATGTTCAGGATGTAATCAAGTAGTCAAGTCAAGTTATAATCATAGTTCGGTCAAGTCAAGTATGCATGTTTGATATTGTTGTTTGATTCAAGTATTCATGTTCATGTTCAAGTATTCATGTTTGATATTGGATTCAGATTTGAATTGGACTCAGACTGAGTCAGACTCTTGTAAACTGATTTGGATCTTGAATTAGGTTTGGGAGACATCGGTAACTGCTGCACATGGACGGCAGGATTTGTGTCTTTTTCCAAGAGAATTACCATTGATAACTCCGTTATATTGTCTACCTTAAATAGGCTAGCACTTACTTTCTCCGGCTCCCTAGGGCTCAAGAGAATTGATCCCGTTTAAACCTATATTTACTAAGTCCTTAAAATATTACTTTTAAATAACTCGAGGGGGTTTTATGAAAAAAATATTATAATATAGTTAAAAATAAATCTCGAGGGGTTATTTATATTATTAGGGTTTTTATGAGCATGAGTTTTAAGGATTTGAGATATTTTAGTGATAAACAATTAACTTTGGAAGTTCATGGTATTTTATTGAAAAGAGTTGTCTTTTGGTAACTTGATGGTATTTTTATTGAAACCTGTTAATATTTCATTTTTAGAATAAAAAATAGATTTTTTATATTTTTAAAATTTGGATTTATAATTTTATATAATTTAAAAAAATTAGTTTTATTTAGAAATTCGTTTTTCTTAAAAACCGTATTTAAAACCTTTCGAGACCGAATGCTCCGTGAGGAGGTCTGCATCTCGCTCTACTAGCCCAAGAATGTGCGATAATCTACACCATCCATTAGTGGGTCCCCTAAAGAGGGTTGTAGAGGTATAATCACAATGGAATCGAAATACTGCTTTAAAAGAAAACCATTTTTTAAAATAAGTGGTATTTTAATGTAATATTTTCTTCGTACAAAAATTCATACAAAAAGCTATCGTGCTATGGAACAAGAGTGTACGTGAGGGGTAGCTCATTACCCCGTGAAGTTTTCTTTTCTTTCCTAAAGGTATAGTTTTAACAAAACAAAATGGGACGATATTAAAGTTCATGATATTTTAATGAAAAAGTTAAATTAAAGTTATTTCACATGATATTCTTGATTAAAATTTATTCTAAACATTGGTATTATGATTACAAGTATTGTGTAAGAATATGGATGAACAATATATAAGAAAAAGTGGAGTTTCTAGAGTTTAGAACAAAGATATCAGTATTAACTCCACTTTTACCGATTTTGATTAAAAAGAAATTCAAAGAATAGAAAGCGAGTTTGGGAAAGACTTGCTATCTGATTATGCTAAGAAAAGGTAGAAGATGAGGAGAGTGTTGTCGTGGTGTCGCAGGAGTTCCGGATGTTGCTTCGATTTTTCGCCGGAAGTTGATCGCTTGTTAACTCCTCTTTACTCCGCTTGTACATAGAAAATTTTTGAGAGTGTTGGCTAGAAATTTCTGAATGATGCTAAGCCAAAGTGTAGAGTGGTATTTATAGTGGAGAATTAGGGTTTGAGAATTAAAATGGTGGATTAAAAAGCATTAAAATTGTGATAAATTGTGAATTGAAGAGTCTATTTTTTATTGCAGGGAAATCAAACAGTGCAAGGGAGTTAGGGGTGGGTGAAAGGGTTAGTGTGCAAAGCCCAGGGCTCATTTGCCACATCTTAGCCGTCCCCGCCGGTTTTTGAGCAAGAATGGCCGGTCTATCTCGAGGCATTTGCCTCGAGATCCGTGCCACTTGATCAACAAAGTATTTAAACCCTTTTGCACATGTTTGATTTTTCTGACTTTTCATATTTTCTATGTATTGCACGTGCAAACTTTTGGACTTCCAAAAATTAAAAGAAAAATTCAGGAAAAAATGTGTCTGATGGGATTCGAACACACAGGCTACGTCATAGCAGTGCAAGACTTTACCAGTGAGCTTTAAGTTGTTTCTTGTTGTTCTTTAACAAAATTGACTTATAACTCAAACTCAGGCTATAAACTCTTTTCTGTACATTAAAATGGAAAATTTAGTACAGTAAATTCTGAGTCGTTACATTCTACCCTCCTTATAGAAATTTCGTCCTCGAAATTTATATTTACATAGGGACTAATTTTCAAATAAGTAAGGGTATCTTGCACGCATGCCTTTTTCTCGTTTCCATGTTGATTCTTCTGGTGAATCTTTTCTCCACATCACTTAGACCAAGTTTACTTTCTTGTTCCGCAGTGTCTTCACCTTTCGGTCCAGGATCTCAACGGGTTGTTGCTCGCAGGTTAAGTCAGTTTGTACTGTGAGCTCTGAGTGATCAAGTATGTGGCTGGGATCGCTCACATATCCTCATAGCTGGGATATGTAGAACACATTGTGCACTCCTTCCAATGAGGATGGTAGTGCTAAACGGTATGCCACTTCTCCAACTCGTTCGAGTATGTCGAACGGTCCTATGTATCTTAGACTTAGCTTACCCCTTTTGCCAAAACGGATCACTCCTCTGTTTAGAAAGATCTTCAGGAAAACATGGTCTCCAGGTTGGAACTCCAGATGTCGGCGCTTTGCATCTACCCAATGCTTCTGTCGTTCCTGGGCTATGCGCATTCTTTTCCTGATCATATGAACTACATCCACAGTTGCCACGATCATCTCTGGTCCAAGGAGTTCACGATCTCCGACGATTTAGCTATTTGACTTCCCTGCTCGTCATCCTAACTTAGTGGTGATCGAAACTTCCGTCCATAGAGTGCTGCGAATGATGCCATTCCAATACTTGCTTGATAGCTGTTGTTGTATGAAAACTCCATAAGGTGTAGGTGATCTTCCCACGAACCTCCAAAGTCTAACATACAAGCTCTTAACATGTCTTCTCGAATCTGAATTGTTCGCTCGGACTGTCCGTCTGTTTGTGGATGGTAAGCCATGCTGAAGTTCAGACCCATTCCCAGGCCAGCTTGCAGACTCTGCCAAAATTGTGATCGGAATCTGGTATCACGATCGGAGACGATGCAAACCGGTACTCTATGTAATCTCACGATCTCCTCTATGTACTTCTTTGCTAACGTCTCGGTTGATTGTCCAACTCGAAATGGAATAAAGTGAGCCGACTTGGCGAGTCGATCAACAACAATCCATATTGCGTCGTTACCCTTCATGCTGTGAAGAAGGGCAGTCACGAAGTCCGTGGTAATGTGCCGCAATTTCTATTCTGGGATTGGTAACGGCTGAAGTAGACCGGTAGTTCAGTGATATTCATCCTTCACTTGCTGATACACCAAACATTTGGCTACGCTTCTAGCTACTTCGCGCTTCATTCCATGCCACCAGTAGTGTTGCCGTAGATCCTTGTACATCTTTGTACCACCGGGATGTACAGAATAAGTAGAGCTGTGAGCTTCTTTCATCAACTCTTCTCGAACTGGGATGATAGGTACACATAATCGACTTCCATATCTCAAGGATCCATCTTCATGAATGATGAAGCCAGTTCGAAGTCCACTTTTTACTTGTTCTCGGATCTTTTGTAACTTGGCATAATTTGCTTGAGTTGTCTTGATCTGATTGACAAGAGTAGACTGAACTTGTAAGTTCATCAAATACAAAGCGTTACCTAGAATAACTACTTCAATAGCCAATCCGTGCAATTCCTGCTGTAGCTTCCACTGAGCAGTGAGATTCATTGCTAATGGCTGGCAGCTAAGTGCATCAGGAACTACATTCACCTTCCCAGGATGATACTGTAGGTTGATGTCGAAGTCCGCCATGAGTTCTATCTATCTTCTCTGCCGCATGTTTAATTCCTTCTGAGTAAATGCATACTTCATACTTTTGCGGTCAGTGTATATATCCACTCGTTCTCCCAAAAGATAGTGGTGCCAAATCTTAAGTGCGAAGATAACGGCTGCCAACTCCAGATCATGTGTTGGATAGTTGCACTCATGTACTTTCAATTATCTTGATGCAAAAGATATAACCTTTCAATGCTGATGTAGAACACATCCTAATCCCTTACTGGATGCATCGCAATGCGCAACAAATCCTCCAGATTGATCCGGTATTACGAGAATAGGAGCAGAAGTTAATCTTGACTTGAGTTCTACAAAAGCGTTTTCACATGCTTCTGACCATACGAATGCTTCAACTTTACGTGTGAGCTTGGTCAGGGGTGCGGCAATCTTCGAAAAGTCTTCAATGAATCGTCGATAGTATCCTGCTCCCAAGAAACTTCGTATATCCTTCACCGTCTTTGGTGTCGGCCATTCGCTGACAGCTGACACCTTTGATGGATCTACTGAGATTCCTTCACCTGAAACGATATGTCCGAGAAATCCGACTTGATCTAGACAAAATTCACACTTGCTGTACTTGGCGTAGAGTTGATGTTGTCGCAATGTCTCCAGAACAATCCGTAAATGCTCGGCGTGTTCTTTCCGATTGTTTGAATATACCAGGATGTCATCGATGAAGATGACAATGAACCTGTCTAAGCATTCTCGGAAAACTCGGTTCATTAGATTCATAAATATAGCAGGTTCATTGGTCACTCCAAATTACATTACGAGATGCTCATAATGACTATAGCGAGTTCTAAACGCTGTCTTCGGAATATCAGACTCTTTGACTTTCACCTGATGATAACCTGAACGAAGATCTAGCTTCGAAAATACACAAGACCCACTTAGCTGATCGAAAAGGTCATCGATGCGCGGTAGTGGATACTTGTTCTTAATCGTCACTTCATTCAGAACTCGATAATCTACATATATCCTGTATGAACCTTCTTTCTTCTTCACCAGTAAAACCGGAGATCCCCAGCTTGAAGTACTAGGACAAATCTAACCTTTCTTCAGGAGTTCTTCCAACTGAATGCAGATCTCCTTCAATACTTCTGGACTTAGCCGGTACGGAGCTTTGATTACAGATTGCGCACAAGGTAGTAAATCAATGCTGAATTCAAGAGCTCGATCGGGAGGAAAACCTAATATATCTTCACGGAATACATCCTCGAACTCTTGAACTACATCTGGCTTCGATTCTTCTGCTTGTAATGCTGCAACCATTGCCTTCTTTGGTTTTGCCTTGTAGACGCTGGGTTCTAAGGTACGGTCTCCACACTTGAAATAGAACACTGGATGATCTAGTATTTCGAACACTACCCTCCTTTTACGACAGTCGATGGTAGCGAAGAAAGTTCCCAACCAGTCCATTCCCAAAACTATATCGAAGTTCGGTATGTCCAGCACCTTGAAGTCTGCATAAAATTCTCTTCTGTAGATGACCACTATACATAGATCGTATCCCAAAGTTGCTTTTAGAACGCCATTCCATGAATTGACATTACAACTGGATACGAGCGGTTTAACTAGAATCATACGAGTTCGGCCGAGCCGTTGCGATATAAAGAAATGTGATGATCCAATGTCGAAGAGAGCTAAAGCAAGTATGAAGGCTACTAAGATTGTACCTAAGTTGTGTGAGGTTGGGTTTATATATAGGACAAGTATATTGATATACAAGAATTGAAAAGGTGTGAAAGTGTAACGACCTTAGTATTATTGTACCTTCATGTTTCCTTTCTTTAGTAAAATATTTTATTTATTTATTCTTAGTATTTTCTGTATATTTTGTTTCTTATAAATATATTATTTTATTCTTCTATCTATTTTTCCCAAACACATTTCTTTAAAACTAAATTTTAACCTTTTTTCAAATTAAACATAAGACCTAACCCAGCCCATAACTCAAATCCAATTTCTTTTTCATTTTTTTTAATAAAACTATTAGCCCAAAAGCCCACTTTCTTTTTAAGCAACAACATATATTTAATTCTAATTAAATATGTGCATGAACAACTTTGTAGCACATTGGTTAAGTCCTTGCATTGTTATTCCATAAATCACATGTTCAAATTTTCATTCTTACAATTATTTTTTTTATCAATTTTTATTCTTCTCATAACCTACAAATGAGATCTTTCATTTCCAAGATGAATGATGACCTTTCATTTCTCTTTTAATTCTCTTGTTGAATGCATATATTATTATACATAATTCACCATTACACCATCTTTATTTGACCTCCTCTATCTTTTCTTTCCTCACAATTTTCTATCACTCACTTCTCCCTCTTCACCTAGAGTCCAAGAAGAAGCATGAAGAAGTCTTCAAGAAGGTCTCGCTAGTAACGCGAGGCCATCGGCGGATAGACAAGCCCGGTGACAATACCGGCTTGTGTCTGTAAGTCCCTTCTCTCTCCTTCCCCCCACCTCTTATTTTCCTCTTGTCATGCTTCATGAACCCCCTATTCTTTTCATATCATAATCCATAAGAGAAGATACACATAAACATATGCATATACATAAGTTTAGATATATATGATTCTATATGGTTTAATAATATCTTATTATCTCTTGTTCAAATTAAAGTATTTTTAAGTCTTTGTTCATGACTAGGAATGTTTATTACAAGTTGTGAGAACACAAATTTCATGCCACAATATATTTATAATGTCTCATGAAATCGGTTTGTTTATTAAAAGAAAAATAGAAGCCTGCATAAAATACTAGTTAATCTTTCTGCCGATTTTAGTATCCACATCAATACTTTTAGCTTTAAAATAATTTTTAGAAATTAAGTTTTACTTCTGAAAATTTCAGGAAATTTACATACGATAGATTATATTATTTTGTACATACTGTAAAAAGTTTAGATTGAATCACTTAACGGTTTATGAATTATATTGTTTATATTCACTGTTCGTAAAATAGAAAACTGCAGTTATTGGTCAATTTCTAGGACACATAACTTGGTATACCGATATCTAAATTGAGCAAACTCAGGATTTTTTAGATATCTACATCGAATAATCTATATTTTATTAGTTTTAAGGTTTTATTGAAAACCAATGTAAGATAAAGAAAACTACGTTACAATATTAAGTGACGGATCTGGACAGAATCTGTCCTGATTCGCACACTGTTTTTAAATTAGACATAACTCAAACTCTCGATATCCGTTTGTGAAAAACTTTAGATGTGTAGATACATAATTGATAAAGATATAATTTTATGTATATTAGATTACTTAGAAATGCATGAAACAACCCGATATAAGCTTTGCAATATAACATATAGTTGTTGTTCAGAAATCTGAATTTCTATTTTAAATGTTGATATTAAAATGATCATAACTAGAGTTTCAGAAATCCAAATCGTGCGAATATTAGTGTTTTAGATAAGTATATCAAAAGACCTACAATTTTCTAATAATCTTTGTAACCTGAAACCTGATGAAAATTAACTCAAACTGCATTTTAAAAATATATGACGGTGCTAAACAGATTCTGATCTGTTTTGCGCGACGATACGAAAACAGATATATCTCTCAAACCGGTAGTCGTATTTAGGTGAAACTGGAACTCACGCATGAAAAACACTTAGAGCCATATTTATGTTTATATTCCGCATTCGTTCGACTTAATTAATTAGTCGTACATAATATTTCGTTACAGCATTGTTTATGGTAGTTACTCGAATAATATACTTGACTCATTTCATGCTATTCGAACATGTATACATATTTATCTTGATCATTAAATTGTTGTATATACATAAAGATGATAATTAAATATTTGAGTTGTATTTTGAAAACTATACAAAATTATTTTTACATAAAACCCCCTCAGTTATATAAATTACAATAAGGACCCTAGTAAATATAGGTTTAAGCAGAACCAGTCTCTTAAGCCTCAGGGAGACGGAGATATGGGTGCTTGCCTATCTAAGGTAGACAATCTAAAAAACGGTGTTATCAATACAGTAATTGACTTTGAAAAAGACACAAATCCAGCTGTCCATGTGCAGCAGTTACCGATAACACCAAAACTTAATTCATGATTCCAATTTCTTTTCTAATTGTTCTGACTCAGACTGAGTCTCATTATAATAATCTGACTTGAATATGATTCAAGTACAATCTAAAATATTCCAATCCATGAATCCATATAATCAATCGGATCAAACTATTCAATCTAAATTGACTGAACCGAACCATGGATATACTTCCATTTACAAGATTCTCCAGTTACATCCATTTACTGATATCATGGTTTCGGCAAGTAATCCAATTATACAATTTATATTACAAGACAATACAAGTTGCAATACAATTTACAATACAAACAATACAAACAAGACATCGCGGGGTTTAAGGGGTAGATTGGTACGGAAGGTGTTAAAAGTGGCACGAGACTGCAAGATTAAGACATCTAACCTGAATCCAATTGTCGTTGTTCCGGGTTGTATAACGGAGCCTTGTACATTCCGTTTGCCCTAGTCTCTAGCATATAGAGACTCCTCTCGTATACACTGGCATCCTTCTGTACCAAGCTACAAACAACAGCGTTAACACTAAATACAACATTATAATAATATAATACAACTTTAAAAGCTATACTCTCTCTCTTTCTGTCTTTTCTACTTCTTCCTTATCTTTGGGACTTACCGAGAGATTGTTCGCTGATGACATTCCTTCTCTTTCTTCTTTGGAATGTTGTCAGGTGATCTGGACACTCAGGAGATCGAACCTACTAGTGAGAACTGGGACCAGCTTTCCTACGACCCAGAGCTCTAGCTTCATTGTACACATTTTTATTTCAGTACTTTTCTTTTCTGTTATGCCACTGTTTAGGCATTGCTTTCATTCAGTTGTATTTGCTTTTCCATGTATTGTAAAAAGAATGTTAATAAATAAAGTTGTTGTTCAGCTATATCTACTGTCATTGTCTCTTGTGTACATTTCGTTTATATTGCTTAGATACGCATAGCGTATTTACTTCAGAGTAAATACGTAGCGGCCTCGTCGCATCCTCTGCCCGTATACTGGGAAGCGGGACGTGACAGAAAGGATTAGGAATTACTAGTGATGACTTGGCCTGTGGCTTTGGCTTCTTTGACCGTCATCATAAAAGCCTGACGTCGTGGTACATTCCTCCTTGCTGGAGGCACATTCCTCTGTCCCTGAGGTACGTTTCTCTGTCCTTAAGGCATGTTTCTCTGTGCCTGATGGAATTGACGAGGAAGCTATGCAGGAGGTCCATGTGCAGGTGGTGCAAGGAAAGCTAGTCAGGGTGCAGGAGCCTGAATGGTTGGCCGCTGCGGAACTGTGATAGTTGGTCTGGGGGCTGGAGCTGTGTTGAAACGATATGGACATGCTCCGATGGCGTGAGTAGATGCGCCACAAACCAAACACAAGCCATTTGCAACCCTGCAGTCTTTCGCCAGGTGTCATGTCCTCTTGCAGTAGAAGCAAAAGTTTGGACTGGGTCGGTTAAATGATCCTCCCGGTCTCCTAGGTGCAAATGTCGGCCTAGAAGATGCTCCTCCTGTCATCTGAGTGGCAGGGCATTTCACACCGGCAGTCTGAGGTCTGCCCTTCTTTTTCACAACTGCCTCATAGCGACGGGCAGCCTTCAAAGCAATATCATGGGTTAGGAAATCCCCTGTAGCGAGTGCAGCTTAGATTTCCAGGTCCAACCTTTACTGAAATCATCGTGCCCGGATCTCAGCAGCAGGAATCAGGTGCGCAGGGAACCTGTTACTACCTTGTGTTAGCAGTGTAATGAGTGAGATCAGGAATTTGAATATTAAGACAATATCTTTCCTGCTAAGCATGGTAAACTTAGCGTCGTATTCACCCACAGACTTGACCTACATCGATCCTTGTTGTAGATGGATGAACTGCTGCTCCATGTTGAAAAGGGCAGTCTCAGGGAAGTGCTTCGCATCGAACAGATCGCGAAACGTCTTCCACTCGATAGGTTGGGTGAGTCGGCTTTCTTCGGTGTTCCACCAGATTCTGGCATTGTCGGTTAATTGCAGCTTCACAACTCTCACCCAGGCAATATCTGGCACTTGAGCTGCTGCCAGATCATCTTCTATCGATTAAGCCCATTCCTCTGCCTCTAGTGGGCTCTCTTTTCCTGAGAAGTGTTTTGGATGTAGTGCCCAGAATTGTTTTACTCCAGGTGCCTCGGCTTCGGGGCGGTGCGTTAGGATAGCAGTCTGCTGCTGCTGACCCTCTAAGAGGCTCTTGATCGTCTCGAGCAGTACCGTTTGCTCGTTGATGGGAGCTGCAATGGTAGGTGGTGGTGGTAGAGTAGGCGGTGGAGTATTGCCATTGACATTGGTACTGGTGTTATTCGGTGAATCCATGACCTTGATAGAAAAGGAATGGTTAGGATAGATTCAAGAAATCAGAAATGTAAGGAATGTATAGTTGCTGATTCTTATTATTCTTGTGATATATTGCTTAAGATTTCATGCAAAACTGACCTGCATGGGCCACCAACAAAACCTGTCACGCCCCGCTTTCTAGTAGAAGGAAACGATGACGTGGTAGGCCGCAACGTATTCACTAAGAAATAAATACGTTAAGCGTAATTAACCAATATATAAAAATATACAAGAATGACAAGTGATATAAAATAAACAGCAACTTTTATTTACATTCATCTTTACATACAACTGTTTTGAAAAGGAAAGATATAATGAAATAAACGGTGCCTAAACAGTGGCATACAAACTGAAAGCAAGTACAAGGAACTAGAAGTCAGGCTATGCCGTGAGCTGGTCCAAGTCCTCCTGGTTAGGCTCGATCTCCTGAGAGTCCTGCCCTCCTGACGAACATTCCGAAGAAAGAAATAGAAAGGAATGTCGTCAGCGAACTAGCGCTCGGTAAGTCTTAAAACTAGCAAGAGAATATAACAAGTACTGTGAAATGAACAGGTGAGTTGTACAAGTATAAGATTGTTATTCTAACGTGGTTGTTTGTAGTTTGGTACAGAAGGTATTCATGTATACGAGAGGAGTCCATCTTTCCCCGTGGACTATGGTGACATGTAGTACAAAGCCCCGTCATAACCCACGGGACAACGGCACGAGAATTCATGTATGTGTCTTTTAAGTGACCTCTTGTGCCACGATATACGTTCCGTACTAATCTACCATGTTATCCCTGCCTAGTGTGTTATATAGATTATAATTACAAGTCTTGCCGAAACCATGGATACATATTGTTCAAGTAGTCATGTTCAGGATGTAATCAAGTAGTCAAGTCAAGTTGTAACCATGATTCGGTCAAGTCAAATCAGGTATACATGTTTGATATTGTTATTTGATTCAAGTATTCATGTTCATGTTCAAGTATTCATGTTTGATATTGGATTCAGATTTGAATTGGACTCAGACCGAGTCAGACTCTTGTAAACTGATTTGGATCTTGAATTAGGTTCGGGAGTCATCGATAACTGTTGCACATGGATGGCAGGATTTATGTCTTTTTCCGAAACAATTACCATTGATAACTCCGTTATGTTGTCTACCTTAAATAAGCAAGAACTCACTTTCTCCGGCTCCCTGAGCCTCAAGAGAATTGATCCCGCTTAAACCTATATTTACTAAGTCCTTAAAATATTGTTTTTATATAATTCGAAGAGGTTTTATGAAAAAAATATTATAATATAGTTAAAAATAAATCTCGAGGGATTATTTATGTTATTAGGGTTTTCATGAGCATGAGTTTTAAGGATTTGAGGTATTTTAGTGATAAACAATTAATT
Source organism: Agapanthus africanus (assembly GCA_030015575.1). NCBI lineage: Eukaryota > Viridiplantae > Streptophyta > Magnoliopsida > Asparagales > Amaryllidaceae > Agapanthus > Agapanthus africanus. Next base: position 80,196,212 of record JASDDO010000026.1, on the reverse strand, counting down.
TTGGAAGTTCATGATATTTTATTGAAAAGAGTTGTCTTTTGGTAACTTGATGGTATTTTTATTGAAACTTGTTAATCTTTCATTTTTAGAAAAAATAGGTTTGTTATATTTTGAAAATATGGATTTATAATTTTATATAATTTTAAAAAATTAGTTTTATTTTGAAATTCGTTTTTCTTGAAAATCGTATTTAAAACCTTTCGAGACCGAATGCTCCGTGAGGAGGTCTGCATCTCGCTTTACTAGCCCAAGGATGTGCGATAATCTGCACCATCCATTAGCGGGTCCCCTAAAAAGGGATGTAGAGGCATAATCGTAATTGAATCGAAATACTGTTTTAAAAGAAAACTGTTTTCTAAAGTAAGTGGTATTTTACTGTAATATTTTGTTCGTACAAAAATTCATACAAAAAGATATCGTGCTATGAAACAAGAGTGTACGTGAGGAGTAGGTCGTTATCCCGTGAAATTTTTTTCCTAAAGGTATAGTTTTAACAAAACTAAAAGGGATGATATTAAAGTTCATGGTATTTTAATGAAAAAGTTAAATTAAAGTTATTTTACATGATATTCTTGATTAAAATTTATTCTAAACATTGGTATTATGATTACAAATATTGTGTAAGAATATGGATGAACAATATATAAGAAAAAGTGGAGTTTCTAGAGTTTAAAACAAAGATATCAGTATTAACTCCACTTTTACCGATTTTGATTAAAAAGAAATTAAAATAATAGAAAGGGGAGTTTGGGAGGGACTTACTATTTTATTATGCTAAGAAAAGGTTGAAGAAGAGGAGAGTGTTGTCGTGGTGTCGAGGGAGCTCCGGATGTTGTTTCGATTTTTCGCCGGAAGTTGAGCGCTTGTTAACTCCTCTTTACTCCACTTGTACTTAGAAAATTTTTGAGAGTTTTGGCTATAAATTTCAGAATGATGCTGAGCCAAAGTGTAGGATGGTATTTCTAGTGGAGAATTAGGGTTTGGAAATTAAAATGGTGGATTAAAAAGCATTAAAATTGTGATAAATTGTGAATTGAAGGGTCTATATTTGATTGCAGGGAAATCAAACAGTACAGGAAAGTTAAGGGTAAGTGAAAGGGTTAGTGTGCAAAGCCCGGGGCTCATTAGCCACATCTTAGCAGTCCCCACCAGTTTTTGAGAAAGAATGGCCTGTCGATCTCGAGGCATTTACCTTGAGATTCGTGCCACTTGATCAATAGAGTATTTAAACCCTTTTGCATATGTTTGATTTTTCTGACTTTTCATATTTTCTATGTATTGCACGTGCAAACTTTTAGGCTTCCAAAAATTAAAAGAAAAATTCAGAAAAAATAATGTGCTTGATGGGATTCGAACACACTAGCTACGTCACAGCAGTGCAAGGCTTTACCAGTGAGCTACAGGTTGTTTCTTGCTATTTTTTAACAAAATTGAGTTATAACTCAAACTCGGGCTGTAAACTCTTTTCTTTACATTAAACTGGAAAATTTCGTACAGTAAATTCTGAGTCGTTACAACACACATCACTTTGTATGAGTCACGGGAGCTTTGTAGCTCTTTCTCCGTGTCCGGTGAACGGAGATTTGGTCATCTTACCTTTGAGACAACATTGGCAAGTTTCATAAGATTTAAATTCGAACGGATCCAAATAACTAATCTTTTCTCATTGATATGACTAAGTCTACAATACCACAAGTGTGTCTCGTTCGTATCTCAACTTTTCCTCTTGTGTATGTTTTGTATATTAAGAACCGTGCTTTGATTTAGAACATCGATACCATTACACAGTATACTTTCTACAACCATGACCTGTTTGAGGTAAATATTCATGATATTTCTATTTAGAACAAATTATATCCTTCTTTATTAAGTAAAGAAACTGATATAATGTTGTAAAGTATGGAAGGTACATAGTAGCAGTTCTTTAAAATCATAATATTGCAGCTTGGCAATTCTAGGTGATATTCACCAACGGCTGCAGCATCAACTTGTGCTCCATTATCTACTTTGAGGGACATATCACCAGGTGCAACCATCCTACTTTTTCTCAGTCCATATAATAAATTACAGATATGAGATCCTGATTTGGTATCTATTACCCAGGAGGTAGGACTGACCAAAAAACAGTTCTCAATTACAAAAACACCTGAAGGAGATGCAATAATATGCTTCTTTTTCACCGGGGTCATCAAGGAATTCATGCAATCCCCTTTCCCTTGCTCATTCTCATGACATTTGTCACAACTCAGAACCGAACTGACGCTCCACAGCCCCGAATGAGAATTCGGGATGGTCAAGTCATGCATTTTATTATCTTGATAAAGACGTGATATGGTAGCTACAATTAGGAGAGAGAAAAAAAACAATCAGCGTATGCTCTTGTAAGTTTAGATTGATTATTAGTTTTGTAGGGTTCCTAGGCACTCTAATGGAGTCTCACAAGTGATCAAACATGTACAAATCAAAAATTCCTTGTGCCTACAAACCCTAATACGGATCGTTAACTAGAAATCAAGGCGATGCAAGCAAGTAAACGGAATTATAGCTAAAGGGAAGGGGCTACAACCTTTGTAGATCCGGTCCTCCACCTCCTAAGCTCCACGATGAAGTATCCTCGCTGTACAAATCGGATCTTGGGCTCTAGCGTTGGCTTCATCGGAGAAAAAGCGGGCTAGGTCATCGACGACGATGCCGAAGATGATCTACGTCGAAGCATCGCTAGATCAAGCTCCAACTTCACCAAGTCAAGAAAACTTGTGAAGGAAACACCCTATACTACTTGGCAAGAGGTAGAGGATGAAGAAATAGGAAGTGGGTAGACTTTAGATTTGGATTTCTTACACGTTTTCATCAATCACCATTGATGTAGCAAGCTTTCTTCATGGATGAAGAAGAAGAAGAAGATATGATAAGTGTTGAATAATAATATAAATAAATCAATACTTATCATATATTAACCCTTGGTTAATTGTAGAGAATGGACCATGGTTAACTTGAATGGTTAGGGTTAAGGATGAGACAAGAATGGTGACTTAGTCAATACTTCATGAAACTTCAACTAAAAACAAACTAAGCCACCATTTCTTTTTTCTCTTTATCATTTTCTTTTTTCAAAATAAACAAAAAGAATAAATAAACGAATAAGTAAATAAAATGAAACCCTAACCATTCATATAACCATGGTCAATTCTTTACACAAACCCAAGCTTGCATGTATCATCAAACATGATACAATCTTATGCATAAAAGTATATCACATATACAACTTGCACAATCCAAGTGAGAAAATCCATTTAAAGTGAACCAATACCAGTTAATGCAAATTAATATATCAAATATATAATTATACATTAAATCATTAAATCAACACTTGATTTAGTGATCCGGTCATGTCGCATATAACCGGCTAGTATCCAATGTATCGGCTTATCGAATCAATCCGTGATTCGACAACTAAGTTATATCGCATATAACCAATCGATACATTCGTCGCGAGAATGGAATACGGTATCACATACACGAATTATTCTCGGTCCCGCACATATCTCATATGCACTCCTATTTTGTTTCGCTTGAGCCAGGAAACCTCTGTGTAGGACTCTAAAGACTCGTCAATACGCCGGCAGCGGATGATGATCATATCAAACATCCACAAGCCGCAAGCGGTCTGCTAAACGTAACGGCCACCCGGGTATTGAGCGATCAGAAGATCAACGAGCAAGCCCGCTCACACTCCTGTGAATCCAACCAGTAACACTTACCGTACAGTCCGGTCTGTTCGTCTGATATGTCGCATATCTCGCCTAGGGGTGGTAAACGTCAGACCCCAGTAGCTCGATAAGTCATGCCGACTTGAGGTCCATAACATTCGTGAAACTACTGATAACTCTTACCAGTATATCACTGCAACCCTGGCCAGGGATTTCCTGTTATGGCCAGTCGAGCATAGCACAACATCAACCCCCAATACCGGGAGAGACGAATCCCCTCCTATCGCTCATTGCCTCCATGTGAATCGGGACCGTACCCAAAAACCACCTGCTTGCACGACTCAGTAGAGCCGTGGTAGGGTGGAAATCAAAGCACAGTGGGAGACACACAAGACTCTATGACGATCTCGGGTCAACAGACTAAGCTGTACCGGTGTCACCCGAGAACTGCCATCTGACGTGAGGTATAATACCATCTGGGAGTTCTCGGCGAGTCCGTTCAGTGTACCCAGTCTCCACTGAGCACCCGTATACCATCTCTGATGTCAAACACCAATGGATATGGGATCATCCATCGCCCATCACATGGGTCGAGAAGATATACGCTAGTCTACTCTGGAATATCGATGCCCCGTCTCGATATTCCCACGACTAGGAACAATGAAGGATGTACTCATTGACTACCCAGGCCCCACTAGTATGATCTGCATCATAGTCCTGGAAGTCGAGTACTCATCCTAAGGGCTTTATCAACATGTAATCAGAGAGACAGAAAGTATACATGTTAAGACAAAGAGCAACCAGATAGCGTACTATCATGTCGAGCAAGAAAGTCCTACCTATATATGTCCCAGCATCCACTACAATATACATCCAATGTACAGTAATGGCCTCTAGGGCATACATATAACTAACAATCTCCCACTTGCACTAGGGCCATCTGTAGCAGTGGTTGTAATATCTAATACTCAACCATCCTCTAAAAGTCTCTCTTTGGGAAAAGGCCTTCGTGAGTGGATCCGCCGTGTTCTCCTCTGAGTCTACTCTCCTAACCTCGATCACCCTGGAGATCAACTATCTCCATGATCAGGTGATGCTGCCTCAGAATATGTCTGGATCACTGATGGGACCAGGGTTCCAGGGCCGAAGCCACACTTCCATTGTCATACAATGGCAGGAACCTAGTTCATCTTATGAACCAATATACACCCAAACTTCCTCTTTGGTAGTATCTTTAATAGCGATGTTACCAGCCTTTATCGTCTAGTTTGTCACGGTATCTAGCTTGGAAATCTTCCAACATACCGTCCCTTTACCGAGGGTAAAGACAATGCCTGCGACTGACATTCAGTCGTCCTTATCACTCTGGAACCCTTCCAGTGATTCTCCCCAGGATCGATTGATACCATCTCACTACAACTAGTGAGTATCCTAACATCCAATTAAATCTATCTCATAGATCCAAAGCTTAGGATTTAGTAGGTACCACTTTGATCCTATATGGAAAATTATTGTGATAAGCGGAGATTGATCGAGCGTAGCATAGGAAACTCCTTCCCTAACAAGAGTATATCATCCACGTATTCTACGAGGATCGTCACCATACTCCCTACTACCTTTTTGTTTATACAAGGTTCATTTTCCATTTTGATGATGTCAACTTCTTTGACTAATCCATCAAAACAGATGTTCCAACTCCGCGATGCCTGCTTTATCCTATAAAGCATCTTGCACACGTTTCCGCTGCTCCCACTGTCTACGAGGCCCTCTGGCTGTGTTCTTATAGACGTTCTCTTCTAAATCAATATTTAGAAAAGTAGTCATGGCACCCAACCACCAGATATCGTAGTCATGGTATGTAGCCGTGGCAAGTAGGATCTGGATGGACTTAAACATAGTCCCTGGAAAAGGTTTCATCATTATCCGTGCCTGGTTGATGACGAAAAACTTTAACAAGTCTAGCTTTGAAAGTCTCAACTTTTCCATGTACACCAAGTAATCTTCTCAAGATATACTTGCTCCTGATGGGGATTTAACCCTTCAGATATAGCAACCAAAGTCCATACTTTGTTGGTGTATAAGGATTCCATCTCAGATCACTAAGCATCCAGCCATTCTTACAGAGTCCCTACTCTCGATGGCCTGCTCGAAACTGGTTGGGTCATCATCTCATGATGCAATCCTCGCTCCCACTGTCATCGAGAAACCGAGGTATCTCTCAGGCAGGCGAGGAACCCTACCAGATCGGCGGTGAGGCTGAGGTTCGTCGGGGACTATAAAATCTTTTGGTTCTGTCAAATCTTCAGCTGTAGTTTCGAATAGCTGGAACCTTTCCAGTTCTACAGAACTGACCTTGCCTCGATCTTGTCCGGATTTTTCTTTTGACATAGGCCGGACAATCCCAAATCTTAACTTACTTAAGAGATAGGATCTTCCCACACCATATCTTATATGGAGTGGTAGGCACTGATTTGATTCGAACCTAATTCAATAGGTATGCAGCTTCTCAAGCGCATAACTCCTAAAAGGAAATAGGTAACTCAGTAATACTCATCATAGAGCACACGATATCTAATATTGTGTGATTGCTCCGCCCCGATACACCGTTGTGCTGTGGTGTATTTAGAGGAGTAATACTGAGAGAGAATCTCATTTTCCTTTAGAATAGTCCAAGGATTCCATGCACAAGTATTCTCCTCCCTGATCTCATCATAGGACATAATACTTATACCCGTATATTGGTTCTCTACTTCCTACTTATATTCTGTGAATACCTCAAAAGGTTCGGACTTATATTTCAACAGGAATATATGACTGAATCTTGAGAGATTATCAGAGAATATAATGAAGTATAAAGAACCAGTCCTGGCATGTGTAGGCAGGAGACCTTACATACATCATCATGCATCAGTCCCAAGAGTTTACTAACTCTTTCTCAGTTTTCAGTAAACAGAGCTGGTGTCATTATATCTTTGTGACATGACTGGCAAGTTTCACAAGATGTAAATTCAAACTGATTTAAATATGCATCTAAATGTAACTTCAGCTAGTCGGGTCGCATTGATATGACCTAGTCTACAAAACCTCAAGAAGAATTCGTTCATTTCTGAACTCTTCCTCTTGTGTGTGTTCTGAATACTAAGAACTGTAGTTTGATTTAGAACGTCAATGCTTTTAGATAACGTGCCTGAACCGATCAACTTTTGATATAGGAAATGTTCAAAACATTATCCATCAATACAAAATTTTATCATTTCTTTACTAATAAAGAGACTGATATGATTTTGTATATCAGGTTCAGTATCTAATAGCATTTGTTCAGAATCAATGTATTGGTAATACAGGGTGACAGTGACCAACAGACTTGGCTGCAACACTTGCCCCGTTTTCTGCCTCATGAAACTTATCACCCGTTCTCAGTTTTTCTACCCTTTTGTAGCCCTATGTAACAGATTACATATCTGGGATCCTGATCCGGTATCAGATACCCAGGATGCGGAGGATACTGAGAAACAGTTCTTTGTAATGAACACACCCGAAGATGATGCATCATATGCACTTTCTTCGTTTGGGCGGCATAGGAATTCTGGTATTCCCCTATTTCCTGCTCTGTCTTATAACAATTATAAGTTGGAGCGGGACCAACGTTCCCCAGCTCAGTATAACAAGCGGGTTCGGTCAATATATCCATTTTATTATCCTGATTAAGGCGTGATATGGTCGTTACCAGGAGAGAGAGAGAAGAAAACACTCTGCGTGCGCTCTTGCAAGATTAGATTGGTTATATATTTTATCTAATCAGGATGGCTCCCACTGTTTTTATCAAATCTTCCTTCAAACCTTAAAAGGAAAGACTAGCCGGGATTAATTACACTCTACAAGTTCGCCAATCTTTCAGCCAGTCCAGCGTCGGTACTTTGAGGGAGGTTCCCCGTGCTTTCGCACGGACCTAATTACAGTAAACCTCGTTTTCCCAGAGGCGTAACCCCGTTGACACCTTTCTAGACACCTACTTGATCGGCTAATTGCAAAGTGCAAAACTCTCCCAGGAGTAACAATTACTCGCAGTGGGTATCGGGATCCAACTATCACATAGAAGGTATGCAATCTCATTGCAAATTTCAACACTTGAAACTCCCGATAAAGGTTTTTACCCCTAGCACCTATGACCTTAACTATGGTCAACAAATCATAAGTACTAGTCAAGTTCTACCCGTCATTTCGTGATTAATTAGACCCACCCACATGACCCTTAACTAAGGTCAACAAAGTCACGCGACTGTCCTAACTAATCGCATCATATGCGGTGTAGGAAGACATCACTTAGCTACCGTACACTGTGCCTTGACTATGGTCAACAAACACAGCACGAATACTAAGTACTCTACTTCCTAAAATGACGGAGGGTTGCGAATGGTTTTTGTGAAAACCTTTAACGCTTTGAACTTGATCTCGTTGCGGAATCAAATGGGTTTTAAATGGAATGTTTTCGAGGCTTTTCTAGTTTTGCTAAAGGGGTCACTCCCGGTGAAGGGATCGTCGGCCCTTTCCTCGTCGAATGAGGTGCGAGATATATCATATATATCACTGTGCAAAGCGGAAACTATAGAAGCGATCAAAGACAAACCGAGGGTTGTAGCATCTGCCAGTTATTGCTAAAGGAGTCACTCCTGGTGAAGGGATCTCGGTCCTTTCCTCATCGAATAAGGTGCAGGATGTTCTATAATGAACACAGCGATGCAAAGCAAGAACTGTAGCTACCTGTTTTTATTTTGAAATTCGATTCCACAACATCAATTAGGTTTATTTTCTTTCATTAATCTCATTAATGAATATCCCATCATTAAGGTCCACCTAAACATCACATATAAACATAACGTACGCTTATGCCATCCGCATTCGCCTCGATGTCCCGTCTGCACCGTTAGGTTAGGTAACTAACGGCAGAGCGAGGCAGGGCTAGCGCGGGTGTAAAACATAAGCAACGTTTATATAATATATCATATATACTATATATAATATCTGTCACAGAACATCACATGATCACATCACAGATAAATCACAGCAGAAGAAACATATGAAATATTGGATATACTAGGACGTCCGTGTTTTCAATACGAGCCAGTATAAAACACGGATTCCACGGTCGTGATGAATAGCCAATCCCACACCCCTAGACCCCTACGAGAGCGGCAAGCAACCCTACCAATTCTAGGGTTAGGAGACCCGGACTCGACTCCTCGAGATGGTCTCCCACTGGACCCTAGAACCCGGTTACTTGTGCTCCCCTCCTTGGGTCTATCCTAATGTAGAAAAGTAAATAATATACATCAACGGTGACAACTTCCGCAACCTGGAAGTGCCCCAATAAAAGAATATTACATACAAGTTTTTACATGAATGAAAATGAAAAACACTCATCTCACATAAAAAACCCCGGCTATTCAAACACGACGATCCAATATAACATATCCAGCAACACATAACATCACATCTCATCAACGTAAGTAAATATGCGCATCCCAATTGTCGTTGACATATAGCAACGAAACCGGCGATATCACATATTACACTTACGGTCACAGAAAAGAAAGTGTAAAACTACAACAGTTGGAATCCGCAACCACCTCAGACATCGCATGCCTGATCAAATGAATTCTTTAGACATCGCATGCCTAACAATTATAAACCCCGCATTTTAGTCTCATTATCGAAAACTCTTTCCAATATCACGTTGGGCAATTCAACAAGATTCCCGAAAAACTGATCGAATGCTCGTCGTAAACTTTAGTAGGCGGCCGCACCCCCGACGCCGTCGACGAAGTGCACCAAGGCGGAACACCGCTACCGCGAGCACCCAAACGGATGCTTTCGGCGACGGGGTTCTCCTACAGTCACTTGGTTGGGGCTATGGGGTGAGGCTGTCTATTAAGTTTACCCGGCGAGTATCCGCGTACGCTACGTGATTGCAACGGACTTTTGATCACATCAAAACTCCGTGGCAACCGATCAAGGGAGACTAAACTGCTATGTTTATAACATTTATTCCGTTATCTCATAACTACTTGTGAATTCCAATTATTGTATCACATTCCGGATAAACAGAAAATGTTAAACTTTCCGATCGAACATTCGAACACCCAAGTTTTCCTGATACGGCTCAACACATGAAATAAGTCTAACAGCATTCAGTTCGTGCCTCAGTACCAACGGTCCAGCCGTAGAAGGGTCAAGCCAACGCCTCACATGTGGCACGCCGTACTGCCCCAAACCCGAAGGTTCAAAGGGCAGTTCAAGACGGTCACATAATCGAGTTAAGGTTTGTTGTCTTCTAGAGGGTCCATCGCGTTACTTGCACTACTTAGAACGTCGTTAAACTACGGAAAAATCCAACAATTGGAAATTTCCTGGCAGGGGAAAAAGTGGGTATTTATATCCGGTCGAACTTTTTAACATATTCTAAAATACCCGGAAAAACACACTGACAAAATTAGACAATCCGATCGATACACTGAGTTCCCAATACAACCCAGAAAATTCAACTCTTGGAAAAATATTAAAAATTCCTAGGAAAACCAGCACTGCATACTAGGAATTACTGTGCACAATTCATTAAACAAGGATACATTATGGCCGCGGAACCGCCGCATAAGCCATGCTTATGCGGCGGAACCGCAGCTCTTTGATGGATACAGGAGCTCGAATTTCACAGTAACTCTTAGATCTTCCTGCTGATTTTTCTGCATATTTTTAATTCACAAAAATCCACGAATTTCAAAAAAGTCCAGAGAGCATGTTAAAATCGGGGTTTCGGGTCGATCGGACTTCTAACTCCGTCTACGCATCGCCTAAGGCTCTAGCTAGGCTCTGATACCACTGTAGGGTTCCTAGGCACTCTAATGGAGTCTCACAAGTGATCAAATATGCACAAATCAAAAATTCCTTGTGCCTACAAACCCTAATACGGATCGTTAACTAGAAATCAAGGCGATGCAAGCAAGTAAACGGAATTATAGCTAAAGGGAAGGGGATACAACCTTTGTAGATCCGGTCCTCCACCTCCTAAGCTCCGCGATGAAGTATCCTCGCTGTACAAATCGGATCTTGGGCTCTAGCGTCGGCTTCATCGGAGAAAAAGCGGGCTAGGTCATCGACGACGATGCCGAAGATGATCTACGTCGAGGCATCGCTAGATCAAGCTCCAACTTCACCAAGTCAAGAAAACTTGTGAAGGAAGCACCCTGTACTACTTGGCAAGAGGTAGAGGATGAAGAAATAGGAAGTGGGTAGACTTTAGATTTGGATTTCTCACACTTTTTCATCAATCACCATTGATGTAGCAAGCTTTCTTCATGGAAGAAGAAGATGAAGAAGAAGAAGAAGATATGATAAGTGTTGAATAATAATATAAATAAATCAATACTTATCATATATTAACCCTTGGTTAATTGTAGAGAATGGACCATGGTTAACTTGAATGGTTAGGGTTAAGGATGAGACAAGAATGGTGACTTAGTCGATGCTTCATGAAACTTCAACTAAAAACAAACTAAGCCACCATTTCTTTTTTCTCTTTATCATTTTCTTTTTCCAAAATAAACAAAAAGAATAAATAAATGAATAAGTAAATAAAATGAAACCCTAACCATTCATATAACCATGGTCAATTCTTTACACAAACCCAAGCTTGCATGTATCATCAAACATGATACAATCTTGTGCATAAAAGTATATCACATATACAACTTGCACAATCCAAGTGAGAAAATCCATTTAAAGTGAACCAATACCAGTTAATGCAAAGTAATATATCAAATATATAATTATACATTAAATCATTAAATCAACACTTGATTCAGTGATCCGGTCATGTCGCATATAACCGGCTAGTATCCAATGTATCGGCTTATCGAATCAATCCTTGATTCGACAACTAGGTTATATCGCATATAACCAATCGATACATTCGTCGCGAGAATGGAATACGGTATCACATACATGAATTATTCTTGGTCCTGCACATATCTCATATGCGCTCCTATTTTGTTTCGCTTGAGCCAGGAAACCTCTGTGTAGGACTCTAAAGACTCGTCAATACGCCGGCAGCGGATGATGATCATATCAAACATCCACAAGCCGCAAGCGGTCTGCTAAACGTAACGGCCACCCGGGTATTGAGCGATCAGAAGATCGACGAGCAAGCCCGCTCACACTCCTGTGAATCCAACCAGTAACACTTACCGTACAGTCCGGTCTGTTCGTCTGATATGTCGCATATCTCGCCTAGGGGTGGTAAACGTCAGACCCCAGTAGCTCGATAAGTCATGCCGACTTGAGGTCCATAACATTCGTGAAACTACTGATAACTCTTACCAGTATATCACTGCAACCCTGGCCAGGGATTTCCTGTTATGGCCAGTCGAGCATAGCACAACATCAACCCCCAATACCGGGAGAGACGAATCCCCTCCTATCGCTCATTGCCTCCATGTGAATCGGGACTGTACCCAAAAACCACCTGCTTGCACGACTCAGTAGAGCCGTGGTAGGGTGGAAATCAAAGCACTGTGGGAGACACACAAGACTCTATGACGATCTCGGGTCAACAGACTAAGCTGTACCGGTGTCACCCGAGAACTGCCATCTGACGTGAGGTATAATACCATCTGGGAGTTCTCGGCGAGTCCGTTTAGTGTACCCAGTCTCCACTGAGCACCCGTATACCATCTCTGATGTCAAACACCAATGGATATGGGATCATCCATCGCCCATCACATGGGTCGAGAAGATATACGCTAGTCTACTCTGGAATATCGATGCCCCGTCTCGATATTCCCACGACTAGGAACAATGAAGGATGTACTCATTGACTACCCAGGCCCCACTAGTATGATCTGCATCATAGTCCTGGAAGTCGAGTACTCATCCTAAGGGCTTTATCAACATGTAATCAGAGAGACAGAAAGTATACATGTTAAGACAAAGAGCAACCAGATAGCGTACTATCATGTCGAGCAAGAAATTCCTACCTATATATGTCCCAGCATCCACTACAATATACATCCAATGTATAGTAATGGCCTCTAGGGCATACATATAACTAACAAGTTTATCTAAACAGGTCTCACTGTTTTCTCGAATTCTCCTTCAAACCATAAAAAGGAGAACTAGTCGGGATCATGTACGCTCCATAAGTTCGCTAACCGTTCTGCTAGACAGGTGTTGGTACTTCGAGGAAGGCTCCCCATACTTTCGCACGGAACTAATTAAATAATCTCGTTTCCGCAGAGGCATAACCACGTTAACAACTTTCTAGACACCTAATGGGTTAGCTAGTTGTGAAGTGAAAATCACCTAAGAGTAATCCTACTCATAAGTGGGATCGGGACCCAACTATCATCGTATGATAACCTAGATGGAAGCCACTCTAGTCACCATACTCCAGAAAGTATGCAACACTAGCAAGTTTCCTGTATATTTGAAACTCCCGATATGATTTTTACCCCTAACGATTTCTAATCTTGACTGAGCCAATATATCATAAACCGCTAGTTATCATTATCCTGAATTAATCTAGACCCACCAGCATAAACCCTTGACTGAGCCAACATGACTACGTTGTTTCCGCATAAAAAAGAAACGGGGAAAATTCCCCATTATTCAAGTCTCACGTGTTAAACACGTGAGTACCTATATGCAAAAGCATATAGGCGCTGCAGTTAAAAACAAATGGGCTAAAAGAGCTACACGTGTTAAACACGTGAGCGCCTATATGCAAAGCATATAGACGCTGCAATCAAATAATTGGCATTCCAAACAGGCCTCACGTGTTAAACACGTAAGAGTTTATATGTATATGAGCGCTGAAAATAAAGCATTCTAAAACCCATGCTAGGGATCACGTGTTAAACACGTGAGTTTTCCTGCTGCACTCTTTGGAAAAATATAATTAAATTATATATGATAGAATTAAATTCTATTTGGGAAATATTTTTCCTAATCTTTCTAATACGGAAAGATTCTTCTCTAACAGAGAATTTTGGATTTAAAATCCAATTGTGATAAAATATCAACAATCAAACCACCTGATAAAATTAAATTCTATATGGGAAATATTTTCATGATCTTTCTCAAACTAGAAAAATCGTCTTTGTTAAACAGAGGGCCCTTGGATCAAAGATCCAACGGTGATTATAAAATCACCGCCGTCCCGATCATCTGGTAGAATAAAATTCTATTTTAGGAAAATATTTTCCTAATTTTGCTAAATTAACAAGATACTCATAGGAAAATATTTCTTAATCTTGTTAAACAAATAAGAAATATTCTCTATTAAACAGAGAGCCTTTGGATTAAAAATCCAACAGTGAATAAAATTCACTAATTAATTTTCATGACCTCTCAATGAGAGATTTTCTTAACATCCTGATTTTTTTCCTTCTCCTATAAATAGGAGCAAGGAGATTAAAAATAGAGACACATAGAACTCCCCACAAGCTTCTGCAAAATATATATATATATATATATATATATATATATAGTGAGCTCTTGAAAAAAAAAGAGAATTTAATTCTCCAAAGAAGAAGAAGACTTACCTCATTGAAACCATAGGTAAAAAAAACACACAGATATCGTAGTGTCTCTTCTTTTCTTATTTAAGGGTTTAACCCTTCATATAAGAACTTATTTCTTCCTCTGGTTGAGATTTACAGAAGCAAATCTCCACACAAGTTGAGAATTTAATTCTCATCAGGGAGATTTTGTTCTGCAGATTCAAAACTTAGGGGAAAAGAACTAGATCATAAAAGAAAAAGAAATAACATGAGCATATGGGAATTTAATTCCTCCAAAAATTAAGGTTTAACCCTATATAAAGAACTTAGTTATTCAAAAAAAATGATGATGATCCAAGATCTTCAAAACCAAAATCTTGATGATCATCAATGACTAAAAATGTCATTAACAGGAAATCGATATCTTTAAGAAAGCACAAGAATAGCTTGGTGACTCGTTAATGCTTAGCACTATTATGAAGCCTCACGTGTTTCCCACATGAGTGCTTCAAACGAATAAAAAGAACAACCAAAACTGCCTCATGCGTTTCCCCACGTGAGTGATTAAAAAGAGAAACAAGCAAAAGAAAAGCCAAAGCTGCCTCACGTGATTCTTACGTGGGCACTTAAAAAGCAAAGAAAAACTTCTTTGTCAATTAGGCAGCCGTCCTAAAAGAAAGCAGCCATGTGTTTTTCATGAGGGATCTAATCAAGTGCTTAGCACTTATGTAAAAGAGGGCAGCGCCCCATATTTGGGGGCCTCACGTGTTTCACACGTGAGCACCACAGAACTCTAGTGATTAGCACTAATCCAGAGCCCATGTGAAAAGCACGTGAGCATTGTATCTCTCAGTACTTAGCACTGTGGAGTAATTATATCTCAGCCCAAATCGGCTAAGTTTCCTGAGGTTAAACCTTTTTGATTTTAAATCAACCGAGCTCATATTGCTCATGGTTTCCCAAACCGATCTTAATCTCAAAAATAATTAATGATCTTTCATTGATGATATCCAAAATGATATCCATCCTATATATCCTAAAGTAATCTTAGTATAAAATACGACTAATGATTCTTAGGTCCACAACAACCATTTTCCCTCGAATACGGGATTTGGTTCAAAAGGGTGCATCTCTCCACACCTATGATACATGTCGTTGTAATTCCCCAACGTCTTCAGAGAGGTGGCGGGTCCCGATGACCAACAACTTCTTTCTCTGATACACTTCCAAATTGACGTGCATGCCTCAAATCGGATCATGCCCTAAATTGGGCACATTCCATATCTCTATTGTTCACTTCGTCACGTAACAAATACACGTGTGCGCAAGATGAATAATGGACCGAAATTTCCCTAAACTAATATTCGCCTCCAAAATGGCGATAAAGAACCGAAACGTCCTTAATTAACATTTCGCCTCAAACATGGTGATAATGGACCGAAATATCCTTAAACTAATATTCGCCTCCAAAATGGCGATAAAGGACCGAAACGTTCTTAAACTAACACCCCGCCTCAAACATGGTGATAATAGACCGCGATGTCCTTAAACTAAAATAATCGAGCCCATATGCTCATATGTTTAAGCTGATCTTAATCTCAAACCAGATTAACGATCATTAAATCAAACCAAACCAAAATCTAAAAATATACGGATTTAGACTAATCGCGCCCTATCTTCGGGGGCCTCACGTGTTTCACATGACAGCGCCACAGAACTCTAGTGATTAGCACTAATCCAGTGCCCACGTGAGCACTAAATGTCTCGGTGCTTAGCACTGTGGAGTAATTATATCTCAGCCCAAATCGGCTAAGTTTCCTGAGGTTAAACCTCTTTGATTTTAAATCAACCGAGCTCATATTGCTCATGGTTTCACAAACTATCTTAGTCTCAAAAATGACTAATGATATCTCATTGATGATATCTAAAATGATTGTTTCCCCAATTAAAGCAAAGCTCTGTTCAGAATTCAAACTTTGAATTAAAACTGCGCTTTTATAAAAGCGCTGCGCTACAACTAGCGCACCCCGTGCAAAGCGCATAGGTGCTAGCGCTATATGCGCTGCGCTCCAAGTAGCGCACCACGTGCAAAGCACGTGTGCGCTAGCGCTGAGAGCGCTGCGCTCCAAGTAGCGCACCATAAGCAGAGCGCTAGCGCTGGAACTAAATGTTCCTCACTGTTGGATCAAATATCCAACGGATATGATTAAATCATCAATTAACAAGAATAAAATTTCGTTGAATCTTTCCAAACAGAAAAGATTGTGCCCTGAATTTAGAACACCGTTGGATCAATGATCCAATGGTGATTGAAAATCACTAAAACACAGAACAAATTCTGTAAAGGGGAAAGATTTCTCAATCTTGTTAAAACAAGAAGATTATCTTCTGTAAACCAGAAGCCCTTGGTCAAAGATCCAACGGTGGGGAAATTCCCAAATCAATTGGAGAAAAGATCTCCTTAACTGATTAAACAAACCATCTTGCCCTATATAAAGGCCCCCAGACTTCAAGTCTCAAAAAGGAGGAATCCCCCCATAAACTTTGAGAAAATCTCAAGAAGAAGAAGAAGCTCTCGGCAGAAAAGAAGAAAATTCTTTTTCAAGGTAAAAAGAATATACAGACGAAATCGTCCCAATATAAACAGAAGTACTTACTTCTTTCACAGATCATAGATCTATAAGAAAAAGTTGTCTTTCACAAAAGAGATTATGAGCATCTCATTATAAAGGGGGGAGAATTATTCAATTCTCTTAGGACCACAGATCCACAAAGGCAAAGCCTTTCATCAAAAAAGAGATTGAACCAAGACCTTTGTTCTTAGAATCTTGAGACAAAGTCTCTTATCAAAGAACAGATAATCTGCAGAGCGCAAAGTTAACCTAAGAAGAGCCTTAGCGCTCCTAATCTAATAAGAGCCTTAGCGCTCCTAATTCAAAAATGCCTTAGCGCTCTTCATCTAGCGCAAAGCGCTGCAGCGCCATAGCGCTTTAGACACAGCGCACTGCGCTCATTGGCTAGCGCTCAGCGCTAAGCGCGCCATATGCTCCTCACGTGTGCGCCACATTACTAAAAGCGCTCTGCGCTTATTACATGGCACCAGCACCAAACGGCTCAACGCTTCAACTAAAAGCGCATCAGCGCTCTACATCTAGCTCAAAGCGCTAAGCGCATCAGCGCTCTTCATTTAGCGCAAAGCGCTAAGCGCATTAGCGCTTCATATCTTATATCTGGCGCTAGTGCCAAGTGCGCCACATGCTTTTATGTGAGTTTGGACAGAACATAAACTGTTCTTTGAATAAGCATGGAGCTATGATAAATGCACATCATTCAACTAAAGACAAAACATTGTCAGTGACCAAACCAATGCTTAGCATTTTTTAAGGGGATTGGACTCAAACAAACATACAACAACTCCAAAACAAATGTTGAACATTGTAATTGAATGGACATAGCCCAAATTGGTCATAAGTCATCAATTCAGATTAATTGAGTTCATATGCTTATAAATCACAGATCTTAGTCCCAATTGGACTACAGGTCTCTCAACCCACATCGGTTTAAGAGTACATCTCTTAACTCCTCTGATATTTGTCGTTGTAATCCTTCAAAGTCTTCAGAGAGGTGACGGGTCCCGACAACCATACATTTCATGGACTGTAGGGTCTTTAAACTCACAGACTATGATGTCCATAACCTTGACTGTGAGGTCTTTAAACTCACGGACTATGATGTCCTTAACCTTGACTGTGAGGTCTTTAAACTCACGGACTATGATGTCCTTAACCTCGGACCGAGATGTCCTTAAACTAACACTGGACCACATGTCCTTAAACTGGTAATCGACCGCAAAGTCCCTAAACTAAAACAATAGAGCCCAAATGCTCTTTTGTTGGATCTAAATGATCCTGTTAAGTAGATCTTAGTCTAAAATTAGACTAACGTATCCTTAACAAATGGTTAAGTTGACCTTAGTCTAAAATTAGACTGACGTGTCCTTAACAAACCGTTAAGTTGATTTTAGTCTGAAATTAGACTAATGTATCCTTAACAAACGTTTAAGTTGATCTTAGTCTTAAATGAGACTAACGTATCCTTAAACCCAACCCCAAACCCAAATCTAAGAAGATACGGATTTGGACTAATCCATGCCCTACGGGCGACAACATAAATTAGTCTCCGTATACAATCCACGGGCAACCAAAAACAAAACAAACACCCACGACACGAAGTGACCATCTGGAGAAGGAGAAAGTTATTACCGCGATGCGATAGTGTAATTAACTGCAGGGGCTTGCGCCTGCAGGGAAGAGCATCCCCACAATCAAAAACCCCTCAAATGAGGGGGAATCTGACGAAGTCTGCTACATCGGCCGCATCCGTTTAAACCTTCGATACATGGTGTCATAAATCAACTTGGCATCTTCGGAGAGGTGGACGGATAGCACCAATTAGCATCTGCCCCCAAATTCAGGCAAGACGGACCTACGCGGTCGCGTCTCTGTGTTTCGGAGGAGAACAGATTCTGGCACGCCCGGTGGGACCTTTTCCTCTTTCCACTCCACACTTCGTGTGTCGTGTTCGCGAATGAATCGCGGTTTGCTATGGTTGCCTGTAGATTCAAGGTACTAAGATTTGGTGTCTTGCTCGATACAGAAAACAGAAGATCAATGGTTTCAAACTGCACTAATTGCAACTGCAACTCTCGCTCCGTCCCATCCAGAGGAGTGACTTACGGGCCCCAAGCGGCCTCCATCTTCGCTATGCCGGTGGAACAGGTGACTCAGACCACCACTGGATTGTTCTTTGGGACCATGATCCCGCCAACAAGCTTCAACGCTCCTGTACCATCACAAGAAGCTCCGAAGAAGTCGGTCTTTGATCGGCTTACTGTAAGTCTACGGTAGCGCCCCGGCCGTCTTTCAGACGCCAAAATACGGAACAAAAACTTTTATAACTGGCGCTATCACATACTATAACCCGGATCTGCCATTAACGCTAAACTAACAAACAGTAAAGAGGGTAGAAAGGTTATACCGAACGATCCGAGTCCTTCGTTCTTTAACCATCATCCCACGCTCCTGTTGCGGCTGCTCCGATCTGGTCGATGTCCGATCTGGTCGATGTCCGATCTGCTCGTCCAGGTGGCACCACGTCATCGGATCTTTAAACGGGCTCCCGCCTCTGACTCGAGGCAACTCGGTCATCAAGTTTGCTAAAAGAGATGACCAAGATTGATGTAGAGAATGAGTAGAACACTTTGTCTCGCTTCGTCCAAAACCATGGACGAGCGGTTAATGAAGTTGCCGTTTTGGATTGAATGAAATGAGAAATGAACTATCAAATTTCCATGAACCCAAGACCATATACTTTTTTCCAAATCAACAACCATGATTCCCAAATGAGTGAGGCCGGCCACTAAATAGAGGAGGGGGTGAGTGTAGGAACTAAAATGGTGACCTTAAGCACTAAAACAAATGAATGAGTCACAAAGAACACCTAGCATAATCATTTAATGAAACAATGATTCATTACAACATATCATCATATAATTAATGCACTAAGCCACCTCACCATCCTAGTCATCATCTAGAAACATCTAGAAGCATGACTCACCCTCATGACTCACCCAAGTGACGAAAAGATAAATCTGTATTTAACCGAATGTCAAATACGGGTGATAGAAAACTGGAAACTGGCAACTTCCAAAAGTGATCCCGAAACGAATTTCAGGATAACCCCGTAACAGTATAAACATAACCGCATTTGTATTACGACCGAATACAAATGCAACTGAGATAAAGATATTATATCTACTCAATATAATACTCGGATCCGGCTTAAACCAAAGCCTACCAGTATTATCTGCCCGAAATATGACACGTGCGTAAACGCACGTGCATTTTCCGAACCCTGCCATAAAACCATACGGCCTCTACAACGTTTCGCCCGAACTTGAGAAACTATCTGTGGGGGACTCTAATGACTCGTCGGTACCCTGGCAGTGGGTTTAACCACAAGCCGTCAGCGACACTAGCTGTGCGTAACGGCTGCCCATGGACTGACCTCAAGGGAGGCTGATGAGCGAACTCATCCAGAAACCCTACTGAGCCTAACAGTGACAATGTATATACAGTCCGGTCCGTTTGTCTATGAGTATCGCATATCCGGCCTAGGGGGCTAGTAACGTCAGACCCCAATAGCGGTATAAGTCATGTCGGAGACAAGCCCTGAACACCCTGAGATACTACTGGAGTACCTACCAGTAAATCTCACCTGCCTTGGCCAAGGACTTAGTGTAATGGCTTTCCTAGACACAGCGCGATCTCCACCCCCAATACCGGGAGAGACGAATCCCCTGCCGATCCGCTCACGTGCCTCCATATGGCTCGGGACTATACCCAAAAACTACCTGTTTGCACGACTCCTTTGAGCCGTGGTAGGGTAGAAATCAAAGCACAGTGGGAACTCATACGAGACAAATGACGACCTCAGGTCAATGAACTAACCTGTACACATGTCACCAGGGAACTGCTATCTGACGATAGGTATAATACCAACTAGCAGGTTCCCGGCGAGTCCTGTCCGGTGTACTCATAACCCAATGAGCACCTGTATACATCTTAGGTGATCCAACTGACACCAGTGGCTTGTGAGACCGGCCACCGCCCCTCGTCGGGGTCTCGACTGTATACACTAGTCTACTCCGGAGTATCGATGCCCTGTCTCGAAACTCCCACGACTAGGGACCACTTTTAAGGATAAGCTTATAGACCACCCAACTCTCACTTATATGATCGCCCTCATACTGTTGGTAGTCAAGCAAATTCCTAAGGGCTCTATCAACATGTAATCGTGATCAGTCACCTTAACCTATACACGACTGATAAAGGCAAATCAGATAGCATACTATCATCTCGAGTAAGACTGTGCTACCGGTATAGGTCCTCCTCAATCATTACAATCACGTACCTGCGATCCAATAATTGACTTTGAGGGCACTATATCCAACAATCTCCCACTTGCACTTAAGGCTAATTATTGCGATGTCGCATACTCACAGCCCGTGTGATACCGAACACCCAACTCCTCTACTAATCAGTTTCACAAAGCCCGTTTGTAAAACTATTGTGTTCGAGAAATAGCCTCAGTGAGTGGATCCGCCCTGATGTTTCTTTCTATGTCTCTCTTAATCTCAAGTTTGCGGAGAAAGCCATCTCCCGAATCGAGTAATACCTATTTTAGAATATGTCTGGATATCTGATGGGACCTAGTTCATAAATGAGCTCCAAATCCAAACTTCTCAGACTGTATCGTCAACTGAACCTAATCAGTATCCTGCACCATGCCTCCCACAGTATCTTCTTGGACCACCTGTCCATAATACTGCCCCCCTTCGTCGGAGGGAAAACTATAACTCTGACAATCACTCTGTCATCCATGTCACCTTTGAAGCCTGGAATGATAACCGTCTCCCGAAGGAGGCTGCTGTCATCAAATCCATAGAACATGCACTTATGTTCTAAAACTGCTTCCTTATGTTTCTCCAGGATTGGATTAATATAAACTTATTGCATCTAGTGCAAAAACAATATCCGGTGTGGTACTTGACATCTCATGATTGACTCAGTTGCCTAAGCAAGTGATCTGCCAATCATGCACATCCTTCTCCCCTTTAGTCTGTAAGACAGCTTTAGAGAGGGTGACTCCATCACCTGCAGGCACACCACCATGCCAGGAGTCATTTATTCTAAAAACCATTAGAATACTGTCAAAGTACCCACATTGGGAAACTACCCAAATCCAGATCTAAAACCATAGATCTAGAAACCAGAATGTCAGATATTATATCCATACCCTGTCTAGAGAAACAACTGTGTGACGACCACAGTACAACCGATCGTAGTATAGGAACTTTACTTCCTACTCAGTGTATGTCATCCAAACACCAGGACATCACACACCCTACTACCTTCTCAACAGATCCATCCCCTATTCTGATGAAGTCAAACCCATGACTGTCACATCAAAATTAGATGATCTATCTCCGCTATAACTACTCAAGTCTATAAATAGGCATAAGCAACTTGCCCACTATGCTTCCGCTGCTCCCACTGACCACAACAACCCTCTGGCAGAATAATATATACGTGCACTGTTCACACCATAATATTGTATTATTATATTCCCCATTCTTATTCGTTTTATAAATAAACAGGTGTTTTTGACGCATGTCTGCTATATATTACAGGTTACAGGTTCTTGGACAGAAAACAGTGAAAACGATGAAAAGACGATGCAAAAGTGGACTTTGACCAACAAACAGAAGACTCTTGATCAAGCCTACATCAAAGATAAAATTCACAAAGTACAAGGCAATGCAAGGTCCAAGATTACAAAGCGAACGGTTAAAAGTCCACCGCAATTATTCACCGGAGATCTGGAAGAAACATAGAAGCTATTTTAATAAAAGAACCAAATAATAAGGAAGCCCAAAGACAGAAGAGCCCACAAAGGAAATTTCAAGGCCCAATACTTCCTTTTAATAAAAGACAGAGACATAAAATTTTACCAAAGCTTGGAGTCTACTTTGACTAGGTCTTCCTAAGGATATTTTGGTAAATGTACACGTGCGAATCAATTGTAACGTAGGGTTTCCTATCCTCTATAAATAGGAACTCTAAATCATTGTAAAGGCTATGCCTCCCTTCATTAATAAATTTTAGAATTCTTTTGGAGAGCATCGGTGCCTCTTTTCAATTCATGAATTCAGATCTGACAACCCTGTGTTGATGTTTGGAGAGAGCCATCTGTAAGTAGTTTTATTTTATTGCTTTAGTTTAGATTTTAATTCCTTGCCTTAGATGTTAGCTTTGGGGAAGGCTTTTAAGAGATGAGATCTCTCATCCCTTTCTTGCCCATAATTTATTTTCAATAGGACTCCATACATACACGCACACACCGCGTCCTACGGCACCCTATCCCTCGAGGTAGCGGTGATACCGTAGTATAAAGGCCCGGTTGCGCGCGTTTTCCATGGAGGTTAGGGTAAGGATCTCTAAAGGAAGGACAAGAACCTAGAGGAAGGAACACCTTCCCGAATGGATCTAATCCCCTTTATTGATAATTACCATAACTCCTCTTAGATCTTCATTTGGGTATAGAAAGCGTTGAGATTTACTTGCATTTCCAAACCATCCCTAAACCTAACCCTAGCAAGACTTAGATCTAGATTAATTTAGTTTTTAGATAGATTTAGTTTTTAGATTTAATAAACCAATCCGAACACCCTTCGGAATTAACTCGTTTGAGCGATTAGGAGATTCACAACATCCCTATGGACCGACCCGTACTCACCGGCTAGCTGCAAGGCGACGCCGTTCTTGATTGCGGTAAATTATTTTTGATCGTTAAAATCCTACACTAATCAAATGGCGCCGTTGCCTGGGATGGCGTGTTATTTCCTTTTTGCAATTTCGGGTTAATCTAAATTAAAAAAATCATAAAAATCTGAAAAATCACAAAAAAATATAAAAATATATCATCTGTTATTTTTGGAAAGGGTATTTTTTGTGAATCTTTGCAGGATTTACGGATCTGGAAAAATCCAGAGTGCGGAAAAGAAAAAGGTACATCAAAACAGAGAGGGATTGCAAAAACAGAACAGCAGAAATTTTTTGGAGCCCTGAAGCCTCCACCAGACTGCTAAACCGCGGCCTAAGCGCGCTCCCGCCGCCCTTCCGCGGCCCTATTGCATCATCATCCCGAAATTTTTGCATGGTTTGTTTCCTATTTCTTCCCTCTGCAAATCCCGATATATCTTTTGCCAAATCTCCTGCAGGATTCTTTGCGCTTTAAAAATCTTCCCCCTTCCAAATAACAAATCTTGTGCAGGATTCTTTGCGCCGTATAAAATAAAAATCTTTGATTGCAAGTGATTTACTGTTTTGCATATCTTTAATCGGATTTTAAGGGGCTTTTGACCAATTCAGATTGGGTGGGGATGTCATCACCCTTCTCAGGACCCCAGAAATCACATAAGGCATATGCATTGACCATCTATTAATTAAAAAAAAATACTAGACTCAGCCATAAGGACTTCGAGCTCAATAGGATAGAGGACTAGTTATAGGCATCAGCCGTTTATCCAAACCTGACTTTGCGGTGTCTAGGCAAGTGTGTCAAGACAAGTGGTTACTTAATTAGGACCGCTACTTGTAGCGGGGAGCCTCCCACTTACCTGGCACTTACCTGGCCGCAATTGGCGGTGAAGAGGCGGTTTGAGGTCCTATCTCTAGCCCTTTGGAACAGTTAGGAGCTGTCTAGCTGACCTAGGTGACCCTAGAATTAGGCCTGATTGTGCATTTTTGGTTGATCGAAAGTTTATTTATCAAAAATCTTTTTGCAAACAGTTCCAAATAAAAAAAGAAGGAAATTTTTTTATAAAAACTTGCAAAAGTTTTGTCGCTAAGAAATCCTTGCACCCCACTTGCACCACCTACCTTCTTTCTTTTCTCATTCTTTTAACATGGGTACCCCAAATCATAAATCACTTGCCGAACTTTGGTATCCCGAACCTAACTTTGCGTCGTACGTCAATTATTTCGGTCGATTTAAAGACGATCCTTCCATGCCCAAAATATCTTTGAAAGATCAGATAGAAGCGTCTAGGAGAAACAGTTCGACTTTACAGCCCACTTTGTGTCAACCACATCTACCTTTACCACCTTCATACGTTGATACCACTTTTTCAAGTCCTGCTGTAACTCCTACACCGATGTCCATTGCTGAGCATATTGCTCAATCTCGTAGCCGATCTTTCACCCCTCTCTACACATCTAGTTCTAGGGATCAACAAGTCCATTCACCTTTTTATCCATATGTTGACCCTACCCCTGTCCAACCACTCACTTCCTACTAGTCCTACCCGACTTTCCCATCTTCACTAGACCCTGTTTCTGCACAGCCTTTTAGGAGTTTCACGTATCCAAACAATTTCGAATCTTTTCCCGAAACCCCCTTACCACCCAAATCTAGTTTGGAAGAGTCGTTGGATGCTTATATCTTAGCAACAAATAAAATGGTTAGGAATGTGGAAGCATCCATTACCGCCCTTATGCAACCTTGTGAACCGGCAGCTGGTTTTCAACTAGCTCCAAATTTTCCAATATATAAGGAGGCGGTTGGACAGAGTGCGAATTTGAGAGGATTTCCAAATCAAACCTACCCTTACCCAATTGAAGCCCACAACTCCGGTTTTCCATCGATTGTTCCAAATAGTTCACAAGTTGAAAATAAAACATCAAACGAGTTGTGTGATTTTGTAGTGCTTGATTTGCCAGATTGTGAAGAACCCCTTTCGAGTGAAACCGCACCTAATCCTTTTGAACTTTACACCTCCACTCTAGAACCGAAAATGATAAATATCCATGCTTTTGATGAGGTGTCAGAAAATATTGATTTTCACTTGATTGAGGATATAGACACCGGGAATATTTCGGATGATGAACCCGTCGATTTGATTGAAATTTTATGTCCAATTCATCATCCCGAGTCATTAGATGTTTCTCCCGAACTTCATATGCGTCTTGATTTTGATGATAATGGCATGGATGAGTTAAATTTTGAGGAGAATTATGAGGATAGTATTCAGGATAGTATTGAGGTTGAACCATTTTGGTTTAATATGTCGGATTTTCCAATTCATCCTCTTGAGTCTTTAACTAAATCACCCACCCTCCTTTCCATCGTTCTGACCACGCATAAGTCATACTTGAAAACTGTGAGCTTGAAAAATTTCTCTTTGAATCTGACACAGTCCTCACAGCCGATATCGATTACGAGTGTTTCACTTTTTCGGACGATATTGATGTCTCCCTGCCCGAGTTTGAACCCTTTGAATTTTCAGATGAGTTAGTTGAACCATCAGACTCGGTTGCTTATAGTCAGTTCGAACCATTGATGGAATCCTTCAAGTTAGAGACAGATTACTTAGGTGAGAATGGGACTATCCCTAATTCACTCCCTTTCGTCCTTCCTATCGTTCCGACCGTACAAGAGACCGTTACGCTTTCATCTCCAATACCGAGTTCGGCGTACCCATGCTTTCTTGCGAATCTTGAGGGATTTGGCCCCATTTCTCGACGGGTTGATAGATTAGCACAATCGTTTTTAACACACCGGTCATCACAAATTGTGCTAATTTATTCACTCGATTTACACCCTCAAGATCGTGCTATCCTTCTTTCTCTTTTCCGCCATTCTTCTCCTCCACCGAGACCATATTCTACCTTTCTTCCCACACGGTCTCGTGTGCTTCTCATTTCTTTTCTTTCCACCCCATTCTTTCACCAACCCTACCATTACCACGATAAGATTTTTGAATGGTTGGTGCTAACCTTTGGCTTGTGTAAGGCCAAGCTTAAGTTTGGGGGGAACCTTGTTGTATATATATTTTTGTTTTTCTTTTAACAATAAAAATAACAATATAAAAAAAATGAAAAAATGAAAAAAAATTGTAAATAAATAAACAGGGGAGTGCCGACAATTTTGACCCTCTTGGTGCAGCATGACAGTGAGGACACTGTCAAAGTTAAGTTTGGGGGTATGCTCGATACGTTCTCTTCCTTCGCATTCATTCGTACATATTTTTGCATTTGCATACTTATTTGAAAACCCATAAAAATTGAAATTTTTTGAAAAATTATAAAAATTATTGTATTCAATTTTAGCCATATTTGACTTGAATTTGACAAATAGGTTAACTGGTTAGGAACAACTAGATCTTAGACTTAGTAAATTAAAAATCCTAAAAATAACCTTTCTTAAAGTTTAACGGTAGAAAGTATATGTCCTTGTAATTTATTTAGAAATAGGTAAATTTTGGGTTCACTTCTTGGGCTAAGTCGAAACGAAGGAAAAGTATTGATATTTTTATTAGAGTAAAAGTATGAAAAATAATTCCTAGTTTAAGTCTAGATTCTGAAAATGTATACCCTACAAATTGCACAATCACGCACCTTGAAACTTGGAATAGTAGAAGAGACCTTGAAATGCTCTTGTCTAAAGTCCTTAGTACAATGAAAATAAAAGAAAAAAAAGTGAATAAAGAAAGAAAAAAAACGAACACTGGTTTTTGTGATTACTTAAGGCTGCAAAAATAGAAAAATATTTAGCGAGGGTGCTTCATCACCTAGTGCCTTAGACCAACTGGTTTGGGAGTCACTGCTAAAAAGCCTTGGGTGTTGCAAGACTAGGAATTACGCTTTAAAGTGCAAACGCATTTTGTAATCGGTCGTTGGTACCTCAAGAAGTATTAACGGTCGCATGAAGGATGTGTAAGCAAAATTCATTTAAATTCACCAACGAATAAGTGGACAACGGACAAGAGTATGATTGCTTGATTTGAATTTTCAAGTGTAGGGGTGATATTTACACGCACGTGGGGATATGTGATTGGAGTTTAGATGAGAGAAAGGAGTGAAGAATAGAACTTGTATCTTTAGTAGAGTTGATAGAAATTCCTGAGTGGAGATGGAACCCTAGAAGGAAAACTTAGGAAATGCCGAAAGCTAAGTAGGTCTGCAGAACATATATAATCTTAAGTTAAATGATGAGAAAGCGTGAAGAATATGGGTGGATAATTTACGATTCGACGATAATAGAATTCCTTGTTAGAAAACCTAATTGGAGAACAAAAGTCAATGGGCCGAGTTGATAGGATTTTGTGGGTAGTATCCGCTGAAAACCCTCAGGAGACAACACTCCTCCTACTAGGGACACCTAGAGGTTTAACGGCTTGTTGCACGTGCTCAGTGCAATCGCGTTTCCCTGCGAAAGTGCGGTTAGGTTTTTTGTAGTGAATAAAAATAAGTTTGCTCGAGGACGAGCAAAAGATAAGTTTGGGGGTATTTGTTCACACCATAATATTGTATTATTATATTCCCCATTCTTATTCGTTTTATAAATAAACAGGTGCTTTTGATGTATGTCTGCTATATATTACAGGTTACAGGTTCTTGGACAGAAAACAGTGAAAACAATGAAAAGACGATGCAAAAGTGGACTTTGAGCAACAAACAGAAGACTCTTGATCAAGCCTACATCAAAGATAAAATTCATAAAGTACAAGGCAATGCAAGGTCCAAGATTACAAAGCGAACGGTTAAAAGTCCACCGCAATTATTCACTGGAGATCTGGAAGAAACATAGAAACTATTTTAATAAAAGAACCAAATAATAAGGAAGCCCAAAGACAGAAAAGCCCACAAAGGAAATTTCAAGGCCCAATACTTCTTTTTAATAAAAGACAGAGACATAAAATTTTACCAAAGCTTGGAGTCTACTTTGACTAGGTCTTCCTAAGGATATTTTGGTAAATGTAGATGTGCGAATCAATTGTAACATAGGGTTTCCTATCCTCTATAAATAGGAACCCTAAATCATTGTAAAGGCTATGCCTCCCTTCATTAATAAATTTTAGAATTCTTTTGGAGAGCATCGGTGCCTCTTTTCAATTCATGAATTCAGATCTAACAACCCTGTGTTGATATTTGGAGAGAGCCATCTGTAAGTAGTTTTATTTTATTGCTCTAGTTTAGATTTTAATTCCTTGCCTTAGATGTTTGTTTTGGGGAAGGCTTTTGAGAGATGAGATCTCCCATCCCTTTCTTGCCCATAATATATTTTCAATAGGACTCCATACATACACGCACACACCGCGTCCTACGGCACCCTATCCCTCGAGGTAGCGGTGATACCGTAGTATAAAGGCCCGGTTGCGCGCGTTTTCCATAGAGGTTAGGGTAAGGATCTCTAAAGGAAGGACAAGAACCTAGAGGAAGGAACACCTTCCCGAATGGATCTAATCCCCTTTATTGATAATTACCATAATTCCTCTTAGATCTTCATTTGGGTATAGAAAGCGTTGAGATTTACTTGCATTTCCAAACCATCCCTAAACCTAACCCTAGCAAGACTTAGATCTAGATTAATTTAGTTTTTAGATAGATTTAGTTTTTAGATTTAATAAACCAATCCGAACACCCTTCAGAATTAACTCGTTTGAGCGATTAGGAGATTCACAACATCCCTGTGGACCGACCCGTACTCACCGGCTAGCTGCAAGGCGACGCCGTTCTTAATTGCGGTAAATTATTTTTGATCGTTAAAATCCTACATTAATCATGCACTTCTAAAGCCAGTTTAGAACGACGCTATACTTATCCTCCTGCCGGGTCTCATAGCCTGGAATAACAGTAGTGTCAAGTCTGGGTAGATAAGAACCTCCCTGTCACCGTCCTTAAGGCTACCGGAGTACCTCTCGGGTGTCTAAGGTTATCCACCATATCTGCGGAGTGGCTATTGGAATGTCCAAACCTGATTGAATCTATAGGTCCTATTAAATTTCCGTAATCGTTTGCGGTTCTGGAATCACTTCCAGTTCTAGCATACTCCCACTACTGTTTTCTGAAAAAATCCATTTTACTAAAACTGTGGTGAGTCAAGGACAATATCACTATTGATCTTCCAGATGGTAGAATGTCAACCCTCGACGTAGCCCGGGCCAACCCACAAACAGCCATTACAGAAACATGCCCTGAGCTATCCAGAGTCTGGTTTTAAGTATAAGCTGGACAACTCACCTATACCCAATATAGAAACTATGGCACTTATTTAATTGGAACCAGATTCTAATCATGCAGCTATCTCCAGTGCATATCAACTTAATGGAGAATGGCTAATCAGCATTACTCAACTTAGGAATCCATCCAATTATGAGTAACCTGAAAGAGAAACAAGTTTCTCAAAACCATTACTATCATTTGAATACCAATCATAAGAATCTACATCTTCGATCTCTTTGAAGAATCCCGATACTTGCGACATCTGGTTCTCTACTTTATTCTTATACCCACAACTTCTCAAAACTTAGACTTTGTATTTCTACGAAATACTTGTCTAAAAACTAGAGAAGTCATAAGTAAACAGAACATAGTACGAGGACCAACCCCTTTGTCCTGATGGACACTAGACAACATACAATACTCTGTATAAGTCCGCTGAGTTGAATAACTCAAAACCTGTGCATCGTAGGTTGAAAACTGTACTTATGGTTAAGAACTACTCCGCTGTTCAATGCTCCTTACCCAATCGTCAACTGATGTAGGTAAATGTTATCGACATAATATCAAAAAGTTATATCTCACTTTATAAAAATAAACGTACAGATATATCATTTTGAAATTGGTGCATAACAACGGATACTCAAAACCAAATACATGCCTGCCGGAAAAAAAAACCCAGGCGACTTCCTCAAATATCACCAATTACAACGAATTCCGATATAATGAGGATGATCATCTTATTCCCAATAACTTCCTCCCACTCATCATCTGTAAAACCATACAGATGTGAGAATGAAACCTGGTAAATACATACCCTGGAGTAAGTATCTAATCGGGAAAACAGTTTTCCATTAACAATGCACTGAAACATGAAAATGTTTCGTAGGGGTATCCTGGTATTCATAGTAATGCCTCTTCCATAATCCAATTCATGACTTTAACCGTATATTTCTTTGCCATCTCTCCAAATCCCTTTATTTGTCTTTAGTCGTTACCTTCTGTACACCATCGTTAGGCTAAATGGTTTTCTTCCTTCCCTACCGTTCGGCACCAGCCTATGGTTTGGAAGAAGACTATCCAGTAAGCATAATAGGTGTACCCTCCTCAACCTAGGAGTACTCGCATCTTGAGAGAAGGTGATGATAAAAGACAACTGAATAATACCTTATTCCTTTTTAAAGGTGAAAAAGGAGTGGCGATGAAGTACGTGGTTTGGTCGTGAATGATAACAGTCGCAATTTATTTTGCCCTCTTTCTAATCCCTTTATTTTGTCTTTACATATTACCTTCTGTACACCCTACTTAGGCTAATTGGTTTTCTTCATTCCCTACCTTTCGGCACCTGCCTATGGTTTGGAAGAAGACTATCCAATAAGCGTAATAGGTGTACTCTCCTAAACCAAGGAGCCCTCGCAACCTGAGAGAAGGTGATAATAAAAGACAACTGAATAAACCAATTCTATTTCTCCTGAACCTTGATCCATCCTCGAAGAAGTCCCTCCGAGTTCGTATATAACCATACGATGGATCTATCCAATAGAAGTGGATGTCCGTAGCAATACGGGGTGTTCTGAGAAATTCAAAGGGTAGAAGAAGGAGTGGCAATGACTTATGCAACTCAGACAATCCAAAAGCCAGTATTTTAAGAAGGTTCGGTCAACTTGGTCCCTGAGTCATAGTCTAGGGTCGGTCAAAGGTCGCTGCCAAAGAGAGAGAGAAAAGAAACACTCTGCGTGCACTCTAACCTAGATCAGAATGGTTATCACTTTATCTAATCCGGAAACCTCTCACTGTACTGTCAAATTCTCCTCCAAACCAAAAAGAAGAATCAATCGGGATCACCCGAAGAGTAAACCAACTCATCAGTGGGAATCGGGATCCAACTCTCATCGCATGATAATGTGACGGAATCCACTCACGTTATCACACTCCAGAAGGTATGCGCATGCCTGGCAAGTTTCAGTTTCTTTAGAAATTCTAGATGTGATTTTTACCCCATGTTCTTATGACCTTAACGAAAGCCAACAAATCATAAATCACATGTCAAGTTCTACCTGTCATATTCTTGTCAATTTGAACCCACCCGTACATACCCTTGACCAAAGCCAACAAGGTAATACGACTGTCCCAAACCAACACATCTATCTATGCAACAAATGAATACCCCAGCAGCTACCAAACACTATGCCTTGATAAAAGCCAACAAACATAGCTTGAATACTACTGACCATCCATAAGACACGACGGAGGGCTACGGCTGGTTTTTGGCGAAAAACCTTTAACGTAATGAACTTGATCTCGTTGAAGGAACCTGATAGCTTTTTATAAAAATATAGTGGCGCAAACCTTTGCTAAAGAGGTCACTCCCGGTGAAGGGATCTCGGCTCTTTCCTCGTGGAATGAGGTGCAGGATATTCCACTGAATACCGCGATGCAAAGCAACTTGTAATCGACTATAGTGAAGTTATTACCCTGACGCAAACTTCTGCCCAAGGGGTCACTCCCGATGAAGGGATATCGGCCCTTGCCTCGTCGAATGAGGTGCAGGATATTCCAACCGAATACCGCTATGCAAAACAAAAGAAAACATCTTTGTAATAACACTTTTTAAATTTGTTCCAACAACATCCAAACAGGTTTGTTTTCCTTTGCATTGATCAAAATCAACGCAGTCCCATCAAGTAATCACACCAGAAAAGAACGAAAATAAAATGTATGTATATGCCATCCGCATTCGTTACTGGGTCCCGTCATAACCCGTTAGATTACTTAACTAACGACAGAGCGGAGACTGAACTAGCGGGGTGCAAAACATATACAACATCTACTAGTATATATCCCAATATACAATAATCGCTCCAGGCGTGATAATATGCAACATTACAGAAAAGTAATAAGTATCACAGAACAATACAGATAATCTGGGATCCCCGAGTTTCACAGAGCCGCTGCTGAAACCCGACGTTCCCCTGGTCGTGTGGATAGCCTGTGCAATGAAACCTAGACCCCTACGGGTGCGGAAAGTTACCCGCCAAAACCTGAAGCGAGGCAGCCCCCTACAGCATAGTGAATGGACCACCCTGCACTTCACGGAATCCGGTAGCTTGAGCACCCCTCCTTGGGTCAACCTGTACCCCCTACGAGTGCGGCGAATAGTCTGGCAATTCTAGAGTGAGGCCCCTCTGCCACTCAAAGCCATGAGATGCGGACCCATTGCCCTCCAGAACCCGGCTATCCGTGCACCCCGTCGCGGGGTAAAACCTAGTACATAAATGAAAAATATGTACAACGGGTACATCGACCTTAACCCGGTCGTGCCCCAAAAGAATATTATACAAACAGGCAGTGATGGCAGTCCACATGTTGGAAGCTCGCCCCGCAATATCAAATGTACAAATAAATCCAAACTGCACTACCATTGCACACTGCTATCCACCACGAAAAATCCGCAACATCACAGCACAACACAGAACATCAACGCGAATGTCACGTTCGCAAATCCGTCTAAAAGGACTATAGCAATTAGACGCAATTTACCGCTCAAATGACATTCTCGGTCGGAGATATAATGTAAGTACTGTAAACTAACATGTTTAAAATTTCGATCGACAAAATTTCTCGAAATAGGCCCCACATACATCTGCTGTACAGTAAAAAACACCGGGCCCAAATGAACAGTTCCAGAAACCACAATTTCCAACAAAGAAACACTAGAAGAAAAATGGCCAGGTGAATCACCAATACGGCCGCGGTTCCGCGGTCAAAGCTAGGCTTTGACCACGTTTCCGCGGCGCTATGGTCGGTTCACTTGATCGAACTTCTTCTGCTACCTTAAGAAAGCCTGCTTGATTTTCTGGTATGGTGAAAAAGATTTTTAGACCAGATTTAAAATTAACAGAAACTTTAACACTAGAAATTGCGATTTTCGAAAATCCGATCGATCAATATTTTAAACGCGTTAGCACAAGTTAGTAAAGCTTAATAGCGTGGCTCTGATACCATGTAAGTCTACGGTAGCGCCTCGGCCGTCTTTCAGACGCCAAAATGCGAAACAAAAACTTTTATAACTGGCGCTATCGCATACTATAACCCGGATCTGCCATTAAAGCTAAACTAACAAACTGTAAAGAGGGTAGAAAGGTTATACTGAACGATCTGAGTCCTTCGTTTTTTAACCATCATCCCATGCTCCTGTTGCGGCTACTCCGATCTCGTCGATGTCCGATCTGCTCGTCCAGGTGGCACCACGTCATCGGATCTTTAAACGGGCTCCCGCCTCTGACTCGAGGCAACTCGGTCATCAAGTTTGCTAAAAGAGATGACCAAGATTGATGTAGAGAATGAGTAGAACACTTTGTCTCGCTTCGTCTAAAGCCATGGACGAACGGTTAATGAAGTTGCCGTTTTGGATTGAATGAAATGAGAAATGAACTATCAAATTTCCATGAACCCAAAACCATATACTTTTTTCCAAATCAACAACCATGATTCCTAAATAAGTGAGGCCGGCCACTAAATAGAGGAGGGGGGTGAGTGTAGGAACTAAAATGGTGACCTTAAGCACTAAAACAAATGAATGAGTCACAAAGAACACCTAGCATAATCATTTAATGAAACAATGATTCATTACAACACATCATCATATAATTAATACACTAAGCCACCTCACCATCCTAGTCATCATCTAGAAACATCTAGAAGCACGACTTACCCTCATGACTCACCCAGGTGACGAGAAGATAAATCCGTATTTAACCGAATGTCAAATACGGGTGATAGAAAACTGGAAACTGGCAACTTCCAAAAGTGATCCCGAAACGAATTTCAGGATAACCCCGTAACAGTATAAACATACCCGCATTTGTATTACGACCGAATACAAATGCAACTGAGACAAAGATATTATATCTACTCAATATAATACTCGGATCCGGCTTAAACCAAAGCCCACCAGTATTATCTGCCCGAAATATGATACGTGCGTAAACGCACGTGCATTTTCCGAACCCTGCCATAAAACCATACGGCCTCTACAACGTTTCGCCCGAACTTGGGAAACTATCTGTGGGGGACTCTAATGACTCGTCCGTACCCTGGCAGTGGGTTTAACCACAAGCCGTCAGCGGCAGTAGCTGTGCGTAACGGCTGCCCATAGACTGACCTCAAGGGAGGCCGATGAGCGAACTCATCCGGAAACTCTACTGAGCCTAACAGTGACAATGTATATACAGTCCGGTCCGTTCGTCTATGAGTATCGCATATCCGGCCTAGGGGACTAGTAACGTTAGACCCCCAATAGCGGTATAAGTCGTGTCGGAGACAAGCCCTGAACACCCTGAGATACTACTGGAGTACCTACCAGTAAATCCCACCTGCCTTGGCCAAGGACTTGGTGTAATGGCTTTCCTAGACACAGCGCGATCTCCACCCCCAATACCGGGAGAGACGAATCCCCTGCCAATTCGCTCACGTGCCTCCATGTGGCTCGGGACTGTACCCAAAAACTACCTGTTTGCACGACTCCTTTGAGCCGTGGTAGGGTAGAAATCTAAGCACGGTGGGAACTCATACGAGACAAATGACGACCTCAGGTCGATGAACTAACCTGTACACATGTCACCAGGGAACTGCTATCTGACGATAGGTATAATACCAACTAGCAGGTTTCCGGCGAGTCCTGTCCGGTGTACTCATAACCCAATGAGCACCTGTATACATCTTAAGTGATTCAACTGACACCAGTGGCTTGTGAGACCGGACACCACCCCTCGTCGGGGTCTCGACTGTATACACTAGTCTACTCCGGAGTATTGATGCCCTGTCTCGAAACTCCTACGACTAGAGACCACTTTTAAGGATATGCTTATAGACCCCCCAACTCTCACTTATATGATCGCCCTCATACTGTTAGTAGTCAAGCAAGATCCTAAGGGCTCTATCAACGTGTAATCGTGATCAGTCACCTGAACCTATACACGACTGATAAAGGCAAACCAGATAGTATACTATCATCTCGAGTAAGACTGTGCTACCGGTATAGGTCCTCCTCAATCATTGCAATCACGTACCTGCGATCCAATAATTGACTTTTAGGGCACTATATCCAACACTTACCACTAATGCGGCCCCTCTTAATGGGTCGCCCAAACCAAGCATCTCAGTTTTCAACAGACTGGGCCAAAGCTTAAGTGGGCCCGTGAAAAAGCCCGCAATACCTGAAGCGGCCATCCCGAAGCGGATAGCCATTTCTGCTCCTGAAGTCGTCAAGGCAGCTTCTCCTGCTAAAGGGTCGGTCTTCACAAGACTGGCCGTTTCAGCTAGTACTCCATGCGAAGTCACAAAGGCTGCTTCCCCTGTTCGAAAGTCGGCCTTCACAAGACTGACTATCCCCTCTCAACGGATGTCAGTCTTCGACCGGCTAGCGCCAATAACAGCCTCTCCTCAAAGTAGGGGGCATGAGGAAGCTCATCCAACAGCGGAGGCAATTCCGGCCGCACGACATAGTCGACGTCGCCACTGGTGCCGAGTGAGGAAAGCTGGGGGCAATTCCCTTTCTGGATTGACTCCGCCGGCTCCAATGGTGGAAGTTGATGCTGCTGTTCCAACTGGGAACAGCTTTGAATTACTTAACATGGTACGCAGGAATTCGCCAACTGCTGTGCTGAAAAGATCTCCTCCACCAATGGAAAACGCTACAAAGACAAAGCTGGAGCGACCCCCTCAACGGCTGTCCTCTAAAATTTATGAAGTTTGGCGATAGGTCCAGGACTCTGTGGTAGATCAAAACTATCCCCACCGACAGAAAAAGATAAAGGTTCGGCAAGAAGAGGATCGCCATGTCAAACCACAGAAAGCGGCAGCTACTTGGGTGCCCACTGCAATGGCCCCCTCGACTTCGACCGCCCATAAGAGGAGAAGGCCGGAGAAAATCCCTGAGTCTGCAACGAATCACAAGACCACTGAACCCAAATGCCCCAAGTCTGGGGGCATGATGGTACATACTATTTATATGGCATCCAGGAAAGAGGATAGCCGTATCTCCACAGGTCATCGACCGCTTACACGATCAGTGACCAAGGCTCAGGAGCAACAACAACAAAAGCTCCAAGAAATGCTAACAGCTATGGCCACACTTACGGTACCGAAAGCAAGCCCGGAGACATCCTCGGAGCAGCGCCGTGGGCAGGAAACTGATGCTGAATTCTTTCGAAGAATTCTTGAGAAGAAGGACAAAGAGGCCGCAGAACAAGCGGCCAATATAAAACAAATGGCTCTTCTATTCCAAGATATGGTGGGCATGATGATCCAGCCGGACCCTCCAGCCGAAGACCCTCCAGTAATAATTGAAGATGATAGAGGAGAGACATCAAATCCTCTGCCGACTTTGTCAACAGCCAAGGAGGAGACCATCTCAAAAGCCGCCCTAGATGATTACATCGCTCAGCAGATACGAGTTCATCAGGCGAATGAAGCAGCC
This sequence comes from Agapanthus africanus, assembly GCA_030015575.1. Lineage (NCBI taxonomy): Eukaryota > Viridiplantae > Streptophyta > Magnoliopsida > Asparagales > Amaryllidaceae > Agapanthus > Agapanthus africanus. Next base: position 80,158,846 of record JASDDO010000026.1, on the reverse strand, counting down.
GGGCAAATTATTAAAACTGGAAGACCCTATCCGGGTTGGTTCGACTAAATAAAGTACCCGCCAGGATACACGATCCCTAAATTCCATGTATATAAGGGGACGGGAAATCCACACCAGCACGTTGCTCAATTCAGAGCTTTGTGCGGCAATACTGGAGGTGATGATAAGCTACTGCTTCGCCAATTCGTTAGCAGCTTGTCGGAGACAGCATTCGAGTGGTATTCTGAACTCCCGAATGACTCTGTCAAAATATTTGCAGAGATGGAGCTGCTATTTACCTAATGTTTCGCGAGTGCTAGCGAACGTACCCCAATCATGGCACTGATCAACGACAGGGTGAAGCCAGGTGAAACATGGGTGCAGTACGCCATTTGGTGGCGGAACCTATGGTCAAAGTGAGAACAACGCATAGAAGAAGCTCCTGCCGTAGGCATGTTCGTGGGGACCCTTGACCCTCATGCAACCATCTCCCAATTCATGATGTTTTTCAAGCTGACCACTTTCCAGGCCTTGATTGACAAGCTAGCCCAAATGGACCAGATGGGCCATAGGCCTTCCTCTTCAAAGTCGGAGCCTTGGAATGAAAAGGGTAAAGGGAAAGCTATCTTCATCGCCAATGCACAACAACAACCGAGTAGTCCGAGACCGGTTGTTCGCCAAAGCAACAAGCGGCAATCTCTCGATAAGAAGTTGAGACGTCCTTACCCATTTCCCCAGGATAAAACATGGAAACTGTTTGAACTGGCAGTGCGCAATGGGCTCATTACTCTACCGGAGTCGAGATACCCACCGCAGCCGAACGACGTCAATGATCCCAATTACTGACCCTACCATCGAGTATTGGGCCATCCACTCGAAGATTGCTACGTCTTCAAAAATTGGGTTGAAGACCAATACCAGCAAGGCAAATTCGCGTTGTCTGAAAATTAGAAGGTGAACCCGCCACAACCACATACTCCGAAAAAGATGGACATGCCGGGGGCATCATGCTTTTTTATAGAGGAAGCTCCATGGGAAGTCGTTCTTTCGGCAAAAACTAAAAGAATGTTGAAAGATCTTCAAACATGTCCGGCGATCAGGTGGAAAAGTCCGCAAGAACCGGAGATTATCAAGGGGGTGCTGAAACTACGCCCAGCATTGGGAGTTAATAGTGATGGTGGACAAAACATTCAGGCCCAGCCGTCAAAGTCTTCGAAGAAAAAGAAGAAGACCAAAAAGCCCGCGCAGTTTGATGACAAGCGCACGGATCTGCAAAACCATATTGACGCGCTAGAGGAATATAACTAGAAGGCGCGGACCCCGGTCACACTCCAAGAATTTCTCAACAATATCCTTGAGAGCGGAGATAACGACAATAACGACGGGGATGACTCGTCAAAAGAATCTGAGGAGTATGTGGCAAGTTGCCACATGATCTCTCATTCGGCGTTAACTAACGAAGAAGCTCACTCGGCGATAGAAGACAGCATAAAAGAGTTGGGGGCAGGATCGAAGCCAAAACCCTTAGAACCATCTGACGAGATGATCGACTTTCTACTGAACGAAGCTCATCAGAAAAGCAAAGCCAATCGAGAGAGCGAACTGGCTATATTCGAAAAATCTAAACGCCGACGACTGGATGAAAAGGTCGAGGCACCCCAACCGGATCGAAGCATCCCTATCGCCAGCAAAAGCAAGCTTTAAAGTAAGCAAATGATTCGCTAGGGCTCTGTCAATAGGAATGAAGTTGCTCTCTTTCATAGGAAATTCTCCTGGCGGTATACATCTTGATAAAGCGGACATACATCCTAACTTCTGCTTATACCATCGGAAGATTGCACACCCTATCGAGGAGTGCATAGCCTTTAAAAACTGGTGGCAGGGATATGTTGCCCACCGACAACACGTTCAACGAGTGAAGCGCAAGGCTCGTCGGGAACAGAAAAGCACGACAGATGAGCGCAAAAGAGCCGCTGGTAACTGTTGCATAGTTGACACCAAGGGATCGCAAGTTATCACCTTTGGAAGCGACTCTGACGAAGAAATCGCCCTCAGCCCTCTCTTCAAGGAATCAACCTCCGACACAAAAGATGCGAAGATTTGCGAGAAAATCTAGCTGCGTAATCGTACGTTGCCCGAAAAATCTTGGACTTATGACCGAAACGTCATTAGACTACTACAAACCCGCGGCATCCCCAAGCTGACGTGGTAAAAAAAAAGTACATCTATTGGCGAAATGGGTACGGATGAAAACCCGAAAGGGTTCCGTGAGTAAAAACAGCGCGACTACCGGCGAGTTTTGTGAAAACCCGAAAGGGCGCAATCTCATCAAAAGACACTTGCAAGGTCCTCTCGACCCTATAAGGAGAAACAACCTGCGTGAGATCCTTACGACTTACAAAGGAGAAACACACTTAGAGATCCCCACGATTCCTAAGGAGAAATTACACTTACGAGATCCTCACGACTTGTAAGGAGAACTCTCTTACGAGACCCTCACGGCTCGTAGAATTCAAAAGCCTTAAGTTATAGGGATCTGAACCTGTTCTTAAGCAGTCGTACCCCCCGATTTTGCCCTACAAGCGGTTCAATGCTGACCCTTGTATACAATCCACGGGCACGAATGAACATTTCCCTAACAGAGTCCCACCAGCGACTAGGGATATGCTCACACGATGAACAAACACTTGTAGGTCCTCTCGACTTGCAAGGAGAAAACACTCTTGTAAGATCCTTACGATTTATAAGAGAACACACACTTAGGAATCCTCACGATTTCTAAGGAGAAAACGCACCTACGAGATCCTCACGACTCGTAGGGAGAAATACCTTCATGAGACCCTTACGGCTCATGAAGTCAAAAGCCTTAGTCGACGGGATCCTAACCCTGTTTGCTAAGCCACCTTTGTTCGACATCGATAGAGGCAAATGATGATTCGCTCCTGGCAATATCTCAGTTGTAGCGATGCTGATGCCTAAATCGGTATCAAATTCTAAGTCCTTTCATGGCAAATGATGATTCGCTCCTGGCAATATTCCAGTCGCAACGATGCTCATGCTGAGATTGGCAATAGATTCCAAGTTTCACACTCGCGATAAAAAATCAGCTAGTCAAAAATGCATATGAAATAGCCGAAATGATGGGGCAACTTGCAACGAAATCAGCAAGCAAAAATATATGCATACAAAAACAGCCGAAATGATTGGGCAACTCGCAATAAAAAGCAGCGAGTAAAAAGAAAAATAGCCGAAATGATTGGACACCGCGAAAAATAACCGAAATGATTAGGCAATCGCGATTTTCGCGATGTAAAAAGCTGAAATGATAGAGCATCGCGGAAAAAAAATGAAAGAATGAAATTTTTTGCCCTGCAGGTGAGGTCACATTGACCCCTGTATACAATCCATGGGCACAAACAAGAAGGGAACCATCTCGTCCCACCAGGCTTCGTCGAACTGAAGCCAAATCTCGACAGTTCATAGACAACCTAAAGACAAACTCGACATTCGTCGCAATATTGCAGACACAATGTCAACAAACGAAGCGAAGGAAGATCCCTAGCTTCAGGGTCTCGATGTCAACATCGACAACTTAGATATCAACACCAGCATTCTTCCTCCCTCCAATCGGATGCAGATGTGACGTCAAAAAACGACCCCAGTGTCAAAACAACAGAACCATGGCAAAGTCCCCTAGTTCCAAATCTCGACGGTTCACAGACAGCCTAGAGATCACCAATGGCGTTTCTCCTCACTCTAACCAGATGCAGACGTGACGTCAACAACCGACCTCAGAGCCGCAACGAAACGGAGCCATGGCAAAGTACCTAGTTCCAAATCTCAATGGCCACATCTACAGCCTGGAGACCAACAACGGTGTTCTTCCTCATTCCAGCAGGACACAGATGTTACACCATCAATCGGAACCACGGCAAAGTCCTAGTTCCAAGACTCTACGGTCCACAGACAACCTAGAGTCAACCAATGACTTCCCTGCCGGATCAACGCTCCATCTCGGAAACAAGTCAACCAACCCCAGGGAAATCAGTGTCCTTGGCAACCTCCTCGATTCAGGAAAATCAGCATCCTTGACAAGAGCATCTCGATTCGCGTCGACCCGCAGAGAAATCAGCATCTTTGCAGGAATACCTCGATTCGTCTCAACCCCTGGGAAATCAGTTTCCTTGGCAACCTCCTCGATTCAGGGAAATCAGCGTCCTTGATGAGAGCATCTCGATTCGCATCGACCCGCAGAGAAATCAGCGTCTTTGCAGGAATACCTCGATTCGACTTAACTTCGAGAAAATCAATGTCCTTGGCAACCTCCTCGATTCAGGGAAATCAGCATCCTTGATGAGAGCATCTCGATTCGCGTTGACCAGCAGAGAAATCAACGTCTTTGCAGGAATACCTCGATTCGTTTCAACTTCGAGGAAATCAGTGTCCTTGGCAAAAAACCTCGATTCAGGGAAATCAGCGTCCTTGACGAGAGCATCTCGATTCGCGTCAACCCGCAGAGAAATCAACGTCTTTGCAGGAATATCTCGATTCGCCTCAACTCTAGGTAAATCAGTGTCCTTGGCAACCTCCTCGATTCAGGAAAATCAGCGTCCTTGACGAGAGCATCTCGATTCGCGTCGACCCGCAGAGAAATCAGCGTCTTTGCAGGAATATCTCGATTCGTCTCAACTCTAGGGAAATCAGTGTCCTTGGCAACCTTCTCGATTCAGGGAAATCAGCGTCCTTGACGAGAGCATCTCGATTCGTGTCGACCCGCAGAGAAATCAACGTCTTTGCAGGAATACCTCGATTCGTCTCAACCCCAGGGAAATCAATGTCCTTGGCAACCTCCTCGATTCAGGGAAATCAGCGTCCTTGACGAGAGCATCTCGATTCGCGTCGACCCGCAGAGAAATCAACGTCTTTGCAGGAATATCTCGATTCATCTCAACCCCAGGGAAATCAGTGTCCTTGGCAACCTCCTCGATTCAGAGAAATCAGCGTTCTTAACGAGAGCATCTCGATTCACGTTGACCCGCAGAGAAATCAGCGTCTTTGCAGGAATACCTCAATTCGTCTCAATCCCAGGGAAATCAGTGTCCATGGCAAAAACCTCGATTCAGGGAAATCAACGTCCTTGACGAGAGCATCTCGATTCGCGTCGACTCGCAGAGAAATCAGTGTCTCTACAGGAATATACGATGTCAGCAAAAAGGAGCCACGGCAGAGTCCCTTGTTCTAAGTCTCGACGACCGCATCTACAGCCTAGAGATCACCAACAACGTTCCTCCTCATTCCAGCAGGGTTCAGACGCGACAATCAATCTTGGAGCCATGGCAAAGTCCCTGTTCCAAATCTCAACGGTTCACAGACAGCCTGGAGATCATCTCAACAGTCGTCTCATGATAACAGACGCAACATCAGCAAATCGGAGCCGCGGCAAAGTTCTCAGTTCCATGACTCGGCGATGCACAGACAACCGAGAGTCAACCAATTCTGGCCCCATGGAACACGGCTAATGTCAATCCTGACCCTGTAGGAAGCGTCCAGAGCAAATTCCTGGTCACGTGGAACGCGGCTTATGTCAATCCTGACCCATGGGAAACATCCAGAGCGGAACCTGGTCCTCACAGAACACGGCTATGACCCCGTGGGAAGCATCCAGAGTAAATTCCTGGTCACGAGGAACACAGCCTATGTCAATCCTGAAACCCGTGGGAAACGTCCACAGCGGATCCTGGTCCTCACAAAATACGGCTATGTCAGTCCTGACCCCCGTAGGAAGCATCCAGAGCGGAGCCTGGTCCTCGCAGAACACGGCTATGACCCGTGGGAAGAATCCAGAGCAAATTCCTGGTCATGTGAAACACGGTTAAAGTCAATCTTGACCCCGTGGGAAACGACCAGGGCAACTCCTGACTCCGTGAAATGCGGATAATGGTAACCTCACCCATCACTTACGGGTCCTCACGACTCGTAAGGGAGCAAACTCTTTTGTGAGATCCTTACGACTCTCAAGAGAAAACACACTTAGGAATCCTCACGATTCTTAAGGAGAAATTACACCTACGGGATCCTCTCGACCTGTAGGGAGAAAATTCATTATGAGACCTTCACGGCTCATAAAGTTGAAAAGCCTTAGCAGGAAAATCTTAACCTGGCTCCTAAGCCATCGTTGTTTTACAAGGAAATCAAAATAGATTGTCCACAAAATGCACTTACTAAAAGGGACACATCATCATGAAGCAAAATATGTCTTTTATTCATGCATCAAAATGAATACAAAGTACAATTTATGAAAGAATCAAAAAATACTCTCATTCAGGAATACGTACAAAAGAAGAATAAAATATATATATATATACAATTCTTCAAGCCGGGGGATGATTCAAAAGGTTCATCAGTTCATCCTTCCTTTCTTGGGTCTCTGCTTCAAAATTGACTATGGCTGTGAGACGGGCCTCCTCTTCCGACTGTTGGACCTGATGCGAGGAAAGCCGGCCTTCAAGCTCCTGCTCGGTAGCTTTATGAACATCGACCATCGTGCAGGTAAAAGTAACAGCTTTATCAACAACCACCATGTTCTTGATTGCGGCTTGAAGCTCCTGCCAAAGTTCATATGCGTGGGTGGTCTTAGCTGTAAGCTCGGCTTGAACCTCCCCGAACGCGGTTGAAGCCAGGTTCCTCTCTGAGAACTTTCGGCGGAGCCTCTTTTCACAGGAAAGCGTATTAGCGGCGTACCGCTTAATCAGCCCCTGCAAGCTCGTCTTCGCAGCCACCACCTCCGAAGGAAGGCACGCACATTCAAGACTATACAAGCAAGCCTCCACTCGATGAAAGAATTCAACCCAGATTTGCACCAATGCTTCACTGTGATAAGTGGCAAGAAAGGGGAGAGAACCGTTGGCTTCAGCAGCAAATTCTTCGGCCGTAAGCGAGCTACCAACACGAAGGTCTTCGATAAATGCTAACAAAGAGTGAAGGCTTGACTTGGCCATACGTTCGGATGCACGCAGCGCATAAGGGACAGATGGCATGAGAATGCGAGTCTCCAACGGGGTAAAAGTAGGCAGAGCTGTTAAAGATTGATAAATGATCAGCGAAGGTTGCAAACAGAGGACAGATGCCAAGGCGTCGAAACTTTACTTACCCACGTTTATACAAGAAGAGTCTGGAAGATCCCCAGGCCCATCGAGGACCTCAACCTCATCATCAGCTTCCAGAACTATAGAAGACATGAACATTGTTATATGAAGAAGTAACAATACTGAGAGAGGAACGAACAATGCTAACCTTGTCCGGAAGATAGAATGATACGCTGAGGGGATATCGCCTGTGGAGCAGCCAGTTCCAGCAGACGCTGGAAAGACTTCCTGGGAGACATGCCAGCGATGGACGCCGCCAAACCTCGTAGCTCTGAAAAAGATAAGGAAGGTTCAGATAATCGAAATATCGTTTAAAACAAAGTATGGGATAATACCTTCGATACTTCTCCCGCTTTGAACAGGAGGGACAGCAGCCTCAGCAGCCTCCTCCGTACCATCGGGCACATCACCGGAAATGTTTGCTGGTTGAGGCACAGCAGCCACTTCGGGAACGGTAATCTTAGCCATTTGTTCCACCGCCTCTAGGCCGTCACCGGAAGGGTCCATTAAATCTACGACGGGTAAAGGTGCCTCTTCAGGGCCAACGAGCGCGGAAGGAATAGAGGCCATCAGTGGAAACTCTATAGCAGGAATGGAAACCGTGGCAATCCCCTCCACACCTAGAAGTGTCTCATCGGGGATATTTGCAGAATCCATAGTCAGGACGCGACTTGGACTCAGATCCTCTGCAATCAGCGAAGTCCCTGCAAAGTTTGCACGAGGATAAGGATATGTATATATATAAGCAGTGCAAGACACTACAAAAGGATATATAAGTGTACCAATGTGCAAATGAGCTTCTAATTTGGCTTGTTCAAGCCGATGCTCTATCCTCAGAAGGTATGCTCGCCGAGATTCGAGGGTAGACTCGTGGCCACCGGTCCACAACGAAAGTGCATCTTCAGCGTCGGCTGAAACAGCCTGCTTAAGGGCTCTCTCGCCCCCTTCTTCCAAAGGACCTATGAATATCCGCCGTATCGGTGGAGGATCTTCGTAAAAGATGACGGCAGGATAAGGCCTCTTCGGGATCCTTACATTCTCGGATTCATCCTGTGAGCGTCTTATAGCCTCAGCCAATTGTGCGGCTTCCTCGGTAGATGAACCAGGAAAAAGAAGACTGTCTTCCGGTAGATTAGTAACGGTCTTCTTCCCCCGCTTTGGCCCAGAGCTAGTGACTGTAGAAGCTCTCTTCCTTCCCCTTGCCGCCCGCTTTCTGAACTGCTTCTCGGTTTTGACAGAGAGGGAAGACTTCTTCAGGACCTCCGCCAAGGGGATATTATCATCAGAGCTAGGTTTTACCTCTGGAACCGTTACGGTATCCATCATCGGTCATTCAAGTGAAGCCTCTGTTGGCAATGAGGCGCGAAGCCTTTCCTCCTCTCCGAAGGTTTTAAGCGAAGCAGAAATGGCTTCTTCTGTAGAGGCACCTATTGAAACAGCGGGCGTTAGTCAAAGCATGATAAAAAGAAGAGTGAAATAAACAGCGTAGAGATAAGGGAGAAGTATACCTGACTGCGCAAGGGCGGCCAGTTCTTTTTCGAGGATGGCTGACTGTTTGGAAGATTCGATGGCAGCCTCCAAATCGGTATCATCGAGCGTCCCGAATAAACCCTCATTGGTCCCATATTCGCTAAAGCCTTCGCTAGACGGAGCAAGGGGCGTCGAGCCTAATATGGTGTCCAAAGAAAGTACTTGTTTCTTTTTCTTCTGAGGACGAGCGCCGGTGGCCGATAACACGAGTTTGCGTTTAGTAGGCACCTTGGGACGACGAGTCCCAATTTCTTTTTCTACGTCCGACTCGGGGGACGCGGCAGCCACCTCTTTTTCAGGCGTGCTGGATGGGAGCAAACCGTGCGTAAGGCTTAGCACGTATGGGGGCTCAACTGCAGTGACCTCTCTCAAGGGAGGATGCACAATGTTCCGTCGCTTCAGAGGGTTATTTCGATCACCAGCCGGCACTGCGCCCTTGCGATCAAGTAGCAATCGCTTTTCTTCCCTAATGACGGCACCTATCGAATGTTGGTACCACACCACATACACATTCAGGGCTTGCGGAACACAACTCGGTTCGCTGATGAAGAAGTTAGACCCTGTGTTCAGGCGCATAAAATGATGTAGTGCGCTCCGAGTACCCTCTTCAGTGGCAGTCGGTTCTGCCAAGAAAGCCTCGAGTGGGACGCCCTGATTGTAGCCTAACTGCTGGGCGAAGCGATGCGGGTTATACCTCATAAATAAAGCCGAGTCATTCATCTTAAATACGAGAAAGCCTGACCGGATAGAGTACAGATGAAGAATCTCCCGAGCTTTCAAGACGGAGGCCCCATCTTTAAATATATTCTACAGTGGCAGCATCGTCTTCCCCGACTCCTGGCCGACGGTCAAAACTTTATCGGTAAAGTACATGCCAGCTCCAACCGTGCGCGGGCGAAGAAGCAAGCCTCTAGCTTCCCGTTGCGTCGGAGTCACGATAGAAGCGCCGACCAGTCGCATGATCCGAAGGAACCTGCACCTGTCATAAAAACCCGGCCTCTTGTGGATGCCAAAGACGCCTAGCACGTACAACTCGAGCCATGACGTGAAATAATGCATCGGGAAATTTACCAACTGCACCCCTGGCTCAGTGGTATCGGCTGCCAAGCTGAGGCCGTGATACACATGCGTTAACCCAGCGATCCCCACAGCCACTTGTATCCCAGCAACCATCCGACGCGCAGGATAGAAGATGGACGGCCTCATACGGCGAGGGTGCATGGGAAGCGCAAACCAAATCAGCCATAACCCAAGGAACCCTAAAAAGAACATTTCTTCGTCAATCCCAGGAGCCACCGGCTCTGCAAAAGGGATGACCGGGGTATCGGGTAGAAAGAAGCTCTTTTGATCCGCCTCCGCCACCGGCAGGTTGCCCAAACCTAAACCAAAAGGGTCATCAAGACTGGAGAATTTCTCGACTTCTTCCTTCAATACTTCTGGGCGAAAAAATCGGCGATAAAAGCCGTAAAATTAACTCCATGACCTTCGGATGCAAGAGAGAGGTTCTCATACATATTCAACACCTTTATCAAGCTCAGAAATTGGTGTTGAATAGCGTTCTCGGGAGTAAGACCCATTACCATTGATTTAGTGGCCAAAACATACTCATCCGGGGGAAGCAATTCCTCATAATGTTCCCCCCTAACGGGTAAACCCGAGACCTCTAAAAACTCCGCCAAAGAAATGGAGACTTCTCGATCTGATAGGAGGAAGGTGTGGGTCGGAATGTTCCACTGTTCCAGAAATGCCCTGACCCACCATGCAGGAGGTGTGGAATATTGAAACAAAGAAGCGTAAACGGCGGGATACAATCCGAGCGTCAGCAACTATGATTTCTTCGCTGATAAAATATACCGAGCCCACTGCAAATACCCGGCTGGGTGACGAGGAGTTAGTCCAACATTGTATGGCTGTCCCCACGGGCGCGCTTCGCCTTGACAAATGCGTCGTCCAAGAATGTCCAAGGCCACCGGCGGCCGCACTGGTATTGCGGGCACAGAAGGCCGAAGGAGACCCTCTGAAGTCCAGTTGACCTCCTCCACGGCGTAATTTATCGGAGGTGCATCTGCATAAGCGATCGCCGAAATAGGCTCGGAGGGTGTTGCACAGGAAAAGCTCCGTCGGCCCATGATAATTTGATCGTACCATTTCCCCCATAGATGCATACTCTTGTGCTCCGGGTCATGGTCTTTGATCAGCGCAAAAACCTCTCGGTCTACGGGTGCCTCAGGAAATCCGCCTTCTGAGCGGATGAACGGAAAAGAAGTATCAAAAGACATGTCACCTGCGCGAAAAAGAACAAAAGTCAACCTTTGGTGCTATAATTTAAACTTTGACGCTTGGTACTTTAAAATCCGTACCACACTGCAATGCAGTCAAAAGGGACTAAAGGGGACCCACAAAATCTAGATGACATCATCATTAATAAAACAGCCTCATCATTTGACAAGGCTATCATTAAATGAGGAAATCCTCAAGTGATTCTCATTAAATGAGAAATCCCTCGGGCAGAGGAGTAAAACTCCTATTGAGAGCAGCGCTCTTCACTAGACAGACGTCTGTCAAAATCTAATGATGAAGGAATAAAATACCTCAAGAAGAGCCTTGCTCTGAGAAGATGATGGAATAATCCATCAAAAATAAAATTTCATTTTTGATCTTCAAGATCCATGAACAAACTCTTAAGAGTTCTTCTATATGATCTAAAAGGAGCAAAGCTCCAATAATGGATTAAGAAATCATAAGCAAGATCCTTTTAGAGAGCAAAGCTCTGTTAATAAAACCCTAAAAATGATTTTCTTTAGATCAAAGATCTATGAAGAGCAAAGCTCTGTTAATGGGTAAAACCCTAAAAGATGTTTCAAAAAGATTTAATCTTTTACCTAATCTGACAGAGTTCTGTCCTTATAAATTCTTAAGAAGAAGAGCTGCGCTTTGAAGAAGAAAATAATTTCTCAAGAAGGATTGAAGATGAACAGGAGTCATCTTAAGGGCCAAGGGTCCTATTTATAGGCACTAAGCACCGTTTCAATTCCTCGGTTGATCCAAGAGTCGAGATGTTGCAACCGCTGCATCTACGTGTGGGCCTCATGAGCGCAACGGTGGGGGGCATTTGTTTCCCCAATTAGAGCAAAGCTTTGTTCAGAATTCAAACTTTGAATTAAAGCTGCACTTTTATAAAAGCGATGCGCTACAAGTAGCGCACCCCGTGCAAAGCGTATAGGCGCTAGCGCTAGATGCGCTGCGCTCCAAGTAGCGCACCATAAGCAGAGCACATAAGCGCTAGCGCTGGAACTAAATGTTCCTCACCGTTGGATCAAATATCCAACGGATATGATTAAATCATCAATTAACAAGAATAAAATTTCGTTGAATCTTTCTAAACAGAAAAGATTGTGCCCTGAATTTGGAACACCGTTGGATCAATGATCCAATGGTGATTGAAAATCACTAAAATACAGAACAAATTCTGTAAAGGGGAAAGATTTCTCAATCTTGTTAAAACAAGAAGATTATCTTCTGTAGACCAGAAGCCCTTGGATCAAAGATCCTACGGTGGGGAAATTCCCAAATCAATTGGAGAAAAAATCTCCTTAACTGATTAAACAAACCATCTTGCCTTATATAAAGGCCCTTAGACTTCAAGTCTCAAAAAGAAGGAACCCCCCATAAACTTTGAGAAAATCTCAAGAAGAAAAAGAAGCTCTCGAAAAAAGAAGACAATTCTATTTCAAGGTAAAAAGAATATACAGACGAAATCGTCTCAATATAAACAGAAGTACTTACTTCTTTCACAGATCATAGATCTATAAGACAAAGTTGTCTTTCACAAAAGAGATTATGAGCATCTCATTATAAAAGGGGGAGAATTATTCAATTCTCTTAGGACCACAGATCCACAAAGGTAAAGCCTTTCATCAAAAAAAGAGATTGAACCAAGAACTTTGTTCTTAGAATCTTGAGATGAAGTCTCTTATCAAAGAACAGATAATCTGCATAGCGCAAAGTTAACCTAAGAAGAGCCTTAGCGCTCATAATCTAATAAGAGCCTTAGCGCTCCTAATTCAAAAGTGCCTTAGCGCTCTTCATCTAGCGCAAAGCGCTGCAGCGCCATAGCGCTTCAGACACAGCGCACTGCGCTCATTGGCTAGCGCTCAGCGCTAAGCGCGCCACGTGCTCCTCACGTGTGCGCCGCAATACTAAAAGCGCTCTGTGCTCATTACATGGCACCAGCGCCAAATGGCTCAACGCTTCAACTAAAAGCGCATCAGCGCTCTACTTCTAGCACAAAGCGCTAAGCGCATCAGCACTCTTCATTTAGCACAAAGCGCTAAGCGCATTAGCGCTTCATATCTTATATCTGGCGCTAGTGCCAAGTGCGCCACATGCTTTTATGTGCGTTTGGAAAGAATATAAACTGTTCTTTGAATAAGTATGGAGCTATGATAAATGCACAGCATTCAACTAAAGACAAAACATTGTCAGAGACTAAACCAATGCTTAGCATTTTTTAAAGGAATTGGACTCAAACAAACATACAACAACTCCAAAAACAAATTTTGAACATTGTAATTGAATGGACATAGCCCAAATTGGCCATAAGTCCTCAATTCAGATTAATTGAGTTCATATGCTCATAAATCACAGATCTTAGTCCCAATTGGACTACAGGTCTCTCAACCCACATTGGTTTAAAGGTACATCTCTGAACTCCTCTGATATTTGTCGTTGTAATCCTTCAACGTCTTCAAAGAGGTGACGGGTCCCGACAACCATACATTTCATGGACTGTGGGGTCTTTAAACTCACAAACTATGATGTCCTTAACCTTGACTGTGTGGTCTTTAAACTCACAGACTATGATGTCCTTAACCTTGACTGTGAGGTCTTTAAACTCACGGACTATGATGTCCTTAACCTCGGACCGAGATGTTCTTAAACTAACACTGGACCACCATATCCTTAAACTGGTAATCGACCGCAAAGTCTCTAAACTAAAACAATAGAGCCCAAATGCTTTTTTGTTAGATCTAAATGATCCTGTTAAGTAGATCTTAGTCTAAAATTAGACTAACGTATCCTTAACAAATGGTTAAGTTGACCTTAGTCTAAAATTAGACTGACGTGTCCTTAACAAACCGTTAAGTTGATCTTAGTCTGAAATTAGACTAACGTATCCTTAACAAACGTTTAAGTTGATCCTAGTCTCAAATGACACTAACGTATCCTTAAACCCAACCCCAAACCCAAATCTAAGAAGATACGGATTTGGACTAATCCACGCCCTACGGGCGACAACATAAATTAGTCTCCGTATACAATCCACGAGCAACCAAAAACAAAACAAACACCCGCGACACGAAGTGACCATCTGGAGAAGGAGAAAGTTGTTACCGCGATGCGGTAGTGTAATTAACTGCAGGGGCTTGCGCCTGTAGGGAAGAGCGTCCCCACAATCAAAACCCCCTCAAATGAGGGGTATCTGACAAAGTCTGCTACATCGGCCGCATCCGTTTAAACCTTCGATACTTGGTGTCATAAATCAACTTGGCATCTTCGGAGAGGTGGACGGATAGCACCAATTAGCATCTGCCCCCAAATTCAGGCAAGACAGACCTACGCGGTCGCGTCTCTTTGTTTCAAAGGAGAACAATGATATTCATCCTATGTCTCCTAAATTAATCTTAGTCTCAAATACGACTTATGATTCTTAAGTCCACAACAACCCTTTTTCCCTCAAATACGGGATTTGGTTCAAAAGGGTACATCTCTCCACACCTCTGATACATGTCGTTATAATTCCTCAACGTCTTCAGAGAGGTGGCGGGTCCCGATGACCAACAACTTCTTTTGCTGATGCACTTCCAAATTGACGTACATGTCTCAAATCGGATCATTCCCCAAATTGGGCACATTCCATATCTCCGGTGTTCACTTCGTCACGTAACAAATACACGTGCGCGCAAGATGAATAATGGACCGAAATGTCCCTAAACTAATATTCTCCTCCAAAATGGCGATAAAGGACCAAAACGTTCTTAAATTAACATTTTTCCTCAAACATGGCGATAATAGACCGAAATGTCCTTAAACTAATATTCGCCTCCAAAATGGCGATAAAGGACCAAAACGTCCTTAAACTAACACTTCGCCTCAAACATGGTGATAATAGACCGCGATGTCCTTAAACTAAAATAATCGAGCCCAAATGCTCATATGTTTAAGCTGATCTTAATCTCAAACCAAATTAACAATCTTTAAATCAAACCAAACCCAAATCTAAAAATATATGGATTTGGACCAATCCACGCCCTACGGGCGACAACATAAAATAGTCTCCAAATACAATCCACGGGCAACCAAAATAAAACAAATATACACACGACACGAAGTGAACCTCCGGAGCAAGAGAAATTGGTTATCGCGATGCAGTAACGTAATTAACTGCAGAGGCTTGCGCTTGCAGGGAAGAGTCCCACAATCAAAAAACCCTCGCAAATGAGGGGGAATCTGATAAAATTTGCTACAACGGTCGCATTCATTCAAACCTTCGATATACGGTGCTATAAATCAACTTGGCCTCTTCGGAGAGGTGGACGGATAAATCCAACTAGCATCTGCCTCCAGAAATCAGGTCAGACATCCCAACGTCCCGGTCCGTCTTCCAACGGTGAATAGATTCTGGCACGCCCGATAGGACCTTTTCCTCTTTCCACTCCGCACTTCGTGTGTCGTGTTTCATGAACAAAATCACGGTTCGCTATAGTTGCCCTTGGATTCGAGGTACTAAGATTTGGTGTCTTGTTCCTGTGCAGAAGAAGAAAAAAATTGATGGCTTCCAGCTGCACAGCTTGCAACTGCAACTCCCACTCCGCCCTAACTGGAGGAGTGACTTACGGGCCCAATGCGGCCTCCATCTTTTCAATGCCGGTGGAACAAGTAACTCAAGCTACTACCGGATTATTCTTCGGGACCATGAGCCCACCAACGAGTTTCAGCGCCCCAGCGCCGTAAGACGAAGCTCTCAAGAAGTCAGTCTTCGATCGACTTGCAACTACAACGGTCCCTCTCAACGGGCCATCCAAATCCGATGCCTCAGTTTTCAATAGGCTGAGACGAAGCTCAGACGTCTCAGTCTTCATCAGACTGAGCAAGAACCAAAACGAGCCCGTAAAGAGGCTCGTGATATCTGAAGGGGCTGCCCCAAAACGGATAGCCCTCCCAACTCTTTTTGCAGGTGAAGCCGTCAAAAGTGCTTCCCTACCAGAAGATCGGTCTTTGGAAGATTGGCCATTCCTCCACAAATCCTACCAAGGACGTCAGTCTTCAATAGGCTAACACCAGCAACAGTCCCTACCAAAGCCAGGGACATAAAGAATCCGCTTCCAAAATTGAGGCGGTCCCTTTTGCAAGACACGCTCAACGTCGTCACTGGCGCCGAGTGAGGAAAGCTGGGGGCAATTCCCCCTCTAGACTCACCCCACCAGCTCCAATGGTGGAAATTGACGCTGCTGTTCCAAGTGGGAACAGGTTTGATCTGCTCAGGATGGTACGCAAGAACTCTCCAACGGCGGTGCTAAAGAAAATGCCCCCGCCTGCAGAAATCACAGTGTAGGAAAAGCCGGAGCGCCCCCATCAGCGGCTCACCTCCCAAATTCATAGAGTCTGGCGAAAAGTCCAGGACTCCGTGATTGATCAAAACTACTCTCGTTGACCGAAGAAATCGAAGGCTCGGCAAGAAGAAAACCATCCCTCCACCATAAAGCGAGGGACTTCTTCCATACGGATGCCTGTTACAACGGCTCCTCCAACATTAACCTCTCACAAAAGTAGGAGGCTGGAGAAAATCCCACCTCCTACGGCAAATTCCAAAGGCGATGGACCTAAACGCCCCAAGTCTGGGGGCATGATCGTACACACGGTTTACATGGCTACCGGAAAAGAGGAAATACGTGCTTCTGTGGCTCATCGACAGGGCTTTATGCGGCAACACTGGAGGCGACGACAAACTGTTGCTTCGCTAGTTCATTGGTAGCTTATCAGAAATGACTTTTGAATGGTACTCGGAGCTCCCAAATGACTCCATGAGAACATTCACAGAAATGGAACTTCTGTTCACACAGCGGTTCGCCAGCGCAAGAGAGCGCACCCTGATCGCGGCTTTAATCAATGCCAGGGTAAATCCGAGAGAGACCTGGGTCCAATATGTGATCCGGTGGCGGAACCTGTGGTCAAATTGCGAACAACTTATCGAAGAATCCCCAGCCGTGGGCATGTTCATCGGGACCCTATATCCGCAAACGATTGTGTCCTAGTTCATGACATTCTTCAAGCCGACGACCTTCCAGGATCTGATTGATAAACTGGCCCAATGGACCAGATAGGCTACGGGCCTTCCTCCTCAAATATGGACCCTCGAAATGCCAAGGGTAAAGGGAAAGTGGCCTTCTTCGCCGGCACTCAACAACAACCGAGCGACCCAAAACTGGCTGTTCACCAAAACATTGCACGTTCACGCCTATCCCTGGAAGAAAGGTTAGGACGCGCTTACTCGTTTCCCCGTGATAAGACGAGGAGACTATTTGAGTTGGCAATACGTAACAAACTCATCACATTGCCAAACCCACGCTTCCACCGCAACCCGGCGACGTCAACAACCCCAACTATTGCTCCTATCACAGAATGGTGAGCCACCCAATTGAGAATTGCTACGTCTTCAAGAACTGGGTCGAGGATCGGTATCAACAGGGAAAGTTCGAGCTTTCTGAGAACTGGAGGGTGAACCTGCCATAGAAGCACAATCCCAAAAGTGGATGCACCGGGGGCATCATGCTCGCTCGTGGAAGAAACTCCATGGGAAACCGTTCTTTCAGCAAAAACCAAAATAATGCTGAAAGATCTACAGGCATGTCCGGCAGTCAGGTGGAAAAGCCCACTTGAAGCTGAAATTATCGAAGGGATGCTGAAACCGCGTCCCGTACCGAAAGTTGTTGACAAAGGGCAAAATCCCCAAGTCAATCCTTCAAAGTCTTCGAAGAAAAAGAAGAAGACTAAGAATCCTGTGCAGCCTGCCGAGTATGACGACAAGCACACAAACATACAAAAGTACATTGACGCATTGGAAGAGTACAACCAGAAGGCTCAGACACCAGTCACCCTCGAAGAGTTCCTCAAGCATATTCTTGAGAACGAAGATAGTGACAACAATGAGGAAAATGACTCATCAGAAGAAACTGAAGATTATGTAGAAAGTTGCCGCATGGTCTCCCATTCGTTGTTAAATGATGAAGAAACTCCCTTAGAGTCAGAAAACAACGCAGAGAAACTGGGGGCAGAATCGGCGCTAAAATCCCCGGAACTGCTAAAAGACCCGATCGATAGGCTGTTAAAAGAAGCCTTTCGAAAAAGCAAAGCTGACCGAGAACGTGAAACAGCCATATACGAAAAGGCTAAGCGTCAGCGTCAGGATGAAGAAGCTGTGGCAAAGTGGAGTGGTAAAGTACTCCAACCAAACCAAGGCATACCTATGACAAATAGGAGCAGGATCAAAGCAGAGAAGCGGTTTGCCAAAACCCTGTCAATAGGAATGAAGCGGCCACCTCTCGTAAGAAACGCTCCTGGGGTCATACGCCTCAACGGAGAGGATTCACATCCAAACTACTGCCTATATCATCGGAGGGTCACCCACCCCACCAAAGAATGCAGTACCTTCAAGAAGTGGCGGCAAGGATATGTTGCCCATCAAAAACACTACAAGAGGATGAAGCGCGAAGCTTTTCGACAGCAAAAGAGTGCGACAGATGCGCGTGAAAAAAACGACTGACAACTGTCATATGGTTGATACCAGTCCGGAAAGGGAAAAACCTCCAAGTTCTTACCTTAAGGAGCTATTCTGAGGACGAAATGACCCTCATCACACTCTTCAAAGACTCCACCTCCGAAAAAGAAGGGGAGAAGAACTGTGAGAACATTCAGCTGCGTAACCACAGGCTGCCTGAAAAGAACCTCGGACCTACAAACAAGGGTTTCGAGCAAAAAAGACAAAGGGAAAGAAAAAATCTCTGAGGAAATTGCCCTGGACAAAACTCGCCTTATAGCACAGCAAAACCTGAAGACTTATAAGGCAAGAATGACACGGTCATACGAAAGACTGACTAGGCTGAGAATATTCCGCCAAGGCGAGCTCGTACTAGTCGTCAAAAGACCGATGATCCCCAATCGTGCAAAATGGGAGAAATTGGAGCCGAACTATGAAGGCCCGTACATCATAGATAAAGTCTTCCAAGGTGGAGCCTACCTGCTTATGGATATGCATGGCGAAAGACCCTTCCAGCCAATAAACGGCTGATTCCTCAAAAAATACTACGCCTAACGAGTCATGACCTAGGTCAATGATAGATGACGATGCTCGTGTCCACTCGCTATCTTCTTGAGTCAAAAACTCTGAGAGTGGTATACAAAGAAGCTTCGTTGCCTCAAACATGGCAACAAAGAACCTAGATGTCCTTAAACTAGAAATTAGCCTCAAACATAGCGACAACGGACCGAAATGTCCCTAAACTAAAAATTCGCCTCAAACATGACGATAACGGACCGAGATGTCCCTAAACTAGAAACTCGCCTCAAACATGGAAACACCGGACCGAGATGTCCTTAAACTAAAAATTTGCCTCAAACATGGCGATAACGGACCGAAATATCCTTAAACTAGAAATTCACCTCAAACATGGCGATAATGGACCGAGATGTCCCTAAACTAATACTCGTCCCCAAAAAGGGAATGACGGACCGAGATGTCCTTAAACTAAACGGCGTCTCAAACATGGAGACAATGGATCGAGAGGTCCTTAAACTAGGCATTCGCCTCAAACACGGCGATACCGGACCGAAATGTCCTTAAACTAAAAATTCGCCTCAAACATGGTGACAGTGGACCGAGAAGTCTTTAAAACTAAAAATTTGCCTCAAACATGGCAATAACGGACCGAGATGTTCCTAAACTAGCACATCGTCCCCAAAACAGTGATATGCTGCAATCGAAGCCCCAACAACGAAGACTGCAATTCAAGTCCCACCGGCTGCACAACTACTCCAGCGATGAAGTCACCCTCAAGTCCCACTGGCAAATAGATGGGTCATTAAAAAACGGTATGTCCACAAGCAAAATGGGCATGGATGAAAACCCGAAAGGACGTCGTGAGTAAAAACAGCAGGATTATCGGCGAGCTTGTGAAAACCCGGAAGGGCGTAATCTCGTAAATAAAACGGTATGTCCATAAGTAAAATGGGCACGAATGAAAACCCGAAAGGGCGCCGTGAGTAAAAACAGCAAAATTACCGGTGAGCTTGTGAAAACCCGGAAAGGCGCAATCTCGTAAATAAATAAAATAAATAAATAAATAAACGTTATGTCCACAAGCAAAATGGGCACGGATGAAAACCCGAAAGGGCGCCGTGAGTAAAAACGGCAGGATTACCTGTGAGCTTGTGAAAACCCGGAAGGGCAAAATATCGTAAATTTTTTTACACTTACGAGATCCTCTCGACTCGTAAGGAGAACTCCCCCGATGAGACCCTCACGGCTCATAGGATTCAAAAGCCTTAAGTTACAGGAATCTGAACTTGTTCTTAAGACGTCATGTCCCCCAAGTTGCCCTACAGGCAGTCCAATATTGTCTCTTGTATACAATCCACGGGCACAAATAAACGATTTTCCCGCCAAGTTCCACCAATGACGATAAATGTTCTCATATGGTGAACGACATTTGTAAGTCCTCTCGACTTATAAGGAGAAAATAATCTAATAGGATCCTTACGACTTATAAGAGAACACACACTTAGGAATTCCCATGATTCCTAAGGAGAAAATACGCCTACGAGATCTTCATGACTCATAGGGAGAAATACATTTATGAGGCCCTTACAGCTCATAAATTCAAAAGGCCTTAGTCAACAGGATCCTAACCCTGTTTTCTAAGCCACCTTTTTTCAAATCAACAAAGGCAAATGATGAGTCACTCCTGAAAATATTCCAATCGCAGCGATACTGATGCCTAAAAAGGTATCAAACTTCAAATCAACAAAGGCAAGATGAGTCGCTCGTAGCAATATTCCAGTTGCAGCAATACTGATGCCTAAACAGGTGTCAAACTCTAAGTCCTTTCATGGCAAATGATGATTCGCTCCTGGCAATATTCCAGTCATAGCGATACTGATGCCAAAGTTGGTTTCAGATTCCAAACTCGCAATAAAAAATAGCAGTGAGTAAAAAAATGCATATGAAAACTACCGAAATGTTTGGGCAACTCGCAATAAAAAGCAGCGAGTAAAAATATAAAAAAAATAGCCGAAATGATTGGGCACCGCGGATAAAAATCCGAAATGATTGGGCAATCGCGACTTTCGCGATATGAAAAGCTAAAAAGATAGAGCATCGCGGCAATAAAAAACAAAATAAAATAAAATTTCCACTGCCCTGCAGGTGAGTCTACACTTACCCCTGTATACAATCCATAGGCACAAATGAAAAAGGGAACCATATTTTCCCTCCAGGCTCCGTTAAAAGGAGAGCCAGATCTCGACGGCAACATTTACAACCTAGAGATCGTCCCGACGTACCTTCTCATTCCGACAGGATGCAGAAACGACGTCAACAAAGATCCAAGGGTCAAATCAAAAGTGGAGTCACGGCAAAACCCTAGCTCCAAGTCTTGACGGTCTATACACAACCTAAAAACTACCCCGACGTACCTTCTCATTCCAACAAGATGCAGACACGACGTTAACAAAGACCCAAGGGTCAAATCAAAAGTGGAGTCACGGAAAAACCCTAGGTCCAAATCTTGATGGTCCGTACACAACCTAAAGACGAAACGACCAAAGCGAATAGGGGGCGGCTACCCCGACGTACCTTTTCATTCCGACAGGATGCAGACACGACGTCAACAAAGACCCAAGGGTCAAATCAAAAGTAGAGTCATGGTAAAACCCTAGCTCCAAGTCTTGACGGTCCATACACAACCTAAAGACTACCCCGACGTATCTTCTCATTCCGACAGGGTGCAGACGCAACGTCAACAAAGACCCAAAGGTCGAAACAAAAAAAAATGGAGTAACGACAAAATCCTAACTCTAAGTCTCGACGGTGCATATACAACCTAGAGACCATCCTGACGTTCCCCCTCATTTCAACAGGATGCGAATGCGGTTATCAAACGAAATTAGAGCAATGGCGTATTCCTAGCTCCGGACTTCAACTGCGATACATACAACATAAAAGTCTTACAGATGTCTACCTTACTTCAGCAAAGAATTAGCGCGACATTTTCAAAACAAAAAATGAAGCAACGGCATATTCTCAGCTTCGGGTCTTGAAGGCAACTCATATAAAGCCTAAAAGACTATCGAAGATCATCCTACACCAGTGCGGAGTGGTTATGACTCATCGGGGCTCCAAATTGAGCCTAACCTCAAGTAAAAAGCGATATGGAAAATTCCTAACGCTTGCTCTTCCGACGGTAATATAACCTAAGGAGATTACTTGAAGACGTCTTGTCCAGCCCCCGAAGGGATCACAGACATGGCAGTCGTGGGGCTACTCGAACAACAGCTTAAAGACCGCATATCGAGGAATACATCAGCCAACACGACGGTACCACGGACCAAAACCCTAGTACCATAGAACCTAACGGACCTCTGTCGGAAAGAATGGAGGTTATCTATATACAACGTTAGGATAAGTTTTCCTGTAAATCCAAGGGAGGTAAACTAAATAAACTCTGAATTGAGTACATAAACTAGAGACTCCGAAATGAGTGAATAAACTACAAACTTCGAAATGAGTACATAAAATAGAGACTCCTAAATAAGTGAATAAACTACAAACTCCGAAAAATGAGTACATAAACTAGAGACTCCGAAATGGGTGAATAATCTACAAACTCCGAAATGAGTGAATATACTACGAACTCCAAAATGAGTACATAAACTACTTTACGCTGAGTCAAGACATCAAAAGATGGAGAGGCACAAGTATGAAATGAAATGTCTTTTATTCATAAATCAAAATGAATACAAGATACAAAAAAGGGGAAGAAAATATACATCGACGAAAAAATTTCTAAGCTGGTGGGCGGTTCAATAAGCCAGCAAGATCGTCATTCTTCCACCGGACTTCCGCTTCAAACTCTATCAACGCCGCGAGTTGAGTCCCTCCCTGTGCCTGTTGATTTTGGTATAAAGAAAATCGACTCTCAAGCTCTTTCTTGGCAGTCTTATGGGCATCGACCATCTCGCGTGTGAAAATGACGGCTTTATAGAGAGCCACCACTTCCGTAATGGCCTTCTGAAGGACCCGCCAAAGTTTATAAGCTCAAGTAGTCTTGGTGCTGAGCTAAGCTTGAAGTCCCCTTAAAGCCTTCAAAGACAATTCCCTTGCCGAAAACTTTCGGTTGAGCCTTTTCTCACATGACTGAAGATTAGTCGAACATTGATCGATCCATCCACGCAAGTTGGCCTTTACGGACAGGATATCAGAAGGAAGACTTACGCATTCAACCCCATGTAAAGAGGCCTCCACTTGACGGAAATACTCGACCCAACTACGCACCAGCGCCTCGTCATTGTAGGTGGCAAGAACAGACAAAGAAGAATTGGCTTCAACAACGAATTCTTTGGCTGTGACAGAAGTGCCAACGCGAAGATCTTCTATAAGAGTCGCCAGGGAATGAATGCTTTGTTTTTCCATCCTCTCAGACAAGCGTCGGGCGTAAGGGCCTGACGGCATAGAAATTCGGGACTCTATTGGAGTCAGGGTGGGCAAAACTGTGAAAATATGTGTGTCTAGTCGCTTTTCCAAACATAGAATAAGTAAAAGAATGCCAATGCTAAAGCATCACCTACCCACGGCCATAGAAGGCGGATTTGAGAGATCCCCAGACCCATCGAGAACTTCAACTTCGTCGTCAGCCTCTAAGACTGTGGTTTAAAATAAAGGGGGCACATCAGCATCATTATGAAAATATAAAACAAAAAGTTAAAGGATTAACAATGTTGGCCAGAGGAAAGGACTATGCTCTGTAGAGGTATCACTTGTGGGACCGCCATGCCAAGTAAAAGCTGGAAGGTTTTCTCCGGAGAAAGATCTACAATGGAAGACGCCAACTCCCGCAATTCTAAAAAAAGGGGGTTCAGATATATGAAAGGGTCATTAAACAAAATGTAGATGTTTATAAAATTACCTTCGATACTTCGTCCACTTTGAACCGGAGGGATGGAAGCTTCAGTAATCTCCTCTACACCTTCCGGTATGTCATTAGAGATATTCACAGAAGTCGTGGCCGGTGTGGCAGTCTCATCTAGAAGAATAGAAGCCATTACCGGAGACTCTAAGGTAGGGATGGCAGTTTTGGTAATCTCCTCTACACCCCCAGTGCGTCACTGAAGATATTCATAGAATCTACGACCGGTTTAGCAATCTCCGCCGGAGGAATAGAAGCCGTCATTGGAGGCTCCATGACGTGATCTGGGCTCAAGGCTATGCCCGATGCAGAAAGCCCTACAAAATTTTTGTAAAGATAATATGATGTGAGGGTAATACAAATTATTTACCAAAAGTGACGTAAAAAAAATGTGCATACCAATACGTCAGGGAGCCTGAAGTATGGCCTTTTCGAGCTGCTGCTCTTTTCTGTTCAATTGCGCTCGGCGGGCTTCGATTGAAAGTAAATCCCTGCCCGCTCTCAGAGCAGCCTCGTCTTCAGAAACGGCTGAGATGGGCTGTTTGAGAGCCCGTTCTTCTTCCATCGTCAAAGGACCCATTAATAATCTAGGTAATAACGGATCAATGTCACGGAATTCAACAGCGAGAAAGCATCCCTTCCTGGGGTGCACATTTTCAATTTCATCCTGTGATCGCTTCAAGGCTTCGGCCAACTGAGCATCTTCCTCGGTAGATGAACCAGGAAAGAGAAGATCGTTGTACGGTTCATGCACAGATATCAGCTCCTCCTGAATAAGAGGCAACTGTTCATTCTAAATAAGAGGCTCGGACCCAAGCAAACCATCAAGTAGACCGGTGACCGATTTCTTTCTCCTTTTAGAGCTTGAGCTAACACTAGTAGAGGGGCACTTCCACCCCTTCAGCCTTTTGTGCGACGTTGCCCAACCTCGCTTTCGGTATCCGCCTTTGGTGACGCCACGATGGGCACTTTATCAGGAATCTCTGCCTTGGCCCTAGTGCGAATCGGCATATCAGCAGTGCGGGTGACTGATTCCGCCCGAGTAGCCTTAGGAATAAGCACCGAGTCGCTATCCCTCAAAGGAGGGCAAACAGCTGACCATGGCCGCAACGGGGCACTGACGGCTTGAGCGGAAGCAGGGGCTTTACATTCAAAGAGCACCCTTCTCTCCTCTGTAATGATGGGACCAACTCGGTGGTGATACCAGCCGTTGAAGGGTCCCACGTGCCTTGGAAGGTAATCAGGCTCGGGAATCATGAAGAAGGAACCAGTACCCAACCGTATGAAGTGGTGGATAACGTCGCGAGCGACCTCCAGTAAGAGAGTGGGCTCAACTAAAAGGCTTCGAGGGAGACGTCCTGGTTGTAACCCAACTGCTTGGCGAAGCGATGCGGATTATACCGCATGAAAAGAGCAGTATTATTTAGGCGGAACACTAAGTACCCTGGCCTGATTGAATATAAATGCATGATCTCTTTGGGCTTTAAAGCCGGAGCTCCACTCTTCGACAAATCGAACAACTGTTGAACGGGCCCCGCTGGAGAGGAAAGGAATCGGTCACTGAAAACCATCCCGCCTTCATTCGAATATGGATTAAGCAATACCCGTAGAGCCCCTAACTGTGTCGGATCAGGAGCAGAAGTATCGACCAGCCTCATGACCCGTGGAAAGGTATATGCTTCATAGAAAGAAGGGCATCGGTGTGCAGCAAATGCGCCTAACACATGCATCTCAATCCATGACGTGAAGTTGTGGAAGAAGAAATTCACGATGTCCGCACCCGGGTTTGAAGTGTTGACGGCAACACTTAAACCATAATATAGGTGTGATAGTCCTGCAACGCCAATAGCCAATTGCGCTCCTTCGGCTATGCGATAGGCAGGATAGAAGACGGAGGCTCTCATAAAATGGTGATACATCGGCATGGCGAACCAGCTAATCCAGAGACTGATGAAGCCGACAAAGAAAGTTTCTTCGTCTATTTCAGGGGCGGCGATCGCATCAAAGGTCACGGCCGATGAGTTCGGAATGTAAAATTGTGGCAGGTCTTCTTCTTTGGTCGGCAATTTCTTCAAGCCGAATCCGAAGGGATCCTCGAACTTTATGAATTTTGGAGCTTTCTTGGATAAGACATCTTCACGGAGAAAGCAAGCAATTAAAGCGTCAAAAGTGACACCTTGCCCTTCGGATGCCACGAATAGTTTCTCAAAAATACTCAAGCCTTTGATCAGACTCGGGTTCTTATGACGAACAGCATTCTCGGTCATCAAGCCTTCAAGCACTGCTGGTACCATAGCAAATATATACTCGTCGGAGGGTAATAATTCTTCATAGTGTTCTCCCCTGATCGGTAGTCCCGAAATTTTCCGGAATTCCTCTAGCGAAATGGAAACTTCGCGATCTCCCAGTTGGAACGTATGCGTTGGAAGATTCCATTGATTCAAAAAGGCCTTGACCCACCAGACGTAGGGAGCATGATAGTAGAACAGTGACGCATACACCACTTGATACAGCCCAACTTTCTGCAGCCGTGAGCATTGGGAAAAAAGAATGTACGGAGCCCAGGGAAGATACCCCACTGGATGACGCGGGGTGACGCCTATCTTATAGACCTGCTCCCAAGGTTGAGCTTCGCCTTGGCAGATTCGGCGTCCCAAAATATCGATCGCCATTAAGGGTTGATTGGGTATCCCTATCATTGATGGCTCAAGACGGCCCTCGGGGGTCCAATTAGCCGCCTCCACCGCATAAGCAGTACGTGAACGCTCTATGAATGATATTGAATGGATGGGTTCTGTCGGCAATTCGCATGTGAAATTACGTTGACCCCTGATAATGTGGTCGTACCAAACTCCCCATAAGAGAAGGCTTTTATTGTCCTTATCATGTTCCCTAATTATCGCCATAACTTTCTCGTCTGACGGCGACTATGGGAAAGCGGCCTTCGAGCGTGTGTAAGGGAAGTAGGAAAGTGATGCCATCATACCTAAAAAAGGGGGACCCATTAATAATATATATATATACATATATATATATAGGAGTTTGTCAGATGGGACTACTAACTACAAAGCCAGTAGGCCCCATAAAATCAAAATGGCGGCTCACCAATGATGAGACGAGACGAGATAATCATTGTGAGAATCCAAAATGATTCTCATTAAATAAACAGTGGAGTTTAAACAACTCTTAACATCCTCGAAAAACGAGTTCCGTTAAAATGCATAACAGATTCAAATCTGTGAAAAGGGTATTAAAACCCTAAAAAAGAAAAATGCTCAAGAACTCCAGGGAATAAAATTCCCAAAAGTCTCCGGGTCTTCCAGAGCTAAGCTATGTAATATGGAATTAAATTCCTTTATTAATTGGATTAAATCCCAGAAACCCCTATAGTGAGGAAATTAAGAAAATGGAATTGAATTCCAAGGATCCTCAAAGATCAGTGATAGAGTAAACCCTGAGAGGAGAACTAACAATTCTCAAGACCCCAGAGTCCTCTTTAAAATAGGGTGTTTTTAGGTCTTTAAGAGACCGGTTCGAGGCAAGAGCAAAGCTCTGTTGATGGATTTGAAATCCAAAGAAAAAAAGGGGGTTTTCCCTAAGGGGTAAATGTCGTTCAAGATTCTTACCCAAAAAGAGAGTTTCTGCAGAGTTTAACTCAGAAAGATCTATGAACAGAGAGCTAAGCTCTGAGAGAAGAATTAAATTCTCAAGAAACGGTTAAGAAAGAAGATGAAGAAGCAGTCATAATCTGAAGAGCCAAACGCCCCATTTATAAAACGTGATGGAGAGCGGTTCATCTCCCCGTTCCCCTAGGCAATCCAACGGTTGTAAGGATGGACAGCGTTGCACTCACGTGCAAACCATGTGAGAGCAATGCTGGGGGGCATTTGTTCCCTCATAAAAAAAAGAAAGGGGGAAATTCCCTACTATTCAAGTCTCACGTGTTAAACACGTGAGCACTTATATGAAAAAGTATATAGGCGCTGTAGTTAAAAACAAATAGGCTAAAAGACCCACATGTGTTAAACACGTGAGCTCTTATATGCAAAGCATATAAGCGCTACAATCAAATAATTGGCAAGCCAAACAGGCCTCACGTGTTAAACACGTGAGAGTTTATATGTATATGAGCGCTGAAAATAAAGCATGCTAAAACCCATGCTAGGGGTCACGTGTTAAACACGTGAGTTCTCCTGCTGTACTCTTTGGCAAGATAGAATTATATTCTATATAATAGAATTAAATTCTATTTGGGAAATATTTCCCTGATCTTTCTAATACAAAAAGATTCTTCTCTAACATAGAATTTTGGATTTAAAATCCAATTGTGATAAAATATCACCAATCAAACCACCTGATAAAATTAAATTCTATATGGGAAATATATCCTTGATCTTTCTCAAACTAGAAAAAATCGTCTCTGTTAAACGGAGGACCCTTAGATCAAAGATCCGACGGTGATTATAAAATCAACCCCCCTCCCGATCATCTGGTAAAATAAAATTCTATCTTAGGAAAGTATGTTCCTAATTTTGGTAAATTAACAAGATATTCATAGGAAAATATTTCTTAATCTTGTTAAACAAACAAGTAATCTTTTCTGTTAAACAGAGAGCCTTTGGATTGAAAATCCAACGGTGAATAAAATACACCAATTAATCTTCATGACCTCTCAATGAGAGATTTTCTTAACATCCTGATTTTTTTCCTTCACCTATAAATAGGAGCAAGGAGATTAAATCTAGAGACACACAGAACTCCCCACAAGCTTCTGCAAAAAGAAATACAGTGAGCTCTTGAAAAAAAAATTTAATTCTCAAAAGAAGAAGAAGACTTACCTCATTGAAACCCTAGGTAAAAAAACACACAGAGATCATAGTGTCTTTTCTTTGCCTATCTAAGAGTTTAACCCTTCATATAAGAACTTAGTTCTTTCTCTAGTTGAGATGTACAGAAGCAAATCTTCCCACAAGTTAAGAATTTAATTCTCATCGGGGAGATTTTGTTCTGCAGATTCAAAACTTAAGGGTGAAAAACTAGGTCATAAAAGAAAATGAAATAACAGGGGCATATGGGAATTTAATTCCTCTAAAAATTAAGGTTTAACCCTATATAAAGAACTTAGTTCTTCAAAAAAAATGATGATGATCCAAGATCCTCAAAACCAAAATCTTGACGATCATCAATGACTAAAAATGTCATTAACAGGAGATCGATATCTCTAAGAAAACACAAGAATAACTTGGTGACTCGTTAGTGCTTAGCACTATTATGAAGCCTCACGTGTTTCCCATGTGAGTGCTTCAAACGAACAAAAAGAACAACCAAAATTGCCTCACGTGTTTCCCCACGCGAGTGCTTAAAAAAGGGAAACAAGCAAAAGAAAAGCCAAAACTGCCTCACGTGATTCTTATGTGGGTGCCTAAAAAGTAAAGAAAAACTTCTTTGTAAATTAGGCAGCCGTCCCAAAAGAAAGCAGCCACGAGTTTTTCACGAGGGATCTAATCAAGTGCTTAGCACTTCTGTAAAAGAGGGCAGCGCCCCATATTTGAGGGCCTCACGTGTTTCACACGTGAGCGCCACAGAACTCTAGTGATTAGCACTAATCCAGAGCCCACGTGAAACACACGTGAGCACTGTATCTCTCAGTGCTTAGCATTATGGAGTAATTATATCTCAGCCCAAATCGGCTAAGTTTCTTGAGATTAAATCTCTTTGATTTTAAATCAACCGAGCTCCTATTGCTCATGGTTCCCAAACTGATCTTAGTCTCAAAAATGATTAATGATCTCTCATTGATGATATCCAAAATGATATTCATCCTATGTCTCCTAAAGTAATCTTAGTCTCAAATACGACTAATGATTCTTAGGTCCACAAGAACCCTTTTTCCTTCAAATACGGGATTTGGTTCAAAAGGGTACATCTCTCCACACCTCTGATATATGTCGTTGTAATTCCTCAACGTCTTCAAAGAGGTGGCGGGTCCCGATGAACAACAACTTCTTTCGCTGATGTACTTCCAAATTGACGTCCATGCCTCAAATCGAATTGTGCCCCAAATTGGGCACATTCCATATCTCCGTTGTTCACTTCGTCACGTAATAAATACACGTGCGCGCAAGATGAATAATGGACTGAAATGTCCCTAAACTAATATTTGCCTCCAAAATGGCGATAACGAACCGAAATGTCCTTAAATTAACATTTCGCCTCAAATATGGCGATAATGGACCGAAATATCCTTAAACTAATATTCGCCTCCAAAATGGCGATAAAGGACCGAAACGTCCTTAAACTAACACATCGCCTCAAACATGGTGATAATAGACCGCGATATCCTTAAACTAAAATAATCGAGCCTAAATGCTCATATGTTTAATGTGATCTTAATCTCAAACCAGATTAACGAACCTTAAATCAAACCAAACCCAAATCTAAAAATATAAGGATTTTGACTAATCCACGCCCTACGGGAGACAACATAAAATAGTCTCCAAATACAATCCACGGACAACCAAAATAAAACAAACATACATACGATACGAAGTGAACCTCCGAAGCAGGAGAAAGTGGTTATCGCGATGCTGTAATGTAATTAACTATAGGGGCTTGCGCCTGCAGGGAAGAGCGTCCCCACAATCAAAATCCTCTCGCAAACGAGGGGGAATCTAATAAAGTCTGCTACAATGGTCGCATTTGTTCAAACCTCCGATATACGGTGACATAAATCAACTTGGCATCTTCGGAGAGGTAGACGGATAAATCCAAATAGCATCGCCCCCAGAAATCAAGCCAGACATCCCAACGTCCCGATCCGTCTTTCGGCGGTGAACATACGCGACTGTCCTAGATAATTGTATCTCTCTATGCAATAGATAAGTATTACTCAGCTACCGTTCACTACGTCTTGGCTGAGCCAATATACGTAGCACGAATACTAAGCAGTGTTTATCTGAAATGACGGAGGGTTACAGCTGGTTTTTGGTGAAAAACGTTTAACGTAATGAACTTGATATTATTGAAGGAAATTGGTGATTTCAAAACGAGTCGTTCAAGCTCAATGTTGAAAAATTTTGATTTTGTGAAAAACCGAGTAGTTTTGAAAAGAATTGAGTGGTTTTGAAATTTAATTCCAGCAACATCCTTTTTTAGGTTTATTTTCGTGCATTAATATGAATTAATGCGGTCTCATCAATTAACCATATCATTGCAGAAGAAACGAAAATAGAACGTACAAGATCAAGTGTTTGCAACCCCGTCTAATCGACCTATAACAATTAGACGATATTTATAAACACAAATACGAACTAAGGAGAATAAACGATGCTAAAGTTTCGAGTTTTGAACTTTCCATGTTGCCCGAATAAAAAGATAACACCAAGTGAAATCTGGGCAAAAATGAAATTTACCAAATATCCCCATTTTCAATATCCAAGACCCTGGAAAAAGACGAGCCTTAACAAAGCAAACAAGGCCGCAAAAAGTGGTTTTTTTAATTAAAAAGCAGTTCAAAGGTCGTAGTTTGGGCTCGTATTTGTACAGTGTCATTTACATGGTTCTACCATCTTTCTGCAACCCTAAAAAAAAATTTGATACCAAAAAATTTTTGACATAAACTTGTAATCTAGGGTTTTGAAAAATTAGATTTTTGTCGGTTCGAAACTTTAAACATCGTCTAAACTAGTTCTAGTGTTTGGGTGGCTCTGATACCATGTAAGTAGATACTCGTGTTCGTGTCGCTAACTTGCGACTAAGGAGGAATACAAAACAAAAATTTCTACAACTTGAGCATGAATATCTACGAGCTAGAATCGAATCCAAACACTAAACTAGCAAACAAGAAAAGGTTTTAACTACTCAGATAGACGATAGATATCTTTGCAGTTGTGTCCTTCATCTTCTTTCCTCTTCTTTCGCTCCAAGAGACTCTGGGAACAAGCTTGGATGCTAGTCTTCATTGTCGAAGAAGATCCACCCGAGAGAACCTTAGCTAAAGCTATATCTTCACACTAAAAATTAAGTGATGAAAACTAGTGAACTAAACATGCTAAGAATAGCTCACTAGGATGATGTAATGGCTAATCTCTATATGTTTCTCTCTTAATCTTTTTCTTTCTTACTTTTTAAAAACTCAAGAGGAAGAAGAAACTCTTGGTGATCAAGTGAGCATGGCTACTAGAAAAAGATCTAACCTCATCCTCATCCAACTCTTTACTTTTTATCTTTTCTTTATTGTGTGAATGAGTGGGGTTGTGACTCACCATGGTGAGTCACAAGCCCACACCATTCCACCACAAACTAGAAGAGATTAGAAGAGAAGAGAGAGAGACATCTCTTTGTACACATATACATATGTATATGTATACACACATACACATACTCATACATACAAATACAATAATACAAGTATATGTTACAAAATCCATACACCCGTATTTGTATCAAAATACATATAACCGTATTCGTATAAAATACGAATACCCGTATTTGTATCAAGATATAAATACCCGTATTTATACAAATACCCGTATTCATATAAATATCGTATTCTGTCAAAATACAAATACGAAAAGAGAGATACTAAAAAGAGACATATAATACCAGCTCACATTTTATCCAAATGTGATAACCTGACTATCTTTTAAACCTGCTAGTATTAATAAGCTGTCCGATTAAAAGTACATGAACAAAAGCATGTATTTAATCAAACCCAAGTACGTATCAAAATACATACACTGCATCGTTACGCCTAAGCTGAGAAACCCTCTGTGTGGGATTCTAAAGACTCAACAATACATTGGCAGTGGGTTTAACCACAAGCACGTCAGCGGCACTAGCTGTACATAACGGCTATGAGGTATTGAACGAAAGGAAGGACGACAAGCAAACTTGCATGTATCACTACTTAGCATGAAAGTGACAATCATAGTACAGTCCAGTCTCTTCATCTGAGAGTATCGCATACTGGGTCTAGGGGATGGAAAGTCAGACCCCTAATAACCCAATAAGTCATATCGATGTAGCCCAAAACCATCCGAGAAACTACTAATCTCACAATCAGAAAATCTCAACCGCCTTGGCTAAGGTTTTATGGTGATGAACAATCGAACACAGTGCGACATCAACTCTCTATACCGAGAGAGATGAATCTCTTCTATCACTAACTGCCCCCAAGTGCTTTGACACTGTACCCAACCAAAACATGTTTGCATGAATCTTTAAAACCGTGGTACGGTAGTGATCTAAGTGCAGTGGGAACACACTTGAGACAAATGAAGATGTCGGGTCTAAAGACTAACCTACACCTATGTCACCAGAGAACTGCTATCTGACGATAGGTATAATACTATCTAGAAGTTCTCGGCGAGTATGTCCAGTGTAACTCATAACCTAATAAGCAGTTGTATACTATCATTGGTGCCAAACACCAATGGCTGTGGGACAGGCCACCTTCCCTAACGGGAATAAGAAACGTATACACTAGTCTATTTCGGAGTATCTATGCCCTATCTCGAAACTCCAATGACTAGGGAAAATTTAAGGATGTGCTTATAGACTACCTAGACCCCACGAGTATGGTCGCCATCACAACTCTAGTAGTCAAGCAAAGATTCTACGGGCTTTACCAACATGTAATTGAGATACGTAATATAAAATAGAACATATACACATATTGAGGTAAACACAAATCAGATAGCATACTATCATATCGAGCATGATTGTCCTGTACACATATATCCCAAGCATCCATATGTAATATACAATCATGTACTATACAATAATGGCATCTAGGGCATATACATCCAACAGTCTGTGTGTATGCGTGTATGTGTGTATGCTTGTGTGTGTGCGCGCGCGCTTATGTGTGTATGTATGTGTGCATGCGAATAAGTTTCTCAACCATATTCATTGTGAATTGAACCTTGAACTTCAGAACAACATGAAAATCTTATACTAAGTGGATGAAACTCGATGATAACATGAAATTTACTTGTCATCGAGGATCTCACATTCAAAAATCAAAACGCATCTTACAATCCGTCTATCAGTTATATACGCAACAGTCTCCATCGTGATAAAAAACTACATGATGGTTGTTAAAATTAAGCATTTAATCGATTGTTTTTGCAACCGTCATGTAGTTTATGTGACGAGAGAACTGGTCGTACTATAACCAATTGATTTGTGCAGTGTGGACAAATTAGGAATTTATAACGCAAACACACCCTGCATTTGTGTTTTCATTCGTTTCGAGATTAGTTTCATCAGCACCTTTTCGCTGGTTCTCCGTGTACAAATATAGAAGGGATGATCATTTCATTGTTGATATTCAACATTAAAATGATTACCATCCCTTCTATTGCAGTGTACTTGGAAAACAGCGAGGAGGTGCTGCCGAAATTTTCTCGAAACGAATGAAAGTACAAACGCAAGAGTGTATGCATTATAAATTTTTAATAGGATAGAAGCTTTATCCCCGATAGTCGATGTGATGAATTAATATATCAAACTAAAACATTAAACTTTAATTAAAGTCATAAAATAAATAGCTGATTATGTAATACATGATGTTAGATATCGAAGAGTAATGGATAGGAGTTGGATGCAAGTGTCCAAATTTAGTGATGAATACAAGGCCGGTGTCGAAGAGTTTATGGAATTTGCATTGAGGGACTGATCTCCTAAAGAATTGATTTTATGTCCATGTAAAAAGTGTCATAATGGCTACGACCTCCGTCGAGATATAGTGTAAGAACATCTACTGAAAAATAAGATATGTCCTGGGTATACATAATGAATGTACCATGGAGAAGTGAGACCGATAGTCGACATGTTTACGAGTCGTTGGATTATGCCAAATAATCCTTGTCTTACGAATTTTAGGGACACCGGTTTGAATAGTATGTTGGACGAGCTCCGAACCGGCATGCATCCTAATCATGGCATTGTTCCTGAACCTAATGTCAGAGAGGAAGATGTCCGTAGTCTCCTTGATGCAGAATCAGTAAAATATATGAAGTATATGGATGATGCAAATGTACCCCTTTTCGAAGGCGCAAACATCTCTAACTTGGAATGGATTGCCAAAATGTTTCATCTCAAATGCCAGAATAATTAGACTAACATGTTTTTTGATCAGTTTCTTGAGGTGAAAAGGGAGACTTACACTAAAGCGTTACTGCCTGAAAATTTCACGGAGACGAAGAAGATCTTAAATGATATTGGTTTCGGTTATAAGAAAATCGACTCGTGTCCGAACGAATGCGTGTTATACTGGACAGAGAAGGATAAGAAGTTGGATAACTGTAGAACTTGTAGCTTATCTAACTGGATCGTCCCTTGAAGGGATAACTGTGAAAATGAGTATACACTCGATACTCCCAGTGTTGGGAACTTAAGCACACTAGCAAGCTAATTTTAGAATATGGCAACATGGATTTCAAAATTTTCTTGTTTGCTAAAGTTCCAAAACCATGAATCGAACTAAAGAGTTAGAACTTGTAAACAAAAAACCTAGTGAGATATGCTAATCTACTATGTTAAAAATACTCATATCCTCAAGTTTTCTTCAAGAGCTCCAATGTGGTTGGACTCGAGGAAGCTCTCAAGAGCACCGGATCGCGCTTGCAAGCCGGTCTTCCTTCGTCGAAGATGATCCATCCAAGGGAACCATGTCCAAGCTCTAGCTTCATATCAAAATAGACTAGTGAAGCAACTAAGATTCACAACTTGCTAAGAAGTGAAGTTTAGGGATGTAGTGAGAGTGTTCTAGTATTTTCTATCTCAATTTTCTTCTTGATTCTCAACTCATAAGATAGTAGAAGAAAATTGAAGACGAAAAAGGAGGAGCCATGAAGAAAGAGAATCCAAAATGGTAGGATGAAAATCCTAATCCAAATCAACCATGCCCATTTTTATTTTTGTTCAAAGAATTTTATATTTTAAAATTGCAACCATGCGTGAATGGTATGTGCAAATGAATTAATAATTCATTTTCCCATACTCTCCACCATGTCTTTCTTCCACCTCATTTCTTAATTTCTTTAAATGAAATTCCTAGAAATAAGGTGTCCTCCTTCTAAAAATATTCTTGTATAAATACAAGAATACGTCCCCGCAAATACATGCCCGTATTCGTATCAAAATGCGAATACCCAAAAGATAGAAAAATACAATGAAAATAATACTAGAATATACAGATCGAAATATATATATGTGTGTGTGTGTGTGTGTAAATTATTAAATCAGAACTTGATTTAATAATCAGGCTTAATCCTAAGCCGGCTCGTATTACTATCCGCCTGTTTAAAGTCTGTGTAGCTAGCACACATACCTAATCGGAACCCTGCACGTATCAATATACGACCGCTACATCATTTCTCCTGAACCGGGAAAACCCTATGTGTGGGACTCTAAAAACCCGTCAATACGCAAGCAGTGTGTTTAACCACAAGTTCGTCAACGGCATTAGCTGTACGTAACGGCTATCCAGATATTGAGTGAAAGGAAGACCGACGAGCAAACTCATCTGTATCCCTACTGAGTCTGTCTGTGACAATCTTCGTACAGTTCGGTCTCTTTATCTAAGAGTATCGCATACCGGGTCTAGGGATGGATAACGTCAGACCCCTACTAACCCGATAAGTCATGCCGATATGAAACTCATCATCCACTAAGAAATTACTGATATCATATCAGTAAATCTCATCCATCTTGGCCAAGCATTTCTGGTGATGACTGGCCCAACACAGCGCGACATCAACTCCCAATACCGGAAGAGATGAATCCCTGACGATTGTCCACTATCTCCGTATGACTAGAGATATACCCAACTAAAATCTATTTGCACAACTCCTTTGAGCCGTGGTAGGATAGTAATCTAAGCACAGTGGGAACTCACATGAGACAAATGAAAATCTCATGTCAAAGGAATAACATGTACTCATGCCACAAGAGAACTTCCATCTGACGATAGGTATAATACCATTTAGAAGTTCTCGGTGAGTCCGTCCGGTGTACTCACTTCAAGTGAGCACCTGTATACTATCTTAGGTGACTCAACACCAATGACTTGTGAGACAGGCCACTGCCCCTTGTCGGGGTCTTGAAAAGTATACACTAGTCTACTCCGGAGTATTGATGCCCAGTCTCGATACTCTCTCGACTAGGGACATTTAAGGATGTGCTTTTAGACCTCCCAGCTCCCACGTATGTGATCGTTATCATAATACTAGTAGTCAAGAAATAATCCTATAGGCTTTATCAAAAAGTATACAAATAATGATAAAGACAAAGCAGATAGCATATTATCATCTCGAGTAAGACTGTTCTACCTGTATAGGTCATCTTTCAATTATCATAATCGCCTACTTGCAATTACAATAATTGCCTTGAGGGCACTATATCCAACACCTAGACGGATTCTAGCAAAGGTTTTGCGATACTTCTTAATCAAGCAAAGACTTCGGCGTTTATTTCTGTCAACCAAAACCGTTCATAGTATGTCATGGCATGCAAATGGTCACACTAAGGACGGAGTCCTACGACATCCAGCCGATAGTGAAGAGTGGAAACGCTTTGATTCCCTTTATAAAGATTTTACTACGGATTACCGTAATATCAGGCTTGGTTTATCTGCAGATGGCATGGAGCCGTTTAGCCACGATGCAAACACTACAAGAAAAAAGAACTCATTTCATCGGGGTATTTATTCCGTCGTCTATAAGCCGACAGAATAAATGTATAACCCGATGGAATACCCCCTAAATAAGACAAATGGGGGCCCCAGAATTTTTAATAATTTTACTGGGTTATTCCGTCGGCTGTAACCTGACGGAATAACCCAATAAATAAAGTAGGGCCTGAGCCTAAGTCTCTCCTCTCATTTTTCCCCCAAATCAGAAGGAAAAAAAACCTTAGCCCTCTAAGACCGCCACTCCTCCGTCCGCTCGTCCTCCTCATCCTCTCCCGGCAACCGGACCCCCAAGCCTCCGACGGTAAGCTCCCCCCTCTCTCTCTCTTTCTTTGCCACTCTCTCGCTCTCGCTATCACTCACACTCTCCCCCTCCCCCTCCCCCTCTCTCTTAGGTCCCGTCGAAGACCACCGCCGTCGAAGCCTCCCTGTTCGAGCCCGGTCCCTTTGACAATAAGTAAATAAAATTTGTTTAATTTTTAATTTTTTGTAAATGGGTAACAGTTATATTGTTGATATTGCTGTTGTTGTTGTCGATGTTGTTGTTGTTGATGATGATGTTGATGTTGTTGATGGGTTAGGGAGGGTCAAGTGTTAGGGTTAGGGTAATTTAGCTAATTTTTCTACGTAGTTTACTGAAAATCAATAATATTTAAGGGTATTTTAGTGAAATTTCAACGATAGTTAAGGATATTTTAGTGAAATTTATAGTAATTTAATTAATTTAAGAAGATGAATTGTTTTTTTAAATTTTTTAAGATAGTTTAGTGACAAACCAACAATAGTTAAAGGGTATTTTAGTGTAATTTAGTAAAATTGAATAAATAAGTTGCTTAGGTAAAATTTAAGGGAGTTTAGTGAGAAAACAACAATAGCAAAGAGTAGTTTAGGGAGAACTATTTTAGGTATTTTATAGTAATTTAGTAAATGTGTCTATGTGTGTGTATGCTTGTGTGTGTGTATGGTTGTGTGTGTATTTGTGTATGTGTGTGTGTGCATGCGAATAAGTTTCTCAACCATATCTATTATGAATTGAATCTTAAACTTCAAAACAACACGAAAATCTTATACTAAGTGGATGAAACTCGATGATAATATGAAATTTACTTGTCATTGACGATCTCACATTCAAAAATTGAAACACATTTTAGAACTCGTATATCAGTTATATACGCAATGGTCTCCATCGTGACATGAAACTACGTGATGGTTGTCAAACTAAGAGTTTAATCGTTTGTTTATGCAACCGTCATGTAGTTTATGTGACGAGAGAACTGGTCGTATAACCGATAGATTTGTCCAGTGTGGACAAATTAAGAATTTATAACGCAAACACACTCTGCATTTGTGTTTTCATTTGTTTCAAGATTATTTTCGTTGACACATTTTCGCTGGTTCTTCATATACAAATATAGAGGGGATGATCATTAATTCATTGTTGATATTCAGTATTGAAATGATTATCATCCTTTCAACT
This sequence comes from Agapanthus africanus, assembly GCA_030015575.1. Taxonomy (NCBI): domain Eukaryota; kingdom Viridiplantae; phylum Streptophyta; class Magnoliopsida; order Asparagales; family Amaryllidaceae; genus Agapanthus; species Agapanthus africanus. The sequence continues at coordinate 80,119,780 of JASDDO010000026.1, read as the reverse complement.
GTAGTGTTATCACGATCCGGAAAAAGACACGTGACCGGCACTTGAATCACGTGAAATTTATAGGACCCCACCGAAACCCAAGTAAGCCAAAAACCAGGAATCTAAACCTCTTCAAGAAAATAGCGGAGGTGAATTTTTGGAAAATGGGTATTAAATGAAATTAAGTTCCTTTTTAAATTATAAGTAAAGTTTGTTTGAAAACACAAGTGGGTTTTAGATTAAGGTTTGAAGACATTTACGGCATTTAAAATTTTGGCAGCACATCCTTTGTAAATTTTGATAAAAACGGGTACAGACACATAAATATAATATCAGTGTCCCTAATCGGGAGCTATCTCATCGCCCAAACGGGGGAAGCACAACCATGCAGTAATATAAGACGCCCAAGGCGAAGATCATCATAAGAAAAAGTAAGAAAATACTATAAGTATCAAAAAGACAACTGTATCCAAACCCGACACCTAAATGAATAACATACAAGTCTCGTCTCTAAGTCCACAAAAATATACAAGTTTTGGTCGATGGAGTTTTTAACTAGATCATAAAAGAATATACATATACAAGAGACGGTTACGATCCGAAATGTAACTCACCTACCAAGGGAATCATCCGAAGAAGAAGAAGAAGCGTGCCGGCAAGCCGCCGCCGATCCGAACGGTCAATTCTGCAAGAAACTAAGGCACAACAGGGATGAGTTAACAACTCATGAGTAGAAGATATCACAAGGTAGAAATCGAAATGTATAACGATCTACCTAGGTCATACAGTATAATACTATCATACTATGTGATAACGAATATAAATATATATATACATAGATATCATATCAGTATCTATAAGCATGTCATAACGGATCACGCACAACACACATGATCCCCATGATCACTCAATATATAAAAATATGTCATCCATAACATATATATATATATATATATATATATATGTATGTATGTATGTATGTTTATGTATATATATTATATGTATATGTATATGTATATATATACATATACATATATATATATATATGTATATGTATATGTATATGTATATGTATGTATATATATCATCAAGTGAGTGTCCATCATCGACACTCAAAATCATCGTATCAACTGAGTGTCCATCATCGACACTCGAAATCATCATAAATCTTGTGTGCAGTATCGACACATAAAACCCAGATATCATAGGCACCGTCTCGTCAGACCAATTCTCTCTCGATATCAATAGCCTCGGTCGATATCTCTCGGATATCCGCCATGCTCTAACCTATCTCCGGTATCGATCCACCTCGCTAAGCTCCCCATACCTCCCTATAGACTTCTTGTCCCTCGGTGTTGTACCAGGTCTACCATATATCCGTAATCGGTTAACCCCCTTCTTGATTCGGATATCTCATCATGAAAACCAAAAATTATGGTAGATACCAAAACATCATATCAAGAGAAAATCGTATTTTGAAAACGAATCCAGGTTTTATAAAATCATATCCGCGGTTTCTCAAATTTCATAAAAACAGAAATCCCATAAAAACACTATTGCACAAGAACATAGCAATAATGAAACAAATTAAAAAGTACAGAATAGTGGTATAATGAATGCAGATATGTGATGAGCAGTGATCTAAATTACTGGCAGGAATATAATATGACGCGAAATAACAGGGCAAGTTCTATATGTGTACGTAGCACGGTAATTACCAATGATGTGTGCGTGAAACATACGAGTCTGTGTACATGCAACATGTAAACCATTGGTAATTGTACAGTGTTCTACAAGTGTGCTCATATAAGCAATGGAAGTAAGGTATAATTTACAAATTAGTACAGATGTTGCGTGATAAGCAGTAATCTACAATACTGACAGGGTATAGTGTAATACAAGTAACATGGCAAAATTCTATCTGTGTACGTGGCATGTCAATTACCGATGAGTTGTAGGTGTAGTATGCAGGTATGTGCAAGTCAACATGAAATTATCGGTAATGGTGCGAGTGTCCTAGCAACGAAGCTAAGTGCAGCTAAAGGTATAACGTAGCATAAGTAATCAAAGTGCGAGCGTATATAGAATAAGGTAATCGTAACGTGAATAAATGCTAAAATATCCAACTATTTATAATTTAAAATAGAACGAAATATTATTTTGGAAATAAGGGACTGCGATGTTTTTTGGAAATAGATATCATTTGAAAATTCGTAACACACCCTTAACATTATCATTTATAAGTACGTAACGAATCGTTAGTTTTAAAAATAAGTATGGCTCTAAATATCTCATAAATTCCCAATTTGGGATTTAGCAAGACTACTCAAGTCAAATGAATATCGGCTAGATTTGGCAATCATTCTCATCTCATCATGTACGGAACCTCCCGCGTACGATGCCATCCAATCAATACAGTACAGATCTATAGTCACGTACAACAACTCATCATATCATATAAAGTACGGACATCTAGTCGCGTATATCACATAATAATATATATATAGCATAATAGCTATGAAATATAGACTAAGTATATAGCTATCTACTGAGTATAAGAATATGAGCATATGGGTGTTCTAACATGACCCTGTAGGTTAGGAATACGGTTCTAATATATAGTATTCTAATTATTACGGTTGCGGGAGTGCTATACGCCATTCACCCGACTTTTCCGTAGATATACATCTACTCACAGATATGCGCCTCGTTCTAGTGGAAGCCGATAAACGCCTTACCCTTCTTCGTTGTCTCGGAACTCCCCGCGATCGTACCTATAATCGAACCATAACACAACCGCATGAAAATTTATATCGAAATTGAAACGACGAGCGAAGCGCACATAGATTAGAACCTATGGCCAAGACGTGCCAAATACGAAAAAATACCCCAGACGTCGACGTACGAACGTCGAACGACCAAATCATGATATGGAAATCTAAAAACCAAAGTTTAAAACCTTAAAACATTGTCAAAACACAATTTAAAATGCTCACAGATTTTGATATATGAAATCTGGGTTAAAATAAAGTATACCGGTGGCTTAATTACTAAGTGTGTGTGCTACCACCCAAACTCTAACACTTCCCTCATCAAGTCGACCGCCGTTATCATCAAAATTCCCGACATGGGCGGCCAGGTAAAGGAATTAGGGGTTCGTGCTCTTACAATGGCCTCTTAGTTGTTCAAATGGCTTAAAATTTCTATTTATTTATCTTATAAATACACCAAGTTGCTCTAGAATTTATTTAAACTTCAAAAACTTCATTAAATTATAGATTTTAAAACTTAAACACTTTTCAATATAAATATACTTGAATCAAAATACCACTAACCATCCAAAACAAAGTGTAAACACTAAGCCAACCAATACTATAACCTTACAAAAATCCTAATTTTAAAATAAAAACTTCACTTTTAAAAACTCAAGACTCTAAAAACATGAACTTTAGCAATGGCATATAATTTGCATGGCAAAAAAATCTTTAAGACATAAAGAAAATGAGATTTTTATCTCTATTTGAAATTGAAAAGGGGAGAAGCTCCAAGCTTTAGAGGCTACTAATGGATCAAGCTTGAAGAGCTTAACAAATGAAGGGATTTGGACCAAGAAAAATATGATTTTGGGGTGTTGTCATGATTTTGGGTTGAAGGAGAAAGAGAAAAAGAAGATTAAGAAAAGAAAGAGAAGGGGAAATGAGAATGAGGGAAATGTGATGGCTCTCATCTCTCTTCCTCTTTCTCCCATTCCTAATATTTAAAACCCATATCCCAATCACATGCCTCTCATGATATTTTTAAATATAATAGAATTGAAATAATAAATAGGATGGATATTTAACTTGCCATAGCACACTTAAATGGTATTTAAAATAGAAACTTAGTTTTTGTAACATAATTAGTATAAACCATTGTTTTAAAATCAATTAAAGAAAACCCCATTAAACAAATGTCTCCATAATTATAAATTTATTTTATTTTCAATTAATTCCTAAAATGAAGGTATATATAATTATACCAATTTATGAAAACTCAATCCATACTGGTTATCATATCCGTAAAACTTATAATATACCTCTTTAAATTATAAATAATATATAAAATTTTCAAAATGTTACAGGTGTACTCGAAGAACAATAAGGCGGTGCTGCAGAAATTTTCTCGAAACAAATGAAAGCACAAATACAAGGGTGTATGCGTTATAAATTCTTAATGGGATAGAATCCTTACCCCCGACAGCCGATATGATGAATTGATAGATCAAACTAAAATATTAACCTTAATTAAAGTCATAAAATAAATAGTTGATTACGTAATGCATGATGTCAGATATCAAGAGTAATGGATAGGAGTTGGATGCAAGTATCAAAATTTAATGATGAATACAAGGCCGACGTCGAAGAGTTTATGGAATTTTCATTGAGGGACCGAAGAATTGATTTCATGTTCGTATAAAAAGTGTCATAACGGCTACGACCTCCGTCGAGATATAATGTAAGAACATCTACTGAAAAATAATATATCTCTTGGGTATACACAATGAACGTACCATGGAGAAGCGAGACCGATAGTCAACATGTTTACGAGCCGTAGGATTATGCCAAATGATCAAAGCCCTCCAGCGCTAATGATCAAAGCCCTCGCAAGAGGCAACCGAGCAGCTACCCTGCTTGGTCAACTCCGGCTGGTAGTCGCCTACCCCCGACGCCAGAGGACAAAGCCCTCGCCACGAGGCGGCCGCGCAGCTGCCCTCCCTGGCCATCCTTAGTGAGCTTCTTACAGCACCCCCAACGCTAAGGATTGAAGCCCTCGCAAGGGGCGACCGAACAGCTACCCTGCTCGGCCATCCCTGGCGGGTAGCTCCCCTACCGCAACGCCAGGGATCAGAAAGCCCTTGCAAGAAGCAACTGAGCAGCTACCCTGCCCAGTCACCCCCGGATGGTGCTCAACGCTCGAAATCAAAGATGCCCTGTGGCCCGCGGAGGATCCGAGACCCCAATGAGGGGCGTCAAGTCTATCCGAGTCTAAACGATCTCCCCTCGACTCCGGGGCCTATGGGGATACCTCCTCGGCAGCGCTTGGCATGCTCGTCGGCCAGTGATTGAAGTCAACTCGATGGACGATCGCCAGACAGATGGCCAACCTGACATGAAAGCACAACGGTACAAGCAAAGATATCTTACGAGCATTCTTCACACACAGAAGATGAAATGCAAACCGATGAAAACAAGGATTTTCTTTTATTGCCAAAAAACAAAGACTTTACAGAGGGTATTTTTCGGGGCTCCCCAGCCTTACAAAATTCAAAAAGCAAAATAAAAGGAGGAAAATGGGGGCTCTACGCCTCGGGGCCAGGTACGACCTCGAGGTCCTCGACCTCCACCACGTGGCGCGCGGGGTCCTCGGCGACCTCCTGGCCAGGAACCTCTTCCCCCTGCTCATCGGCGCCCACGAGGGGGAACTCGGCCCGGAGATCTGCGTCGGCGAACTCCGGCATCCGGGCCTTAACGGCATCGAGGGCGTCGTGCCAAATGCGGGTCGTGGCCACGGCCAATTCGTCATAGAAGTCCTTTGACTTCTTATAGCCCTCCACCGCCCTCGATTCAGCCAACTTGGCCGCCTCGGCCGCCGCCCCCAGCTCCTTCCGGAGGGCCTTCACCGTCCTCTTCAGGTTGCCGGCGAGCACCTGGGCATCCTCGAGCTTGACCTCGGCAATCACCGCAGCCTCACGGTGCCGGGCCACCTCTCGTTTCCCGGCCTCCACCTCGCCTTCCAAGGCGGCGACCCTCGCCGACATCGCCTCCAGCTCCCGCCTGGAACTCTCTTGCAGCGAGGCGAGCTGACCCGCAGCCTCCAGCGCCGGGGCTACCACCTCGGCTTCCATGCGCAGGGCGAGGGCCACGTGCTGGAGAACCTGGGAGACACGGAAAAGATCAGAAAGATGAAGGGGGCACTGAATATCACAATGAACCAAAAAACTTACCTGCACGGACTCCTGGGCGATGGACGCCAGCTGAGCTCTGAAGGTCCCCCCGGGAACCCTACCCCCTGCTGAGATCTCTATTTCATGCAGGAGGCTATCCGCAACGGACAGCCCCGACGGCACCGCGAACCAGAGGCCCCCTTCCTCCACCATGGTCAGTGAGGACCGACCCCGGGAGGGCCTCCGGGAGCTCCTCTTGAGCGGCTCCGAGGGAGAGCCGATCTCCTCTTCCGAGGCCGGGTCCTCCTGGATCAGGGCCCGCTTCCGGTCCGATACTTTGCTGGGACCCGGGGAGGGATCCGCCCCCGGGCGCTCGCGGGACACCGCCACCGGAGCTGTAGGAGCCGGGGCGGGCTTCGCACGAGAAGAACTGGCGCCCCCGGCCTTCGTAGGCTACCTCGGCTGGCGCATGGAGGCTCTGAGGGAGACGAAGTCCATGGATCCTGCACGAAACAAATACCGAACAAATCAGCGACACGAGTAAAACACAAACCCAAAAAGCAAGCCTAACTTACCGACGAACTCGACGGGGCTAAGCCCGGCCCAGCTCAAGACCTTCTCGGACAGCAGCACGTCGGGTCGGGGGATAGGCTCCCACGACGCCACTCTCACCGCGGCGGGGTCATCGGACTGGTTCCCCGGTAGACATTTCTCCCTCGACCACTTGGTAGGCATGGGTCAGTCCTTGCTCTCGGGAGGGGAAACGAAGAAAAATTTCTTTTTCCAATCATGAATGGAGGAGGGCAAGGCCACGACCCCGGTCCCAGCAGCGCCCCCCGGCCGCCTCCTGAAAGTGAGATAAACCCATCTCGGGTTGCCCGCTCGACCACCAGGGTGACTCTTGAAGACGAGGGAGGAATCGAGAAGGGGAAGGCTGAAGGGAACCGCCTGTAACTTCAGGCGGATCAAGAACCCAAGAAGGATCCTCCACGAGTTCGGCACTAACTGGCCGGGGGCCAAACCGAAGAAATTCAGCACGGCGATGACCTCAGGAGAGAAGGGTAAGCGCATTCCGTCCCAAAAATCTTTCAAATACAGGGCGATCTTCCTGCCCCGTACCTGATCTGCCCTCTCTCCCTCCTTGGCCAGTCGAAGCGTGTAGCGCGAGGGAATGTGGAAGCGAGCCCGAGCATTAGCGAGCTCGTCCTCATGCCTCACCCAGCATGAGGAGCCAGGGGCCACATCTGCCGCCTCCTCCCTGGAGGCGGCCCCCTCCTCACGATCCCGGGGAGAGGATCCAACCCTTACTCTCCGAGGAGACTTAGATACAGCTAAAGGGACCCTAGCACATACTCTTACAACGTCTACTGATTCTATAGAGGAAGACATCTAACCTTGGAAAAGAGAATCTTCAAGAGCTGAAAGCGGGAGAAGGGAGACGAGCGCCGAGCAACCAAGACTTGAGAGAGAGAAATATGAAGGAGTAAGGGCCCTAGAGCGGACCCCACCCATGTTTATTGCTGCATACGGCCTCATCCAACGGCGCCCGTCATCTCCCGCCGAAACGGCTCCTCGCGCCCAGCGGCTCCGATTGCTCCACGTGTCAGTCCTGCGCTGGACCGCGTCCCATCAGACGCCGCAGGCCTGCATACATCGCATCAGCTAATCGACGCTCGGCACGTGGGCCGTCGCTTCAGTTGCAGAGCGCACGAATTGGCGCACCTTCTTTAAATGCGGAGATCTCGCCTTGATTCGCTAGCGGAAAAGACAACCGACGGTCCGAGGGCTCGCCCCGACAAAGCCCTAGAAAGGAGCTCACCTCGGGAGGCCCGGCAGTCCACTCCTGGCCCGACCCGCTAGCTGGTCGGGACAAGAGTGGGGGGCTAATGATGATGCTCAATATTGGCAATCTCCAGGATCAAGACACGTGGCAGATGGCGTGTCCCAAGACTCAGAAGAAAGGACCCACGTGGGGCGACCAGGCCACCCTACGCCCGACCTGCAAGCACAAGCTGGCCCTCCTCAGGGCTCCCTGCAAATTAGCCTCCTCGGCCCCTCAGCTCGTCTCGAGCTGCCACAGGACCAAGACTCCTCGGCCTCCTCGCTCGTCCCCGAGCTCCCACCGAGGCCGTCTTCCTCGGCCCTCCGACCAACTCCACCACTCGCAGGCGTAACCGCCGCTCCGCAAATCTCGCCATGCGCAGATTCTATGCCAGCAACATCCCATGTTCCACGCCATCATGATCCCCATTAATGGGCGATCCGCTCTCTACGCAGGCGTGACGTCAAGAGCGTAATTGCCGGCGAGATTCTTGCGCCTGCTGCTGCGTGCCACCACTGTTATATAAACTCCCCTCACAGAGGGGTCAAGTAAACCATTCTCTACTCTTCTAAGCCGTTACTCTGGTCGGATCTCATCACTAACTTGATCGTCGGAGGGTCCTTGGTGGTACCAAACCATCCCGGGACTTCTTTGCAGGCACTCGGCACCAAATTCCTCACACCACCTCTTCCACCAAAACCTATTGAGACCCACACGCAACATGAGATAATTAACAAAGTCCACCGGGAGATCAACGGAAGACAACATCTGACGGAGACCCGAAAAGGAGCCCCATCAATATCTAATATATGATTTCAAGCTGAGGGCCATAAGAAACATACAGAAAACTCACACTTGCATATACCTTTAACATGACAGGGACTGCATCGTTAGAAATCTCCAACCTTGTGATCCACATGGAATTAAATTCCTAATGTAAATATGCAGGCCCAGAGACTAGAGCATCAACTCATCATACAAACAAATCTAAGCATTAATTATATGTATTAACGACATATCTTTCCTATAACAATATATTAATGCAAGGGTTTGTTTAAAAAAACGAAAGCATTTATTATAAAGATCTCATGATGAAAAACCATCCATCTTAATGAACGGTGCAAATGTTGAGGGCCATAAGAAACATGCTTGTGTAGAAAACTACCACTTGTATATACCTGTAGCATCATGACCGGAACTGCATGATTAAAAATCTCCAACCTTGTGATCCAAATGGAATTAAATTCCTAATATAAATATGCAGGCCCAGACACTAGAGCATCAAATCATCATACAAACAAATCTAAACAAAACTAGCATTAATTTGCAATGGAGCTCACTGAGGGAGGAAGCAGCCATGAGCTGAAGCAAGCCCAGACAATCCTATGGAGCCACATCTTTAATCACATCGACTCCATGTCTCTTAAATGTGCTGTAGAACTTGGAATCCCAGACGCTATACATAGCCATGGAAAGCCCATCGCTCTCACCGAGCTAATTTCCGCTATCGATATCTCTCCGAGTAAAGAACATCACCTGCGTCGACTTATGCGCATGCTGATGCATTCAGGTATCGTCAAACTTAATTAGTTAGTTGGAGTGCAGCTTTTCAAGCAAACTTCCTAACATCTTTTATATCTATGTATAGCCTCTTTGAATTCTTCATATATATATCTTTATATATACCCCTTGATATCTTTTATGTAATTAACCTTCTTTTCACAAGTATAGAATATTTGCTTATTTAAGACTCGACTTAAAATGTTTATTTTAAAACATGTTTCCTTACAATTAACCCTAGTTAATTCAAACTCACTGCTGAAAATTTCCTGTGTACAACCCTAGTAAAACGAAAAAGATGTGATGAAATTTGGGATGATGATGAAAAAGATTCAGAATATGTAGAAAAAAATGATGAAAAGTTACAATATATAACTAAATAATGTTCATCGATCCCTTAAATAGAAAAGTTTATCATTGTTACCGTTAACAATCAAGTTTCAAACACATATCGATTTTCCGAAACAATTTTAATATTTCAAGAGAGCAGACATATAAATATCAAGAATTTGATGGGCTATGAATAAACATGAAAGAATTTTAATATGTATTATTTTTAAAAGAGGGGAAAGTATTAAATTTTGAGATGATGACATTGAAATACAAAACCTTTTTATACAGTTTTTTTATAACTGAGTTAACCTGTTTATACTTGATGCTAAGCTAAACAATTAAACCCTGTGCTGGCAGTTTATATCCAACAAATTTGACATTTAACAGGTATTTTCGCCCGAAGCAAGGGTTCTGATGGAAACGACGAAGATGCATACTCAGTCACTCCCGTCTCTACACTCCTCATCGAAAACAAAGACCTAACCCTAACTAATTTCCTACTAGCCATGCTCCACCAAGTCTTAGTGAATCCCTTTTAATCAATGAGCACCTGGTTCAAAAGCTGCACCATTGATAGGTCCACCCCTTTCTCTACTTTAAATGGTTTCGACTTCTGGGAGATGACCCAAAGGAACCCAAAATTCAACAAGGTGTTTAATGAAGGAATGGCGAGCAATGCAAAGTTTATGATGAATTTTTTGCTCAAGGAATGCAGTCATGTGTTTGAAGAATTAACATCTTTGGTGGATGTTTTGTGGAGGAATTGGCACGGCTGCTATGGCGATTTCCGAGGAGTTTCCAAATATTAAGTGTAGTGTGTTGGAGCTGCCTCATGTTGTTAATGATGTACAGGAGAAAGGAGGGGTGGATTTCGTTGTTGGCAATATGTTTGATTGCATTCCTCCTGCTGACGCCGTACTTCTAAAGGTAAGTAAATATAGAAAATGATAAATAAAGGATTATAAGAGAAGGAATTAGAGTAAGAATTATATATTTTTTTTCCTTCAAATACTAAAATTTAATATATTTGAAAGTCTAAATGTTGGATGTGTGTGTGTGGATGCAGTGGGTCCTCAACGACTGGGGTGACGAAGAATGCGTGAAGATACTGAAACGATGCAAGGAGGCAATTCCTAGAGATGGGGGTAAGGTCATAATCATTGTCATGGTTGTTGATTCAAACAATTGTTATGAGAAATCAAGCAAGGTTCGGCTTTACTATGCTGATGATGGTAATATGTGGGGGAGAAGAGCGAAGCGAGAAAGAATGGAGCAAGTTGTTCGATGCTGCTGGGTTTAAGCACTACAAGATCACACCAGCTCTGGGTGTGTGTTCAGTCATTGAAGTATATCCATGATCTCAGAGCAGTGCAGGGGTTCGCATTTATGCATGCTTGTTACATATATATTGTCTTTGATTGTTCTACTAAGGTATATATTGTTTTGTTTCCATGACAATATATATGAATGTAATGGAAGAATGGATAAATAAGAGTAATTTTTATGGCAGGATTAAAAACTGAAGTGGTACTATGTTAGTAGCATTTGTTGCTGTTGAGTGAGCACGTCAATTGCTTTCAATATCTTTTTTCCTATAATGTAAATTCTAAGAATATTGCTAGATTGAGTGGTTGGTCTATTGTAAGATCAAAACCATGTATCGCTGGATCGAGAAATTGATCTATTGCTAGATCAGAGAGCTGCTCTTTATTCTTTTCTCTATTTTTCATCAACTCCGGCCTTTCATATAGAGAGCTCAGGCTCAGCTCAAGAGTCTTATCAGTTATAAAGACTGATGGGTAGTCCAACAACCAAACTGTTGTGTTCTCAATGCGTTTCAGCCGGATTGGCTCGATCGTTGTGCGCTCAATGCGTTTCAGCCGGATTGGCTCGATCGGCCATGGACCGGCCCGAGCCCATGTGCTAGTATTACTTATGAGGAATTAAATTAATTAATCTTGCCTACGACAAGACAAGATTCGAACTGTTGATCCGTTGGCTGGCAAAATCTTAACAAACCAACTGCCCTACCAAGGTTATTTGTCAATATACGAAATAAGTAACAAATAACTATTAGTTTGAAACTTCATCCAATATTTTCTAAAAAAACACCAATAAGATCCAACATATCGTTTGGGTATGAGGTGGATAACACGAAGGGTGGCTTTACAGTGGGTGTACATAGTAGTCATAATGTAGTGGATTCTATTCACACCATAACATGTTTTGCTCAAATTCCGTTACCCTGTTAATATCTTTCCATTTTTGAGGCGTGTCTTTCCATTTTTGTTGATAAAAAGTAATGACATGATACAAGGATGGAGTAAACACCTTTCGAGCATGGGAGGTAGACTTACGCTCAAATAACTCGGGTGCTTATGAGTATGCCTATATATTTACTCTTCGTTATTAATGTCCCTAAATCAATTACTCTAAAAATTGAAATTATGCTCGCCGGATTTTTATAGAAAGAAAATGAGTAGGGCAAAAAAAATCATTGGATATGATGGGAAAAGGTATGTTAGCCTTGCGAAGGAGGACTTAGGATGAGAAATTTTAATGATATCATCGGCCGTTTTTCTTGCAAATTAGTATGGAATAAGTCGGGAAGAAAAGGATCATGGACCGAGCTTATGCATTGAAAATATTTGTCAGGTTTCAAAATGTTAATTTTCGGTTCATCGGCATCTTGACATTGTTTTGTAAAGGTGAAGGAAATTTTGATTTAGCATATGAGGCTGGATAGAACAGGGGAACAATGGCTAGCGAAAGAACAGGGGGCATTCATTATTGTTGTTTCGTCCTAGAATCTATCGATGAAGTAAACAAAAAGTGTGAAGTGGTGTGATCAAGTTTGGAGCCTATTTTTGCAGCGCAAAATTAGTATTTTTGGGGTACAGTTGCTTAAAATTGTTTTCATATCGATTATTTAATGCAAAGGAAAGAAATTCTTCTTGCTTCTCAATGTATTTGTAGTGTATATATATAGAGAGATCCCATCATCTTTTTATGGCGAGTGAATTTTCTCGGGAAATTTGCCATAAGTTTGCTAGGTTTATTCAGCATAAATGTCTAAGAATGAGTCCATAGAACAAATGTTTGGTAAATTTTCTGTATCCCCAATAACCATTCAGTATATGTTGAAAAACTTATGCCCTATTAGAGTGTCATGGAAGATTTGGAAAGTCTGTTGTGCTTATCGTTTTGAGAATATACCACTTATCTTGCCTCTACGATTATTAAAGAGGAATTCTATATGTGATGGACTCTTCAGAATTACGATTCCAAGAAACGTTAGAAAAAATGATCCAGGTATAATAAAAACTATTAAATGGCTTCCTCCTATAATAGATTGGATAAAGCGCAGCTTAAGTGGTGCCTTGAAAGAAAATCCAGATAAGCAGGTGCTGGTGATATTTTTCGAATCCATCGTTCTTGGTTCTTATTTGCTTTTGTTTTTCCATATATATACATGTTTAAAATATTTGCTCATCATACTTCCTATATGTAAAACAAAATAAATGTTGACACTCAATAAAAAGTAACTAATGCTTTAGATATCTATCTACATAAATATCAAAATTTAAATTGTCAAAATCCACATGCATTACAATATAATTGCCTACTATATCTAAATATCTAAATAGACACTACTACAAAAGTGGGTTTTAGCCACCACTTTTTGCTACCTTCTAGAAAGTCACGGCCATATCTAAATTTTCCTGCAAAATTTACTGTAATTAATTTTTCATAGCTGTAAACTCCAAGAAGAAAGTGTTTTCCTACGATATGCTTTGTGGCTAATTATGGTTACACTTTGTAGCTAATTATGGTTACGACTTTAACCGTAACCACATCACAACAAGATATAGAAATCACTACGGTTTTTACTGTTGCTCTCAAAACCATCGCTATATCAATATTTTTATACTGTTTTTTCCGCTGCTAAATTTCCATAGGAATAGGTGTAAAGTACCCCAAGTCTACAACATTTATTCCCCTAACTAATTATATCTTTAACACTAACTACTATTGTTGCTAAAAATCACCCAAGATCCCCCGGTATGTCTAGAAGAAACCGTTTGCGATCCTAAAGTGGCTCACACAAGATCAAGTGCTACACAGGTCATCATCGATGGTTGGATATAAAACCACCCATATCTTCGTAATTGCAGCAAGTTCAATGGTAAACAAGAGCATAATCATCCCCCTCCTGAACCGACGGGTTTGAAGTTGTGGGAGGCCACACAAGGTTTCAATAATGTTGTTTTTGGGAGAACAACAGAATATACAATTCCATGGGTTGCTGGCAGTCACTGGAGGAAGAATCTCATTTTCAATGAGCTAGTATATTGGCACGATCTCAATCTACATCATAACTTAGACTTTATGCGCATCAAGAAGAATGAATGCGGGCTACTCCTTAACACCTTATTGAATGTAAAATCCAAATCTAAGGATACACTTGCGGTTCGACAGTGGTACCTATAAGAAAGGTTACGTCCTGAATTGCACCTTCGAGAAACGGGGAATGGTAGATGGTCATTCCTGCAGCGAAGTATATGATGTCCGCTAGCGAGAAGGGTGCTTTTCTAAGAGTTTTCGAGCAAGTAAGGGTTCCTGACAGTTATTCATCAAATCTCTCTAAGTGCGTGCACATGAAACATAAAAAACTTTCTCATCTTAAAAGTCACGACTGTTACGTGATCATGCAACAATTACTCCCCGTTGCAATTAGGGCGTTAAAGGATGGAGATTTTGTCTTGGTTGTGACGGATCTTTGTCATTACTTCCGAAATTTAAGCTCTAAGGAATATAGGGCAGATGATTTTAGAAATCTGGAGAACAAAATACCTATCATTCTTCACAGATTGGAGATGCTGTTTCCGCCTACGCTTTTCATATCATGTTGCATCTCACAGTTCATCTTGCAAGAAAGGAGCGTTTAGGTAGACCCGTTAATTATAGGTGGATGTATCCATTCAAGAGGTAAGTAATGATTAAGAGTTTAATATTTGAATTTAACTGTCGAATAATGTTTATCAAAAGTCATCAATTGAACTTACCAAATTAAAATCCACATGCTTATGTTTAAGATAAAACGATATATACGAAATAAAGCTAGACCTGAAGGGTCGATTGCCGATGGGTTTCTCGCCGAAGTATGCATGACATTTTGTTCTATATACCTTGAGAGAACCGAGACTGTATTCAACAGGCCGGGACGTAACGAGGACGTCGTTGTTCACAAGGTACAAAGAACAATATCAGTCTTCCGTGGAGGTAGGAACGTAATAGGTGCTGTGAAACATGTCGCATTTCATAGTGTGGAGATTGACACAATACATAGATATGTATTATTTAACTCCGGCGAGGTCAACCTATTTCAAGAGTATGTATGTTGACTATTATTTTTTTCAACTTTTAAATATGAAATTATCTAGCTGCATTATTTGTTTCATACTTAGTTTATGGAGAGCTTAATACATACCACCGAAGGGCCGCCTACTATCGAGGCATATCGATAATGCTTTAAATTGAGAATTTGTGATACGGTTTAACCATTTTGTAAGTTTATCACTGAAATATGATTAATTTCTCACCCGTTAAACTAAATACGATTTTTTCTAATACCTATCGTACCTTATTAGGTTTATACAACCGTAGATGCCAACATAATAGAAGATTTAAAAATACTTGCATCTGAACCAGATCCATTAGTTGAGCGTCTTACTGGTTATGTCGTTAATGGATATAGATTTCATACACAAGGTAGAGATGCACGTAGAAAGTTCCAAAACTGCGGTGTTTTTTTGACATCAACCACAAGAGATTACACATCATCTAGAGATATCAATCTAACCATGGGACAACTTGACTACTACGGTGTGTTGCAAGATATAGTGCAGGCACATTATCGTGCATACAGAGTTGTCCTATTCAAGTGTCTCTGGTATGATACCAAGACAGATGGACGAGGATACAAAGTAGAAAACAGGCTACTCCTACTAAATTCTTCATGACTCGCGTTCACGAATGAGCCTTACATATTAGCGAGTCAAGCACGTTAGTGTTTTTATGTGGAAGACCCTAAGGATGTTGTTTGGAATGTCACTGTCAGAACAAATCCGCGAGACTATTTTAACATAGAAAATCCTGATGATGAAAATCTTGAAATTAGCTACCCAAGCACGCCAATCACACCATTACAAGACCTGACCCTGGATATCGATGACGTTAGCCTTTCAAGGGCTGATATCAATTCGGAGATTATTATAGAAGATGGATCATCAAGATCAACTGCCCGTAAACGAAAATGAACAACGCATGTAGCAGACCAATTCATCGATGACTCTGAGAAAAATTCAGTGAGTGAGAGTAGCACTACCGAAAATGATGATTAACATTAAATTTTAATTGGCTTTTTGTAATATTCATAATCATGTATACAATTTAAAAGTTTAGTTTATCGCATTTTTCTTTCATCTACAGTTATATAATTTGCTTAACTGTTCATTTCATCTACAGCTATATAATTTGTTTAACTGCTCATTTCATCTACAGTTATATAATTTTGCTTACATATTTCTTGAAATTGTTACTGTATTTTTCTGTTGCATTAGTTCACTTCTCAGGATATGGCCTCAAGTTCTTGTGGGGCTCGTGAACGGACTGAGGGGGACCCGGGAGCTAGTTCCTCTAGTTCTACGGGCCGTGGTCGAGGACGTACTGAGGGAGACCCCGGAGCTAGCTCCTCTGATTCCGCAAGCCGTGGTTGTTGTAGGAAGGGCCCCACACATGCGCAGGATGTATGGGCTCGTTCTCGAGACGGCCCGAACATCGATTTGCACTTTTTTGCGAATAGAGATTTCGTTGAACCCGGGACGAAAGAACTGAAGAAATTTTTTGTCTCGATCTGCAATAATAAAAAGTGCATTCTGCATTTAGTAAAGGATGGAGCCAATTAAGTTGCAGTGAACTGGACGTCGAGGGCTTTAGAGGACGAGAAGTATGTCGCTTTAGATGAGATCCTGGTAACCTTATATAATTAACCATTCATACATTTATTACTTTCACATTTATATGTTTGACCCCAATTCTTTGTCGGCATGCTTCTCCATAGCATGGTGGATGGGCAGCTCCCTCGTTACTCTACACGTGGTCCAAGACCAATTATTCATTTACTTTTCGGGGAGTTGGTGTGATCAGAAACACTCCGTATGTAAAAAATAGAGGAATGCCGCCACCGATGAGGAGAAATGGGCGGTGAAGCCCCCGCATTGGACTGACGAGAATTGGGCCACTATGATTGTTCACTTCCGCTCTCCCGAGTTTTTGGTTCGTATATTACCGAAAACTTTAATAGTGTTAGATATTAATTCAATATTAGCATGAAACAGAACAACATATCTGAATGATAGACGAGAAGCGAGCGAGGATCAGCAGCGCAGAGGCACAACCGTGATCGATGGTTGGGCGAAGGATGAACTCCTCCCAGTATGTAGTTGCTCATGTAAGACCACTATGTCTTCTTAATTTGTCAGCTATAATTTTTAAACTTGATATAAATTAAATTCATTGATCTAAATTGCAGGCGAAGAAGATAGGAGAAATGCCCAGTCACGTTGAGCTTTTTCATATGGGGTTACACGTGACTTCAACTGCCCCAGCTCACAGGAAGCAACCGAGCATTATGTAAATATGCTCCTAAATGATTTTATTATACAATTTTAACTGTAAGTGTGATCAATGTAGCCTTTCGTTGTAAGAAAACTGCAAATCTAAGTGACCGAAACCGAAACGAATATATAACCATAAATTTAACTCATTAATATATAAGAGACCAAAACCGAAAAAAATTCTTGAACCATGGCTCATATTGTAATTTCCCGCAGCAACGGATGTGGCGAGATTGAGCAGTGGAGAGTTGTATTTGTTGCGGCGCACCATCGACAGCCTATAGACATGGAGCTTCATATGATCAATGAGAAGTCCGTTCAGCTGCACAACCCGGAAAAATACTGGAGAGTTCATATGTGTGGCCAAGGCATCATGCCTACCGTATATCACGTCCATCCCGGTCCGAGTTTGCAACCTCCTCGTGAGCATCCGGGGATATTCATTCAGGAGCCTGCGACACCCGCGCCCGCTGAAGCCCCATCTCTCTCTCCATCTACCCAGATATATCACCCGGAAGGCTCTCCACATACCCCCGCCGGTGATCGAGCGTCCGTCTTCTCGACTCCTGCATCTGTATCCGCGTCGGCTTCGGGTTCATCCAGGCGTATGAGCCGAGCAAAAGCCCTAGCCGATATGCAGGCGAGGTGAACGATGGTGCGGAGGCTTGTACAATTAAGCAAGGAGGTACCGGATGTAAGTTTAATTGATAATCTTCATTTTCAATGCAACTTTCATATAGTTATTGTGTATATCCATTTCTAATACTTGTATATTTATAACACTGTAAGAGTTGCTCGATTTCAGCGACTATCCAGATGCCTCCCCCCCTCCCCCCCCCCTTCCGGGATGGCGGCAGTGCTCCTGAGTGAGCTCATGAAGACGCAGGATCGAGTAAGATATGAGTCTTGCCTGGAGAAAGAAAACGATAAATACGTTTATGGAAGATAGAGATGTTTCTAATCTCTATATTCAGTAAACGTATTTATCACTTTCTCTCTCTCTCTCTCTCTCAGCAGGACTCATACTTTTTCGATCCCGCGTCTTCTCGTTACTTTTTGCAGCCTCGGAATTGGTTTCTTTTTGTTTAGAAGTTATAATTGAACTAACAGTTTGTATATATTTGAATTGTAATTGAATGAATTTTAGTGTTTCGTATATTTGATTATATATTTTGTCATGGATTGAAATGGAATTGGTG
Source organism: Agapanthus africanus (assembly GCA_030015575.1). Lineage (NCBI taxonomy): Eukaryota > Viridiplantae > Streptophyta > Magnoliopsida > Asparagales > Amaryllidaceae > Agapanthus > Agapanthus africanus. The sequence continues at coordinate 80,101,285 of JASDDO010000026.1, read as the reverse complement.
AAATGAAAATGGATTTGAAATTGGATTTGGAACTGCTTTGTACGGCATGGAATATATTTTTTTGTATCGAATTTTTTCGACGAAGCAATTGCAAGCCAGCCATTTTTTTTCTTTGTTGCCAAGTTATTTCATCGGGTCATGCCCGACGAAATAAATAAAGAGCCGACAGAATAAGCTATCAAAACTTGGGGGAAATGAGTTAACTTCCCATGTTTTTTTAACTTTTTCCGTCGGCATCAAGCCGACGGAAAAAACTATGCCAACGAAATAAGTTCCAGACCCGACGTAATGAACCTTATTACGTCGCACATTTATACGTCAGGTATTGTCCGACAGAATAACGTTATTCCGTTGGACAGCAATTTAATCCGTCGGGTTTATGCCGACGGAATAAATACAATTTTCTTGTAGTGATAAAAGTTTCTTTTCTTTCCTTATTTTTTATACTTTTTTATTTTTCCCTTTTTGTATCTATTTTTTAAGTTATCTTAAAATAAACACATAAAACACAGGGGAAGATTTATGCATCTATTTTAGTCAAAAAGAAAGAAGAAGAAAAGAAAAAGAATGAAAAAAATGTATGCCTTCACCTTCGGTTTATACATTCTTCCTATACATCCGGATATGAAAAAAGATCTACAGTGACACGGCTGGTGGACTCACCTAGGCCGCACAGCGGAGTTGAGAGCAACCTCCTGCCCACTGATTGGAGCTTTGCCACCTCCAGCAATTATTATTTTGTTCTTGAACAAGTCCCCGCCACAAATTTCAAATTTTTTTTAGGGGGAGGGTCCAACACGAGCCAGCCTGTCCTGTTAGCAACCTAGCATTATTTAAACATGGCAACGTGCACAGTTCTAGTCTTTGATTGCATACACATGCAAGAGTTGCAATATCTAAAAATAACTACATGTTAATTCTTCCTTTTAACAGCACTGCAATCCCCCGTGAGTAACACATAGCATTGTGAAATGACTCGGAATCCAATAAATTATCTCTCAACTCTCATCAAACTTTGTACAGCTTCCTTTCTTATCATTACACAAATCTTATCAATATCATCATCTAAACCTTTTCTTCATTCAAATGAGATCAAGTTAGAAGCAAACCATCAATAATAGTTTGACTTGACAAAGTTGATATCAAAGCACTTCACTAAAAGTGGGTTTTAGCCACCACTTTTCACTGCCTTCTAAAAAATCATAGCCATATCTAAATTTTCCTACAAAATTTACTGTAACTAATTTTTCGTAGCCGTAAACTCCAAGAAGAGAGTGTTTTCCTACGATATGCTTTGTGGCTAATTATGGTTACACTTTGTAGCTAATTATGGTTACGACTTTAACCGTAACCACATCACAACAAGATATAGAAATCACTACGGTTTTTACTGTTGCTCTCAAAACCATCGCTATATCAATATTTTTATACTGTTTTTTCCGCTGCTAAATTTCCATAGGAATAGGTGTAAAGTACCCCAAGTCTACAACATTTATTCCCCTAACTAATTATATCTTTAACACTAACTACTATTGTTGCTAAAAATTATTTCAACAACAAAAATATTTGTCGTCACAAAGCTTTATCCAGTAATTAACAATATACAAGACTGCAACTAAAAGTTCTTTAGAGTAACAAAAATGATGGATGCTTTAAGCAATTGAATACGGGAAATAAACATGTATCTATTGATAAAGAGATAAGAATATACACGACTTGATAAGTTTTCACTTTTACCTTCTCTTCGAAAACATGTGTTGCTTTCGCCCTATATGTTTTAGGATTTTATTAAAGAATGTTTTCTAAAGTGAAGGATTCATACAAAATACCCGTCACATACACTATTAATTAAAGAGTTTATACAAAGAGAAATTCATAAAACTGAAAGGCTATAAAAAAAGAAGGAATTGCTCATCAGTCATGGCAATCCCATCAACCAAAAACAAGAGAATACAGAAGGGAATAAAACAGATATAAAAGATAATTAAGAAGAGCCTTTAAAGAATCTCTAGATCTCAATGACACAACCAAAAGAGATGGCTTCCTTATTATTGTGCATGGCCTTTGCATCATCACTCCATGAATTTCCATAGCTGGAAAAGGTATATCATATCATGTACACCTCCTAGAGCTATAAACCAGGCATATTTTTTCCTCTTTCGAATACAGACCTGATGAGAAACTGGGCCTCTATTCATTTTCATTCCAGTTACAAATCTGAGAACAAAAGGGAAAACTACAGTATTTGAATTTGCATGACGATGAATAACAATTTTAGTTACTATGATTAACTCGCAAATGGCCCCTGTGCAAATGCGTAGGGTGCTTGCCCAAAGAAAACCGATTTAAGCAAAAGTATTAGCATAGATTCTATATTGATAATTTGCATGATGAAACATGGATCATCTACAGGTAATTTAGAGAGAATAGTGCAGCAAGTAATGAAATTTAACCATAAGTTTTTGAGTTGCGAATTACGGGATCTTATATACATCAAAGAGTTTTGGAGTTGCAAATCCGTTCTCTCCCTCAAATTTTGAGTTTCAAGCCTGATAAATAGACATCAAAGAGTTTTGGTAATATTAGTATAAGTGTAAAACACTCTAATAGTAGCTGATAAACATATAATCAATGTATTGCATATAACAAAATACAAAGTAAAGACACTAAACTTGACCCTAATCTGCAAGGTGAAGAATCAATGATTTGATGTAGCCACTGATAGTTGTTTCCAATCATTGCATAAATTGCAGAATGTTATATTATTAAAGTGGACTACAGCTAAACTTTTCATATAATAAAAAATTGCAGGATGCAACTTGCAGATAAATTAAATATTAAATAAAAAAAAGAACATCTCATGGTTTCGAAATTGAGAATTTGAAGGTCCGCCATATTCCATACTAGTAAGATTTGCAAGTAGAGGAGGGATGGCTTCAACCGTCCATTTTTCCGCCGGAAGATTGGCATGTTTCTTCCGCATTATTGTTGCTTGATGTAGTAGGGACATGTGATGGCGGTGGAAGCATTTAAAGTGGAGATGTTTTCTTTCTTTTTTTGATATCTAATACGTGCGAGGTAATTTCTATTAAGCTTTTGATCTTCAGTCAAAGTTCTCTTCGCTGGTGTGAATCTTCTATCCATCAAGTCCCACTTGAAAAATGAAGATGCAAGCATGAACTTGTTAGCTCAAGTGTATCGGGAATTGGAGTATGCTGGTTGAAGTAAGCAGCTCTGTATGAACATATTATGAAAAACGGTTTCGTTAAAGATTACACTAAGTGGGATATTCACGGAGCAAAAGACAATAGAAGGCTAGTGTAAGAGATGGAAAACGAATTTATTGAAGCGGAAACTGAAGAGTGGTAAGAAATAGTAGAAGAGAAGCAGGAAGAGGAGGAATGGAAAATTGAAGAAAACGAAGCCATCGAACACGATGATGCTATGTTCACGCCGGTCGATGACATGGATGGGCTTATAAATTCCGATGTACTTCCTTATGATACGGAAAGCACTGGACCCGCGTTATTGGAGAAGTACAAGGCTTTCTCGAGAATCCCTCTATATCCAAATTGCAAAGGGTTTTCAATACTATCCTTTTTCGTACGTCTCTTCCAGATCAAGTGAAAGAACAGATAGAGTGACCGGTCTTTCACCGATCTCCAAGCATTGCCGAAGCAAGTTTTTCTCGACGGAAATGAAGTGCCACCGAGTTTAAGTTACTATTAGATAAAAATATATTGACGGGGCCAAACTATAAATAAGGTTAAGGAATGTCCAGATGGCCATGACTTATGACAAGCTAGCAACTTTCTTACTACTAAAGCCCCCATCGTCTCAGGTTTAAAATCCACCGCTGCGGACATTGAGATCCGTCAGACATGGGATTTAGACAATGCGAAAGCCAAGTGTCTCGTGCTGGCCTCTATGGATAATGAAAACACCAGAGACGACACGAGAATATAGACCTTTCTTCCATATTCCAAAATACCAAAGATTTATAGAGAGAACAATCTCCTATCGCAAGATACGAGACCTCGAAGAAATTGTTTCAAGCGAGCTTGGCTATCGGGTCATCTGTAGGGACCACTTCCTTAAGATGATCGGCTTTATTGAAGAGCTCACAGACTTTGGGACCACGTTGGAGAATGAGTTGTATACGGACTTGATTCTACAGTCCCTCACCACCACCTATGTCCAGTTTATATTGAATTTCAATATACAAGATAAGAAAGTTACACTTCCAGAGCAGCTTAACATGCTGAGGAGTGCAGTGGGCATCCTGAAAAAATCCAGGGCGACACCCACTCTACTTGTTGGGGAACCTTCTTCCTTTAGATCAAAGACAAAAGATAAGAGGAAAAAGAAGAAGGCCCCTACCAAACCGAAAGGCGGTATCAGTAACGTATAGAGAAAGGGCAAGGCAAAAGTTTGAGGGCCGACAGTAAGAAAAGAGGAATGCTTCTATTGTCGTAAGAAAGGCCATTGGAAGAAGGATTGCATGGCTTGGAAAGCCAGGAACCAAGATTCGAAGCAAGTTGTGGTTTCGGTTTCAGATGTGTTTATGATTGAAAACTGTCTGTTAATCAACTCTACTTCCTGGGCATTGGATACCGGTTCAGGATCCTATATCTGTAATTCATTGCAGGCACTGAGAAGCCGTAGAGTTATAAAGGCAGCTGATATGACCTCCAGGATTGCTAACGGAGCGAGCGTGGATACTGTTTCCTTAGGAGAATATCTCCTAGGATTGACAAGTGGACATATTTTGATTTTGCGTAACTGTTTTTGTGTACCAAGTTTAACATGTAATATCATCTATGTATCTTTGCTATCTAAAGAAAATTATGATTTTACATTTGTAAGCGATATTGTAAACATTCACCTTAATAATGGTTTGATTGGGTCCGGTACACTAAATAATGGTATATACGTATTAAATCAACATTAAGTTTTCAATGTTCAGAACACACTCAAAAGAAAAACTCCAAAATTAAATCAAGTTTTCTTATGGCATTGTACACTAAGCCACATCAATGAAATACGGTTGACAAACTTACATAAAGAAAGATATTTGGATCTGTTTGAATATCTGTTTTATGTAACTTGTCAATTATGTCTCAAACGAAAGATGACAAAGACTCCGTTCACCTGACATGGAGTAAGAACCACCGAGCTCTTGAGACTCATACACAGCGATGTGTGTGGTCCAACATATACACATGGAAGAAGTGGTTATTCCTACTTCATTACTTTTACGGATGATTTCTCAAGGTATGAACATGTATTTTTAATGAAACATAAATCCGAGGTCTTTGAGAAATTCTAGAAATGCAAGAATGAAGTGGAAAACCAAACAAGCAAAAATATCAAGACACTTCGATCTGATCGGGGTGGTGAATACTTAAGTGCTGAGTTTCTAGATTATTTAAAAGAGAATGGAATTCTCTCTCAGTTTACTCTTCCATACACATCTCAACACAACGGTATATCGGAAAGACGGAACCGTATCTTACTAGATAAGGTACATTCCATGATGAGTAATGCTGAGTTACCGCGATTCTTCTGGGGTTATGCACTAGAATCTACTGCATATCTTTTGAACAAAATTCCGACTAAGTCAGTGCGTACCACTCCATATGAAATGTGGAGTGGGAAGAAACCCTATCTTAAGTATCTTAAGATATGGGGATGTCTAGCTTTTGCTAAAAAGTAGCATGTGGAGAAACTCGAGACACGATCAATACTGTGTAAGTTTATGGGATACCCAAGGAACTCCAGGGGTATCTTTTCTATTACGTAAACAAAAGGTTATTGTTTCTCGGCATTCCCACTTTCTGGAAACTCAATTTCTTGAAAAATAATAAGTGGGAGCGCAATAGAATTGGAAGAAATTCCAGAACCACAATCTATTAATGAAAGCATGGTGGAACCAGAAGTTTCAAGAGAAACGGACATCCATGCGCCACTCCGCAGATCTACTAGGCAGTTTCATCCGCCCAAGAGATACTACGGTTTTCTCGTACACGGAGATAGAAAGGATTGTATTATCGATGATGATGAGCCAACTAGTTTCCAGCAGGCTATTATGAGCAGAGACTCGGTAAAGTGGCTGGATGCAATGCGGTCCGAGATGGAATCCAAGTATACCAACAAAGTTTGGACTTTGGACATTGCACCTCAAGGGGTAAAATCCATAGGCTGCAAATGGATCTTTAGAAAGAAGATTGGTGCAGATGGACATGTTGAAACCTATAAGGCTAAACTTATAGCAAAAGGTTTTCGTCAAAGACCTGGTTTGGACTATGATGAAAACTTTTCTCCAGTGGTTATGCTTAAATCCATTTGGATCCTACTTGCCATTGCTGCCTTTCATGATTATGAAATTTGGTAGATGGACGTAAATACCACTTTTCTGAATGGAAATTTGGAAGAGTGTTTTTATATGGATCAGCCAAAAGGCTTTATAGAGAGTGTAAGCAGCGGAAAAGTATGCATGTTTCTTAAATCCATTTATGCATTAAAATAGGTATCACGAAATTGGAACATCTATTTTGATGAGACGGTCAAAGAATTTGACTTTATCAAAAATGCAGATGAACCATGCATTTATAGTAAGATTGTAGCGAGAACTATGGTATTCCTCGTCTTGTACGTGGATACCATTCTCTTGATAGGAAATGCCATTCATATACTACAGTCAGTCAAAACCTTCTTGTCATAAAAGTTCTCCATAAAAGACCTGAGTGATGCCTCCTACATTCTGGAGATCAAGATCTATCGTGATAGATCTAAAAGAATGTTGGGACTTTCACTGTCCAGGTACATTGACACCATACTAAAAACATTTAGAATGAAAGATTCCAAGTGCGGTAACATACCTACCTGTCACGGAATTACCCTCTCCAAAAAGATGTCTCCCAAGACTGATTTAGAGAGGGATCGCATAAGTATTATACCCTACACTTCGGCGGTAGGATCTATAATGTATGCGGTGTTATGTATCAGACCAGATGTTGCTTACGTACTGAGCGTGGTAAGAAGGTATCAGTCAAACCCAGGGAAGAAGCACTGAATAGTAGTAAAGAACATTCTCAAGTACCTGAGAAGGGCTAAAGAGATGTTCTTGGTATACGAGAGTAAAGACCATCAAATCGAGACCTTCGCTGACTCTGGCTTCCAGAGTAACAAGAATGACTCCAAATCCATATCGGGTTATGTCTTTCCCTCAATGGAGGGACGGTCTGTTGGAAGAGCTCCAAACAGGATACCGTTGCTAACTCGACGATGAAGGCAGTGTATATCGCTGCATGTGACGCCGTAAAAGAGGCATTCTGGATGTGGATGTTTATTACAGAACTTCAGGCGGTTCCGTCCATTGTTGACCTAATATTTTTGTATTGTGATAACAACATGGCTATAGGTTTAGAGAAAGAACTAAAATCCCATCAGAAGTTCAGACATATCTTGACACGGTATCACCTGATCAGGAAGATCGTGGATCGCCAGGAGATCGAGGTGCGGAGAGTAGATACGGAAAACAACACTGTAGATCCACTCACAAAGGCTATCCCTCAGACACAGTTTGAGAGGCTATTCGAGATGATAGATCTGCGATATTCTAATATATGGCCTTAGTGCAAGTGGGAGATTGTTAGTGATATATGCCCTAGAGGCCATTATTATATAGTACTGGATTGTATAATGCATTTTGGAAGGTTAGGATATATACAGATATAACAGCCTTACTCAACATGATAGTATAATATCTGGTTTGAGTTTATCTTAATATGTGTATATGTTTCTTTTAACATATCACTAATACATGTTGATAGAGCCCTTAGGATCTTTGCTTGACTACCAGCGCTGTGATGGTAGTACCACTAATGGGGGTTGGGTAGTCTATAAGCACATTCTAAAACTTGTCCCTAGTCGTAGGATTATCGAGATAGGGTATCGATACTCCAGAGTAGATTAGTATATATGCTTCTTATCTCCGTCAGGGGATATGGCCTGTCGCGCAGCTATTGGTATACGGTACCAAAGATAGTATACATGTGCTCATTAGGTTATGAGTTACACTGGACAGACTCGCTGGAAACTGCTAGTTGGTATTATACCTATCGTCGGATAGAAGTTCTCCGGTGACATGAGTACAGCTTAGTCCGTTGACTTGACATCACTATTCTTCTCACGTGTGTTCCCACTGTACTTAGATTACTACCCTACCACGGCTCTAATGAATCATGCAAACAGGTAGTAGTTGGGCGCAGTCCCAAAGCACTTGGAGGCAGTAGGGGATAGAAAGGATTCGTCTCTTCCGGTATTGGGAGTTGATATCGCACTGTGTACGGTTGGACAATACTAAAGGTCTCTGGTAAGGGCAAGTGAGATTTACTGGTAGGTACACCAGTAGTTTCTCAGGTTGTATTGGGCTCCACACCGACATAACTTGTCGCGCTATTAGGAGTCCGATGTTTACCACCCCCTAGGCTTGATATGTGATACTCTTTGACGAACATACTGGACTGTACGGGGAATGTCACTAATAGGCTCAGTAGGGTTTTCGGACGAGTTATCGTGTCGATCTTCGCTTCGACAGATACCTGGGTAGCCGTTACGTACAGCTAGTGACACTGACATGCTTGTGATTAAACCTACTGCCAGCGTATTATTGAGTCTTTAGAGTCCCACACAGAGGGTTTCCCGGTTCAAGCAAAACAGTATAGTTTGCGTATTTCGATACACTCGGGTGTTCGACTGAACACGTGTATTTATACACGTGCTTTAATTGGATGGTTTAGTAGTATTAGTAGGTTTGAAAGACGGCCAGTTTTGAAACTAGTATTATAATGCTCTCTTTTGGGTATTTGTATTTTAACACGAATACGTGTATTTGTATAAATATGGGTATTTGTGCTTTGATACAAATACATGAATTTCTTTCTAAATATGAATACGCGTATTTTGTATTTTCGGTACAAATATGGTATTCGTATTTTGGTAGAAATACGGTATACGTATTTATTATAAATACGGGTTTTGATATACTTGATTATACACATACAAGTATGTGTATGCATATCATCATGAGGTGGCCTCTTTCTACACTCTTTCTTATTCTCATCTCTTCTAGAGTTGTGTGGGCTTGTGACTCACACTAGTGAGTCACAACCCACACATCCACTTATTTTGTTTTTTGCTAGAAGAGATAAGAATTGATCAAGTGTAGGATTTTATTAAGGTTGGATATTTTTTTCTTGAGTTGCCATTCTCCTCCTTATTTTCTCTTCTTGAGTTTAAAGGATTAAAAGAGATCATCTTGTTTCACAAACTACACCCTTCTAAGTATCTTGTCCTAGCAAGACTCGATTTTTAGTTGTTTCGGTTGAAGCTATCGCTTGAATCGGCATCATCGGGTGGATCTTCTTTGACGTGGGAAGTTCGTCTTTAAGAGCTTGTTCTATCAACCCAAGGAGTTTGAGGAGTCAACCTTTCAAGACCCGAAAGACCATCTACAAAGATTGTAGCACTAACTCAGTAGTTAAATCTTTAGTTAGTTAAGTTTAGTTTAGTGTTTGGGCTTATATTCTAGAGTTTTAGTGTATTGTGCTCAAGATTTTAAAGTTTTTGATTCCGCAAAACCGTAATTGTAACGGCAAAGATCACCATACACTTACATTTTTCACACCAATTCACCACCTACCATCGATTCCATGTGGGGATCATTCCAAACCTTTAACTGTTTTTCCCGAACCTTGTTTGCTATTTAATATCGTTAATGACAGTTTGACCGAATGTATGGATGGGCTTAATCTTGAAGGTAATTTTGAAGATATCTTTAAGGATGGACTAGTTATATTGGATGAGTTAGATTCCCCGACTCATCTTGTCCCTTGCATCGAATGTGAACATCCTTCTGAACACTTAACCGAGATTATTCCTAAATTACTTTCCTCTATTTTGTTTCATTAATCTATCCGAATTGCAAGACAACTTTTCATCTTCATATGCCATATCTGGTTCACTAATTTTTGTCGTCCCATATTTCCTTACGAATCTTGAGAAATTTGATCTCATTTCCATAAATATTGATAACTTAGTACAGTTGGAAAATTCCAGATTTACACGTGAATCACTAAAAACTGTTCTAATGTATTCAATCAATTTAAAACCTCAAGTTCGTACCCCATTTCGTTTACCCATTTCATTTCTTCCTTCCTTCCATTCTACCTCTCATTTCCGTTCACCGAGACTTCATACTACTTCTGTCCATATACAGTATTGTGTGATTTTCATTTTCTTCCTCTACGCGTTCTTCCACCGACCAATGTATCATCATGATAAAATATTTGAATGGTTGGTGTTGATTTTTGGTCTGTGTAAAGCCTTATGTAGACCAATGATGTTCTCTCCTATCCCACTTTGAACTCCATAAGCATAAACAGTAGAAACACTGTTTCAAATAAGTTGGGGGGTATGTATATTATTCTTTCTTTTTCTTGATGCATATTTTTCCTTTTTTTTCTTTAAAAAAAGAAGAAGTCATGCACAGTTGTGTGCGAAGAACAAGTTTGGGGGAGAATTTCACTGTGATCACTCTTGACCCCTTCTATAAACCATCTTTTTGAATTTTTCCACTCCAAGTATTCAGGTTTTGAGCTCAAAGGATGACATCAGTAAGGACACTGCTGCAAATAAGTTTGGGGGGAAGGTTTGTATGTATCCATGCATCATATGTAAATTTTGCATTGCATAAAAAAAACTAGAAGATTTTGAAAATGAAAGTTAGAAAGTGAAAGATATATATAAAAGAGAGGAAGAGACTTAAGAAATGCAAGAAAATTAGATGTTTTAGAACGAAAATAGTAATACGTGGTTATGAGCTGTTGTCCTAAGAGTTAGTAAGATGAAGGAGTCGCTAATCTGTAGACAGAAATAAATCGGAAGGATAGTCTCTATTCTTGAGTCCAAACTTCTAAACATTGATACCCTATTATATGCACGTATACAAATCTTGAAACTTGGGATAGTAGAGCATACTTAGAAATACTCTTGCCTGAAAATCTTAGTATGAAAAAAAATCAACAAAATATAAATGACGCATAAAATTTAAAAGAAAAATGAATACTGGTTTTGTAATTACATAAGGCATCATAAAAAAATATACATCGAGGGTGCCTTATCACCTAGTGCCTTAGACCAACAGGTTTGGGAGTCACTGCTAAGCCCTAGGTGGTGTAAGATTAGGATATTTCTAATTTTTCCTTAATAAGTGAGCACATTGGGTAATCGGTTGGTTCGTGTGTCACGACCTGCAAGGTACGGAACGCGGCCGGCACTTAAGTTACGAAATGTCTCAAGGCGTCCGTAAAATAAGTAAGCCGAAACCCAGAATACAAAACCAAATTAAGAATTAGAGTGAAGGAAAACCAATTTATTTAAAGCACTTTACTCCATTAAACCACATCAAGTTTCCTTTTTTTAAAACAACTTTCCCTTTTTCCAAAAATTCCGGCAGAATCTCCTTTGTAAAACAAGCCCCAAACGGGTACAAAACAGGAATACAAATGAATAACATGAATATGGCATCCCCAAGCGGGAGCTAGCTCTTCGCCTCAAGGCGGTCACAAATCCCACGCAATGTAAGATAACAATGTGCATAAATAAGCATGAAGCACAAGTAAAATAACATGTCGACTCAAGTAAGCTCGACCCCAAATAACATAATCCACAAGTCTCACAACCTCGCCTCTAGGTCAATATACAGTAATCCAAATAAACTGGTACAGCTGAAATAGTAGTAGATGGAGTACTCTAGATACAATGAATACATAAGGTGGTACAAAATGATAACAACCCACCTATGAGCAAAAGCCTCGAGTCCAAGCAAAATGAGCAAAAATGTCCGCCGCTGCAGTGCTGACGGAACGGACCTGCAGAAAAGCTGTGGCATAACGGGGTTGAGTTGCCAGCTCGTGAGTAATAAATAACATCTACAAAGGCTATCGCATGCATGCACACAAGTATCCTAGCATCTCTAGCAGGTATGGCTATATGTACTAGCAGGTATGTATGCAGCATTAGTGTACTAGCAGGTATGTATGCCACATGAATGTACTAACATGTATGTATGCTATATGAGTCAACTCAAGATCTCAATATGTAAGTACAATAACTATTCTTTCTTTGTTTTTGAAACTCTTTTCAAATATCAGCATAATATCCATGAAATCAACAAAATCCGTGTCCAGCAACGACACCTCAAAACTGTCTCAATCTCATATATCCATGTCAAGTATCTCTGGTCTCAGCCATCCGGCTGATCCATCCCAAATATCCATATCTCAATCTAGTGGCCACGGTCGGTATCCTCTGGATGTCCGCCGTGCCAAATGAAGTCACCGGTAGGTAGTCCGTCCCCTGCCAGGCTCAACGCCATCTCCTGCGATCTTCTTGCCCCGGGGTACCTTACCGGGCCCACCATGTACCCGAGACGGTTCATCCTGTAAGTCCATGCTACCTCTCCCGGTACTTACGGGCATGCGGAATTTGATAAAAAACGATTTTTATAGAGGTGGTAACATGGACTTATAACCCGGATCTTGGTTAAACATCTAACTAACAACCTAACTACGAGTTGCTAACTACTCGGTTAGGGGGTTATACCTTGCTTGTCTTGAACTCCTTCGTCTTCAAACTCCAATAGTGGTCCGGATTGGCTTCTTCCCGTCGTCTCCTTACGCCGAAGATAGATCCACCTGAAAGCTCCAACCTTTGGCTCCTTCTTCGTTCTTTGAAGAAACTAGTTCACTTGGTTTGCTAAACCTTGTGAACTAGAATGAGTAGAGAGGAGTTTGTATGGGATTTTATCTATAGTTCTTGATTCTCAACTCATGAGACATATGAACCATAGAGTCAAGAGAGGGAGCAAGAGGAAGAGGGTGAAAGCAAGAGCAAGAGAGCTCAAGAACAAGAGAGAGAATGAGCAAGTAAGAATGAGCCTCTCTTTTGTCTTTCATCCTCTCATAATCCAAAACAATGATAACTCATTATACCAATCAAGTGTTATGTGATGGTTGAAGCAACCATAACCATATCATTTCATGCACTCATTTTGCACAAATGAGCAAGCAAGCAAAAGTCTTTGCCATGAAATGATGGCTATGGTTATCATGATGGTCAACTAGTCAAACCTAGTCAACCGGTCAACAAAGTCAACAAAAGTCAACAAAGTCAACAAAAGTCAACAACCATGTCACCATAATACTTAATTAATATAATTGTTAATCACATATTATATTCTCATTAGGGTTGAGCAAAAAATCAATAGTCAACGGTCAACAGTCAACAACCCTAATGAGAATCCGCTGCCTCTGTCTCCCCGTCAACTGTGCATACACACCCGCATCCGCGTTCCGAGGAACACGAATACAAACTGGATAAATCCAATCCCAATACGTACACTAGGATCTGGCTTAAACCAAAGCCCGCTAGTGCAAACTGTCCGGACACTGTACGTATACAAGTGCACGGATGTGACCGAACCCTGTCGCAAAACCATGCGACCTGTCGCAATACCATGCGACCTCTACTCTTTTGCCTAAAGGCGAAAAGCTTTCTGTGTGGGACTCTAAAGACTCGACACTACGCTGGCAGTGGGTTTAACCACAGACCGCAAGCGGCACTAGCTGTGCGTAACGGTCCCCAGGTAGTGCCGACAAGAAGACTGACGAGGCGAAACCCATCTGACCTCCTACTGGGCCTGAATGTGACATTCTCCGTACAGTCCGGTCTGTTCGTCTGATACATCGCATGACGGGCCTAGGGGGCGGTAAACGTCAGTCCCCCAATAGCGGTACAAGTCGTGTCGGAGTGAAGCCCAAAACACCCTGAGATAATACTGGAAGCCTACCAGTATATCTCGTTTGCCTTGGCCAGGGACTACTCGTGTAATGGCTCTCCTAGACACAGCGCGATGTCAACCCCCAATACCAGGAGAGACGAATCCTGTCTAACCGTCACTGCCTCCAAGTGCTTCGGGACTGCACCCAACTACCACCTGTTTGCACGACTCCTTTGAGCCGTGGTAGGGTAGTAATCAAAGTGCAGTGGGAACACACTCGAGGCGAAGTGACAATGTCAAGTCAGCGGACTAAGCTGTACTCATGTCACCTGGGAACTGATAACTGACGATAGGCATAATACCAACTAGTCAGTTCCCGACGAGTCATGTCCAGTGTACCCGTAACCTAACGAGCACCCGCATACTATCTCAAGTACGACGTACTGACGGCTGTGGGACAGACCGTCTCCCACACTGGGATGAGAAGCGCATGCGCTAGTCTACTCCGGGGTATCGATGCCCTGTCTCGATAGTCCTGCGACCAGGGACCTGCATAAGGATGTGCTTATAGATTACCCAGCCCCACTAGTGTGACTGCCATCACATCGCTGGTAATCAAGCAAAGATCCTAAGGGCTCCACTAATGTGTATAGGTGATATACTAAAATAAACACATGTACACATTGAAGTAGAAACAAACCAAGTAGCATACTACTATTTTGAGCAAGATTGTATATACAAGGTGAATATCCCAAGCTTCCATTAAGTAATATACAAACTAGTATGATACAGTAATGGCCTCTAGGGCATATACACTAACAATCTCCCACTTGCACTAAGGCCATGTACTGGCGTATCGAAGACCTATCATCTCGATCAGCCGCTCGAACTAAGTCTGGGGCAGGGCCTTGGTGAATGGATCTGCAGTGTTATCTTCTGAAGCGACTCTCCGAACCTCGATCTCCTGGCGATCCACGATCTCCCTGATCAGGTGATACCGCCTCAAGATGTGCCTGGATCTCTGATGGGACCTGGGTTCTTTCGCTAAAGCTATAGCCCCGTTGTTGTCGCAATACAGAGGTATTGGATCAACAATGGACGGAACCACCTGAAGTTCTTTCAAGAACTTCCTCATCCAGACAGCTTCTTTTGCGGCATCAGATGCAGCGATGTATTCCGCTTCCATCGTCGAGTCTGCAACGGTTTCCTGTTTGGAACTCTTCCAACACACCGCCCCTCCATTGAGGGTAAAGACAAAACCCGACATGGACTTGGAATCATCCTTGTCACTCTGGAAGCTGGAGTCAGCAAAGGCCTCGATCTGGAGGTCTTTTCCGCCATACACCAAGAACATCTCCTTAGTCCTTCTCAGGTACTTGAGAATGTTCTTTACCGCTATCCAGTGTTTCTCCCCAGAGTTTGGCTGATACCGGCTTACCACACTCAGTGCATAAGCTACATCCGGTCTGGTACACAACATCGCATACATTATAGAGCCTACCGCAGAAGCGTAGGGTATAATAGACATGCGATCCCTCTCCAAATCAGTCTTGGGAGACATCTCTTTAGAGAGGGTGATCCCGTGACAAGCCGGTAGGTTACCGTGCTTGGAATCTTCCATACTGAATCTTTTCAGTACGGTGTCGATGTAACTGGACTGTGAAAGTCCTAATATCCCCTTGGATCTATCACGATGGATCCGGATCCCCAGGATGTATGAGGCATCACCCAGGTCTTTCATGGAGAACCTGTGTGACAAGAACCCCTTGACAGATTGTAGCATAGGAATGTCATTTCCTATTAAGAGAATGTCATCCACGTATAAAACGAGGAATACTACAGTTCTCGCTACAAATCTACTATAGATGCATGGTTCATCTGGATTTTTGATAAAGCCAAATTCTTTGACCGTCTCATCAAAGCAGATGTTCCAACTCCGTGATGCCTGCTTTAGTCCATAGATGGACTTAAGCAACTTGCACACCTTTCCGCTGCTCCCACTCTGAATGAAACCCTCTGGTTGGTCCATATAGACACACTCCTCTAAATTTCCATTTAGAAAAGCGGTCTTTACGTCCATTTGCCAGATCTCATAATCATGGAAGGCAGCAATGGCAAGAAGGATCCGAATGGATTTCAGCATGGCTACTAGAGAAAAGGTTTCGTCATAGTCCAAGCCAGGTCTTTGACGAAAACCCTTTGCTACCAGCCTAGCTTTATAGGTCTCAACCTGTCCATCTACACCAATCTTCCTTTTGAAGATCCACTTGCATCCTACGGGTTTTACCCCGTCTGGAGCAATGTCCAACGTCCATACCTTGTTGGTGTACATGGACTCCATTTCGGTCCGCATTGCATCCAGCCATTTCACTGAGTCAACGCTCTGAACGGCCTGCTGGAAGCTAGTAGGCTCATCATAATCTATGATGCAATCCTCTCTATCCCCGTCTATGAGAAAACCGTAGTATCTCTCGGGCGGATGAGTCTGCCTACTACTCCTGCGGAGCGGCGTAGGAATGTCCTGTTCTTTTGAACCTTCTGGTTCCACTAAGCTTTCAGTAATAGTATGTGGTTCTGGAACTTCTTCCAGTTCTATTGTGCTCCCACTTATCTGGGTTTCCAAAAACTCAGTTTCCAAGAAGCGGGCATGCTGAGAAACAAAAAACCTTTTGTTCCTCAGCAGAATAGAAAAGATACCCCCTGGAGTTCCTTGGGTATCCCACAAACTTACACTGTACTGAACGCGCCTCAAGCTTGTCCGCATGCTGCTTTTTTACAAAAGCTGGACATCCCCATA
This sequence comes from Agapanthus africanus, assembly GCA_030015575.1. NCBI lineage: Eukaryota > Viridiplantae > Streptophyta > Magnoliopsida > Asparagales > Amaryllidaceae > Agapanthus > Agapanthus africanus. Next base: position 80,084,642 of record JASDDO010000026.1, on the reverse strand, counting down.
CCTTAAGATACTTAAGACAGGGTTTCTTCCCAGTCCATATCTGATATGGGGTGGTAGGCACAGTCTTGGTGGGAGCCTTGTTCAAGAGATACACAGCTGCTTCTAGTGCATATCCCCAGAATGATCGCGGTAACTCAGCGTTACTCATCATGGACCGAACCATATCTAATAGGGTTCGGTTCCGTCTCTCCGATACACCATTATGTTGCGGAGTGTATGGAGGAGTAAGCTGAGAGAGAATGCCATTCTCTTTTAAGTAATTCAGGAATTCGGCACTTAAGTATTCTCCACCTCGATCCGATCTTAGAATCTTGATACTTTTGCCGGTTTGTTTCTCTACTTCATTCTTATACTCCTGGAATTTTCCAAAGGCTTCGGACTTATGTTTCATTAAGAAGACATAACCGTACCTTGAGAAGTCATCCGTAAAAGTAATGAAGTAAGAATAGCCGCTTCGAGCATGTGTAGACATTGGACCGCACACGTCACTGTGTACGAGTCCCAAGAGCTCGCTCGCTCTTACTCCATGTCCAGTAAACGGAGTCTTTGTCATCTTTCCTTTGAGACAGGATTGACAAGTGGCATACGATTGATATTCGAACGGATTCAAATATCCTTCTGTATGTAACTTAGTCAACCTTCTCTCATTGATGTGACTCAGTCTACAATGCCACAAGAAAGTCTGATTTATTTCCGGAGACTTTCTTTTGTGTGTATTCTGGACATTGAAAATCTGTGGTTGGTTCAATACATATATACCATTACTCAATGTACCTGACCCAATCAGAACTTGATTAAGGTGAATGTTTACAACATTACTTACAAACGCAAATTCATAACCTTCTTTAGAAACTAAAGATACAGAAATGATATTACAAGTTGCGTTGGGTACAAAAAAGCAATTACGTAAAACCAAAACATGTCCATCTGACATTCCCAGGTGATAGTCCCCCATGGCTTTAGCATCCATGCTAGCTCCGTTCGCAACTCTGAGGGTCATGTCACCTGCTTTCAAAACACTACGGTTTCTCAACGCCTGCAAAGAATTACAGATATGAGATCCTGATCCGGTATCCAATACCCAGGAAGTAGAGTTTATTGAAAGACAGTTTCCAATAACATACACACCTGAAGCTGAAGCTGCAACCTGCTTCAATTCCTGTGTTCTGGCTTTCCAGGCCCTGCAATCATTCTTCCAGTGTCCTTTCTTATGACAATAGAAGCATTCTTCCTTATCCACAAGCTTCCCCGCCTTCTTTGTTGCTTTAGCTTTTCCCTTCGTATCCACTTTACTAACACCGCCCCTTGGTTTGGCGGGGGCTTTCTTCTTCTTTCCCTTGGCTTTCGCCTTGGACCTAGAAGAAGATGATCCTCCTACAAACAAAGTGGATGTTTTCCTACTTTTCTGTAGGATGCCCTCTGCGCTCCTCAGCATGTTGAGGAGCTCTGAAAGTTCAACCTCTTTTTCTTGCAAGTTGAAGTTCAGTATAAACTGGGCGTAAGTGGAAGGAAGGGACTGGAGAACTATGTCCGTATAGAGTTCACTCTCCAATGTGGTTCCTAGGTCCGCGAGCTCCTCAATGTAGCCGATTATCTTTAGCACGTGCTCGGCTACTGATGATCCGACGGCCATCCTTGCCGAAAATAACTTTTTCGACGCTTCTTATCTTGCGATACGAGACTGCTCTTCATACAGTTCTTTTGTATGAAGAAATATGGATTCCAAGTCCATATTCTCGTGCCTCCTCTGATGTTCATTGTCCATAGAGGCAAGTACGAGGCACTTGGCCTTCGCGCTATCAATCTCCCAAATCTTACGGATTTCCTTATCCGCGACGCTGGAAGTGGGACCAGGGACAGGGGGAGCTTTGGTGGTAAGAAGATACCCCAGCTTGTCGTAAGTGATTGCCATCTTGACATTCCTGAGCCAATCTTTGTAGTTTGGCCCTGTCAGTATATTTTTATCTAGAAGTAACTTAAGTCCAGTCATGTCGATTGGTCGCTGCAATTAGGAGAGAGAAGAAGAAACACTCAGCATGATGCTCTTGCAAGTTTAGAGTGGCTTTTAGTTTGTCTAAACAGGATGGCTCCCACTGTTTCTCGAATCCCTCCTCAAACCATAAAGGAAGAATTAGTCGGGATCAATCCCAACGCACAATACTTGCTTAACCGTTCAGCCAGGCCGGTGTCGGTACTTCGAGGGAGGTTTTCCAATGCTTTCGCGAAGTTCCTTAATTAAAGAACCTCTTTTCCCTGGGGGCGTAGCCCCGCTAACACCTTTCTAGGCACCTACTAGGTTTATAGCATTGATCGTTTAGTGAGAAATTTCCCGAGGAGTAGCATATACTCACAGTAGGATCGGGATCCAAATATCATCGCGTGACGAAACTGAAGGAATCCTACCAGAATCATCACACTCCAAATGGTATGCAAATCTAGCAAGTTTCAGTATTTATGAAACTCCCGATGTGGATTTTTGCCCCATGCTCTTATGACCTTGACGAAGGTCAACAAATCATAAGTCACATGTCAAGTTCTTCCCGTCATTATCCAGGTTAATTTGAATCCACCCGTATATACCCTTGACGAAGGTCAACAAGGTAATGCAAATGTCCCAAACCAACGCATCTATCTATGCTACATATGAATACCCAACAGCTACCAATCACTATGCCTTGACGAAGGTCAACAAACACAGCTTGAATACTATTGAATATTCATACGAAACGACGGAGGGCTACGAATGGTTTTGGCGAAACCGTGAACGTAGTGAACTTGATATAGTCGATGGAACGAGATAGCTTTTTAAAAAAGGAGTGGCTCAAGCTCCGCATTTAAAAGTTGGTTTTGAAAAGAACCGAGTGGTTTTTCGAAAGTGTTCCAACGACTTTAACTTGGTTTATTATCTTGCATTAGTTCTTTTAATGCGTGATATTCTTGCATTAGTTCTTTTAATGCGTCCCATCATTTAATCCTACCATTGCAGAAAACAACCAAAATATGACGTACGCTTATGCCATTCGCATTCGCCACTGGGCCCCGTCATTACCCGTTAGGTTACTTAACTAACGACAGAGCGGGGGCTGGGCTAGCGCGTCTGTAAAACATAAGCAACGCCTAAATAATATCATATATAGATATACTGCAATGATAAACATTTCAGATCACAGATGAATACATTGGATATACTAGGAATCTGTAATTCGCACGAGCCTGTAACGAAAAACAGATTACACGGTCGCGGTGAATAGCCAATACCCTACCCAAGACCCCTACGGGTGCGGCAAACTACCCGCCAAGTACCCGAAGCGTAGCAACCTCCCTCATCTCCATGAGTAGGCCACTCGACACTTCGGCATACCCGGTAGTTTGTGCACCCCCTCCATGGGTCTATCCTAGGAGCAAAAACAGTAAAAAGAAATTATACAATGACGGCTACAACCCCGACCCGGTTGTGCGGCCATACAAATAATTATTACATCAATTTACAAATTTACATGAATTGAAAGAAAAGAAAACTCTCGTCTCACAACCCCCGGCTATTCATCCGCGACAATCCAACATATTCATATACACATTCCAGCAACATTACAGATCACAGATTTGTATAACCCCCACTAATCGACATATAGCGATTAGCAGACGTTCAATACAAATATCACATTACAGAAAAACCCGTTATGTTAAGTCTTTTAGAAGTTCGATCAAAAATACGGATTTTCGGGACCCCAAAAATAAAATTTTCGTTCTGGAAAATCTGGGCAGAAAACACATATACCAAAAATCCCAAAATACCCCTATGAGAATACTGTAGCAAAGAAAGAACAGAGAGGAGCCAAGTCGGCCGCGGAACCGCGGCAATAGAAAGCTATTGCCGCGTTTCCGCGGCTCTTTGATGGGATCACTGGACCAAATTTCTACAGTATTCGCAGAAAACCCTGAGTCGATTTTAGGTGTGAAAATAATCAACTTTTGAACAGTATAAAAATCGACAGAAACTTCGAATTTTGGGGTTCGTTTTCGGGACTTTTTCTTTGATCGATCTTCTAGTTACTTGCTAACATGTTAGATAGAGTTTAACTAGGCTCTGATACTACTGTAAGTCCATGCTACCTCTCCCGGTACTTACGGGAATGCGGAATTTGATAAAAAACGATTTTTATAGAGGTGGTAACATGGACTTATAACCCGGATCTTGGTTAAACATCTAACTAAAAACCTAACTACGAGTTGCTAACTACTCGGTTAGGGGGTTATACCTTGGTTGTTTTGAACTCCTTCGTCTTCAAACTCCAATGGTGGTCCGGATTGGCTTCTTCCCGTCGTCTCCTTACGCCGAAGATAGATCCACCTGAAAGCTCCAACCTTTGGCTCCTTCTTCGTTCTTTGAAGAAACTAGTTCACTTGGTTTGCTAAACCTTGTGAACTAGAATGAGTAGAGAGGAGTTTGTATGGGATTTTATCTATGGTTCTTGATTCTCAACTCATGAGACATATGAACCATAGAGTCAAGAGAGGGAGCAAGAGGAAGAGGGTGAAAGCAAGAGCAAGAGAGCTCAAGAATAAGAGAGAGAATGAGCAAGTAAGAATGAGCCTCTCTTTTGTCTTTCATCCTCTCATAATCCAAAACAATGATAACTCATTATACCAATCAAGTGTTATGTGATGGTTGAAGCAACCATAACCATATCATTTCATGCACTCATTTTGCACAAATGAGCAAGCAAGCAAAAGTCTTTGCCATGAAATGATGGCTATGGTTATCATGATGGTCAACTAGTCAAACCTAGTCAATCGGTCAACAAAGTCAACAAAAGTCAACAACCATGTCACCATAATACTTAATTAATATAATTGTTAATCACATATCATATTCTCATTAGGGTTGAGCAAAAAGTCAATAGTTAACGGTCAACTGTCAACAACCCTAATGAGAATCCGCTGCCTCTGTCTCCCCGTCAACTGTGCATACACACCCGCATCCGCGTTCCGAGGAACACGAATACAAACTGGATAAATCCAATCCCAATACGTACACTAGGATCTGGCTTAAACCAAAGCCCGCTAGTGCAAACTGTCCGGACACTGTACGTGTACAAGTGCACGGATGTGACCGAACCCTGTCGCAAAACCATGCGACCTGTCGCAATACCATGCGACCTCTACTCTTTTGCCTAAAGGCGAAAAGCTTTCTGTGTGGGACTCTAAAGACTCGACACTACGCTGGCAGTGGGTTTAACCACAGACCGCAAGCGGCACTAGCTGTGCGTAACGGTCCCCAGGTAGTGCCGACAAGAAGACTGACGAGGCGAAACCCATCTGAACTCCTACTGAGCCTGAATGTGACATTCTTCGTACAGTCCGGTCTGTTCGTCTGATACATCGCATGGCGGGCCTAGGGGGCGGTAAACGTCAGTCCCCCAATAGCGGTACAAGTCGTGTCGGAGTGAAGCCTAAAACACCCTGAGATAACACTGGAAGCCTACCAGTATATCTCGTTTGCCCTGGCCAGGGACTACTCGTGTAATGGCTCTCCTAGACACAGCGCGATGTCAATCCCCAATACCGGGAGAGACGAATCCTGTCTAACCGTCACTGCCTCCAAGTGCTTCGGGACTGCACCCAACTACCACCTGTTTGCACGACTCCTTTGAGCCGTGGTAGGGTAGTAATCAAAGTGCAGTGGGAACACACTCGAGACGAAGTGACAGTGTCAAGTCAGCGGACTAAGCTGTACTCATGTCACCTGGGAACTGATAACTGACGATAGGCATAATACCAACTAGTCAGTTCCCGACGAGTCCTGTCCAGTGTACCCGTAACCTAACGAGCACCCGCATACTATCTCAAGTACGACGTACTGACGGCTGTGGGACAGACCGTCTCCCACACTGGGATGAGAAGCGCATGCGCTAGTCTACTCCGGAGTATCGATGCCCTGTCTCGATAGTCCTGCGACCAGGGACCTGCATAAGGATGTGCTTATAGATTACCCAGCCCCACTAGTGTGACTGCCATCACATCGCTGGTAATCAAGCAAAGATCCTAAGGGCTCACTAATGTGTATAGGTGATATACTAAACTAAACACATGTACACATTGAAGTAGAAACAAACCAAGTAGCATACTACTATTTTGAGCAAGATTGTATATACAAGGTGAATATCCCAAGCTTCCATTAAGTAATATACAAACTAGTATGATACAGTAATGGCCTCTAGGGCATATACACTAACACATCCACCTCCTCGAAACGGGTCTTGAAAACCACAGCAAACTCATGGTGGACGACACTTTACATCGCTAGAAAACCGTAACTTTTATATTTTTAAAAGATCATAAGTTTGAAATCTTGAGGCTTTTCCCCGAAATCCAGAAATATCATAAATCTCATGAAATCATCATGAGTGCATATGTCAATGATAATGAATGCAAGTGGTATCAATGTTCAAGTTGCAATGTATGATTTATACTAGGCATGAGCAAGTGATATAATGATATATATGCACGAGAATAGCGATTCTTATGATTTCATTTTAAATATTTATTGCAATAGCACAGGTCTAAGCAATTAACATGTTTCAAATTTATAGTTATCTAGTGTCGTGACATGGCAATTACCAGGGTGTGTGTGTACACATGAATAGTACTCGTGCTGCATATAAAAACCCGGTAATGGTGCATGTGTCCTACAGAATGAGTTTGCGCATATGGGTACAACATATAGATCCTAACTGCAGCAACTATCATGCAAGTATTATTATTTCTAATGTCACAAGAAAACGTTAAAGTTTACTATTTTCAAGTTTACTAAATCTATCGGGCGACTTGCGCCATCCAAAAGATCGTCCCCCGTAGATGTGAAATCTACTCACCCGTGATCCCTCGCTAGGTGTGTCCGACCACCTGCTTTCCTTTCTCCGCTGCGCTCGAAGTCTCCGCCGGCGAACCTAGAATTTACAAAAGTCACCATATAAGGAAAAAATCCTGCAAAACATGATATATCGATAAAAGGGATACACGTGCGTGAAACTAAACGCGGGTGCACACGACACGTCGTGACGCGCACAAACCCACCAGAACCTACTCCGATGCGCTGTGTCGAGCAGCACGCCACAGAACCACGCGTATCACGCGCGTATCGCACAAGACATAAAACATCGAAAACACGTTTATAGCTCCAGATTTTGCCTCTGGGCCTAACTTAAAAAAGTTGCAGGTACCAAAACACTAAGCTACCCAGCAAAACCCTACACCCAAAAACCCAACACCCCACCCCTGTTCTGGCCGCAATTTGCGGCCAGATTGATTAAATCGGCGGCCAGAAAGGGGAGAGGGGTCCCCGTGTTTTGTGTGTGTGTTTCTACTAGTCTCACCATGCTACAGTTTTCCCAATTTTATCCTGCAGGGCTCGGGTCAACAGCAGATCTAACAGAGGCTAAAAAGTCACTAAAACTGCTAAATTACGCCAAGTCGGATAAATCGGGTATTTTATGAAATCCGGGACCAAACTTGGTTGATCTAGTCTCAACAGCATCTAATAAGGCTACTCTAACCATCACAACCATTACTTTGCCAAAACTCACCTAAATTACCCAAAACTACCACTAAAACATATAATAACACTAAACTAAGCTAGATATCCATAACCTTAGCAAATATAAGTCGGGTTGAGGGGGTTATACCTCTAGAGATCCTAGATGAAGAAGAAGAGAAGAAGGAGGAGGGTGTTGTGCTGTTGAAGTGCTTCAAAGTGCCTAAATCCTTGCTGCAGTTGCTGATCTGCTTCACTGTGTCTATTTGCTGCTGCTACAGGCTGATGCTGCTGCTGTTTTATTTTTTTGTGTAGTTTGGGTTGCTGTAGCAGCTACTGCTGCTGTGTTTGTTGTGGTGAAGTGTTATGTTGGTGAAGTGTTGTGTTGGTGTTGTTTATGAAGTTGGGGCTGTTGTTTGCAATGATGTTAGGGGCTGATGTGGCTGTTTGTGCAGCAGCTACTGCTGAATTGTGGCTATTTGGTGTTGATTTGGTGGCTGAAATGATGATATTTGGGCTGATGTGAGTGTGTGAGTGAGAGAGAGATGTGAGGGAGTGAAAGAAAATGTGAGGAGACATGCAAAAAGGTTTGAGGAGATGGATGGTGACCCAACCTAGGAGCCACATTCTCTCTCTCTCATTAATGTTTACAAGACACCCATCAAATCCCTTCTCAAGTCAACCCTAATTAAACTAATTAGCTCATAACCAACTCAATTATCTTAACCAAAGGCCTAACCCACCATGGTTGGCTAAACATGGTTAACCCACCATGCACACCCAAACTTGGTAACCCTAGGCTTAACCCTAGTTAACGTGCACAAGTGTGTGCGGTCGAGATAAAATTCTACAAAAATAACCATATAAATTATTAGAAACCCGTTTTGGTAAAATTTTTACCAAAAAACCCCACATTAACACACAGTTACCACTAACCCTAAACTCAGGTGTTACAGTCTTCCCCCCTTAAGAAAATTCGTCCCCGAATTTTAAAATATGCAACTACGCGTAGCTTCAAAAAGATGAGGGAATTTCTTCCGCATCTCCCCCTCGGCCTCCCAAGTGATCTCCTCACCATTCGGGCTGCGCCAAAGAACCTTCACAGACGTCAGGACCTTTGATCGAAGTTTCTTCACCTGCCGATCTAATTTCTCAACTGGCTGCACGGTGAACGAAAGGTCGGGCTCAAACCGAACGGTCTGATGCTGAATCGTGTGGGAAGGGTCATGAAGATATTTGTGTAGTATCGACAAGTGGAAGACGGGGTGGACATCTGAAAAGCTGGGTGGAAGAGCCAAACGATATGCAACAGTACCGACACGCTCAAGGATCTCGAAGGGACCCACGAATCTAGGGCTAAGCTTTCCCTTTCGCCCAAATCGCATCACGCCCTTCATCGGAGAGACCCTCAGAAAAACTTGATCGCCAACTGCAAACTCTAAACTGCGACGGCGCCTGTCTGCATACGATTTCTGCCTGCTCTGAGCTGTTCTCATCCGGTCTCGAATCAACTGCACTTTCTCGGTCGTCTCCTGCACGATCTGTGGCCAAAAAATACTGCTCTCGCTCAGCTCAGTCCAACAGACGGGCGATCTACATCTCCTCCCATACAAGGCCTCGAAAGGTGCCATCTGAATAGTATCTTGGAAGCTGTTGTTGTAGGAGAACTCCACTAGAGGTAAATGACGATCCCAGCTACCGCCAAAGTCCAAAACGCACGCTCTGAGCATGTCCTCGAGAGTCTGAATAGTCCGCTTTGACTGTCCGTCGGTCTGCGGATGAAATGTAGTGCTGAAACTCAAACGGGTGCCCAACGCCTCCTGAAGTCTCTGCCATAGTCGGCTGGTAAACTGGGTGCCTCGATCTGACATGACACAAGTCGGTACGCCATGCAACCGCACGATCTCGTCGATATAAATCTGGGCATACTGAGCAAAATTGAAAGTGGTCTTCACTGGCAGGAAGTGAGCCGCTTTCGTCAATTGATCCAGGATCACCCAAATGGAGTCGTACCCTCGACTGGTCCTGGGTAGACCCACAACGAAGTCCATCGAAATCTGCTCCCATTTCCACTCCGGAATGGGCAAAGGCTGCAACTCTCCTGCTGGCCTCTGGTGCTCGGCCTTGACTTGCTGACAAGTCAGGCATCTCGATACGAAGTCAGTGACATCCCTCTTCATCCCGTCCCACCAATAGACATCTCTCAAATCACGGTACATCTTGGTGGAACCTGGATGAACGATGTATGTAGATCTATGCGCCTCCTCAAGAATCTCACGTCGCAGTCCCTCCGAATCTGGTACGCACAATCGAGTCCCAAATCGTAGTACTCCCTGATCGTCGATCACAAACTCGGAATCTCTACCCTGCCTAATCTGCTCCATGATCTCTGAAAGTCGGTCATCACTGGGCTGTGCCTCTCGAATGCGGTCAAGTAACTGCGGACGTGCACGAACATGCGCAAGCTATCCCCCTGTCGGAGTGAACTCAAACTCAACTCGACTGTCGCATAAAATCTGCCAATCTGCTGACGACTGCCTCTGCACTGCGTGCAAACAAGAAAGACTATCCCCGGGCCTCCTGCTCAAAGCATCCGCCACTACATTGGCCTTGCCCGGGTGATACAAGATCTCGCAATCATAGTCTTTCACCAGCTCCATCCAATGACACTGTCTCAGATTCAGGTCTCGCTGCTGAAATATATACTTTAAGCTCTTGTGGTCTGTGAATATTTGGCACGACTCGCCGTAGAGGTAATGTCGCCATATCTTAAGTGCAAAGACTACTGCAGCCATCTCCAAATCATGAGTGGGGTAGTTCTGTTCATGTTTCTTCAATTGCCGCGAAGCATACGCGATCACCCTATCATGCTGCATCAATACGCACCCTAGCCCCACTCGTGAAGCGTCACAATAGACCACAAATTCGCCTGATCCTGAAGGCAAAGATAAAACCGGCCCCGTAGTCAAACAAGTCCGTAGCTGCTGAAAACTGTGCTCGCACTCCTCCGTCCAAACGAAAGAAACCCCCTTCCGGGTCAAACCGGTCAAAGGTACAGCAATATGGGAGAAATCCTGAACGAATCGCCTGTAGTAGCCCGCCAGGCCTAGAAAACTATGGATCTCCGTAACCGATGTTGGTCTGGGCCACTGCTGAACGGCCTCAATCTTCTTCGGGTCCACACATATGCCATCTTTCGTAATCACGTGACCCAAGAAACCAACGCTGTCCAACCAGAATGCACACTTGGAAAATTTTGCGAAAAGCTAGTGCTCCCTCAAGGTCTGCAACGTAATCCGCAAGTGCTGCTCGTGCTCCTTTCGGCTCCGGGAATACACCAAAATATCGTCAATGAACACTATGATGAACAAGTCGAGATACGGCCTGAAGGTACGGTTCATCAAGTCCATGAATGCTGCATGGGTGTTAGTGAGTCCGAACGACAATACCAAAAACTCATAGTGGCCATAGCGTGTACGGAAAGCTGTCTTCGGTATATCCTCCTGTCAGACTTGCAGCTGATGGTATCTTGACCGCAAGTCGATCCTCGAAAAATAACCCGCACCCTGAAGCTGGTTGAACAAATCATCAATGCGTGGCAACGGATATCTGTTTTGCACGGTAACCTTGTTCAGCTGGCGGTAGTCGATACATAAGCGCAAACTTCCGTCCTTCTTCTTGACAAACAGGACCGGAGCACCCCATGGAGAAACACTGGGTCGAATAAGTCCCTTATCTAACTAGTCTTACAGCTGAACCTTCAACTCTCTAAGCTCCGTCGGGGCCATCCGATAAGGCGGTATAGAAATAGGCCCGGAGCCAGGAATCAAATCAATACATAACTCGACATCGCGCTCAGGCGGCAATCCTGGCAGCTCATCAGGGAAAACATCGGGGAACTCGCATACAATCGGAACCTGGTCCAATGGAATATTTGTAGCTCTAGTATCGCAAACATAAGCTAGAAATCCCCGACATCCCTTTCTCAACAGCTGATCAGCACGAAGAGAAGAAATCATTATGTGAGGGGCGGCACTACGGTCCCCCTGCACAACAAAAGCTGACTCGCCGGGAAAACAAAATCTAACTGTCTTCTCACGGCAGTCCATAGACGCATAGCACGTGGCTAACCAATCCATGCCCAAAAGAACGTCGAAGTCCAACATCTCAAGAAGGATCAAGTCGACAGGCAGCTCTCGCTTGCCAATACGGACGGTACAGGATCGGAACACGTGCCTAGCAACAAATGACTCCCCACAGGAGTGGTCACAACAAGCGGCTGATCAAGCAAACCGGACTCTCTACCTAAACTCGGCACGAAGTGTGTGGAAACGTACGAATGCGTGGATCCGGGATCAAACAACACGTGTGCATCAACAGAACATACTGATAGGGTACCTGTCACGACGGCATTGGATGCCTGCGTATCCTGCGGTGTCAACGCAAATACCCGGGCCTGACCTCCGCCAATAGCGGGCTGACCTCGGCCTCGGCCTCCTCGTCCTCTCTGGATAGGTCCGCCACGTCCATGGCCTCTGGGTGCACCTACCTGGCGTGGAGCATCGCCTGTGGCAGAAAGTAGAGCTCTCTGAGGAGGGGGCGGTGATGGTGGTAGAGTCACATGCGGAACTGTCGCCACTCCCTGTCGTCTCGCCGGGTAGTCTCTGATACGATGGTGCAGACTCCCGCACCCAAAACATCCTGGCGACGCCTGCTGTCCCTGTGGATACGAACCATACAGCTGACCTCGTCCAAACCCTCTGTCGGCCCTATCTCTCGGAAAGAATCTGGCATGCTGCCTCTGATCTGGCGTGCCGGTACGAATCCTCTTCGACGCGGGAACGGCCGAAGTCGTTGAAATACCTGCCTCCATCCGCAACGCTGTATCCATAGCCGCTGAATAGGTATCGAAGTGCTGGGCGCCAATGGCAAGAAATAGCTGGGCATCCAGTCCCTGTATGAACGTCTTCACCCTCTTCGCCTCGGTATCCACCAAATACGGAGCATATCGGGACAACTGTGTAAACTGGACGTCATACTCAGACATCGTCATCCCAGGTGTCTTGATCAAGGCCTCAAAACTACGAGCTCTGGCGTCACGAACGCTCTCCGGAAAGAAACGGGCTAGAAAGACTGCTGTGAACTCGGTCCAGGTCATAGGCGGTAGACCTGCAGCTCGACCTCTCAAAACTGACTCCCACCATATCTGTGCGAGGCCCTCTAGTCGGAAACTCGCCAGCTCTACCCATCGATCATCAGAACATCTCAGCGAGCGGCAGATCCTGGCCAAACTGTCTAGGAACGTCTGCGGGTCCTCTGCTGCATCGGTACTCGTGAAGACTGGAGGTCTCAGCCTCATGAACTCTTGTAGCGAAACCGGGATGGCCACGGTGGTAGTAGTAGGAGCAGGTATCATAGTAGTCTGGGATGTAGTGCGTACGTCCTCCGGCCTCGGTGCACGACTGGCCGCAACTAAGGATCCCACCATCTGACGTAGCTCCTGCATACTCCCCATCATCTGTCGCAGCTCTTCCATACCAGACTCAAGCCTATCCATATGGCCTGGGGAAGGCGGATCAGTCTGTCCCTGCGGTGTAGGCATACCACCCTGCTCAGTCCTAGTCTCGGACGAGCCAGCTCGAATCTCGTCTCGGGCGGCAGCCCTCTGCGCTCCGATAGCCCTCTGCGGCATAGCGACTGGTACAGGAAACAGGACAATAAGAACGGTGCAATAGAATCGTAGGATACACGGAATTGAAGAAGGAATTTCAAGCAAGTATATCCTAAAGTCACTTAGGCGGAGTACCGTATCGCAAGTATGCCGCGGACATACGCACGCTACGCTACCCTGCTTAAGTCACTTACTCCATCTACTAAAGGTCATCCTACACTCGGAAAGGTGAAACCTATCGCTCTGATACCAACTTTGTCACGACCCGCAAGGTACGGAACGCGACCGGCACTTAAGTTACGAAACGTCTCAAGGCGTCCGTAAAATAAGTAAGCCGAAGCCCAGAATACAAAACCCAATTAAGAATTAGAGTGAAGGAAAACCAATTTATTTAAAGCACTTTACTCCATTAAACCACATCAAGTTTCCTTTTTTTAAAACAACTTTCCCTTTTTCCAAAAATTCCGGCAGAATCTCCTTTGTAAAACAAGCCCCAAATGGGTACAAAACAGGATTATGGCATCCCCAAGCGGGAGCTAGCTCTTCGCCTCAAGGCGGTCACAAATCTCACGCAATGTAAGATAACAATGTGCATAAATAAGCATGAAGCACAAGTAAAATAACATGTCGACTCAAGTGAGCTCGACCCCAAATAACATAATCCAAAAGTCTCACAACCTTATCTCTAGGTCAATATACAGTAATCCAAATAAACTGGTACAGCTGAAATAGTAGTAGATGGAGTACTCTAGATACAATGAATACATAAGGTGGTACAAAATGATAACAACCCACCTATGAGCAAAAGCCTCGAGTCCAGGCAAAAAGGGCAAAATAAGCAAAAATGTCCGCCGCTACAGTGCTGACGGAACTGTAAGTCAACGGTAGCGCCCCGGCCGTCTAACAGACGCCAAATGCGGAACAAAAACTTTTTACAACTGGCGCTATCGCGTACTATAACCCGGATCTGCCATTAAAGCTAAACTAACAAAATACAAAGTGGGTAGAAATGTTATACCGAACGATCCGAGTCCTTCGGTCTTCAACCATCATCCCACGCTTTGTTGCGGCTGCTCCGATCTCCTGAATCTCCAATCTTCTCATCCAGGTGGCACCACGTCGACGGATCTTTAAACGGGCTCCCGCCTCTGAACCGAGACAACTCGATCGTCAAGTTTGCTAAAAGAGACGACCAAGATGTTGTAGAGAATGAGTAGAACACTTTGTCTCGTTGCGTCCAAAGCTATGGATGAACGGTTAATGAAGTTGGTGAAAATGAGAAGTAGAGTATACTAATTTCCATGAACCAAATACTTGCATCTTTTTCAAATCAACAACCATATTGCCTCCATCATAATGGCCGGCCAATATATAGAGAGGAGAGAGTGAGTGTAGGATCAAGGAGTGGTAACCATAAGATAAAGAAAGAATGAGTCACAATAACACCTTGTATGAACACATTTAATGCAAATGATGAATCATTAACCCTGGTCACCAAACATCATTAAATGCACTAATGAGTCACAAAGATGCATGAACCTAGTCACCACCTTCTAAAAGCCTCAAGAAACTTCCACACTTATCTCAAGAAAAGATAAATCCGTCTTTAACCGAATGTTAAAGACGGGCGATAGAAAACTGGAAACTGGCAACTTCCAAAAGCGATCCTGAAACGAATTTCAGGATAAGTCCGTATCAGTATAAACATCCCGCATTTGTATTACGACCGAATACAAATGCAACTGAGACAAAGATATTATATCTACACAGTATAATACTGGGATCCGGCTTAAACCAAAGCCTACCAGTACAATCTGCCCGAAATATAACACGTGCGAAAACGCACGTGCATTTTCCGAACCCTGCCATAAAACCATACGGCCTCTACAACGTTTCGCCCGAACTTGCGAAAGTGTCTGTGGGGGACTCTAATGACTCATCAACACACTGGCACTGGGTATAACCACTAGCACGTCAGAGGTACAAGCTGTACGTGACGGTTGCCTATGTATTGATTGGAAGGGAAGCTGACGAGCGAACTCATCCATAAATCCTACTGAGCCTGACAGTGACAATATCCGTACAGTCCGGTCCGTTCGTCTAAAGAGTATCGCATATCGAGTCTAGGGGGGGTGGATAAAGTCAGACCCCTAATAACGCGATAAATCGTGTCGGCATGAAGCCCATCACCACCTGAGAAACTACTGATCCAAATCAGTAATTCTCCACTATCTCGGCCGAGGATTTCTAGTGATGGCCACCCGTGCACTGTGCGACATCAACCCCCAATACCGGGAGAGACGAATCCCCGACGATCCGCTCACTGCCTCCATGTGGCTCGGGACTGTACCCAAAAAATACCTATTTGCACGACTCCTTTGAGCCGTGGTAGGGTAGAAATCAAAGCACAGTGGGAACTCACACGAGACAAATGACGATCTCAGGTCGACAAACTAACCTGTACACATGTCACCAGAGAACTGCTATCTGACGATATGTATAATACCAACTAGCATATTCCCGGCGAGTCCTGTCCGGTGTACTCATAACCTAATGAGCACCTGTATACATCTTAGGTGAACCAACTGACACCAATGGCTTGTGAGACCGGCCACCGCCCCTCGTCGGGGTCTCGACTGTATACACTAGTCCACTCTGGAGTATCGATGCCCTGTCTCGAAACTCCCACGACTAGGGACACTTTTAAGGATGCATTTACAGACCCCAGCTCCCACGTATATGATCGCCATCATACTGCTGGCAGTCAAGCAAGAATCCTATAGGCTCTATCAACATGCAATAGTGAACTAAAGCATATATATGATGATAAAGACAAACCAGATAGCATACTATCATCTCGAGCAAGACTGTCATATCGGTATAGGTCCTGCCTCAATCATTGCAATCACATACCTGCGATCCAATAATTGACTTTGAGGGCACTATCTCCAACAGGAACGGACCTGCAGAAAAGCTGTGGCACAACGGGGGTGAGTTGCCGGCTCGTGAGTAATAAATAACATCTACAAAGGCTATCGCATGCATGCACACAAGTATCCTAGCATCTCTATGTTAGTGTATATACCCTAGGGGCCATTATTGTATCATACTAGGTTGTATATTACTTAATGGAAGCTTGGGATATTCACAGTTGTATATATAACGGTCTTGCTAAAAATGGTAGTATGCTACTTGGTTTGTGTCTACTATAATATGTGCATATGTTTCTTGTAACGTATCACTTATACATATTAGTAGAGCCCATAGGATCTTTGCTTGATTACCAGCGTTGTGATGGCAGTCACACTAGTGGGGGCTGGGTAGTCTGTAAGCAACATCCTATACAGGTCCCTGGTCATTGGATTATCGAGAAAGGGCATCGATATTCTGGAGTAGACTAAGTGTGTACGCTTCTCATCCCAGTTGGGGAGATGGTCTGTCCCACAGCCATCAGTACGTCGTACTGGAGATAGTATACAGGTGCTCGTTAGGTTACGGGTACACCGGACAGGACTCGCAAGGGAACTGATTGGTTGATATTATACCCATCGTCAGTTAACAGTTCCCAGGTGACATGAGTACAGCATAGTCCGCAGACTTGACACTGCTACTTCGCCTCGAGTGTGTCCCACTGTTCTTAGATTGCTACTCTACCACGGCTCAAAAGAGTCGTGCAAACAGGTAGCAGTTGGGTGCAGTCCCGAGCACTTGGAGGCAGTGGCGGTTAGACAGGATTCGTCTCTCCCGGTATTGGGAGTTGATATCGCGCTGTGTCAGAGAGCCATTACGCAAAGTCCCTAGCCAGGGTAAGCGAGATTTACTGGTAGGTTCAAGTAGTTTCTCAGGGTGTAATGGGCTACGCTCCGACACGACTTATACCGCTATTAGGGGACTGACGCTTGACGCCCTAGGCTAGATATGCGATAGTCTTAGACGAACAGACCGGACTGTACGGAGATTGTCACATCAGGCTCAGTAGGAGTTCGGATGGGTTTCCTCATCGGCCTTCTTATCGACATCTACCTGGGGACCGTTACGTACAGCTAGTGCCGCTTGCGGTCTGTGGTTAAACCCACTGCCAGCGTAGTGTCGAGTCTTTAGAGTCCCACACAGAGAGTTTCCCTGCTCCAGGCGAAACGATATAGAGGTCGTATGGTTTTACGACAAAGGTTCGGACGCATACGTGTGTTTACGCACGTACGACGTTCGGACAGTTTTTACTAGCCGGCTTTGGTTTAAGCCAGATTCTAGTATCGGGTTATTGGATTTATACAGTCTAAAGTTTTTCCGTGTTTTCACGGATTGGAGGGGCGTTCTCGTAATTTTCCGGGAAGCTTCTAAAAGCATGGTGACTTGGGAATTAAGGTGGCATATGCATTAATTGGATTAATGAGTCATTTAGTGATTCATACAATGAGTTAATGATTCATTTAATGTTTTATGTGACTCATGTGATGAATCACTTAGTGTATTAATGAAACATGGTGATAATTCATTATTTGTTATTTACTTAATATTATCATATGTTTCATATATACACAAATAACTTCATTCATCCAAAAGGATTCTTATCATCACCTTCTCTCTCCTCAAACTCTCTCATTCTTGAAAACCTAACCCTAACCTCTCATGTGTTGAGATCAAGGGTTAGCTAGACTAATACATCCATAACCTCACTCTATATCCCCTAGGTAGCTTAGATTAGCACTTTGAGCAACCTAGCTATCTCAAGTTAGAGATCAAGCTTGGCGTAGGAGCTCTCGGGTGGATCGTCTTTGACTCGAGGAGGCCGTTGAGGTGCCGATGTTCTAAGGAGCCTACGAGGAGTGGAGGACAGCGATGAAGACCTGAAGGACAAGTAACGTGAGGTATAACTTCGAATCCGAGTAGTTAAACCTCTCGTAGTTTGCTAGTAACGGTTTAGATACGATTCATGCGCTCAAGTCCGTGTAACGAAGCTTTGATAATCGTTTTTCATATATTCCGCCTCCCCGCAAGTTCGTGGGGTGCGTGACATGGACTTACAGTGGTATCAGAGCCAACTAAAGCATTACTAGCTTGTTAGCAACTAATTAGAACTTGGATCGACGGATAAACGCGAAAACAAAACCCTAACCCTGACAGTTTCTGTAAATTTTAAACGTGTCTAATTTTTTTTTTGATATGCCTTAAAATTCACAGCAGGGGAATATAAGAATTCTGGGAAAATACAAGATTGCAACTCGGTTAGATGGCCGCGTATCCGCGGCAAGATAGTGCTTTTGGCCGCGGATCCGCCGCCGAGTCAACTCCGAGTTGACTCGGATTTGCTCAGTAATTCATATTGTTTGGTGTTTTGGTTTCCTGTATATTATGTTTCTACCCAGGTTACTTCTGTGCTGGCTTGCTTTTGGGGTAGACACGGAAAGAGGTTGTTGATCGATGTTCTAAGTTATTTGCTAATTGGGTTTTTATCTGTAATGTTTAATATGTTCGTAAACCTACCCTAACTGCTAGTATGTCGGTTGGCAGGGGGTTGCACATTTCTGTAATGTTTACTATTTGTGTATATGAACTGTATTGGACTGTTGTGATGATTAGCCGGGGTTTGAGATGGGTTATTATATTCATTCATTCGATGTAAATGTAATATGATGTAATATTCTTTTGCGGGGCGCATCCAGGTTGCGGTTGTAGCCACCATTGTATTATTTCTTTTTACTGTTTTTTGCTCCTAGGATAGACCCAAGGCGGGGTACACAAACTACCGGGTATGTTGAAGTGTTTAGTGGCATACTCACGTTGTTGAGGGAGACCGCTTCACTTCGGGTACTTGGCGGGTAGTTTGCCGTACCCGTAGGGGTCTAGGGTAGGGTAATGGCTATTCATCACAACTGTGTAATCCGTCTTTTATTGCAGGCTCAAAGCAAATGCGAATTGCTAGTATATCCAATAAAGTTCATCTGTGATCTGGAATGCTTATTATTGCGTCTGACGAATGAACAATATTTATATATTATAGCTATTAGATGTCACTTATGTTTTACACCCGCGCTAGCCCAGCCCCCGCTCTGTCGTTAGTTAAGTAACCTAATGGGTGATGACGGGACCCAGTGGCGAATGCGGATGGCATAAGAGAACGTGGTATTTTTGTTGTTTTCTGTAATGATAGGATAAATGATGGGACACATTATAATAATGCAAAGAAAATAAACCAAAGTTTAATCGTTGGAACAAATTTAAAAGAAACCACTCGGTTATTTTAAAAGATCAGAATTTTTAATTGCAGAGCTTTAACCACTCCTTTTAAAAGGTATCAGGTTCCTTCGATTATATCAAGTTCACTACGTTCACGGTTTTGCCAAAACCATTCGTAGCCCTCCGTCATTTCAGTTGAATATTCAGTAGTATTCAAGCTATGTATTTTGACCTTCGCCAAGGCATAGTGATTGGTAGCTGCTGAATATTTATCTGTAGCATAGATAGATGCGTTGGTTTTGTTAGTTATATGTATGCCCTAGAGGCCATTGCTATACATAGGATGTATATTGTAGTGGATGCTGGGATATATATAGGGAGGACTTTCTTGCTCGACATGATAGTATGCTATCTGGTTGCTCTTTACCTTAACGTGTATACTGATTGTCTCTCTGTTACATGTTGGTAAAGCCCTTAGGATGTGTACTTGACTACCTGGACTATGATGCGGATCATACTAGTTGGGACATGGTAGTCCATAAGTACATCCTTCAAAGTCCCTAGTCGAGGGTGTATCGAGACGGGGCATCGATATACCAGAGTAGACTAGCGTATACCTTCTCGACCCATACAGATGGGCGATGGATGATCCCATATCCATTGGTGTTTGACATCAGAGATGATATACGGGTGCTCAGTGGAGACTGGGTACACTGGACGGACTCGCCGAGAACTCCCAGATGGTATTATACCTCACGTCAGATGGCAGTTCTCTGGTGACACTGGTACAGAGTAGTCTGTTGACCCGAGATCGTCATAGAGTCTTGTGTGGTTCCCACTGTGCTTTGATTTCCATCTTACCACGTCCAAGAGGGCGTGCAAAACGGTGGTTTTTGGGTACAGTCCCGAGTCACATGGAGGCAATGAGCGATAGGAGGGGATTTGTCTCTCCCGGTATAGGGGGTTGATGTTGCGCTGTGTTCGATTGGCTATAACAGGAAATCCCTGGCCAGGGTTGTTGAGATTTACTGTTAAGTGTTACCAGTAGTTTCTCGAATTGTTATAGACCTCATATCGACACGACTTATCGAGCTATTGGGGTCTGACGTTTACCACCCCTAGACGAGATATGCGACATATCAGACGATCAGACCGGACTGTACGGTAGTGTTACTGGTTGGATTCACTGGAGTGTGAGCGGGCTTTCTCGTCGATCTTCAGATCGCTCAATACCCGGGTGGCCGTTACGTTTAGCAGACCGCTTGCGGCTTGTGGGTGTTTGATATGATCATCACCTGCTGCCGGCGTATTGACGAGTCTTTAGAGTCCTACACAGAGGTTTCCTGGCTCAAGCAAAACGAAATAGGAGCGCATATGAGATATGTGCGGGACTGAGAATAATGCGTGTATGTGATACCGTATTCTATTCTCGCGATGAATGTATCGAATGGTTATATGCGATATAACCTAGTTATCGAATCGAGGGTTGATTCGATAAGCCGATACATTGGATACTAGTCGGTTATATGCGATATGACCGGATCGTTAAATCAAGTGTTGATTTAATGATTTAATGTATAATTATATATTTGATATATTACTTTGCATTAACTGGTATTGGTTCACTTTAAATGGATTTTCTCACTTTGTGTACAAGTTGTATATGTGATATACTTTTTGTGCAAATAATTGTATCATGTTTGATGATACATGTTAACTTGGATTTGTGTGGAGATTAAACCATGGTTGTGAGAGTGGTTAGGGTTTTGTTTATTCTCCCATTATTTATTTATTCATTTATTTGTTTATTCTTTTGGAAAAGAAAAAGAGAAAAGAATGGTGGCTAATTTTGTTTCATGTTGAAGCTTCTTGAAGCTTTGATCAAGTCAACCATTCTTATCTCATCCTTAACCCTAACCATTCCCACAAACCCTAGTTTAATCTCTACACTTTACCATGGTTACCTTTATGATAAGAATTATTATTCTTTTCTTTTCTAATTAAACTTATCATAACTTTCTTCTTCTTCTTCTTCATATCTTTCATGAAGAAAGCTTAGGTCATCAATGGTGATTGATGATAAAGAGTGAGAAATCCAATTCTAAATTGAACCCACTTCCTATTTCTTCATCCTCTACCTCTTGCCAAGTAGTAGAATGTGTTTTCTTCACAAGTTTCATCACTTGGTGAAGTTGGAGCTTGATCTAGCGATGCCTTGACGTAGATCATCTTCGGCACGAAGCCGACGACCTTGCCCGCTCTTTCTCCGATGAAGCCGACGCTAGAGCCCGGATTTTTGATTTGGACAGCGGAGATGACTTCATCACGGAGCCGTGGAGGTGGAGGACCGGATCTACAAAGGTTGTATTTCCGTATTCTCATAGTTAAGTGTTAACTAGTTTTGTTTCGCCTAGTTTTCTACCCAACGATCCGTACACTAGGGTTTCTCGGCACCATAATTTTTGAAATTGGCATGGTTGATGCCTTGTGAGACCTCCTTGGGGTGCCTAGAAACCCTACAGTGGTATCAGAGCCTAGCTAGAGCCTTAGGCGAAGTCTAGACGGAATTTGAAACCCGAACGAACCGAAACCCTAACACAATCCATGCTCTCTGGACTTTTTCTAAAAACAGGGATTTTTGTGAATTAAAAATTGCCAAAAAATTCAGCAGGGAATCCTAAGAGTTACTGTGAAGCACGTGGCTCTAAATCGATCAACGAGCCGCGGAACCGCGGCCCCACCCTGGGTTTCGCGGCGGTTCCGCGGCCATGTTGGTGATTTAGACCACGTGTCTTGCACAGTAATTCTTGTGTCAAAGTGCTGAGTCTTCTGGAAATTTTTATATTTTATTCAAGAGTTGAATTTTCTGGAGTTGTTTTGGGGATTCGCATGTTCGATCGGAGTATCAGATTTTGTCTATGTGGCTTTCCGGATAAATTTTAGAATATGTTAAAAAGTTCGACCGGATATAAATACCCAATTTTTCCCCTGTCGGGAAATTTCCAAGTGTTGGATTTTTCCGTAGTTTAACGACGTTCTAAGTAGTGCAAGTAACGCGATGGTCCCTCTAGAAGACAACAAACCTTAACTCGATTATGTGACCGTCTTGAACTGCCCTTTGAACTTTCGGGTTTGGGGCAGTACGGCGCGCCACATGTGAGGCGTTGGCTTGACCCTTCTACGGCTGGACCGTTGGTACTGAGGCACGAACTGAATGTTGTTAGACTTGTTTCATGTGTTGATCTGTATCGGGAAAACTTGGGTGTTCGAATGTTCGATCGGAAAGTTTAACATTTTCTATTTATCCAGAATGTGATACAATAATTGGAATTCACAAGTAGTTATGAGATAACGGAATGAATGTTATAAACATAGCAGTTTAGTCTCACTTGATCGGTTGCCACGGAATTTTGATGTGATCAAAAGTCCGTCGCAATCACGTAGCGTACGCGGATACTCGCCGGGTAAACTTGATAGACAGCCTCGCTCCATAGCCCCGACCAAGTGACTGTAGGAGAACCCCGTAACCGAAAGCATCCGTTAGGGTGCTCGCGGCAGCGGTGTTCCGCCTTGGTGCACTTCGTCGACGGCGTCGGGGGTGCGGCCGCCTACTGAAGTTTGCGACGAGTATTCGATCAGGATGTCGGGAATCTTGTTGAATTGCCCGACTTGATATTGAAAAGTGTTTTCGATTTTGAGACTAAAATGCGGGGTTTATAATTGTTAGGCATGCGATGTCTAAGTAATTCATTTGGTCAGGCATGTGATGTCTGAGGTGGTTGCGGATTCCAACTGTTGTAGTTTTACACTTTCTTTTCTGTGACCGTAAGTGTAATATGTGATATCGCCGGTTTCGTTGCTATATGTCAACGACAATTGGGATGCGCATATTTACTTACGTTGATGACATGTGATGTTATGTGTTGCTGGATATGTTATATTGGATAGTCGTGTTTGAATAGCCGGGGTTTTTTTATGTGAGATGAGTGTTTTTCTTTTTCATTCATGTAAAAACTTGTATGTAATATTCTTTTATTGGGGCACTTCCAGGTTGCGGAAGTTGTCACCGTTGTTATATATTATTTACTTTTCCGCACTAGGATAGACCCAAGGAGGAGGGCACAAGTAACCGGGTTCTAGAGTCCAGTGGGAGACCATCTCGAGGAGTCGAGTCCGGGTCTCCTAACTCCAGAATTGGTAGGGTTGCTTGCCGCTCTCGTAGGGGTCTAGGGGTGTGGGTTTGGCTATTCATCACGACCGTGGAATCCGTGTTTTATACTGGCTCGTATTGAAAACACGGACGTCCTAGTATATCCAATATTTCATATGTTTCTTCTGCTGCGATATCTGTGATGTGATCATGTGATGTTCTGTGATAGATACAGTATATAGTATATATGATATATTATATAGACGTTACTTATGTTTTACACCCGCGCTAGCCCTGCCCCGCTCTGCCGTTAGTTACCTAACCTAACGGTGCACGAGGGGACATCGAGGCGAATGCGGATGGCATAAGTGTACGTCGTATTTATCTGTGATGTTTAGGTATTTAAATGATGGGACTTCATTAATATGATTAATGAAATAAAAGAAACCTAAGATGTTGTAGAATCGAATTTCAAAATAAAACAGGTAGCTACAGTTCTTGCTTTGCACAGCGGTATATGTGATATATCCTGCACCTTATTCGATGAGGAAAGGACCGAGATCCCTTTACCGGGAGTGACTCCTTTAGCAATAACTGGCAGATGCTACACACTCGGTTTGTCTTTTGATTGCTTTTAAGAGTTTTTGCTTTGCACAGTGATATATATGATATATCCCGCACCTCATTCGACGAGAAAAGGACCGACGATCCCTTCACCGGGAGTGACTCCTTTAGCAAAACTAGAAAAGCCTCAAAAGCACTCCATTTTAAAATCATTTGATTCTACAACGATATCAAGTTCATTACGCAATATGTTTTCAGAAAAACCTGTCGTAGCCCTCCGTCATTTCAGATAAGTGGTAGTTAGTATTCGTGCTACGTTTGTTGGCCTGCGTCAAGGCGTAGTGTGCGGTAGCTAACTAATATTTATCTGTTTATGCATATGATGCAGATTGGATTAGGGTAGTCGTGCGACTTTGTTGGCCTGCGTCAAGGGTCGTGCGGGTAGGTTTAATTCAATCAGGAAATGACGGGCTGAACTTGACTAGCGCACTATGGTTTGTTGGCCTGCGTCAAGGTTATAGGACGCTAGGGGCAAAATTATCGGGAATTTCAAGTGTTGAAATTTGCAATGAGATTGCATACCTTCTATGAGATAGTTGGATCCCGATACCCGCTGCGAGTAAGAGTTACTCCTGGGAGAGTTTTATACATTACAATTAGCCGATCAAGTAGGTGTCTAGAAAGGTGTCAACGGGGTTACGCCTCTGGGAAAACGAGGTTTACATTAATTAGGTTCGTGCGAAAGCATGGGGGACCTCCCTTAAAGTACCGACACTGGCCTAGCTGAAAAATTGGCGAACTTGTAGTGTGTAATTAATCCCGGCTAGTCTTTCCTTTTAGGGTTTGAAGGAAGATTTGATAAAAAGCAGTGGGAGCCATCCTGATTAGATAAAATAATAACCAATCTATTCTTGACAGAGCACACGCTGAGTGTTTTCTTCTCTCTCTCTCCAGGTAGCGACCATATCACGCCTTAATCAAGATAATAATACGGAATATTGACCGAACCCGCTTGTTATACTGAACTGGGGAACGTTGGTCCCGCTCCAACTTATAATTGTTATAAGACAGAGCAGGAATTTGGGGATTACCAGAATTCCCGTGCCGCCCAAACGAAGAGAGTGCATGCTGATGCATCATCTTCGGGTGTGTTCATTACAAAGAACTGTTTCTCTGTATCCTCTACGTCCTGGGTATGTGATACCAGATCAGGATCCCAGATATGTAATCTGTTACATAGGGCTGCAGAAAGGTAGAGAACTGAGAACGGGTGATAAGTTTCATGAGGCAGAAAACGGGGCAAGTGTTGCAGCCAAGTCTGTTGGTCACTGTCACCCTGTATTACCAATACATTGATTCTGAACGAATGTTATTAGATACCGAACCTGATATACAAAATCATATCAGTCTCTTTATTAGTAAAGAAATGATAAAATTTTGTATAGTTGGATAATGTTTTGAACATTTCCTATATCAAAAAGTTGATCGGTTCAGGCACGTTATCTAAAAGCATTGATGTTCTAAATCAAACTACAGTTCTTAGTATACGGAACACACACAAGAGGAAGAGTTCAGAAATGAACGAATTCTTCTTGAGGCATTGTAGACTAGGTCATATCAATGCGACCCGACTAGCTGAAGTTACATGTAGATGCATATTCAAATCAGTTTGAATTTACATCTTGTGAAACTCGCCAGTCATGTCACAAAGATAAGATGACCACAGCCCTGTTTATTGGAAACAGAGAAAGAGTTGGTGAACTCTTGGGACTGATACATGATGATGTATATAAGGTCTCCTGTCTACACATGCCAGGACTGGTTCTTTGTACTTCATTACATTCTCTGATGATCTTTCGAGATTCAGACCTATGTTCCTGTTGAAACACAAGTCCGAACCTTTTGAGATATTCACAGAATATAAGCTAGAAGTAGAGAACCAAAATACGGGTATAAGTATTATGTCCTTTGATGAGATCAAGGAGGAGAATACTTGTGCACGGAATTCCTGGACTATTCTAAAGGAGAATGAGATTCTCTCTCAGCATTACTCCTCCGTATACACCATAGCACGATGGTATATCGGGGTGGAGCAGATACACCCTATATGATAAGGTGTGCTCTATGATGAGTACTACCGAGTTACCTATTTCCTTTTGGGAGTTATGCACTTGAGAAGCTGCATACCTATTGAATAGGGTTTGAATCAGATCACAGCCTACCACTCCATATGAGATATGGAAAGGGAAGAGCCCATTTCTTAAGTTAGTTAAGATTTGGGGTTGTCTGGCCTATGTCTAAAAGCAAAATCCGGACAAGCTCGAGGCAAGGTCTGTTATGTAGAACTGGAAAGGTTCCAGCTATACAAACTACAGCAGATGATTTGATAAAACCAAAGGATTCAAAAGTTGCCAACGAACCTCAGCCTCTCCGCCGATCTAGTAAGGTTTCTCACCCACCTGAGAGATACTTCTGTTTCTCTATGACAGTGGGAGCGAGGATTGCATCATGAGATGATGACCCAACTAGTTTCGAGCTAGCCATCGAGAGTAGTGACTCTGTAAGAATGGCTGAATGCTTAGTGATCTGAGATGGAATCCTTATACACCAACAAAGTATGGACTTTGGTTGCTATATCTGGAGGGTTAAATCCCCTTCAGGAGCAAGTATATCTTGAGAAGATTACTTGGTGTACATGGAAAAGTTGAGACTTTCAAAGCTAGGCTTGTTAAAGGTTTTCATCATTGACCAGGTGTGGATAATGATGAAACCTTTTCAAGTAGCTATGCTTAAGTCCATCCAGATCCTACTTGCCACGGCTACATACCATGACTACGATATCTGGTGGTTGGGTGTCGTGACAGCTTTTCTAAATGATGTTTTAGAAGAGAACGTCTATAAGTACACAGCCAAAGGGCTTCGTAGACAGTGGGAGCAGTGGAAACGTGTGCAAGATGTTTTATGTGATAAAGCAGGCATCGTGGAGTTGGAACATCTGTTTTGATGGATTAGTCAAAGAGTTTGACATCATCAAAATGGTAGATGAACCATGTATATACAAAAAGGTAGTAGGGAGTATGGTGATGATCCTCGTAGAGTACGTGGATAACATACTCTTGATAGGGAAGGAGTTTCCTATGCTACGCTCGGTCAATCTCCGCTTATCACAATGATTCTCCATAAAGGATCAAAGTGATACCTCCTAAATCCTGGGTTTGGATCTATGAGATAGATCTAATTGGATGTTAGGATTCTCACTAGTTGTAGTGAGATGGTATCAATCGACCCTGGGGAGAATCACTGGAAGGGTTCCAGGGTGATGAAGACGACTGAATGTCAGTCACAGGCATTGTCTTTACCCTCAGTAAAAGGACGGTATGTTGGAAAAGTTCCAAGCTAGATACCGTGGCATACTAGACGATAAAGGCTGGATACATCGCTACTTAAGATGCTACCAAAGAGGCTGTTTGGGTGTATATTGGTTCAAGAGATGAACTATGTTCCTCCCATTGTGTGACAATGGAGTTTTGGCTTATGCCAAGGAACGCAGGTCCCATCAGTAATCCAGACAAACTCTAAGGCGGTGTCACCTGATCATGGAGATAGTTGATCTCCAGGGTGATCGAGGTAAGGAGAGTCGACTCAGAGAACAACACGGCGGATCCACTCACAAAGGCCTTTTCCCAGAGAGAGACTTTTATGGGATGGTTGAGTATGAGATACTACAACCACTGCTACAGATGGCCCTAGTGCAAGTGGGAGATTGTTAGTTATATGTATGCCCTAGAGGCCATTGCTATACATAGGATGTATATTGTAGTGGATGCTGGGATATATATAGGGAGGACTTTCTTGCTCGACATGATAGTATGCTATCTGGTTGCTCTTTACCTTAACGTGTATACTGATTGTCTCTCTGTTACATGTTGGTAAAGCCCTTAGGATGTGTACTTGACTACCTAGACTATGATGCGGATCATACTAGTGGGGACATGGTAGTCCATAAGTACATCCTTCAAAGTCCCTAGTCGAGGGTGTATCGAGACGGGGCATCGATATACCAGAGTAGACTAGCGTATACCTTCTCGACCCATACAGATGGGCGATGGATGATCCTATATCCATTGGTGTTTGACATCAGAGATGATATACGGGTGCTCAGTGGAGACTGGGTACACTGGACGGACTCGCCGAGAACTCCCAGATGGTATTATACCTCACGTCAGATGGCGGTTCTCTGGTGACACTGGTACAGAGTAGTCTGTTGACCCGAGATCGTCATAGAGTCTTGTGTGGTTCCCACTGTGCTTTGATTTCCATCTTACCACGTCCAAGAGGGCGTGCAAAATGGTGGTTTTTGGGTACAGTCCCGAGTCACATGGAGGCAATGAGCGATAGGAGGGGATTCGTCTCTCCCGGTATAGGGGGTTGATGTTGCGCTGTGTTCGATTGGCTATAACAGGAAATCCCTGGCCAGGGTTGTTGAGATTTACTGTTAAGTGTTACCAGTAGTTTCTCGAATTGTTATAGACCTCATATCGACACGACTTATCGAGCTATTGGGGTCTGACGTTTACCACCCCTAGGCGAGATATGCGACATATCAGACGATCAGACCGGACTGTACGGTAGTGTTACTGGTTGGATTCACTGGAGTGTGAGCGGGCTTGCTCGTCGATCTTCAGATCGCTCAATACCCGGGTGGCCGTTACGTTTAGCAGACCGCTTGCGGCTTTGGGTGATTGATATGATCATCACCTGCTGCCGGCGTATTGACGAGTCTTTAGAGTCCTACACAGAGGTTTCCTGGCTCAAGCAAAACGAAATAGGAGCGCATATGAGATATGTGCGGGACCGAGAATAATGCGTGTATGTGATACCGTATTCTATTCTCGCGATAAATGTATCGAATGGTTATATGCGATATAACCTAGTTATCGAATCGAGGGTTGATTCGATAAGCCGATACATTGGATACTAGTCGGTTATATGCGATATGACCGGATCGTTAAATCAAGTGTTGATTTAATGATTTAATGTATAATTATATATTTTATATATTACTTTGCATTAACTGGTATTGGTTCACTTTAAATGGATTTTCTCACTTTGTGTACAAGTTGTATATGTGATATACTTTTTGTGCAAATAATTGTATCATGTTTGATGATACATGTTAACTTGGATTTGTGTGGAGATTAAACCATGGTTGTGAGAGTGGTTAGGGTTTTGTTTATTCTCCCATTATTTATTTATTCATTTATTTGTTTATTCTTTTGGAAAAGAAAAAGAGAAAAGAATGGTGGCTAATTTTGTTTCATGTTGAAGCTTCTTGAAGCTTTGATCAAGTCAACCATTCTTATCTCATCCTTAACCCTAACCATTCCCACAAACCCTAGTTTAATCTCTACACTTTACCATGGTTACCTTTATGATAAGAATTATTATTCTTTTCTTTTCTAATTAAACTTATCATAACTTTCTTCTTCTTCTTCTTCATATCTTTCATGAAGAAAGCTTAGGTCATCAATGGTGATTGATGATAAAGAGTGAGAAATCCAATTCTAAATTGAACCCACTTCCTATTTCTTCATCCTCTACCTCTTGCCAAGTAGTAGAGTGTGTTTTCTTCACAAGTTTCATCACTTGGTGAAGTTGGAGCTTGATCTAGCGATGCCTCGACGTAGATCATCTTCGGCATGAAGCCGACGACCTTGCCCGCTCTTTCTCCGATGAAGCCGACGCTAGAGCCCGGATTTTTGATTTGGACAGCGGAGATGACTTCATCACGGAGCCGTGGAGGTGGAGGACCGGATCTACAAAGGTTGTATTTCCGTATTCTCATAGTTATGTGTTAACTAGTTTTGTTTCGCCTAGTTTTCTAGCCAACGATCCGTACACTAGGGTTTCTCGGCACCATAATTTTTGAAATTGGAATGGTTGATGCCTTGTGAGACCTCCTTAGGGTGCCTAGGAACCCTACAGGTTTGGGACAGTCGTACTACTATTTTGGCCTTCGTCAAGGGTATGTACGGGTGGGTTCAAATTAACCTGGATAATGATGGGTAGAACTTGACATATGACTTATGATATGTTAGCCTTCGTCAAGGTCATAAGAGCATGGGGCAAAAATGTATATCGGGAATTTCTAAAGAAACTGAAATTTGCAGAAAGAGAATACCATTTTGGAGTTTGATGAATGTTGGTAGGATTCCTTCAACATTATCATACGATGATATTTTGGATCCTGATCCTACTGTGAGTATATACTACTTATCAGGAGATTCGTCACCTAACGATCAATGCTATAAACCAAGTAGGTGCCTAGGAAGGTGTCAGCGGGGCTACGCCCCCAGTGAAAAGAGGTTATTTAATTAAGGAACTTCGCGAAAGCGTTGGAAAACCTCCCTCGAAGTATCGACACTGACCTGGCTGAACGGTTAAGCAAGAATTGTACGGTGAGAATAGTCCTGGCTAATTCTTCTTTTATGGTTTGAGGAGGGATTCGAGAAACAGTGGGAGCCATCCTGTTTAGATAAATTAAAAACCAATCTAAACTTGCAAGAGCATCATGCTAAAAGTGTTTTCTTCTCTCTCTCTTAATTGCAGCGACCTTGTGACCACGACTAGGTTACATCTAGATAATAAATTGACTGAATCTTACTTATATGAGTGGCAAAAGTCCGTCCAGATGTCCATTGCCTATAACAAGCTGGACCACCCTATTACTACTCAAGATCCAGCCGTCCCAGGTCCAGTTTCCACTGTCGCGGATATGGATATCCGTCAGACAAGGGAAAAAGATAAAGCGAAAGTTAAGTGCCTCATGTTAGCTTCAGTTGATGGTGTATACCAAAAGCAGCACGAGAAGATGGACTTAGTTTCCATCTTTCTCCATAACAAAGATTTATATGGAGAGCAATCTCATATCACAAGATATGAAACCTCGAACGAATTAATTCAAGCGAGGTTGGCTGTCGGGTCATCTGTAAGGGACAACGTCCTTACAATGACTAGCTATATTGATAAACTCCAGGACCTGGAGACCACGTTGGGAAACGGGTCAGATACTGACTTGATTCTACAATCTCTGCCTTCTACCCTGAAGGAAATCAGGAAAATAGAAGAAAAGAGAAGGGCAAAAGTTTCGGGACTGAATGTAGTAAAAGAGGAACATTCCTATTGTTACGGGATTGGGCATTGGCAGAAAGATTGCAGGGCTTTTGAAGCCAGTAGCCAGGATATGAAGCATGTTGTGGCTTCAGCCTTTAGTGTATTTGTAATTGAGAACTGTTTGTCAATTAACTCTACTTCCTGGGTACTAGATATCGGAGCAGGATCTCATATCTGTAATTCATTACATATTTTGAGAAACCGTAGAGTTATGAAGGTAGGTGATTTGTCTCTCAGAGTTGCAAACGGAATGAGCGTGGACGCTGAATCCGTGGGAGAATATCGCCTAGGTTTGACAAGTGGGCAGATATTGATTCTACGTAATTGTCTGTATGTAGCTAGTATGACTTGCAATATCATATCAGTGTCCTCACTTTCAAGAGAGGGATATGATTTTACATTCGTAACCGATGTAGTTAACATCCACCTAAATCAAGTTCTGATTGGGTCAGGTACATTAGATAACGGTATATACGTATTAAGTCAAGCTCAGGTTTTCAATGTCCAGAATACACTTAAAAGAAAGTCTCCGGAATTAAATCAGGCTTTCTTATGGCATTGTAGACTAGGTCACATCAATGAAAGAAGGTTGACTAAGTTACATAGAGAAGGATATTTGAATCCGTTCGAATATCAATCTTATGCTACTTGTGAATCTTATCTCATGGGAAAGATGACAAAGACTCCATTTACTGGACACGGAGTAAGAGCAAGTGAGCTCTTGGGACTCGTACACAGTGATGTGTGCGGTCCAATGTCTACACATGCGCGAGGTGGTTATTCCTACTTCATTACTTTTACGGATGATTTCTCTAGGTATGGATATGTCTTCTTAATGAAACATAAATCCGAGGCTTTTAAGAAATTCCAAGAATACAAGAATGAAGTGGAAAAACAAACAGGCAAGAGTATAAAGACACTGAGATCTGATCGATGTGGTGAATACTTAAGTGCCGAGTTCCTGGGTTACTTAAAAGAGAATGGAATTCTCTCTCAGCTTACTCCTCCATACACACCACAACACAACGGTGTATCGGAAAGGAGGAATCGAACTATATTGGATATGGTTCGTTCCATGATGAGTAAGGCTGAGTTGCCGCGATCTTTCTGGGGTTATGCGCTCGAATCAGCTGCATATCTTTTGAACAAGGTTCCAACCAAAACTGTGCCTACCACACCATATCAGATGTGGAGTGGGAAGAAACCCTGTCTTCAGTACCTGAAGGCATGGGGATGTCCAGCTTTTGTTAAAAAGCAGTATGTGGATAAGCTCGAGGCACGCTCAGTACTGTGTAAGTTTGTGGGATACCCAAAGAACTCCAGAGGGTATTTTTTCTATTACGCAGAGGAACAAAAGGTTTTTGTTTCTCGTAATGCCCATTTTCTAGAACATCAGTTTTTTGAAAAGGAAACAAGTGGGAGAGAAATAGAACTGGAAGAAATTCCAGAACCACAAACTACTACTGAAAGTATGGTAGAACCTGAGGCTTCAGAAGAAAGGGACATCCCGACGCCACTTCGTAGGAGTAGTAGGCAGTCTCATCCGCCCGAGAGATACTATGGTTTTCTCATAGATGGGGATAGAGAGGATTGCACTATTGACTATGATGAGCCTACTAGCTTCCAGCAAGCCATTCAGAGCGGTGACTCAGTAAAATGGCTGGATGCAATACGGACCGAAATGGAGTCCATGTACACTAACAAAGTATGGACTTTAGACATTGCTCCAGATGGGGTAAAACCCGTAGGATGCAAATGGATCTTCAAAAAGAAGATTGGTGTAGATAGACAGGTTGAAACCTAT
This sequence comes from Agapanthus africanus, assembly GCA_030015575.1. NCBI lineage: Eukaryota > Viridiplantae > Streptophyta > Magnoliopsida > Asparagales > Amaryllidaceae > Agapanthus > Agapanthus africanus. Next base: position 80,051,569 of record JASDDO010000026.1, on the reverse strand, counting down.
AAGGCTAGACTTGTTGCAAAAGGTTTCCGTCAAAGACCTGGTTTGGACTATAACGAAACCTTTTCTCCAGTGGCTATGCTTAAATCCATTCGGGTCCTTCTTGCTATTGCTGCCTTCCACGATTATGAAATCTGGCAGATGGACGTAAAGACGGCCTTTCTAAATGGTAATTTGGAAGAGAGCGTCTATATGGATCAGCCAGAGGGATTCATTAAAAGTAGGAGCAGCGGTAAAGTATGCAAGCTGCTTAAGTCCATTTATGGACTAAAGCAAGCATCGCGGAGTTGGAACATCTGTTTTGATGATGCTGTCAAAGAATTCGACTTTATCAAAAATCCAGATGAACCATGCATATACAGTAAGATTGTAGGGAGAGCTATAGTATTCCTCGTCTTGTACGTGGATGACATTCTCCTAATAGGAAATGATATTCCTATGTTACAGTCAGTCAAAAGATTCTTATCATAGAAATTCTCCATGAAAGACCTGGGTGATGCCACCTACATTCTGGGGATCCGGATCTATCATGATAGATCAAAAAGGATGTTGGGACTTTCACAGTCCAGGTACATAGACACCATAGTGAAGAGATTCAAAATGGATGATTCTAAGCGCGGTAAACTACCGGCTTGTCACGGAATCACCCTCTCCAAAAAGATGTCTCCCAAGACTAATTTGGAAAGGGATCGCATGTCGATTATACCCTACGCTTCTGCGGTAGGCTCAATAATGTATGCGATGTTATGTACCAGACCAGATGTAGCATACGCATTGACTGTTGTAAGCCGGTATCAGGCAAACCCAGGGGAGAATCACTGGATAGCAGTAAAGAACATTCTCAAGTACCTAAGGAGGACTAAGGAGATGTTCTTGGTGTATGGCGGAAAAGACCTCCAGATGGAGGCCTTTGTCGACTCCGGCTTCCAGAGTGACAAGGATGACTCCAAGTCCATGTCGGGTTATGTCTTTACCCTCAATGGAGGGGCGGTCTGTTGGAAGAGTTCCAAGTAAGAGACCGTTGCTAACTCAACAATGGAAGCGGAGTACATAGCTGCTTGCGATGCCACAAAAGAAGCTGTCTGGATGAAAAAGTTCCTCACAGAACTTCAGGTGGTTCCTACCAGTGTTGATCCAATACCTCTGTATTGTGACAACAACGGCACTATAGCTTTAGCGAAGGAACCCAGGTCCCATCAGAAGTCCAGACACATCTTAAGGCGGTATCACCTGATCAGGGAGATCGTCGATCGCCGAGAGATCGAGGTGAAAAGAGTAGAGACGGAGAATAACATTGCTGATCCATTCACAAAGGCCATTCCTCAGACGCGGTTCGAGAAGCTATTTGAGATGATAGGTCTACGATATGCCAGCTCATGGCCCTAGTGCAAGTGGGAGATTGTTAGTGTATATGCCTTAGGGGCCATTATTGTATCATACTAGGTTGTATATTACTTAATGGAAGCTTGGGATATTCACAGTTGTATATATAACAGTCTTGCTAAAAATGGTAGTATGCTACTTGGTTTGTGTCTAGTTTAATATGTGCATATGTTTCTTGTAACGTATCACTTATACATATTAGTAGAGCCCATAGGATCTTTGCTTGATTACCAGCGTTGTGATGGCAGTCACACTAGTAGGGGCTGGGTAGTCTGTAAGCAACATCCTATACAGGTCCCTGGTCGTTGGATTATCAAGAAAGGGCATCGATATTCCGGAGTAGACTAAGTGTGTACGCTTCTCATCCCAGTTGGGGAGATGGTCTGTCCCACAGCCATCAGTACGTCGTACTGGAGATAGTATACAGATGCTCGTTAGGTTACGGGTACACCGGACAGGACTCGCAAGGGAACTGATTGGTTGTATTATACCCATCGTTAGTTAACAGTTCCCAGGTGACATGAGTACAACATAGTCCGCAGACTTGACACTGCTACTTCGCCTCGAGTGTGTCCTACTGTTCTTAGATTGCTACCCTACCACGGCTCAAAGGAGTCGTGCAAACAGGTAGCAGTTGGGTGCAGTCCCGAGCACTTGGAGGAAGTGGCGGTTAGACAGGATTCGTCTCTCCCGGTATTGGGAGTTGATATCGCGCTGTGTCAGAGAGCCATTACGCAAAGTCTCTGGCCAGGGTAAGCGAGATTTACTGGTAGGTTCCAGTAGTTTCTCAGGGTGTAATGGGCTACGCTCCGACACGACTTATACCGCTATTAGGGGACTGACGCTTGACGCCCCCTAGGCTAGATATGCGATAGTCATATACGAACAGACCGGACTGTACGGAGATTGTCACATCAGGCTCAGTAGGAGTTCGGATGGGTTTCCTCATCGGCCTTCTTATCGACATCTACCTGGGGACCGTTACGTACAGATAGTGCCGTTTGCGGTCTGTGGTTAAACCCACTGCCAGCATAGTATCGAGTCTTTAGAGTCCCACACAGAGAGTTTCCCTGCTCCAGGCGAAACGATATAGAGGTCGTATGGTTTTACGACAAGGGTTCGGACGCATACGTGTGTTTACGCACGTACGACGTTCGGACAGTTTTTACTAGCCGGTTTTGGTTTAAGCCAGATTCTAGTATCGGGTTATTGGATTTATACAGTCTAAAGTTTTTCCGTGTTTTCACGGATTGGAGGGGCGTTCTCGTAATTTTCCGGGAAGCTTCTAGAAGCATGGTGACTTGGGGGTTAAGGTGGCATATGCATTAATTGGATTAATGAGTTATGTAGTGATTCATACAATGAGTTAATGATTCATTTAATGTTTTATGTGACTCATGTGATGAATCACTTAGTGTATTAATGAAACATGGTGATAATTCATTATTTGTTATTTACTTAATATTATCATATGTTTCATATATACACAAATGACTTCATTCATCCAAAAGGATTCTTATCATCACCTTCTCTCTCCTCAAGCTCTCTCATTCTTGAAACCCTAACCCTAACCTCTCATGTGTTGAGATCAAGGGTTAGCTAGACTAATACATCCATAATCTCACTCTATATCCCCTAGGTAGCTTAGATTAGCACTTTGAGCAACCTAGTTATCTCAAGTTAGAGATCAAGCTTGGCGTAGGAGCTCTCGGGTGGATCGTCTTTGACTCGAGGAGGCCGTTGAGGTGCCGATGTTCCAAGGAGCCTACGAGGAGTGGAGGACAGCGATGAAGACCCGAAGGACAAGTAACGTGAGGTATAACTTCAAATCCGAGTAGTTAAACCTCTCGTAGTTTGCTAGTAACGGTTTAGATACGATTCATGCGCTCAAGTCCGTGTTACGAAACTTTGATAATCGTTTTTCATATATTCCGCCTCCCCGCAAGTTCGTGGGGTGCGTGACATAGACTTACACTCTAGCAGGCATGGCTATATGTACTAGCAGGTATGTATGCAGCATTAGTGTACTAGCAGGTATGTATGCCACATGAATGTACTAACATGTATGTATGCTATATGAGTCAACTCAAGATCTCAACATGTAAGTACAAGAACTATTCTTTCTTTGTTTTTGAAACTCTTTTCAAATATCAGCATAATATCCATGAAATCAACAAAATCCGTGTCCAGCAACGACACCTCAAAACTGTCTTAATCTCATATATCCATGTCAAGTATCTCTGGTCTCAGCCATCCGGCTGATCCATCCCAAATATCCATATCTCAATCTAGCGGCCACGGTCGGTATCCTTTAGATATCCGCCGTGCCAAATGAAGTCACCGGTAGGTAGTCCATCCCCTGCCAGGTTCAACGCCATCTTCTGCGATCTTCTTGCCCCGGGGTACCTTACCGGGCCCACCATGTACCCGAGACGGTTCATCCACCTTCTCGAAACGGGTCTCGAAAACCACAGCAAACTCATGGTGGACGACACTTTACATCACTAGAAAACCGCAACTTTTATATTTTTAAAAGATCATAAGTTTGAAATCTTGCGGCTTTTCCCCGAAATCCAGAAATATCATAAATCTCATGAAATCATCATGGGTGCATATGTCAATGATAATGAATGCAAATGGTATCAATGTTCAAGTTGTAATGTATGATTTATACTAGGCATAAGCAAGTGATATAATGATATATATGCACGAGAATAGCGATTCTTATGATTTCATTTTAAATATTTATTGCAATAGCACAGGTCTAAGCAATTAACATGTTTCAGATTTATAGTTATCTAGTGTCGTGACATGGCAATTACCAGAGTGTGTGTGTACACATGAATAGTGCTCGTGCTGCATATAAAAACCTGGTAATGGTGCATGTGTCCTACAGAATGAGTTTGCGCATATGGGTATAACATATAGATCCTAACTGCAACAACTATCATGCAAGTATTATTATTTCTAATGTCACAAGCAAACGTTAAAGTTTACTATTTTCAAGTTTACTAAATCTATCGTTCGACTTGCGCCATCCAAATGATCGTCCCCCGTAGATGTGAAATCTACTCACCCGTGATCCCGCGCTAGGTGTGTCCGACCACCTGCTTCCCTTTCTCCGCTGCACTCGAAGTCTCCGCCGGCAAACCTAGAATTTACAAAAGTCACCATATAAAGAAAAAATCCTGCAAAACATGATATATCGATAAAAGGGATACGCGTGCATGAAACTAAACGCGCGTGCACACGACACGTCGTGACGCGCACAAACCCACCGGAACCTACTCCAATGCGCTGTGTCGCGCAGCGCGCCAGAGAACCACGCGTATCACGCGCGTGTCGCACAAGACATAAAACATCGAAAACACGTTTATAGCTCCAGATTTTGCCTCTGGGCCTAACTTAAAAAAGTTGCAGGTACCAAAACGCTAAGCTACCCAGCAAAACCCCACACCTAAAAACCCAACACCCCACCCCCTGTTCTGGCTGCAATTTACGGCCAGATTGATTAAATCGGCGGCCAGAAAGGGGAGAGGGGTACCCGTGTTTTGTGTGTGTATTTCTGCTAGTCTCACCATGCTACAGTTTTTCCAATTTTATCCTGAAGGGCTCGGGTTAACATCAGATCTAACAGAGGCTAAAAAGTCACTAAAACTGCTAAATTACGCCAAGTCGGATAAATCGGGTATTTTATGAAATCTGGGACCAAACTTGGTTGATATAGTCTCAACAGCATCTAATAAGGCTACTCTAACCATCACAACCATTACTTTGCCAAAACTCACCTAAATTACCCAAAACTACCACTAAAACATATAATAACACTAAACTAAGCTAGATATCCATAACCTTAGCAAATATAAGTCGGGTTGAGGGGGTTATACCTCTAGAGATCCTAGATGAAGAAGAAGAGAAGAAGGAGGAGGGTGTTGTGCTGCTGAAGTGCTTCAAAGTGCCTAAATCCTTGCTGCAGTTGCTGATCTGCTTCACTGTGTCTATTTGCTGCTGCTACAGGCTGATGCTGCTGCTGTTTTATTTTTTTGTGTAGTTTGGGTTGCTGTAGCAGCAGCTGCTGCTGTGTTTGTTGTGGTGAAGTGTTGTGTTGGTGAAGTGTTGTGTTGGTGTTGTTTATGAAGTTGGGCTGTTGTTTGCAATGATGTTAGGGGCTGATGTGGCTGTTTGTGCAGCAGCTACTGCTGAATTGTGGTTGTTTGCTGTTGATTTGGTGGCTGAAATGATGATACTTGGGCTGATGTGAGTGTGTGAGTGAGAGAGAGATGTGAGGGAGTGAAAGAAAATGTGAGGAGACATGCAAAAAGGTTTGAGGAGATGGATGGTGACCCAACCTAGGAGCCACCATTCTCTCTCTCTCATTAATGTTTACAAGACACCCATCAAATCCCTTCTCAAGTCAACCCTAATTAAACTAATTAACTTATAACCAACTCAATTATCTTAACCAAAGGCCTAACCCACCATGTTTGGCTAAACATGGTTAACCCACCATGCACACCCAAACTTGGTAACCCTAGGCTTAACCCTAGTTAACGTGCACAAGTGTGTGCGGTCGAGATAAAATTCTACAAAAATAACCATAAAACCAGATAAATTATTAGAAACCCGTTTTGGTAAAATTTTTACCAAAAACCCCACATTAACACACAGTTACCACTAACCCTAAACTCAGGTGTTACATAGTGCCTCAAGAAGTATTAACGGTCGTATGAAAAATGTGTGAGTGTCACGACCCGAAATGGAATGTGACTGGCACTTGAATCATATGAAGCCTATAGGACCCCATCTAATTCAGGTAAGCCAAAAATCCCAGAAATCTAAACTATTTTAAATAAGAAGTGAAGAAAACATGTTTTAAAACAAGTGGTTTTTAAATACATAAGCCGAATATGCATTTTAAAATCTCAAGTCTTTTCTGAAAATTTCGGCAGAGTTTTCTTTGTAAATACTGGCCCCAAAAGGGGTACTACATGTATAATATGAATAAAGGCATCCCCAAGCGGGAGCCAGCGCTTCGTCAAGAGACGGTCACAACCACGCAAGTAATATAATATACAACACCGAAGGGCGAGGATCAAAACTCCAAAGGAACTCAAAATATCAAGAAAACCATAATAATACAACGCGCGACTCTAAGGTCGAAAGAATAAACAACTGGTTTTCTAAGTCTGAAACAATATACAAGTCTCGTTGATGGAGTTACTAGATATAACTGAATGTAAATAAAATACAATGGTGGTCATGATACAAGTGAACCCGCCTACCAAAGCAAATCACCCGGAATGGAAGCAGTGTGCCAGCAAAGCCGAAATGAAACCTGTACGGCAAAACCTGTAAGAAACTGTGGCACAACGGGGGGGTGTTGTCAACTCGTGAGTAGAAAATATCACAGAGCAGAAATCGTATGTATGACTCCATCCTAAGTCAATACGATCAGTAATATACATCCTCAATATGATAAAGTCTAAAGCATGATAAGGTGGCAAGGGTAAACATCTATACATAAGTGTAGTACCAAGTGCTCGTGTCAGTGCCTCAGGTAGCAACATATCATAAATATGAGGTGTGATCAATATAATCATCATGAAATCAGTGTCAACTATATCATGAAGTCTATAAGTATGTGGATATCATCCAACTATATAATCAATGCCTGTATGCATGTGGATCTCGTCCACGTGTCAACCAATGACATAACAACATCATGCATGTAAAAGTCATAAAAGCATATGCATGAAAGTATGAGGATATAAATCAACGTGTGTCACTCGCGACACATCAAAATCATGGAACCTGAGTGTCCAGCATCGACACTCGAAAACATCATGAAACCTGTGCCCCAGCATTGGCACGTAAATCCTCATATATCTCAGGCGCCGCACACCCTGGTCGGCCCTCATATCCATCTCACTACTCCGGTCGGTATCCTCCGGATAACCGCCGAGTCCATATACTATCACCGGTAGGTAGTACTCCCCTGCCAGGCTCACCATCTAACAATACGAGTCTTCTTGCCCCGGGGTACCTCACCGGGTCCACCATGTACCCGCAGACGATGCCTACTGCTCCTCGAATCGGATTCACATGCCACTCTCAGAACCGAGAAAACACATGGTGGACGTACTGAAATATCATATCAAGGGTAACCGGGTTTTTAAAACAATACATACTCTCTTTTGAAATAGCCACGGTTCCCAAATCCAGAAATCTCATGAAAACAACATATCTCAATGCGTATAATCATATAGCATGATGTATGCGACATATAACAGAAATGTAAGCATATCCGTATATCATGCAACATGGAACAATAATATGCATATATCGAGGGAAAACCGCTCTTTTAAAATGAATCCAGTTTTAAAATATATCTTGTGGTTCCCAAATCTCCAAAATCAAGCCATAATCATCTATGTATGTGCAAATACGTATGAATGCAAGTATGGGTGTACAATATGTGTATACGTAAGTATGAGTGTACAATATGTATGTACGCAAGTATGTCATGCAAGGGGTCATATCCTGATGCAACAGTCCTACTGTGTAGTGACATGGCAATTATCGATGATGAAGTGTATGAGCCGGTAAGCAGGTGTACGTGGAGTATACGCATCATCGATAATAATGTTGGTGTCCTGACAACATGGGTTTAATATAACACAAATCACAAGTATATACGCATGCAATGCGCTAATAACCACATGAATATATGGAAATAGAAAGTAAATGCAACAATAAGGAATCTACATTAGTTATACGAGTCATACAGTTTGTCATTTAAAATCATACATATCGTGGTGTTTTGGAAAAATAGGGGCTACGGTGTTTTTAAGAAAAGATGTACGTCCTTTGAAATATCTGTAGAATCCCTTGGCCTGTCTTTAAATTACCCACGATTCGTTAGTTTTGGAAATAGGTATGACTCGAGTCTAGTCTAACATCTACAAGTAAACTAAAGGACTAAACGAACAGTCTAATCGAAAGGGTAAGGGAAAACCACCTAAGGCTGAGTCGATATATATAAATATAATAGTCGGTGATCCCGCCTCAATAGTATCACATACGATATAATATACAATATGACATCCTCGAGTCAAGATTGCGGATCTATCATCAATATATAGCTCGTACGGCATCCCAAATCTAGATACGAGTCAAATATCTCATTCCTCTCATTATTCATCTGGTATCTATATCATCACAATCCTGTATTAGGGGTACTGATCTAAATCTAGTACAAACTGATACCATCTGCATATATATGCGTGTGTATGAAAACACATCGCCTAAAGGCTCGCTATAATCTCATGTCATATCTCATAGTACGAATCAAAACATATCACCGATCTCGTGGCAGCATGCCTAATCTCATCGACTCATCTCCAAGTACCATATACTATCCTCATCATCCATGTATAGGTATACGTGTGTGTGTGTGTGTGTGTGTGTGTATACATAGTCCCATATATATATATACATAGTCGCATACCTAAGTGTGTATATATATATATATACATATCCCCATATACGCACAAGTAAACCAAACTAAGCATGTGTGTGCATGTGGGTATAAACCTTATTTTAGGGTTCGCGACTAAACTAACTAGTAACGCTATCACCCAATTACACTAAAATTATCCATGACTCCCAAAGTCTATCTAGATAATCAAAATCTCATAATAAACATATAAATATATCCATATAATATATACCATACACTACACTACGAACTGCGGGGGTGCTATACGCCATCCACCCGACTTCCTCCGTAGATATATATCTACTCACCTGCTCTTGCTTGTCGATGTCGATGTCGCCATCCTCTTCTGTATCGTATGAAATCCACGTGAAGGTACCTACATATATAACACGATCGAAATGCGTATTAAAATCAAGGTGGAAAACAAAAAACGGCACACGTTTCGCTTATAGGTTAAAACCTATAGCCTCGCATACAAAACACGACCAATAACCCTGGTCGTTGACGTTCAAATGCCACACGACGGAAACACACTATCAATTACCAAATTCAAATTCATAAAAAGCCGCAAACGAAATCAGAATTCTTGAAAATTAGCTCCAGATTTTACCCTAGGCCAAACTAGCCAATTTTGCATACAGGAGGGGTCTAATTTACTGGAGATAAAGCCACAGAACCAATACGAACCAATTGCCCCAGGTCTGGCCGCAAATTATGGCCAGAAGGGATATATTTGCGGCCATGGTGAGGGATTAGGGGCTAGGGTTTCAGTGGGGGGTCCTAGCTTTCCTGCACACTCCTCTGTGTTTGCTAAAAAATTTTCAGGTCACCCGGGTGTTAGCAGATTTCATTATACCCTCACAGAATCCACAATTCTCCGATATCGGATTTTCTAAGTTCATAATCCAGGGTTTAAGTCTCAGGTTCAGTCCACTAAATCATCACAACAGGGGTTGTATAGCCTCTACTAATCTCAATTACCCTTCACTACTCAAGATTTCATCACAACCCTAACTGGGAATTTCAATGTTCACTAAACCGCACTAAATCACAACTAAACACATATGGATACCAAAGTGAATGAAATGCAAAGCTAATGGCAATGAAAGTACCTCATTTGGCAACTCAAGAAAGTTCTTGAGTTGCCCCAAGTGTCCAAAATCCGATTTTTCTTTGTCCAAAGTGTAGCTAGTGAGCTTGTGGATGTATTTTGTGAAGTGGAGATGATGTTTTGGGGGTTTTTTTGATGATGTTTTGAGGGTTTGGAGGAGGTGGGAGTGATGAGGCAGCCATGAGAGAAAGAAGAGGCAAGAATGATGAGAAAAGAGTGAAGAGATGAAGAGAATGGTCCAAGGTTTGACCCCTCACTCTCTCTCTTTTGCCCATGTCTAATATTCTAATCCTTTATCTTTTCTTTTCTTTTCTTTTATATTCTTTTCTCTTCTCTCTTTAAAATTAAAACCATGCATGATAAAGAGAAAGAACCATTAAAGAAAGTAACAAGTGTGAAAAATGACACGGTGCATGTCATGTGCACAAAACGCGCTTAATGCACGATTAGCGATATTTAATCGCGATTAACATTAAAATAGTGTATAATAAATCATAAAATTTCATATTTTGCTTAAATCCAATAGAACATCCTCTTTTTAGTAATTTTTATAATTTTCCAAAATTTTCCCAATTTATCGGTATTTAATTATACTGCCTTATTAAAATATTCAATATAATATTTAATTATAAAAAAATCCCCAAAAATAATATTTTATTTTTCTGAAATGTTACAGTGAGCAAATCCATCTAAAACATTCACCGACTAAAAAGTACTAAGAAACATGGAAAAAGCGTATGTTAGCTTGAATTGAATTCTCCAAGTGTAAGGATGACTTTTACACACACATAGGGGTATATGATCGATGTTTGGAGGGAAGATAGGGAGGAAGACTGAAGGCGGTGTTTTATTGAGGGAGGATATGATTTCTGGCATCTTTTCAAGACCATTAAAATATGGCTCATGACAACTAAAAAACTAGTGTAGTTCGAAACTCTTATTTTCAAGTTTTCTTTTATCTATTTTTATCTTTACATGTAATTTTCGTTTTCTTATTTTTGTTTCCTTTATTTTCTAAATTTTGGGATTTTGTGGGTATAATTTGCTGAAAACCCTCAAAAGACAATACTCCTCCTAGTAAGGACACCTAGAGATTTAACGGCTTGTTGCACGAGCTAAGTGCAATCGTGTTGTCTACGAAAGAATGCTAGGTATTCTTTTTCTTTTAAAATAAAACAGTTTGCTCGGGATGATCAAAAAATAAGTTTGGGGGTATTTGATCAGTCATATTTATTGCACATTTTTACGGTCATTTTGCCTATTATTATTAATTACTAAATGGTGTTATTTTTAATTCAAGAATATATGTGGGTTTATGTGGAAAAAGATTTTGTCATATATTTCTTAACTTATAATTAATATAATTGGGAGTTAAATGGTTGCAATCTCATTTAAATAAATATCCATGAGTTTTTTAACCATTAAGTAATTTATTTGTGAATAAATTGTTAGAATATTTTCTCAAATAAAATAAATGGTACTAATTATTTGATTTGAGATATTTTGCAGGTATTAAAATAAAAAAATCAGTTCAAGACTACAAACATGATTAAGAAATCCAAATCAAATTTGCCAAATTTAGGAGCAAATTGAAGATTTTTGTAACTATAGAGATAAGATAATATTTTCAATATTTTATTGTCAGAAAGTGTTCCTAAAATCACGAAAAGAAAAAGAAAAAAATTGGAGACGAGATCCCACCAAACGGCGGCGGATCAGCGGCCGTATAAGGCAATTAGCGGCGGATCAGCAGTCGAATCGTAGCCGTTTGATAAAATTTTTCATGGGCATAATCGTCATTTTATGTGAGTCGAGATGACATCTAGGGTTTAATGTTTAGTTTTTCTTTTAGCCATTTAAATTTTGTAATTCAAGTTCTTATTAATAAAAAGTAGAGTTCTTTTAATTTCGGGTCTTTCCTTTCCGCATTACTTTTCGCACTTTAATTCTACAATTACTTTCCACAATTTAATTTCTTGCTTTTACTTTTAATTAGTTAGATTTTTTTTCTTTTGATCTTCTTCTTTCTTATTTCTATTTTTCTCAATTTTTGTGCGATGATATTCAAAAGTTGCTACTTGCTTTCGTGAGGGCCCTAGCTGTTAGCATACATGTTCTTATTCAATCTTTCTCCTCTTCGTTGTTTTGTTTCTAACCCAATAAGCGAGTAATTTCTTACTTGTTAGGGTTTTGAGGAAAGGGTGGTTTAATTGATGGAAAATTACTTTAAATTCTTTTTATGATTTTTTAAATCTTTATAAACTTTAATTAAAGGGAGTCTTAACCCTCTTATTTGGGCACACTCTCAATTCATGACAATTGCTACCTGATTTGAGATTAGTTAAGCTTATTTTGATTAGAGGCTTTAGAGTAATATGGATCAATGGAGGGATAAGGGTCAATATAGGGAATCCCTAGTATCCTTCTAAATACCCTAATCCACATTCATCGTTATTCCTTTAACAATAATTAATTAAAAAGATAAAAAGAATATTTTTATAATAAAAACCCATCTTTTAAACTACCCAATCCGAAAAACCCTACAAGCCCTTTTATTATTGAATTTTATCTCCTTAGTTTAAAACAAACAAAAATCTAAACCTTTTTCTATTGACTCGTCTAAAATAAAATTGGTAATATACCATCTCCCTGTGGACGACCTGTACTTACTATCGGTTAGTTATTTGCGATACCGTTATTAATTGCGGAATTTAGAAAACACTAAAAAACAATTTTTCACATCAATTTGATGGCGATCATATATGTGGGAATTGGGTGTCCATAACCACATCCTTAAATGTCCCTAGTCGAGAGAGTATCGAGACTGGGCATCGATATTCTAGAGTAGACTAGTGTATACTTTCTAGACCCCGACGAGGAACAGTGGCTGGTCTCACAAACTATTGGTGTTGAGTCACCTAAGATAGTATACATGTGCTCATTAGAGGTGCGTACACTAGACTGACTCGCCGAGAACTGCTGGATGGTATTATACCTATCGTCAGATAGCAGTTCTGAGGTGACATGAGTACAAAGTAGTCCTTTTACCTGAGATCGTCATTTATCTCGTGTGAGTTCCCACTATGCTTAGATTACTACCGTACCACGGCTCAAAGGAGTCATGCAAATAAGTTTTAGTTGGGTACATTCTTAAGTCATATGGAGGCAGTGAGCGATCGTCAGGGATTCATCTCTCCCGGTATAGGGAGTCGATGTCGCGCTTTGTTTAGGTTAGCTATCACCACAAGTCTCTGGTCAGAGCGGATGAGATTTACTGATTGAGGATCAGTAGTTTCTCCAGAGGTGATGAGCTTGACACCGACACGGCTTATCGTGTTATTAGGAGTCTGATATTTACCACCCATATACCTTATATATGATACTCTTAGACGAAGAGACCGGACTGTACGGAGATTGTCATGAACAGGCTTAGTAGGGGTACGGATGAGTTTTCTTGTCGGCCTTCTTTTCGTTCATTACCTGGGTAGCCGTTACGTACAGCTAGTGCCGCTGACGTGGTTGTGGTTAAACTCACTGCCAGTGTATTGTCGAGTCTTTAGAGTCCTACACATAGTGTTTTCTCGGTTCAGGCGATATGATATAGAGACCGTACGTTGGTACATGCAGGTGTCCGATTAAATATGTGTATATACTGCACAGATTTTAATCGGACGGTAGTAATACTAGCCGGCTTTAGATTAAGACGGATTATAAAATCAAGTTTTGATTTAATAATTTATATATATATATATATATATATATATATATATATATATATATTCTAGAATTATTGTTCACTATACATTTTCTATCTTTTGGCTATCCGTATTTTTATACGGATATGCGTATATGTAGCGATACGTATACCGGGGATGTATTCCGTATTTATATGGAATACCTTCTAAAAGGAGGACACCACATTATAAGTTTTTCCTTTATGAAAATTAAGTTAATGAGGTGGCATGGTGAGGTGGAAAGGGAAACATGTAGAGAGGGATGGGCTTCTTTTTTAAATGCTAAAATGTTATGTCACATTTTAATAAATGGTTGAAAAATAAAAAGGAAGCCATACACTCTCTCACTTTCTCTCTCTCTCACAACACTTGGCCCTTTTTCATGATGGTTCATTTTCTTTCTTGCTTTCATGAGCTTTGAAAATGAGAGTTCATGATGGTGGAAAAATTCCTACAACTCTCTCCCTCCATTCCTAACGAGCATGGAGCGTTGGTTTGAACTTGGACTAGGTCCCCTCTAGTGGATCATCATCGACAAAGAAGTCCCTCTTGCAAGCTTGATCCCGGAGCACCGAGGAGCTCAAGAAGAGATGACCGAAGACCCGAAGGACACGATTATTTTGGTATAATCACTTTTCACGGTAGTTTAGCACTCTTGGTTTTCGGTTAGTTTAGGCAAATGAACAAATTTTGGGTAATGCTGGTTGTGCTTGGAATAATTTCAATTATTTTTCATTCCACCTCGCTACGAACACCATAGAGTGAGCATAACCCACTAACATCCCTATAGGAGGAATCCAGCACTCCCTCTTGGGGGGCTTCCTATTGGGGCCGGCTCCCCTTCTATGGGGGGAGGGCAGGCTCCCCCAGTTAGGGGGAAAACGGCTCCTCTTTAGGGTCCTATAGGGTGCCTGGTATCGGGTGCCCCCGTTGGGAGGCACACGGTGACGCATCGGCGGGGCTTTTGGTCCGAGTCGGGCAAACCCGGTGGCTTTATTTATCTATTTTGCTATTTTTTTTATTTGTTTATTATTTTTTAACTTGGTTTTCTAAAAAGGCAAAGTGTGTGGATTTCGACGAAATTTCGGTGGTATGACCGCTGGATTTCGTTTTATTTTGGAGAACATAGGCTGAAACCTATATTTTCACGTATTTTGGTGAAGCACGGATGAAACCCACATTCAAGAGAGAGTACGGATCGAAATCCTCATCACCGAGGGTTTCACCAAGGAAGAAATCCAAAGGCTTTCTCTTTGATGGGGTCACTCTCAACCTTCACTCTAATTTGTTAAAAAGATCTCTCTTGATTCTTAGAACTTAGGACTTAAATCTTGCATAAGGGAAAAAAGCTCATTTTCCCTCTTTTGTGCCTTGGATCTTGAAGTAGTGGTGTTTTGAGAGATGTGTTTCTTTTGATTCTTCCTCTTTTCTCTAGATTTGAGAAAGAAGATAAATGAGGAGGCCCAAAAACTCTCCTTTATGCGATTTGATGGAAGAAAAATGCTTCCTTTCAATTAATCAATGAGGTTTTTTTTTTATTTTAAAAAAAAAGAGAGGTTCCCTCTTGATTTATTTGGAGAAGAAAGAGAGCGAGAGAAGAGGGACACACAAACCCTAGTATTCCGTGTGAATGAGAAAACTTAACATTTTTTCATATGGTTGGGTTTAAATACCCACTGCATTTTGCAACTTAGCCCTTGGACTTTACATAATTACTTTTTGTTTCCCCATGCCCATGTGCTCATTTGTTTTTGCACATAAGTCATGAATTTTACATAATTTTGTCTTTTTGCCTATGTATTACATTTTTACATTTATTTGCATACAAAACTTATTTATTACAAATTTTTTTCTCTTTCTTTTTCTTCGATAGCCGGCCGGTTTTATTTGGACTTGAGGCGGTTTGGACGTAGGCCCACTTACTTGGGCTTGGTCTCGAGTTGGTTACACTTAGATCCATTTGTCTTGACGTTGACTTTGACCTTTTGATTTTTTGACTTTGGCAATGGGGCGTAAATTTTAACCCCAACGGTCTTCACTAAGCATAGTTCTTCAAACTTATTCTTAATAGAGGAGAAAGAGGCAAAACCAACATTTCTAATGAATTGGATTCAATAAAGAAGGAACCTGTTTTGCTAATGGCAACTACAAGAACTAAACAAGAGCAAAAGAGAAGAAATATGAGAAAAAGGCAAAGTTTGTATTGAATATTTAATGAAACTAATGAGGAAAAGTTAATAAAAATTACAACTTGCAAAAAAAACTCTAAGCTTCTTACTTAGTTGAAAGCAATGGAAGCCAGCATCTCATGTAAAATGAAGATCCTACTAATTCCTAGTCCTAAGTTATCCAAAGTTAAATCCCAAGGTATATCCAAAATGTTGTTGATCCGCTGCTTATACAGAGGTTGGAGCTCGAAATCCTACGCTGATACTGGTTGGTGATGCAAAGTTGAGCCTGCCCTCCAAATTTGACCTGATTTGAAGCGACTTTGACTGCTACCTAGACACCAAAATAATCTATCTTGGCCGCTAGGTAGCTCCCAAGTGGGACCCAAATTGGCTCAAATTTGGTGTGCTGGTTTCTCTTGGTTTTTATATTGTGTTGAGCTAGATACTTTTGTCTAAATCCACTGAGATATTTGCAGTATTCGGGCACGTGTCCGTGTTATTGTCGGTAAGCCGCGAATGCATTCCAATTGTGTTCGTTTCCGTCTCAAGTCCCTGGAATGCTTGTAACCTATATAATGTAACAGACAGGCCTCGGTAGCACTTATTTATATACAAAACCGATAAGAATAGACTGTACGAAATGCAATAAAACGTGTTGAACAACTTCTGTTAAACATCTTCCCAAGCATTAAAATTGACCAAACTATCATTGAATCCTTAAACGGTCGATAAAGGAAGAGGAGGGCAACATTGGGGTGAAAGAGGTTAAAAGTGCAAAAAATAACGGTCAGGGACGTGCTGTTATGGGTTTAAATCTTAGAAGGTTTTGGACAAGTCGGATAAATCATAATATGATTTTTATGAAATAAGCCAAATACTTTTAGATAGAGAATTCACCCATGCAAATTTTCCATGATACACGTCACAAATGCATTATTATAAAATAAGCAGCATTATTCCAAACAAGCAATTACCTTGGCTTTGAAATCAAATTCATTATAGCTAGAGATAAATAGATTTTATAAAATCTACTTTTCTCAAACATGCATTCTAGCATACAAACAAGAGTTACTCTAACTAAACAAAGTGTGCCTTTGCCCGATCGAGCAGGTGAAGATTTTAACAGACACAAGATGTTTTATGGAGAAGAAGACTTGAGAAATTGTGGACGATACGCTCAATACACTATAAGAAAAAAGGACTTATTTCGTCGGGGTATTTATTCCGCCGGCTACAAGCCAACGGAGTAAATGTATAAGCCGGTGAAATATCCCCTAAATAAGCCAAATGGGGACCCCAGAATTTTTAATAATTTTATTGGATTATTCTGTCGGCTGTAACCCATCGGAATAACCCAATAAATAAAACAGGGCCCGAGCCCGAGTCTCTCATCACATTTTCCCCCAAATAAGAAAAAGAAAACCCTAGCCCTCCAAGACCACCACTCCTTTCCTCCGCTCGTCCTCCTTCTCCTCTCTTTGCGACTGGCGACCAAACCCCTAAGCCTTTGACGGTAAGCTCCTATCTCTCTCTCTCTCTGCCACACACTCTCTCTCTCACTCATACTCTCTCCCTCCCCCTCTCTCTCAGGCGCCGTCGAAGACCACTGCCGTTGAAGAACGCCGCTGTCGAAGCCTCCCTGTTCGAGTCCGGCCCCTTTGAAAATAGATAATTAAAATTGGTTTAATTTTAAATTTCTTGTTTAATTTTTAATTTTTTACAAATGGGGAAAATTGTGTTGTTGATGTTGCTGTTGTTGATGCTATTGTTGTCGATGTTGTTGTTGTTGATGATGATGATGTTTTTGTTGTTGATGGGTTAGGGAGGGTTTGGGCTGGGGTTATGGTCAAGTGTTATTAGGTTTAGGGTAATTTAACTAATTTTTCTAGGTAGTTTACTGAAAATCAACAATATTTAAGGGTATTTTAGTGAAATTTATAGTAATTTAATTAATTTAAGAAGATGAATTATTTCTTTAAATTTGTTAAGATAATTTATTGACAAACCAACAATAGTTAATGGTATTTTAGTGTAATTTAGTAAAATTGAATAAATAGGTTGCTTAGGAAAAATTTTAAGGTAGTTTAGTGAGAAAACAACAATAGCAAAAGATAGTTTAGGGAGAATATTTTAGGTATTTTATAGTAATTTAGTAGATGTGTCTATGTATGTGTCTGTGTAATTAGATTCTCGTGCTCGTGTCTCTAACTTGCTACCAAGAAGGAATACAAAACAAAAATTTCTACAACTTGAGCATGAATATCTACGAGCTAGAATCGAATCCAAACATTAAACTAGCAAACAAGAGAAGGTTTTAACAACTCGAATAGACGATAACTACTTTTGTAGTCGTGTCTTTCGTCTTCTTTCCTCTTCTTTCTCTCTAAGAGATTCCGTAAATGAGCTTAGATGCCGGTCTTCGTCGTCAAAGAAAATTCACCCGAAAGAACCCTAGCAAGGCTATATTTTCACACTAAAAATAAAGTGAAGAAAACTAGTGAACTAAACTTGTTGAATAGTTCACTAGGATGACGTAGTGGCTAATCTCTATATGTTTCTCTCTTAATCTTTTTCTTTCTCACGTTTTAAAAACTCAAGAGGAAGAAGAAGCTCATAGTGATCAAGTGAGCATGGCTGCTAGTAAAAGATCTAACCTCATTCTCATCCAACTCTTTTCATTTTATATTTTCTTTATTGTGTGAATGAGTGGGGTTGTGACTCACCATGGTGAGTCACAAGCCTACACCATTCCACCACTAACTAGAAGAGATTAGAAAAGAAGAGAAAGAGCCATCTCTTTGTACACATATACATATGTATATGTATATATATAAATACACACACACAAATATACTAATACAAGTATATACTACAAAATCCATACACCCATATTCGTATCAAAATATATATACCCGTATTCATATAAAATACGAATACCCATATTTGTATTAAGATATAAATACCCATATTTATATCAAGACACATACACGTATTTATACAAACACGTATTCGTATAAATACCGTATTTTGTCAAAATACGAATACGAAAAGAGAGATACTAAAAAGAGATATATAATACTAGCTCACATTTTATCCAAATGTGATAACTTGGCTATCTTTCAAAGCTGCTAGTTTTAATAAACTGTCCGATTAAAAGTACGTGTATAAAAACACGTATTTAATTGAACCCAGGTACGTATCAAAATACGTACGTACACTATATTGTTTTGCCTAAGCTGGGAAACCTTCTGTGTGAGAATCTAAACACTCAACAATACGCTGGCAGTGGGTTTAACCACAAACATGTTAGCGGCACTAGATGTACGTAACGGCTACCCAGGTATTGAACGAAAGGAACTCCGACAAGCAAACTTATATGTGTTCCTATTGAGCTTGAAAGTGACAATCTTAGTACAGTCCGGTCTCTTTGTCTGAGAGTATCGCATACTGGGTCTAAAGGGTGGAAAACGTCAGACCCCTAATAACCCAATAAATCGTGTCGATGTAGCCCAAAACGATCTCGAGAAACTTCTGATCTCATAATCAGTAAATTTCAACTGCCTTGGCCAACTTCTTATGGTGATGACCAATCGAACACAGCACAATATCAACTCTTTATACCGGAAGAGAAGAATCCCTTCTATCGCTCACTGCCCCTATGTGCTTCGGCACTGTAGCCCAACCAAAACCTGTTTTCACGACCCTTTAAAGCCGTGGTAGGGTAGTGATCTAAGTGCAGTGAGAACACACTCGAGATGAATGACGATGTCTGGTCTAAAGAGTAACCTGTATCTATATCACCAGAGAACTACTATCTGACCATAGGTATAATACCATCTGAAATCTCGGCGAGTCCGTCCAGTGTAACTCATAACCTAATGAGAAACTATATACTATCTTTGGTGCCAAACACCAATAGCTGTAGGACATGTCACCTTCCCTTACGAGAATAAGAAACGTATACACTAATCTACTCCAGAGCATCAATACCCTATCTCGAAACTCCAACGACTAGAGACAATTTAAGGATGTGCTTATAGACTACTTAGACCCCACGAGTACGATCGCTATCACAACTCTAGTAGTCAAGCAAAGATCCTACAAGTTTTACCAACATGTAATCGAGATATGTAATATAAAATAGAACATATACACATGTTGAGGTAAAGACAAATCAGATAGCATACTATCATATCAAGTAAGATTGTCCTGTACACATATATTCCAAGCATTCATATGTAATATACAATCATGTACTATACAATAATTGCCTCTAGGGCATATACATCCAACAATCTCCCATTTGCACTAAGTCTATGTATTGGCGTATCAAAGACCAATCATCTCCAATAGCCTCTCGAACTGAGTCTGAGGAAGTTCCTTCGTGAGTGGGTCCGCCGTGTTGTCCTTTGTGTCTACTCTCCTGACTTCGAACTCCGGGCAATCAATGATCTCCTTGATCAGGTGATATTGTTTTAAGATGTGTCTTGATTTTTTATGGGGCCGTGGTTTCTTCGGTAACGCTATAGCCCCATTGTTGTCACAATATAAAGGCATTGGATCAACAATAAACGGAACCACCTCAAGATCTTGATTGAACTTTCTCATCCAAACAGCCTCTTTTGTGACATTGCTAGTAGAAATGTATTCAGCCTCCATCGTCGAGTCTACTACGGTGTCCTGTTTTGAACTCTTCCAACAAACCATCTCTCCATTGAGCGTAAACACATAACCCGATACAGACTTGTTGCCGTCCTTGTCGCTTTGGAAGATAGAATCAGTAAAAGACTCTATCTAGAAATCTTCATTACCGTACACTAATAACATATCCTTAGTCCTTCTCAGGTACTTCAGAATGTTCTTCACAGATGTCCAATGCTTCTCTCATGGGTTTGACTGATACAGAGCTTACTACGCTAAGTGCGTAAGCTACATCTAGTCTGGTACATAACATCGCATACATTATAGATCCTACCGCCGAAACATAGGGTATAATACTCATGCGAGCCCTCTCTTCATCAGCCTTGGAAGACATATTTTTAGAGAGGGTGATTCCGAGACAAGCCGGTAAATTACCGCGCTTGGAATCTTCTATACTATAGCTCTTTAGTATGGTGTCAATGTACCTGGATTGTGATAGTCCTAACATTCTCTTAGATCTATCACGATAGATCTTGATCCCCAGAATGTAGGAGGCGTCACCTAAGTACATCATGGAGAACTTCTGAGACAAGAACAGTTTGACCGACTATAGCATAGGAATATCATTTCTTATCAGGAGAATGTCATCGACGTATAAAACGAGGAACACAACTGTTCTCGCTACAATTTTCTTATATATACAAGGCTCATCAATATTTTTTATGAAGTCAAATTCCCTGACTGTTTCATCAAAACAGATGTTCCAACTCCGTGATGCCTGCTTTTATCCATAAATAGATTTAAGCAACTTCCACGCCTTCCTGCTGCTCCCACTGTCTATGAAACCTTTTGGATGATCCATATGGACATATTCTTCTAAAGAGCTGTTTAGAAAAGCGGTCTTTACGCCCATCTGCCAAATCTCATAATCACAGAAAGCAGTAATTTCAAATAGGATCCGAATGGACTTGAGCTTAGCTACTGGAGAAAAAGTTCCTTCATAGTTCACACCTAGTCTTTGACGAAAAACTTTTTCAATAAGTCTAGCCTTATAGGTTTCCACCTGTCCATCTGTACCAATCTTCTTTTTGAAGATCCATTTGCAGCCAACGGGTTTTTCCTCTGACAGTGCAATGTCCAAAGTCCAAACATTGTTGGTGTACATGGACTTTATTTCGGATCGCATAGCATCCAGCCATTTCACAGTGTCCCTACTGGCAATGGCCTGCTCAAAACTAGTAGGATCATCTTCTTCCAAGATGCAATCCTCTCGATCTCGTCTATGAGAAAACCGTAGTTTCTCTCGGACGGATGAGAAATCCTACCAGATTTATGGAGTGGCTGAGGTACGTCTGGGATTATTGAATCATGTTGTTCTACCAAATCCTTAGTTATAGTTTGTGGCTCCGATATTTCATTAAGTTCTACTGTGCTCCCACTAATTTCTTTTATAGGAAATTGCCATTCTAAAAAGATGGCGTGGAGAGATAAAAACACCTTCTGTTACTCGATGTGGTAGAACTGATATCCAGGTGAATGCTTTGGATATTCCACAAACTTACATAGAACTGATTGTGCCTGAAGTTTGTCCGGATTTTGTGTTTTAACATAAGCCCGACAACCCCATATCTTAATACGTTTAAAATATGGTCTCTTACCATTCCATATTTTAAATGGTGTCTTAAGAACGGATTTGGATGGAACATCATTCAATAGGTATGCTGCTGTTTGAAGCGCATATCCTCAGAATGAAATACATAACTTAGCGTTACTCATCATAGAGCGAACTATATTCAGAAGGGTACGGTTCCTCCGCTCCAATACACCGTTGTGTTGTGGTGTATACGGAGGAGTAAGCTGAGAGAGAATACCATTCTATTTAAAGTAGTCGAGGAATTCCGTGCTTAAGTAGTCTCCTCCTCTATCAGATCGGAGGATCTTGATATTTTTGCCAGTCTGGTTCTCTACTTCGTTTCTGTATTCTTTGAATTTCTTAAAAGCTTCAGATTTGTGTTTCATAAGATACATATATCCGAACCTAGAGAGAACGTCAGTGAATGTGATGAAGTATGAGAACCCACCCCTTATATGTATAGACATTGGACCACACACGTCATGCCCCGCTTCCCAGTAGACGGAAACGATGATGTAGCAAGCCGCAACATATTTACTAAGAAATAAATACGTTAAGCGTAATTAAGCAATATATAAAAATGTACAAGAATGACAAGTGATATAAAATAAACAGCAACTTTTATTTACATTCATCTTTACATACAAATGTTTGAAAATGAAAGATACAATGAAATAAGCAGTGCCTGAACAGTGGCATACAAACTGAAAGTAAGTACAAGGAACTAGAAGTCAGGTCGTGCTGCGAGCTGGTCCATGTCTTCCTGGTTAGGCTCGATATCCTGAGAGTCACGTCCTCCTGACGAACATTCCAATGAAAGAAATGGAAAGGAATGTCGTCAGCGAACTATCGCATGGTAAGTCTCAA
Organism: Agapanthus africanus; assembly: GCA_030015575.1. Lineage (NCBI taxonomy): Eukaryota > Viridiplantae > Streptophyta > Magnoliopsida > Asparagales > Amaryllidaceae > Agapanthus > Agapanthus africanus. The sequence goes on along the minus strand of JASDDO010000026.1, from coordinate 80,028,534 downwards.
AAGAAGCAAGAGAATATAACAAGTACTGTGATATGAACAGGTGAGTTATACAAGTATAAGATTGTTATTCTAACATGATTGTTTATAGCTTGGTACAGAAGGTATTCATGTACACGAGAGGAGTCCATATTACCCTATAGACTATGGTAACATATAGTACAAGACCCCGTTATAACCTACAGGACAACGGCATGAGAATTCATGTAGCTGTCTTTTAAGTGACCTCTCATACCACGATATACGTTCCGTACTAATCTACCACATTATCCCCGCATAGTGGGTTGTATAGATTATAATTACAAGTCTTGCCGAAACCATGGACATATTGTTCAAGTAGTCATGTTCAGAATGTAATCAAGTAGTCAAGTCAAGTTATAACCATGGTTCAGTCAAGTCCGGTCAAGTATAGATGTTTAATATTGTTGTTTGATTGAAGTATTCATGTTCATGTTCAAGTATTCATGTTTGATATTGGATTCAGATTTGAATTGGACTCAGACCGAGTTAGACTCTTGTAAACTGATTTGGATCTTTAATTATATTCGGGAGTTATCGGTAACTGCTGCATATAGACTGAATGATTTGTGTCTTTTTCCAAGACAATTACTATTGATAACTCCGTTATGTTGTCTGCCTTACTTACTTTCTCCGGCTCCCTGGTGCTCAAGAGAATTGATCCCACTTAAACCTATATTTACTAAGTCATTAAAATATTTCTTTTATATAACTCGAGGGGGTTTTATGAAAAAAATATTATAATATAGTTAAAAATAAATCTCGAGGGGTTATTTATATTATAAGGGTTTTTATGAGCATGATTTTTAAGGATTTGAGATATTTTAGTGATAAACAATTAACTTTGGAAGTTCATGGTATTTTATTGAAAAGAGTTGTCTTTTGGTAACTTGATAGTATTTTTATTGAAACTTGTTAATCTTTCATTTTTAGAAAAAAATAGGTTTGTTATATTTTGAAAATATGGATTTATAATTTTAAAAAATTAGTTTTATTTAGAAATTCTTTTTTCTTAAAAACCGTATTTAAAACCTTTCGAGACCAAATGCTCCGTGAGGAGGTCTGCATCTCGCTCTACTAGCCCAAGAATGTGCGATAATCCACACCATCCATTAGCGGATCCCCTAAAAAGGGTTGTAGAGGCATAATCGCAATAGAATCGAAATAATGTTTTAAAAGAAAACCGTTTTTTAAAATAAGTGGTATTTTAATGTAATATTTTCTTCATACAAAAATTCATACAAAAAGCTATCGTGCTATGAAACAAGAGTGTACGTGAGGGGTAGGTCGTTATCCCGTGAAGTTTTTTTTCTTTTCTAAAGGTATAGTTTTAACAAAACTAAAAGGGATGATATTAAAGTTCATGGTATTTTAATGAAAAAGTTAAATTAAAGTTATTTTACATGATATTCTTGATTAAAATTTATTCTAAATATTGGTATTATGATTATAAGTATCGTGTAAGAATATGGATGAACAATATATAAGAAAAGGTGGAGTTTCTAGAGTTTAGAACAAAGATATCGGTATTAACTCCACTTTTACTGATTTTGATTAAAAAGAAATTCAAAGAATAGAAAGCGAGTTTGGGAAGGACTTACTATCTGATTATGCTAAGAAAAGGTAAACGAAGAGAAGAGTGTTGTCGTGGTGTCGCAGGAGCTCTGGATGTTGCTTTGATTCTTCGCCGGAAGTTGATCGCTTATTAACTCCTCTTTACTCCACTTGTATTTAGAAATTTTTTGAAAGTTTTGGCTAGAAATTTCAGAATGATGCTGAGCCAAAATGTAGGGTGGTATTTATAGTGAAGAATTACGGTTTGGGAATTAAATGGTGGATTAAAAAGCATTAAAATTGTGATAAATTATGAATTGAAGGGTTTATGGTTGATTGCAGGGAAATCAAACACTGCAGGGGAGTTAGGGGTAGGTGAAAGGGTTAGTGTGCATAGCCCGGGGCTCATTGGCCACATCTTAGCCATCCCCGCCAGTTTTTGAGCAAGAATGGTCGGTCAATCTTGAGGAAATGCCTCGAGATCCGTGCCACTTGATCAACAAAGTATTAAAACCCTTTTGCACATGTTTGATTTTTCTGACTTTTTATTTTTTCTATGTATTGCATGTGCAAATTTTTGGGCTTCCAAAAATTAAAAGAAAAATTCAGAAAAAAATAATGTGTCTGATGGGATTCGAACACACAGGCTACGTCATAGCAGTGCAGTGCAAGGCTTTATCAGTGAGCTACAAGTTGTTTCTTGCTGTTCTTTAACAAAATTGACTTATAACTCAAACTCAGGCTGTAAACTCTTTTCTGTACATTAAACTGGAAAATTTCGTACAGTAAATTCTGAGTCGTTACATTCTACCCTCCTTATAAAAATTTCGTCCTCGAAATTTACATTTACATAGGGACTAATTTTCAAATAAGTAAGGGTATCTTACACGCATGCCTTCTTCTCGTTCCCATGTTGATTCTCCCGGTGAATCTTTTCTCCACATCACTCAGACCAAATTTACTTTCTTGTTCCACAGTGTCTTCACCTTTTGGTCCAGGATCTCAATGGGTTATTGCTCGCGGGTTAAGTCAATTTGTACTGTAAGCTCTGAGTGATCAAATATGTGGCTGGGGTCGCTCACATATCTTCGCAGCTGGGATATGTAGAACACATTGTGCACTCCTTCCAATGAGGGTGGTAGTGCTAAACGGTATGCCACTTCTCCAACTCGTTCAAGTATATCGAACGATCCTATATATCTTGGACTTAGCTTACCCCTTTGGCCAAAACGGATCATTCCTCTGTTTGGAGAGATCTTCAGGAAAACATAGTCTCCTGGTTGGAACTCCAGATGTCGGCGCTTTGCATCTGCCCAATGTTTCTGTCGGTCTTGATCTATGCGCATTCTTTCCCTGATCGTGCGAACCACATCCACAGTTGCCACGATCATCTCTGGTCCAAGGAGTTCACGATCTCCGAAGTCATCCTAACTTAGTGGTGATCGACACTTCTTTCCATAAAGGCGAATGGTGCCATTCCTATACTTGCCTGATAGCTGTTGTTGTATGAAAACTCCATAAGGTGTAGGTGATCTTCCTACGAACCTCCGAAGTCTAACATACAAGCTCTTAGCATGTCTTCTAGAATCTGAATTGTTCGCTCGGACTGTCCGTCTGTTTGTGGATGGTAAGCCGTGCTGAAGTTCAGACCCGTTCCCAGGCTAGCTTACAGACTCTGCCAAAATTATGGTCAGAATCTGGTATCACGATCGGAGACGATGCAAACCGATACTCCATGTAATCTCACGATCTCCTCTATGTACTTCTTTGCTAACGTCTCGGTTGATTGTCCAACTCGAAATGGAATAAAGTGAGCCGACTTAGTGAGTTGATCCACAACAATCCATAATGGCTATAAAGGACCGAAACGTCCTTAAACTAACACCTCACCTCAAACATGGCGATAAAAGACCGCAATGTCCTTAAACGAAAATAATCGAGCCCAAATGGTCATATGTTTAAGCTGATCTTAATTTCAAACCAGATTAACGATTCTTAAATCAAATCAAACCCAAATCTAAAAATATACAGATTTGGATTAATCCACGTCCTACGGGCGACAACATAAAATAGTCTCCGAATACAATCACGGGCAACCAAAATAAAACAAATATACACACGACATGAAGTCAACCTCCGGAGCAGGAGAGCGGTTATCGTGATGCGGTAACGTAATTAACTGCAGAGGCTTGCACTTGTAGGGAAGAGCATCCCCACAATCAAAAAACCCTCGCAAAAGAGAAGGAATCTGATAAAGTCTGCTACAACGGTCGCATTCGTTCAAACCTCCGATATACGGTGCCATAAATCAACTTGGTATCTTCGGAGAGGTGGACGGATAAATCCAAATAGCATCTGCCTCCAGAAATCAGGCTAGACATCCTAACGTTCCGGTACGTCTTCCGGCGGTGAACAGATTCTGGCACGCCCGATAGGACCTTTTTCTCTTTCTACTCCACACTTCGTATGTCATGTTTCGTGAACAAAATCGCGGTTCGCTATGGTTACCCTTGGATTCGAGGTACTAAAATTTGGTGTCTTGTTCCTGTGCAGAAGAAGAAAAAAATTGATGGCTTCCAGCCGCACAACTTGCAATTGCATCTCCTGCTCCACCTCAACTGGAGGAGTGACTTACGGGCCCAATGCGGCCTCCATCTTTTCAATGCCGGTAGGAAAAGTAACTCAAGCTACTACTGGATTGTTCTTCGGGACCATACTCCAACCAACAAGTTTCAGCGCCCCAGCACCGCAAGACGAAGCTCCTAAGAAGTCGGTCTTCGATTGACTTGCAACCACAATGGCCCCTCTCAACGGGCCATCCAAATCCAATGCCTCAGTCTTCAATAGGCTGAGCCGAAGCTCAGACGTCTCAGTCTTCAACAGACTGAGAAAGAACCAAAACGGGCCCGTAAAGAGGCTCGTGATAGCTGAAGAGGATGCCCTAAAATGGATAGCCCTCCCAAATCCTCCTGCAAGTGAAGTCGTCAAAAGTTCTTCCCCTACCAGAAGATCGGTCTTCGAAAGATTGGTCGTTCCTCCACAAATCCTACCAAGGACGCTAGTCTTCAATAGGCTAACACCAGCAACAGTCCCTCACCAAAGCCAGGGACATGAAGAAGCCACTTCCAAAACTGAGGTGTTCCCTTTTGCAAGACACACTCGACGTCGTCACTGGTGCCGAGTGAGAAAAGCTGGGGGCAATTCTCCCTTTCGACTCACCCCACCAACTCCAATAGTGGAAATTAACGCTGCTGTTCCAACCGAGAACAGGTTTGATCTACTCAGGAGGGTACGCAAGAACCCTCCAACGACGGTGCTAAAGAAAACTCCCCCGCCTACAGAAATCACAGTGCAGGAAAAGCCGGAGCGCCCTATCAGCGGCTCTCCTCCAAATTCATAGAGTCTGGAAAAAAGTCCAGGACTCCGTGATTGATCAAAACTACTCTCGTCGATCAAAAAAATCGAAGGCTCAGCAAGAGGAAGACCGTCCCTCCACTATACAGCGAGGAACTTCTTCCACACGGGTGCCTGTTACAACGGCTCCTCCAACTTCGACCTCCCACAAAAGGAGGAGGCCGGAGAAAAATCCCATAGCTTGCAGCAAATTCCAAAGGCAATGAACCCAAACGCCCCAAGGCTAGGGGCATGATCGTACACACGGTTTACATGGCTCCCGGGAAAGAGGATAACCGTGCTTCTGTGGCTCATCGACCGCAAACTCAGTCGCTAACAAATGCTCAGGAGCAACAACAAAAGCTCCAAGAGATGCTGAACAAAATGACAGCACTCACCGGGCAGAAAGAAAGTCCAGATCCAACAGCCGAACAACGCCAAGAACAGGAGACCGATACAGAGTTCCTGCAAAGGGTGCTTGAAAGAAAAGACAAAGAAGCCGCTGAGCAAGCCGCCAACATAAAGAAGATGGCGCTCTTATTCCAGGATATGGTTGGAATGATGATTCAGCCAGAACCCCCAGCTGAGGATCCACCAATAATCATCGAGGATGAAAGAGGGGAAATATCAAACTCTCTTCCGGCTCTATCAGTGGCCATGGAGGAAAGGATCTCCAAGCCTGCTCTTGATGATTACATCGCTCAACAAATACGAGCTCATCAAGCAAAAGAAGCGGCCGGCCAAACTGTAAGAACTGGGCAACCGTATCCAGGCTGGTATGACTAAATCAAATACCCGCCCGGATATACAATCCCCAAGTTCCATGTGTACAAGAGGACAGGCAACCTACACCAACACGTCGCTCAGTTCAGAGCTTTATGCGGCAACACTGGAGGCGACGCCAAACTGTTGTTTCGCCAGTTCATTGACAGCTTGTCAGAAACGGCTTTTGAATGGTGCTCGGAGCTCCCAAATGACTCCATAAGAACATTCACAGAAATGGAACTTCTGTTCATACAGCGGTTCTCCAGCGCAAGCGAGCGCACCCTGATCACGACATTAATCAATACCAAGGTAAAGCCGGGAGAGACCTGGGTCCAATATGTGATCCGGTGGCGGAACCTGTGGTCAAATTGCGAACAACGTATCGAAGAATCCCCCACATGGGCATATTTTGGGACCCTAGATGCGCAAACGACTGTGTCCCGGCTCATGACGTTCTTCAAGCCGACGACCTTCCAGGCTTTGATTGATAAACTGGCCCAAATGGACCAAATGGGCCATAGGCCTTCCTCCTCAAATATAGACCCTTGAAATGCCAAGGGTAAAAGGAAAGCAGCCTTCGTTGCCAACACTCAAAAACAACCGAGCGACCCAAAATCGGCTGTTCGCCAAAACATTGCATGTCCACGCCTATCCCTGGAAGAAATGCTCGGACGTGCTTACTCGTTTCCCCGCGATAAGACGAGGAGACTATTTGAGTTGGTAATGCGTAACAAACTCATCACATTTCCAAACCCACGGAGTCCACCACAACCCGCGACGTCAACAACCCCAACTACTGCTCCTATCATAGAATGGTGAGCTACCCAATTGAGGATTACAACGTTTTCAAGAACTGGGTCGAGGATCAGTATCAACAGGGGTAGTTCGCGCTTTCTGAGAACTGGAGGGTGAACCTGCCACAGAAGCACACTCCCAAAAAGGTGGATGCACCGGGGGCATCATGCTCACTCGTAGAAGAAACTCCATGGGAAATCCTTCTTTTAGCAAAAACCAAAAGAATGCTGAAGGATCTACAGGCATGTCCGGCAGTTAGGTGGAAAAGCCCACCTGAAGCTAAAATTATCGAAGGGATGCTGAAACCGCGTCCCGTACCGAAAGTTGTTGACAAAGGGCAAAATCCCTAAGTCAAGCCTTCAAAGTCTTCGAAGAAAAAGAAGAAGACCAAGAAGCCTGTGCAGCCTGCCGAGTATGACGACAAGCACACAAATATAAAAAAGTACATTGACGCGTTGGAAGAGTACAACCAGAAAGCGTAGACACCAGTCACCCTCGAAGAGTTCCTCAAGCATATTCTTAAGAACGAAGATAATGACAACGATGAGAAAAATGACTGATCAGAAGAAACCGAAGACTATGTAGTAAGTTGCCACATGGTCTCCCATTCGTTGTTAAATGATGAAAAAACTCTCTCGGCGTCAGAAAATAACGCAGAGAAACTGAGGGCAGAATCGGCGCTAAAATCCCCGGAACTGCCAGAAGACCCGATCGATAGGCTGTTAAACGAAGCCTTTCGAAAAAGCAAAGCTGACCGAGAACGCAAAACAACCATATACAAAAAGACTAAGCGTCGGCATCAGGATGAAGAAGCTGTGGCAAAGTGGAGTCGTAAAGTACTCCAACAAAACCAAGGTATACCTGCGACAAATAAGAGCAGGATCAAGGCAGAGAAGCGGTTCGCCAAAGCCCTATCAATGGAAATGAAGCTGCCACCTGTCGTAAGAAACACTCCTGGGGTCATACGCCCCGACGGAGAGAATTCACATCCAAACTACTGCCTATATTATCGGAGGGTCACCCACCTCACCGAAGAATGTAGTACCTTCAGCGAACGATCCTTTTGGGAACCGACCCTGGCGAAGTGGTGGCAAGAATATGTTGCCCATCAAAAACACTTCAAGAGGATAAAGCGCGAAGCTCGTCGACAGCAAAAGAGTGAGCCAGATGCGCGTGAAAAAATGACTGATAACTGTCATATGGTAGATACCAGTCCAGAAAGGAAAACCCCCCCAGTTCTTACCTTCGGGGGCGATTATGAGGATGAAATGACCCTCCTCTCTTCAAAGACTCCACCTCCGAAAAAGAAAAGGGGGAGAAGAACTGTGAGAACATTCAGCTACATAGTCGCACGCTTCCTGAAAAGAACCTCAGACTTACAAACAAGGGTTTGAGAAAAAAAGACAAAGGGAAAGAAAAATTCCCTGAGGAAATTCCCCTCGACAAAACTCGTCTTATAGCACAGCAAAACCTGAAGACTTATAAGGCAAGGATGACACGGTCATACAAAAGACTGACTAGGCCAAGAACATTCCTCCAAGGCGAGCTCGTACTAGTCATCAAAAGACCGATGATCCCCAATAGTGCAAAACGGAGGAAATTTGATCCGAACTATGAAGGCCCATACATCATAGACAAAGTCTACCAAGGTGGAGCCTGCCTGCTCATGGATATGCACGGCGAAAGACCCTTCCAGCCAATAAACGGCCGATTCCTCAAAAAATACTACGCCTAACGAGTCATAACTTAGGTCAATGATAGATGACGACGCTCGTCCGCTCGCTATCTTCCTGAGTCAAAAACTCTGAAAGTAGTATACAAATAAACTCCGTTGCCTCAAACATGGTGACAAAGTACCGAGATGTCCTTAAACTAGAAATTCGCCTCAAACATGGCGACAACGGACCAAGATGTCCTTAAACTAAAAATTCGCCTCAAACATGGCGATAACGCACCGAGATGTCCCTAAACTAGAACCTCGTCTCAAACATGGAAACACCGAACCGAGATGTCCTTAAACTAAAAATTCTCCTCAAACATGACAATAACGGACCAAAATGTCCTTAAACTAAAAATTCGCCTCAAATATAGCGATAATGGACCGAGATGTCCCTAAACTAATACTCATCCCCAAAAGGGGAATGACGGACTGAGATGTCTTTAAACTAAACGGCGCCTCAAATATGGCGACAATGGACCGAGAAGTCTTTAAACTAGGCATTCACCTCAAACACGGCGATACCGGACCGAAATGTCCTTAAATTAAAAATTCTCCTCAAACATGGCGATAGAGGACCGAGAAGTCTTTAAAACTAAAAATTTGCCTCAAACATGGCAATAACAGACCGAGATGTCCCTAAACTAGCACATCGCCCCCATAACAGTGATATGCTGTAATCAAAGCCCCAACGGCGAAGACTGCAACTCAAGTCCCATCGGCTACACAGCTACTCCAGCGGTGAAGTCACCCTCAAGTCCTATATAGATAGGTCATTAAAAAAACGGTATGTCCACAAGCAAAATGGGCAGAGATGAAAACCCGAAAGGACACCATGAGTAAAGACAACGGGATTACCGGCGAACTTATGAAAACCCAGAAGGGCGCAATCTCGTAAAAAAGGTATTTTCATAAGAAAAATGGGCATGGATGAAAATCCGAAAGGGCGCCGTGAGTAAAAATGGCAGAATTACCGGCGAACTTGTGAAAACCCAGAAGGGCGCAATTTCGTAAATAAATAAATAAATAAATAAACACGGTATGTCCACAAGCAAAATGGGCACGGATGAAAACCCGAAAGGGCGCCGTGAGTAAAAACAGTAGAATTACCGGCGAGCTTGTAAAAACTCGGAAGGGCGCAATCTCGTAAATTTTTTTACACTTATGAGATCATCTCGACTGGTAAGGAGAACTCCCCCAATGAGACCCTCACGGCTTATAGTATTCAAAAGCCTTAAGCTATAGGGATCTGAACTTGTTCTTAAGCAGTCATATCCCCCAAGTTGCCCTACAGGCGGTCCAATATTGGTCATTGTATACAATCCACAAGCACAAATAAACGGTTTCCCCGCCAAGTTCCACCAATGACGAGAAATATTCTCATATGGTGAACGACACTTGTAAGTTCTCTCAACTTATAAGGAGAAAATACTCTTATAGGATCCTTACGACTTATAAGAGAACACACACTTAGGAATCCCTACGATTCCTTAGGAGAAAATATGCCTACGAGATCCTCACGACTCATAGGGAGAAATACCTTTATGAGACCCTTACGGCTCATAAAGTCAAAAAGCCTTAGTCGACAGGATCCTAACCCTGTTTGTTAAGCCACCTTTGTTCAAATCAACAAAGGCAAATGATGAGTCGCTCCTGGAAATATTCCAGTCGCAGCGATACTGATGCCTAAAAAAGGTATCAAACTTCAAATCAACAAAGGCAAGATGAGTCGCTCCAGGAAATATTCCAGTTGCAGCGATGCTGATGTCTAAACAGGTCTCAAACTCTAAGTCCTTTCACGGCAAAAAATGATTCACTCCTGGCAATATTCCAGTCATAGCGATGCTGATGCCAAGGTTGGTTTTAGATTCCAAACTCGCAATAAAAACAGCAGCGAGTAAAAAAATGCATATGAAAACAGCCGAAATGTTTAGGCAACTCGTAATAAAAAGCAGCAAGTAAAAATATAAAAAAATAGCCGAAATGATTGGGCACCGCGGATAAAAATACGAAATGATTGGGCAATCGCGACTTTCGCGATATGAAAAGCTGAAAAGATAAAGTATCGCGGCAATAAAAAATAAAATAAAATAAAATATCCTCTGCCCTACAGGTGAGTCTACACTTACCCCTGTATACAATCCTGTTGGAGATAGTGCCCTCAGAGTCAATTATTAGGTCACAGGTACGTGATTGTAATGATTGAGGGAGGACCTATCCCGGTAGGACAGTCTTACTCGAGATGATAGTATGCTATCTGGTTTACCTTTATCATTGTGTACTGCTTTAGGTGACCTGACACGTCGCTATTACACGTTGATAGAGCCCCTAGGATTCTTGCTTGACCACCAGCAGTATGAGGGCGATCATATAAGTGGGAGCTGGGGTCTATAAGCTTATCCTTAAAAGGTCCCTAGTCGTGGGAGTTTCGAGACTGGGCATCGATACTCCATTAGTAGACTAGTGTATACAGTCGAGACCCCGACGAGGGGCGGTGGCCGGTCTCACAAGCCACTGGTGTCAGTTGGATCACCTAAGATGTATACAGGTGCTCATTGGGTTATGAGTACACCGGACAGGACTCGCCGGGAACATGCTAGTTGGTCATATACCAGACGTCAGATGGCAGTTCCCTGGTGACATGTGTGCAGGTTAGTTCATCGACCTGGGGATCGTCATTTGTCTCGTGTGAGTTCCCACTGTACTTTGATTACTACCCTACCACGGCTCAAAGGAGTCGTGCAAACAGGTTTTAGTTGGGTACAGTCCCGAGCCACATGGAGGCAGTGAGCGTATCTTCAGGGGTTCGTCTCTCCCGGTATTGGGGGTGAGGTAGTGCTGTGTCTAGGAGAGCCATTACAAAAAGTCCTTGGCCAAGGCAAGGAGATTTACTGGTAGGTATTCCAGTAGTATCTCAGGGTGTTCTGGGCTACACTCCGACACGACTTGTACCGCTTTTGGGGGTCTGACTTTTACCAACCCCCTAGGCCCGCCATGCGATACTCATAGACGAACGGACCGGACTGTACGGATATTGTCACTGACAGGCTCAGTAGGGTTGTCAGGCTGAGTTCACTCACAGACGTCCCTTTTAGTCAATACTTGGTAGCCCGTTACGTATTGGCTTATACCTCTGACGTGCTAGTGGTTAAATCCACAACCGAGGTGTTGACGAGTCTTTAGAGTCCCCCACATTCAGTTACTCAGCTTTCGGGCGAAAGGTTGTAGAGGCCGTATGGAGATATGGCAAGGTCCGATCAGATACGTGCGGTATTGCACGGATCAGGATCGGACAGTTTGTACTATAGGCCGTATGGTTATATGGCAGGGTTTGATCAGATACGTGCGGTATTGCACGGATCAGGATCGAACGGATATTACTAGCCGGCTTTGGTTTAAGCCGGATCCTAGTATAGTACAGTGTAGATTTTGTCTCATTGCATTTGTATTTCGGTCGGAATACAAATGCGGGTGTGTATGCACAGTATCGGGGTTTTTCCTGTAATTTATTACGGGACCGGTTTTCTGGAGTTGCCAGTTTGCTTTCCGTTTCGGCCGATTTCCATTGTTCCGTTCATTGGCCGAAGATTGGTGGAGGAGGGCTTATTTGCATTGTTGCAAATAAGCAATTGTGGAGGGGGTCTTTGCATATTTATTTGTGTCATGATGGTTTTCATGATGAGCACCATTCCTTGACCTTGACCTCTTCATGATGGCTTGACTTTTTGAAGTCATCATGCTTGATGATTGTTGATGATGGGAGATGGTATGGTTGTTGAGTGAGGATCTTTTTGGTGATCATTTCCTTTTGTATGATAGCCTTCTCTCTATTTCCCTTTTTTTTGGATTATGAGAATGGCTCCCTCTTTGGTTACACACTTGACTCTCTCATTCTCATTCTCTCCTCCCCCTCTAGTTATGGCCGGCCAAGCTTGGAGGAGGGGTTGCCCATTTTTGTAGTGGGGATTTTTGCTCTCTTGATGTTAGAAAAATCCCCAAGTTCCTCCACATTGTTCTTGTTTCATCCCTCCACCAAAAGGCAATTCCGATAACCCCAAAATGAGATAAATAGTTCACTACATATTCTACAGCGAACCTTGGGCACGTCGAGTAGCCGGCTTCGTGCCCGAGTTGCCTCGGCATTGAGGTGGGAGCCCGTAAAAGAAGAAGGCGATGTGGTGTACTTCCGGCGATGAGGAGGAGACGGGACATTCCGCAGGAGATCGGGACGATGACGAGAAGACCGGAGGACTTGGATCGTCGGTATATCTCTATTCCCTTTCTTGTAGATAGCTAGGACTAGTTAGTGGTTCGATCCGGGTATTAGTGCGCGGCGGTTTGCCAGTTCAAGAAAAATTTAAGTTTATCACCGCTTCCGCATTTGGCCGTCGGATTGACGGCCGGGGCGCCGCCGTGCACTTACAAATCCATGGGCACAAATGAAAAAGAGAACCATATTTTCCTACCAGGCTCCGTCAAAAGGAGAGCCAGACCTCGACGGCAACATTTATAGCATAGAGATCATCCCGATATACCTTCTCATTCCGAAAGGATGCAGACACGACGTCAACAAAGACCCAGGGGTCAAATCAAAAGTGGAGTCACGGCAAAACCCTAGCTCCAAGTCTTGACGGTCCATACATAACCTAAAGACTACCCCGACGTACCTTCTTATTCTGACAGGTTGCAGACACGACGTCAACAAAGACCCAAGGGTCAGATCAAAAGTGGAGTCACGGCAAAACCCTAGCTCTAAGTCTTGACGGTCCGTACACAACCTAAAGACTACCCCAACGCACCTTCTCATTTCGACAGGATGCAGACATGACGTCAATAAAGACCCAAGGGTCAAATCAAAAGTGGAGTCACGGCAAAACCCTAGCTCCAAGTCTTGACGGTCCATACACAACCTAAGGACTACCCTGACGTATCTTCTCATTCCGACGGGGTGCAGACGCAACGTCAACAAAAGACCCAAGCGTTGAAACAAAAAAATGGAGTAACGGCAAAATCCTAGCTCTAAGTCTCGACAGCGCATATGCAACCTAGAGACCATCCCGACGTTCCCCTCATTTCAACAGGATGCGAATGCGGTTATCAAACGAAATTGGAGCAATGGCATTGTTTACCGCCGAAAACAGAGACGAACCGCGTTGGTCGTCTCCCCTGAATTTGGGGGGAGGGGACAGATGCTATTTGGGTTTATCCGTCCACCTCTCCGAAGATGCCAAGTTGATTTATGGCACCGTATATCGGAGGTTTGGACTGATGCGGCCGTTGTAGCAGACTTCATCAGATTCCCCCTCGTTTGTGAGGGGTTTTTGATTGTGGGGATGCTCTTCCTTGCAGGTGTAAGCCCCTGCAGTTAATTACGTTACCGCATCGCGATAACCATTTTCTCCGGCTCCAGAGGTTCACTTCGTATCGTGTGTGTTTGTTTTATTTTTGGTTGCCCGTGGATTGTATACGGAGACTAATTTAGGTTGTCGCCCGTAGGGCGTGGATTAGTACAAATCCGTATATCTTAGATTTGGGTTTGGTTTGATTTAAGGATCATTGATTTGTTTTGAGATCAAGATCGACTTAAAGGTATACGAGCAGTTGAGGACTCGGTTTTTTTTTTTTTGATGTCATGAATCATGTTTGGGAAACGATGAGTCCATGGGCTCAGTTGATCTGAATTAGGGACCTATCCTACTTGGGCTAGGCCCACTCAATTTTCCTTTGATTTAAAATAAGTGCTAAGCACTGGTATGGGCTCAGTCCCCTTTTTTTTTTTAAAAAAATGCTGAGCATTTATGTGAGTTCTGACGCTCACACTTTACTCTCTCTTTTATCTCTACATGTGGAGTGCTGAGCACTCTTTATAGCACCCATGTGCAAAGCACGCAATACATTAGGCACTAGGTGTTGAATGATGAGTATCAAGCACTCTTATGTTCTGTAGCGCCCTCATGAGGGTCACGTGAGGCGCTGGGCGCCAGCCACAGAGTGCTAAGCACTCTTTATTTTATAGCGCCCATGTGAGGGGCACGTGGGACGCTGAGCGCTGAGCGCCAGCCACTGAGTGCTAAGCACTCTTTATTCCTTTCTCTTTTTTTAAATGATCCACAGGATCTTTATCTTCTTTTTTTACCTAAAATTTCCAAGAAGAAAGTTCTTCTTTCTCGAGAATTTAATTCTCTGTTCTTTCAAAGCTTTCTTTTTTTAAGCTTATGGAGGGTTCCTCCTCTTTAGACTTGAGGTCTTGGGTCCTTTATATAGTAGGAAGAAGTTTGTTTATTAGTTGAAGAAATCTCTCATTGAGAGATCTTTAATTGATTCGGGGATTTTGCCCACCGTTGGATTTTTGATCCAAGAACTTCTGTTTTACAGAAGATATTTTTCTTGTTTTTAATAAGATTAGGGAAATATTTTCCCACACAAAATTTATTCTGTCGATCGGTGACTCTTTAATCGCCATTGGATTTGTAATCCAACAATACTCTGTTATACAGAGAGTAATCTTTCTTGTTTAGAAAGATTTGAGGAATATTTCCTCAACAGAATTTAATTCTCTATTTTGATGATTTATCACCTCCGTTGGATCTTTGATCCAATGGCTGTGTCTAATAGAGAGCTTTTAGTTCTGGCGTTGGCGCCCTCGTGCGAGGCACGCGAGGCACTGCCTCAGAGTTTTTTACTCTTGGCGCTGGCGCCCTCGTGCGAGGCATGTGAGGTGCTGCCTCAGAGTTTTTAACTCTTGGCGCTGACGTCCTCGTGAAAGGCACATGAGGCGCTGCCTCAGATTTTTTAACTCTTGGCACTGGCGTTCTCGTGCAAGGCACGTGAGGCACTGCCTCAGAGTTTTTAACTCTTAGCGCCGGCGCCCTCATGCAAGACACGTGAGGCGTTTCCTATCAAATTTTGAACAGAGCCTTGCTCTTTTATTGGGGAAAAGAAATGCCCCCCACCGTTGCACTCACGTGGCTCACACATGAGTGCAGCGGTGGCAGCTTTTCTACCGTTCATGAACTGCTGGGATTGGTTCACCTTCTTACTCTGATTCCTATGGGTCAACTACCTTGTTTCTCTATGCCCTTTTTTCCGGCCTTGGAAATAGTTCCACCATACACAGAATTTTCCGTGCCTAGATTTGAATGCTTCTCTTTATAACCTAAAGCTACGCCTTCCTCCTTCTTCACAGAGAGAGAATCATTCAGACCTTAGGGTGATCGTTTTTAGAAACAAACCAAGAGTTATGGCTTGCAACCGTCCCCACGCTCGTCGGTAACCCTGGGAGGTGCCTATCAAGGAGATTATTCCTCGTTTTGCTGCGCGGTTAGCGGATCCTCTTCTCACTGATGACCAATGTGACGCGGTATTGTACGAGCTCCTGGCTGGTAGGGGCTCTCCTCTTTCTATGGGTTCCATTTGGCTCCGGATGATTTTCTTGTCCGTGCTTGCTGATATCCTTCTTCATCCGATGGAGGTGACTCCGGTGATTCTCGATACGGCGGATGACAAGATTGAGTGTTTCTATGAGGCACACTTGATTACTCAACCTCTGAAGGGTCGTTCGGTTCATTTACTGAGTCAGATACGAGCTCAGTGGGCCATCATATCTACCTTCACTGATGAGCACGGTGCTAATCGATGGGGAGCAACTCCTCACGAAGACCGCCGCTTCGACATAGTAGAGAGGGCAGAGAGAGAATTAGAGAACTTTATTTATTGTTTTGTTAACCCTTATATCCCTGATCCCATATTTGGTGATCTCTTCCCTATAGAGTAGTATGTTTATTTCAATGTATTTCTCCTATTAGTGACTGTTGAATGTTTTCTGTTGAATGTTTCCTCTTCATCGTATATTCGTACGTGTATCTCGCCTCTGTGCATGAACTTTATACTTTACCCTTAGGAACTTTTGCTAAGTGCGAGCGCCATTGTTGTGTCATGCGCTAATCCTTCTCACACATACATAAATCAGTACGCTTTGAACACTATTTCCATTTAAGTAAGTATGCAGTTATGAATGAACGCTTAGTAGGGTGCAAATCAAAGACTCTCCATACTGTCTTGCATAGTATACAGTTGGTGCTCTTGGGTTGCGCTTTTCTGTCTCGACTTAACGCGAAGTAGTTTATGAACTCATTTCAGAGCATGTAGTTTATGAACTCATTTCAGAGCTTGTAGTTTATTCACTCATCCCGGAGTCTCTAGTTTATGAACTCATTTCGGAGCTTGTAGTTGATTCACTCATCCCGGAGTCTCTAGTTTATGAACTCATTTCGGAGCTTGTAGTTTATTCACTCATTCCGAAGTCTCTAGTTTATGAACTCATTTCGGAGCTTGTAGTTTATTCACTTATTCTGAAGTCTCTAGTTTATGAGCTCATTACGGAGCTTTTTTAGTTTTCCTCCCTTGGGTTTATAGGAAAACTTGTCCTAACGTCACAGTTAACCCATGCTCTTTACGACAGAGGTCCGTTAGGGTCTGTGGTACTAGGGTTTTATCCGTCGTACCGTCGCGTTGGCTGATGCATTCCTCGATATGCAGTCTTGCTGTTCGAGTAGCCGCATGACTGTCGTGTCTCTGATCCCTTCGGGGTTGGACAAGACATTTTCAAATGATCTCCCAGGTCATATTACCGTCGGGAAATCATATTCCCCCTAGAAATCATGAGGATTTCTAAGTGTTCACCACCTCCGTGAGTTGCAAGGATCTCATTCGGGTTTGTTTTCCTTACGAATTGTGAGGACCCGTAAGTAGCTTCTTCATTTCAGTGGCATATAACTTCGGTGAATGTGGCCCGTAGATAGTCCATCTTGACCTCCTAGGGCAGCGATGGCTTAGGAAACAAGTTTGGATCTGCCGCTAAGACTCTTCAACTTTATGAGCCGTGAGGGTCTCATAAAGACTTTTTTCCCTATGAGTCGAGAGGATCACGTAGGTGTATTTTCTCCTGAGGAGTCGTGAGGACTCCTAAATGCGTTTTCTCTTGAAAGTCGTAAAGATCTCACAAGAGAATTTTCCTGCATACGAGTCGAGAGGACTCGGAAGTGTTTTTTTTGGTCAGTATTCGACTTTGGAGAATGTGACCCGTGGATAGTATACAATAGTCCATCTTGGAGCTACTTGTAGGGCCACAATGCTTATGAGACAGGTCGATATCCTCGTCGCCTAAAGCTTTTCACCATGAGGACTTCATGAAGACCTTTCTCCCTACGAGTCGAGACGAGTCGAGAAGTTCTCGCAGGAACATTGTTTTCCCTATGAGTCAAGAAGTTCACGCAGGAACGTTCTAACGTCACAGTTAACCTCTGCTCTTTACGACAGAGGTCCGTTAGGGTCTGTGGTACTAGGGTTTTTTTTTCCGTTGTACCGTCGCGTTGGCTGATGCATTTCCTGATATGAAATCTTGCTGTTCGAGTAGCCTCGCGACTGTCGTGTCTCTAATCCCTTCGGAGGCTGGACAAGAAGTTCTTGATGACTGCAAGTCAAACTCGGAGATGGTAATTTTATCTCGAGCCAGGTGCTGAACGTTCATGCAAATCTCCTTCAACACTCTCACATTGAGAAGGTTGACGGAGGATCCGTTGTCAACCAGAATTTTGCCTATCTGGATGTCATGGCAATACCCGGTGACGTATAGTGGACGGTTGTGCTCGCATGTTCCAAGGAGGAGATCTTCAACGCCGAATGTAATGTCAGCTGTATGAACCTCTGCCAGCTCGTCCTTCATCTTTTCTTCTGCAAGGAAAGCTTGGAACTGATCAGGCTCTTGCAGTACCTTGATTAGAGAATCTCGTGTATCTTTGGATAGGAGGAGAGCATCCAGTATGCTCAGTTGCGAGGGTATCTTGCTCAGGTGTGCCAGGACATTGTAATCCACCTTGTTTTTCTTAGGCTGGTCCTTGGTTGTGAGCTCTTTGACGACTCTATCGTCGAGGGCAATTTCCTCAGGGAGTTTCTCTTTCCCCTTATCTCTTTTGCTCGATCCTTTGTATATAGGCCCGAGGTTCTTTTCAGGCAGCGTACGGTTACGCAGCTGAATATTCTCGCAGTTCTTCATCTCTTCTTCTTTTACAGAGGTGGATTCTTCGAAGAGAGGGCCGAGGGTTATTTCTTCGTCAGAATTGCTCCCGAAGGTAAGAACTTGAGATTTTCCTTTTGTCGAAATGGTATCAACCATATGACAGTTACCAACTGTTCTTTCACGCTCATCTATCGTGCTTCTCTACTCCCGACGGGCTTTGCGCTTCATCCGCTTGAAGTGTTGTCGGTGGGCAACGTATCTCTGCCACCACTTCTTGAAAGCATTGCACTCTTCGGTAGGGTGTGTGACCCTCCGATGGTATAAGCAGTAGTTCGGATGTACATCCACTTTGTCGAGGCACGTAATCCCGGGAGTGTTTTCCATGAGAGGGGGTAGCTTCATTCCCGTTGACAGGGCTTTGGCAAACCTTTTCCCCGTTTTAAGCCTGCTTTTGTCTGCCTCAGGTGTGCTTCAATCTGGTTGAAGTATTTTATGGCTCTTCCTCGCCGCAGCTTCTTCATCCTGACGCCGATGTTTGGCTTTCTCATATATGGTCGTTTCACATTCTCGGTCGGCTTTGCTCTTTTGAAGGGCTTCGTTTAGCAGCCTGTCAATTAGGTCTTCTGGCAGTTCCAGAGATTCTGGCGCCGGTATTGCCCCCAGTTCCTCTGTGTTGCTTTGCGACGCTGAGGGAGTTTCTTCGTCCTTTACCGATAAGTGAGAGACCATGCGGAAACTCGCTACATAGTCTTCGGGTTCTTCTGACGTGTCAATTTTCTCATCAATGTCACTGTCTCCATTCTCAAATACATGGTTGAGAAACTCTTCGAGTGTGACCGGGGTCCACGCCTTTTGGTTGTATTCCTTCAGTGCGTCGATGTATTTTTGCAGGTCCGTACGGCTGTCGTCGAGCTGCACAGGTTTCTTAATCTTCTTCTTTTTCTTTGAAGACTTCGAAGGCTTGATCTGGAGGTCTTGCCCCTCGTTAGTAATTTTCGGTGTTGGGCGCAGTTTAAGCATTCCCTCAATGATCTCGGGCTCCAGCGGGCTTTTCCATCTGATTGCCAGACATGCTTGAAGATCATTCAGCATTCTTTTAGTTTTAGCTGAAAGGACCACTTCCCAAGGGGCTTCTTCCACAAATGAGCATGATGCCCACGGCGTGTCCACCTTTTTAAGAGCGTGCTGCTGTGGCAGGTTTACCCTCCAATTTTCGGACAGCGCGAACTGCCTTGTTGGTACTGTTCCTCAACCCAGTTTTTGAAGACGTAGCAATCACTTCAATTGGGTGGCCCATTACTCTGTGGTAGGGGCAGTAGTTGGGACTGTTGATGTCACCAGGCTGCAGTGGGCATCTCGGATCCGGCAGAGTGATGAGTCTGTTGCGCACCGTCAGTTCGAACAGTCTCCTCGTTTTATCCCAGGGAAACGAGTAAGGACGTTTTAACTTCTCTTCGAGGGATCGACATGTGTTGCTTTGGCGAGCAACCGGTTTTGGGTCACTCGGTTGCTGTTGAGTATTGGCAACAAAGGCCGCTTTCCTTTTGCCCTTTGCATTTCGAGGATCCGTTTTTGAAGAGGACGGCCCGTGGACCATCTGATCCATTTGGGCCAGCTTGTCAATCAAAGCCTGGAAGGTTGTCGGCTTGAAGAACATCATAAACTGGGACACAGTCGCCTGAGGATTGAGAGTCCCTATGAACATGCCTACAGCAGGAGCCTCTTCTATACATTGTTCGCATTTCGACCATAGGTTTCGCCCCTGGATTGCGTATTGAACCCAGGTCTCTTCTGTCCTCACCCTGGCGTTGATCAGTGTCGTGATCGGGGTGCGCTCGCTTGCGCTTGCGAATCGCTGCGTGAATAGCAGCTCCATTTCTGTGAACGTTTTGACAGACTCATTTGGGAGCTCCGAGTACCATTCAAACGCCGTTTCTAACAAGCTACCAACGAATTGGCGAAGCAGCAGTTTGTCGTCGCCTCCAGTATTGCCGCATAATGCTCTGAACTGGGCGACGTGCTGATGCAGGTTGCCTGTCCCCTTGTATACGTGGAAATTGGGAATCGTATACCTCGGTGGGTACTTGATTTGATCGTACCAGCCTGGGTACGGTCGCCCAGTCTTGATGACTTGGCCAGCAGCTTCGCTTGCCTAATAAGCTTGTATTTGCTAAGCTATGTAGTCATCAAGGGCAGCCTTGGAGATCGTTTCCTCCCTATCTGTTGATAAAGCCGGAGGAGGGTTCGACGTTTCCCCCCATCGTCCTCGATAATTATTGGCGGGTCTTCAGCTGGAGGTTCTGGTTAGATCATCATTCCAACCATATCCTGGAACAGAAGCGCCGTCTTCTTAATATTAGCCACTTGTTCCACGGCCTCCTTGTCTTTTCTTTCCAGCACCCTACGCAAGAACTCCGTATCGGTCTCCTGTTCCTGGCGCTGTTCGGACGTTGCTTCCGGGCTTTCTTTCTGCTCGGTGAGTGCTGCCATTTTTGTCAGCATCTCTTGGAGCTTTTGTTGCTGCTCCTGAGCTTTCGTCAATGACCGAGTTTGCGGCCGATGACTCATGGAAGCGCGACACTCCTCTTTTCCGGAAGCCATGTACACCGTGTGCATAATCATGCCCCCAGACTTGGGGCGTTTTGATCTAGCACCCTTGGGATTTGTTGCCGGCAGTGGGAAGTTCTTCGGCCTTCTCTTTTTGTGAGAAGTCAAAGTCGAAGGAGCCATTGTGGCCAGCGCCTGCGTGGAGGGAGTCCCTCGCTGTATGGTGGAGGGATGATCGTCCTCTTGTTGAACATTCATTTTCTCCGGTTGACGAGAGTAGTTCTTGTTGATCACGGAATCTTGGACTTTCCTCTAGACCCTATAGATTCTGGAGGACAGCCGCTGAGGGGGCTGCTCCATCTTTGCCTGCGTCGTGTTTTCAGAAGGCGGCGGAGACTT
Organism: Agapanthus africanus; assembly: GCA_030015575.1. NCBI lineage: Eukaryota > Viridiplantae > Streptophyta > Magnoliopsida > Asparagales > Amaryllidaceae > Agapanthus > Agapanthus africanus. The sequence goes on along the minus strand of JASDDO010000026.1, from coordinate 80,007,331 downwards.
CTTCAATACAGCGGTTGGAAAGTTCTATCGCACCCTCCTTAATGGTTTAAAGTTGTTCCCAGTTGGAACAGCAGCGTCAACCTCTATCATTAGAGCTGGGAGAGTAAGTCCAGAGGGAGAGTTGCCTCCAGCTTTCCTCACCCGGCGCCAGTGGCGACATCGAGCGTGCCTTGCATATGGGATTGCCTCAGTTGTGGGAGTGACTTCGTTATGTCCCCTGCTCTGATGAAAGACTACTGCTGGTGCCAGCATGTTGAAGACTGACGTCCGTTGAGAGGGGACTGTCAATCTTTCGAAGGCTGACCTTTTGGTAGGGGAAGCAGTCTTGATGACTTCGCCGGAAGTAGGAGATGGAACGACCAATCTTGCTAAGACCGATCCTTTAGCAGGAGAAGCCCTGTCGACGATTTTATCCGCCGGAGCTGGAACAGTTATCCGTTTCGGGATGACCCCTTCAGGTATCGCAAGTCTCTTTGCGGGCCCACTTAAGTTGTGGCTCAGCCTGTTGAAGACTGAGGCGTTGGGATTGGACGACCCGTTGAGAGGTGTTCATATCATAATATTGCAATTCATATTCCCCAATTCTTATTCGTTTTATAACTAAACAGGTGCTTTTGACGCATGACTGCTGCATATTACAGGATACAGGTTCTTGGAGCAAATACAGTGAAAAAGACAGAAGAAGACACAAAAAAGGGACTTTTGACCAACAAGTAGACGGATCCTAGTCAAGCCTAATAACAGTTCACATAGGTACAAGGCAACGCAAGGTCCAAACATGTCAGAGTGAAACGGTTAAAAGACCAATACAAATTTTCTGAAGATCTGGGGAAGAATAAGAAGCCAAACAGAGAAAAATAGTGAAGAATAAAGAAGCCCAAATACCCAGAATGCAGCTCAAGAAATTTGGTGAGCTGAGCTCACCAAAGGGCCGCGGAACCGCGGCCCAAGGCCTACATTTGCCGCGGTTCCGCGGCCATTTAATGCCCGTGTCGGTGCAAACTTTGGGTGTCGGTGCGTCGGTGCGAATGTTAGGATTTTTCGTGGGCATATCTGTAATCGCACATGTGCGAATCCCGTAACCCTAAATTTCCCTGTTTCCTTATAAAAGTGTAATCAAAATATTGTAACCTTATGCCTCTTTTCAATCAATAAAATTTCAGAATTCTTGGGAGATTAAGAGCATCACTTTTCTGTAAGTTTTTAATTTCAATTTCTGCCTTAGTGTTAATTTAATTGTTGCCCTAGCTCTCTAGTATAATTCTTGTCGTAGATTAATCATTCAATTGCCTTAGTTAATTTAGTGTAGTTCTTTCAAATGCAATCGATAAGTGCTTTCAAAATGCTATTTTTAAAAGACACCCTAATGAGCGAGTAATTTCCTCGCTTGTTAGGGTTAGGAATAAAGGAGGGATTGAGAGATGAATATCTCTCATCTCTTTCAATGCCAAATATTTTTATAAGTAGAACTTCATGCACGCATGCATGATCCGCTCCCTACGGCACCCTACCCACGAGATAACGGTGAAACCGTAGTATAAAGGACCGGACATGCATGACGTCCATGAAGGTTATAGCAATTAGTAGGAAAGGACGGACAAGGATCAAGAGGAAGAAACTTCGTTTCATCCCAATCATCCTAATCCCCTTTACTAATAATTGTTATGACTTCTAAAAAAGTTTTAATCGAAGGCATTGAAAGAGGTGTAAATACAAATCTTATCAAACCCTACTTTAGACCTAACCCTAGAAAGTTTCTTAATATCATACAACTTAGTTTTTAGACTCAATCAGCAAAATCAAACCACATTTGGAATCAATTCGTAAAAACACATAAGAAAATTACACATCTCTATGGATCGACCCGTATTCACCGGCTAGCTGCAAAGCGACGCCGTTTCTGATTACGATTAACATATATTTTTGAACTAATCAAATGGCGCCGTTGCCGGAGATGGCGTAAAATTTCTTTTGTGTGATTTCAGGTTGATATAAATTTTAAAAATTATAAAAATCTGAAAATATAAAAAAGTACAAAAAATTTTATCAATTTTTATCTGTTTGAAGGGTTTTATTGTTTGAATCTTGCAGGAACAGCGAAGAATCGCGAATCTGGAAATTTACAGAAGGCCAAACAGAAAAGTGCACATCAGAACAGAGGGGAAAGTTCACAACAGAGTAGTACAATTTTTTTCAGGAGCTGATCCCGTCACCAGACCGCGAAACCGCGGCCATTGGGCGCATAAAACCGCGAAAGCGCGGCGGTTTAACCTCCTCTCTGTGTGAAAATTGCATGGTTTGATCCCTCATTCTCCCCTCTGTAACCTACAATATATCCACTGTCAAAACTTTCTGCAGGATTTCTTTGCGCTAAAAATCTTCTCTCCCCTTCTAAATAACAGATTTTCTGCAGGTTTCTTTGCGCCGCGCTAAAAAAAATTGATTGCAAGTGAATTTAATGTTTTGCATAATTTAATCGGACTTTAAGGGGCTAATTGACCAAACTCAGATTGGGTGGTGATTTCATCACCCTTCCCAGGACCCCAGAAAACACTTAAAGCATTTGCATTGACCACAATTAATTAAAAAATACTAGACTCAGCCCTAAGGACATCGAGCTCAATAGGAAAAGGACTAGTATAGGCATTGACCGTTTATCCTAATCTGACTTTGCGGTGTCTAGGCAAGTGTGTCTAGGCTAGTGGTTATTAATTAGGCCCACTACTGTGGTTCCTTCCCACTTACCTGGCACTTACCTGGCCGCAATTGGCGGTGAAGAGGCGGTTTGAGGTCCTATTTCTAGCCCTAGTTAGGAGCTGTCTAGCAGACCCAGGTGACCCTAGATTTAGGCCTGATTATGCATGTGTGGTTGATAGCAATTGTGTCACGAGTCTCTTTTCAAAAATCTCTTTGCAAACATTCTCACATAAAAAAAAAGAAAAATAAACTTTTCAAAACTTGCAACTTGTCGCTAAAGAAAACATGCAACTCAGTTACACCACTTCCCTTCATTGACGTTATCTTACCTCCACATTCTGTCTTTCATTTTTTTTGACTGCACTACCCCTTTAGTGTATGTCACTTTGGACTAGGGATACTAACGCCCGATTAGTCCGTGTTTCGTTTGTACCGACCGACAAACCCTTCGACACCGAAGCCGACATTCCGTCCACTTTCTTACCTACACCTTCAAATTCTTTTTCTGAAGGCATGTCGGGATTCAACCCCAACAATACCTTACCGACGGGAATGATTCCACCTCCGTTGGGTGCGAATAACCCGAATCAACCGCCTGTTGAAGCGCCCGCACGAGTCGCGCTCCAGGATCTCTTCTATCCCGTCCGTACTTCTTTACCTACCTGTCTTTCACCCCCACCGACAAATGGGAACAATTTTGAAATAAAACCACATTTCATCAATATGCTGCCAAAATTTCATGGTTTGGAATCTGAAGATGCTTATATCTTTATCAATAAATTCCAAAATGTGTGCGCTATGATGAAAACGACCCAATTAAGTGATGACGCTATAAGGCTAAGGGTCATTCCTTTTACCTTATGTGACCTAGCCGAGAAGTGGCTATACAACACCGCATCACATTCCATTAGAAATTGGGACGAGTTTGTGAAAGCTTTTCTGAAAAAGTTCTATCCTCATCACAAAACTGCTAGAATCCGTAATGAAATAATCTAATTTTCACAACTTCCTTCCGAACCATTTTGGAAGTGCTTCGAGAGATTTAAAGACCTACTCATTCAATGCCCTCATCATGGGATCGAAAGTTGGCAACTTTGCCAAACATTATACGAGGGATTGAACTCGGCAACGAAGCAGTTGCTAGAAACCATATGCCAAGGTCATTTTCTCTCCAAGTCTAGTGACGAAGCGTGGCAGTTTCTTGAGGATCTTAGGGAGCAAACAATTCAGTGGGAGAGTACCAAGACCACATCATCTTCTTCTAGTGGTCAATCTAGGGCAGGCATACATCAAGTAGAGATGTCGATTGCTATGAAGGCCGAGATGGCCGCTTTTACGAAAAAGCTAGAAGCGATTGAGACCAAAATCTCATCGCCTTCTCCTGCCCCTGTTATTGTTTCCTGATTTAAAATCAGGAAAGCTTCTGGGAAAAGCTTCAGAAGAGGGTCACGTGCTTACACGTGACTAGCGGTCACGTGTTGGCACGTGACACCTAAAAGCATCATCAAGTCGGGTTCAGTTTTCCAACTACATCAAAGAAAGGGCTTCAGAAAGGGTCACGTGTCGGCACGTGACATTTAAATGCAAGCGTCAAAGGCACACCGGTTCCTTGATCAAGTCAAGGAAAAAGCTTCAGAAGAGGTCACGTGCTCCCACGTGACTAGGGTCACGTGTTGGCACGTGACGTTCAAAGCAGCAGACTCGTTCTCCAGATGAACCAAGGAAAGAGAGTTCAAACAAGGGTCACGTGCTCACACGTGACCAGGAGTCACGTGGTGGCACGTGACGTTTAAGCAACGATCAGAAGACAGAGCGCAAAAGAAAGGAAAAGGCTCATTCCAAAGGGGGTCACGTGCCCACACGTGACCATGAGTCACGTGGTCACACGTGACCGGCTTTCAGTGCCCATTTTGTCAACAGAATTAAATTCTGAAAGAAATTCAAATCTTTCCAAAGGAAAGCGGCTATCTGGAACCGATCGAATTAAAGATTCAGAGGTGATGAAATATCATCTATCTATGGGAAAATCTCGGGTTTGGAAAGATTTCCCCTTTAAATCTAACCGAAACAACAAAGGAGAATCCCTGGATTTGAAATCCAATGGTGAATAAAATTCACCTAATAATCCAAAGGTCCAAAACGAATGATGGATGCAAATCAAATCTCTCATGAAGATTCGTCAAAAAACTGATTGATTCGGCTGCTTCTCCTATAAATAGGAGCCAAGAGACACAGAGAAGGATATATATATACAGAGATAAGGAGAGAAAAAGAAAAAGAAGAGAGCTTCGATACTTAGAGAAACTTGGATCTCCTGCAAAAACCCTAGGTAAGAAAGGGAAAAGCTCCTTGAAAGAAAAAAGAGAATTTAATTCTCAACAGAGTTTAACTCTGATACATAAAACAGAAGAACATATTTCTTCTCTCTTTGATAGAGGATCTGCAAAGTGCACATCTCCCCTTGAAGTTGAGAATTTAATTCTCAATGGGTTGAGATCCTGCTATGCAGATCCAAAACATAGAGAGGGAATGCAAGCACGAGAATTTAATTCTCACAGAACTATAGGAATTTAATTCCTTTAAAATAAAATTAGGGCTTGACCCTGTATCATGGGAATTTAATTCCTTCAGAACAAAAAGAAACAGGGTTTAACCCTAATTAAGAACATAGTTCTGTTGAAACAATGGGAATTTAATTCCTTTAATCATAATTTAACAGAGGATGGAAGTTCAAATTCCCTAAAAAGCTTTTGTTAGGGTTTAACCCTATTTGATTCTTCACATGAACAAGGAATTTGATTCCTGCAGAAAATTCAGAGTCCAACTCTATTCAGAACGTAAACCTTTAAGAGAAAGTAGGAATTTAATTCCTCTGAAATTACTGTCAGGGTTTAACCCTACGAGGAATTTAATTCCTAGAAAAGATTAACAGATCCTCTAAAAACAACATACATAGAGGCAGGGTCACGTGTCACCACGTGACCCCCCCAAAAGATCTACAGAAAGCCCCTTTGAGGCAGCACCCCACGTGACCCACGTGACCCTTGGCAGAAGCTCTAATACATATACATTTGAATGCCCATCACGTGATGGCACGTGATGCTCTGAAAAACGCGATAATCTCAGCAGAATAAATGAAGGGAGGGCGCTCTCACGTGCTGCCACGTGACCCCTCTTGCCTTAGTGTTTAACACTAAATTGAAACTCTCGAACCCAGTGTTAAAACACTGTTGGGCCTTAGTGTTCAACACTAATTAAAAAGCTTTATTTTTAGTGTTCAACACTGATCTGTTTTAGTGTTTAACACTAATTTGAAAAGCCTTGTTGCTGGTGTTTAACACCAATTATCTCTTAGTGTTAAACACTAACTTGTCAACCTCATTCCCAGTGTTCAACACTGACTGCTCTGTAGTGTTTAACACTAGGCTTTGGCCCAATTGGCCTAAATGGATAGAGGCAAAGCTTCTCCTGATTGGACTTAGCCCAAGATGGCCATAAGTCCTCAATTTGTGATTAACTGGGCCAATGGGCTCATAACATAATTAATCGGTCTTGATCCCAAACTGGACCAAGGACTTTTTAATCCGCTCCGGTTCTAGGGTACATCTCTTCACTCCTTTGATACTTGACATTGTAATCCCTCAATGTCTTCAAAGAGGTGACGGGTCCCGACGACCACACATTGATACGGACTGTGGGGTCCTTAAACCCGTGTTTAATGCAAAATTCCTGGTTACGTGGAACGCGGATAATGTCACTCTTTGACCCCGTGGAAAACGTCCAGAGCGGAGCCTGGTCCTCGCAGAGCACGGCAGTGAACCCGTGTGAAGCATCCAGAGCACATACCGGACTGTGGGGTCCTTAAACCCATGGACTACGACGTCCTTAACCTTGACCGAGATGTCTTAAAACTAACAATGGACTGTGGGGTCCTTAAACCCATGGACTACGACGTCCTTAACCTTGACCGAGATGTCTTAAAACTAACAATGGACTGTGGGGTCCTTAAACCCATGGACCGCAATGTCCTTAAACTACCCATGGACCGCAATGTCTTTAAACTACCCATGGACCGCAATGTCCTTAAACTACCCATAGACCGCAACGTCTTTAAACTAGAACAATAGAGCCCCGTATGCTCTTTTGTCGGATCTAAACGGTCCCGTTTAAGTTGATCTTAGCCTCAAAGATGGCTAATGTATCCTTAAACCTTCAAACAGACTGGACTATGAATCCCCCCAATTAACTCTGGCTTGAGGGTACATCTCTGAACTCCTCTGACATCCGTCGTTGTAATCCTTCAACGTCGTCAGAGAGGTGATGGGTCCCGACGGCTATACATACGATGGACCACTATGTCTCCAAACTGGAACAATAGAGCCAATTGCTCTTTTGTCAGATCTAAACGATCCCGTTAAGTTGATCTTAGTCTCAAACTAGACTAACGTATCCTTAACAAACGTTTGAGTTGATCTTGGCCTCAAATATGGCTAACGTATCCTCAAACTGAAACCCCAAACCCAAATCTAAGATAATACGGATTTGGATTAGTCCACGCCCTACGGGCGGCGACATAACTCAGTCTCCGTAAACAATCCACGGGCAACAAAATACAAAACAATCACCCACGACACGAAGTGACCATCTGGAGAAGGAGAAAGTTGTTACCGCAATGCGGTAGCGTAATTAACTGCAGGGGCTTGCGCCTGCAGGGAAGAGCGTTCCCACAATCAAAACCCCCTCAAACGAGGGGGAATCTGACGAAGTCTGCTACATCGGACGCATCCGTCTAAACCTTCGATACATGGTGCCATAAATCAACTTGGCATCTTCGGAGAGGTGGACGGATAGCACAAATTAGCATCTGCCCCGAATCTCAGGCGAGACGCCCACGTCGCGCCGTCTTTCGGAGGGGAACAGATTCTGGCACGCCCGGTGGGACCTTTTCCTCTTTCCACTCCACACTTCGTGTGTCGTGACTCGCGAACCAATCGCGGTTCGCTAATGGTTGCCCTTGGGTTTCAAGATACTAAGAATTGGCATCTTGCTTATTGCAGAAAGCAAAGGATCGATGGCTTCTACTTCCGTGAAATTCTCCAACCGCTCAGACTGCAATTGCAACCAACGCTCTGCCTCGCCAGGAGGTATAGCCTACGGACCCCAAGCTGCTTCGCTATTCACAATGCCCGTGGAACAGGTCACTCGTGCCACCACAGGATTGTTCTTTGGGACCATGCTCCCGCCGACAAACTTCACCGCTCCAGTGCTGACAACGGAAGCTCTTAAGAAGTCGGTCTTTGATCGTCTTACCCCTGCCGCGGCTCCTCTCAACGAGTCGCCCAACGTCAACGCCTCGGTCTTCTCTAGATTGGGCCAGAAATCCTGCAAACCCATCATGGGGCCTACAATCTCAGAGAAGGCTGCTTCTAAGAAAGTGGCTGCTCCTGCTCCCGAAATCGTCAAGGCAGCTTCTCCGGCCAAAAGGTCCGTCTTTACAAGATTGACAGCTTCAGCTCCTGCTCCTGCTGCCCAAAGGACGTCGGTCTTTGACAGGCTAACACCAACAGCGACCCCCCACCTACACAGGGGGAAAGACGAAACCATTCTTACCGCTGACTCTACGCCGTCCGCTCGGCACGCTCGACGTCGCCATTGGCGCCGAGTGAGGAAGGCTGGGGGCAACTCCCCCTCCGGGTTGACTCCATCGGCCCCGATGGCAGAGGTTAATGCTGCTGTTCCAATTGGGAACAGCTTTGAAATGCTAAATAAGGTGCGAAGGAATTCTGCTACTGCAGTGCTGAAGAGGTCTCCTCCCCCATTAAAAAAGGTTGTGGAAATAAAACCCGAACAGCCCCGATCTCCTCAACGGCTGTCTTCCAAAATCTATAAGGTTTGGCGGCAGGCCCGAGACTCGATCATCGAGCCAAACTTCTCCCGCCAGCACAAGAAATTGAAAATCCAACCGGAAGCTGGTCACCAGGCTAAACCCCAAAGGGCTGTTGATCAACTGGCTCATAAAAGGAGGAGGCCAGAGAAGACCCCCCAGCATGCAACGACGGCTAAAAGCACTGAGCCCAGACGCCCTAAGTCTGGGGCATGGTGGTGCACACTGTTTACATGGCCTCTGGAAAAGAGGAAAGCCGCACTTCTACGGGCCACCGACCGCTAACCCGATCCGTAACGAAAGCCCAGGAGCAACAACAAAAGCTCCAGGAAATGATGAATGCTATGGCCGCACTTACCGGCCCAAAAGAAAACCCAGAAACGTCCTCAGACGCACGCCGGGAGGAAGAAACCGACGCTGAATTCCTTCGCCGGACACTGGAGAAAAAGGACAAAGAGGCTGCTGAACAAGCGGCCAACATACAACGGATGGGCCTTCTCTTCCAAGATATGATAGGAATGATGATCCAGCAGGACTTACCCGCCGAGGATCCCCCAATCGTGCTGGAAGACGACCGAGGAGAAACGTCAAATCCACCACCAGCCCTCTCAACGGCCAAGAAGGAGGCAATCTCTAAGGCTGACTTGGCTGACTACATAGCCCAGCAAATCCGGGTTCATCACGCGACTGAGGCAGCTGGTCAAGTCGTGAAAACGGGGCGGCCGTATCCGAGCTGGTACGACCAAATCAAATACCCGCCAGGCTATACGATACCAAAATTCCACATATACAAGGGGACCGGCAACCCCCATCAACATGTCGCCCAGTTCCGGGCCCTCTGCGGTAACACCGGCGGTGATGATAAACTGTTGCTCCGCCAGTTCGTGGGCAGCTTATCAGAAACTGCGTTCGAATGGTATTCGGAACTCCCGAACGATTCTATCAAAACGTTCGCTGAAATGGAGTTGTTGTTCACTCAGCGATTCGCAAGTGCCAGCGAACGCACTCCAATAACTACACTGATTAACGCCAGGGTAAAACCAGGCGAAACCTGGGTCCAGTATGCTATACGCTGGCGGAATTTGTGGTCGAGATGCGAGCAACGCATTGAGGAAGCACCTGCGGTGGGCATGTTCGTGGGAACTCTAGACCCTCACGCAACTATCTCCCAGTTTATGATGTTCTTTAAGCCAACCACATTCCAGGCTTTAATCGACAAGTTGGCTCAGATGGACCAGATGGGTCATAGACCACCTCCCCCGAAGTCGGAACCTCGGAATGACAAGGGTAAAGGAAGAGCAACCTTTGTTGCGAATGCCCAACAGCAACCTAACGCCCCGAAACCGGCAGATCAACTGGAGGAAAGGCGTCGGTATTATAATGAGAAGATGAAGCGTCCCTACTCCTTCCCACGGGACAAGACGAAACGGCTATTCGAGCTGGCAATACGCAACAGGCTTATAAACCTGCCAAATCCAAGGCGACCGCCGCAACCCACCGAGGTGAATAACCCTAACTATTGCCCTTACCATCAAACGGTAGGCCATCCGATTGAAGATTGCTTCTTCTTCAAAGGATGGATTGAAGACCAGTACCTCCAGGGGAAGTTTGTACTGTCCGAAAAGTGGAAGGTGAACCCACCACAGCCGCATGCTCCTAGGAAAGCGGATACACCGGGGACAACATGTTCTTTTATTGAAGAAGCTCCATGGGAGGTCGTGCTATCAACTAAAACCAAAAGAATGCTGAGAGACCTTCACGCGTGTCCTGCGATCGAATGGAAGGACCCTCTTGAACCTCAAATTATCAAAGGAATGTTGAAGCCCCGCCCAATTACGAAGATTCGCGATAAGGGCCCAAATACTCACGCCCAACCGTCAAAATCTTCGAGGAAAAAGAAGAAGAAATCCAAGAAGCCCGTGAAGCTTGAAAACGAACACACGAAATTGCAGAAGCAAATCGACGCGTTGGAAGAATACAATCAAAAGGCACGAACTCCTGTCACACTCCAAGAGTTCCTCAACCACATCTTTCAAGAGGAAGATGATGAAGAAAGCTCGTCGGATGAATCCGAAGGATATGTGGCGAGTTGTAACGTGATCTCCCACTCGTTTACCGATGATGGTAAAACTCCTGGCACTAAAAAGTCGGAGGCAGAGCCTGTACCAGAGCGTGCATGGCCAACAGACGAAATGATCGACGCTTTTCTTGACGAGATTCGTCTAAAATGTAAAGCGGACCAGGAGCGTGAGATGACCACGTCGGAAGGAGCCAAATGCGGGCAACTGAACGAAAGAGTTGAACTAACCCTGCCAGAGCGAAAGGCATCCGAAGTAGACAAGAAGATATTCAAGACGAGGAAAAGGTTTGCCAAAGCCATGTCAATGGGAATGAAGCTACCACCCTCGGAAGGAAACACACACGATGGGGTGGAGAGGCACCCTGACTATTGCGCATATCACCGGAAAATCTCACATCCCACGGAGGAGTGCGACGCCTTTAAGATATGGTAGCAAGGATATGTTGCTCATCGGCAACATTTTAAGCGCATGAAACGCAAGATCCGTCGAGAGCGAAGAAGTACCGTCGATAGGCACAACAGAACTACTGGCAACTGTTACATGGTTAACGCCGGGGGGTCACAAGTCCTCACCTTTGGGAGCGACTCTGACGAAGAAATGGCTCTGGGCCCTCTCTTTAAAGAATCCGCTTTAGGGAAAGAGGAGAAATCGGAGATCTGCGAGAACATTCAGCTGCGCAATCGCACACTCCCAGAAAAGAATCTCGGGCCCGGGAATAGAAAGGATAAGGGAAAGGAAAAGGTCACTGAAGATATCACTTTAGATGACCAAGTCATCAGAGAGCTGGCTGCCAAAGACCCTCCTAGGAAAGGTAAGGTGGACTATAACATCCTCGCGCACCTAAGGAAGCTACCTTCTCAGCTTAGCATTCTCGATGCCCTCCTATTATCAAAAGAAGCGCGAGACTCATTAATTAAGGCGTTACAAGAACCTGAGCAATTCCAAGCCTTCCTCGCCACTGAAAAGATGAAGGATGAACTGGAGGAAGTGCATACGGCCGACATCACTTTCGGTAATGAAGACCTCCTTCTCGGAACGTGCGATCACAACCGTCCCCTGTATGTCTCCGGATACTGCCATGATATCAAGATAGGAAAGATTCTGGTGGATAATGGATCCTCCGTCAATCTCCTTAATGTTCGGGTGTTGAAGGAAATCTGCATGAGCGTGCAACACCTCGCTCGTGACAAAATTACTATCTCCGGTTTCGATTCACAATCGTCACGGACTCTTGGATCTGTGATACTAACATTACGCTTTGGACTTCTCGTCACCGACATCAAATTCCATGTCATTGACGCCAAGACCTGCTACAACGCCTTGCTCGGCCGTCCTTGGCTGCACGAGTACAATATCATCCCTTCTATACAACATCAGTGTATGAAGTACTTTAAGGATGGTTTCGAGTATACCGTAACAGGTGAGTTAAACCCATTTTCCGTGAACGAAGTCCGCAAATACGAAGATGCGAAGTACTTTTTGCCAGATTTCGAGGATACAGAAAGGTGTCGCAATCCGGAGAACAAAACCGCCGCCACCATCCCTATTTTCAGGAGTGATACCGAAGAAGAAGAAGAGATAGTCTATGCAGGGCCATCTCAACGCAACAACCTGAGGACGCCCGCCCCCATGTTAGTCTTCGGAAGTGACTCAGAAGATGAAGTGAATGCTGTGTTCTCCAATCGGCTGTCAATACAAGCACCCCCCGGCGATGACCATAGCTTGCAAATCACCATGGTACCGCGAGAACACTATAAGGATCTCGACACGCTTCAGGCTCACAATGTGCAGGACCTGCAAACATTCTACGTCCCTCCCAGGCGAAGGGGTGAGAAGGTGATCCTATTCTACCGATCCTCAGAGTCGAAAATAAAGAAAAAGATCTGGCATGGCGCGGATGCTACACTTGACAGGCTCCAACCCATCCGTCTGCCCAGATACTATACAAATGGATTAAAGAAGCTGTTGAAGCGCCAAGGAGTACCTTTAGAACAGACCGTTCGGCAGGCGCGGTTCTACAACAGGATTTGGGATGTCCCCGGGACTCAACGCAAATTGCCCAACGGGAAGATGGAAACACTCGGGCTTGGATACGCAAGAGCCGGAAAACGGGAACGGGCTCACAGCAGCTACGCTATATATACCTTTGATGAAGAGGAGGACGCCCTATCAGGAGATGCCAACCCCCCATCAAAACTAGACCCCGCGATTAAAGCGCCGAGTCCGTCGTTTGAAGAACGAGTGGGAAAGCCTATCAGGAAAATGGGTCAGAAAGCTCGGGAAGACCACAACCGCGAAATGGCCATCTACGAGAAGGCCAGGACGCAATGCCTATCTCAACGTGCTGCAAAAGACAAAGACGCTTATCCTCGTCAATCCGTTGTACGAAAGGCCCGACGCAGAGACGGAAATAAATCAAGAGGCGGCTCGGGTTTGTCCCTCATGAAGAAGATGAGTCGAGCGTACTCCTTCCCCCGAGACAAGACGGAGAAGTTACTCAAGCTCGCTATAAAACATCAAATGATCGCGCTTCCAGAGTCTAGACATCCTGAGCAAGCTAACAAGGCTTCTCATCTGAGTTATTGCTCTTATCACCAAGCCATAGGACATCCTACCGAAGACTGCTTCACCTTCAAGAACTGGGTCGAGGACCAGTACCGACGGGGCAGATTCGCTTTATCCAACGGCTGGAAGGTAACGCCGCCGCAAAAGCATGAACCCAAGGCCGCAAGAGCAGAACCGGGTCCACCTCAGTCCGGGGAGCGGGTTCGCACCTGTTATACGGTTACGATATTAGGAGAAGAGCCCGAGAACGTAGATGACCTTCCCCGGTGCTTTGAGAACAGCGATGATGAGGTGATCTCAGGATTTCCGCCCGCTCCGAAAGAACTGGAATATGGTATACATACTACCGCAGATAACCTCAAGAAGATTGAGTTGGGATCGGCAGACGACCCGCGACCGACGTTTGTCAGCGAACTGCTATCCGAAGAAAAGGTGGCTGCGTTAAAGAACGTGCTTCTACGGCATAAAGACTGCTTCGCGTGGAACTACTCCGAGATGCCAGGATTAGATCCGGAGATTGCTGTGCATAGATTAGCAATATCCCCAGATATCAAGCCAGTCAAGCAGGCGCCAAGGAGGATGCGACTCGAGTTTGAGATGAGCATCAACGCCGAAGTCAAGAAACTGATCGATTCTGGATTTATCCAAGAAGTCCAATATCCCGACTGGATCGCCAATATCGTCCCGGTAATGAAGAAGAATGGGACGGTACGCATATGCGTGGATTTCAGGGATCTCAATAAAGCCTGTCCCAAGGATGATTTCCCAGTACCAGTAACCGAACTAATGATAGATAACACATCCACTCACGAGGTTTTCTCCTTTATGGATGGTTCGTCAGGATACAATCAGATAAAGATGCATCCCGAAGACCAGAAGCATACCGCTTTCCGAACCCCTTTGGGTATATTCTGCTACAGGGTTATGCCCTTTGGTCTAAAGAACGCTGGCGCTACCTATCAAAGGGCCATGACAAAGATCTTCGACGATCTCATACATGACATCGTCGAGTGCTATATCGATGACCTCGTAGTAAAGAGCATGTCATACGAAGATCATTTAAAGCATCTGGAGACTGTATTTCGACGCCTTCGGCAATATAATTTGAAAATGAATCCCCTCAAATGCGCGTTTGGAGTCTCCTCGGGCAAATTCCTGGGATTCATCGTTCGACACCGAGGTATTGAAATAGATCCGTCAAAGATTAAGGCGATCATGGAAATGCCTCCACCAATAACCCTCAAGCAGTTGCGGTCTCTCCAAGGGAAGCTCGCATACATCCGGCGGTTTATCGCTAATCTTTCGGGCAAATGCCGTCCTTACAGCCACCTGATGAAAAAGGGAACTCCATTCGCTTGGGATCACAAATGTCAAGGTGCACTAGACGAGATCAAGCAGTACCTGCAGAACCCTCCGGTGTTGGCCGCGCCGGTCAAGGAAAAACCCCTCATTCTTTATACGACCGCCCTCGAAGGTTCTTTAGGCGCATTATGGGCACAAGAGAACGATCAGGGGAAAGAAAAAGCACTTTACTACTTAAGTCGAGTGCTGCTGGGGGCAGAAAGCAACTATTCCCCCATTGAAAAGCACTGCCTGGCATTGATCTTCGCAATAACAAAGCTTAGACATTACGCATTAGCACATGAAGTCCGTCTTATTTCGAAGGTGGACCCTCTCAAATACTTGATGTCGAAAGCCATATTGACGGGACGACTCGCTAAGTGGGCCCTGCTCTTGATGGAGTTCTCGATAACGTATCAACCTCTCAAGGCAGTGAAAGGCCAGGCCATTGCCGACTTCCTCGCCGAGCACCCGATACCGGCCGATTCTCCTCTGAACTGTGATTTGCCGGACGAGCATGCATTTGATGCGATTAGCGGCGGAAGCACCCGATGGGAACTCTATTTCGATGGAGCGTCCTCCATAAAGAAACAGAAACAAGGTATCCCAATGATCAAATCAGGGATAGGCCTCATCTTTGCAACTCCACAAGGAGGGATAATGCGCTTCGCCTTCTTCTTAACAGAGCCGAGGACAAACAATGAAGCTGAATACGAAGCTCTGATCGCAGGCCTCGAGATCGCCATCGACATGGGAATTGAAGACCTCCTTATATATGGGGATTCTCAGCTGGTCGTTAGTCAAGTAAATGGTGACTACCAAACGTGCAAGCCAGAGTTGGTGAAGTACGGCGAAAGGGTGCAACAACTATTGACCCAAATTCCCTCCTATACTTTGGAGAACATACCGCGCACGGAAAACAGCAAAGCAGACGCGTTGGCTAAACTTGCTAAAGAACTGGCTGACGAGAACCTCGATGACGTCAGAATCGTGGTACAAAGCCGTCGAGTGCTTGCCCCGACAGAAATATCTCCGGAATCATGCGAAGAAAAGGGAACGACTGAGCAGACGACCCTACAAATAAAAGACCATGAGAAGGCCGAAGACTGGAGGGAAGTCTTCATAGACTACTTTAAGTCCCACCGAATGCCCGAAGAAGCGTCCTCAAGACATCAGCTCATGAAACGAGCTCTATCCTTCGCTTTCGTCAATGATATTCTATACAAGAGATCGTTTGATTCTCTATGGCTGAGATGCTTAGGACCTGACGAAGCAGAAAGAGTCATTCAGGAAGTTCATGATGGACTTTGCGGTTCTCACCAAGCAGGCCCAAAGATGAAGTTAAAAATTAAACGGATGGGTTATTACTGGCCCACGATGATCCAGGACTGCCTCGAGTATGCGAAGCAATGCCACTCATGCCAGATTCATGGAGACTTCATCCACCAACATCTGAATCCACTGCACCCAACGTTGGCTAGTTGGCCATTCGAAATGTGGGGGACTGACATAGTCGGCCCCATTGAGCCAGCATCATCCCGGGGACACCGTTTTATCCTGGCGACGACTGATTACTTCTCCAAATGGGCAGAAGCAGTACCACTGAAGGAAGTGAAGACGGAGAATATCCTCCATTTCTTCAAGACGCACGTCATCTACCGGTTTGGGACCCCACGGCGGATTATCTCCGATAATGGGCCGGCCTACCGAAGCCATAAGATTAGCCGCTTCGCACAGCAGCACAATATAGACTGGAGATATTCTTCGGTTTACAATCCATGAGCTAACGGTCTAGCCGAGGCCTTCAATAAGACCTTGACGAAGATCATAAAAAAGACCGTTTCCAGGAATAAGAGAGACTGGCACGAAAGGCTGCAAGAAGCCCTTTGGAGTTACCGAACTACATTCAAGACGGCCACGAACACAACGCCGTACGCGTTGGTATTTGGGACGGAAGCAGTGCTCCCCCTCGAGATAGAGTTACCCTCTCTACGAGTAGCAGTCCACCACGAGCTGACGAATGAAGAAAATGCTCACCTTCGGCTTGAGGAGCTTGATGCCCTCGACGAAACCCGGTTCATAGCGCAACAACATCTAGAAGCCTACAAAGCAAAGATGACGCGCTCGTACGAACGATTGACCAGGCCGAGGACATTCCGCCAAGGCGAACTCATACTAGTGGTCAAAAGACCTATGATCCCCAATCGTGCCAAGCGGGGAAAATTTGAGCCAAACTATGAAGGCCCATACATCATAGACAAGGTCTACCAGGGTGGAGCCTATCTACTCATGGACACGCACGGTGAAAGGCCTTTCAGGCCAATAAACGGCCGCTTCTTGAAGAAATACTACGCTTAATAAGCCGCAGCCTGGGTCAATGATAGATGACGACGACTATGTCCGCTCACTATCTTCCTAGGCTCAGACTTTACAAGCAGCAGCCGGCCTTCCCATAGCGGCGGACCGAAACGTCCTTAAACTATCGGCGGACCGAAACGTCCTTAAACTATCGGCGGACCGAAACGTCCTTAAACTATCGACGGACCGAAACGTCCTTAAACTAACGACGGACCGAAACGTTCTTAAACTAACGACGGACCGAAACGTCCCTAAACTACTACCGCAACATCCTTAGGTTGCCGAGATGGATAAAAAAAAAAAACGGTATGTCTATAAGCAAAATGGGCACGGATGAAAACCCGAAAAGGCTTCGTGAGTAAAAACAGCAGGACTACCGGCGAGTGTCTGTGAAAATCCGAAAGGGCGCAACCTCGTTAAAGGACACTTACAGAGTCCTCTCGACCGTGTAAGGAGAAACCACCTGCGTGAGATCCTTACGACTCACAAAGGAGCAGCACACTTAGGAATCCTCACGATTCCTAAGGAGAAAATACACTTACGAGATCCTCACGACTCGTAAGGAGAATTCTCTTATGGGACCCTCACGGCTCATGAGATTTGAAAGTCTTAAGTTACAGAAACCTGAACCTGTTCTTAAGCAAATCCTCCACAACCTCCGATATTGCCCTACAAGAGGCTCAATACTGACCCTTGTATACAATCCACGGGCGCGAATAAACATTTCCCCAGCAAAGTCCAACCCTTGTAGGTCCTCTCGACCCATAAGGAGAAAACCCTCTTGTAGGATCCTTACGACTTACAGAGGAACACACACTTAGGAATCCTCACGATCCCTAAGGAGAAAATACACCTGCAAGATCCTCACGACTTGTAGGGAGAAATACCTTTGTGAGACCCTTATGGCTCATGAAGTCAAAAGCCTTAGTCGACAGGACCTTAACCCTGTTTGCTAAGCCATCTTTGTTCAACATCGACAGAGGCAAATGATGATTCGCTCCTGGCAACATCACAGTTGCAGCGATGCTGATGCCGAAATCGGTGTCCAAAATCCGAGCTCGCGGCAAAAAAGCTAGCAAGCCACAACATGCCTACAAAATAGCCGAAATGATGGGGCAACTTGCAATAAAAAGCAGCAAGTAAGAATGAAGGCATAAAAAAAAAATAGCCGAAATGATGGGGCAACTCGCAATAAAAAGCAGCGAGTAGAAAATAAATAAATAGCCGAAATGATTGGGCACCGCGAAAAATAGCCGAAATGATGGGGCAATCGCGACCTTCGCGATATAAAAGCTGAAACGATAGAGCGTCGCGGAAAAAGAAATAAAATAAAAATAAAATGTATGCCTTACAGGTGATGTTCCATCACACCCTGTATACAATCCAATGGCATAAACAAAAAGGGAACGTACCTCCCTCCCCCAAGTTTCACCAAAGAACGAAACTAAATCTCTACGGGCCACAAGCGACCTAGAGATCATCCCAACACTCGTCTCGTAACAACGGACACAACTTCAAGCTAAGCGGAACAGCGGCAACTCCCAGTTCCATGGCTCGGTGGTATACATATCGCCAACAGTCAAACCTTCACCCCGTGAAATGCGGATATATTCAGCAAAATTCCTGGTCACGTGGAACGCGGATAATGTCACTCTTTGACCCCGTGGAAAACGTCCAGAGCGGATCCTGGTCCTCGCAGAGCATGGCAGTGAACCCGTGCAAAGCATCCAGAGCGGAGCCTAGTCCTCGCCTAACGCGGCAGTGAACCCGTGTGAAGCATCTAGTGCAAAATTCCTGGTCACGTGGAACGCGGATAATGTCACTCTTTGACCCCGTGGAAAACGTCCAGAGCGGATCCTGGTCCTCGCAGAGCATGGCAGTGAACCCGTGCAAAGCATCCAGAGCGGAGCCTAGTCCTCGCCTAACGCGGCAGTGAACCCGTGTGAAGCATCTAGTGCAAAATTCCTGGTCACGTGGAACGCGGATAATGTCACTCTTTGACCCCGTGGAAAACGTCCAGAGCGGAGCCTAGTCCTCGCCGAGCACGGCAGTGAACCCGTGTGAAGCATCTAGTGCAAAATTCCTGGTCACGTGGAACGCGGATAATGTCACTCTTTGACCCTGTGGAAAACGTCCAGAGTGGAGCCTAGTCCTCGCCGAGCACGGCAGTGAACCCGTGTGAAGCATCTAGTGCAAAATTCCTGGTCACGTGGAACGCGGATAATGTCACTCTTTGACCCCGTGGAAAACGTCCAGAGCGGATCCTGGTCCTCGCAGAGCATGGCAGTGAACCCGTGCAAAGCATCCAGAGCGGAGCCTAGTCCTCGCCTAACGCGGCAGTGAACCCGTGTGAAGCATCTAGTGCAAAATTCCTGGTCACGTGGAACGCAGATAATGTCACTCTCTGACCCCGTGGAGAACGTCCAGAGCGGAGCCTAGTCCTCGCCAAGCACGGCAGTGAACCCGTGTGAAGCATCTAGTGCAAAATTCCTGGTCACGTGGAACGCGGATAATGTCACTCTTTGACCCCGTGGAAAACGTCCAGAGCGGATCCTGGTCCTCGCAGAGCATGGCAGTGAACCCGTGCGAAGCATCCAGAGCGGAGCCTAGTCCTCGCCGAGCACGGCAGTGAACCCGTGTGAAGCATCTAGTGCAAAATTCCTGGTTACGTGGAACGCGGATAATGTCACTCTTTGACCCCGTGGAAAACGTCCAGAGCGGAGCCTGGTCCTCGCCAAGCACGGCAATGAACCCGTGTGAAGCATCCAGAGCAAATACCGGACTGTGGAGTCCTTAAAATCCACGGACTATGACGTCCTTAACCTCGACCGTGATGTCTTAAAACTAACGATCAACCACCCCGATTCCCTATAGATTTTGCCTTGGTTTAAGGGTACATCTCTTCACTCCTTTGATGCCCGGCGTTGTAATTCCTCAACGTCTTCAAAGAGGTGATGGGTCCCTGCAACCAAACACCGGACTGTGGAGTCCCTAAATCCACGGACTATGAGGTCCTTAACCTTGACCGTGATGTCTTAAAACTAACAGCGGACTGTAGAGTCCCTAAATCCACGGACTATGAGGTCCTTAACCTTGACCGTGATGTCTTAAAACTAACAGCGGACTGTGGAGTCCTTAAATCCACAGACTATGAGGTCCTTAACCTTGACCGTGACGTCTTTAAACTACGATACCTTGAGAAACCCCTGACTCCGTAAAACACGGACAAGGGTGATCGCATCCAACACTTACAGGCCCTCACGACCCGTAAGGAAGAAAAACTCTCTTGCGAGATCCTTACGACTCTCAAGGGAAAACCCGCTTAAGGATCCTCACGATCTTTAAGAAGAACTCACACCTATGGGATCCTCTCGACCTGTAGGGAGAAAAACCTTTTATGAGACCCTCGTGGCTCGTAAAATGCAAAAGTCTTAGGAAGCAGATCTTAACCCTGAGTCCTGAGCCATTGCTGTCCTGCAAGAAGATCGAGGTAGAATATCCGCAGAATACATTCAATGAAAAGGAGACACATCATTGAGAAGAAAAATGTATCTTTTATTCATAAACCAAAATGGGTGCAAAGTACAATTCATGAAAGAAACAAAAAGAAAATACTCTCATCCATGAGTATGTACAAAAAGGAAGGAAAAGATACAAATGTTTTAGGCCGGCGGGCGATTCAGCAACTTGGTCAGCTCATCCTGCTTTTGTTGGACCACGGCTTCATGACGCAAGATCTCCAAAAGACGAGCCTCCGCCTGAGCTTGTTGGGCCTGATACGAAGTGAGCCGGGCTTCAAGCTCTTTCTCAGTGGCCTTATGAGCCTCGACCCTCTCACAAGTGAACGTGGCAGCTTTATCGAGAGCCACAACCTTATGTTCGCTACGTATCGCTCTATCAGGCCATGTAAGCTCGCTTTCGTAACCACAGCAAACGCGCTCATATCGCCTGATGTGAAAGGAAACAAGAAAAGTTTCCGACATATTTCAAGCATACGTTTGCAATCATATGAGTATTCAAAAAGGGAATAATAATAATAATAGCGTTTGCAATCGCATGAACGTTCATAATACCCAAAATGGTCTGATGCGCAGGAAAGCGATGGTAGCATTTGCAATTAAAGAAAGTTCTCATGAGAAGAATACAAAGTTTATTTATGCAAGCGGAAACATACATACTAGCACCAAACCTACACAGAATCTCGGCATAAAGCGTAAAAAGGGAGGGACTAATTTAAAAATGTTCTACGCTAACGGAAAAGGTCACCAAACATGGGATCAACAGCACAGGGGTTAATGAAGCAAAGGACAAAATTCTCCATCTCTCTCTCTGCTTTTTCCAGTACGTCGAAGCGACGGTTCTCACGAGAAGTCGCTCCCCATCGATTGGCGCCGTGTTCGTCCGCGAAAGCAGACATAATAGCTCGCCGGGCCTTTATCTGGCTCAGCAGATAAATTGAGCAATCCTTCAAAGCCTGAGTAATCAAGCACGCTTCATGAAAACCCTCGAGCTTTTCTTCTGCCGCGTCGAGCATCGCCAGGGTCATCTCCGCCGGGTGAGAAGGGATGTCAGCAAGCACGGCCTTGAGAATCATCCGGAGCCAGAGAGAACCCATCGGGAGGGGGGACCCCCTACGGATCGAGAGTTCATGCATGGCTGAGTCGCATTCGTTGTCGGTAAGGAGGGGATCCACCAACTTAGCAGCAAAGCGGGGGACCATTTCCTCAATAGGAACTTCCCATGGCTGTCGACGAGCATGAGGGCGATTGCAGGCTATGACGCTCGTTTGTTTCTCAAGACAAGTTACTCTAAGATAAAAAAAAAATAATAATAATATAAATCTCTTTGTGAGAGGAAAAGGGAAGCTATAGCCTCATATATAAGGAAATGCATTAAGTGCCGTGCGCGGAAAATCTTGCATGGTGAAGCTATTTCCAAGGCCCAAAAAAAAGGAAAGGCATCGAAAATCGAGCAGATGGAACTATTTCCAAGGCCCTTTCTTCTGCGTCTAATATTGTGCACTGAAAATAGGGCATGAGAAGATTTTGTGAACAGCCACATCAAGGGACCCCACGTGCAGACTACGTGAGGACTAAACCTGATGTACACAAAAAAATAGAGTAGCACCCTGCATATTGAAAGCACCAACAACAACAGTAGCAAAATGATAAAATCCCAGAGAAAAGACATGCAAACATAGAAAGACATAATAACAATTGTCACTCATACTTCAAGAGGTTCATACAAAACACAGAGGACACATTTACAATGGTAAAACTTCAGATGCGGGGCATGGGTTGAGAAACTCAAAATTAACTTTATTCAAAATCTTCCAAGCATTTCGAACCTCCCGAGTATGCTTCCTCTCACGATCACAAGCATCAGGGTCCTCACGAATGTCCTCCACCCTCCGATAGGCGGCAAGTATGGCCGACTGCTGGAACATCTGATGCAGGAGATCAATGAGATTATCCCGCCTTCTCTTTGAGATCAAGTGCATCAGATACACCGAGTGTACTTTATCCTCGGCGGCGTCCAATGCCCCAAGCGGCACACCAGCACAGAATAGAGGGAGAGCCTCCCTGATCGCCAGCACGATCAGCCTCAGAAGAGAAGAGCGACGGGGGAGTAGCCGATGGTCATACTCATCAAAGCGGCCCATGATCTCGGCACATTGAGCATCGGTGAACTCCTGGTTCTGACTGCGGCCCAGTGCACGAATATTCCCATAGGAAATGATCTCGTCAAGACCATACAGATGGGCATCCATGATACCTGAAATAAAGGTCATGAGATTCATTAGAAAACTCCTGTTTCATTAACTGCAGAAGAACAACCTCGGGCCAAGAGACCCCAGGAAGCCTCTGTGTGAAGAAATCGAGTTCTTCGTTGGAATTAAATTCCTTATTGAGAAGAGGGAATTAAATTCCCAGAAACATTTTTGATGGAATTAAATTCCATGGAGTTGAAACGCCATCATCATCTCCCCAAAGATCATCTAAACCTTAAAAGATCTACAGTTTGAAGGTTCAGCGGTTTTATGTTCTTATGGAAAAATATGAAGAAAAAAGGGTAAAAACCCTTGTTTTGGATTTAAAATCCAGAGGAATGTGAAGGTCCATCGTTGTCCAAAAACATTACCTGAAGAAAAGGATTCTTTTCGAACAGAGTTAAACTCTGCAGACTGTTTCAAGACAGAGAACTAAGCTCTGCAAGCGAGAATTAAATTCACAAGGAAGAAGTTCTCAGAAGAAGAAGATGAACAAAGTGAAGGCTCCTATGAAGAGACAGAGGTATTTATAGAAGGCAATGAAAACGTTTCATCTCCCCAGATCCCTAGAGGAATCCAACGGTCACAAGAGGTGACAGCGTTGCACTCACGTGCAGACACGTGAGAACAACGCTGTGGGGGCATTTGTTTCCTGATTTAAAATCAGGAAAGCTTCTTGGAAAAGCTTCAGAAGAGGGTCACGTGCTTACACGTGACTAGCGGTCACGTGTTGGCACGTGACACCTAAAAGCATCATCAAGTCGGGTTCAGTTTTCCAACTACATCAAAGAAAGGGCTTCAGAAAGGGTCACGTGTCGGTACGTGACATTTAAATGCAAGCGTCAAAGGCACACCGGTTCCTTGATCAAGTCAAGGAAAAAGCTTCAGAAGAGGTCACGTGCTCCCACGTGACCAGGGTCACGTGTTGGCACGTGACGTTCAAAGCAGCAGACTCGTTCTCCAGATGAACCAAGGAAAGAGAGTTCAAACAAGGGTCACGTGCTCACACGTGACCAGGAGTCACGTGGTGGCACGTGACGTTTAAGCAACGATCAGAAGACAGAGTGCAAAAGGAAGGAAAAGGCTCATTCCAAAGGGGGTCACGTGCCCACACGTGACCATGAGTCACGTGGTCACACGTGACCGGCTTTCAGAGCCCATTTTGTCAACAGAATTAAATTCTGAAAGAAATTCAAATCTTTCCAAAGGAAAGCGGCTATCTGGAACTGATCGAATTAAAGATTCAGAGGTGATGAAATATCATCTATCTATGGGAAAATCTCGGGTTTGGAAAGATTTCCCCTTTAAATCTAACCGAAACAACAAAGGAGAATCCCTGGATTTGAAATCCAATGGTGAATAAAATTCACCTAATAATCCAAAGGTCCAAAACGAATGATGGATGCAAATCAAATCTCTCATGAAGATTCGTCAAAAAACTGATTGATTCGGCTGCTTCTCCTATAAATAGGAGCCAAGAGACACAGAGAAGGATATATATATACAGAGACAAGGAGAGAAAAAGAAAAAGAAGAGAGCTTCGATACTTGGAGAAACTTGGATCTCCTGCAAAAACCCTAGGTAAGAAAGGGAAAAGCTCCTTGAAAGAAAAAAGAGAATTTAATTCTCAACAGAGTTTAACTCTGATACATAAAACAGAAGAACATATTTCTTCTCTCTTTGATAGAGGATCTGCAAAGTGCACATCTCCCCTTGAAGTTGAGAATTTAATTCTCAATGGGTTGAGATCCTGCCATGCAGATCCAAAACATAGAGAGGGAATGCAAGCACGAGAATTTAATTCTCACAGAACTATAGGAATTTAATTCCTTTAAAATAAAATTAGGGCTTGACCCTATATCATGGGAATTTAATTCCTTCAGAACAAAAAGAAACAGGGTTTAACCCTAATTAAGAACATAGTTCTGTTGAAACAATGGGAATTTAATTCCTTTAATCATAATTTAACAGAGGATGGAAGTTCAAATTCCCTAAAAAGCTTTTGTTAGGGTTTAACCCTATTTGATTCTTCACATGAACAAGGAATTTGATTCCTGCAGAAAATTCAGAGTCCAACTCTATTCAGAACGTAAACCTTTAAGAGAAAGTAGGAATTTAATTCCTCTGAAATTACTGTCAGGGTTTAACCCTACGAGGAATTTAATTCCTGGAAAAGATTAACAGATCCTCTAAAAACAACATACATAGAGGCAGGGTCACGTGTCACCACGTGACCCCCCCAAAAGATCTACAGAAAGCCCCTTTGAGGCAGCACCCCACGTGACCCACGTGACCCTTGGCAGAAGCTCTAATACATATACATTTGAATGCCCATCACGTGATGGCACGTGATGCTCTGAAAAACGCGATAATCTCAGCAGAATAAATGAAGGGAGGGCGCTCTCACGTGCTGCCACGTGACCCCTCTTGCCTTAGTGTTTAACACTAAATTGAAACTCTCGAACCCAGTGTTAAAACACTGTTGGGCCTTAGTGTTCAACACTAATTAAAAAGCTTTATTTGCAGTTTTCAACACTGATCTGTTTTAGTGTTTAACACTAATTTGAAAAGCCTTGTTGCTGGTGTTTAACACCAATTATCTCTTAGTGTTAAACACTAACTTGTCAACCTCATTCCCAGTGTTCAACACTGACTGCTCTGTAGTGTTTAACACTAGGCTTTGGCCCAATTGGCCTAAATGGATAGAGGCAAAGCTTCTCCTGATTGGACTTAGCCCAAGATGGCCATAAGTCCTCAATTTGTGATTAACTGAGCCAATGGGCTCATAACATAATTAATCGGTCTTGATCCCAAACTGGACCAAGGACTATTTAATCCGCTCCGGTTCTAGGGTACATCTCTTCACTCCTTTGATACTTGACATTGTAATCCCTCAATGTCTTCAAAGAGGTGACGGGTCCCGACGACCACACATTGATACGGACTGTGGGGTCCTTAAACCCGTGTTTAATGCAAAATTCCTGGTTACGTGGAACGCGGATAATGTCACTCTTTGACCCCGTGGAAAACGTCCAGAGCGGAGCCTGGTCCTCGCAGAGCACGGCAGTGAACCCGTGTGAAGCATCCAGAGCACATACCGGACTGTGGGGTCCTTAAACCCATGGACTACGACGTCCTTAACCTTGACCGAGATGTCTTAAAACTAACAATGGACTGTGGGGTCCTTAAACCCATGGACTACGACGTCCTTAACCTTGACCGAGATGTCTTAAAACTAACAATGGACTGTGGGGTCCTTAAACCCATGGACCGCAATGTCCTTAAACTACCCATGGACCGCAATGTCCTTAAACTACCTATAGACCGCAACGTCTTTAAACTAGAACAATAGAGCCCCGTATGCTCTTTTGTCGGATCTAAACGGTCCCGTTTAAGTTGATCTTAGCCTCAAAGATGGCTAACGTATCCTTAAACCTTCAAACAGACTGGACTATGAATCCCCCCAATTAACTCTGGCTTGAGGGTATATCTCTGAACTCCTCTGACATCCGTCGTTGTAATCCTTCAACGTCGTCAGAGAGGTGATGGGTCCCGACGGCTATACATACGATGGACCACTATGTCTCCAAACTGGAACAATAGAGCCAATTGCTCTTTTGTCAGATCTAAACGATCCCGTTAAGTTGATCTTAGTCTCAAACTAGACTAACGTATCCTTAACAAACGTTTGAGTTGATCTTGGCCTCAAATATGGCTAACGTATCCTCAAACCGAAACCCCAAACCCAAATCTAAGATAATACGGATTTGGATTAGTCCACGCCCTACGGGCGACGACATAACTCAGTCTCCGTAAACAATCCACGGGCAACAAAATACAAAACAATCACCCACGACACGAAGTGACCATCTGGAGAAGGAGAAAGTTGTTACCGCAATGCGGTAGCATAATTAACTGCAGGGGCTTGCGCCTGCAGGGAAGAGCGTCCCCACAATCAAAAACCCCTCAAACGAGGGGGAATCTGACGAAGTCTGCTACATCGGACGCATCCGTCTAAACCTTCGATACATGGTGCCATAAATCAACTTGGCATCTTCGGAGAGGTGGACGGATAGCACCAATTAGCATCTGCCCCGAATCTCAGGCGAGACGCCCACATCGCGCCGTCTTTCGGAGGGGAACAATTATGCCTCCACGAACTGTTTGTGCTTGTTGTGCGGATCCATCGCACCTAACCGAAGAGTGTCCTTATAATGCATCTACTCAAGGACATGATCAAGTCAATGCTGTATTTCAGCAACGACAAAGAAACGATCCATACTCTTCGACATACAATCCGGGGTGGAGGAGTCACCCAAATTTCGCTTGGAACCAAAATCAACAATTCCAAGGAAATAACAATTTTCAAAGACCTCCTCCTCCACAACAACAACAAGCACCTTCACAAACTCAATTTCAACAGCAACCTTTTCAACAGCAACCTTACCCTAATCAGATGAACAATTTTGTGCCTAACACCGCTTACCAGCCAAACAATTATGTTCAACCTAATAATGACAAGGTTAGCTCGCTCGAAAGAAGTCTAGATGCGTTTCTAAAGCAATCTACACAGTCTACAACAAGACTAGAGACTTCTATTTAATCTTTGGTGCAAAACAATGCCTCACACGATCAAAGCATCAAATCTATTGAGGCACAGATTACACAACTCAATGCAGCTTTGAGCGAGCGCGAAAAAGGAAAACTCCCGTCTCAACCACTGCCCAACCCCGGTCACGCACATGCTGCATATCAACAGCAGAATCATAACGTAAATGCTGTGACCACGTTGAGATCGGGAAAAGTGTTGAAAAACAATGTGGGTATTGACAATGACACCCCTGCCGGTGGCCCTTCTTCATCTTCTTCACCTTCTTCTTTAGAGCCTATTCTCCACCCTTCGCACGGCTCTACTTCTTCTAGCTCGAACGGATCCATTTCTCACAACACGAACACATCTACACGGGGTGCCTTTCCAACTCGACAATCTGATCCGCAAAAATTGGACTCAACCACATTTCAAAATGTTCCTTTTCCTAATCGGTTGAGATCCAATAAACCAACTCCACAGATGGAAAAGATTGTAGAGTTGTTCAAACAGGTTAGCATAAATATCCGTTTTTTGGATGCAATCCAACAAGTTCCTTCATATGCAAAAATTTTAAAGGACTTATGCACCAAAAAGAGGAAGTCACAAGTGCCAAAGAAAGTTTTTGTGGCTAGTGCTATTAGTGATGCTCTTGTCAATTCTTTACCCCCAAAGCAAAAGGACCCCGGTTGTCCTACCATTTCGATAACAATTGGGGACAAGAACATAAATAGAGCACTATTAGATCTTGGTGCGAGTGTCAATTTGCTACCTTATTCTGTGTACGAGCAATTAGGCGTTGGAGAGCTTAAGCCCACTCACTGTACTCTCCAAATGGCCGACCGGTCAATCACACATCCTAGGGGAGAGCTGGAGGATGTGTTAATTAGAGTAGGGGATTTCATTTTCCCCGTTGACTTTATTGTGATGGATACACAACCTGTCGCTAACCCTCGGAATCAAATTCCGGTAATACTTAGTCGACCATTTCTGGCAACTTCCAACGCAGTGATCAATTGTTGTAACGGTTCAATGAACCTATCTTTCGGCAATATGACAATTGAGCTCAATATTTTCAAATTGGGAAGTCAGCCTGCTGAGCCAAATGCTAGCGTACTTGATGTTTGCTCGATCAATGAGATCGCGGAGGAGGACTGTGAATTCGAGAATTTTTTGTTCGATCACAGCAATGTTAACGCCACTAGTGCGTTCCTCCTAGAATCCGACACAGCTTTCACGGCAGATAACGATTATGAGTGTTTTACCTTCGTTGACGACTTTGAAGACTCATCACCTGAGTTGGAGTCTTTTGCTTTTTCGGATGAGTTAATTGAACCATCCGACTCGGTTACATACACTCGATTCGAACCTTTGATGGAATCCTTCGAGTTTGAAACAGTTACTCCATTGTTACCATCTATTGTTTCACCTCCTAAACTCGAATTGAAGCTTTTGCCGTCGCACCTAAAATATGCTTATCTAGGTGATAATGAGACCTTACCCATCATCATATCGGCCTCTCTAGCTCTTGAACAAGAGAAGGCCCTTTTAATGGTCTTACATAATAATCGGCAAGCTTTCGGCTGGTCTATGGTGGACATTAAGGGGATTAGTCCCCTCATAGTCGAATATCATATACACTTAATGGATGATGCCAAGCCGGCAAGGGATCCACAAAGACGCCTCAACCCCATTATGAAAGAGGCTGTTAAGAAGGAGATTGTTAAGTGTCTGGATAGTGGTATCATTTACCCTATCTCGGATAGCCAATGGGTTAGCCCAATCCACGTTGTGCCAAAGAAATCGGGCATTACGGTCATTACCAATGAGGCAAATGAGTTAACTCCTACTCGCACCCAAACTGGGTGGCGAGTCTGCATAGACTATAGAAAACTCAATGCCGCGACAAGGAAAGACCACTTTCCTTTACCTTTCATTGACCAAATGCTAGAACGATTGGCAGGGCACGAGTTCTATTGCTTTCTAGATGGCTATTCCGGTTATAATCAAGTCCCCATCGCCAAAGAGGATCAAGACAAGACAACATTTACTTGTCCCTTTGGCACTTTTGCTTATCGTCGCATGCCCTTTGGGTTATGCAATGCACCCGCGACATTTCAGCGGTGTATGATGGGAATCTTTTCAGACATGGTAGAAAAGTTCTTGGAGATTTTTATGGATGATTTCTTCATTTTTGGTGACTCCTTCGACGAGTGTTTACGACATCTTGACGAAGTTCTTACCCGCTGTAGGGATAAGAACCTAACGTTGAATTGGAAGAAGTGCCATTTTATGGTACGAGAAGGCATTGTCTTAGGACATGTCATCTCGCAAAACGGTATCGAGGTTGATAGAGCTAAAATCGAAGTAATTTCTAATCTTCCTCCTCCTAAATGTGTCAAAGACATCAGAGCCTTCCTTGGCCACACCGGATTTTATAGACGGTTCATCAAGGACTTTAGCAAGATCGCTAGACTCTTGACTCTCTTATTGGCCAAGGACACAACATTTGCTTTCGACTCCACTTGCATGGAAGCATTCGAGTCTTTGAAACACTCTCTCATCTCTGCGCCCATTCTTTCATCTCCAGACTGGACGCACCCTTTCGAAATCATGTGCGACGCATCAGATTTTGCCATTGGCGCTGTTCTTGGACAACACATTAATAAAATGCCGCATGTGATTTATTATGCTAGCCGGACACTAAATGAGGCCCAACTAAACTACACAACAACAGAGAAAGAGTTTTTAGCGGTTGTGTTTGCACTTGAAAAATTTCGGCCTTATTTAATTAGCTCTCCAGTCGTTGTATATACTGATCATTCAGCTCTTCGCCACCTTTTTGCGAAGATGGATGCTAAGTCAAGACTAATACGTTGGATCCTTTTACTACAAGAGTTTGACCTTGTCATAAAGGACAAAAAAGGGTGTGAAAACGTAGTAGCTGATCACCTATCACGACTTCCTTCTTCGCCTACGCTTGAACTTCCTGATGTTTTTCCCGATGAGCAACTCTTGACCGTTTCTTGCGAACCATGGTTCGCCGATATTGTAAACTACTTAGCCACCGGCCTGATACCTAAGGATTGGTCGAAACAGGATAAACTTCGATTTTTGTCCCAAGTAAAGCATTTTTACTGGGATGAACCTTATCTTTTTAAATACTGTTCCGACCAAATCATTCGTCGGTGTGTACCTGAAAGTGAGGTTAAGAGCGTGCTGTCTTTTTGCCACGATCAAGCATGTAGAGGGCACTTTGGCCCAAAGAAGACAGCCGAAAAAGTTTTGCAGTGTGGTTTCTATTGGCCACGACTCTTCAAGGATGCATTTGAATACTGCAAAACTTGCTCCCGGTGCGAACACTTGGACCGGATATCGCGGAGAAACGAAATGCCGCTCCAACCAATTTTGGTTGTGGACATCTTTGATGTTTGGGGTATAGATTTCATGGGACCATTTTCTAACTCTTTTGGAAATGTGTATATTCTTTTGGCCGTTGACTACATTTCAAAGTGGGTCGAGGCTGTGCCTAGCCAAACGAATGACAACAAGGTTGTCGTTCGATTTCTTAAAGAACACATCTTTTCTCGATTTGGGCACCCTCGGGCGATAAGAAGCGATAATGGTTCTCACTTTTGCAATAGGACTTTCGAGTCCTTAATGCGCAAATACTCTATCACCCACAAGCTGTCAACGCCATATCACCCCCAAACATATGGGCAAGCCGAGGTTTCAAATCGGCAAATCAAGCAAATCCTGGAGAAAACGGTTTCTAAAAACCGTAAAGATTGGTCACCTAAACTGATTGATGCACTATGGGCTTTCCGTACTGCATATAAGACCGATCTTGGTATGTCTCCATACCGGCTTGTTTACGGGAAGGCTTGCCACTTCCCAGTGGAGATTGAGCATAAGGCATTTTGGGCCATCAAAGAGCTGAATTTATCTTTAGGAGATGCGGGCAGCAATTGAATGAACTAGAAGAGCTGCGGGATGAGGCATATGATAATGCCATAATTGCTAAAAACCGAGCTAAGGTGTTCCACGATAAACACCTTTTGCGTAAAACTTTTGAACCTGGTCAACATGTGTTGCTCTATAATACTCGGTTACATTATCACCCCGGCAAGCTCCGTTCTGGATGGAGAGGACCTTTTGTAGTCCGCACCATTTATCCGCACGGTGCGGTTGATCTTGAAAATCCTGAAGACGGTACCTTATTCAAAGTGAATGGGCATCGACTGAAACCGTTCTTCACGGCGGACCCATCGGAGGAGCTCCTGTTTTTGCAGGAGCCGATTTACTCTGATTAATTTTCCTCCACTTTCACCCCCGAATTTCCAATTATTTTTTTCCAAAACTTTATTTCGAATAAGTTTGGGGGGGTGTATCATTTGTAATGATGTAAATAAACAGGGAATGCCGGCATTTTGACCCTCTTGGTTTAGTATGACAGTGAGGACACTGTCAAGTTCAAGTTTGGGGGTATGCTCGGTACGTTTTCTTCCTTCGCATTCATTTGTACATATTTTTGCATTCGTATATTATTTGAAAACCCATAAAAATTGAAAATTTTCAAAAAAAAATTTTTTTTAAAAATTTATTGTATTCAATTTTGGCCATATTTAACTTGAGTTTGACAAATAGGTTAACTAGCTACGCACAACTAGATCTTAGACTTGGTAAATTAAAAACCCTAAAAATAACCTTCTTTAAAGATTAACGGTAGAAAGTATATGTCTTTGTAGTTTATTTAGAAATAGGCAAATTTTGAGTTCACTTTTTGGGCTAAGTTGAAATTAAGGAAAAATATTGATATTCTTATTAGAGTATAAGTTTGAAAAATAATTTCTGGCTTAAGTATGGATTCTAAAAATATATACCCTACAAAATTGCACAATCACACACCTTGAAGCTTGGAATAGTAGAAGAGACCTTGAGTTGCTCTTGTCTAAAGTCCTTAGTACAATGAAAATAAAAGAAAAAAAAAGTGAATAAAGAAAAAATGGACACTGGTTTTTGTGATTACTTAAGGCTGTAAAAAAAAAAAATTACCGAGGCTGCTTCATCACCTAGTGCCTTAGACCAACTGGTTTGGGAGTCACTGCTAAAGCCTTGGGTATTGCAAAACCAGGAAGTACGCTTTAAAGTGCTAACGCATTTTGTAATCGGTCGTTGGTACCTCAAGAAGTATTAACGGTCGCATGAAGGATGTGTAAGCGAAATTCACCAATTAATTAGTACTTGGGACAACGGACAAGGGCATGATTGCTTGATTTGAATTTCCAAGTGTAGGGGTGATCTATACACACACGTGGGGATATGTGATTAGAGTTTAGATAAGAGAAAGGAATGAAGAATAAAACTTGTATCTTTAGTAGAGTTGATAGAAAGATTCCTAAGTGGAGATGGAAACCTAAGAGGAAAACTTAAGAAATGCCGAAAGCTGAATGATTCTATAAAACATATATAATCTTAAGTTAAATGATGAGGAAGTGTGAAGAATATGGGCGGATAATTTATGAGTCGATGATAATAGAATTCTGTGTTAGAAAACCTAATTGGAGAATTATTGTCGAAAAAGCTAAATTGATAGGATTTTGTGGGTGTAATCCGCTGAAAACCCTCAGGAGACAACACTCCTCTTACTAGGGACACCTAGAGGTTTAACGGCTTGTTGCACATGCTCAGTGCAATCGCGTTTCCCTGCAAAAGTGCGGCTATGTTAGGTTTATCGAGAATAAAATAATAAGTTTTCTCGAGGACGAGCAAAAAGATAAGTTTGGGGGTATTTGTTCATATCATAATATTGCAAGTCATATTCCTCAATTCTTATTCGTTTTATAACTAAACAGGTGTTTTTGACGCATGACTGCTGCATATTACAGGATACAGGTTCTTGGAGCAAATACAGTGAAAAAGACAGAAGAAGACACAAAAAAGGGACTTTTGACCAACAAGTAGACGGATCCTAGTCAAGCCTAATAACAGTTCACATAGGTACAAGGCAACGCAAGGTCCAAACATGTCAGAGTGAAACGATTAAAAGACCAATACAAATTTTCACTGAAGATCTGGGGAAGAATAAGAAGCCAAACAGAGAAAAATAGTGAAGAATAAAGAAGCCCAAATACCCAGAATGCAGCTCAAGAAATTTGGTGAGCTGAGCTCACCAAAGGGCCGCGGAACCGCGGCCCAAGGCCTACATTTGCCGCGGTTCCGCGACCATTTAATGCCCGTGTCGGTGCAAACTTTGGGTGTCGGTGCGTCAGTGCGAATGTTAGGATTTTTCGTGGGCATATCTGTAATCGCACATGTGCGAATCCCGTAACCCTAAATTTTCCTGTTTCCTTATAAAAGTGTAATCAAAATATTGTAACCCTATGCCTCTTTTCAATCAATAAAATTTCAGAATTCTTGGGAGATTAAGAGCATCACTTTTCTGTAAGTTTTTAATTTCAATTTCTGCCTTAGTGTTAATTTAATTGTTGCCCTAGCTCTCTAGTATAATTCTTGTCGTAGATTAATCATACAATTGCCTTAGTTAATTTAGTGTAGTTCTTTCAAATGCAATCGGTAAGTGCTTTCAAAATGCTATTTTTAAAAGACACCCTAATGAGGGGGTAATTTCCTCGCTTGTTAGGGTTAGGAATAAAGAAGGGATTGAGAGATGAATATCTCTCATCTCTTTCAATGCCAAATATTTTTATAAGTAGAACTTCATACACGCATGCATGATCCGCTCCCTACGGCACCCTACCCACGAGGTAACGGTGAAACCGTAGTATAAAGGACCGGACATGCATGACGTCCATGAAGGTTATAGCAATTAGTAGGAAAGGACGGACAAGGATCAAGAGGAAGAAACTTCGTTTCTTCCCAATCATCCTAATCCCCTTTACTAATAATTGTTATGACTTCTAAAAAAGTTTTAATCGAAGGTATTGAAAGAGGTGTAAATACAAATCTTATCAAACCCTACTTTAGACCTAACCCTAGCAAGTTCCTTAATATCATACAACTTAGTTTTTAGACTCAATCAGCAAAATCAAACCACATTCGGAATCAATTCGTAAAAACACATAAGAAAATTACACATCTCTGTGGATCGACCCGTATTCACCGGCTAGCTGCAAAGCGACACCGTTTCTGATTACGGTTAACATATATTTTTGAACTAATCAAGAGGGGCCGTGGAGATTGCAAACCGATCGAAGACCGACCTCTTGGGAGCTTCTTGTGGTGGCACTGGGGCACTGAAGCTTGCTGGCGGGAGCATGGTCCCGAAGATAAATCCAGTGGTGGCCTGAGTCACCTGTTCCACTGGCATTGAAAAGTTGCGGGCCGCATTTGGCCCATATGTTACTCTTCCAGTCTGGGCGGAGTAGAAATTGCTGTTTCAGGTGCAGTTGGAAGCCATCGATTTCTCTTCTCTACGCAGGAGCAAGACACCAAATCTTAGTACCTCGAATCCAGAGGCAACCATAGTAAACCGCGATTTGTTCGCGAACACGACACACGTAGTGTGGAGTGGAAAGGGAAAAAAGTCCCACCTGGCGTGCCAGAATCTGTTTACCGCCGAAAACAGAGACGAACCGCGCAGGTCGTCTCCCCTGAATTTGGGGGGGGGCAGATGCTATTTGGGTTTATCCGTACACCTCTCCGAAGATGCCAAGTTGATTTATGGCGCCGTATATCGGAGGTTTGGATGGATAGGGCCGTTGTAGCAGACTTCATCAAATTCACCCTCGTTTGCGAGGGGTTTTGATTGTGGGGACGCTCTTCCCTGTAGGTGCAAGCCCCTACAGTTAATTACGTTACCGCATTGTGATAACCACTTTCTCCGGCTTCGGAGGTTCACTTCGTGTCGTGTGTTTTTTTTTATTTTTGGTTGCCTGTGGATTGTATATGGAGACTAATTTATGTTGTCGCCCGTAGGGCATGGATTAGTCTAAATCCGTATATCTTAGATTTGGGTTTGGTTTGATTTAAGGATCGTTGATTTGTTTTGAGATCAAGATTGACTTAAAGGTATACGAGCAGTTGGGGGCTCGGTTTTTTTTTTATGTCATGAATCATGTTTGGGAAACGATGTTCTATAGGCTCAGATGATCAGAATTAGGGACCTAGCCTACTTGGGCTTGGCCCACTCAATTTTCTTTTGATTTAAAAGAAGTGCTAAGCACTGGTATGGGCTCATTCCTATTTTTTTTTTAAATGTTGAGCACTTATGTGAGTTCTGACGCTCGCACTTTACTCTCTCTTTTGTCTCTACATGTGGAGTGCTGAGCACTCTTTATAGTGCCCACATGCAAAGCACGTGATACATTAGGCGCTAAGTGTTGAATGATGAGTGTCAAGCACTCTTATGTTCTGTAGTGCCCACATGAGGGTCACGTGAAGCGCTGGGCGCCAGCCACAGGTGCTAAGCACTTTTTATTTTATAGCGTCCATATGAGGGGCACGTGGGGCGCTGGGATCCAGCCACTGAGTGCTAAGCACTCTTTATTCCTCTCTCTTTTTTTGAATGATCCACAGGATCTTTATCTCCTTTTGTTTACCTAAAATTTCCAAGAAGAAAGTTCTTCTTCCTCGTGAATTTAATTCTCTGTTCTTTCAAAGCTTTCTCTTTTTTTAAGCTTATGGGGGAGGGGTTCCTCCTCTTTAGACTTGAGGTCTTGGGTCCTTTATATAGTAGGAAGAAGTTTGTTGATTAGTTGAAGAAATCTCTTATTGAGAGATCTTTAATTGATTCGGGGATTTTACCCACCGTTGGATCTTTGATCCAAGAACTTCTATTTTACAGAAGATATTTTTCTTGTTTTTAACAAGATTAGGGGAATATTTTCACACAGAGAATTAATTCTGTCGATCGGTGACTCTTTAATCGCCATTGGATTTTTAATCCAACGATACTCTGTTTTACATAGAGTAATCTTTCTTGTTTAGAAAGATTTGAGGAATATTTCCTCAACAGAATTTAATTCTGCATTTTGATGATTTATCATCTCCGTTGGATCTTTGATCCAATGGCTCTGTCTAACAGAGAGCGTTTAGTTCTAGCGTTGGCACCCTCGTGCGAGGTATTTGAGGCGCTGCCTCAGAGTTTTTAACTCTTGGCGCTGGCGTCCTCATGCAAGGCACGTGAAGCGCTGCCTCAGAGCGTTTAACTCTTGGCGCTGGCGTCCTCGTGCAAGGCACGTGAGGCACTGCCTTAAAGTTTTTAACTCTTGGCGCTGACGTCCTCGTGCAAGGCATGTGAGGCGCTGCCTCGGAGTTTTTAACTCTTGGCGCTGACGCCCTCGTGCAAGGCACGTAAGGCGCTGCCTCAGAGTTTTTAACTCTTGGCGCTAGCGCCCTCGTGCAAGGCACGTGAGGTGCTGCCTTTCAAATTTTGAACAGAGCATTGCTCTTTTATTGGGGGAAGCAGGCATATTCCTAGCTCCGGACTTCAACTGCGATACATACAATATAGAATTCTTACAGATGTCTACCTTACTTCAGTAAAGAATCAACGTGACATCGTCAAAACAAAAAATGAAGCAACAGCATATTCCCAGCTTTGGGTCTTGAAGGCAACTCATATAAAGCCTAAAAGACTATCAGAGATCATCCCACACCAGTATGGAGTGGTTATGACTCAACGGGGCTCCAAATTGAGCCTAATCTCAAGTAAAAAGCGACATGGCAAATTCCTATCGCTTGCTCTTCCGACGGTAACATAACCTAAGGAGATTAATTGAAGACGTCTTGTCCAGCCCCCGAAGGTATCAGAGATACGGCAGTCATAGGACTACTTGAACAACGGCTTAAAGACCACATATCAAGGAATACATCAGCCAACGTGACGGTACCACGGACCAACACCCTAGTACCACAAAACCTATCGTAAAGAATGGAGGTTATCTATATACAACGTTAGGATAAGTTTGCCTGTAAACCCAAGGGATGTAAACTAAATAAACTCCGAAATGAGTGAATAAACTAGAGACTCCGAAATGAGTACATAAACTAGAGACTCCGAAATGAGTGAATAAACTAAAAACTCCGAAATGAGTACATAAACTAGAGACTCCGAAATGAGTGAATAAACTACAAACTCCAAAATGAGTGAATAAACTACGAACTTCGAAATGAGTACATAAACTACTTTACGCCGAGTCAAGACATCAAAAGATGGAGAGGCACAAGTATGAAATGAAATTTCTTTTATTCATAAATCAAAATGAATACAAGATACAAAAAAAGGAGAAGAAAATATACATCGACAAAAAAATTTCTAAGCTGGTGAGTGGTTCAATAAGCCAGCAAGATCGCCATTCTTCCACCAGACTTCTGCTTCAAGCTCTATCAACGCCGCGAGCTGAGACCCTGCCTGTGCCCGTTGATTTTGGTATAAAGAAAATCGACTCTCAAGCTCTTTCTCGGCAGTCTTGTGGGCCTCGACCATCTCGCGTGTGAAAATAACTGCTTTATTGAGAGCCACCACCTCCGTAATGGCCTCCTAAAGGACTCGCCAAAGTTCATAAGCTCGAGTAGTCTTGGTGGTGAGCTAGACTTGAAGTTCCCTTAAAGCCTTCGAAGCCAATTCCCTTGCCGAAAACTTTCGGTTGAGCCTTTTCTCACATTACTGAAGATTGGCTGCACACCGATCGATCCATCCACTTAAATTGGCCTTTACGGACAGGATATCAGAGGGAAGGTGTACGTATTCAACCCCATGTAGAGAGGCCTTCACTTGACGGCAATACTCGACCCAAGTACGCACCAGCACCTCGTTATGGTAGGTGGCAAGAACAAACAAAGAAGCATTGACTTCAACAGCGAATTCTTCGGCCGTGACGGAAGTGCCAACACGAAGATCTTCTATAAGAGTCGCCAAGGAATGAATGCTTTGTTTTGCCATCCTCTCAGACACACGTCGGGTGTAAGGGCCTGACGGCATAGAAATCCAAGACTCTAATGGAGTCAGGGTGGGCAAAACTATGAAAATATATGCGGTTAGTCTCCTTTCCAAATGTAGCATAAGTAAAAGAATGCCAATGCTAAAGCGTCACCTACCCACGGCCATAGAAGGCGGATTTGAGAGATCCCCAGGCCCATCGAGAACTTCAACTTCGTCGTCAGCCTCTAAGACTGTGGTTTAAAATAAAGGGGCACATCAGCATCATTATGAAAATATAAAACGGAAAGGTAAAGGATTACCAACCTTAGCCAGAGAAAAGGACTATGCTCTGTGGAGGTATCGCTTGCCGGGCCTTCATGCCAAGTAAACGCTGGAAGGTTTTCTCCGGAGAAAGATCTACAATGGAAGACGCCAACTCCCACAATTCTAAAAAAAATGGGGTTCAGATATATGGAAGGGTCATTAAACAAAATGTAGATGTCTATAAAATTACCTTCGATACTTCGTCCACTTTGAACCGGAGGGATGGCAGCTTCAGTGATCTCCTCTACATCTTCCGGTGTGTCATTGGAAATATTCACAGAAGCCGTGGCCGGTGTGTCAGTCTCCGCTGGAAGAATAGAAGCCGTTACCGGAGACTCTAAGGTAGGGATGGCAGTTTTGGTAATCTCCTATACACCCCCCGGTGTGATGCTAAAGATATTCATAGAATCTGCGACTGGTTTAGCAATCTCCGCCGGAGGAATAGAAGCCGTCATTGGAGGCTCCATGACGTGATCTGGGCTCAAGACTACGCCCACTGCAGAAGGCCCTACAAAATTTTTGTAAAGATAATATGATGTGAGGGTAATACAAATTATTTAACAAAAGTGACGTAAAAAAATGTGCATACCAATATGCCAGGGAGCCTGAAGTATGGCCTTTTCGAGCCGCTGCACTTTTCTGTTCAATTGCGCTCGGTGGGCTTCGATCAAAAGCAAATCCCTGCCCACCCTCAGAGCAGCCTCGTCTTCAGAAATGGCTGAGATGGGCTGTTTGAGAGCCCGTTCTTCTTCCATCTTTGGAAGACCCATTAGTAATCTAGGTAATAACATATCAACGTCACGAAATTCAATAGCGGGAAGCCTCCCTTCCTGGGGCGCACATTTTCAGTTTTATCCTGTGATCGCTTCAACGAAAAATAGATGCTAAGCATGAAATGTCTGATCCTTTTTATTCGTTCACTTCTTCAGTTCCATCCAGCTTCGGCCAACTGAGCGGCTTCCTCGGCAAATGAACCAGGAAAGAGAAGATTGTTGTCCGGCTCACGCACAGATATCGTCTCCTCCTGAATAAGAGGCATCTGTTCATCCTGAATAAGAGGCTCGGACCCAACCAAAGTATCGAGTAGACCGGCGACCGATTTCTTTCTCCTTTTAGAGCCTGAGCTAACACTAGTAGAGGGGCACTTCCTCCCCTTCGGCGCTTTTGCACGACGCTGCCCAACCTCACTTTCGGTATCTGCCTTTGGTGACGCCACGACGGGCACTTTATTTGGAATCTCTGCCCCATCCCTAGTGTGAATCGGCATACCGGCAGTGCGGGTGACTGATTCCACCCGAGCAGCCTTAGGAATAACCATCGAGTCTCTATCCCTCAGAGGAGGGCAAAAAGCCGACCGTGGCCGCAACGGGGCACTGACGGCTTGAGCGGAAGCAGGGGCTTTACATTCAAAGAGCACCCTTCTCTCCTCTGCAATGATGGGACCAACCCGGTGGTGATACCAGCCCTTGAAGGGTCCCACGGGCCTCGGAAGATAGTCAGGCTCGGGAATCATGAAGAAGGAACCAGTACCCAACCGCATGAAGTGGTGGATAACGTCGCGAGCGACCTCCAGTGAGAGAGTGGGCTCAACTAAAAAGGCTTCGAGGGGACGTCCTGGTTGTAACCCAACTGCTGGGCGAAGTGATGTGGATTGTACCACATAAAAAGAGCAGTATTATTTAGGAGGAACATTAAGTACCCCGGCCTGATTGAATATAAATGCATGATCTCTTTGGGCTTTAAAACCGGAGCTCCACTCTTCGACAAATCGAACAACTGTTGAACGGGCCCTGCTGGAGCGGAAAGGACTCGGTCACTGAAAACCATCCCGCCTTCAGTCGAATATGGATTAAGTAATACCCGTAGAGCCCATAACTGAGTCGGATCAGGAGCAGAAGCATCGACCAGCCTCATGACCCGTGGAAAGGTATATGCTTCATAGAAAGCAGGGCACCGGTGTGCAGCAAATGCGCCTAACACATGCATCTCAATCCATGACGTGAAGTAGTGGAGGGTGAAATTCACGATGTTCGCACCCGGGTTTG
This sequence comes from Agapanthus africanus, assembly GCA_030015575.1. Taxonomy (NCBI): domain Eukaryota; kingdom Viridiplantae; phylum Streptophyta; class Magnoliopsida; order Asparagales; family Amaryllidaceae; genus Agapanthus; species Agapanthus africanus. Next base: position 79,966,793 of record JASDDO010000026.1, on the reverse strand, counting down.
ATGTGTTGGCGGCAGTACTTAAACTGTGATATATGTGTGATAGTCCTGCAATGCCAACAGCCAATCGTGCTCCTTCGGCTATGCGATGGGCAGGATAGAGGCTCTCATAAAATGAAGATGCATCGACATGGTGTACCAGCTAAGACAGAGACTGATGAAACCGACAAAGAAAGTTTCTTCGTCTATTCCAGGGGCAGCGATCGCATCAAAGGTCACAGCCGATGAGTTCGGAATGTAAAACTGTGGCAGGTATTCTTCTTTGGTCGGCAATTTCTTCATGCCGAATCCGAAGGGATCCTCGACCTTTGCGAATTTCGGAGCTTTCTTAGATAAGACATCTTCACGGAGAAAGCAAGCAATGAAAGCGTCAAAAGTGACACCTTGCCCTACCGATGCCGCGAATAGTTTCTCAAAAATACCTAAGCCTTTGATCAGACTCGGGTGCTTGTGCCGAACAGCATTCTCGGTCGTCAAGCCTTCAAGCACCGCTGGCACTGTAGCAAATATATACTCGTCGGGGGGTAATAATTCTTCATAGCGTTCTCCCATGATCTGTAGTCCCAAAATTTCCCGGAATTCCTCTAGCGAAATGGAAACTTCGCGATCTCCTAGTTGGAACGTGTGCTTTGGAAGATCCTATTGATTCAAAAAAGCATTGACCCACCAGACGTAGGGAGCATAATAGTAGAACAGTGACGCATACACCGCTTGATACAGCCTAACTTCCTACATCCGTGAGCGCTGGGACAAAAGAATATACCGGGCCCAGGGAAGACAGCCCACTGGATGACGCGGGGTGACGCCTATCATGTAGACCTGTCCCCAAGGTCGAGCTTCGTCTTGGAAGATTCGGCGTCCCAAAATATCGATAGCCATCAAGGGTTGATTGGGTATCCCTGTCGTTGATGGCTCAAGACGTCCCTTGGGGGTCCAATTAGCCACCTCCACCACATAAGCAATACGTAGATGATCCATGAATGACATTGAATGGATGGGTTCTGTCGGAACTTCGTATGTGAAACTACATCGACCCCTGATAATGTGGCCGTACCAAACTCCCCATAAGAGAAGGATTTTATTGTCCTTATCATGTTTCCCAATCATCGCCATAACTTCCTCGTCTGACGGCGACTGTGGGAAAGCGGCTTCCGAGCGTGTGTAAGGGAAGTAGGGAAGTGATGCCATCGTACCTAAAATAAGGGAGACCTATTAATATAAAAAATATATATATTGGAGTTTGTCTCATGGGACTACTAACTACAAAGCATGTGGGCCCTATAAAATTAAAATGGCGGCTCACCAATGACGAGACGAGACGGGATAATCATTGTGAGAATCCAAAAGGATTCTCATTAAATAAATAGTGGAGTTTAAACAACTCAAACATCCTCGAAAAACGAGTTTTGTTAAAATGCGTAACAGATTCAAATCTGTGAAAAGGGTATTAAAATCCTAAAAAACAAAAATGCTCAAGAACACCAGGGAATAAAATTCCCAAAAGTTTCCGAATCTTCCAGAGCTAAGCTCTGTAATATGGAATTAAATTCCTTTATTAATGGGATTAAATCCCAGAAACCCCCATGGTGAGGAAACTAAGAAAATGGAATTGAATTCCAAGGATCCTCAAAGATCAGTGATAGGGTAAACCCTGAGAGGAGAACTAACAATTCTCAAGACTCCAGAGTCTTCTTAAAAAAGGAGTGTTTTTAGATCTCTAAGAGATCAGTTCAAGGCAATAGCAAAGCTCTGTTTATGGATGTTGAAATCCAAAGAAAAAAGGGGGTTTTCCCTAAAGGGTAAATGTCGTTCAAGATCCTTACCCAAAAAGAGAGTTTTTGCAGAGTTTAACTCTGAAAAATCTATGAATAGAGAGCTAAGCTCTGAGAGAAGAATTAAATTCTCAAAAAAAAGGCTAAGGAAGAAGATGAAGAAGCAGTGATAATCTGAAGAGCCAAACGCCCCATTTATAAGACGTGATGGGGAGCGGTTCATCTTCCCGTTCCCCTAGGCAATCCAACGGTTGTAAGGGTGGATAGCGTTGTACTTACGTGCAAACTACGTGAGAGCAACGCTGGGGGGCATTTGTTCCCTTATAAAAAAAAGAAAGGGGGAAAATTCCCCACTATTCAAATCTCACATGTTAAACACGTGAGCACCTATATGCAAAAGCATATAGGCACTGCAGTTAAAAACAAATGGGCTAAAAGAGCCACACGTGTTAAACACGTGAGCGCCTATATGCAAAACATATAGGCGCTGCAATCAAATAATTGGCAAGCCAAACAGGCCTTACGTATTAAACACGTGAGAGTTTATATGTATATGAGCGCTGAAAATAAAGCATGCTAAAACTCATGCAGGGGGTCATGTGTTAAACACGTGAGTTCTCCTGCTGCACTCTTTGGAAAGATAGAATTAAATTCTATTTAGGAAATATTTTCCCTGATCTTTCTAATACAGAAAGATTCTTCTCTAACAGAGAATTTTGGATTTAAAATCCAATTATGATAAAATATCACCAATCAAACCACCTGATAAAATTAAATTTTATATGGGAAATATTTCCTTGAAACTAGAAAGATCGTCTCTGTTAAACAGAGGACCCTTGGATCAAAGATCCAACGGTGATTATAAAATCATCCCCCCGATCATCTAGTGAAAATATTTTCCTAATTTTGCTAAATTAACAAGATATTCAAAGAAAAAAATTTCTTAATCTTGTTAAACAAACAAGAATTTTTTTCTGTTAAACAGAGAGCCTTTGGATTGAAAATCCAACGGTGAATAAAATTCACCAATTAATCTTCATGACCTCTCAATAAGAGATTTTCTTAACATTATGATTTTTTTCCTTCTCCTATAAATAAGAGCAAGGAGGTTAAATCTAGAGACACACAGGACTCCCCACAAGTTTCTGCAAAAAAATTACAGTGAGCTCTTGAAAAAGAAAGAGAATTTAATTCTCAAAAGAAGAAGAAGACTTGCCTCATTGAAACCCTAGGTAAAAAAACACACAGAGATTATAGTGTCTCTTCTTTTCCTATCTAAGGGTTTAACCCTTTATATAAGAACTTAGTTCTTCCTCTGATTGAGATTTGCAGAAGCAAATCTCCCCATAAGTTAAGAATTTAATTTTCATCGGGGAGATTTTGTTCTGCAGATTCAAAACATAGGGGCAAAGAACTAGGTCATAAAAGAAAAAGAAATAACATGAGTATATGGGAATATAATTCCTCCAAAAATTAGGGTTTAACCCTATATAAAGAACTTAGCACTTCAAAAAAATGATGATGATCCAAGATCATCAAAACCGAAATCTTGATGATTATCAATAACTAAAAATGTCATTAACATGAGATCGATATCTCTAAGAAAACACAAGAATAGCTTGGTGACTCGTTAGTGCTTAGCACTATTATGAAGCCTCACGTGTTTCCCACGTGAATACTTCAAACGAACAAAAAGAACAACCAAAATTGCTTCACGTTTTTCCCCACGTGAGTGCTTAAAAAAGGGAAACAAGCAAAAGAAAAGCCAAACCTGCCTCACGTGATTCTCACGTGGGCGCCTAAAAAGTAAAGAGAAACTTCTTTGTCAATTAGGCAGTCGTCCCAAAAGAAAGCAGCCACGTGTTTTTCACGAGGGATCTAATCAAGTGCTTAGCACTTCTGTAAAGGCAGCACCCCATATTTGGGGGCCTCATGTGTTTCATACGTGAGCGCCACAGAACTCTAGTGATTAGCAATAATCCAGTACCTATGTGAAACGCACGTGAGCACTGTATCTCTCAGTGCTTAGCACTGTGGAGTAATTATATCTCAGCCCAAATCGGCTAAGTTTCCTGAGGTTAAACCTCTTTGATTTTAAATCAACCGAGCTCATATTGCTCATGGTTTCCCAAAGTGGTCTTAGTCTCAAAAATGACTAATGATCTCTCATTGATGATATCCAAAATGATATTCATCTTATGTCTCCTAAAGTAATCTTCATCTCAAATACGACTAATGATTCTTAGGTCCACAACAACCCGTTTCCCTCAAATACGGGATTTGGTTCAAAAGAGTACATCTCTCCACACCTCTGATATATGTCGTTGTAATTCCTCAACGTCTTCAGAGAGGTGGCGGGTCCCGATGACCAACAATTTCTTTCGCTGATGCACTTCCAAATTGACGTGCATGCCTCAAATCGGATCGTGCCCCAAATTGGGCACATTCCATATCTCCATTGTTCACTTCGTCACGTAACAAATACACATGCGCGCAAGATGAATAATGGACCGAAATGTCCCTAAACTAATATTCGTCTTCAAAATGGCGATAAAGGACCGAAACGTCCTTAAATTAACATTTCCCCTCAAACATAGCGATAATGGACCGAATTGTCCTTAAACTAATATTCGCCTCCAAAATGGCGATAAAGGACCGAAACGTCCTTAAGCTAACACCTCAACTCAAACATGGTGATAATAGACCGCGATGTTCTTAAACTAAAATAATCGAACTTAAATGCTCATATGTTTAAGTTGATCTTAATCTCAAACCAGATTAACGATCCTTAAATCAAACCAAATCCAAATCTAAAAATATACGGATTTGGACTAATCTACGCCCTATGGGAGACAACATAAAATAGTCTCCGAATATAATCCACGGGCAACCAAAATAAATCAAACATACACACGACACGAAGTGAACCTTCGGAACAGGAGAAAGTGGTTATCGCGATGCTGTAACATAATTAACTACATGGGCTTGTGCCTGCAGGGAAGAGCGTCCCAACAATCAAAATCCCCTCGCAAATGAGGGGAAATTTAATAAAGTCTGCTACAACGGTCGCATTCGTTCAAACCTCCGATATACGGTGCTATAAATCAACTTGGCATCTTCGGAGAGGTGGACGGATAAATCCAAATAGCATCTGCCCGCAGAAATCAAGCCAGACGTCCCAACGTCCCGGTCCGTCATCCGGCGGTGAACATACGCGACTGTCCTAGATAATTGCATCATTATATGCAACAGATAAGTATTACTCAGCTACCGTTCACTGCGTCTTGACTGATCCAACATACGTAGCACGAATACTAAGCAGTGGTTATCTGAAATGACGGAGGGTTACGGCTGGTTTTTGGCAAAAAAACGTTTAACGTAATGAACTTGATATTGTTGAAGGAAATTAGTGATTTTGAAACGAGTGGTTCAAGCTCAATTTTGAAAACTTTTGGTTTTGCGAAAAACCAAGTAGTTTTGAAAAGTAACGAGTGGTTTTGAAATTTTATTCCAACTACATCCCTTTATAGGTTTATTTTCTTGCATTAATATGAATTAATGCGGTCTCATCAATTAACCCTATCATTGCAGAAGAAACGAAAATAGAACGTAAAAGATCAAGTGTTTGCAACCCCGTCTGATCGATCTATAACAATTATACGACATATATAAACACAAATACGAACTAAGGAGAATAAACGATGCTAAAGTTTCAAGTTTTTAACTTTCCATGTTGCCCGAATAAAAAGATACTGGCACTTAAGTTACAAAACGTCTCAAGACGTCCGTAAAATAAGTAAGCCAAAGCCCAGAAATCAAAACCAAAAAGCAGAAGAGTGAAGGAAAACCAATCAATTGAAAGCGAGTTTATCAAATAAGTCATATCAAGCCTTTTTAAAAACAATATTAATTTTTCCGAAAATTTCGGCAGAGTCTCCTTTGTAAATACTGGCCCCCAAAATGGGTACAACAAGAATATATATGAATACAACAAATAAGGCATCCCCAAGCGGGAGCTAGCTCTTCGCCACAAGGCGGTCACAAATCCCACGCAATGTAAATCAGCAATGTGCATAAATAAACATAAGAAGCACAAGTAAAACAGCATGTCGACTCAAGTGAGCTCGACCCCAAAATACAGCATAAAAAGCCCACAAATCTCACAGTCTCGTCTCTAGGTCAATATACAACAATACTGGTAAATACAATAGATGGAGTACTCTAGATACAAAGAATATACAAGGTGGTACAAAATAATAATACAACCCACCTACGAGCAAAAGCCTCGAGTCCAGGAAAAAGAGGCAAAAGAAGCAAGTGCGCCCGCCGCTACTGTACTGATGGAGCGGACCTGCAAAAAGGCTGTGGCATAACGGGGGTGAGTTGCCAACTCGTGAGTAATAAATAACGTCTATATAGGCTATCGCAAGCATGCACACAAGCATCCTAGCATCTATAATGCAGGTATGGCAGGATATACTAGCAGGTATGTATGCAACATGAATGTACTAGCAGGTATGTATGCAATATGAATCAACTCGTGATCTGAATGTGTAAGTATAAGAAATCATATTTTTCCTTTAGAAATCTCTTTTGAAATATCAGCACAATACCAATAGAATCAACAAGAATCTGTGTCCAGCATCGACACCTCAAAACTGTCTCAATCTCATGTATCCGTATTATAGTATCTCTGGCCTCAGCCGTCCGGCTGACCCATCTCAAATATCAATATCTCATCATCTCGCGGCCACGGCCGGTATCCTCTGGATATCCGCCGTGCCAAATGAAGTCACCGGTAGGTAATCCATCCCCTGCCAGGCTCAACGTCAACAACACGATCCTCTTGCCCCGGGGTACCTTACCGGGCCCACCATGTACCCGTGACGGTTCCTCCACTCCTCGACACGGATCTCGAAAACCACAGCAAACTCATGATGGAAGACACTTTACATCACTAGAAAACCGCAACTTTTTATATTTTAAAAGATCATAAGTTGTAAATTTTGCGGCTTTCCCCGAAATCCAGAAATATCATAAATCTCAAGAAATCATCATAAGTGCATATGTCAATGATAATGAATGCATATGGTATCAATAACCAAGTTGCAATGTATGATTAATAAACTAGGCATGAACAATTGATGTAATGGTATACATGCACATGAATAGCAATTCTATAATGTTATTTTAAGAATTTATTGCAATAGTACAGGTTTAAGTATCAAATATGGTGACAATATTCTAGATTATAAGTTATCTAGTGTCGTGGTATGGCAATTACCAGGGCGTGTATGTACGCATGAATAGTGCTCGTGCTGCATAAAAAAACCCTGGTAATGGTGCAGGTGTCCTATAGAATGGGTTCGCATATGTATGACAATGTAAAGCATGGATGTAGCAAGATATTACGCAAGCATTTACTCCTAACTACTAATATCACTAGAAATCTTTAAACTACTTAAACTATCGGGCGACTTGCGCCATCCAAACGATAGTCCCTCGTAGATGTTACATCCACTCACCAGAATCCCCAGCTAACTACGTCCAATCACCGCTTTCCCTTTTCGTGCCGCGTCCGAAGTCTCCGCGACCAAACCTGGAATTTGCACCAATACAAAACATAAGGTTACATATCATGAAACGACGCAAATCCCAAACGAAAATATCAACGTTCACGAGTTAGGCACAACGTCCACAGGGTGCGCGGAACACACACGAAAATCACAAAAACTAACTATAATCATCGTTTTGGGCGCCCGGCAAAGCTAAAACCCGATAAAACTAAAAATTTGCATTCACACACCCTAAAAGTCATAGGAGATGCCAATACAATTATCGAGATATCACAAATGATTCATCACATAATTTTATAAAAAAAAACTAGTAAGCATTTACATTCCAAAATTGGCGCAACATCGCCGATTTGCGACAAAAAAGACTACAATCTAGCATAATCACCCAAGTCACACCATTAGATAGCCACTACATAAAATTTCAACACATTAACCATGCTTCAAAACCTATATTCCATAAATAACCCTTTTTAAACAATTTAAAAGGAGTTGAAGAATACAATTTGGAGGGGGAAAAGTTATAGGCTGCTGAAATTGTGGTGGGGCCAGCCAAATAAGAGGGGTGAGGTTGTGAGAGAGTGCACAAAAAAATTCTATGCAAAAAGACCCCCCGACAAGCTCAAAATTGCAAGTTTAAGCTTAAAATTAATTATATTTTGTTTTCCATAAAAAAAAACAATTAGAACTTGAAATAAAATACTAAAAATTTATATTACTAACTAGATTTTAGTTAACATGATTTTAAAGATTAAAATTAGCCCATTTAAATTTGTATTTATCGCTAATTTAATGTATTTTTAACAGCTTAAAATAATATTAAAAATTGAAAAATTAGGGAAAAATTTTAAATGACCAGAAATTTATAAGTAGCTCATTAGCTACTAAAAACTAGCAATTATCTATCCAAATTAGGTATAATTATGCCTAAACTGCAAAATAACAATAATGACGATTTACGGAAAAATACCAAATTTTCACCGATTTTCGAGAAAACACCAAAACAACTTTTCAAGGCGTTACAATCTTCCCCCCTTAAAAAAATTCGGTCCCCGAATTTAAACATATAGCTACGCGTACCTTCAAAGAGATGGGGATATTTCTTCCTCATCTCGTCCTCGGTCTCCCAGGTGACCTCCTCGCTGCTCGGGCCACGCCAAAGGAGCTTGACGGTCGGTATAACTTTCGATCTTAATTTCTTCACCTGCCGATCCAGGATGACCACCGGCTGCTCTGCAAAAGAAAGGTCGCGCTCTAGCTAGACTGTCGGGTGCTGAATCGCATGCGAAGGGTCATGAAGGTACTTGCGGAGCATCGAAACATGGAAGACGGGGTGAACATCGGGAAAGCTGGGTGGAAAAGCCAAACGATATGCAACTGCGCCGACACGCTCGAGAATCTCGAAGGGACCCATAAATCTGGGACTAAGCTTTCTTTTTCGCCCAAATCGTATCACGCCCTTCATCGGAGAGACCCTCAGAAAAACATGATCGCCAACTGCGAACTCTAGTCTGCGACGGCGCCTGTCTGCATATGATTTCTGCCTGCTCTGAGCTGCTCTCATCCGGTCTCGAATCAACTGTATCTTCACGGTCGTCTCCTCAACAAGCTGCGGCCCTAATATACTGCTCTCGCTGAGCTCGGTCCAACAGACGGGCGATCTGCATCTCCTCCCATACAATGCCTCAAAAGGTGCCATCTGAATAGTATCCTGGAAGCTGTTGTTGTAGGAGAACTCCACTAAAGGTAAATGATGATCCCAGCTACCACCAAAGTCCAAGATGCACGCTCGGAGCATGTCCTCAAGAGTCTGAATAGTCCGCTCTGACTGGCCGTCGGTCTGCGGATGAAATGCTGTGCTGAAACTCAAACAGGTGCCCAATGCCTCCTGAAGTCTCTGCCATAGTCGACTGGTAAACTGGGTGCCTCTGTCGGACACGATACACGTCGGGACTCCATGCAGTCGTACAATCTCGTCGATGTAAATCTGGGCATACTGAGCAAAACCGAAAGTGGTCTTCACTGGCAGGAAGTGAGCCGCTTTCGTCAATCGATCCATGATCACCCAAATGGAGTCGTACCTTCGACTGGTCCTGGGTAGACCCACCATAAAGTCCATCGAAATCTGCTCCCATTTCCACTCCGGAATGGGCAAAGGCTGCAACTCTCATGCTGGCCTCTGGTGCTCGGCCTTGACTTGCTGACAAGTCAGGCATCTCGATACGAAGTCTGTGATGTCCCTCTTCATCCCGTCCCACCAGTAAACATCTCGCAAATCATGGTACATCTTGCTGGAACCCGGATGAATGCTGTATGTCGATCTATGCGCCTCCTCAAGAATCTTACGCCGCGGTCCCTCAGAATCTGGTACGCACAGTCGAGTCCCAAATCGTAGTACTCCCTGATCATCGATCACGAACTCGGAATCTCTGCCCTGTCTAATCTGCTCCATGATCTCTGAAAGACGGTCATCGCTGGGCTGTGCCTCTCGAATACAGTCAAGTAACTGCGGACGTGCACGAACATGTGCAAGCTGTCCCCCTGTCGGAGTGAACCCGAACTCAACCCGTCTGTCGCATAAAATCTGCCAATCTGCCGACGACTGCCTCTGTACTGCGCGCAAACAAGATAGACTACCCCCAGGCCTCCTGCTCAAAGCATCCGCCACTACATTAGCCTTGCCCGGGTGATACAAAATCTCGCAATCGTAGTCCTTTACTAGTTCCATCCAACGGCGCTGTCTGAGATTCAGGTCTCGCTGCTGAAATATATACTTTAAGCTCTTGTGATCAGTGAATATCAGACACGACTCGCCGTATAGGTAATGTCGCCAGATCTTAAGTGCAAAGACCACTGCAGCCATCTCCAAATCGTGAGTGGGGTAGTTCTGTTCATGTTTCTTCAACTGCCGCGAAGCACACGCGATCACCCTGTCCTGCTGCATCAATACGCACTCTAGCCCCACTCGTGAAGCGTCACAATAAACCACGAATCCGCCTGATCCTGAAGGCAAAGATAATACCGGCGCCGTAGTCAAACAAGTCCGTAGCTGCTGAAAACTGTGCTCGCACTCCTCCGTCCAAACGAAAGGAACTTCCTTCCGGGTCAATCCGGTCAAAGGTGCAGCAATACGGGAGAAATCCTGAACGAATCGCCTGTAGTAGCCAGCCATGCCTAGGAAACTGTGGATCTCCGTAACTGATGTCGGTCTGGGCCACTGCTGAACGGCCTCAATCTTCTTCGGGTCCACACATATGCCATCTCTCATAATCACGTGACCCAAGAATCCGACGCTGTCCAACCAGAATGCACACTTGGAAAATTTTTCGAAAAGCTGGTGCTCCCTCAAAGTCTACAACGTAATCCGTAAGTGCTGCTCGTGCTCCTCTCTGCTCCGGGAGTACACCAAGATATTGTCGATAAACACGATGATGAACAAGTCAAGATATGGCCTGAATGTACGGTTCATCAAATCCATGAATGCAGCTGGGGCGTTGGTGAGTCCGAACGACATCACCAGAAACTCATAGTGGCCATAGCGCGTACGGAAAACTGTCTTCGGTATATCCTCATGTCGAACTCGCAGCTGATGGTACCCTGATCGCAAATCGATCCTCGAAAAATATCCTGCCCCCTGAAGCTGGTCAAACAAATCGTCGATACGTGGTAAGGGATACCGGTTCCGTACGGTAACCTTGTTCAGCTAGTGGTAGTCGATACATAAGCGCAAACTTCCGTCCTTCTTCTTGACAAACAGGACCGGAGCATCCCACGGAGAAACACTCGGTCGAATAAGCCCTTTATCTAACAAATCCTGCAACTGATCCTTCAGCTCTCTAAGCTCTGCTGGGGCCATCCGATAAGGCGGTATAGAAATAGGCCCCGAGCCGGGAATCAAATCGATGCAGAACTCAACATCGCGCTCAGGCGGTAGCCCAGGCAGCTCATCAGGGAAAACATCAGAGAACTCACAAACAATCGGGACCCGGTCCAATGGAACCTCTGCAGCTTGAGTATCACAAATATACGCTAAGAATCCCTGACATCCCTTCCGCAAGAGCTGACCAGCGCAAAGAAACGAAATCAAGCTGGGAAGGGTGACGCTGCGGTCTCCCTGAATAACAAGGACTGGCTCTCCTAGAAAGCTAAATCTGACTTCCTTCTCACGGCATTCCACAGAAGCATAACAAGTGGCTAGCCAATCCATGCCCAGAAGCACATCAAAGTCTAACATATCGAGGAGAATCAAATTAACCGACGAATCCCTCTCCCCGATACGAACAGAACACAATCAAAACACAAAACGAGCGACAAACGACTCGCCTACCGGGGTAATAACAACAAGCGGCTGATCTAACGACGATGACTCACGGCCCAACATCGATGCAAAGTGTGTAGATACGTACGAATGTGTGGAACCTGGGTCGAATAATACTCGCGCGTCGAAAGAACATACTGGCAAGGTACCTGTCACAACGGCATTGGATGCCTGTGCATCCTACGGTGTCAAGGTGAAAACTCGGGCCTGTCCCCCACCAATAGTTGGCTGTCCTCGGCCTCGGCCTCGGCCTCCTCGTCCTCTCTGGATTAGACCACCACGTCCACGGCCTCTAGGTGCATCAAACTGACGTGGAGCATCGCCTGTGGTAGGAAGTAGGGCTCTCTGAAGAGGAGGTGGTGATGGCGGTAAGGTCACATGTGGAACTGTCGCCGCTCCCTGTCTTCTCACCAGACAGTCTTTGATACGGTGGTGCGGACTCCCGCACCCAAAATATCCTGGCGACGGTTGCTGTCCCTGTGGATATGAACCATATAACTGACCCCGTCCAAATCCTCTGCCAGGCCCATCTCTTGGAAAGAATCTGGCGTGCTGCCTCTGCGACGGCACATCGGTGCGAATCCTCTTCGGCCTAGAAATGACCAAAGTCTGTGATATGCGTGCCTCCATCCGTAATGCCGTATCCATAGCAGCTGAATAGGTGTCGAAGTGCTGGGCGCCAATAGCAAGAAATAGCTGGGTGTCAAGTCCCTGCACGAACCTCTTCACTATCTTTTCTTCAGTATCCACCAAATACGGAGCATATCTGGACAACTGCGTGAACTGGACATCATACTCAGACACCGTCATCCCTGGAGTCTTGATCAAGGCCTCAAAACTACGAGGTCTGGCGTCACGAACGCTCTCTGGGAGGAAACAAGCTAGAAAGACCGCTGTAAACTCGGCCCAAGTCATAGGCGGTAGACCTGCAGCTCGACCTCTCAAGACTGACTCCCACCATGTCTGCGCGAGGCCCTCTAGACGGAAACTCGTGAGCTCCACCCATCGATCGTCCGAACATCTGAGCGAATGGCAGATCCTGGCTAAACTGTCAAGGAATGTCTGCGGATCCTCTGCTGCATCGGTGCCCGTGAAGACTGGAGGTCTCAGCCTCATGAAATCCTGTAGCGATACTGGGATAGCCACGGTAGTAGTAGTAGGAGCAACTGTCTGGGCAGTAGGCACCATGGTACTCTGTGATGTGGTAGGTACGTCCTCCGATCTCAGTGCATGACTGGCCACTACTAAGGATCCCACCATCTATCGTAGCTCCTGTATACCTCCCATCATCTGTCGTAGCTCCTCCATACCAGACTCAAGCCTATCCATGCGGCTTGGGGAAGGCGGATCAGTCTGTCCCTGAGGCGTAGGTACGCCATCCTGCTCGGTCCTCGTCTCGGACGAGCCTGCTTTGATCTCGTCTCGGGCGGCATCCCTCTGCGCTCTCGTAGCCTTCGGCGGCATAGTGGCTGGTACAGGAAACAGGATAATAAGAACAGTGCAATAGAATCATAGGATACACGGAATTGAAGAGGGAATTTTCAAGCAAGTATATCCTAAAGTCACTTAGGCGGAGTACCGTATCGCAAGTATGCCGCGGACATACGCACGCTACGTTACCCTGCTTAAGTCACTTACTCCATCTACCAAGGTCATCCTACACTCAGAAAGGTAAAACCTATCGCTCTGATACCAACTTTGTCATGACCCGCAGGGTACGGAACGTGACTGGCACTTAAGTTACGAAACGTCTCAAGACGTCCGTAAAATAAGTAAGCCGAAGCCCAGAAATCAAAACCAAAAAGCAGAAGAGTGAAGGAAAACCAATCAATTGAAAGCGAGTTTATCAAATAAGTCATATCAAGCCTTTTTAAAAACAATATCAATTTTTCCGAAAATTTCGGCAGAGACTCCATTATAAATACTGGCCCCTAAAATGGGTACAACAAGAATATATATGAATACAACAAATAAGGCATCCCCAAGCGGGAGCTAGCTCTTCGCCACAAAGCGGTCACAAATCCCACGCAATGTAAATCAGCAATGTGCATAAATAAACATAAGAAGCACAAGTAAAACAGCATGTCGACTCAAGTGAGCTCGACCCCAAAATACAGCATAAAAAGCCCACAAATCTCAGTTTCGTCTCTAGGTCAATATACAACAATACTGGTAAATACAGTAGATGGAGTACTCTAGATACAAAGAATATACAAGGTGGTACAAAATAATAATACAACCCACCTATGAGCAAAAGCCTCGAGTCCATGCAAAAGAGGCAAAAGAAGCAAGTGCGCCCGCCGCTACTGTACTGACGGAGCGGACCTGCAAAAAGGCTGTGGCATAACGGGGGTGAGTTGCCAACTCGTGAGTAATAAATAACGTCTATATAGGCTATCGCAAGCATGCACACAAGCATCCTAGTATCTATAATGCAGGTATACTAGCAGGTATGTATGCAACATGAATGTACTAGCAGGTATGTATGCAATATGAATCAACTCGTGATCTGAATGTGTAAGTATAAGAAATCATATTTTTCCTTTAGAAATCTCTTTTGAAATATCAGCACAATACCAATAGAATCAACAAGAATCTGTGTCCAGCATCGACACCTCAAAACTGTCTCAATCTCATGTATCTGTATCATAGTATCTCTGGCCTCAGCCGTCCGACTGACCGATCTCAAATATCAATATCTCATCATCTCGCGGCCACGGTCGGTATCCTCTGGATATCCGCCGTGCCAAATGAAGTCACCGGTAGGTAATCCATCCCCTGCCAGGCTCAACGTCAACAACACAATCCTCTTGCCCCGGGGTACCTTACCGGGCCCACCATGTACCCGTGAAGGTTCCTCCACTCCTCGACACGGATTTCGAAAACCACAGCAAACTCATGGTGGACAACACTTTACATCACTAGAAAACCGCAATTTTTTATATTTTAAAAGATCATAAGTTGTAAATTTTGCGGCTTTCCCCGAAATCCAGAAATATCATAAATCTCAAGAAATCATCATAAGTGCATATATCAATGATAATGAATACATATGGTATCAATAACCAAGTTGCAATGTATGATTAATAAACTAGGCATGAACACTTGATATAATGGTATACATGCACATGAATAGCAATTCTACAATATTATTTTAAGGATTTATTGCAATAGTACAGGTTTAAGTATCAAATATGGTGACAATATTCTAGATTATAAGTTATCCAGTGTCATGGCATAGCAATTACCAGGGCGTATGTGTACGAATGAATAGTGCTCGTGCTGCATAAAAAAACCCTGGTAATGGTGCAGGTGTCCTATAGAATGGGTTCGCATATGTATGACAATATAAAACATGGATGTAGCAAGATGTTACGCAAGCATTTACTCCTAACTACTAATATCACTAGAAATCTTTAAACTACTTAAACTATCGGGCGACTTGCGCCATCCAAACGATAGTCCATCGTAGATGTTACATCTACTCACCGGAATCCCCAGCTAGCTACGTCCAATCACCGCTTTCCCTTTTCGTGCCGCGTCCGAAGTCTCCGCGACCGAACCTGGAATTTGCACTAATACAAAACATAAGGTTACATATCATGAAACGACGCAAATCCCAAACGAAAATATCAACGTTCACGAGTTAGGCACAACGTGCACAGGGTGCGCGGAACACACACGAAAATCACAAAAACTAACTATAATCATCGTTTTAGGCGTCCGGCAAAGCTAAAACCCGATAAAACCAAAAATCTGCATTCACACACCCTAAAAGTCGTAGGAGATGCCAATACAATTATCAAGATATCACAAATGATTCATCACATAATTTTATAAAAAAAACTAGTAAGCATTTACATTCCAAAATCGGTGCAACATCGTCGATTTGCAACAAAAAAGACTACAATCTAGCATAATCACCCAAGTCACACCATTAGATAGCCACTACACAAAATTTCAACACATTAACCATGCTTCAAAACCTATATTCCATAAATAACCCTTTTTAAACAATTTAAAAGGAGTTGAAGAATACAATTTGGAGGGGGAAAAGTTATGGGCTACTGAAATTGTGGTGGGGCCGGCCAAATAAGAGGGGTGAGGTTGTGAGAGAGTGCACAAAAAATTCTATGCAAAGAGATCCCCCGACAAGCTCAAAATTGCAAGTTTAAGCTTAAAATTAATTATATTTTGTTTTCCATAAAAAAAACCAATTAGAACTTGAAATAAAATACTAAAAATTTATATTACAAACTAGATTTTAGTTAACATGATTTTAAAGATTAAAATTAGCCCATTTAAATTTTTATTTATCGCTAATTTAATGTATTTTTAACAACTTAAAATAATATTAAAAATTGAAAAATTAGGGAAAATTTTTAAATGACCAGAAATTTATAAGTAACTCATTAGCTACTAAAAACTAGCAATTATCTATCCAAATTAGGTATAATTAGGCCTAAACTGCAAAATAACAATAATAACGATTTACGGAAAAATACCAAATTTTCACCGATTTTCGAGAAAACACCAAAACGATTTTTCAAGGCGTTACAATAACACTAAGTGAAATATGGGAAAAAAAGAAATTTACCAAATATCCCTATTTTCAATATCCAAGACCTTGGAGAAAGACGAGCCTTAACAAAGCAAACAAGGCCGCAAAAAGCGGGTTTTTTAAATTAAAAGGCAGTTCAAAAGTCATAGTTGTTGGGTTCCTAAGAACGACAGCAATGTTTCGGTGGTATCGTCCATGCCAAATTAAAATTTTGCCATGCTAAAAAAACCCTAACCTAGGATGTTTAACTAGAGAATCATACGAAACATAATGTAAACTACTTTACATCTAAGTGAGTAGGGATTACAACCTTTGTAGTCCGTTCCTTCACTTCTATACCTCCTTGTAGTGGTCCCTTCGCTGCGATCATCGAACTCCCGGACTCTTGAGTAGCTCCACAAGGTAAATGGTGCATGCTTGCTTGAAGTCTTCGAAATCCAAGATGATCTACGTCGAGAAAACACGAACTCAAGCTATCTCTTCACTAATGTGGAATTAGTGAAGCTAACACCCTAATCTAAATGGCTAGTTTAGAAGAGGATGATGAAGTAGGAATTTTGTTCACTTTAGAATTTGTTTTCTCACTATTTTTCTTTATCTCCTCAAATCAAAGAGAGAGAGCTTGAAAGAGATGAAGAAAGAAGAAGATGAATGAATAATTAGCTTGAGGTTAGAAATGCAACCATGGTGAGTTATGTAATCCTTAACCCATGTAGAGAATAAACCATGCCTAAGTGATTAGGGTTAGGTCAATAAATATCTTAGGTTAAAACAAAATTGGTGGACTTAGTCAATGAATCTACAAGCTTCTTCAAAGCTCATCCATGACTAATTCTAAGCAATTTTGAATTGACTAAAATAAATAAAAACTTACCATTATCAAAAGTATGGTGTTAGTCTCATACACCCAAGTTGCATGTATAACCAAGCATGTCACAATAATATATATATCACATATATATAATTTGTGAACAAAAGAAAACTATACAATAAACATATATCATATATATGTTAAATGTATAAGTGAGAAAAATAAATACTTAAGTGAGCATATATTAGTTAATGTAATTTAATATATCAAATATATAATTATATATTAAATTATTAAATCAAAACTTGATTTAATAATCCGGCTGTATCACATATAACCGACTAATACAATATGTATCATTTTATCGAATCAACACCTGATCCGATAACCCGGCTATATCACATATAACCGACCGATATCACATATCACGAGAATAGAATACGGTATCACATACGTGTATCAATCTCGGTCCCGCACATATCACATATATGCTCCTACTCCGTTTTGCCTGAGCCAGGAAATCTCTGTGTAGGACTCTAAAGACTCGTCAATACGCCGGCAGTAGGTGATGATCATATCAAACACCCACAAGCCGCAAGCGGTCAGCTAAACGTAACGGCCACCCGGGTATTGAGCGATCAGAAGATCAACAAACAAGCCTGCTCATACTCCTGCGAATCCAATCAGTAACACTACCGTACAGTCCGGTCTCTTCGTCTGATATGTCGCATATCCAGTCTAAGGGTGGTAAACGTCAGACCGTAGTAACCGATAAGTCGTGTCGATGTGAAGCTCATAACGGGTCGAGAAACTACTGATAACACTTACCAGTAGATCTCCATATCAGCCCTGGCCAGGGACTTCCTATTATAGCCAATCGAGCACAGCGCAACATCAACCCCCAATACCGGGAGAGACGAAACCCCTCCTATCGCTCATTGCCTCCGTGTGATTCGGAACTGTACCCAAAAGCCACCGTTTTGCATGTTCTATTGAACGTGGTAAGGTGGAAATCAAAGCACAGTGGGAATCACACAAGACTCTATGACGATCTCAGGTCTACAGACTAACATGTACCAGTGTCATCAGAGAACTGCTATCTGACGATAGGTATAATACCAACTAGCAGTTCTCGGCGAGTCCGTTTAGTGTACCCAGTTTCCACTAAGCACCCGTATACCATCTTTGATGTAAAACACCAATGAATGTAGGATCATCCATCGCCCATCATATAGGTCAAGAGGCGTATACGTTAGTCTACTCTGGAGTATCGATGCCCTGTCTCGATACACCCTCGATTAGGAACAATTATAGGATGTACTTGTATACTACCCTGGCCCCACTAGTATGATCTTCATCATAGTCCTAGTAGTCAAGTACACATCCTAAGAGCTTTATCAACATGTGAGAGCAAGACAGTATTACAATACTAATCTACATGTTAAGATAAAGAGCAACCAGATAGCCTACTATCATGTCGAGCAAGAAAGTTCTCTCTATATATATCCAAGCATCCACTATAATATACATCACATGTACAATAATGGCCTTTAAGACATACATATAACTAACAATCTCCCACTCGCACTAAGGCCAGTTGTTGTAGTATCTCATACCCAACATCCCGAAGAGTCTCTCAAATTATATCTGGGGTATGGCCTTTGTGAGTGGATCCGCTGTGTTGTCCTTCATGTCAACTTTCCTGACCTCGATCTCCCGGCGATCAACTATCTCCCGGATCAGGTGATACCACTTCAGAATATGCCTGGATCATTGATGGGACCTGGGTTACTTGGCCAACGCCACTGCTCCATTGTTATCGCAATACAAATGTATTGGATGCTCAATGGTCGGAACCACACCAAGTTCATTTATGAACTTTTTCATCCAGACAGCCTGTTTGGCAGTATCGTTGGCAGCGATGTATTCAGCCTCCATCGTCGAGTCTGCCACGGTTTTCTATTTGGAACTCTTCCAACAAACCGTCCCTCCATTGAGGGAAAAGACAAATCCCGAGTGCGACTTAGAGTCATCTTTATCATTTTGGAAGCTCGAATCAGTAAAGGACTCCACTTGGAGTTCACCGTTACCATACACAAAGAACATCTCTTTAGTCCTTCTTAAGTACTTAAGAATGTTCTTCACAGCTGTCCAGTGACTCTCTCCTGGATCTGCTTGATACCTACTCACTACACTTAGTGAGTATGCTACATCGGGACTGGTACATAGCATCGCGTACATGATAGAGCTTACTGCCGAAGCATAGGGTATCCCTTGCATGTGAGCTCTCTCCAAATCAGTCTTGGGAGACATCACTTTGGAGAGAATGAGTCCTGAGATCGTGGGTAAATTCCCACGCTTGGATTCTTCCATACTAAACCTCTTTAGTATGGTGTCAATGTATCTGGATTGGGACAATCCCAGTATCCATTTAGATCTATCTCTATAGATCTTAATCCCCAAGTTGCAGGAGGCATCACCTAGATCTTTCATTGAGAAGCTTTGTGATACGAAGAGCTTGACCGAGTGCAGGAACATCATTTCCTATCAAGAGTATGTCATCCACGTATAATACGAGGAAGACAACCTTACTCTCTGCCACCTTCTTGTATATACAATGTTCATCTACGTTCTTGATGAAGTCAAACTCTTTGACTACCATATCAAAACAGATGTTCCAACTCCGCGATGCCTGCTTTAACCCGTAGATGGATTTAAGCAGCTTGCACACCTTCCCGCTGCTCCCACTGTCTACGAAGCCCTCTGGCTGAGTCATGTACACGCACTCTTCTAAATCACCATTTAGAAAGGCAGTCTTAATATCCATTTGCCAGATTTCGTAGTCATGGTATGCAGCAATGGCAAATAGGATCCGGATGGACTTAGCATAGCCACCGGAGAAAAGGTTTCATCATAATCCACACCTAGTCGTTGATGAAAACATTTTGCAACAAGTCTAGTTTTGAAAGTCTCAACCTTTCCATCTACACCAAGTTTCTTATTAAAAATCCATTTGCTCCCAATGGGTTTTACCCCTTCAGGAGCAACTTCCAAAGTCCATACTTTGTTGGTGTGCATGGATTCCATCTCAGATCGCATTGCATCCAGCCACTTCACAGAGTCCCCACTCGTGATGGCCTGCTCGAAGCTAGTTGGGTCATCATCTTCCATGATGCAATCATCGCTCCCACCATCAATGAGAAAACCGTAGTATCTCTCAGGTGGATGAGAAACCCTACTAGATCGGCGGAGAGGCTGAGATTCGTTGGGAACTATTGAATTCTCTGGTTCCAATAAATCATCAGTTGTAGTTTGTGCCGCTGGAACTCTTCTAGCTCTACCTCTTGGCCACTAATTTTTTTTACAAGAAATTCCTTTTCTGAAAAGGTAGCATATTGAGAAACAAACACCTTTTGTTCCTCACCGTGGTAGAAGATATATCCATAGGAATATTTTGGATATCCCACAAACTTACATAGACCTGATCTTGCCTCGAGCTTGTACGGATTTTGCTTTTTAACATAAGCCAGACAACCCCATATCTTAACTCGTTTAAGAGATGGTCTCTTCCCATTCCATATCTCATATGGAGTGGTGGGCACCAATTTGGTTAGAACTCTATTCAATAGGTATGCGGCCGTCTCCAGCACATAACCCCAAAAGGAAATAGGTAACTCAGCGGTGCTCATCATAGAGCGCACCATATCTAATAGGGTGTGATTCCTCCATTTCGATACACCGTTGTACTGTGGTGTATACGGAAGAGTAAGCTGAGAGAGAATCCCATTCTCTTTTAGATAGTTACGGAATTCCGTGCTCAAGTATTCTCCTCCCCGATCAGATCGAAGGATTTTAATACTTTTACCCGTCTGGTTCTCAACTTCATGCTTATATTGTTTGAATTTCTCAAAAGTTTCAGACTTGTGTTTCAACAGGAACACATGTCCATATCTTGAGAGATCGTCAGTGAATGTAATGAAGTACGAGGAACCATTCCTGGAATGTGTAGACATGGGACCACATACATCACTATGTATCAGTCCCAAGAGTTCTGTAACTCTTTCTCTGTGTCCAGTAAACGGAGTTTTGGTCATCTTGCCTTTGAGACATGACTGGCAAGTGTCATAAGATGAAAATTCGAACGGATTCAAATATCCATCCTTATGTAACTTAGCTAGTCGTGTCGCATTGATATGACCTAGTCTACAATGACACAAGAAGGATTCGTTCATTTCTGAACTCTTCCTCTTGTGTGTGTTTTATACATTAAGAACTGTGGTTTGATTTAGAATGTATATGCCATTATTTAACGAGCCTGATCCAATCAACTTTTGATTCAGGAAGATGTTAATAACATTATCCTATACTACAAAATTATATCCTTCTTTACTTAATAAAGAAACTGATATAAGATTGCATATCAGGGTCGGTATGTAATAGCATTCATTCAGAATCAATATATTACCATTAGGCAACACAAGGTGATATTCGCCAGCTGCTTTGGCTGCAACATTTGCACCATTCCCTACTCTTACAGAATGATCACCCATTCCCAGTTCCTTACCTTTCCTTAGCCCATGTAATATATTACATATGTGGGATTCCGATCCGGTATCTAATACCCAGGACATAGAGTGAACTGAGAAATGGTTCTCGATAACTAACATACCCGAAGACGACGCATCAACATGCTTATTCTTCGTTTGGGCAGCGTGGGAATCCGAATATTCCCCTATTTCCTGCTCTGTCTTATAACAATTATAAGAAAGAACGGAACCAACGTTCCCCTACTCAGTATAACAAGCGGGTTCAGTCAATACATCCATATTATTATCTTGATTAAGGCCTGACATGGTCACTACCTGGAGAGAGAAGAAAACACTTTAGCATATACTCTTTCAAGATTAGATTAGTTATTATCTTATCTAATCAGGATGGCTCCCACTGTTTTTATCAAATCTTCCTTCAAACCCTAAAAGGTAAGACTAGCCGGAATTAATTACACCCTACAAGTTCGCCAATCTTTCGGCCAGGCCAGTGTTGGTACTTTGAGGGAGGTTCCCCATGCTTTCGCACGGACCTAATTAAAATAAACCTCGTTTTCCCAGAGGCGTAACCCCGTTAACACCTTTCTAGATACCTACTTGATTGGCTAATTGTTATGTATAAAACTCTTCCAAGAGTAACTCTTACTCACAGTGGGTATCAGGATCCAACTATCTCATAGAAGGTATGCAATCTCATTGCAAATTTCAACACTTGAAATTCCCGATAATACTTTTACCCCTAGTGACTTATGACCTTAACTATGGTCAACAAATCATAAGCACTAGTCAAGTTCTACCCGTCATTTCTTGATTAATTATACCTACCCACATGACCCTTAACTATAGTCAACAAAGTCATATGACTGTCCTAATTAATCGCATCATATGTTTTGTAGGAATACATCACTCAATTACCGTACACTGCGCCTTAACTATGGTCAACAAACGCAACACGAATACTAAGTACTCTACTTCTTAAAACGACGGAGGGTTATCAGGTTTTTCAGAAAACTTTTGGCGTAATGAACTTAATATCGTTGTAGAAACAAGTGATTTTAAAAAGGAGTTTTTTGAGGCTTTTACTAGTTTCGCTAAAGAGGTCACTCCCGGTGAAGAGATCTCGGCTCTTTCCTTATCGAATAAGGTGCAGGATATTTCACAAATACAGCTATGTAAAGAAAGAACTATAGAAGCAATCGAAAACAAAACCGAGTGAGTTGTAGCATCTTCTAGTTTCGCTAAAGAGGTCACTCCCGGTGAAGGGATCTCGGCTCTTTCCTTATCGAATAAGGTGCTGGATATTCTACAAGGAATACCGCTATGCAAAGCAAAAACTAGAGCTGCCCTTTTTAAAAATTTGATTCTACAACATCTTTTAGGTTTCTTTTCTTTCATTAATCTCATTAATGAAGTCCCATCATTTATGCTTCCTAAGCATCATAAAAGAAACGAAAATACAACGTACGCTTATGCCATCCGCATTCGCCTCAGTGTCCCGTTATGCACCGTTAGGTTACTTAATTAACGGCATAGCGGGGCGGGACTAGCGCGGATGTAAAACATAAGCAACTTTTATTATATATCATATATACAATAATAAAGCATTCATCTCAGCATATAAAGTGATCACAGCACAGAATATCAGCAGCAGAAGATAATATATGAAATATTGGATATATTAGGAGGTCCGTGTTTTATTTTGAGCCTGTATAAAACATGGATTCCAAGGCCTCGATGAATAGCCAAAGCCACATCCCTAGACCCCTACGAGAGCGGCAAGAAACCCTACCAATTCGAGAGTTAAGAGACCCGAACTCGATTCCTCGAGATGGTCTCCCACTGGACTCTAGAACCCGGTTACTTGTGCTCCCCACCTTGTGTCTATCCTAATGCGGAAAAGTAAATAATATACAACAATGGTGACATCATCCTCAACCCGGAAGTGCCCCGATAAAAGAATATTATATACAATGAATTTTACATGAATGAAAATAAAAACTCTCATCTCACATAAAACCCCCGGCTACTCAAATCACGACGATCCAATATAACATATCACAGCAACACATAACATCACATGTTATCAACGTAAGTAAATATGCGTATTCCAATTGTCGTTGACATATAGCAACGAAACCGGCGATACACCACATATTACACTTACGGTCGTAGAAAAGAAAATGTCAAACTACAACATTTGGAATCCACAATCACCTTACGCATCATACACCCGAAATATCACATATCTCGAATTTTATGCCTAACAATATGAATTCCAAATATTGTATCACATTCCAGAAAAAGATAGACGATGTTAAACATTCCGATCGAATCAACAAACACCCACAATACCCCGTGGGCTCAACACTTGAGCGTAGTTAAAGCATACCCAAAACATGCCACAGTACCTATGAACCAGCCGTAGAAAGGTCAACCAATGACTCACCTGTGACGCCGCAGAACTACGGCAAACCCTAAGGTTTGACCGCGGTTCCACGGTCATAGAATCGAGTTAGGGTTTCGTTCTTCTAGAAGGTCCACAGAAGTACTTGCATGATCTTTCGAATATATATTAACAAGGAAAACTCCAACACTTGAAAAATCCAGCGAGGGTTAAAATTGGTATTTGATATCCGTTCGAACTTTTTAACACCGTCTAAATAACCTGAAACAAAACTAGAATTATGAATACGAAACACTCCGAATAGCCAATGCATAAAGATAACATCACATGCAAATTTAGCAAAAACTAGCAACACCTGAAATACCAAACCCCAGAGGCTGGAACACTGTAAAAAATTCAACCCAGAATTCCCCAATTCGGCCGAGCAGGCTAGTTTTTCTCAAGGTGTGGCCGGCCAAAAACAGGTGAGGGGGATGGATTTTCTACAGTGTTCATATTGCATCACATACAACATTCTGCAGTTGCTTAAAAAACAAATTGACTCAGAAAATTTCGACAGAAACTAGGGTTTACATTCGGGAATTTCAGAGTTGTTTCGGTTTCGTAATCCTACACAATCCGTATAATTCTCTAGCTAGGCTCTGATACCACTGTAGGGTTCCTAAGCACGACAGCAAGGTTTCGGGTGGTATCGTCCATGGCAAATTAAAATTTTGCCATGCTAAAAAAACCCTAATCTAGGATGTTTAACTAGAGAATCATACGAAACATAATGTAAACTACTTTACATCTAAGTGAGTAGGGATTACAACCTTTGTAGTCCGTTCCTTCACTTCTATAGCTCTTTATAGTGGTCCCTTCGCTGCGATCATCGAACACCCAGACTCTTGAGTAGCTCCACAAGGTGAATGATGCTTGCTTGCTTGAAGTCTTCGAAATCCAAGATGATTTACGTCGAGGAAACACGGACTCAAGCTATCTCTTTACTAATGCGGAATTAGTGAAGATAACACCCTAATCTAAATGGCTAGTTTAGAAGAGGATGATGAAGTAGGAATTTTGCTCACTTTAGAATTTATTTTCTCACTATTTTTCTTTATCTCCTCAAATCAAAGAGAGAGAGCTTGAAGGAGATGAAGAAAGAAGAAGATGAATGAATAATTATCTTGAGGTTAGAAATGCAACCATGGTGTGTTATGCCATCCTTAACCCATGTAGAGAATAAACCATGGCTAAGTGATTAGGGTTAGGTCAATAAATATCTTAGGTTAAAACAAAATTGGTGGACCTAGTCAATGAATCTACAAGCTTCTTCAAAGCTCATCCATGACTAATTCCAAGCAATTTTGAATTAACTAAAATAAATAAAAACCTACCATTATCACAAGTATGGTGTTAGTGTCATACACCCAAGTTGCATGTATAACCAAGCATGTCACAATAATATATATATCACATATATATAATTTGTGAACAAAAGAAAACTATACAATAAACATATATCACATATATGTTAAATGTATAAGTGAGAAAAATAAATACTTAAGTGACCATATATTAGTTAATGTAATTTAATATATCAAATATATAATTATACATTAAATTATTAAATCAAAACTTGATTTAATAATCCGGCTATATCATATATATAACTGACTAATATAATATGTATCATTTTATCGAATCAACACTTGATCCGATAACCCGGCTATATCACATATAATCGACCGATATCACATATCACGAGAATAGAATACGATATCAAATTCGCGTATCAATCTCGGTCCCGCACATATCACATATGTGCTCCTACTCCATTTCGCCTGAGCCAGGAAATCTCTGTGTAGGACTCTAAAGACTCGTCAATACGCCGGCAGTAGGTGATGATCATATCAAACACCCACAAGCCGCAAGCGGTCAGCTAAACGTAACGGCCACCCGGGTATTGAGCGATCAGAAGATCAACAAACAAGCCCGCTCATACTCCTGTGAATCCAATCAGTAACATTACCGTACAGTCCGGTCTTCGTTTGATATGTCGCATATCCAGTCTAGGGGTGGTAAACGTCAGACCCCAATAACCGATAATTCGTGTCGATGTGAGGCTCATAACGGGTCGAGAAACTACTGATAATACTTACCAGTAGATCTCCATATCAGCCCTGGCCAGAGACTTCCTATTATAGCCAATCGAGCACAGCGCAACATCAACCCCCAATACCGGAAAAGACGAAACCCCTCCTATTGCTCATTACCTCAATGTGATTCAGGACTGTACCTAAAAGCCACCGTTTTGAACATTCTATTGAACGTGGTAAGGTGGAAATCATAGCACAGTGGGAATCACACAAGACTCTTTGACGATCTCGTGTCTACAGACTAACATGTACCAGTGTCACCAGAGAACTGCTATCTGACGATAAGTATAATACCAACTAGGAGTTCTCGACAAGTCCGTTCAGTGTACCCAGTCTCTACTGAGCACCCGTATACCATCTTTGATGTCAAACACCAATGGATGTGGGATCATCCATCGCCCATCATATGGGTCAAGAGGTGTATACGCTAGTCTACTCTGGAGTATCGATGCCCTGTCTCGATACACCCTCGACTAGGAATAATTATAGGATGTACTTGTGGACTACCCTGGCCCCGCTAGTATGATCTCCATCATAGTTCTAGTAGTCAAGTACACATCCTAAGGGCTTTATCAACATGTGAGAGTAAGACAGTATCACAATACTAATCTACATGTTAAGACAAAAAGCAACCAGATAGCCTACTATCATGTCGAGCAAGAAAGTCCTCTCTATATATATCCAAGCATCCACTATAATATACATCACATGTACAATAATGGCCTCTAGGGCATACATATAACTAACAATAGTTTGGGCTCGTATTTGTATAGTGTCATTTACATGGTTCTACCATCTTTCTGCAACGCTCAAAAAAAATTTTGAGACCAAAAGTTTTTGACATAAACTTGTAATCTTGGGTTTTGAAATATTATATTTTTGTCGGTTCGAAACTTTAAACATTGTCTAAACTAGTTCTAGTGTTTGGGTAGCTCTGATACCATATAAGTAGATACCCGTGTTCGTGTCGCTAACTTGCGACTAAGGAGGAATACAAAACAAAAATTTCTACAACTTGAGCACGAATATCTACGAGTTAGAATCGAATCCAAACATTAAACTAGCAAACAAGAGAAGGTTTTAACTACTCGGATAGACGATAGCTATCTTTGTAGTTGTGTCCTTCATCTTCTTTCCTCTTCTTTCGCTCCAAGTGACTCCGGGAACGAGCTTGGATGCTGGTCTTCGATGTCGAAGAAGATCTACCCGAAAGAACCCTAGCTAAAGCTATATCTTCACACTAAAAATCAAGTGATAAAAACTTGTGAACTAAACTTGCTAAGAATAGCTCACTAGGATGATGTAATGGTTAATCTCTATATGTTTCTCTCTTAATCTTTTTCTTTCTCACTTTTTAAAAACTCAAGAGGAAGAAGAAACTCTTGGTGATCAAGTGAGCATGGCTACTAGAAAAAGATCTAACCTCATCCTCATCCAACTCTTTACTTTTTGTCTTTTCTTTATTGTGTGAATGAGTGGGGCTGTGACTCACCATGGTGGGTCACAAGCCCACACCATTCCACCACAAACTAGAAGAGAAGAGAGAGAGCCATCTCTTTGTACACATATACATATGTATATGTATACACACATACACACACACACACACAAATACACTAATACAAGTATATGCTACAAAATCCATATACCCGTCTTCGTATCAAAATACATATAACCGTATTCGTATAAAATACGAATACCCGTATTTGTATCAAGACACATATACCCGTATTTATACAAATACCCGTATTCGTATAAATATCGTATTCTGTCAAAATACGAATACGAAAAGAGAGATACTAAAAAGAGACATATAATACTAGCTCACATTTTATCCAAATATGATAACCTGGCTATCTTTTAAACCATTAAAAGTACTTGAACAAAAGCATGTATTTAATCGAACCCAAGTACGTATTAAAATACATATACTACATCGTTACGCCTAAGCTGGAAAACCTTCTGTGTGAGACTCTAAATACTCGACAATATATTGGCAGTGGGTTTAACTACAAGCACGTCAGCAACACTAGCTGTACATAACGGCTATGAGGTATTGAACGAAAGGAAGGACGACAAGCAAACTTGCATGTATCACTACTGAGCCTGAAAGTGACAATCATAGTACAGTCCGATCCCTTCATCTAAGAGTATCACATACTAGGTCTAGGGGGTGGAAAACATCAAACCCCTAATAACCCAATAAGTCATATCGATGTAGCCTAAAACCATCCCGAGAAACTACTGATCTCATAACCAGAAAATCTCAACCGCCTTAGCTAAGGTCTTATGGTGATGACCAATCGAACACATCATGACATCAACTCTCTATACCGGAAGAGATGAATCCCTTCTATCGCTAACAGCCCCCAAGTGCTTTGACACTGTATCCAACCAAAACCTATTTGCACGACTCTTTAAAGCCGTGGTAAGGTAGTGATCTAAGTGCAGTGGGGATACACTCGAGACGAATGAAGATGTCAGGTCTAAAGACTAACCTGTACCTATGTCACCAGAGAACTGCTATCTGACGATAGGTATAATACTATCTAGAAGTTCTCGGCGAGTCTGTCCAATGTAACTCATAACCTAATAAGCAGCTGTATACTATCTTTGGTGCCAAACACCAATGGATGTGGGACAGGCCACCTTCCCTCACGGGAATAAGAAACGTATACACTAGTCTACTCCGGAGTATCGATGCTCTATCTTGAAACTCCAATGACTAGGGACAATTTAAGGATGTGCTTATAGACTACCTAAACCCCACGATTATGATCGTCATCATAACTCTAGTAGTCAAGCAAAGATTCTACAAGCTTTACCAATATGCAATTGAGATACGTAATATAAAATAGAACATACGCACATGTTGAGGTAAATACAAATCAGATAGATACTATCATATCGAGCATGATTGTCCTGTAAACATATATCCCAAGCATCCATATGTAATATACAATCCTGTACTATACAATAATGGCATCTAGGGCATATACATCCAACAGTTTGTGTGTATGTGTGTGTGTGTATGCTTGTGTGTGCGCACGCGCTTGTGTGTGTATGTGTATGTGCATGCGAATAAGTTTCTCAACCATATCCATTGTGAATTGAACCTTGAACTTCAGAACAACATGAAAATCTTATACTAAGTGGATGAAACTGGATGATAACATGAAATTTACTTGTCATCGAGAATCTCATATTAAAAAATCAAAACGCATTTTGAATCCGTCTATCAGTTATATACGCAACGGTCTCCATCATGACATAAACTACGTGATGGTTGTTAAAATTAAGCATTTAATCGATTGTTTTTGCAACCGTCATGTAGTTTAGGTGACGAGAGAACTGGTCGTACTATAACTAATTGATTTATTCAGTGTGGACAAATTAGAAATTTATAACGCAAACACACCCTGCATTTGTGTTTTCATTCGTTTCAAGATTAGTTTCATTAGCACCTTTTCACTGGTTATCCGTGTACAAATATAGAAGGGATGATCATTTCATTGTTGATATTCAACATTAAAATGATTACCATCCCTTCTATTGCAGTGTACTCGGAGAACAACGAGGAGGTGCTGCCGAAATTTTCTCGAAACGAATGAAAGTACAAACGCAAGGGTGTATGCGTTATAAATTCTTAATAGGATAGAAGCCTTATCCCCGATAGTCGATGTGATGAATTGAAATATCAAACTGAAACATTAAACCTTAATTAAAGTCATAAAATAAATGACTGATTATGTAATACATGATGTCAGATATCGGAGAGTAATGGATAGGAGTTGGATGCAAGTGTCCAAATTTAGTGATGAATACAAGGCCGACGTCGAAGAGTTTATGGAATTTGCATTGAAGGACCGATCTCCTGAAGAATTGATTTCGTGTCCGTGTAAAAAATGTCATAGTGGCTACGACCTCCTTCGAGATATAGTGTAAGAACATCTACTGAAAAATAAGATATCTCCTGGGTATACACAATGAACATACTATGGAGAAACGAGACCGATAGTCGACATGTTTACGAGTCGTTGGATTATGCCAAATAATCCCCGTCTTATGAATTTTAGGGACACTGGTTTGAATAGTATGTTGGACGAGCTGCGAATCGGCATGCATCCTAATCATGGCATTGTTCCTGAACCTAATGTCAAAGAGGAAGATATCCGTAGTCTCCCTGATACAGAATCAGCAAAATATATGAAGTATATGGATGATGCAAATGTACCCCTTTTCGAAAGCGCAAACATCTCTAACATGGAATGGATTGTCAAAATGTTTCATCTCAAATGCCAGAATAATTGGACTAACAAGTTTTTCGATCAGTTTCTTGAGGTGTAAAGGGAGACTTACACTAAAGCGCTACTGCATGAAAATTTCACAGAGACAAAGAAGATCTTAAATGATATGAGTTTCAGTTATGAGAAAATCGACTCGTGTCCGAACGATTGCGTGTTTGTAACGCTTGAAATTCGTTTAGGTTAATTTCGCGTTAGTTAGCAATAATGCGTGTTTTTCATAAAATCTCGTAAATTTTAAATTCCACTTAAACTAAAATAAAACCAGTTTTAATTGTGATAAGGCGTGTTTTTATATATATATGGGTTTTATTAACTATAAATTAGCTTAGTGTTCACTTAATTGAAATTTTCCTTAATTACTTTTCCTAAGCAAGGTTTAGTGTAACTAGCATGCACACTTAACACATTTTGTAACCTATGTTTCTTTTCCCTCTTGCATGGTTCTCATCCTCACAAAAAAATCAAGTTAAAACCCTTAACTAAAAATAAAAATTATAGAATGGGAGGTATGGGTTCAGTTAGGTGAAGTTTGGGGCTTGACCTTTGACCATATCTCTCTCTCATTTCTCTCTCTCCCTCTCATTTCTGGAATTTCCTGCAGAGGCAGCAGCAACAGCAACAACTTCTTCTTCTTTTTCTTCTTTGCTTCTTTTTTGAATTCAACAACAAACCCTACACAAAAAAACTCACTTTCCTTCACAAAAATCTTTGGAAATTGCCTCTTTTGTGGGTCTTGATGGCAAATCCTTGCCTTTGAAGGCAAGTGCTGCAAGTTGGACTTCTCTAAGACCATTTGGAGGTATTAAACTCACCCTGTGCACTTTAGTTCTTAACTTGTAGTTTATTTAGCTAAAAATCGTATTTTTGTGCGTTTTAGTGCTAATGAGAAGAATTAAGTGAAGTTTGAGATAAATTAGGGTTTTTATGGCTTGTTTAACTTAATTAAGTGTTGTTAATATTGTTTTAACCAAGAATTTGTTTCAGGTTTCACCAAAACACCATAATGTTTTAGTTTAGTGTTAAATTAGCTTTTTAACTAAGTTTTGTACTCTGTTGTGATCTGCTTGCAACCCGATTGCTTCAGAATGAAATTGCAATTACTGGGGCATGTACACTAGATTTAGACCACACACACGAAGCCCGGGACCCCAATTCCCTGGGTTGGCCGCCGAAATATTCATTCTGGCCGCAAATTGAGGCCAGATGGGGGACCTGGGTGTCGGGGTTTGTTGAGTTGGTGTCTGCTACATTTTAAAGATCTTTGGTTCATGCAACTTTTTAAAATTCTGCTTGTATAAAAATCTGGAACCGAATACCTTATTTTCAACACTTTTGAAACATACGCGACACGTGTGATAAGTGAGTGGGTTTGGTGATTTCCTGCATGTCGCGACGTGTCGGGGTAGTTTCACGCGCGTAATCACACGTTTTAGCGTGTCGGACACGCACGCGTTTAGTTCAATATCGCGTTTTTATAGGATTTTAGCTTATGCGTATTCTTTGTGTAAATTCTAGGTTCGCAGGCGAGTACGACGGACGCCGCAAAGAAGGGGAAGCAAGTCATCGGCTACATTTAGCACGAGACCACGGTGAGTAGATTTAACATCTACGGGAAAATCGCCCGTATGGCGTTATGCGTCAGGGCTTGATAGGATATTATAGCGGCATATTTGCATTTACATACATTGACTGTGCATGGATACTATTTGTTGCATATTATATTCCCTGCCATATAAGGACTAAGAATTAGTAGAACACCGCACTGTTACTAACGGTTCATGTTGCACGAGCACTACTCTGCATGTTACACACACATCGTTAGTAATTGTCATGACACTCACACTATAGATTTGCCATGAACAATATATTGTAGCTAACCTCATATATGATTCGACATGATTATGTTACTTGTGCGCATACATATTGTACATTCGTATTGGTGCATATATACCTTGTTGCATCCGTATTTACGCATTGAGTTTGGATTTCATGTTTTTTTTTGGATTTGAGAACCGTGGTATTATTTTAAGAAAGTATGCTTTATTTTAAAAACCCGGTTTCTCTTGATATGATATTTTAGTGGGTCCACCATGAGTTTTTGTCGGTTCTGAGAGCTTGTATGGGTATACCCGATTCGAGAAGTGGTAAGCACCGTCTGCGGGTACATGGTAGAGCCGATATGGTACCCCGGGGCAAGAAGACTCGTATAGTTAGACGGTGAGCCCAGCGGAGGGACTACTACCTGCCGGTGACAGTTTGGAGACCCGGCAGATATCTGGAGGATACCGTCTGGGGGTTATGACATGAGATACATGCTGAGGGCCGATCTGTTATGCGGCGCCTGAGAGATGAGGATTTGCATGTCGATGCTGGACACGAGTATTTTTTGTTATTTTGAGGTGCCGATGTTGGGCACCCCGCTTCTATGAGATTTACAGGATTGAGGGCCGGATAGAGTGACGGCGTCTGAGTATTGGGTTTTGGGGTGTTTTTGGTAGACACCGGAGTTTTTCCATGTTGACATTCCGTATTGATGATATTTTATCCCATGCTCAGCATTTATTGTTATGCATTGCATCATGTAGTTGTAGTACCTGATAGAGTACTTTTGCATGGTTATCGCAGTACGTGTATACTCGTGATTACCTTTATATGTTATCTTCTATTCACGAGTTGGCAACTCACCCCCGTTGTGCCATAGTGTTTGCAGGTTGCCTATCAGAGTAGTTGCGGCAGGTCTATCTCTTGTATCTTTTTGGCTACGGATACCACGGTAGTTGGTGCGTGAGCTGTTTGCTGCTAGGTGGGTTTGTGGTGTGCGGTTATTTTCCATTTGTACACACTTTTGTATCTAGTACTCTCCATCTACTATTTCATGTATTGACTTAGAGTCCAGTGTGAGGACGATGATGTATATTATTTTGTACTCTGGTGTCGAGCTCGTGTGAGCCGACTTTATTTATGCAGTTTTATCTTTTATGATGTTTTTCACTCATATTGCTCATTTCTTCTCTACGGCGTCGTATACTATTATTGTGTGGTTGTTTCCGCCGTTGGGCGTGATTGCTCCCGTTTGGGATGCTTTATTCTTATTGTACATCATTTTACTTATATCTTGTCTTGTACCCGATTTCGGGGTTAGTTTTTACGAAGGAAATGCTGCCAAAATTTTTAAGATAATAACTTGAACTTTAAAGAATGTTACTAAACTACTTAAGGTTTTCTAAATGTTTTAAACTAATGTTTCTTTTCACTCACCTTTTCAATGGTTTTGATTTCTGGGTTTCGGCTTACTTAGTCGCGTTACTCCTGTAGACGTTACGTGGTTAAGTGCCGTTCACGGGCCGAACTTTGGGTCATGACAAAGTTGGTATCAGAGAGTAGGTTTTACCTTTCGGAGTGTAGAATGACCTTAGTATGATGGAGTAGATAACTGAAGCAGAGTGGCGTAGCATGTGTATGTTCCGCGGCATACTCACGACACGGTACTCCGCCTAAGTGAACTTAGGACTTATTGATTGAAATTCTTTCTTGATTATATACATTCTTGTGATTCGACTTCCGTATCCCTATCGAATCCTATTTTCTTTTCAGCCATTATGCCGCCAAAGACTACGAGGGTGCAGAGAGCGGCCGCGAGAGTCGAGATTAGAGTTGACTCGTCTGAGACGAGGACAGACCCGGGCAATACACCCATTGTACCAGAGCAGACTGTTCCTCCTTCGACAGACCAGATCGCTATGCTAGGGGCCGGTATGCAGGAGATGCGCCAGATGATAGGGTCGTTAGTTGAGACACTTCGAGCGCAGCGACCAGAGGTAGTTCCACCCGTTGCAGGGACCGCGATAGTCCCAACAGTTCAGGTTGTTGCCCGTGCAACTACAGAGGTTATGACAGTATCGCTATCCGAATTTATGAGGCTGAAGCCTCCGGTCTTCACAGGCACCGATGCAGCCGAGGACCCACAGTCTTTTATTGATAGGATGGCCCGGATATGTCGTTCACTCAGATGCTCAGATGCGAGATGGGTAGAGTTCGCGAGCTTTCGCCTGGAAGGTCTTGCGCAGAAATGGTGTGAATCGTTTGAGAAGGACAGAGCATCAGGTCTTCCTCCTATGACCTGGACGGAGTTCGTGACGGTGTTCCTTGCCCGCTTCCTTCCACAGAGTGTCAGAGATTCTAGAGCGTGCAGGTTTGAGTCTTTACGTCAGACTCCGGAAATGACAGTGGCAGAGTACGATGTACTGTTCACCGAGCTATCTGTTTATGACCCATACCTAGTGGCTACTGAGGAGATGCGAGTCAAGAGATTTGTTCGAGACTTGCTTACCCCGTTATTCCTTGCGATCAGTGCACAGCATTGCGAGACCTATGCAGTAGCTGTGGATGCAACCCTATTAGTCGAGGAGCGCCTTGCTGAGACTTCGGTAGTTCCAGAGCCGAAGATGGTTCGTATTGATACAGCAGCTGTTCATATCATAATATTGCATTATTATATTCCTCATTCTTATTCTTTTTATAAATAAACAGGTGCTTTTGACGCATGTCTGTTACATGTTACAGGTTACAGGTTCTTGGAGCGAATACAGTGAAAAAGATGTAAAGACGATGAAAGTATGGACTTTTGACCAACAAATGGGAGGATCTTAGTCAAGCCTACATCGAAAGACAGTTTGCAATTAACAAGGCAACTCAAGGTCCAAAAATACAAAGCGGACGGTTAAAAATCCATTGCAAATTGTTCACTGAAGATCTGGAACCAACCTAGAAGCCTAAATGGAAAAGGATATATAGAAATAAGAAGCCCAAGCCAACAAGAAGCAGCCCACAAAATTTCACTCCTTGATCTCTCTAAAGGGCCGTGGAACCGCGGCCCAAGCCCACCATTGCCTTGGTTCCGCGGCCATCTGGTGCCCGTGCTTCGAGAAATTTTACCAAAAGTTGTTTGCGGCTCTGAAAAGATTTCCTAAGGGCTATTTTTGTAATTTCAGACATGCGAAACAAATGTAACCCTAGGGTTTCCTATTCTCTATAAATAGGAACCCAAAACATTGTATTTTTATTTTGGAATTCTTTTGGAGAGCATCGATGCCTCTTTTCAATCAATAAAATTCAGAATTGTTGGGAGAAAAAGAGCATCATTTCTGTAAGTGTTTTTATTTTAATTCATGCCTTAGTGTTAATTCATTTCTTGCCCTAGCTGTCTAGTATAATTCTTGCAGTAGAGTAATCATATCACTTGCCTTAGTTAACTTAGTGTAGTCTTTTTAATCTGCAGTAGATAAGTAATAATTTTAGATCTAAACAAAACACATTAAACATAACAAAAAAAATGTCGTTTTTAGAAGATCCCCTAATGAGCGAGTAAAATCCTCGCTTGTTAGGGTTAGGAACAAGGGAGGGATTGAGAGAGGAATATCTCTCATCTCCTTCAATACCAATAAATTTTCATAAGTAGAACTTCATGCACGCATGCATGATCCGCTCCCTACGGCACCCTACCTACGAGGTAACGGTGAACCGTAGTATAAAGGGCCGGACACACATGACGTCCATGAAGGTTATAGCAATTAATAGGAAAGGACGGACAAGGATCTAGAGGAAGAAACTTCGTTTCTTCCCAATCATCCTAATCCCCTTTGCTAATAATTGTTATGACTTCTAAAAAGTTTTAATCAAAAGGCATTGAAAGAGGTGACAATATTAATCTTATCAACCCTACCTTAGACCTAATTCTAACAAGTTCTTTAATATCGTATAATTTAGTTTTTAAATCAATCAACAAAAACCAAACCACCATCGGAATCAACTCGTAAAAACACAAATCAGAAAATTACACATCTCTGTGGATCGACCCGTACTCACCGGCTAGCTGCAAAGCGACGCCGTTTCTGATTACGGTAACAAGTATTTTTGAGTTTCAATCAAATGGCGCCGTTGCCGGGGATGGTGTAGAAATTTCCTTTTCGCAATTTCGGGTTAATCTAAATTAAAAAACTCATAAAAATCTAAAAAATCCAAAAACTATAAAAATATATCAATTGTTATTTTTTGGAAAGGGTTACTTTGTTATTTGAATTTTGCAGGATATACAAACTCGGATTTGGAAATTTACAGAAAGAGAAACAGAAAACCAAATATCACAACAGAAGGGAAATTAAAAATCAGAACAGTGGAATTTTTCTGGAGATCCGAACCTCTCATTTCGCCGTGAAACCGCCGCTGAAACCACCTTTATACCGCGGATCCGCCGCGGTCTTGGAGAATCAGAACTTCAGAAAATTTTTGGGGACTCGTGCTGACTA
This sequence comes from Agapanthus africanus, assembly GCA_030015575.1. Lineage (NCBI taxonomy): Eukaryota > Viridiplantae > Streptophyta > Magnoliopsida > Asparagales > Amaryllidaceae > Agapanthus > Agapanthus africanus. The sequence continues at coordinate 79,930,060 of JASDDO010000026.1, read as the reverse complement.
GACGGCCGCGAAAACGCGGCATTAATGCGTTAAAACCGCGGAAACGCGGCCTTATGGTGTCTTCAGTTGATGGAATTTGCACTGTAAGCTCCCTGTTATTTTTCCTCTGTAAATTTTAAGATATTTTCTGTGAATTGCCTGCAGAATTTTGCGCGCTTGAAAAAATCTTTCCCTTCCATATAACGATCTTGTGCAGGATTTTTGTGCCTTGCTTAAAATGAAATTAGATTGCAAGTAATATTTTGCTGTTGCATATCTTGTGTTGAAAATCTTTTTGCAACAAATTTTTCCTAATAAAGAGAAAAAGAATAAAAAAACAAGAATAAGGAAAATTTTGTAGAAACTTGCAAAAAAATTTGGCCGCAATTAGATCCTTGCACCACAAACTTTCTTTCTTTTCACCCTTTCTTCCAATATGGGTACCCCACATAATAAATCATTAGCCGAACTTTGGTATCCCGAACCTAATTTTGCGTTGTACGTCAATTTGTTCGGTCAATTTAATGACGATCCCTCCATGCCTAAAATATCTTTTAAAGATCAAATAGAGGCGTCTAGGAAAACAGTTTGACTTTTCAACCCACTTCGTGTCAACCAAGTCAACCTTTACCACTTCAATATGTTGATACCACTTTTTCAAGTCCTTCTATCACTCCTAAACCGATGTCCATTGCTGAGCATATTGCTCAATCTCGCAGCCGATCTTTCAACCCTCTCCACTCATCTAGTTCTAGGGATCCACACGATTATTCACCTTGTTATCCACATGTTGACCCTACCTCTGCCCAACCACCCACTTCCTATCAATCCTACCCGACCTTCCCACCCTCACTAGACACTGTTTTCACACAGCCATTAGGGAGTTTTGCATATCCACACGATTTCGAATCTTTTACCGAAACCCCCTCACCACCTAAGTCTAGTTTGGAAGAGTCGTTGGAGGCTTATATTGCAGCAACAAATAAAATGACTAGGAATGTGGAAGCGTCCGTGGCCGCCCTTATGCAACCTAGTGAACCGGTAGCTAGTTTCCCGCTAGCTCAAAAAAATTTAATGTATAAGGAGGCGGTTGGACAGAGTGAGAATGTGAGAGGATTTCAAAATCAAACCTACCCTTACCCAATTGAAGCCCACAACTCCGATTTTCCATCGATTGTCCTAACTGACTCACGAGTTGAAAATAAAAACGAGTTGTGTAATTTTGTAGTGTTTGATTTGCCAAATTGTGAGGAACCCCTTTCGAGTGAAACCGCACCTAATCGTTTCGATCTTTACACCTCCCATCTAGAACCTAAATCGATAGATATCCATGCTTTTGATGAGGTGTCTAAGAAAATTGATTTTCACTTGATTGAGGATATAGACGCCGGGAATATTTCGGATGATGAACCTGTCGATTTAATTGAGATTTTATGTTCAAATCATCATCCCGAGTTATTAAATGTTTCTCCCGAATCTCATATGCGTCTTGACTTTGATGATAATAGCATGGATGAGTTGAATCTTGAGGAGAATTATAAGGATAGTATTGAGGATCATATTGAGGTTGAACTATTTTTGTTTGATATGTCTGATTTTCCAATTCAGCCTCCTGGACCTTTGACTGTTATATCACCCTCCCTCCTTTCCATCGTTCCGACCACGCTTGAAGACTGTGAGCTTGAAAAATTTTCCTTTGAATCTGACACAGTTCTCACAGCCGATAACACGTACGAGTGTTTCACTTTTTCGGACGATGTTGATGACTCACCGCCCGAGTTTAAGTCCTTTACATTTTCAGATGAGTTAGTTGAACCATCAGACTCGGGTGCTTACAGTAGTTTCGAACCATTAATGGAATCTTTCAAGTTCGAAACAGTTTACTACGGTGAGAATGATACTATCCCTAGTTCACTTCCTTTCGTCTTTCCCATTGTTCCGACCGTACAAGAGACCGTTACGTTTTCATCTCCAATACCAAATTCGGCGTACCCATGTTTTCTTGCGAATCTTGAGGGATTTGACCCCATTTCTCGACGGGTTGATAGGTTAGCGCAATCGATTTTAACACATCGGTCATCACATATTGCGCTAATTTATTCACTCGATTTACTCCCTCAAGATCGCATGACTCTTCTTTCTCCTTTCCGCCCTTCTTCTCCCCCACCGAGACCATATTCTACCATTCTTCTTTCCACACGGTCTCGCGTGTTTCTCATTTCTTTTCTTTCCACCCCATTCTTGCACCGACTATACCATTACCATGATAAGATTTTTGAATGGTTGGTGCTAACTTTTGGCTTGTGTAAGGCCAAGCTTAAGTTTGGGGGGAATCTTGTTGTATATATGTATATATCTTTTTGTTTTCTTTTTCTATAAAAAAATTTTAAAAAAAATTCAAAACAAATAAAAAAATAAAAAAAAAAATTATAAATAAATAAACAGGGAAGTGCCGGTATTTTGACCCTCTTGGTTTAGCATGACAGTAAGGACACTGTCAAGTTCAAGTTTGGGGGTATGCTCGGTACGTCTTCTTCCTTCGCATTCATTTGTATATATTTTTGCATTTGCATATTTATTTGAAAACCCATAAAAATTGAAAATTTTCAAAAATTATAAAAATTATTGTATTCAATATTGGCTAATTGACTTGAGTTTGACAAATAGGTTAACTGGCCAGGGACAACTAGATCTTAGATTTAGTAAATTTAAAACCCTAAAAATAACCTTCCTTAAAGTTTAACGGTAGAAAGTATATGGCTTTGTAGTTTATTTAGAAATAGGCAAATTTTGGGTTCACTTCTTGGGCTAAGTCAAAACAAGGGAAGAGTATTGATGTTCTTATCAGAGTATAAGTTTGAAAAATAATTCCTAACTTAAGTCTAGATTCTGAAAACGTATACCCTACAATTTTCACAATCACGCACCTTGAAACTTGGAATAGTAGAAGAGACCTTGAAATGCTCTTGTCTAAAGTCCTTAGTACAATGAAAATAAAAGAAAAAAAGTGAATAAAGGAAAAAAAATGGACACTAGTTTTTGTGATTACTTAAGGCTGTAAAAATAGAAAAATCTTTAACGAGGGTGCTTCATCACCTAGTGCCTTAGACCAACTGGTTTGGGAGTCACTGCTAAAAGCCTTGGGTGTTGCAAAACTAGGAAGTACGCTTTAAAGTGCTAACGCATCTTGTAATCGGTTGTTGGTACCTCAAGAAGTATTAACAGTCGCATGAAGGATGTGTAAGCGAAATTCAAAATTCACGAATTAATAAGTGCTTTGGACAATGGACGAGAGTACGATTGCTTGATTTGAATTTCCAAGTGTAGGGGTGATATTTACACACACGTGGAGATATGTGATTAGAGTTTAGATGAGAGAAAGGAATGAAGGATAGAACTTGTATCTTTAATAGAGTTGATAGAAAATCCTAAGTGGAGATGGAACTTTAGAAGGAAAACTTAAGAAATGCCGAAAGCTAAGTAAGTCTATAGGATATATATAATCTTAAGTTAGATGATGAGGAAGTGTGAAGAATGTGGGTGGATAATTTGCGGGTCGACGATAATAGAATTCCTTGTTAGAAAACCTAATTGGAGAACAAAACTTAATGGGCCGAATTGATAGGATTTTATGGGTGTAATCCGCTGAAAACCCTCAGGAGACAACACTCCTCCTACTAGGGACACCTAGAGGTTTAACGGCTTGTTGCACGTGCTCAGTGCAATCGCGTTTCCCTGCGAAAGTGCGGTTAGGATTTTAGTGAATAAAAATAAGTTTGCTCGAGGACGAGCAAAAGATAAGTTTGGGGGTATTTGTTCATACCATAATATTGCATTATTATATTCCTCATTCTTATTCTTTATATAAATAAACATGTGCTTTTGACGCATGTCTGCTACATGTTACAGGTTACAGGTTCTTGGAGCGAATACAGTGAAAAAGATGTAAAGACGATGAAACTATGGACTTTTGACCAACAAATGGGAGGATCTTAGTCAAGCCTACATCAAAAGACAGTTCACAATTAACAAGGCAACTCAAGGTCCAAAAATACAAAGCGGACGGTTAAAAATCCATTGCAAATTGTTCACTGAAGTTCTGGAACCAACCTAGAAGCCCAAATGGAAAAAGATATATAGAAATAAGAAGCCCAAGCCAACAAGAAGCAGCCCACAAAATTTCACTCCTTGATCTATCTAAAGGGCCGCGGAACCGCGGCCCAAGCCCACCATTGCCGCGGTTCCGCGGCCATCTGGTGCCCGTGCTTCGAGAAATTTTACCAAAAGTTGTTTGCGGCTCTGAAAAGATTTCCTAAGAGCTATTTTTGTAATTTCAGACATGCGAAACAAATGTAACCCTAGGGTTTACTATTCTCTATAAATAGGAACCCAAAACATTGTATTTTCTCTATGCCTCCCTTCATTAATAAATTTTAGAATTCTTTTGGAGAGCATCGATGCCTCTTTTCAATCAATAAAATTCAGAATTGTTGGGAGAAAAAGAGCATCATTTCTGTAAGTGTTTTTATTTTAATTCATGCCTTAGTGTTAATTCATTTCTTGCCCTAGCTGTCTAGTATAATTCTTGCAGTAGAGTAATCATATCACTTTCCTTAGTTAACTTAGTGTAGTCTTTTTAATCTGCAGTAGATAAGTAATAATTTTAGATCTAAACAAAACACATTAAACATAACAAAAAAAATGTTGTTTTTAGAAGATCCCCTAATGAGCGAGTAAAATCCTCGCTTGTTAGGGTTAGGAACAAGGGAGGGATTGAGAGAGGAATATCTCTCATCTCCTTCAATACCAATAAATTTTCATAAGTAGAACTTCATGCACGCATGCATGATCCGCTCCCTACGGCACCCTACCTACGAGGTAACGGTGAACCGTAGTATAAAGGGCCGGACATACATGACGTCCATGAAGGTTATAGCAATTAATAGGAAAGGTCGGATAAGGATCTAGAGGAAGAAACTTCATTTCTTCCCAATCATCCTAATCCCCTTTGCTAATAATTGTTATGACTTCTAAAAAGTTTTAATCAAAAGGCATTGAAAGAGGTGACAATATTAATCTTATCAACCCTACCTTAGACCTAATTCTAACAAGTTCTTTAATATCGTATAATTTAGTTTTTAAATCAATCAACAAAAACCAAACCACAATCGGAATCAACTCGTAAAAACACAAATCAGAAAATTACACATCTCTGTGGATCGACCCGTACTCACCGGCTAGCTGCAAAGCGACGCCGTTTCTGATTACGGTAAAAAGTATTTTTGGATTAATCAACAGCACAGAGACCTCCATTCGGACGGTGTGATAGACGTCGTACAGGTGGCAGAGATTCGGGACGAGGTCAGATGTTTAGCTCTTATCCCCAGGTAGGTCAGCAGTCGTCGTATGGATGCTTCGGGTGTGGTAGTCCCCATCACCGCATCAGAGACTGTACCGAGATATGCCGGGGGGAGACAGCAGTACTGTTGGATATAGTGCCCTCAAAGTCAATTATTGGATCGCAGGTACGTGATTGCAATGATTGAGGCAGGACCTATAATGATATGACAGTCTTGCTCAAGATGATAGTATGCTATCTGGTTTGTCTTTATCATCGTATACATGCTTTAGTTCACTATTGCATGTTGATAGAGCCCATAGGATTCTCGCTTGACTGCCAGCAGTATGATGGCGATCATATACGTGGGAGCTGGGGTCTGTAAGCACATCTTTAAAGTGTCCCTAGTCGCGGGAGTTTCGAGACAGGGCATCGATACTCCAGAGTAGACTAGTGTATACAGTCGAGACCCCGACGAGGGGCGGTGGCCGGTCTCACAAGCCACTGGTGTCAGTTGGTTCACCTAAGATGTATACAGGTGCTCATTAGGTTATCAGTACACCGGACAGGACTCGCCGGGAACATACTAGTTGGTATTATACATATCGTCAGATAGCAGTTCCCTGGTGACATGTGTACAGGTTAGTTTGTCGACCTGAGATCGTCATTTTTCTCGTGTGAGTTCCCACTGTGCTTTGATTCCTACCCTACCACGGCTCAAAGGAGTCGTGCAAACAGGTATTTTTTGGGTACAGTCCCGAGCCATAAGGAGGCAGTGAGTGGATCGTCGGGGATTCGTCTCTCCCGGTATTGGGGGTTGATGTCTCACAGTGCACGGGTGGCCATCACTAGAAATTCTCGGCCGAGGTAATGGAGAATTACTGATTTGGATCAGTAGTTTCTCAGGTGGTGATGGGCTTCATGTCGACACGATTTATCGCGTTATTAGGGGTCTGACTTTATCCACCCCCCTAGACTCGATATGCGATACTCTTTAGACGAACGGACCGGACTGTATGTATATTGTCACTGTCAGGCTCAGTAGGGTTTATGGATGAGTTCGCTCGTCAGCTTCCCTTCCAATTAATACATAGGCAACCGTTACGTACAACTTGTACCTCTGACGTGCTAGTGGTTATACCCAGTGCCAGTGTGTTGATGAGTCATTAGAGTCCCCCACAGACCGTTTCCTAAGTTCGGGTGAAACGTTGTAGAGGCCGTATGGTTTTATGGCAGGGTTCGGAAAATGCACGTGCGTTTACGCACATGTCATATTTCGGGCAGATAATACTGGTAGGTTTTGGTTTAAGCCGGATCCAAGTATTATACTGTGTTGATATAATATCTTTGTCTCAGATGCATTTGTATTCGGTCGTAATACAAATGCGGGTATGTTTATACTGATACGGGGTTATCCTGAAATTCATTTCAGGATCGCTTTTGGAAGTTGTCAGTTTTCAGTTTTCTATCAGCCGTATTTAACATTCGGTTAAATGCGGATTTATCTTTTCTTGAGATGAGTGTGGAAGCTTCTAGATGATGACTAGAATGGTGAGGTGTTAAGTGACTCATTAGTGCATTTAATGATTCATTTAATGCAAGGGTGACTAGGTTAATGACTAGGTTTATGTTCATTGGTTTGCTTTTAATATGTTCATACAAGGTGTATCATGACTCATTCTTTCATTCATGGTAATGGTCACCCCCCCTCTCCTACACTCACCTCCCTCATCCTCTATATATGGCCGGCCCTCCCCTCCTCTTCTCACTCACTCACTTGGGAAAAGATTTTGATAAATTTGTGTATGGAAATTTCATATAGCTCAAATTCTTATCACCCGATCCAAAAGGCTACTTCATTAACCGTTCGTCCATACCCTTGGACGTAACGAGACAAAGTGTTCTACTCATTCTCTACCTCATCATGGTCATCTCTTTTAGAAAACTTGATGATCGAGTTGTCTCGGTTCAGAGACGGGAGCCCGTTTAAAGATCCGTCGACGTGGTGCCACCTGGACAAGAAGAATGGAGATTCAGGAGATCGGAGCAGCCGCAACAAAGCGTGGGATGATGGTTGAAGACCGAAGGACTCGGATCGTTCGGTATAACATTTCTACCCACTTTGTAGTTTGTTAGTTTAGCTTTAATGGCAGATCCGGGTTATAGTTGTAGGGTTTCTAGGCACTCTAATGGAGTCTCACAAGTGATCAAACATGCACAAATCAAATTTTACGGATGCCTACAAACCCTAATACGGATCGTCAACTAGATATATAGGCGATGCAAGCAAGTAAACGGAAATATAGCTAAAGGGAAGGGGCTACAGCCTTTGTAGATCCGGTCCTCCACCTCCTAGGCTCCGTGATGAAGTCCCCTCGCTGTCCAAATCGGATTTTGGGCTCTAGCGTCGGCTTCATCGGAGAAAAAGCGGGCTAGGTCATCGACGACGATGCCGAAAATGATCTACGTCGAGGCATCGCTAGATCAAGCTCCAACTTCACCAAGTCAAGAAAACTTGTGAAGGAAACACCCTATACTACTTGGCAAGAGGTAGAGGATGAAGAAATAGGAAGTGGGTAGACTTTAGATTTGGATTTCTCACACTTTTTCATCAATCACCATTGATGTAGCAAGCTTTCTTCTCATGGAAGAAGAAGATCAAGAAGAAGAAGATATTATAAGTTATTTAAAAATATAAAGTAAAATGATACTTATCATATCTTTAACCTTAGTTAGGTGTAGAGAATTGACTAAGGTTAGTTTGAAGGGTTAGGGTTAAGCATGAAGACAAAATGGTCACTTAGTCAAAGTTTCAAGAAACTTCAACTACAAACAAATCAAGCCACCATTTCATTTTCTTCATCATTTCCTTTTTCCAAAATAAAAAAAAAGAATAAATGAATGAATAAGTAAATAAAATGAAACCCTAACCATTCATATAACCATGGTCAATTCTTTACACAAACCCAAGCTTGCATGTATCATCAAACATGATACAATCTTGTGCACAAAAGTATATCACATATACAACTTGCACAATCCAAGTGAGAAAATCCATTTAAAGTGAACCAATACTGGTTGATGCAAAGTAATATATCAAATATATAATTCTACATTAAATCATTAAATCAACACTTGATTTAACGATCCGGTCATGTCGCATATAACCGGCTAGTATCCAATGTATCGGCTTATCGAATCAATCCTTGATTCGATAACTAGGTTATATCGCATACAACCATTCGACACATTCATCGTGAGAATGAAATACGGTATCACATACACGCATTATTCTCGGTCCCGCACATATCTCATATGCGCTCCTATTTCGTTTCGCTTGAGCCAGGAAACCTCTGTGTAGAACTCTAAAGACTCGTCAATACGCCGGCAGCAGGTGATGATCATATCAAACACCCACAAGCCGCAAGCGGTCTGCTAAACGTAACGGCCACCCGGGTATTGAGCGATCAGAAGATCGACGAGCAAGCCCGCTCACACTCCTGTGAATCCAACCAGTAACACTTACCGTACAGTCCGGTCTGTTCGTCTGATATGTCGCATATCTCGCCTAGGGGTGGTAAACGTCAGACCCCAATAGCTCGATAAGTCATGCCGATGTAGGGTCCATAACTATCGTGAAACTACTGATAACACTTACCAGTATATCACTGCAACCCTGGCCAGGGATTTCCTGTTATGGCCAGTCGTGCATTGCGCAACATCAACCCCCAATACCGGGAGAGACGAATCCCCTTCTATCGCTCATTGCCTCCATGTGAATCGGGACTGTACCCAAAAACCACCTGTTTGCATGACTCAGTAGAGCCGTGGTAGGGTGGAAATCAAAGCACAGTGGGAGACACACAAGACTCTATGACGATCTCGGGTCAACAGACTAAGCTGTACCAGTGTCACCAGAGAACTGCCATCTGACGTGAGGTATAATACCATCTGGGAGTTCTCGGCGAGTCCGTTTAGTGTACCCAGTCTGCACTGAGCACCCGCATACCATCTCCGATGTCAAACACCAATGGATATGGGATCATCCATCGCCCATCACATGGGTCGAGAAGATATACGCTAGTCTACTCTGGAATATCGATGCCCCGTCTCGATATTCCCACGACTAGGAACAATGAAGGATGTACTCATTGACTACCCAGGCCCCACTAGTATGATCTGCATCATAGTCCTGGAAGTCGAGTACACATCCTAAGGGCTTTATCAACATGTAATCAGAGAGACAGAAGGTATACACGTTAAGATAAAGAGCAACCAGATAGCGTACTATCATGTCGAGCAAGAAAGTCCTACCTATATATGTCCCAGCATCCACTACAATATACATCCAATGTACAGTAATGTCCTCTAGGGCATACATATAACTAACAATCTCCCACTTGCACTAGGGCCATCTGTAGCAGTGGTTGTAGTATCTAATACTCAACCATCCCCTAAAAGTCTCTCTTTGGGAAAAAGGCCTTCGTGAGTGGATCCGCCGTGTTGTCCTCTGAGTCTACTCTCCTAACCTCGATCACCCTGGAGATCAACTATCTCCATGATCAGGTGATGCTGCCTCAGAATATGTCTGGGTCACTGATGGGACCAGGGTTCCAGGGCCAAAGCCACAGTTCCATTGTCATACAATGGTAGGAACCTAGTTCATCCTATGAACCAATATACACCCAAACTGCCTCTTTGGTAGTATCTTTAATAGCGATGTTACCAGCCTTTATCTTCTAGTTTGTCACGGTATCTAGCTTGGAAATCTTCCAACATACCGTCCCTTTACTGAGGGTAAAGACAATACCTATGACTGACATTCAGTCGTCTTTATCACCCTGGAACACTTCCAGTGATTCTCCCCAGGATCAACTGTTACTATCTCACTATAACTAGTGAGTATCTTAACATCCAATTAGATCTATTTCATAGATCCAAAGCTTAAGATTTAGTATGTATCACTTTGATCCTATATGGAAAATCATTGTGATAAGCGGAGATTGATCGAGCGTAGCATAGGAAACTCCTTCCCTAACAAGAGTATGTCATCCACGTACTCTACGAGGATCGTCACCATACTCCCTACTATCTTTTGTTTATACAAAGTTCATCTACCATTTTGATGATGTCAACTTCTTTGACTAATCCATCAAAACAGATGTTCCAACTCCGCGATGCCTGCTTTATCCTATAAAGCATCTTGCATACGTTTCCGCTGCTCCCACTGTCTACGAGGCTCTCTGGCCGTGTTCTTATAGACATTCTCTTCTAAATCAATATTTAGAAAAGTAGTCATGGCACCCAACCACCAGATATCGTAGTCATGGTATGTAGCCGTAGCAAGTAGGATCTGGATGGATTTAAACATAGTCCCTGGAAAAGGTTTCATCATTATCCGTGCCTGGTTGATGACGAAAACCTTTAACAAGTCTAGCTTTGAAAGTCTCAACTTTTCCATGTACACCAAGTAATCTTCTCAAGATATACTTGCTCCTGATGGGGATTTAACCCTTCAGATATAGCAACCAAAGTCCATACTTTGTTGGTGTATAAGGATTCCATCTCAGATCACTAAGCATCCAGCCATTCTTACAGAGTTCTACCCCCGATGGCCAGCTCGAAACTAGTTGGGTCATCATCTCATGATGCAATCCTCGCTCCCACTGTCATTGAGAAACCGAAGTATCTCTCGGGTAGGTGAGGAACCCTACTAGATCGGCGGAGAGGCTGAGGTTCGTTGGAATCTACTGAATCCTTTGGTTCCACCAAATTATCTGCTGTAGTTTGTATAGCTGGTACCTTTCCAGTTCTACATTACAGACCTTGCCTCGAGCTTGTCCGGATTTTGCTTTTAGACATAGGCCGGTCAACCCCAAATCTTAACTAGCTTAAGACATGGGCTCTTCCCTTTCCATATCACATATGAAGCGGTAGGCAACTGATTTGATCGGAACCCTATTCAATAGGTATGCAGCTTCTCAAGCGCATAACTCCCAAAAAGGAAATAGGTAACTCAGTAGTACTCATCATAGAGCACACCTTATCATATAGGGTGTGATTGCTCCGCCCCGATACACCGTTGTGCTGTGGTGTATTCAGAGGAGTAATACTGAGAGAGAATCTCATTTTCCTTTAGAATAGTCCAAGGATTCCATGCACAAGTATTCTCCTCCCTGATCTCATCATAGGACATAATACTTATACCCGTATTTTGGTTCTCTACTTGCAACTTATATTCTGTGAATACCTCAAAAGCTTCGGACTTATGTTTCAACAGGAACATACGACTGAATCTTGAGAGATTATCAGAGAATATAATGAAGTATAAAGAACTAGTCCTGGCATGTGTAGACAGGAGACCTTACATACATCATAATGTATCAGTCCCAAGAGTTTACTAACTCTTTCTCTGTTTCCAATAAACAGAGCTATGGTCATCTTATCTTTGTGACATGACTGGCAAGTTTCACAAAATGTAAATTCAAACTGATTTAAATATGCATCTAAATGTAACTTCAGCTAGTCGGGTCGCATTGATATGACCTAGTCTACAATGCCTCAAGAATGATTCGTTCATTTCTGAACTTTTCCTCTTGTGTGTGTTCTGTATATTAGGAACTGTGGTTTGATTTAGAACGTCAATGCTTTTAGATAACGTACCTGAACCGATCAACTTTTGATATAGGAAATGTTCAAAACATTATCCATCAATACAAAATTTTAACATTTCTTTACTAAATAAAGAGAGTGATATGATTTTGTATATCAGGTTCGGTATCTAATAGCATTTGTTCAGAATCAATGTATTAGTAATACAGGGTGACAGTGACCAACAGACTTGGCTGCAACACTTGCCCCGTTTTCTGCCTCATGAAACTTATCACCCGTTCTCAGTTTTTCTACCTTTTTGTAGCCCTATGTAACAGATTACATATCTGGGATCCTGATCCGGTATCATATACCCAGGATGCAGAGGGTACTGAGAAACAGTTCTTTATAATGAACACACCCGAAGGAGATGCATCATATGCACTGTCTTCGTTTGGGCGGCATAGGAATTCTGGTATTCCCTATTTCCTGCTCTGTCTTATAACAATTATAAGTTGGAGCGGGACCAACGTTCCCCAGCTCAGTATAACAAGCGGGTTCGGTCAATACATCCATATTATTATCTTGATTAAGGCGTGATATGGTCGCTACCAGGAGAGAGAGAGAAGAAAACACTCTGCGTGCGCTCTGTCAAGATTAGATTGGTTATATATTTTATCTAATCAAGATGGCTCCCACTGTTTTTATCAAATCTTCCTTCAAACCTTAAAACGAAAGACTAGCCGGGATTAATTACACTCTACAAGTTCGCCAATCTTTCAGCCAGGCCAGTGTCGGTACTTTGAGGGAGGTTCCCCGTGCTTTCGCACGGACCTAATTACAGTAAACCTCGTTTTCCTAGAGGCGTAACCCCGTTGACACCTTTCTAGACACCTACTTGATCGGCTAATTGCAAAGTGCAAAACTCTCCCAAGAGTAACAATTACTCGCAGTGGGTATCGGGATCCAACTATCATATAGAAGGTATGCAATCTCATTGCAAATTTCAACACTTGAAACTCCCGATAAAGGTTTTTACCCCTAGCACCTATGACTTTAACTATGGTCAACAAATCATAAGTACTAGTCAAGTTCTACCCGTCATTTCGTGATTAATTAGACCCACCCACATGACCCTTAACTAAGGTCAACAAAGTCACGCGACTGTCCTAACTAATCGCATCATATGCGATGTAGGAAGACATCACTTAGCTACCGTATACTGTGCCTTGACTATGGTCAACAAACACAGCACGAATACTAAGTACTCTACTTCCTAAAATGACGGAGGGTTGCGAATGGTTTTTGTGAAAACCTTTAACGCTTTGAACTTGATCTCGTTGCGGAATCAAATGGTTTTTTAAATGGAATGTTTTCGAGGCTTTTCTAGTTTTGCTAAAGGGGTCACTCCCGGTGAAGGGATCGTCGGCCCTTTCCTCGTCGAATGAGGTGCGGGATATATCATATATATCACTGTGCAAAGCGGAAACTATAGAAGCGATCAAATGACAAACCGAGGGTTGTAGCATCTGCCAGTTATTGCTAAAGGAGTCACTCCCGGTGAAGGGATCTCGGTCCTTTCCTCATCGAATAAGGTGCAGGATGTTCTACAATGAACACCGCGATGCAAAGCAAGAACTGTAGCTACCTGTTTTTATTTTGAAATTCGATTCCACAACATCAATTAGGTTTATTTTCTTTCATTAATCTCATTAATGAATATCCCATCATTTAAGTCCACCTAAACATCACAGATAAATATAACGTACGCTTATGCCATCCGCATTCGCCTCGATGTCCCGTCTGCACCGTTAGGTTAGGTAACTAACGCCAGAGCGAGACAGGGCTAGCGCGGGTGTAAAACATAAGCAACGTCTATATAATATATCATATATACTATATATAATATCTGTCACAGAACATCACATGATCACATCACAGATAAATCACAGCAGAAGAAACATATGAAATATTGGATATACTAGGACGTCCGTGTTTTCAATACGAGCCAAACACGGATTCCACGGTCGTGATGAATAGCCTATCCCACACCCCTAGACCCCTACGAGAGCGGCAAGGAACCCTACCAATTCTAGGGTTAGGAGACCCGGACTCGACTCCTCGAGTTGGTCTCCCACTGGACCCCAGAACCCGGTTACTTGTGCTCCCCTCCTTGGGTCTATCCTAGTGCAGAAAAGTAAATAATATACATCAACGGTGACATCTTCCGCAACCTGGAAGTGCCCCAATAAAAGAATATTACATACAAGTTTTTACATGAATGAAAATGAAAAACACTCATCTCACATAAAAACCCCCCGGCTATTCAAACACAACGATCCAATATAACATATCCAGCAACACATAACATCACATGTCATCAACGTAAGTAAATATGTGCATCCCAATTGTCGTTGACATATAGCAACGAAACCGGCGATATCACATATTACACTTACGGTCACAGAAAAGAAAGTGTAAAACTACAACAGTTAGAATCCGCAACCTCTTTAGACATCACATGCCTAATCAAATGAATTACTTAGACATCGCATGCCTAACAATTATAAACCCCGCATTTTAGTCTCAAAATCCAAAACACTTTTCAATATCAAGTCGGGCAATTCAACAGGATTCCCGACATTCTGATCGAATGCTCGTCGCAAACTTTAGTAGGCGGCCGCACCCCCGACGCCGTCGACAAAGTGCACCAAGGCGGAACACCGCTGCCGCGAGCACCCGAACGGATGCTTTCGGCGACGGGGTTCTCCTACAGTCACTTGGTCGGGGCTATGGAGTGAGGCTGTCTATTAAGTTTACCCAGCGAGTATCCGCGTACACTACGTGATTGCGACGGACTTTTGATCACATCAAAATTCCGTGGCAACCGATCAAGTGAGACTAAATCGCTAGATTTATAACATTCATTCAGTTATCTCCTAACCTTTTGTGAATTCCAAGTATTGTATCACATTCCGGATAAATAGAAAATGTTAAACTTTTCGATCGAACAATCGAACACCCAAGTTTTCCCGATACAGTCCAACACATGAAATAAGTCTAAAGACATTCAGTTCGTGCCTCAGTACCAACGGTCCAGCCGTAGAAGGGTCAAGCCAACGCCTCACATGTGGCACGCCGTACTGCCCCAAACCCGAAGGTTCAAAGGGCAGTTCAAGACGGTCACATAATCGAGTTAAGGTTTGTTGTCTTCTAGAGGGTCCATCGCGTTACTTGCACTACTTAGAACGTCTTTAAATCTCGGAAAAATCCAACACTTGGAAATTTTCCGGCAGGGGAAAAGTTGGGTATTTATATCCGGTCGAAGTTTTTAACATATTCAAAAAATATCCGGAAAAACACAGACAAGATTAGACAATCCGATCGAATCACCGAAGCCCCAATACAACCCAGAAAATACAATTCTGGAAAAATTATTAAAAATTCCCAGGAACACCAGCACAGAAAACTAAGAATTACTGTGCAAAAACATCTGTCTGAATATACCAACTTGCCGCGGAACCGCCGCATTAGGCATGCATATGCGGCGGTTCCGCCGCACTATTAACGATTCAGAGCCCCCGTTTTAAACAGTAATTCTTAGAATATTGCACTGAGGTTTCTGCATATTTTTAATCAACAAAAATCCGCATTTTACAGAATTGTCCAGAGAGCATTTTAAAGTCGGGGTTTTGGGTCGATCGGACTTCTAACTCCGTCTACGCATCGCCTAAGGCTCTAGCTAGGCTCTGATACCACTGTAGGGTTTCTAGGCACTCTAATGGAGTCTCACAAGTGATCAAACATGCACAAATCAAATTTTACGGGTGCCTACAAACCCTAATACGGATCGTCAACTAGATATATAGGCGATGCAAACAAGTAAACGGAAATATAGCTAAAGGGAAGGGGCTACAACCTTTGTAGATCCGGTCCTCCACCTCCTAGGCTCCGTGATGAAGTCCCCTCGCTGTCCAAATCGGATTTTGGGCTCTAGCGTCGGCTTCATCGGAGAAAAAGCGGGCTAGGTCATCGACGACGATGCCGAAGATGATCTACGTCGAGGCATCGCTAGATCAAGCTCCAACTTCACCAAGTCAAGAAAACTTGTGAAGGAAACACCCTATACTACTTATCAAGAGGTAGAGGATGAAGAAATAGGAAGTGGGTAGACTTTAGATTTGGATTTCTCACACTTTTTCATCAATCACCATTGATGTAGCAAGCTTTCTTCTCATGGAAGAAGAAGATCAAGAAGAAGAAGATATTATAAGTTATTTAAAAATATAAAGTAAAATGATACTTATCATATCTTTAATCTTAGTTAGGTGTAGAGAATTGACTAAGGTTAGTTTGAAGGGTTAGGGTTAAGCATGAAGACAAAATGGTCACTTAGTCAAAGTTTCAAGAAACTTCAACTACAAACAAATCAAGCCACCATTTCATTTTCTTCATCATTTCCTTTTTCCAAAATAAAAAAAAAGAATAAATGAATGAATAAGTAAATAAAATGAAACCCTAACCATTCATATAACCATGGTCAATTCTTTACACAAACCCAAGCTTGCATGTATCATCAAACATGATACAATCTTGTGCACAAAAGTATATCACATATACAACTTGCACAATCCAAGTGAGAAAATCCATTTAAAGTGAACCAATACTGGTTGATGAAAAGTAATATATCAAATATATAATTCTACATTAAATCATTAAATCAACACTTGATTTAACGATCCGGTCATGTCGCATATAACCGGCTAGTATCCAATGTATCGGCGTATCGAATCAATCCTTGATTCGATAACTAGGTTATATCGCATACAACCATTCGACACATTCATCGCGAGAATGAAATACGGTATCACATACACGCATTATTCTCGGTCCCGCACATATCTCATATGCGCTCCTATTTCGTTTCGCTTGAGCCAGGAAACCTCTGTGTAGGACTCTGAAGACTCGTCAATATGCCGGCAGCAGGTGATGATCATATCAAACACCCACAAGCCGCAAGCGGTCTGCTAAACGTAACGGCCACCCGGGTATTGAGCGATCAGAAGATCGACGAGCAAGCCCACTCACACTCCTATGAATCCAACCAGTAACACTTACCGTACAGTCCGGTCTGTTCGTCTGATATGTCGCATATCTCGCCTAGGGGTGGTAAACGTCAGACCCCAATAGCTCGATAAGTCATGCCGACGTAGGGTCCATAACTATCGTGAAACTACTGATAACTCTTACCAGTATATCACTGCAACCCTGGCCAGGGATTTCCTGTTATGGCCAGTCGTGCATTACGCAACATCAACCCCCAATACCGGGAGAGACGAATCCCCTTCTATCGCTCATTGCCTCCATGTGAATCGGGACTGTACCCAAAAACCACCTGTTTTCACGACTCAGTAAAGCCGTGGTAGGGTAGAAATCAAAGCACAGTGGGAGAGACACAAGACTCTATGACGATCTCGGGTCAACAGACTAAGCTGTACCAGTGTCACCAGAGAACTGCCATCTGACGTGAGGTATAATACCATCTGGGAGTTCTCGGCGAGTCCGTTCAGTGTACCCAGTCTGCACTGAGCACCCGCATACCATCTCCGATGTCAAACACCAATGGATATGGGATCATCCATCGCCCATCACATGGGTCGAGAAGATATACGCTAGTCTACTCTGGAATATCGATGCCCCGTCTCGATATTCCCACGACTAGGAACAATGAAGGATGTACTCATTGACTACCCAGGCCCCGCTAGTATGATCTGCATCATAGTCCTGGAAGTCGAGTACACATCCTAAGGGCTTTATCAACATGTAATCAGAGAGACAGAAGGTATACACGTTAAGATAAAGAGCAACCAGATAGCGTACTATCATGTCGAGCAAGAAAGTCCTACCTATATATGTCCCAGCATCCACTACAATATACATCCAATGTACAGTAATGGCCTCTAGGGCATACATATAACTAACAATAGTACGCGGTAGCGCCAGTTGTAACAGTTTTTGTTCCGCATTTGGCGTCTGTTAGACGGTCGGTGCGCTACCGTGGACTTACAGTGGTATCAGAGCCTCACCGTTAAGCTTTACTAATTTATGCTAACGCGTTTAAAAGATCGATCGAACGGAATTTCCGAAATCACAATTTTCAGCACACAAGTTTCTGTCGATTTTTTAAATGGCCTAAAAATAGTTTTTCATATCACAGAAAAGCGTGCAGGGTTTTCTAAGCATTCTGGGAAAATTTAAGCACGTGATCCCACATGACCACCGTGGATCCGCGGTCAAACTTAGGATTTGACCGCGGAACTGCGGCGACTTTGTGAGAAAAGTGCTCCAATTTTTTCCAGAGAACTTCACTGAGGAAATTGTGATTTTTGGTATAGTTCTTTTGGGCCCAGTTTTTGTTACAGTACAGCAGATGTTTGTGGGGCCCACTTTGGGAAATTTTGTCGATCGAAATTTAAACGTGTTAGTTTACAGTACTTACTTTATATCTCCGACCGGGAATGTCATTCGAGCGGTAAACCGCGTCTGATTGTTATAGTTCTTTTAGACGGGTTTGCGAACGTGACATTCGCGTTGATGTTCTATGTTGTGCTGTGATGTTGCGGATATGTCGTGGTGGATAGCAGTGTGCAATGGTAGTACAGTTTGAATTTATTTGTACATTTGATATTGCAGGGCGAGCGTCCAACATGTGGACTGCCGTTACTGCCTGTTGTATAATATTCTTTTGGGGCACGACCGGGTTGAGGTCGATATACCCGTTGTACATATTTTATTTTCTGTACTAGGTTTACCCCACGACGGAGTGCACGGATAGCCAGGTTCTGGAGGGCAACGGGTCCGTATCTCATGGCTTTGAGAGGCAGAGGGTCCTCACTCTAGAATTGGCAGACTATTCGCCGCACTCGTAGGAGGTACAGGTTGACCCAAGGAGGGGTGCTCAATTTACCGGATTCCATGAAGTGCCGGGTGTTCCATTCACTATGCTGTGGGGGACTACCTCGC
This sequence comes from Agapanthus africanus, assembly GCA_030015575.1. Classification (NCBI taxonomy): domain Eukaryota; kingdom Viridiplantae; phylum Streptophyta; class Magnoliopsida; order Asparagales; family Amaryllidaceae; genus Agapanthus; species Agapanthus africanus. The sequence continues at coordinate 79,911,129 of JASDDO010000026.1, read as the reverse complement.
TTCAGGTTTTGGCGGGTAACTTGCCGCACCCGTAGGGGTCTAGGTTTCATTGCTCAAGCTATCCACATGACCAGGGGAACGTCAAGTTTCAGTAGCGGCTCTGTGAAACCCGGGGATCCCAGGTTATCTGTATTGTTCTGTGATACTTATTACTTTTCTGTAATGTTGCATATTATCACGCCTGGAGCGATTATTGTATATTGGTATATATACTATTAGATGTTGTATATGTTTTACACCCGCGCTAGTCCACCCCCCGCTCTGTCGTTAGTTAAGTAACCTAACGGGTGATGACGGGACCCAGTGGTGAATGCGGATGGCATATACGTACATTTTATTTCCGTTCTTTTCTGGTGTGATTGATTGATGGGACTGCATTGATTCTTATCAATGCAAGAATAAAACAAACCTATAATTGATGTTGTTGGAACAAATTTTAAAAGGTGTTATTACAAAGATATTTCCTTTTGTTTTGCATAGAGGTATTCAGTTGGAATATCCTGCACCTCATTCGACGAGGCAAGGGCCGAGATCCCTTCACCGGGAGTGACCCCTTGGGCAGAAGTTTACGTCAGGGTAATAACTTTAATATAGTCGATTACAAGTTGCTTTGCATCGTGGTATTCAGTTAGAATATCCTGCACCTCATTCCATGAGGAAAGAGCCGAGATCCCTTCACCGGGAGTGACCTCTTTAGCAAAGCTTTTCGTCATTATATTTTTATAAAAGCTATCAAGTTCCTTCAACGAGATCAAGTTCATTACGTTAAAGGTTTTTCGCCAAAAACCAGCCGTAGCCCTCCGTCATTTCTTTTGGGTATTCAGTAGTATTCAAGCTATGTATTTTGACCAACGCCAAGGCATAGTGTTTGGTAGCTACTGGGTATTCATTTGTTGCATAGATAGATGAGTTGTTTTGGGACAGTCGTTCTGGCATTTGGCCAATGTCAGGGGCATGTGTGGGTGGGTTCAAATTGACCTGGATAGTGACGGGTAGAACTTGGCATGTTGTTCATATCAGAATATGGCATTTTATACCGCCCATTCTTACGCTCGTGTGTTTATAGGTAGGTACTTTTAATCCGTGTTTGTTACATGTTTGCAGAATACAGGTTTCCAGTACAAATATTGCAAATCAGGATTAATTCTCCACAGTTACGCCAAATGCAGAACATCTGTCCACAGCAGATAAAAGCCGGGTTCCGGTCATCCATATCCGTCCAGTGCCGAGTACCGGCTCCCGATACAAGACATGTGACAGTAGTCATTCGTGTCTGGGACAAGCACAGAGCACGAGGTGGGCTGCACAAGAATCAATGGGTGCGCGGAGCTCGAGGGAGAGATAAAGTCAAAAGTTAAAAGATAATGCAATCTTGGACTTGGAAATCTGCTGATATCGTAGAAGACTTTTGTGTATTCTGAAGATGCCAAACACCAGGAAACATGGAACCAGGAACAGACACCAAAATTGACCCATCAATCCCATCACTTGGCCGCGTTTCCGCGGCCAATAGGGGGCATTGGCCGCGGAAACGCGGCCGTACAGTGTCCTCATGTTGTCGTCTTTTGGGGGCAGTTTGGTCTTTGCATGTGTAGTCTGCTGGTTGCCCTAGAACTCCACTCTCCTGCCTATAAATACAGCAGAACTGAGCTAAGCCAAGGGAGCTTTTCTTTGTTCTCTTCTTTGTGTAATTTTGTTCTTCTTCTTCCTCTTCTTCATTCTTTCTCCATGACATTGTAGTGAGAGCTTTTGAGTGGAAGATTAATGAAGATGAGGGCTTGTTATCTTTTTTGTTAGTTTGCTCCCCCTTGAGATTCTTGCTTTCTCTTGCTCATTCAACCTCTTCATTGAGCTTGAACGGGTAAGAGTTAGTTATTGATCTCAAGGGTCGTATTTTCTCCCGGGACTAGCACTTCATTTCACATGCGTTTTCTACCCTTCCCTTGATCTTGCAATCTCTTCATTGAGTTTGCAAGTTTAAGGGTTGGCTATTGAGCACATGCTTGTCTTGAGTCCTAGTTCCGTATTCTTTTTATCGCTTTTTATTATTCGCAATTTATTACCTTGTCTTTTATTCTTGCTTTTATTACTTGCAATTTTATTCATGCACTTTAATACTTGTATCTTTTCTTTTCTTTGTTCTTTTCTTTTTGTTCTCTTTTGTTCATTTTGTGAATGTTGTAATTATTATTGTTAAGAATTAATACGGTTTTATAAGTTAACATTTCTTTGCCAATTCCTTTTCCCGTTATTTTCCATTTGAACTTCGCCCAAACCATACGCAAGCGCTCCGTTAGGCACCGTACCCTGACAAGGTAACGGTGATTCCTAACCACGACCGGTTGCGTTCGGTTTGGCCGGAGGCGAAAGCAAGAGACAAGAACGGAAGGACAAGGGTAAATAAGCCGGATTCCACGAATACCGCGCTTAAATCCCCTAATCCACGTTGTTGCCGATTGCTTAGCTTCAATTGGTCAAGACTCGGCTCAAAGGTTTTTGAGTACGGATTTCCTAGCTTACAATCTCGTATTTTCTTAACAACTTTATACTTGCAGATAAACACATAGGTTAGATCAAACAAACATACAGATTCTTTATTGACTCGTCTAAAACAAGAAGGTAAGATAACACCATCTCCCTGTGGACCGACCCGTGCTCACCGGCTAGCTGCAAAGCGACACCGTCCTGATCGCGGTTACACTTAAATTCTTTGAACATCCGACACGCCAAAAGCGTGCGATCAAATGGCGCCGTTGCCGGGGAGACGGTAGCGTATTTTCTTTCTTGTTATTCGGGTTAATATTCTTTTTGTATATAAAAAAAAATATATTCTTTTTTGTTTTTTGGACAATATTTTTGTGGGCAAGTGTGCAGAATTTTGCGTATTTGCAAACTGCGATAGTGGGGAAGCAAAGTGTACATTCAACGTTAAGGTGATTACGAAGTACAGTGCCAAAGATCCGGGTAGTTTGACCCGCGCAAGCGAACCTTTCAAGCTTACCGGATTTGATTCAACGGGGGTTTCCTAACCCAAAACTTAAACGGTACGTACTTTACTAACACCTTCTTCTCAAATCCGACGCTTCCAATATACTATTCTTTGCAGGATTCTTTGCAAGTTCGCTAGCATACGCTAAAACTTGACTAACCCGTATTTGTTGCAGCGCCGCGCTTAAACTAAAAAAACGATTGTTTTGATTCTTTATAAGAATTTTTTGAATTGCGCATTGCATCAATTAATACGGACTTAAGGGCAAGCGAACCCCACAACATACGGTAAAGGATTTCATCACCTTTTCCGTGGCCCACAAATCACGAACTTGCGCATAACGATAACCCGCACAAATTTTAAAAGAAACTAGACTTTAAGCCTTAAGGACTTCGCGCTCACTAGGAGAAGTTAACTGTATTTAGAAGCTTGCTTAACGGTATATTGTTTACGGGGTGTCTAGGAAAGTGTTAACGGCGAAACCGCCAAAAGAGAAAGGGTTATTTAATTAAGGAACTTCGCGAAAGCGTTGGAAAACCTCCCCTTATCTCTGCACTTACCTGGCCTCGTGATCAGTGTATCTTGAGCCTGTTTCTCGACACAGTTTTACTTCGACAATCAAGTTCTCGAGCAGGTCTAGTTGACCTAGGTGAACCCTAGAACGATTAGGTGTGTGGTATTTTTGTGTCGTGATTTTTGTCCATATTCTTTTTTGTGTATACTTCATTCTTTTGCTAACAACTAACTAAATAAAAAAAAAATCACATTCTTTTTCCCCTCCTTTTCTCTTCCTTTCTTTCACTCTCTCTTCATATCATGGGTACTCCACCTCGCAAAACTCTTGCCGAACTTTGGTACCCACAACCGGACATTACTTCTTACGGTTCTTGCTTTGGCCGAACATCGAACGACCCCTCCATGCCAAAAATTTCTTTGAAAGATCGGATAGACGCGTCTAGGACAAACAATTTGACTCCGCAATCCACTTCATATCAACCATTTCAAACAGTCACCCCTTCTTACGTTGATACCCCTTCTTCGAGTCATGTTACAATTCCAAGACCTATGTCTATTGCAGAACGTATTGAACAATCTCGTAGCCGATCTTTCACTCCTTTCACCACTTCAAATTCTTGGGATCAACAATTCCATTCACCTTCTTATCCCAATGTTGATCCCACTCCTGTCCAGCCATTCAATTCCTACCAATCCTACCCTACTTATGCACCTTCCCTAGACATTGCTTCAGAACCGCCTTTTGGGAGTTTTCAGTATCCATACAACTGTGAATCTTTCACTGAAACCCCTTCACAACCAATGTCTAGTCTAGAACAGTCGTTGGAAGACTTTAGGGTAGCGTCAAGCCAACAAATGATGGATTTGAATGCGTCCATGGCCGCCCTCATACAACCTAGTGATCCGGTAGCTAGTTTTCAACTAGCTCCAACTTTTTCAATGTATGATGAGGCGGCAGGACAGGCTGTGAATTTGAGTGGAGAGAGTGAGATGTACCCCCTTCCAAATCAAACCTACCCGTCTCAAGTTGAATCCCACAACTCTTGTTTTGAAAGTCTATCAAGTGTCCCAAATGAATTATCAGTTGAAGATAGAATGATTAATGAGTTGTGCGACTTCGTAGTGTTTGATTTGCCCGATTGCGAAGGGTCTCTTCCAAGTGAAACCAATCCTAAACCTTTTGACCTTTACACCTCCATCTTAGAACCTGAATTGATTAATATCCATGCTTTGGTTGAGGTGTCAGAGAATTTTGATTTTCACTTGATTGAGGATATTAACGCTGGGAACATTTTGGATGATGAACCCGTAGATTTGGCTGAGTTTTTCTCTTCAAATCATCATCCCGATTCTTTAAATGTTTTTCCCGAACCCCATATGCGTCTTGATTTTGATGAAATTTGCATGGATAAGCTGAATTTTGAGGAGAATATTGAGGATAGCACTGAGGATGATACAGTTTTAATTGATGAGTCGGATTTTCCAATTCATCCTAATCCTTCCACTGACTGTGTACACCCTCCTGAACCCTTAACCGATACCCTTCCTCAACCACTTCCCTCCATCCTTTCCATCGTTCCGACCTTGCAAGAACCCGTATCACTTACATTTCATATGTCTGGTTTACCAAGTTCGGCGTACCCATGGTTTCTCACGAACCTTGAGGGATTTGACCCAATCTCTCGACGGGTAAATATATTAGCACAATCGCTTTCCACACATCGGTCATCACAAATTGTGCTAATCTATTTACTCCATTTGCACCCTCAAGTTCGTATTCCACTTCTTTTTCCCTTCCGCCATTCTTCTTCCCCTCATCTACCGAGACCGCATTCCACTTCTCTCCACAAGCGGTCTCGCGTAATCTCCATTTCTTACCTCTTCACCTTCTTTCACCAACCACTGCTGTACCATGATAAAATCTTTGAATGGTTGGTGTTAACTTTTGGCCTGTGTAAGGCCTTGTATAGATGGATACTGTTCTTTCCCCCCCAATCCTTAACTTCATCGCTTAACAGTGGAAACACTGTTTTACTTAAGTTTGGGGGGGACACTTTTTTTTGTATATATATATATTTTTTTTCTTTCTGTTTTTGTATATAATTTGTTTTTAGGAGGAGCGCCGACTATTTTGACCCTCTTGGTATAGCCTGACAGTGAGGGCACTGTCAAGTTTAAGTTTGGGGGTGTGCTCGGTAAGCTTTCTTCCTTCGCATTCATATGTATATTTTGCATTTGCATACCTTATTTAAAAACCCATAAAAACTGAAAATTTTCTAAAAATATAAAAACTTTTTTGTCAAGTTAGCTTGTGGAAGAACTCCGATTCAACATTCGACGGTTTTTGTTTGAAAAGATAGGAATAACTAAATCCTATGTTTGGATTTTGAAAACCTGAAAGATAACTCTCCTTTGAAGTTAACTATAGTTGATATACGTCTTTACATCACACTACACGTGTTGTGAGTCTTGGAAATTAGATGACAAGTCTTTTATGTTTAAAAACTTTTAAATAGATAAATGATTTTCTGAGGATCAAATAGGTTTGTTCTGAAATAAGTAATATATCAAGAATTGTTTATGAAGTGAGTGAATATGAAGGAATGTTATTGATGCCTTAATTGGAACTAAGTCTGAAAAATAACCCATCTGAAACTTGATTGGAATGATTACACACCAAACCCACTAAACACGTCTTTTATCTGAAAAATAATTGAACTGCCGGTTATATCTCCGTTCGTATTAAATCATCTGATTTTCACGACAAACTGTCTTTTGTTTTTGGACCTAGGTAACTTGAGTAATTAAGTCCGCTGGGGTGTTTCTACACCTAATGCCCTAAAACCAACTGGTTTGGGTGCATTGGCCCAAAGCTCGCTAAGAAGCCTAGAAAGTCCAGATAAAAACAAAGTCAAGCAAGTGTTCTCTCCGAGTTAAAATTCCTAACGGTTCTTTGTGTGAGAATAATCTTGATAAAAGACAAGCTTTAATAAAAAAAATTTTAACGGAGATATGAAGGTTTTACTCTATGATAAAGACTATTGCACGTTCACAGAGGTGTGTATGAAATGAAAACAAGAAAAAGGTGGAGTGAAGAATAAGACCTGGTTTCCTGTTAGGGAAGATAGAAATTCTGAAGTTGAAACTTTACTGGAAAACGAAGCTTGAAAAATGCTTAACTCTTTATAAAACTTATGTGATCCTTTTAAAATTGTTATCTGAGCTTTATTGTGTGACATAATGACTTTATTCGACCTTTCGGGAACTTAACGACACTATTTTGCACTGCACGTAAAGACATATAAAATCTGTGGTTAAATAAGAAGAGAGGTGTGAAAAATAAAGGTTCGATGGTCTAGACTTAGGATTATATAATTGTTATTTTCTAAAACAAAACTTTAGGGGCTTGAATCTTAGTTATTTTACAAAACTAGCTTGACCGGATTTTGTGGGTAGTATCCGCTGAAAACCCTCAGGAGACAACACTCCTCCTACTAGGGACACCTAGAGGTTTAACGGCTTGTTGCACGCGCTCAGTGCAATCGCGTTCCCTGCGAAAGTGCGGTTATCATTTTATTTTTAGGAATAATTGGTTTTGCTCGGGACGAGCAAAAGTTAAGTTTGGGGGTATTTGTTCATATCAGAATATGGCATTTTATACCGCCCATTCTTACGCTCGTGTGTTTATAGGTAGGTACTTTTAATCCGTGTTTGTTACATGTTTGCAGAATACAGGTTTCCAGTACAAATATTGCAAATCAGGATTAATTCTCCACAGTTACGCCAAATGCAGAACATCTGTCCACAGCAGATAAAAGCCGGGTTCCGGTCATCCATATCCGTCCAGTGCCGAGTACCGGCTCCCGATACAAGACATGTGACAGTAGTCATTCGTGTCTGGGACAAGCACAGAGCACGAGGTGGGCTGCACAAGAATCAATGGGTGCGCGGAGCTCGAGGGAGAGATAAAGTCAAAAGTTAAAAGATAATGCAATCTTGGACTTGGAAATCTGCTGATATCGTAGAAGACTTTTGTGTATTCTGAAGATGCCAAACACCAGGAAACATGGAACCAGGAACAGACACCAAAATTGACCCATCAATCCCATCACTTGGCCGCGTTTCCGCGGCCAATAGGGGGCATTGGCCGCGGAAATGCGGCCGTACAGTGTCCTCATGTTGTCGTCTTTTGGGGGCAGTTTGGTCTTTGCATGTGTAGTCTGCTGGTTGCCCTAGAACTCCACTCTCCTGCCTATAAATACAGCAGAACTGAGCTAAGCCAAGGGAGCTTTTCTTTGTTCTCTTCTTTGTGTAATTTTGTTCTTCTTCTTCCTCTTCTTCATTCTTTCTCCATGACATTGTAGTGAGAGCTTTTGAGTGGAAGATTAATGAAGATGAGGGCTTGTTATCTTTTTTGTTAGTTTGCTCCCCCTTGAGATTCTTGCTTTCTCTTGCTCATTCAACCTCTTCATTGAGCTTGAACGGGTAAGAGTTAGTTATTGATCTCAAGGGTCGTATTTTCTCCCGGGACTAGCACTTCATTTCACATGCGTTTTCTACCCTTCCCTTGATCTTGCAATCTCTTCATTGAGTTTGCAAGTTTAAGGGTTGGCTATTGAGCACATGCTTGTCTTGAGTCCTAGTTCCGTATTCTTTTTATCGCTTTTTATTATTCGCAATTTATTACCTTGTCTTTTATTCTTGCTTTTATTACTTGCAATTTTATTCATGCACTTTAATACTTGTATCTTTTCTTTTCTTTGTTCTTTTCTTTTTGTTCTCTTTTGTTCATTTTGTGAATGTTGTAATTATTATTGTTAAGAATTAATACGGTTTTATAAGTTAACATTTCTTTGCCAATTCCTTTTCCCGTTATTTTCCATTTGAACTTCGCCCAAACCATACGCAAGCGCTCCGTTAGGCACCGTACCCTGACAAGGTAACGGTGATTCCTAACCACGACCGGTTGCGTTCGGTTTGGCCGGAGGCGAAAGCAAGAGACAAGAACGGAAGGACAAGGGTAAATAAGCCGGATTCCACGAATACCGCGCTTAAATCCCCTAATCCACGTTGTTGCCGATTGCTTAGCTTCAATTGGTCAAGACTCGGCTCAAAGGTTTTTGAGTACGGATTTCCTAGCTTACAATCTCGTATTTTCTTAACAACTTTATACTTGCAGATAAACACATAGGTTAGATCAAACAAACATACAGATTCTTTATTGACTCGTCTAAAACAAGAAGGTAAGATAACACCATCTCCCTGTGGACCGACCCGTGCTCACCGGCTAGCTGCAAAGCGACACCGTCCTGATCGCGGTTACACTTAAATTCTTTGAACATCCGACACGCCAAAAGCGTGCGATCACATGTGACTTATGATATTTTGACCAACGCCAAGGTCATAAGAGCATGGGGCAAAAAAAATTACATCGGGAGTTTCAAACAAACAAGAAACTTGCCAGGCATGCGCATACCTTCTGGAGTGTGATAACTTGAGTGGCTTCGATCAAGTTATCATGCGATGATAGTTGGATCCCGATTCTCACTGATGAGTTGATTTACTTTTCGGGTGATCCTGACTAGTTCTTCTTTCAGGTTTGGAGGAGAATTTGAGATTACAGTGGGAGGTTTCCTGATTAGATAAAGTAACAACCATTCTGATCTAGGTTAGAGTACATGCAGAGTGTTTCTTTTTTCTCTCTCTCTCTTTGGCAGCGACCTTTGACCGATCCTAGACTATGACTCGGTGACCAAGTTGACCGAACCTTCTTAAAATACTGGTTTTTGGATTGTCTATAGTTGCATAAGTCATTGCCGCTCCTTCTTTTACCCTTTGTATTTCTCAGAACACCCCGTATTACTACAGACATCCACTTCCATTGGATAGATCCATCGTATGGTTATATACGAACTCGAAGATACTACTTCGAGAATGGATCCAGGTTCAGGAGAAATAGAATCGGTTTATTCAGTTGTCTTTTTTTTATCACCTTCTCTCAAGTTGCGAGAGCTCCTTAGTTTAGAAGAGTACACCTATTACGTTTATTGGATAGTCTTATTCCAAACCATAGGCTAGTGCCGAAAGGTAGGGAATGAAGAAAACCAATTAGCCTAAGTAGGGTGTACAGAAGGTAATAACTAAAGACAAAATAAAGGGATTAGAAAGAGGGCAAAATAAATTGTGACTGTTATCATTCACGACCAAACCGCGTACTTCATCGCCACTCCTATTTCACCTTTGCTTTTTCCCCAGTTCGGGAGAAATAGAATAAGGTTTTATTCAGTAGTCTTTTATCATCACCTTCTCTCAAGTTGCGAGTACTCCTAGGATTAGGAGAGTACACCTATTATGCTTACTGGATAGTCTTCTTCCTAACTATAGGCTGGTGCCGAACGGTAGAGAAGGAAGAAAACCACTTAGCCTAAAGGGGTGTACAGAAGGTAACGATTAAAGACAAATAAAGGGATTTGGAGAGATGGCAAAGAAATATACGGTTAAAGTCATGAATTGGATTATGGAAGAGACATTTCTAGGAATACCAGGATATCCCTATGAAATATTTTTTATGTTTCAGTGCATTGTTAAGGGAAAACTGATTTCCCGATTAGATACTTACTCCAGGGTATGTATTTACTAGGTTTCATTCTCATATCTGTATGGTTTTACAGATAATGAGTGGGAGTAAGTTATTGGGAATTTGGTGATCATCCTCATTATATCGGAATTCTTTGTAATTGGTGATATTTGAGGAAATCGCCTGGGTACAGTTTTCAACCTACAATGCACAAGTTTTGAGTTATTCAAGTCAGCGGACTTATACAGAGTATTATATGTTGTCCAGTGTCCATCAGGACAAAGGGGTAGGTCCTCATACTATGTTCTGTTTACTTATGACTTCTCTAGTTTTTAGACAAGTGTTTCGTAGAAATACAATGTCTAAGTTTTGAGAAGTTGTGGGTATAAGAATAAAGTAAAGAACCAAGTATCACAAGTATCGGGATTCTTCAAAGAGATCGAAGATGTAGATTCTTGTGATTCGTATTCAGATGATAGTAATGGTTTTGAGAAACTTGTTTCTCTTTCAGATTACTCATAGTTGGATGTATTCCTAAGTTGAGTAATGCTGATTAACCTCTCTCTATTAAGTTGATATGCACTAGAGATAGTTGCATGGTTTGAATCTGGTTCCAGTTAAATTAGTGCCTCTATTTCTATATTGTATATAGAATGGTTCATATCTTAACGATGTTAAGATACGGGGAGTTGTCCAGCTTATGCTTAAAACCAGACACTGGATAACTCAAGGCACGTTTCTGTAATGGCAGTTTGTGGGTTGACCCTGGCTTTGTCGAGAGTTGATTTTCTACCATCTGGAAGATCAATAGTGATATTGTTCTTAACTCGCCACAGTTTTATTAAAATGGATTTTTTCAGAAAACAGTAGTGGGAGTATGGTAGAACTGGAAGTGATTCCAGAACCGCAAACGATTACGGAAAATTTAATAGGACCTATATATTCAATCAGGTTTGACATTCCATTAGCCACTCCGCAGATATGGTGGGTAACCTCAGACACCCGAGAGGTACTCCGGTACCCTCAAGGACGGTGACAGTGAGGTTCTTGTTTACCCAGACTTGACACTACTGTTGTTTCAGACTGCGAGATCCGGCAGGAGGATAAGTATAGCGTCGTTCTAAACTAGCTTTAGAAGTACACGTATATATTATTCTGCCAGAGGGTTGTCGTAGTCAGTGGAAGCAGCGGAAGCATAGTGGGCAAGTAGCTTATGTCTATTTATAGGCTTGAGCAGATATAGCGGAGATAAGATCATCCATTTTTTATGAGACAATCATGGCTTTGACTTCATCAGATTAGGGGATGGATCTGTTAAGAAGGTAGTAGGGTATGATGTCCTGGTATTTGGATGACATACACAGTGTAGGAAGTAAAATTCCTATACTACGATCGGTTGTACTGTGGTCATCACACAGTTGTTTCTTCACAGAGGATATGGATATAATTTCAGACATTCTGGTTACTAGATCTATGGTTTTAGATCTAGAATTGGGTAATTTCCCAATTTGGGTACTTTGACAATATTCTAATGGTATTTTAGAATAGATGACTCCTGGCATGGTAGTGTACCTGCAGGTGATGGAGTCACTCTCTCTAAAGGTGTCTTACAGACTAAAGGGGAGAGGGATGTGCATAATTGGCAGATCACTTGCTTAGGCAATTGAGTCAATCATGAGATGTCAAATACCACACCAGATGTTGTTTTTGCACTAAATGCAATAAGTTTATATTAATCCAATCCTGAAGAAACATAAGGAAGCAGTTTTAGAACATAAGTGCATGTTCTACGGACTTGATGGCGGCAGCCTCCTTCGGGAGACGGTTATCATTCCAGGCTTCAAAGGTGACATGGATGACAGAGTGATTGTCAGAGTTATAGTTTTCTCTCTGACGAGAGACAGTATTATGGACAGGTGGTCCAAGAGGATACTGTGGGAGGCATGGTGCTGGATACTGATTAGGTTCAGTTATCGATACAGTCTAAGAAGTTTGGATTTGGAGTTCATTTATGAACTAGGTCCCATCAGATATCCAGACATATTCTAAGACAGGTATTACTCGATTCGGGAGATGGATTTCTCCGCGAACTTGAGATTAAGAGAGATAAAGAAAGAAACATCAGGGCATATCCACTCACTGAGGCTATTTCTCGAACACAAGAGTTTTACAAACTAGCTTTGTGAAACTGATTAGTAGAGGAGTTGGATGTTCGGTATCACACGGGCTGTGAGTATGCGACATCGCAATAATTAGCCTTAAGTGCAAGTGGGAGATTGTTGGATATAGTGTCCTCAAAGTCAATTATTGGATCGCAGGTACGTGATTGCAATGATTGAGGCAGGACCTATACCGATATGACAGTCTTGCTCGAGATGATAGTATGCTATCGGGTTTGTCTTTATCATCGTATACATGCTTTAGTTCGCTATTGCATGTTGATAGAGCCCATAGGATTCTTGCTTGACTGCCAGCAGTATGATGGCGATCATATACGTGGGAGCTGGGGTCTGTAAGCACATCCTTAAAGTGTCCCTAGTCGCGGGAGTTTCGAGACAGGGCATCGATACTCCAGAGTAGACTAGTGTATACAGTCGAGACCCCGACAAGGGGCGGTGGCCGGTCTCACAAGCCACTGGTGTTAGTTGGTTCACCTAAGATGTATACAGGTGCTCATTAGGTTATCAGTACACCAGACAGGACTCGCCGGGAACATACTAGTTGGTATTATACATATCGTCAGATAGAAGTTCCCTGGTGACATATGTACAGGTTAGTTTATCGACCTGAGATCGTCATTTGTCTCGTGTGAGTTCCCACTATGCTTTGATTCCTACCCTACCACGGCTCAAAGGAGTCATGCAAACAGGTATTTTTTGGGTACAGTCCCGAGCCACATGGAGGCAGTGAGCGGATCGTCGGGGATTCGTCTCTCCCGGTATTGGGGGTTGATGTCGCACAGTGCACGGGTGACCGTCACTAGAAATCCTCGGCTGAGGTAGTGGAGAATTATTTATTTGGATCAGTAGTTTCTCAGGTGGTGATGGGTTTCATGCCGACACGATTTATCGCGTTATTAGGGGTCTGACTTTATCTACCCCCTAGACTCGATATGCGATACTCTTTAGACGAACGGACCGGACTGTATGTATATTGTCACTGTCAGGCTCAGTAGGGTTTATGGATGAGTTCGCTCGTCAACTTCCCTTCCAATCAATACATAGGAAACCGTTACGTACAGCTTGTACCTCTGACGTGCTAGTGGTTATACCCAGTGCCAGTGTGTTGATGAGTCATTAGAGTCCCTTACAGACTGTTTCCCAAGTTCGGGAGAAACGTTGTAGAGGCCGTATGGTTTTATGGCAGGGTTCGGAAAATGCACGTGCGTTTACGCACGTGTCATATTTCGGGCAGATAATATTGGTAGGCTTTGGTTTAAGCCGGATCCAAGTATTATACTGTGTTGATATAATATCTTTGTCTCAGATGCATTTGTATTTGGTCGTAATACAAATGCGGGTATGTTTATACTGATACGGGGTTATCCTGAAATTCCTTTCAGGATCGCTTTTGGAAGTTGCCAGTTTCCAGTTTTCTATCAGCCGTATTTAACATTCGATTAAATGCGGATTTATCTTTTCTTGAGATGAGTGTGGAAACTTCTAGATGATGACTAGGATGGTGAGGTGTTAAGTGACTCACTAGTACATTTAATGATTCATTTAATGCAAGGGTGACTAGGTTAATGACTAGGTTTATGTTCATTGGTTTGCTTTTAATGTGTTCATACAAGGTGTATCATGACTCATTCTTTCATTCATGGTAATGGTCACCCCCCCCCCTCTCCTACACTCACCTCCCTCATCCTCTATATATGGCCGGCCCTCCCCTCCTCTTCTCACTCACTCACTTGGGAAAAGATTATGATAGATTTGTGTATGGAAATTTCATATAGCTCAAATTCTTATCACCCGATCCAAAAGGCAACTTCATTAACCGTTCGTCCATAGCCTTGGACGTAACGAGACAAAGTGTTCTACTCATTCTCTACATCATCTTGGTCATCTCTTTTAGCAAACTTGATGATCGAGTTGCCTCGGTTCAGAGGCGGGAGCCCGTTTAAAGATCCGTCGACGTGGTGCCACCTGGATGAGAAGAATGGAGATTCAGGAGATCGGAGCAGCCGCAACAAAGTGTGGGATGATGGTTGAAGACCGAAGGACTCGGATCGTTCGGCATAACATTTCTACCCACTTTGTAGTTTGTTAGTTTAGCTTTAATGGCAGATTCGGGTTATAGTACGCGATAGCGCCAGTTGTAAAAGTTTTTGTTCCGCATTTGGCATCTGTTAGACGGCCGGGGTGCTACCGTGGAGTTATAGGTACCGCATGTCACCTTACCACCTTCACCACCCCAGAGGGCGTTGCTTATTGTACCTACTATTGCTCCGCGTCAGACTCATGCATAGAGAGGTTGTGGTCGCGGAGGATTTGCTTATAGAGGACGAGGTGACCGAGGCAGAGGACAGCCAGTTGCCGGCAGGGGACAGCCAGTCGCAGGTGGTGGACAGGCACGGGTTTTTTCTTTGACGCATCATGACGCGCAGGCGTCCAATGCGGTGGTCTCAGGTACCCTTTCAGTATGTTCTGTTGACGCACACGTGTTGTTTGATCCGGGATCCACGCACTCGTATGTTTCCACACACTTCGTGCCGAGTTTGGGTAGAGAGTACGGTTTGCTTGATCAGTCGCTTGTTGTGACCACTCCTGTGGGCGAGTCGTTTGTTGCTAGACACGTGTTCCAATCGTGTGTTGTCCATATTGGCAAGAGAGGGTTGTCTGTCGACTTGATCCTTCTTGAGATGTTGGACTTCGACGTTCTTTTGGGAATGGATTGGTTAGCCACGTGCTATGCGTCTGTGGACTGCAGCGAGAAGACAGTTAGGTTTTGTTTTCCCGGCGAGTCGGCTTTTGTTGTGCAGGGGGACCGTGGTGCCGCCCCTCACAGTTTGATTCCTTCTCTTCGCGCTGGACAGCTTTTGAGGAAGGGATGTCAGGGATTTCTAGCTTATGTTTGCGATACTAGAGCTACAGAGGTTCCGTTGAATCAGGTTCCGATTGTTAACGAGTTCCCTGATGTATTCCCGGACGAGCTTCTTGGGCTACCTCCTGAGCGCGATATTGCTTTCTGTATTGATTTGATTCCCGGCACGGGGCCTATTTCCATACCGCCTTATCGGATGGCCCCGCCGGAGCTTAGAGAGTTGAAGGGTCAGTTGCAAGATTTGCTAGATAAGGGATTTATTCGACCCAGTGTGTCTCCTTGGGGTGCTCCGGTCCTGTTTGTCAAGAAGAAGGACGGCAGTTTGCGTTTGTGTATCGACTACCGCCAGCTGAACAGGGTTACCGTACGGAAAAGATATCCTTTGCCACGCATCAACGACTTGTTCGACCAGCTTCAGGGTGCAGGATACTTTTCGAGGATCGACTTGAGATCAGGCTACCTTGAGCTGAGGGTTCGACAGGAGGATATTCCGAGGATGGCTTTCCGCATGCGTTACGGCCATTATGAGTTTTTGGTGATGTCGTTCGGACTCACCAACGCCCCAGCAGCGTTTATGGACTTGATGAACCGTGTTTTCAGACCGTATCTTGATTTGTTCATCATCGTATTCATTGATGATATTTCGGTGTACTCCCGGAGCCGAGAGGAGCACGAGCAGCACCTGCGGATCACACTGCAGACTTTGAGGGAGCACCGGCTATTCCCAAAATTCTCCAAGTGCGCATTCTGGCTTGACGGCGTAGACTTCTTGGGTCACATGATTACACGAGATGGTATATGTATGGACCTGAAGAAGATCGAGGCCGTTCAGCGTTGGCCCAGACCCGCATCAGTTACGGAGATCCGCAGCTTACTAGGACTGGCCGGCTGCTACAGACGATTTGTACAGGACTTCTCCCACATTGCTGCACCGTTGACCGGGTTGACCCAGAAGGGAGTTCCTTTTGATTGGACGGAGGAGTGCGAGCATAGCTTTCAGCAGTTGCGGACTCATTTGACTACGGCGCCGTTGTTATCATTGCCTTCAGGATCGGGCGGATTTGTAGTCTTTTATGACGCTTCTTGAGTGGGGCTAGGGTGCGTATTGATGCAGCACGATAGGGTGATCGCGTTTGCTTCCCGACAGCTGAAGAAACACGAACAGAACTACCCCACTCATGATTTAAAGATGGCTGTAGTGTTCTTTGCACTCAAGATCTGGCGACATTACCTATACGGCGAGTCATGCCAGATATTCACTAATCACAAGAGCTTAAAGTATATATTTCAGCAGCGAGACCTGAATCTTAGACAGCACCGTTGGATGGAACTAGTAAAGGACTATGATTGCGAGATCTTGTATCACCCGGGCAAGGCGAATGTAGTAGCGAATGCTTTGAGCAGGAGGCCTGGGGATAGTCTATCCTATTTGAGCGCAGTGCAGAGGCAGTCATCAGCAGATTGGCAGATTTTATGCAACAGCCGAGTGCAGTTCGAGTTCACTCCGACCGGGGGACAGCTTGCGCATGTTCGTGCACGCCCACAGTTGCTTAACCGTATACATGAGGCACAGTACAGGGATGACCGTTGTTCAGAGATCATGGCACAGATTGGACAGGGTAGATTTTCCGAGTTCGTGATCGATGATCGGGGGATGCTACGATTTGGGACTAGACTGGGCGTACCAGATGCTGATGGACTGCGGCGTGAGATCCTTGAGGAGGCACATCGATCGGTGTACAGTGTTCATCCGGGTTCCACCAAGATGTACCATAATATGAGAGATGTTTACTGGTGAGACGGGATGAAGAGGGACGTCACAGACTTCGTGTCAAGATGCCTGACTTGTCAGCAAGTCAAGGCCGAGCACCAGAGGCCTGCGGGAGAGCTACAGCCATTACCCATTCCGGAATGGAAATGGGAGCAGATTTCTATGGACTTCATTATGGGTCTACCCAGGACTAGTCGAGGGTATGACTCCATTTGGGTGATCGTGGATCGATTGACAAAAGCGGCTCACTTTCTGCCGGTGAAGACCACTTTCGGTTGTGCCCAGTATGCCCAGATATACATCGACGAGATTGTACGACTGCATGGAGTCCCGACATGTATCGTGTCCGACCGAGGCACCCAGTTTACCAGCCGACTATGGCAGAGGCTTCAGGAGGCTTTGGGCACCCGCTTGAGTTTCAGCACAGCATTTCATCCGCAGACCGACGGCCAGTCAGAGCGGACTATTCAGACTCTCGAGGACATGCTCCGAGCATGCGTCTTAGATTTCGGAGGTAGCTGGGATCATCACTTGCCCTTAGTAGAGTTCTCCTATAACAACAGCTTCCAGGAGACCATTCAGATGGCACCATTCGAGGCTCTATATGGAAGGAGATGCAGATCGCCAGTCTGTTGGACAGAGCTCAGCGAGAGCAGTATTTTAGGGCCGCAGATTGTTGAGGAGACGACCGTGAAGATCCAGTTGATTCGCTATAGGATGAGAGCAGCCCAGAGCAGGCAGAGATCTTATGCGGACCGTCGTCGGCGCAGAATTGAGTTTTCTGTTGGCGATCATGTTTTCTTGAGGGTCTCCCCAATGAAAGGTGTGATAAGATTTGGGAAGAAGGGGAAACTTAGTCCCAGATATGTGGGCCCCTTTGAGATCCTCGAGCGTGTTGGTGCAGTTGCGTATCGGTTGGCTCTTCTGCCCAATTTCCCAGACATTCACCCCGTCTTCCACGTTTCGATACCCCGCAAGTATCTTCATGATCCTTCGCATGCGATTCAGTACCCGACGATCCAGTTGGAGCGCGACCTTTCTTTTGCAGAGCAGCCGGTGGTCATCTTGGATCGACAGGTGAAGAAATTGAAATCGAAGACTATACCATCCGTCAAGGTCCTTTGGCGTGTCCCGAGCAGCGAGGAGGTCACTTGGGAGACCGAGGGCGAGATGAGGAAAAAATATCCCCATTTCTTTGAAGGTACGCGTAGCTAGATTTTTAAATTCGGGGACCGAATTTCTTTAAGGGGAGAAGATTGTAACGCTTTGAAATTCTTTTAGGTTAATTTCGCGTTAGTTAGCAATAATACGTGTTTTTCATAAAATCTCGTAAATTTTAAATTCCACTTAAACTAAAATAAAACCAGTTTTAATTGTGATAAGGCGTGTTTTTATATATATATATGGGTTTTATGAACTATAAATTAGCTTACTGTTCACTTAATTGAAATTTTCCTTAATTACTTTTTCTAAGCAAGGTTTAGTGTAACTAGCATGCACACTTAACACATTTTGTAACCTATGTTTCTTTTCCCTCTTTCATGGTTCTCATCCTCACAAAAAAATCAAGTTAAAACCCTTAACTAAAAATAAAAATTAAAGAATGGGAGGTATGGGTTGGGTTATGTGAAGATTGGGGCTTGACCTTTGACCATATCTCTCTCTCATTTCTCTCTCTCCCCCTCTCATTTCTGGAATTTCCTGCAGAGGCAGCAGCAACAATAACAACTTCTTCTTCTTTGTTTCTCTTTTGAATTCAACAACAAACCCTACACAAAAAAACTCACTTTCCTTCACAAAAATCTTTGGAAATTGCCTCTTTTGTGGGTCTTGATGGCAAATCCTTGCCTTTGATAGCAAGTGCTGCAAGTTGGACTTCCCTAAGACCATTTGGAGGTATTAAATTCACCCTTAGCACTTTAGTTCTTAACTTGTAGTTTATTTAGCTAAAAACGTATTTTTGTGCGTTTTAGTGCTAATGAGAAGAATTAAGTGAAGTTTGAGATAAATTAGGGTTTTCATGGCTTGTTTAACTTAATTAGGTGTTGTTAATGTTGTTTTAACCAAGAATTTGTTTCGGGTCTCACCAAAACACCATAATGTTCTAGTTTAGTGTTAAATTAGCTTTTTAACTAAGTTTTGTACTCTGTTGTGATCTGCTTGCAACCCGATTGCTTCAGAATGAAATTGCAATTACTGGGGCATGTACACTAGATTTAAACCACACACACGAAGCACGGGACCCCAATTCCCTAGGTTGGCCACCGAAATATTCATTCTGGCCGCAAATTGAGGCCAGATGGGGGACCTGGGTGTCGGGTTTTGTTAAGTTAGTGTCTGCTACATTTTTAAGATCTTTGGTACATGCAACTTTTTAAAATTCTGCTTGAATAAAAATCTGGAACCGAATACCTTATTTTCAACAATTTTGAAACTTACGCGACACGTGTGAGACGTGAGTGGGTTTGGTGATTTCCTGCGTGTCGCGACGAGTCAGGGTAGTTTCAGGCGCGTAATCACACGTTTTAGCGTATCGGACACGCACGCGTTTAGTTCGATATCGCGTTTTTATAGGATTTTAGCTTATGCGTATTCATTGTGTAAATTCTAGGTTCGCAGACGAGTACGACGGACGCCGTAAAGAAGGGGAAGCAAGTCGTCGGCTACACTTAGCACGAGACCACGGTGAGTAGATTTAACATCTACGGGGAAATCGCCCGTATGGCGTTATGCGTCAGGGTTTGATAAGATATTATAGCGGCATATTTGCATTTACATACATTGACTGTGCATGGATACTATTTGTTGCATATTATATTCCCTGCCATATAAGGACTTAGAATTAATAGAACACCGCACTGTTACTAACGGTTCATGTTGCACGAGCACTACTCTGCATGTTACACACACATCGTTAGTAATTGTCATGACACTCACACTATAGATTTGCCATGAACAATATATTGTAGCTAACCTCATATATGATTCAACATGATTATGTTACTTGTGCGCATACATGTTGTACATTCGTATTGGTGCATATATACCTTGTTGCATCCGTATTTACGCATTGAGTTTGGATTTCATATGATTTCTGGATTTGAGAACCGTGGTATTATTTCAAGAAAGTATGCTTTATTTTAAAAACCCGGTTTCTCTTGATATAATATTTTTGTGCGTCCACCATGAGTTTTCTCGGTTCTGAGAGCTTGTTTGGGTATACCCGATTCGAGGAGTGGTAAGCATCGTCTGCGGGTACATGGTGGACCCGGTATAGTACCCCGGGGCAAGAACACTCGTATAGTTAGACGGTGAGCCCAGCGGAGGGACTACTACCTGCCGGTGACAGTTTGGAGACCCGACGGATATCCGGAGGATACCGTCTGGGGGTTATGACATGAGATACATGCTGAGGGCCGATCTGGTATGCGGTGCCTGAGAGATGAGGATTTGCGCGTCGATACTGGACATGAGTATTTCTTGTTATTTTGAGGTGCCGATGTTGGGCACCCTGCTTCTATGAGATTTACAGGATTGAGGGCCGGATAGAGTGACGGCGCCTGAGTATTGGGTTTTGGGGTGTTTTTGGTAGACACCGGAGTTTTTCCACGTTGACATTCCGTGTTGATGATATTTTATCCCATGCTCAGCATTCATTGTTATGCATTGCATCATGTAGTTGTAGTACCTGATAGAGTACTTTTGCATGGTTATCGCAGTACGTGCATACTCGTGATTACCTTTATATGTTATCTTCTATTCACGAGTTGGAAACTCACCCCCGTTGTGCCACAGTGTTTGCAGGTTGCCCATCAGAGTAGTTGCGGCAGGGCTATCTCTTGTATCTTTTTGACTACGGATACCACGGCAGTTGGTGCGTGAGCTGTTTGCTGCTAGGTGGGTTTGTGGTATCCGGTTATTTTCCATTTGTACACACTTTTATATCTAGTACTCTCCATCTACTATTTCATGTATAGACTTAGAGACCAGTGTGAGGACGATGATGTATATTATTTTGTACTCTGGTGCCGAACTCGTGTGAGCCGATTTTATTTATGCAGTTTTATCTTTTATGATGTTTTTCACTCATATTGCTCATTTCTTCGCTACGGCGTCGTATACTATTATTGTGTGGTTGTTTCCGCCGTTGGGCGTGATTGCTCCCGTTTGGGATGCTTTATTCCTATTGTACATCATTTTACTCATATCTTGTCTTGTACCCGATTTCGGGGTTGGTTTTTACAAAGGAAATGCTGCCAAAATTTTTAAGATAATAACTTGAAGTTTAAAGAATGTTACTAAACTACTTAAGGTTTTCTAAATGTTTTAAACTAATGTTTCTTTTCACTCACCTTTTCAATGGTTTTGATTTCTAGGTTTCGGCTTACTTAGTCGCGTTACGCCTGTAGACGTTACGTAGTTAAGTGCCGGTCACGGGCCGAACTTTGGGTCGTGATAGTGTTATACTGGACACAGAAGGATAAGAAGTTGGATAATTGTAGAACTTGTAACTTATCTAACTGGATCGTCCCTTAAAAGGATAACGGTGAAAATGAGTATACACTCGATACTCCTAGTATTGGGAACTTAAGCACACTAGCAAGCTAATTTTAGAATATGGCAACATGGATTTCAAAATTTTCTTGTTTGCTAAAGTTCCAAAACCATGAATCGAACTAAAGAGTTAGAATATGTAAACAAAAAACCTAGTGAGATATGCTAATCTACTATGTTAGCAATACTCATTGTTCCCGCCAAAATTTTCGGCCAAGAGCTATTTGTTCCCTTATTACCCTTATAAAAAAGAGAGAGAAGAAAGAGGAAAAGAATTCACGGTTGGACATCACGTGTTAAACACGTGAGTGCTTATATGCAAAGCATATAAGCGCTGAAAGAAAATAACAAAAGGCCAAACATGCCTCACGTGTTAAACACGTGAGCGCTCATATGCAAAGCATACAGGCGTTGAAAACACATAACTAAGGGCCAAACAGGCCTCACGTGTAAAACACATGAGCGCTCATATGCAAAGCATATGAGCGCTGAACATAAATAATCAATGACCAAACATGCCTCACGTGTTAAACACGTTAGCGCTCATATGCTCATATGAGCGCTGAAAATAAACAGGCTAAAACCCACACTATGGGTCACGTGTTAAACAGGTGAGTTCTCTTGCCGCTCACATGCAAAGCATGTGAGCGCCCCAATTTAAAATACTCCTATCAAATTCTAGAATTAAATTCTATTTGGGAAATATTTTCCTGATCTTCCTCAAACTAGAAAGATCTTCTCTGTTAAACAGAGGACCCTTGGATCAAAGATCCAGCGGTGATCATATGATAGAATAAAATTCTATCATAGGAAAATATTTTCCCAATCTTGTTAAACTAACAAGATATTCATTTAACAGAATTAAATTCAATATTCCTAATCTTGTTAAACTAACAAGATATTCACATGAAAAGAATAAAATTCTAATCTTGTTAAACTAACAAGATATCCATATTAAGAAAATATATTTCTGATCTTGTTAAACTAAAAAGATATGATAGAATAAAATTCTAATCTTTTTAGAACTGACAAGATATTCATAATCTTGTTAAACAAACAAGAAATCTTTTCTGTTAAACAGAGAGCCTTTGGATTAAAAATCCAACGGTGAATAAAATTCACCGATTGATCTAAAAGATCATGGAATCAATCATGATCTCTCAATGAGATATTTTCTCAACAAATTGATTTTTTCCCTTCTCCTATAAATAGGAGCAAGGAGATTAAATCAAAAAGAAGGAGACCACCCCATAAGCTTCTAAGAAAATATACATAAGCTTCCCAAAAGCTCCCACAAAACAAAAAAGAATTTAATTCTCAATCCAAGAGTTTAACTCTCTCAAAGAACTTAGTTCTTTCTATGGATCTGAGATCCGAAAGACAAATCTCCCACAAGTTGAGAATTTAATTCTCATCAGGAAGATCTTGTTCTTGAGAATCAAAAATTCATGGAAGAATGAATTTGGAAAGGAAGAAGATGGAGTTCAAATCAAGAACTTAGTTTCTTCAAATCAAGAACTTAGTTCTTTAATGAACCCGATTCAAGATCCTCAAAATAATGATCTTGGTGATCGTTAATGGTCAAAATACCATTAACAGAGATTTAATCTCTCGGAAGAAGATGGAGTTCAAATCAAGAACTTAGTTTTTTCAAATCAAGAACTTAGTTCTTTAAAGAACCCGATTCAAGATCCTCAAAATAATGATTTTAGTGATCGTTAATGGTCAAAATACCATTAACAGAGTTTTAATTTCTCTAAAAATATTAACAGAGATTTAGTCTCCAAAAGAACTCAGCGCTTCACGTGAAAAGCACGTGAGCGCTCAAGGCCAAGTTATATAGCGTCTCACATGAAACACACGTGAGCGCCGGGAAAAGTTAGTGCTTAGCACTATCGGAGCACCTCACGTGATACACACATAAGCGCTATTTGCAACTGAGTGCTTAGCACTGCTGGGTGATACAAAAACCCAATCTTAGCCCAATTGGCTAATCTTATATTTATGATATCCAAACTGATATCCCAAACCGGTCTTCATTCATGATTGACGATTCTTAGGTCCATCACAGTCTTTTCCCTCAAATACGGGATTTGGTTTAAAGGTATATCTCTTCACACCTCTGATATATGTAGTTGTAATTTCTCAACGTCTTCAGAGAGGTGGCGGGTCCCAACAACCAACTGCTTTTCGGTACACTTCCTAAACTGACATGCATACCCTAGATCAAATCACATCCCAAACCGGATGTATCCCATATCATCGTTGCTCATCCCGACACGTAACAAATACACGTGCGCGCAAGATGATCTACGAATCGGAACGTCCTTAAACTAAACTCTACGGACCGTAATGTCCTCAAAATACTACGGACCGAAACGTCCTTAAACTAAACCCTCACCTCAAAAATGGTGATCTACGGACCGTAACGTCCTTAAACTAACAATGGACCGAAACGTCCTTAAACTAAAACAATAGAGCTCAAATGCTCTTTTGTTGGATCTGAATGATCCTAAAAGCTTGTTAAGTGGATCTTAGTCTCAAATTGGACTAACGTATCCTTTACAAAAAAATCGAGCTCGAACTGCTCACAATCATTTAAGTTGATCTTAATCTCAAACTAGATTAACGATCCTTAAATAAAAACCCAAATCTAAAATATATGGATTTGGACTAATCGCGCCCTACGGGCGATGACATAAATTAGTCTCCGTATATAATCCACGGGCAACCAAAAATTAAACAAACACACACGACACGAAGTGAACTTCCGGAGCAGGAGAAAGTGGTTATCGCTACGCGATAACGTAATTAACTGCAGGGGCTTGCGTCTGCAGGGAAGAGCGTCCCCACAATAAAACACCCCTCAGAAATGAGGAGGAATATGACGAAGTCTGCTACAACGGCCGCATATGTCCAAACCTCCGATACACGGTGCCATAAATCAACTTGATATCTTCGGAGAGGTGGACGGATAAATCCAAAGAGCATCTGCCCCTAAATTTAGGAAAGACGATCCATCCTGGTTCGTCTCCCATTTTCGGCGGTAAACACTCATATCCTCAAGTTTTCTTCAAGAGCTCCAATGTGGTTGGACTCGAGCAAGCTCTCAAGAACACCGGATCGCGCTTGCAAGTCGGTCTTCCTTCGTCGAAGATGATCCACCCATGGGAACCATGTCCAAGCTCTAGCTTCACATCAAAATAGCCTAGTGAAGCAACTAAGATTCACAACTTGCTAAGAAGTGAAGTTTAGGGATGTAGTGAGAGTGTTCTAGTATTTTTCTATCTCAATTTTCTTCTTGATTCTCAATTCATGAGATAGTAGAAGAAAATTGAAGAAGAAAGAGGAGGTGCCATGTAACACCTTGAAATTCGTTTAGAATGTTTTCTCGTTATTTAGCTAGTGTGCGTGTTTTTCGTAAAAATGGATATCTTATTTTCCTTCTTGGCTAGCGGGTTTTGTGTTGTGGAGTGTTTATATGGATATATATATATATATATATATATATTTATAGGGTTGTTAATTATTTTTAGTTGTGTTTACCCTAATTGGAAATTGTGTTAGTGTACACATGCACACTTAGCACATTTTTGTGACTTTGGTTAAAAAGTGTATTATGTTAACCCTTTTTCTTTTCTTGCATGGTTTTATTTATCCCACCCATTTAAGCAAGTCAAAACCCCTTTTTATAATGCAAATTTAAATAGAAATGAAGGTATGGTGGTTAGGTATGGGATTTGACCTTGTTTGACCTTTCCTTCTCTCTCTTTTCTCTTTCTTTCCCTCACTTCTGAGCTCCAGCAGAAAGAAAGGCAGCAACAACACCATTTTCTCCATTTTTCTCTTCTCTTTTCATTCCTCATTAAACCCCCATTCAAACCCTACTCAAAACAACACTTTTCCTTCACAAACCATAGAAAAAAATGAGCTTTTGAGGAGTTTGGTGGTGGATCTGTACACTTGAGGAAAAAGCAGGGATTTTTGGTGTTTCTTAAGGTGTTTTGAAGGTATTAACTCACCCTTAGCACCTCTTTTTCATAACTTAAAGTATTTCTAGCAAAATATCACATTTTATGCATGTTTTGTGCTTTATTAAGGGATCTAGTGAGGTTGTGATAAAAATTAACTTTTTATGGCTTGATTAGCTTGGTAATGTGATATTAGTGTGGTTTTGGACTTGGGTTTATTTCAGATTTCACAAAAATACCCTAAAGTATCATTTTAGTGCAAAGTGTGACTTTTAGCTTGAAATTGGGTTCTGTTGAAACTGCTACTACCCGGGGTGTTTCAGAATAAAATTGTAATTACTGGGATATACACAGTATGTATGGAGTGCACACACTAAACCCGGGAGCCCAACCCCATACCCAGGCCGCCGAAAAACTCATTCTGGCCGCGAATTGCGGCCAGATGGGAGGATGGTGGGTTGGGGTTTTTGTGGTTGGTGTCTGCTGGTATTTGGATTGTGTTGGTATATTTATTTTTATAAAAATATTTCTGTACAAAAATCTGGGACCTATTACCCTATTTTCCGTATTTTAAATCTCCGCGACACACGTGATACGTGTGTGGTTTTGGGTTGTGCTGCGTATCGCGACGCGTCAGGTTAGCTTCAGGAGCGTGATCACACGTTTTAGCATATCGCGCACACGCGCGCTTGGGTTGCAACGCGGGGTTCTAGTTTGACCTTAATATTTCGTTTATGGTAGATTTGAGCTTATGTGTGTTATATTGTGTAAATCTAGGTTCGAAGGCGAGTGAGATGGACGCTGCGAAGAAGGGGAAACAAGTCGTCGGCTACACTTAGCGCGAGATTTCGGTGAGTAGATTTAACATCTACGGGGATATCGCCCGCATGGTGTTCTACGTCAGGGCTGATAGGACTTTATAGCTACACATTGCATTTACCTACATTGACCGTTCATGGATACTGTTATTGCATACTGCATTCCCTGCTACACGTATGAAAACTTAGAATTGATAGAACACCGCACTATTACTAACGGTTTATGTTGCACGAGCACCAATCTGCATGTTACACACACACCGTTAGTAATTGCCATGACACACTCACTGTAGATTTGCCATGATCATTATGCTGTAGTTCATTTCACATATGATTCGATATGATTTCCATAGAAATTGGGAGCCGCATGCTGTCTTTAAAAACTGAACTATCTTAAGAAAGGCGGTTTCTCCCTTGTACCTATATCATGATTGTAGGGTTCCTAGGCACACTAATGGGGTCTCACAAGGCATCAACCATGCCAAATTCAAATTTTACATGTGCCGAGAAACCCTAATACGGATCGTTAACTAGAATTTTAGGCGAGACTAGCAAATAGTTAACAACTTAACAATGAGTTAAACGGAAATACAGCCTTTGTAGATCCGGTGCTCCACCTCCATAGCTCCGTGATGATGTCTCCTCGCTGCGATCATCGGATCCCGGGCTCTAGCGTCGGCTTCATCGGAGAAAAAGCGGGCTAGGTCATCGACGACGATGCCGAAGATGATCTACGTCGAGGCATCACAAGATCAAGCTCCCACTTCACCAAGTCTTGAAACTTGTCAAGAAAACACCCTATACTACTTGGCAAGAGGTAGAGGATGAAGAAATAGGAAGTGGGTTCACTTTAGAATTGGATTTCTCACTCTTTTTCTCACTTTGCCATTGTTGGTAGCAAGCTTCTTCATGTGAAGAAGAAGAAGAAGATAAAGATAATCATATGATAAGTGAAAAGAAAATAATACTTATCATATAATTAACCATGGTCAAGTGTAGAGAATTAACTAAGGTTATGTGAATGGTTAGGGTTAAGAAGAAGAAGACAAAATGGTCACTTGGTCAAAGCTTCATGAAGCTTCAACAAGCTTCATGAAAGAAAACAAAGAAAGAAACCATTTTGCTTTTCTTTTATCCATTTCTCAAAAAAGAATAGATAAATAAATAAATGAATAAGTAAAAACAAAACCCTAACCATTACACAACCATGGTTTAATCTTTACACTTAGCCAATATTGCATGCATCATCAAACATGATACAAACTAGTGCACAAAATTATATCGTATATACAATGTGCACATCCGAGTGAGAAAATCCATCTTAAGTGAACCAATACTAGTTAATGCAAAGTAATATATCAAATATATAATTATGCATTAAATCATTAAATCAACACTTGATTTAACGATCCGGTCATATCGCGTATAACCGACTAGTATCCTATGTATCGGCTTATCGAATCAATCCTTGATTCGATAACTAGGTTATATCGCATATAACCAATCGATACATTCATCGCGAGAATGGAATACGGTATCACATACACGAATTATTCTCGGTCCCGCACATATCTCATATGCGCTCCTATTTCGTTTCGCTTGAGCCAGGAAACCTCTGTGTAGGACTCTAAAGACTCGTCAATACGCCGGTAGCAGATGATGATCATATCAAACACCCACAAGCCGCAAGCGGTCTGCTAAACGTAACGGCCACCCGGGTATTGAGCGATCAGAAGATCGACGAGCAAGCCCGCTTACACTCCTGTGAATCCAACCAGTAACACTTACCATACAGTCCGGTCTGATCGTCTGATATGTCGCATATCTCGCCTAGGGGTGGTAAACGTCAGACCCCAATAGCTTGATAAGTCGTGTCGATATGAGGTCTATAACAGTTCGAGAAACTACTGATAACACTTACCAGTAAATCTCAGCAACCCTGGCCAGGGATTTCCGGTTATAGCCAATCGAACACAGCGCAACATCAACTCCCTATACCGGGAGAGACGAATCCCCTCCTATCGCTCATTGCCTCCATATGACTCGGGACTGTACCCAAAATCCACCGTTTTGCACGCCCTCTTGGACTTGGTAAGGTGGAAATCAAAGCACAGTGAGAATCACACAAGACTCTATGACGATCTCGGGTCAACAGACTACTCTGTACCAGTGTCACCAGAGAACTGCCATCTAACGTATGGTATAATACCATCTGGGAGTTCTCGGCGAGTCCGTCCAGTGTACCCAGTCTCCACTGAGCACCCGTATATCATCTCTGATGTCAAACACCAATGGATATGGGATCATCCATTGCCCATCTGTATGGGTCGAGAAGGTATACGCTAGTCTACTCTGGTATATCGATGCCCCGTCTCGATATACCCACGACTAGGGACCTTGAAGGATGTACTTATGGACTACCATGTCCCCACTAGTATGATCTGCATCATAGTCCAGGTAGTCAAGTACACATCCTAAGGGCTTTACCAACATGTAACAGAGAGACAAACAGTATACACGTTAAGGTAAAGAGTAACCAGATAGCGTACTATCATGTCGAGCAAGAAAGTCCTCCCTATATATGTCCCAGCATCCACTACAATATACATCCTATGTATAGTAATGGCCTCTAGGGCATACATATAACTAACAATCTCCCATTTGCACTAGGGCCATCTGTAGCAGTGGTTGTAGTATCTCATACTCAACCATCCCATAAAAGTCTCTCTCTGGGAATAGGCCTTCGTGAGTGGATCCGCCGTGTTGTTCTCTGAGTCTACTCTCCTAACCTTGATCCTTTGGAGATCAACCATCTCCATGATCAGGTGACACTGCCTTAGAATATGTCTGGATCACTGATGGGACGGACGTTCCTTGGCATAAGCCACAACTCCATTGTCACACAATGGGAGGAACTAAGTTCATCTCATGAACAAATATACATCCAGACTGCCTCTTTGGTAGCATCTTAAGTAGCGATGTATCGAGCCTTTATCGTCTAGTATGCCACGGTATCTAGCTTGGAACTCTTCCAACATACCGTCCCTTTACTGAGGGTAAAGACAATGCCTGCGACTGACATTCAGTCGTCATTATCACCCTGGAACCCTTCCAGTGATTCTCCCCAGGATCGATTGATACCTTCTCACTACACCTAGTGAGGATCCTAACATCCAATTAGATCTATCTCATAGATCCAAAACCCAGGATTTAGGAGGTATCACTTTGATCCTTTATGGAGAATCATTGTGATAAGCGGAGATTGACCGAGCGTAGCAGGAAACTCCTTCCCTATCAAGAGCATGTCATCCATGTACTCTACGAGGATCGTCACTATACTCCCTACTACCTTTTTGTTTATACAAGGTTCATCTACCATTTTGATGATGTCAAACTCTTTGACTAACACATCAAAACAGATGTTCCAACTCCGCGATACCTGCTTTATCCTATAAAGCATCTTGTACACGTTTCCGCTGCTCCCACTGTCTACGAAGCCCTCTGGCTGTGTACTTATAGACACACTCTTCTAAAACACCATCTAGAAAAGCAGTCATGGCACCCAACCGCCAGATATCGTAGTCATGGTATGTAGCCGTGGCAAGTAGGATCTGGATGGACTTAAGCATAGCCACTTGAAAAGGTTTCATCATTATCCACGCCTGGTCGATGACGAAAAGCTTTAACAAGTCTAGCTTTGAAAGTCTCAACTTTTCCATCTACACCAAGTAATCTTCTCAAGATATACTTGCTCCTGATGGGGATTTAACCCTTCAGATATAGCAACCAAAGTCCTTACTTTGTTGGTGTATAAGGATTCCATCTCAGATCACTAAGCATCCAGCCATTCTTACAGAGTCCCACTCCTGATGGCCAGCTCGAAACTAGTTGGGTCATCATCTCATGATGCAATCCTCGCTCCCACTGTTATCGAGAAACCGAAGTATCTCTCAGGTGGATGAGGAACCCTACTAGATCGGCGGAGAGGCTGAGGTTCGTTGGTATCTATTGAATCCTTTGGTTCTTTCAAATCATCAGCTGCAGTTTGTATAGCTGGAACATTTCCAGTTCTACATAACAGATCTTGCCTCGAGCTTGTCCCGATTTTGCTTTTCAGACAAAGGCTGGACAACCCCAAATCTTAACTAACTTAAGAGATGGGCTCTTCCCTTATCATATCACATGTGAAGTGGTAGGCAACTGATTTGATTGGAACCCAATTCAATAGGTATGCAGCTTCTCAAGTGCATAACTCCCAAAAGGAAATAGAAAACTCAGTAGTACTCATCATAGAGCACACCATATCACATAGGGTGCTAATGCTCCGTCCCGATATACCATCGTGCTATGGTGTATACGGAGGAGTAATGCTGAGAGAGAATCTCATTCTCCTTTAGAATAATCCAGGATTTCCGTGCTCAAGTATTCTCCTCCTTGATCTCATCAAAGGACATAATACTTATACCCGTGTTTTGGTTTTCTACTTCTAAATCATATTCTGTGAATATCTCAAAAGGTTCGGACTTGTGTTTCAACAGGAACATGTGTCTGAATCTTGAGAGATTATCAGAGAATGTAACGAAGTACAAAGAACCAGTCCTGGCATATGTAGACAGGGGACCTATCATACATCAACATGTATCATCCCAAGAGTTCACTAACTCTTTCTCTGTTTCCAATAAACAGAGCTAAGGTCATTTTATCTTTGTGACATGACTGGCAAGTTTCACAAGATGTAAATTCAAACAAATTTAAATATGCATCTTTATGTAACTTCAGCTAGTCGGGTCGCATTGATATGACCTAGTCTACAATACCTCAAGAAGGATTCGTTCAGTTCTGAACTCTTCCTCTTGTGTATGTTCTGCATACTAAGAACTGTAGTTTGATTTAGAACATTAATGCTTTTAGATAACGTGCCTGAACCGATCAACTTTTGATATAGGAAATGTTCAAAACATTATCCAACAATACAAAATTATATCCTTTCTTTACTAATAAAGAGACTGATATGATTTTGTATATCAGGTTCGGTATCTAATAACATTCGTTCAGAATCAATGTATTGGTAATACAGGGTGACAGTGACCAACAGACTTGGCTGCAACACTTGCCCCGTTTTCTGCCTCATGAAACTCATCACCCGTTCTCAGTTCTCTACCTTTCTGTAGCCCTATGTAACAGATTACATATCTGGGATCCAGATCCGGTATCATATACCCACGATGCGGAGGATACTGAGAAACAGTTCTGTATAATGAACACACCCGAAGATGATGCATCAGCATGCACTCTCTTCGTTTGGGCGGCATGGGAATTCTGGTAATTCCCTAATTCCTGCTCTGTCTTATAACAATTATAAGTTAGAGCGGGACCAACGTTCCCTAGCTCAGTATAACAAGCGGGTTCGGTCAATAATCCGTATTATTATCTTGATTAAGGCGTGATATGGTCGCTACCTGGAGAGAGAGAGAAG
Source organism: Agapanthus africanus (assembly GCA_030015575.1). Taxonomy (NCBI): domain Eukaryota; kingdom Viridiplantae; phylum Streptophyta; class Magnoliopsida; order Asparagales; family Amaryllidaceae; genus Agapanthus; species Agapanthus africanus. The sequence goes on along the minus strand of JASDDO010000026.1, from coordinate 79,879,414 downwards.
AAAACACTCAGCGTGCGCTCTTGCAAGAATAGATTGGTTATAATTTTATCTAATCAGGATGGCTCCCACCGCTTTTTATCAAATCTTCCTTCAAACCCAAAAAGGAAAGACTAGCCAGGATTAATTACACGCTACAAGTTCGCCAATCTTTTAGCCAGGCCAGTGTCGGTACTTTGAGGAAGGTCCCCCGTGCTTTCGCACGAACCTAATTAATGTAAACCTCGTTTTCCCAGAGGCATAACCTCGTTAACACCTTTCTAGACACCTACTTGATCGGCTAATTGTAATGTGTAAAACTCTCCCAGGAGTAACAATTACTCGCAGTGGGTATCGGGATCCAACTATCTCATAGAAGGTATGCAATCTCATTGCAAATTTCAACACGTGAAATTCCCGATAATTTTGCCCCTAACCTCCTATGACCTTGACAAAGGCTAACAAACCATAGGATGCCAGTCAAGTTCAACCCGTCATTTCCTGATTGAATTAAACCCACCCGTACGACCCTTGACAAAGGCCAACAAGGTCGCACGACTACCCTAACCCAATCTGCATCATATGCATAAGCAGATAAGCACCAGTTAGCTACCGCACACTGCGCCTTGACAAAGGCCAACAAACGTAGCACGAATACTAACTACTACTTATCTGAAATGACGGAGGGCTACGACAGGTTTTTCTGAAAACCTATTGCGTAATGAACTTGATATCGTTGTAGAATCAAATGATTTTAAAATGGAGTGTTTTTTAGGCTTTTCTAGTTTTGCTAAAGGAGTCACTCCCGGTGAAGGGATCGTCGGTCCTTTCCTCGTCGAATGAGGTGCGGGATATATCATATATATCACTGTGCAAAGCAAAAACTCTTAAAAGCAATCAAAAGACAAACCGAGTGTGTAGCATCTACCAGTTATTGCTAAAGGAGTCACTCCCGGTGAAGGGATCTCGGTCCTTTCCTCATCGAATAAGGTGCAGGATATATCACATATACCTCTGTGCAAAGCAAGAACTGTAGCTACCTGATTTTATTTTTGAAATTCGATTCTACAACATCTTTAGGTTTCTTTTATTTCATTAATCACATTAATGAAGTCCCATCATTTATGTTACCTAAACATCACAGATAAATACGACGTACACTTATGCCATCCGCATTCGCCTCGATGTCCTCTCGTGCACCGTTAGGTTAGGTAACTAACGGCAGAGCGGGGCAGGGCTAGCACGGGTGTAAAACATAAGTAACGTCTATATAATATATCATATATACTATATTTTGTATCTATCACAGAACATATCACATGATCACATCACAGATATTGCAGCAGAAGAATCATATGAAATATTGGATATACTAGGACGTCCGTGTTTTCAATACGAGCCAGTATAAAACACGGATTCCACGGTCGTGATGAATAGCCAAACCCACACCCCTAGACCCCTACGAGAGCGGCAAGCAACCCTACCAATTCTAGAGTTAGGAGAACCGGACTCAACTCCTCGAGTTGGTCTCCCACTGGACTCCAGAACCCGGTTACTTGTGCTCCCCTCCTTGGGTCTATCCTAGTGCGGAAAAGTAAATAATATACAAAGGGTGACATCTTCCGCAACCTGGAAGTGCCCCAATAAAAGAATATTACATACAAGTTTTTACATGAATGAAAATGAAAAACACTCATCTCACATTAAAAAAACCCGGCTATTCAAACACGACGATCCAATATAACATATCCAGCAACACATAACATCACATGTCATCAACGTAAGTAAATATGCGCATCCCAATTGTCGTTGACATATAGCAACGAAACCGGCGATAGCACATATTACACTTACGGTCACAGAAAAGAAAGTGTAAAACTACAACAGTTGGAATCCGCAACCTCTTTAGACATCGCATGCCTAATCAAATGAATTCCTTAGACATCGCATGCCTAACAATTATAAACCCCGCATTTTAGTCTCAAAATCGAAAACCCTTTTCAATATCAAGTCGGGCAATTCAACAAGATTCCCGACATGCTGATCGAATGCTCGTCGCAAACTTTAGTAGGCGGCCGCACCCCCGACGTCGTCGACGAAGTGCACCAAGGCGGAACACCGCTGCCGCGAGCACCCGAACGGATGCTTTCGGCGACGGGGTTCTCCTACAGTCACTTGGTCGGGGCTAAGGGGTGTAGCTGTCTATTAAGTTTATCCGGCGAGTATCCGCGTACGCTACGTGATTGCGACGTACTTTTGATCACATCAAAATTCCGTGGCAACCGATCAAGTGATACTAAACTGCTATGTTTATAACATTCATTCAGTTATCTCATAACTTATTGTGAATTCCAAGTATTGTATCCCATTCCGGATAAATAGAAAATGTTAAACTTTCCGATCGAACATTTAAACACCCAAGTTTTTCCGATACAGATCAACACATGAAACAAGTCTAAAAACATTCGGTTCGTGCCTCAGTACCAACGGTCCAGCCGTAGAAGGGTCAAGCCAACGCCTCACATGTGGCACGCCGTACTGCCCCAAACCCGAAGGTTCAAAGGGCAGTTCAAGACGGTCACATAATCGAGTTAAGGTTTGTTGTCTTCTAGAGGGACCATCGCGTTACTTGCACTACTTAGAACGTTGTTAAACCATGGAAAGATCCAACACTTGGAAATTTCCCGACAGGGGAAAAATTGGGTACTTATATCCGGTCGAACTTTTTAACATACTCTAAAATATCCGGAAAGCCACACAGACAAAATTTGATAATCCGATCGAATCATCGAATCCCCAAAACAACCCCAGAAAATTCAATTCTTGAGTCAAATTAAAAATTCCCAGAAAACTCAGCATTATTAAATAGGAATTACTGTGCAAAAGGGGGAGGATGACTTCATCAACTTGCCGCGGTTCCGCGCAGTTTGGACTGTTCATGAGTAAAATTTTGCACCGTGATTCTTAGATTTCCCTGCTGAATTTTTTAAGCATTTTTAATCTGGAAAAATCCCAGTTTTTAGAAAAAGTCCAGAGAGCATTTTTTGTGTTAGGGTTTCGGTTCGTTCGGGTTTCAAACTTCGTCTACGCATCGCCTAAGGCTCTAGCTAGGCCCTGATACCACTGTAGGGATCGTAGGCACACTAATGGGGTCTCACAAGGCATCAACCATGCCAAAATCAAATTTTACATGTGCAGAGAAACCCTAATACGGATCGTTAACTAGAATTTTAGGCGAGACTAGCAAATAGTTAACAACTTAACAATGAGTTAAACGGAAATACAACCTTTGTAGATCCGGTGCTCCACCTCCATAGCTCCGTGATGATGTCTCCTCGCTGCGATCATCGGATCCCGGGCTCTAGCGTCGGCTTCATCGGAGAAAAAGCGGGCTAGGTCATCGACGACGATGCCGAAGATGATCTACGTCGAGGCATCACAAGATCAAGCTCCCACTTCACCAAGTCTTGAAACTTATGAAGAAAACACCCTATACTACTTGGCAAGAGGTAGAGGATGAAGAAATAGGAAGTGGGTTCACTTTAGAAGTGGATTTCTCACTCTTTTTCTCACTTTGCCATTGTTGGTAGCAAGCTTCTTCATGTGAAGAAGAAGAAGAAGATAAAGATAATCATATGATAAGTGAAAAGAAAATAATACTTATCATATAATTAACCATGGTCAAGTGTAGAGAATTAACTAAGGTTATGTGAATGGTTAGGGTTAAGAAGAAGAAGACAAAATGGTCACTTGGTCAAAGCTTCATGAAGCTTCAACAAGCTTCATGAAAGAAAACAAAGAAAGAAACCATTTTGCTTTTCTTTTATCCATTTCTCAAAAAAGAATAGATAAATAAATAAATGAATAAGTAAAAACAAAACCCTAACCATTACACAACCATGGTTTAATCTTTACACTTAGCCAATATTGCATGCATCATCAAACATGATACAAACTAGTGCACAAAATTATATCGTATATACAATGTGCACATCCGAGTGAGAAAATCCATCTTAAGTGAACCAATACTAGTTAATACAAAGTAATATATCAAATATATAATTATGCATTAAATCATTAAATCAACACTTGATTTAACGATCCGGTCATATCGCGTATAACCGACTAGTATCCTATGTATCGGCTTATCGAATCAATCCTTGATTCGATAACTAGGTTATATCGCATATAACCAATCGATACATTCATCGCGAGAATGGAATACGGTATCACATACACGAATTATTCTCGGTCCCGCACATATCTCATATGCGCTCCTATTTCGTTTCGCTTGAGCCAGGAAACCTCTATGTAGGACTCTAAAGACTCGTCAATACGCTGGCAACAGATGATGATCATATCAAACACCCACAAGCCGCAAGCGGTCTGCTAAACGTAACGGCCACCCGGGTATTGAGCGATCAGAAGATCGACGAGCAAGCCCGCTTACACTCCTGTGAATCCAACCAGTAACACTTACCGTACAGTCCGGTCTGATCGTCTGATATGTCGCATATCTCGCCTAGGGGTGGTAAACGTCAGACCCCAATAGCTTGATAAGTCGTGTCGATATGAGGTCTATAACAGTTCGAGAAACTACTGATAACACTTACCAGTAAATCTCAGCAACCCTGGCCAGGGATTTCCGGTTATAGCCAATCGAACACAGCGCAACATCAACTCCATATACCGGGAGAGACGAATCCCCTCCTATCGCTCATTGCCTCCATGTGACTCGGGACTGTACCCAAAAACCACCATTTTGCACGCCCTCTTGGACGTGGTAAGGTGGAAATCAAAGCACAGTGGGAATCACACAAGAATCACACAAGACTCTATGACGATCTCGGGTCAACAGACTACTCTGTACCAGTGTCACCAGAGAACTGCCATCTGACGTATGGTATAATACCATCTGGGAGTTCTCGGCGAGTCCGTCCAGTGTACCCAGTCTCCACTGAGCACCCGTATATCATCTCTGATGTCAAACACCAATGGATATGGGATCATCCATCGCCCATCTGTATGGGTCGAGAAGGTATACGCTAGTCTACTCTGGTATATCGATGCCCCGTCTCGATATACCCACGACTAGGGACCTTGAAGGATGTACTTATGGACTACCATGTCCCCACTAGTATGATCTGCATCATAGTCCAGGTAGTCAAGTACACATCCTAAGGGCTTTACCAACATGTAACAGAGAGACAAACAGTATACACGTTAAGGTAAAGAGTAACCAGATAGCGTACTATCATGTCGAGCAAGAAAGTCCTCCCTATATATGTCCCAGCATCCACTACAATATGCATCCTATGTATAGTAATGGCCTCTAGGGCATACATATAACTAACAATGATGACTTGTTGTACTTAGCACATCGTATTTGATTTACTCTTTGGTGCTGGATTTTTATGTGATTTCTGGTTTTGAGGACCGTGGAATTATTTAAGAAAAGATGCACTATATGAAAACCCGGTTCCTCGTGATATGATATTTTGGTGCGTCCACCACGCGTTTTCTCGGTGCTGAGACGTGTGCTTGAAACCCGATTCGAGGAGTGGATGATCCATTTGCGGGTTCGTGGTGGACCCGGTATGGTTCCCCTCGGCGAGATGATCGATGGAGTTTGCCGATTGAGCCTGGAGGTGGGTGAGTACCTATCGGTGATTGGTTGGACCTGGCGGTTATCCGGAGGATACCGACCAGAGTCGAGAGATGGATGCGGGATGATCCGTACTGCCGGGGCCTAGGGCCGATACCGCAGACGGAGCCGGTGGGCTGATCCGGACCTACGGAGCCCGATGTATGAGGATTTGCGTGTCGATGCTGGACACGAGTATTTATGATATTTTGGGTGCCGATGTTGGGCACTCGTGATTCTCAGAGTTTTACAGGATTGGAGGGCCGAGGAGAGTGCCGGCGCCTGAGCTTATTTGGGATTTGGGTGCAGCTTGGGCACCGATTATTTTTCCACAATTGATATTTTGTGTAGATGTTGTTTGTCCCATGCTCAGCAGTGATTATCATGTATCTCATCCTGTAGTTATTTTATCTGACAGAGCATTTGCATGATTATTGCACTTACTGCTTGTCGCATATAGATTTACCTGCTAACATATGATAGCGTAGCGCAGCACGTGCATGCTCGTGATTACATTTATATGTTATCTCTATTCACGAGTTGGTAACTCGCTCCCGTTGTGCCACAGTATTTGCAGGTTGCCCGTCAGAGTGTAGGGATCCTAGGCACACCAATGAGGTCTCACAAGGCATCAACCATGCCAATTTCAAAGCTTACAAGTGCCGAGAAACCCTAATACGGATCGTTAACTAGAATTTTAGGCGAAAGATGCAACTAGTTAACAACTTAACTAAAAAGAACGGAAATACAACCTTTGTAGATCCGGTCCTCCACCTCCATAGCTCCGCAATGAAGTCTCCTCGCTGTCCAAATCGAATCCCGGGCTCTAGCGTCGGCTTCATCGGAAAAATGGGCGGGCTAGGTCGTCGACTTCGATGCCGAAGATGATCTACGTCGAGGAATCACTAGATCAAGCTCCCACTTCACCAAGTCATGAAACTTGTGAAGAAAACACCCTATACTACTTGGCAAGTGGTAGAGGATGAAGAAATAGGAAGTGGGTTCCTTTAGAATTGGATTTCTCACTCATTTTCTCAAGTTGCCATTGATGGAGGCAAGCTTCTTCTTGAAGAAGAAGAAGATGATGATGAAAAATGTTATGATAAGTTATTTTTTCAAAAAGAAAATAAAATGTATACTTATCATAATCCAACCATGGTCAAGTGTAGAGAATAAACTAGGGTTAGGTCAATGGTTAGGGTTAAGCATGAAGACAAAAATGGTGACTTAGTCAAACCTTCATGAAGCTTCAACATGCATCCAAAGAAAGCCACCATTTTTCTTTTCTTTTGCCAAAAATAAATAAATAAATAAATGAATAAATAGATATGAAAAACAAAACCCTAACCATTTAAATAACCATGGTTTAATCTTTACACAAACTCAAGTAAGCATGTATCATCAAACATGATACAATCAAGTGCACAAAAGTATATCACGTATACAACTTGTGAACTTCAAGTGAGAAAATCCATTTAAAGTGAACCAATACTAGTTAATGCAAAGTAATATATCAAATATATAATTATGCATTAAATCATTAAATCAACACTTGATTCAATGATCCGGTCATGTCGCACACAACCGACCAGTATACAATGTATCGATTTATCGAATCAATCCTTGATTCGATAACTAGGTTATATCGCATACAACCATTCGACACATTCATTGCGAGAATGAAATACGGTATCACATACACGCATTATTCTCGGTCCCGCACATATCTCATATGCGCTCCTATTTCGTTTCGCTTGAGCCAGGAAACCTCTGTGTAGGACTCTAAAGACTCGTCAATACGCCGGTAGCAGATGATGATCATATCAAGCACCCACAAGCCGCAAGCGGTCTGCTAAACGTAACGGCCACCCGGGTATTGAGCGATCAGAAGATCGACGAGCAAGCCCGCTCACACTCCTGTGAATCCAACCAGTAACACTTACCGTACAGTCCGGTCTCGTCGTCTGATATGTCGCATATCTTGCCTAGGGGTGGTAAACGTCAGACCCCAGTAGCTCGATAAGTCGTGTCGATATGAGGTCTATAACAGTTCGAGAAACTACTGGTAACACTCACCAGTAAATCTCAGCAACCCTGGCCAGGGATTTCCGGTTATAGCCAATCGAACACAGCGCAACATCAACTCCCTATACCGGGAGAGACGAATCCCCTCCTATCGCTCATTGCCTCCATGTGACTCGGGACTGTACCCAAAAACCACCGTTTTGCACGCCCTCTTGGACGTGGTAAGATGGAAATCAAAGCACAGTGGGAACCATACAAGACTCTATGACGATCTCGGGTCAACAGACTACTCTGTACCAGTGTCACCAGAGAACTGCCATCTGACGTAAGGTATAATACCATCTGGGAGTTCTCGGCGAGTCCGTCCAGTGTACCCAGTCTCCACTGAGCACCCGTATATCATCTCTGATGTCAAACACCAATGGATATGGGATCATCCATCGCCCATCTGTATGGGTCGAGAAGGTATACGCTAGTCTACTCTGGTATATCGATGCCCCGTCTCGATACACCCACGACTAGGGACCTTGAAGGATGTACTTATGGACTACCATGTTCCCACTAGTATGATCCGCATCATAGTCCAAGCAGTCAAGTACACATCCTAAGGGCTTTACCAACATGTAACAGAGAGACAAACAGTATACACGTTAAGGTAAAGATCAACCAGATAACATACTAACATCTCGAGCAAGAAAGTCCTCCCTATATATGTCCAAGCATCCACTACAATATACATCCTATGTATAGTAATGGCCTCAAGGGCATACATATAACTAACAATCTCCCACTTGCACTAGGGCCATCTGATAGCAGTGGTTGTAGTATCTCATACTCAACCATCCCATAAAAGTCTGTCTCTGGGAAAAGGCCTTCGTGAGTGGATCCGCCGTGTTATCCTCTGAGTCTGCTCTCCTAACCTTGATCATCCTGGAGATCTATCATCTCCATGATCAGGTGACACTGCCTTAGAATTTGTCTGGATCGCTGATGGGACCGGCGTTCCTTGGCATAAGCCACAACTCCATTGTCTCACAATGGTAGGAACGAAGTTCATCTCATGAACTAATATACACCCAAACAGCCTCTTTGGTAGCATCTGAAGTAGCGATGTATCCAGCCTTTATCGTCTAGTATGCCACGGTATCTAGCTTGGAACTCTTCCAACATACCGTCCCTATACTGAGGGTAAAGACAATGCCTGTGACTGACATTCAGTCGTCTTTATCACCCTGGAACCTTTCCAGTGATTCTCCCCAGGATCGATTGATACCATCTCACTACAACCAGTGAGAATCCTAACATCCATTTAGATCTATCTCATAGATCCAAAACCCAGGATTTAGGAGGTATCACTTTGATCCTATATGGAGAATCATTGTGATAAGCGGAGATTGACCGAGCGTAGCATAGGAAACTCCTTCCCTATCAAGAGCATGTCATCCACGTACTCTACGAGGATCATCACGATACTCCCTACTACCTTTTTATATATACAAGGTTCATCTACCATTTTGATGATGTCAAACTCTTTGACTAACACATCAAAACAGATGTTCCAACTCCGCGATACCTGCTTTATCCTATAAAGCATCTTGTACACGTTTCCGCTGCTCCTACTGTCTACAAAGCCCTCTGGCTGTGTACTTATAGACGTTCTCTTCTAAAACATCATTTAGAAAAGCAGTCATGGCACCCAACCGCCAGATATCGTAGTCATGGTATGTAGCCGTGGCAAGTAGGATCTGGATGGACTTAAGCATAGCCACTTGAAAAGGTTTCATCATTATCCACGCCTGGTCGATGACGAAAAGCTTTAACAAGTCTAGCTTTGAAAGTCTCAACTTTTCCATCTACACCAAGTAATCTTCTCAAGATATACTTGCTCCTGATGGGGATTTAACCCTTCAGATATAGCAACCGAAGTCCATACTTTGTTGGTGTACATGGATTCCATCTCAGATCGCTAAGCATCCAGCCATTCTTACAGAGTCCCACTCCTGATGGCCAGCTCGAAACTAGTTAGATCATCATCTCATGATGCAATCCTCGCTCCCACTGTCATAGAGTTACCGAAGTATCTCTCAGGCGGGTGAGGAACCTTACTAGATCGGCGGAGAGGCTGAGGTTCGTTGGTAACTATTGAATCCTTTGGTTTTATCAAATCATCTGCTGTTTTTTTTATAGCTGGAACATTTCCAGTTCTACATAACAGATCTTGCCTCGAGGTTGTCCGGATTATGCATTTAGACACAGCTCGGACAACCCCAAATCTTAACCAACTTAAGATATGGACTCTTCCCTTTCCATATCACATATGAAGTGGTAAGCAACTGATTTGATTCGAACCCTATTCAATAGGTATGCAGCTTCTCAAGTGCATAACTCCCAAAAGGAAACAGGTAACTCAGTAGTACTCATCATAGAGCACACCTTATCATATAGGGTGTGATTGCTCCGCCCCGATATACCATCGTGCTATGGTGTATACGGAGGAGTAATGCTGAGAGAGAATCTCATTCTCCTTTAGAAAAGTCCAAGAATTTCGTGCTCAAGTATTCTCCTCCTTGATCTCATCATAGGACATAATACTTTTACCCGTATTTGGTTCTCTACTTCTAACTTATATTCTGTGAATATCTCAAAAGGTTCGGACTTGTGTTTCAACAGGAACATAGGTCTGAATCTCGAAAGATCATCAGAGAATGTAACGAAATACAAAGAACCAGTCCTGGCATATGTAGACAGGGGACCTATCATACATCAACATGTATCATCCCAAGAGTTCACTAACTCTTTCTCTGTTTCCAATAAACAGAGCTGGTGTCATTATATCTTTGTGACATGACTGGCAAGTTTCACAAGATGTAGATTCAAACTAATTTAAATATGCATCTACATGTAACTTGAGCTAGTCGGGTCACATTGATATGACCTAGTCTACAATGCCTCAAGAAGGATTCGTTCATTTCTGAACTCTTCCTCTTGTGTGTGTTCAGTATACTAAAGAACTGTAGTTTGATTTAGAACATCAATGCTTTTAGATAACGTGCCTGATCCGATCAACTTTTGATATAGGAAATGTTCAAAACATTATCCAACAATACAAAATTATATCCTTTCTTTACTAATAAAGAGACTGATATGATTTTGTATATCAGGTTCGGTATCTAATAATATTCGTTCAGAATCAATGTATTTGTAATATAGGGTGACAGTGACCAACAGACTTGGCTGCAACACTTGCCCCGTTTTCTGCCTCATGAAACTTATCACCCGTTCTCAGTTTTTCTACCCTTTTGTAGCCCTATGTAACAGTTTACATATCTGGGATCTTGATCCGGTATCAAATACCCAGGATTTAAAGGACACTGAGAAACAGTTGTATATAATGAACACACCCGAAGATGATGCATCAGCATGCACTTACTTTGTTTGGGCGGCACGGGAATTCTGGTAATCCCCAATTTCCTGCTCTGTCTTATAACAATTATAAGTTAGAGCGGGACCAACGTTCCCCAGCTCAGTATAACAAGCGGGTTCGGTCAATAATCCGTATTATTATCTTGATTAAGGCGTGATATGGTCGCTACCTGGAGAGAGAAAGAAGAAAACACTCAGCGTGCGCTCTTGCAAGATCAGATTGGTTTTTATTTTATCTAATCAGGATGGTTCCCACTGCTTTTTATCAAATCTTCCTTCAAACCCTAAAAGGAAAGACTAGCCGGGATTAATTACACACTACAAGTTCGCCAAGCTTTCAGCCAGGCCAGTGTCGGTACTTTGAGGGAGGTCCCCCGTGCTTTCGCACGAACCTAATTAATGTAAACCTCGTTTTCCCAGAGGCGTAACCTCGTTAACACCTTTCTAGACACCTACTTGATCGGCTAATTGTAATGTGTAAAACTCTCCTAGGAGTAACAATTACTCGCAGCGGGTACTGGGATCCAACTATCTCATAGAAGGTAAGCAATCTCATTGCAAATTTCAACACTTGAAATTCCCGATAATTTTTCCCCTAGCGTGCTATGACCTTGACGGAGGCCAAACTACCCATAGTCCGCTAGTCAAGTTCAACCCGTCATTTCCTGATTGAATTAAACCCACCCGCACGACCCTTGACGGAGGCCAAACAACGCCGTATGAATACCCTAATCCAATCGCATCATATGCTAGCAGATAAGCACTAGTTAGCTACCGTACACTACGCCTTGACGGAGGCCAAACTACCGCAGCACGAATACTAACTAGTACTTATCTGAAATGACGGAGGGCTGCGACAGGTTTTTTGTGAAAACCTATTGCGTAATGAACTTGATATCGTTGTAGAATCAAATGATTTTAAAATGGAGTGTTTTTGAAGCTTTTCTAGTTTTGCTAAAGGAGTCACTCCCGGTGAAGGGATCGTCGGTCCTTTCCTCGTCGAATGAGGTGCGGGATATATCACATATATCACTGTGCAAAGCAAAAACTCTTAAAAGCAATCGAAAGTCAAACCGAGTGTGTAGCATCTGCCAGTTATTGCTAAAGGAGTCACTCCCGGTGAAGGGATCTCGGTCCTTTCCTCATCGAATAAGGTGCAGGATATATCATATATACCGCTGTGCAAAGCAAGAACTGTAGCTACCTGTTTTATTTTTGAAATTCGATTCTACAACATCTTAGGTTTCTTTTCTTTCATTAATCACATTAATGAAGTCCCATCATTTCAGTACCTAAACATCACAGATAAATACGACGTACACTTATGCCATCCGCATTCGCCTTGATGTCCCCTCGTGCACCGTTAGGTTAGGTAACTAACGGCAGAGCGGGGCAGGGCTAGCGCGGGTGTAAAACATAAGTAACGCCTATATAATATATCATATATACTGTATACTGTATCTATCACAGAACATCACATTATCACATCACAGATATCGCAGCAGAAGAAACATATGAAATATTGGATATACTAGGACGTCCGTGTTTTCATTACGAGCCAGTATAAAACACGGATTCCACGGTCGTGATGAATAGCCAAACCCACACCCCTAGACCCCTACGAGAGCGGCAAGCAACCCTACCAATTCTAGAGTTAGGAGACCCGGACTCGACTCCTCGAGTTGGTCTCCCACTGGACTCCAGAACCCGGTTACTTGTGCTCCCCTCCTTGGGTCTATCCTAGTGCGGAAAAGTAAATAATATACAAAGGGTGACAACTTCCGCAACCTGGAAGTGCCCCAATAAAAGAATATTACATACAAGTTTTTACATGAATGAAAATGAAAAACACTCATCTCACATAAAACCCCCCGGCTATTCAAACACGACGATCCAATATAACATATCCAGCAACACATAACATCACATGTCATCAACATAAGTAAATATGCGCATCCCAATTGTCGTTGACATATAGCAACGAAACCGGCGATATCACATATTACACTTACGGTCACAGAAAAGAAAGTGTAAAACTACAACAGTTGGAATCCGCAACCTCCATAGACATCGCATTCCTAATCAAATGAATTCCTTAGACATCGCATGCCTAACAATTATAAACCCCGCATTTTAGTCTCATTATCGAAAACACTTTTCAATATCAAGTCAGACAATTCAACAAGATTCCCGACATTCCGATCGAATGCTCGTCGCAAACTTTAGTAGGCGGCCGCACCCCCGATACCGTCGACGAAGTGCACCAAGGCGGAACACCGCTACCGCGAGCACCCGTACGGATGCTTTCGGCGACGGGGTTCTCCTACAGTCACTTGGTCGGGGCTATAGAGCGAGACTGTCTATTAAGTTTACCCGGCGAGTATCCGCGTACGCTACGTGATTGCGACGGACTTTTGATCACATCAAAATTCCGTGGCAACCGATCAAGTGAGACTAAACTGCTATGTTTATAACATTCATTCAATTATCTCATAACTTCTTGTGAATTCCAATTATTGTATCACATTCCGGATAAGATAGAAAATGTTAAACTTTCCGATCGAACAATCGAACATCCAAGTTTTCCCGATACAGCTCAACTCATGAAATAAGTTCAAAGACATTCACTTCGTGCCTCAGTACCAACGGTCCAGCCGTAGAAGGGTCAAGCCAACGCCTCACATGTGGCACGCCGTACTGCCCCAAACCCTAAGATTCAAAGGGCAGTTCAAGACGGTCACATAATCGAGTTAAGGTTTGTTGTCTTCTAGAGGGTCCATCGCGTTACTTGCACTACTTAGAACGTCTTTAAACCACGGAAAAATCCAACACTTGGAAATTTCCCGGCAGGGGAAAAATTGGGTATTTATATCCGGTCGAACTTTCTAATATATTCTAAATATCCGGAAAACACATAGACAAAGTTTGATAATCCGATCGAATCATCGAATCCCCAAAACAACCCCAGAAAATTCAACTCTTGAATAAATATTAAAAATTCCCAGAAAATCCAACACCAGAAATGTGGAATTACTGTGCAAAAATTATGGGGCGATGTGATAATACGGCCGCGGAACCGCCGCATAAGCCTTGCTTATGCCGCGGTTCCGCCGCACTATAAAGGAATCATGAGCTAAATTTTGCGCCGTAATTCTTAGAATTCCCTGCTGAATTTTTTAAGAATTTTTAATCTGGAAAAAACCCAGTTTTTGAAAAAAGTCCAGAGAGCATGATCGGGTTAGGGTTTCGGCTTCGTTCGGGTTTCAAACTTCGTCTACGCATCGCCTAAGGCTCTAGCTAGGCTCTGATACCACTGTAGGGATCCTAGGCACACCAATGAGGTCTCACAAGGCATCAACCATGCCAATTTCAAAGCTTACAAGTGCCGAGAAACCCTAATACGGATCGTTAACTAGAATTTTAGGCGAAAGATGCAACTAGTTAACAACTTAACTAAAAAGAACGGAAATACAACCTTTGTAGATCCGGTCCTCCACCTCCATAGCTCCGCAATGAAGTCTCCTCGCTGTCCAAATCGAATCCCGGGCTCTAGCATCGGCTTCATCGGAAAAATGGGCGGGCTAGGTCGTCGACTTCGATGCCGAAGATGATCTACGTCGAGGCATCACTAGATCAAGCTCCCACTTCACCAAGTCATGAAACTTGTGAAGAAAACACCCTATACTACTTGGCAAGTGGTAGAGGATGAAGAAATAGGAAGTGGGTTCCTTTAGAATTGGATTTCTCACTCATTTTCTCAAGTTGCCATTGATGGAGGCAAGCTTCTTCTTGAAGAAGAAGAAGAAGATGATGAAAAATGTTATGATAAGTTATTTTTTCAAAAAGAAAATAAAATGAATACTTATCATAATCCAACCATGGTCAAGTGTAGAGAATAAACTAGGGTTAGGTCAATGGTTAGGGTTAAGCATGAAGACAAAAATGGTGACTTAGTCAAAGCTTCATGAAGCTTCAACATGCATCCAAAGAAAGCCACCATTTTTCTTTTCTTTTGCCAAAAAGAAATAAATAAATAAATGAATAAATAGATATGAAAAACAAAACCCTAACCATTTAAATAACCATGGTTTAATCTTTACACAAACTCAAGTAAGCATGTATCATCAAACATGATACAATCAAGTGCACAAAAGTATATCACATATACAACTTGTGAACTTCAAGTGAGAAAATCCATTTAAAGTGAACCAATACTAGTTAATGCAAAGTAATATATCAAATATATAATTATGCATTAAATCATTAAATCAACACTTGATTCAATGATCCGGTCATGTCGCACACAACCGACCAGTATACAATGTATCGATTTATCGAATCAATCCTTGATTCGATAACTAGGTTATATCGCATACAACCATTCGACACATTCATTGCGAGAATGAAATACGGTATCACATACACGCATTATTCTCGGTCCCGCACATATCTCATATGCGCTCCTATTTCGTTTCGCTTGAGCCAGGAAACCTCTGTGTAGGACTCTAAAGACTCGTCAATACGCCGGTAGCAGATGATGATCATATCAAGCACCCACAAGCCGCAAGCGGTCTGCTAAACGTAACGGCCACCCGGGTATTGAGCGATCAGAAGATCGACGAGCAAGCCCGCTCACACTCCTGTGAATCCAACCAGTAACACTTACCGTACAGTCCGGTCTCGTCGTCTGATATGTCGCATATCTTGCCTAGGGGTGGTAAACGTCAGACCCCAGTAGCTCGATAAGTCGTGTCGATATGAGGTCTATAACAGTTCGAGAAACTACTGGTAACACTCACCAGTAAATCTCAGCAACCCTGGCCAGGGATTTCCGGTTATAGCCAATCGAACACAGCGCAACATCAACTCCCTATACCGGGAGAGACGAATCCCCTCCTATCGCTCATTGCCTCCATGTGACTCGGGACTGTACCCAAAAACCACCGTTTTGCACTCCCTCTTGGACGTGGTAAGATGGAAATCAAAGCACAGTGGGAACCACACAAGACTCTATGACGATCTCGGGTCAACAGACTACTCTGTACCAGTGTCACCAGAGAACTGCCATCTGACGTAAGGTATAATACCATCTGGGAGTTCTCGGCGAGTCCGTCCAGTGTACCCAGTCTCCACTGAGCACCCGTATATCATCTCTGATGTCAAACACCAATGGATATGGGATCATCCATCGCCCATCTGTATGGGTCGAGAAGGTATACGCTAGTCTACTCTGGTATATCGATGCCCCGTCTCGATACACCCACGACTAGGGACCTTGAAGGATGTACTTATGGACTACCATGTTCCCACTAGTATGATCCGCATCATAGTCCAAGCAGTCAAGTACACATCCTAAGGGCTTTACCAACATGTAACAGAGAGACAAACAGTATACACGTTAAGGTAAAGATCAACCAGATAGCATACTATCATCTCGAGCAAGAAAGTCCTCCCTATATATGTCCAAGCATCCACTACAATATACATCCTATGTATAGTAATGGCCTCTAGGGCATACATATAACTAACAATCTCCCACTTGCACTAGGGCCATCTGATAGCAGTGGTTGTAGTATCTCATACTCAACCATCCCATAAAAGTCTGTCTCTGGGAAAAGGCCTTCGTGAGTGGATCCGCCGTGTTATCCTCTGAGTCTGCTCTCCTAACCTTGATCATCCTGGAGATCTATCATCTCCATGATCAGGTGACACTGCCTTAGAATTTGTCTGGATCGCTGATGGGACCGGCGTTCCTTGGCATAAGCCACAACTCCATTGTCTCACAATGGTAGGAACGAAGTTCATCTCATGAACTAATATACACCCAAACAGCCTCTTTGGTAGCATCTGAAGTAGCGATGTATCCAGCCTTTATCGTCTAGTATGCCACGGTATCTAGCTTGGAACTCTTCCAACATACCGTCCCTATACTGAGGGTAAAGACAATGCCTGTGACTGACATTCAGTCGTCTTTATCACCCTGGAACCTTTCCAGTGATTCTCCCCAGGATCGATTGATACCATCTCACTACAACCAGTGAGAATCCTAACATCCATTTAGATCTATCTCATAGATCCAAAACCCAGGATTTAGGAGGTATCACTTTGATCCTATATGGAGAATCATTGTGATAAGCGGAGATTGACCGAGCGTAGCATAGGAAACTCCTTCCCTATCAAGAGCATGTCATCCACGTACTCTACGAGGATCATCACGATACTCCCTACTACCTTTTTATATATACAAGGTTCATCTACCATTTTGATGATGTCAAACTCTTTGACTAACACATCAAAACAGATGTTCCAACTCCGCGATACCTGCTTTATCCTATAAAGCATCTTGTACACGTTTCCGCTGCTCCTACTGTCTACAAAGCCCTCTGGCTGTGTACTTATAGACGTTCTCTTCTAAAACATCATTTAGAAAAGCAGTCATGGCACCCAACCGCCAGATATCGTAGTCATGGTATGTAGCCGTGGCAAGTAGGATCTGGATGGACTTAAGCATAGCCACTTGAAAAGGTTTCATCATTATCCACGCCTGGTCGATGACGAAAAGCTTTAACAAGTCTAGCTTTGAAAGTCTCAACTTTTCCATCTACACCAAGTAATCTTCTCAAGATATACTTGCTCCTGATGGGGATTTAACCCTTCAGATATAGCAACCGAAGTCCATACTTTGTTGGTGTACATGGATTCCATCTCAGATCGCTAAGCATCCAGCCATTCTTACAGAGTCCCACTCCTGATGGCCAGCTCGAAACTAGTTAGATCATCATCTCATGATGCAATCCTCGCTCCCACTGTCATAGAGTTACCGAAGTATCTCTCAGGCGGGTGAGGAACCTTACTAGATCGGCGGAGAGGCTGAGGTTCGTTGGTAACTATTGAATCCTTTGGTTTTATCAAATCATCTGCTGTTTTTTTTATAGCTGGAACATTTCCAGTTCTACATAACAGATCTTGCCTCGAGGTTGTCCGGATTATGCATTTAGACACAGCTCGGACAACCCCAAATCTTAACCAACTTAAGATATGGACTCTTCCCTTTCCATATCACATACGAAGTGGTAAGCAACTGATTTGATTCGAACCCTATTCAATAGGTATGCAGCTTCTCAAGTGCATAACTCCCAAAAGGAAACAGGTAACTCAGTAGTACTCATCATAGAGCACACCTTATCATATAGGGTGTGATTGCTCCGCCCCGATATACCATCGTGCTATGGTGTATACGGAGGAGTAATGCTGAGAGAGAATCTCATTCTCCTTTAGAAAAGTCCAAGAATTTCGTGCTCAAGTATTCTCCTCCTTGATCTCATCATAGGACATAATACTTTTACCCGTATTTGGTTCTCTACTTCTAACTTATATTCTGTGAATATCTCAAAAGGTTCGGACTTGTGTTTCAACAGGAACATAGGTCTGAATCTCGAAAGATCATCAGAGAATGTAACGAAATACAAAGAACCAGTCCTGGCATATGTAGACAGGGGACCTATCATACATCAACATGTATCATCCCAAGAGTTCACTAACTCTTTCTCTGTTTCCAATAAACAGAGCTGGTGTCATTATATCTTTGTGACATGACTGGCAAGTTTCACAAGATGTAGATTCAAACTAATTTAAATATGCATCTACATGTAACTTGAGCTAGTCGGGTCACATTGATATGACCTAGTCTACAATGCCTCAAGAAGGATTCGTTCATTTCTGAACTCTTCCTCTTGTGTGTGTTCAGTATACTAAAGAACTGTAGTTTGATTTAGAACATCAATGCTTTTAGATAACGTGCCTGATCCGATCAACTTTTGATATAGGAAATGTTCAAAACATTATCCAACAATACAAAATTATATCCTTTCTTTACTAATAAAGAGACTGATATGATTTTGTATATCAGGTTCGGTATCTAATAATATTCGTTCAGAATCAATGTATTTGTAATATAGGGTGACAGTGACCAACAGACTTGGCTGCAACACTTGCCCCGTTTTCTGCCTCATGAAACTTATCACCCGTTCTCAGTTTTTCTACCCTTTTGTAGCCCTATGTAACAGTTTACATATCTGGGATCTTGATCCGGTATCAAATACCCAGGATTTAAAGGACACTGAGAAACAGTTGTATATAATGAACACACCCGAAGATGATGCATCAGCATGCACTTACTTTGTTTGGGCGGCACGGGAATTCTGGTAATCCCCAATTTCCTGCTCTGTCTTATAACAATTATAAGTTAGAGCGGGACCAACGTTCCCCAGCTCAGTATAACAAGCGGGTTCGGTCAATAATCCGTATTATTATCTTGATTAAGGCGTGATATGGTCGCTACCTGGAGAGAGAAAGAAGAAAACACTCAGCGTGCGCTCTTGCAAGATCAGATTGGTTTTTATTTTATCTAATCAGGATGGTTCCCACTGCTTTTTATCAAATCTTCCTTCAAACCCTAAAAGGAAAGACTAGCCGGGATTAATTACACACTACAAGTTCGCCAAGCTTTCAGCCAGGCCAGTGTCGGTACTTTGAGGGAGGTCCCCCGTGCTTTCGCACGAACCTAATTAATGTAAACCTCGTTTTCCCAGAGGCGTAACCTCGTTAACACCTTTCTAGACACCTACTTGATCGGCTAATTGTAATGTGTAAAACTCTCCTAGGAGTAACAATTACTCGCAGCGGGTACTGGGATCCAACTATCTCATAGAAGGTAAGCAATCTCATTGCAAATTTCAACACTTGAAATTCCCGATAATTTTTCCCCTAGCGTGCTATGACCTTGACGGAGGCCAAACTACCCATAGTCCGCTAGTCAAGTTCAACCCGTCATTTCCTGATTGAATTAAACCCACCCGCACGACCCTTGACGGAGGCCAAACAACGCCGTATGAATACCCTAATCCAATCGCATCATATGCTAGCAGATAAGCACTAGTTAGCTACCGTACACTACGCCTTGACGGAGGCCAAACTACCGCAGCACGAATACTAACTAGTACTTATCTGAAATGACGGAGGGCTGCGACAGGTTTTTTGTGAAAACCTATTGCGTAATGAACTTGATATCGTTGTAGAATCAAATGATTTTAAAATGGAGTGTTTTTGAAGCTTTTCTAGTTTTGCTAAAGGAGTCACTCCCGGTGAAGGGATCGTCGGTCCTTTCCTCGTCGAATGAGGTGCGGGATATATCACATATATCACTGTGCAAAGCAAAAACTCTTAAAAGCAATCGAAAGTCAAACCGAGTGTGTAGCATCTGCCAGTTATTGCTAAAGGAGTCACTCCCGGTGAAGGGATCTCGGTCCTTTCCTCATCGAATAAGGTGCAGGATATATCATATATACCGCTGTGCAAAGCAAGAACTGTAGCTACCTGTTTTATTTTTGAAATTCGATTCTACAACATCTTAGGTTTCTTTTCTTTCATTAATCACATTAATGAAGTCCCATCATTTCAGTACCTAAACATCACAGATAAATACGACGTACACTTATGCCATCCGCATTCGCCTTGATGTCCCCTCGTGCACCGTTAGGTTAGGTAACTAACGGCAGAGCGGGGCAGGGCTAGCGCGGGTGTAAAACATAAGTAACGCCTATATAATATATCATATATACTGTATACTGTATCTATCACAGAACATCACATTATCACATCACAGATATCGCAGCAGAAGAAACATATGAAATATTGGATATACTAGGACGTCCGTGTTTTCATTACGAGCCAGTATAAAACACGGATTCCACGGTCGTGATGAATAGCCAAACCCACACCCCTAGACCCCTACGAGAGCGGCAAGCAACCCTACCAATTCTAGAGTTAGGAGACCCGGACTCGACTCCTCGAGTTGGTCTCCCACTGGACTCCAGAACCCGGTTACTTGTGCTCCCCTCCTTGGGTCTATCCTAGTGCGGAAAAGTAAATAATATACAAAGGGTGACAACTTCCGCAACCTGGAAGTGCCCCAATAAAAGAATATTACATACAAGTTTTTACATGAATGAAAATGAAAAACACTCATCTCACATAAAACCCCCCGGCTATTCAAACACGACGATCCAATATAACATATCCAGCAACACATAACATCACATGTCATCAACATAAGTAAATATGCGCATCCCAATTGTCGTTGACATATAGCAACGAAACCGGCGATATCACATATTACACTTACGGTCACAGAAAAGAAAGTGTAAAACTACAACAGTTGGAATCCGCAACCTCCATAGACATCGCATTCCTAATCAAATGAATTCCTTAGACATCGCATGCCTAACAATTATAAACCCCGCATTTTAGTCTCATTATCGAAAACACTTTTCAATATCAAGTCGGACAATTCAACAAGATTCCCGACATTCCGATCGAATGCTCGTCGCAAACTTTAGTAGGCGGCCGCACCCCCGATACCGTCGACGAAGTGCACCAAGGCGGAACACCGCTACCGCGAGCACCCGTACGGATGCTTTCGGCGACGGGGTTCTCCTACAGTCACTTGGTCGGGGCTATAGAGTGAGGCTGTCTATTAAGTTTACCCGGCGAGTATCCGCGTACTCTACGTGATTGCGACGGACTTTTGATCACATCAAAATTCCGTGGCAACCGATCAAGTGAGACTAAACTGCTATGTTTATAACATTCATTCAGTTATCTCATAACTTCTTGTGAATTCCAATTATTGTATCACATTCCGGATAAGATAGAAAAATTTTAAACTTTCCGATCGAACAATCGAACATCCAAGTTTTCCCGATACAGCTCAACTCATGAAATAAGTTCAAAGACATTCACTTCGTGCCTCAGTACCAACGGTCCAGCCGTAGAAGGGTCAAGCCAACGCCTCACATGTGGCACGCCGTACTGCCCCAAACCCTAAGATTCAAAGGGCAGTTCAAGACGGTCACATAATCGAGTTAAGGTTTGTTGTCTTCTAGAGGGTCCATCGCGTTACTTGCACTACTTAGAACGTCTTTAAACCACGGAAAAATCCAACACTTGGAAATTTCCCGGCAGGGGAAAAGTTGGGTATTTATATCCGGTCGAACTTTCTAATATATTCTAAATATCCGGTCGAACTTTCTAATATATTCTAAATATCCGGAAAACACATAGACAAAGTTTGATAATCCGATCGAATCATCGAATCCCCAAAACAACCCCAGAAAATTCAACTCTTGAATAAATATTAAAAATTCCCAGAAAATCCAACACCAGAAATGTGGAATTACTGTGCAAAAATTATGGGGCGATGTGATAATACGGCCGCGGAACCGCCGCATAAGCCTTGCTTATGCCGCGGTTCCGCCGCACTATAAAGGAATCATGAGCTAAATTTTGCGCCGTAATTCTTAGAATTCCCTGCTGAATTTTTTAAGAATTTTTAATCTGGAAAAAACCCAGTTTTTGAAAAAAGTCCAGAGAGCATGATCGGGTTAGGGTTTCGGGTTCGTTCGGGTTTCAAACTTCGTCTACGCATCGCCTAAGGCTCTAGCTAGGCTCTGATACCACTGTAGGGATCCTAGGCACACCAATGAGGTCTCACAAGGCATCAACCATGCCAATTTCAAAGCTTACAAGTGCCGAGAAACCCTAATACGGATCGTTAACTAGAATTTTAGGCGAAAGATGCAACTAGTTAACAACTTAACTAAAAAGAACGGAAATACAACCTTTGTAGATCCGGTCCTCCACCTCCATAGCTCCGCAATGAAGTCTCCTCGCTGTCCAAATCGAATCCCGGGCTCTAGCATCGGCTTCATCGGAAAAATGGGCGGGCTAGGTCGTCGACTTCGATGCCGAAGATGATCTACGTCGAGGCATCACTAGATCAAGCTCCCACTTCACCAAGTCATGAAACTTGTGAAGAAAACACCCTATACTACTTGGCAAGTGGTAGAGGATGAAGAAATAGGAAGTGGGTTCCTTTAGAATTGGATTTCTCACTCATTTTCTCAAGTTGCCATTGATGGAGGCAAGCTTCTTCTTGAAGAAGAAGAAGAAGATGATGAAAAATGTTATGATAAGTTATTTTTTCAAAAAGAAAATAAAATGAATACTTATCATAATCCAACCATGGTCAAGTGTAGAGAATAAACTAGGGTTAGGTCAATGGTTAGGGTTAAGCATGAAGACAAAAATGGTGACTTGGTCAAAGCTTCATGAAGCTTCAACATGCATCCAAAGAAAGCCACCATTTTTCTTTTCTTTTGCCAAAAAGAAATAAATAAATAAATGAATAAATAGATATGAAAAAAAAAACCCTAACCATTTAAATAACCATGGTTTAATCTTTACACAAACTCAAGTAAGCATGTATCATCAAACATGATACAATCAAGTGCACAAAAGTATATCACATATACAACTTGTGAACTTCAAGTGAGAAAATCCATTTAAAGTGAACCAATACTAGTTAATGCAAAGTAATATATCAAATATATAATTATGCATTAAATCATTAAATCAACACTTGATTCAATGATCCGGTCATGTCGCACACAACCGACCAGTATACAATGTATCGATTTATCGAATCAATCCTTGATTCGATAACTAGGTTATATCGCATACAACCATTCGACACATTCATTGCGAGAATGAAATACGGTATCACATACACGCATTATTCTCGGTCCCGCACATATCTCATATGCGCTCCTATTTCGTTTCGCTTGAGCCAGGAAACCTCTGTGTAGGACTCTAAAGACTCGTCAATACGCCGGTAGCAGATGATGATCATATCAAGCACCCACAAGCCGCAAGCGGTCTGCTAAACGTAACGGCCACCCGGGTATTGAGCGATCAGAAGATCGACGAGCAAGCCCGCTCACACTCCTGTGAATCCAACCAGTAACACTTACCGTACAGTCCGGTCTCGTCGTCTGATATGTCGCATATCTTGCCTAGGGGTGGTAAACGTCAGACCCCAGTAGCTCGATAAGTCGTGTCGATATGAGGTCTATAACAGTTCGAGAAACTACTGGTAACACTCACCAGTAAATCTCAGCAACCCTGGCCAGGGATTTCCGGTTATAGCCAATCGAACACAGCGCAACATCAACTCCCTATACCGGGAGAGACGAATCCCCTCCTATCGCTCATTGCCTCCATGTGACTCGGGACTGTACCCAAAAACCACCGTTTTGCACTCCCTCTTGGACGTGGTAAGATGGAAATCAAAGCACAGTGGGAACCACACAAGACTCTATGACGATCTCGGGTCAACAGACTACTCTGTACCAGTGTCACCAGAGAACTGCCATCTGACGTAAGGTATAATACCATCTGGGAGTTCTCGGCGAGTCCGTCCAGTGTACCCAGTCTCCACTGAGCACCCGTATATCATCTCTGATGTCAAACACCAATGGATATGGGATCATCCATCGCCCATCTGTATGGGTCGAGAAGGTATACGCTAGTCTACTCTGGTATATCGATGCCCCGTCTCGATACACCCACGACTAGGGACCTTGAAGGATGTACTTATGGACTACCATGTTCCCACTAGTATGATCCGCATCATAGTCCAAGCAGTCAAGTACACATCCTAAGGGCTTTACCAACATGTAACAGAGAGACAAACAGTATACACGTTAAGGTAAAGATCAACCAGATAGCATACTATCATCTCGAGCAAGAAAGTCCTCCCTATATATGTCCAAGCATCCACTACAATATACATCCTATGTATAGTAATGGCCTCTAGGGCATACATATAACTAACAATCTCCCACTTGCACTAGGGCCATCTGATAGCAGTGGTTGTAGTATCTCATACTCAACCATCCCATAAAAGTCTGTCTCTGGGAAAAGGCCTTCGTGAGTGGATCCGCCGTGTTATCCTCTGAGTCTGCTCTCCTAACCTTGATCATCCTGGAGATCTATCATCTCCATGATCAGGTGACACTGCCTTAGAATTTGTCTGGATCGCTGATGGGACCGGCGTTCCTTGGCATAAGCCACAACTCCATTGTCTCACAATGGTAGGAACGAAGTTCATCTCATGAACTAATATACACCCAAACAGCCTCTTTGGTAGCATCTGAAGTAGCGATGTATCCAGCCTTTATCGTCTAGTATGCCACGGTATCTAGCTTGGAACTCTTCCAACATACCGTCCCTATACTGAGGGTAAAGACAATGCCTGTGACTGACATTCAGTCGTCTTTATCACCCTGGAACCTTTCCAGTGATTCTCCCCAGGATCGATTGATACCATCTCACTACAACCAGTGAGAATCCTAACATCCATTTAGATCTATCTCATAGATCCAAAACCCAGGATTTAGGAGGTATCACTTTGATCCTATATGGAGAATCATTGTGATAAGCGGAGATTGACCGAGCGTAGCATAGGAAACTCCTTCCCTATCAAGAGCATGTCATCCACGTACTCTACGAGGATCATCACGATACTCCCTACTACCTTTTTATATATACAAGGTTCATCTACCATTTTGATGATGTCAAACTCTTTGACTAACACATCAAAACAGATGTTCCAACTCCGCGATACCTGCTTTATCCTATAAAGCATCTTGTACACGTTTCCGCTGCTCCTACTGTCTACAAAGCCCTCTGGCTGTGTACTTATAGACGTTCTCTTCTAAAACATCATTTAGAAAAGCAGTCATGGCACCCAACCGCCAGATATCGTAGTCATGGTATGTAGCCGTGGCAAGTAGGATCTGGATGGACTTAAGCATAGCCACTTGAAAAGGTTTCATCATTATCCACGCCTGGTCGATGACGAAAAGCTTTAACAAGTCTAGCTTTGAAAGTCTCAACTTTTCCATCTACACCAAGTAATCTTCTCAAGATATACTTGCTCCTGATGGGGATTTAACCCTTCAGATATAGCAACCGAAGTCCATACTTTGTTGGTGTACATGGATTCCATCTCAGATCGCTAAGCATCCAGCCATTCTTACAGAGTCCCACTCCTGATGGCCAGCTCGAAACTAGTTAGATCATCATCTCATGATGCAATCCTCGCTCCCACTGTCATAGAGTTACCGAAGTATCTCTCAGGCGGGTGAGGAACCTTACTAGATCGGCGGAGAGGCTGAGGTTCGTTGGTAACTATTGAATCCTTTGGTTTTATCAAATCATCTGCTGTTTTTTTTATAGCTGGAACATTTCCAGTTCTACATAACAGATCTTGCCTCGAGGTTGTCCGGATTATGCATTTAGACACAGCTCGGACAACCCCAAATCTTAACCAACTTAAGATATGGGCTCTTCCCTTTCCATATCACATATGAAGTGGTAAGCAACTGATTTGATTCGAACCCTATTCAATAGGTATGCAGCTTCTCAAGTGCATAACTCCCAAAAGGAAACAGGTAACTCAGTAGTACTCATCATAGAGCACACCTTATCATATAGGGTGTGATTGCTCCGCCCCGATATACCATCGTGCTATGGTGTATACGGAGGAGTAATGCTGAGAGAGAATCTCATTCTCCTTTAGAAAAGTCCAAGAATTTCGTGCTGAAGTATTCTCCTCCTTGATCTCATCATAGGACATAATACTTTTACCCGTATTTGCTTCTCTACTTCTAACTTATATTCTGTGAATATCTCAAAAGGTTCGGACTTGTGTTTCAACAGGAACATAGGTCTGAATCTCGAAAGATCATCAGAGAATGTAACGAAGTACAAAGAACCAGTCCTGGCATATGTAGACAGGGGACCTATCATACATCAACATGTATCATCCCAAGAGTTCACTAACTCTTTCTCTGTTTCCAATAAACAGAGCTGGTGTCATTATATCTTTGTGACATGACTGGCAAGTTTCACAAGATGTAGATTCAAACTAATTTAAATATGCATCTACATGTAACTTGAGCTAGTCGGGTCACATTGATATGACCTAGTCTACAATGCCTCAAGAAGGATTCGTTCATTTCTGAACTCTTCCTCTTGTGTGTGTTCAGTATACTAAAGAACTGTAGTTTGATTTAGAACATCAATGCTTTTAGATAACGTGCCTGATCCGATCAACTTTTGATATAGGAAATGTTCAAAACATTATCCAACAATACAAAATTATATCCTTTCTTTACTAATAAAGAGACTGATATGATTTTGTATATCAGGTTCGGTATCTAATAATATTCGTTCAGAATCAATGTATTTGTAATATAGGGTGACAGTGACCAACAGACTTGGCTGCAACACTTGCCCCGTTTTCTGCCTCATGAAACTTATCACCCGTTCTCAGTTTTTCTACCCTTTTGTAGCCCTATGTAACAGTTTACATATCTGGGATCTTGATCCGGTATCAAATACCCAGGATTTAAAGGACACTGAGAAACAGTTGTATATAATGAACACACCCGAAGATGATGCATCAGCATGCACTTACTTTGTTTGGGCGGCACGGGAATTCTGGTAATCCCCAATTTCCTGCTCTGTCTTATAACAATTATAAGTTGGAGCGGGACCAACGTTCCCCAGCTCAGTATAACAAGCGGGTTCGGTCAATAATCCGTATTATTATCTTGATTAAGGCGTGATATGGTCGCTACCTGGAGAGAGAGAGAAGAAAACACTCAGCGTGCGCTCTTGCAAGATCAGATTGGTTTTTATTTTATCTAATCAGGATGGTTCCCACTGCTTTTTATCAAATCTTCCTTCAAACCCTAAAAGGAAAGACTAGCCGGGATTAATTACACACTACAAGTTCGCCAAGCTTTCAGCCAGGCCAGTGTCGGTACTTTGAGGGAGGTCCCCCGTGCTTTCGCACGAACCTAATTAATGTAAACCTCGTTTTCCCAGAGGCGTAACCTCGTTAACACCTTTCTAGACACCTACTTGATCGGCTAATTGTAATGTGTAAAACTCTCCTAGGAGTAACAATTACTCGCAGCGGGTACTGGGATCCAACTATCTCATAGAAGGTAAGCAATCTCATTGCAAATTTCAACACTTGAAATTCCCGATAATTTTTCCCCTAGCGTGCTATGACCTTGACGGAGGCCAAACTACCCATAGTCCGCTAGTCAAGTTCAACCCGTCATTTCCTGATTGAATTAAACCCACCCGCACGACCCTTGACGGAGGCCAAACAACGCCGTATGAATACCCTAATCCAATCGCATCATATGCTAGCAGATAAGCACTAGTTAGCTACCGTACACTACGCCTTGACGGAGGCCAAACTACCGCAGCACGAATACTAACTAGTACTTATCTGAAATGACGGAGGGCTACGACAGGTTTTTTGTGAAAACCTATTGCGTAATGAACTTGATATCGTTGTAGAATCAAATGATTTTAAAATGGAGTGTTTTTGAAGCTTTTCTAGTTTTGCTAAAGGAGTCACTCCAAGTGAAGGGATCGTCGGTCCTTTCCTCGTCGAATGAGGTGCGGGATATATCACATATATCACTGTGCAAAGCAAAAACTCTTAAAAGCAATCGAAAGTCAAACCGAGTGTGTAGCATCTGCCAGTTATTGCTAAAGGAGTCACTCCCGGTGAAGGGATCTCGGTCCTTTCCTCATCGAATAAGGTGCAGGATATATCATATATACCGCTGTGCAAAGCAAGAACTGTAGCTACCTGTTTTATTTTTGAAATTCGATTCTACAACATCTTAGGTTTCTTTTCTTTCATTAATCACATTAATGAAGTCCCATCATTTCAGTACCTAAACATCACAGATAAATACGACGTACACTTATGCCATCCGCATTCGCCTTGATGTCCCCTCGTGCACCGTTAGGTTAGGTAACTAACGGCAGAGCGGGGCAGGGCTAGCGCGGGTGTAAAACATAAGTAACGCCTATATAATATATCATATATACTGTATACTGTATCTATCACAGAACATCACATTATCACATCACAGATATCGCAGCAGAAGAAACATATGAAATATTGGATATACTAGGACGTCCGTGTTTTCATTACGAGCCAGTATAAAACACGGATTCCACGGTCGTGATGAATAGCCAAACCCACACCCCTAGACCCCTACGAGAGCGGCAAGCAACCCTACCAATTCTAGAGTTAGGAGACCCGGACTCGACTCCTCGAGTTGGTCTCCCACTGGACTCCAGAACCCGGTTACTTGTGCTCCCCTCCTTGGGTCTATCCTAGTGCGGAAAAGTAAATAATATACAAAGGGTGACAACTTCCGCAACCTGGAAGTGCCCCAATAAAAGAATATTACATACAAGTTTTTACATGAATGAAAATGAAAAACACTCATCTCACATAAAACCCCCCGGCTATTCAAACACGACGATCCAATATAACATATCCAGCAACACATAACATCACATGTCATCAACATAAGTAAATATGCGCATCCCAATTGTCGTTGACATATAGCAACGAAACCGGCGATATCACATATTACACTTACGGTCACAGAAAAGAAAGTGTAAAACTACAACAGTTGGAATCCGCAACCTCCATAGACATCGCATTCCTAATCAAATGAATTCCTTAGACATCGCATGCCTAACAATTATAAACCCCGCATTTTAGTCTCATTATCGAAAACACTTTTCAATATCAAGTCAGACAATTCAACAAGATTCCCGACATTCCGATCGAATGCTCGTCGCAAACTTTAGTAGGCGGCCGCACCCCCGATACCGTCGACGAAGTGCACCAAGGCGGAACACCGCTACCGCGAGCACCCGTACGGATGCTTTCGGCGACGGGGTTCTCCTACAGTCACTTGGTCGGGGCTATAGAGCGAGGCTGTCTATTAAGTTTACCCGGCGAGTATCCGCGTACGCTACGTGATTGCGACGGACTTTTGATCACATCAAAATTCCGTGGCAACCGATCAAGTGAGACTAAACTGCTATGTTTATAACATTCATTCAATTATCTCATAACTTCTTGTGAATTCCAATTATTGTATCACATTCCGGATAAGATAGAAAATGTTAAACTTTCCGATCGAACAATCGAACATCCAAGTTTTCCCGATACAGCTCAACTCATGAAATAAGTTCAAAGACATTCACTTCGTGCCTCAGTACCAACGGTCCAGCCGTAGAAGGGTCAAGCCAACGCCTCACATGTGGCACGCCGTACTGCCCCAAACCCTAAGATTCAAAGGGCAGTTCAAGACGGTCACATAATCGAGTTAAGGTTTGTTGTCTTCTAGAGGGTCCATCGCGTTACTTGCACTACTTAGAACGTCTTTAAACCACGGAAAAATCCAACACTTGGAAATTTCCCGGCAGGGGAAAAATTGGGTATTTATATCCGGTCGAACTTTCTAATATATTCTAAATATCCGGAAAACACATAGACAAAGTTTGATAATCCGATCGAATCATCGAATCCCCAAAACAACCCCAGAAAATTCAACTCTTG
This sequence comes from Agapanthus africanus, assembly GCA_030015575.1. Lineage (NCBI taxonomy): Eukaryota > Viridiplantae > Streptophyta > Magnoliopsida > Asparagales > Amaryllidaceae > Agapanthus > Agapanthus africanus. Next base: position 79,848,989 of record JASDDO010000026.1, on the reverse strand, counting down.
AATAAATATTAAAAATTCCCAGAAAATCCAACACCAGAAATGTGGAATTACTGTGCAAAAATTATGGGGCGATGTGATAATACGGCCGCGGAACCGCCGCATAAGCCTTGCTTATGCCGCGGTTCCGCCGCACTATAAAGGAATCATGAGCTAAATTTTGCGCCGTAATTCTTAGAATTCCCTGCTGAATTTTTTAAGAATTTTTAATCTGGAAAAAACCCAGTTTTTGAAAAAAGTCCAGAGAGCATGATCGGGTTAGGGTTTCGGGTTCGTTCGGGTTTCAAACTTCGTCTACGCATCGCCTAAGGCTCTAGCTAGGCTCTGATACCACTGTAGGGATCCTAGGCACACCAATGAGGTCTCACAAGGCATCAACCATGCCAATTTCAAAGCTTACAAGTGCCGAGAAACCCTAATACGGATCGTTAACTAGAATTTTAGGCGAAAGATGCAACTAGTTAACAACTTAACTAAAAAGAACGGAAATACAACCTTTGTAGATCCGGTCCTCCACCTCCATAGCTCCGCAATGAAGTCTCCTCGCTGTCCAAATCGAATCCCGGGCTCTAGCATCGGCTTCATCGGAAAAATGGGCGGGCTAGGTCGTCGACTTCGATGCCGAAGATGATCTACGTCGAGGCATCACTAGATCAAGCTCCCACTTCACCAAGTCATGAAACTTGTGAAGAAAACACCCTATACTACTTGGCAAGTGGTAGAGGATGAAGAAATAGGAAGTGGGTTCCTTCAGAATTGGATTTCTCACTCATTTTCTCAAGTTGCCATTGATGGAGGCAAGCTTCTTCTTGAAGAAGAAGAAGAAGATGATGAAAAATGTTATGATAAGTTATTTTTTCAAAAAGAAAATAAAATGAATACTTATCATAATCCAACCATGGTCAAGTGTAGAGAATAAACTAGGGTTAGGTCAATGGTTAGGGTTAAGCATGAAGGCAAAAATGGTGACTTAGTCAAAGTTTCATGAAGCTTCAACATGCATCCAAAGAAAGCCACCATTTTTCTTTTCTTTTGCCAAAAAGAAATAAATAAATAAATGAATAAATAGATATGAAAAACAAAACCCTAACCATTTAAATAACCATGGTTTAATCTTTACACAAACTCAAGTAAGCATGTATCATCAAACATGATACAATCAAGTGCACAAAAGTATATCACATATACAACTTGTGAACTTCAAGTGAGAAAATCCATTTAAAGTGAACCAATAATAGTTAATGCAAAGTAATATATCAAATATATAATTATGCATTAAATCATTAAATCAACACTTGATTCAATGATCTGGTCATGTCGCACACAACCGACCAGTATACAATGTATCGATTTATCGAATCAATCCTTGATTCAATAACTAGGTTATATCGCATACAACCATTCGACACATTCATTGCGAGAATGAAATACGGTATCACATACACGCATTATTCTCGGTCCCGCACATATCTCATATGCGCTCCTATTTCGTTTTGCTTGAGCCAGGAAACCTCTGTGTAGGACTCTAAAGACTCGTCAATACGCCGGTAGCAGATGATGATCATATCAAGCACCCACAAGCCGCAAGCGGTCTGCTAAACGTAACGGCCACCCGGGTATTGAGCGATCAGAAGATCGACGAGCAAGCCCGCTCACACTCCTGTGAATCCAACCAGTAACACTTACCGTACAGTCCGGTCTCGTCGTCTGATATGTCGCATATCTTGCCTAGGGGTGGTAAACGTCAGACCCCAGTAGCTCGATAAGTCGTGTCGATATGAGGTCTATAACAGTTCGAGAAACTACTGGTAACACTTACCAGTAAATCTCAGCAACCCTGGCCAGGGATTTCCGGTTATAGCCAATCGAACACAGCGCAACATCAACCCCCTATACCGGGAGAGACGAATCCCCTCCTATCGCTCATTACCTCCATATGACTCGGGACTGTACCCAAAAACCACCGTTTTGCACGCCCTCTTGGACGTGGTAAGATGGAAATCAAAGCACAGTGGGAACCACACAAGACTCTATGACGATCTCGGGTCAACAGACTACTCTGTACCAGTATCACCAGAGAACTGCCATCTGACGTAAGGTATAATATCATCTGGGAGTTCTCGGCGAGTCCGTCCAGTGTACCCAGTCTCCACTGAGCACCCGTATATCATCTCTGATGTCAAACACCAATGGATATGGGATCATCCATCACCCATCTGTATGGGTCGAGAAGGTATACGCTAGTCTACTCTGGTATATCGATGCCCCGTCTCGATACACCCACGACTAGGGACCTTGAAGGATGTACTTATGGACTACCATGTTCCCACTAGTATGATCCGCATCATAGTCCAAGTAGTCAAGTACACATCCTAAGGGCTATACCAATATGTAACAGAGAGACAAACAGTATACACGTTAAGGTAAAGATCAACCAGATAGCATACTATCATCTCGAGCAAGAAAGTCCTCCCTATATATGTCCAAGCATCCACTACAATATACATCCTATGTATAGTAATGGCCCCTAGGGCATACATATAACTAACACAGAGTAGTCGCGGCAGGCTGCCTTTTTGCATCTTTTGGGTTCAGATACCACTACAGTTGGAGCGAGAGCTATTTTGCTATTTAGGTGGGTTGTGGTATCTGGTTACTTTTATTGTACACACTTTTGTATCTAGTATTCTCCATCTACCATATAAGTACTTGACTTAGAGACAGTGTGAGGACGATAATGTATATTTTTTTGTATTCTGGTGTCGAGCTCGTGGGAGCCGACTTTTTATTTGCAGTTATTATTATGGGGTGTTACTTATTGCTCATTCTTCGCTACGGCGTCGTATATTACTCTTGTGGTGATGGTTTCCGCCGTTGGGCGTGATTGCTCCCGGTTGGGGATGCTTTGTTTATTATATCTCATTTTCACTTATATCCTGTTTTTACCCGATTTTCGGGTTACTTTTACAAAGGAAATGCTGCCAAAATTATTATAAGGATAATTTAACTTTTATAAGAACCTCATTGAACCAATTAAGGTTTTCTAAATGTTTTTAATTAAATGTTTTCAACACTCACTACTTTTAAATGGTTTTGATTTCTGGGTTCGGCTTACTTAGTCGCGTTACGCCTGTAGACGTTGCGTGGTTAAGTGCCGGTCACGAGTCGAAAGATTCGGGTCGTGACATGCCATGAAGAAAGAGAAGCCAAAATGGTAGGATGAAAATCCTAATCCAAATCAACCATGCACATTTTTATTTTTATTAAAAGAATTATACATTTTAAAATTGCAACCATACGTGAATGGTATGTGCAAATGAATTAATAATTCATTTTCCCATACTCTCCACCATTTCTTTCTCCTACCTCATTTCTTAATTTCTTTAAAATGAAATTCCTAGAAATAAGGTGTCCTCCTTTTAGAAATATTCTTGTATAAATACAAGAATACGTCCCCGCAAATACATGCCCGTATTCGTATCAAAATACGAATACCTAAAAGATAGAAAAATACAATGAACATAATACTAGAATACTAGAATATACATATCGATATATATATATATATATATATGTAAATTATTAAATCAGAACTTGATTTAATAATCCGGCATAATCCTAAGCCGGCTAGTATTACCATCCGCCCGATTAAAGTCCGTGTGGCTAGCACACATACCTAATCGGAACCCTGCATGTATCAATATATGGACACTATATCATTTCTCCTGAACCGGGAAAACCCTATGTGTGGGACTCTAAAAACCCGTCAATACGCTGGCAGTGTGTTTAACCACAAGTTCGTCAACGACACTAGATGTACGTAACGGCTACCCAGGTATTGAGTGAAAGGAAGACCGATGAGCAAACTCATCCGTATCGCTACTGAGCCTGTCAGTGACAATCTTTGTACAGTCCGATCTCTTTATCTAAGAGAACCGCATACTGGGTCTAAGGGTGGATAACATTAGACCCCTACTAACCCGATAAATCATGCCGGTCTAAAACTCATCATCCACTGAGAAACTATTGATATGATATCAGTAAATCTCATCCATCTTGGCCAAGCATTTCTGGTGACGACTGACCCAACACAGTGCGACATCAACTCCCAATACTGGGAGAGATGAATCCCTGACGATTGTCCACTGCCTATATATGACTAGAGACTGTACCCAACTAAAACTTATTTGCATGACTCCTTTGAGCCGTGGTAGGGTAGTAATCTAAGTGTTCCCCGCCGAAAGACACGGACGAAGACGCGAAGAACGTCTTGCCTGAAATTCGGGGCAGATGCTAATTGGTGCTATCTGTCCACCTCTCCGAAGATGCCAAGTTAATTTATAGAACCGTATATTGAAGGTTTAAATGGATGCAGCCGATGTAGAAGACTTCGTCAGATTCCCCCTCATTTGAGGGGTTTTTGATTGTGGGGACGCTCTTCCCTGCAGGCGCAAGCCCCTGCAGTTAATTACGCTACCACATCGCGGTAACAACTTTCTCCTTCTCCAGATGGTCACTTCGTGTCGTGGGTGTTTGTTTTGTTTGTGGTTGCCCGTGGATTGTATACGGAGACTAATCTATGCTGTCGCCCGTAGGGCGTGGATTAGTCCAAATCCGTATTTTCTTAGATTTGGGTTTTGGTTTGGGTATAAGGATACGTTAGCCTTATTTGAGACTAAGATCAACTTAAATGTTTGTTAAGGATACGTTAGTCTAATTTTAGACTAAGATCAACTCAACGTTTGTTAAGGACACGTCAGTCTAATTTTAGACTGAGATCAACTTAACGAGATCGTTTAGATCCAACAAAAGAGCATTTAGACTCTATTGTTTAGTTTAGGGACATTACGGTCGATTACCAGTTTAAGGACATAGTGGTCCAAGGTTAAGGACATCATAGTCCATGAGCTTAAAGACCCCACAGTCCAGGTTAAGAACATCGTAGTCCATGGGGTTAAGGACCCCACAGTCCAAGTTAAGGACATCATAATCCATGGGTTTAAGGACCCCACAGTCCAGGTTAAGGACATCATAGTCCATGGGTTTAAGGACCCCACAGTCCAGGTTAAGGACATCATAGTCCGTGGAATGTATGGGTGTCGGGACCCGTCACCTCTCTGAAGACGTTGAAGGATTACAACGACAAATATCAGAGGAGTTCAGAGATGTACCCTTGAACCAATGTTGGTTGGAAGATTTATAGTCCAATTTGGGACTAAAGTCTGTTAAAAGGTTTATAAGCATATGGGCTCAGTTGATATGAGTTGAGAACTTACAGCCAATCATGGACTAAGTCCAATAAATGTTTAACATTTTATTGTTCTGGCTATTGAGCCTTTATTTGGGCTTGGCTCTTTTAATAATGCTGAGCATTAACATTTTGTCTTGTATTGAATGCAAAGCATTCAGCAGAGCTCTAGGCTTTATTAAAGAACAACTTGTGTTCTGACAGCGCGCCACGTGGCACGCCAAGTGCTTTGCGCCAATTAAAGAGCGCATTGCGCTTCTGCCAAGTAACGCACACGAAAATGACACGTGTCGCGCTTAATGCTAAGCGCCAGTTTATAAGCGCATTGCGCTTTCAATTTATGAGCGCGTTGCGCTAGTTTAGTGGCGCACCAGTGAGTGACATGTGGCGCGCTTGGCGCTGAGCGCCAGCCCATGAGCGCAGTGTGCTGTTTCAGAAGCACAAAGCGCAAGTTGTATCTGTGGTTGACACGTGGCACATTTTGGCGCTGAGCGCCGGTCCAAGGAGCGCAGAAGCGCAGTTCATGAGTGCAAGGCACTTTCTAATAGCGCAAAGCACATTTGATCAAATTTATGGTCAGAGAACAAGTTTATGTTCTTTTAAAGGAGGCTTTGCCTCAAGATTCAACAACAACAGTTCTTATTTTTGAAAGGGCTTTGCCTTTGTAGATCAATGATCTGTGAATGAAGTAAATACTTCTTTTGTTTTTATAATAAGATCTTTTGATCTCTTTTATGAAAGACATGGGTCTTTATAGATCTACGAACTTTTAAGAAGATAATTCTTCTGTTTTAATGAGATGATTTCATCTTTTTGTTCATTGTTCATGATCTTTACCTTGAAGAAATGATCTTCATTTGCTAAAAACTTGCTTTTCTTTCTTTGAGTTTTCTCAAAGTTTGTAGGGAGGTTTCTCTATATCAGACTTGAAGTCTTGGGGCCTTTATATGGGCAAATTGATTTGTTAAATCAGTTAAAGAAGTCTTTCTCTGATTGATTTGGGGATGTTTCCCCACTGTTGGATCTTTGATCCTAGGGCTTCTCTTTTATAGAAAGCAATCTTCTTGTTTTTAACAAGATTGGAAAGATCTTTCCATAACATAATTTTAATTATAATTAATTAATGATTTATCATTATTAGATCTTTTGATCTAACGATGGGGAATTTTTAATTCCAGCGCTAGCGCACCTTGCGCTAGCACACCTACGTTTGACACGTGGCGCGCAGCGCAGCCTGCGCTAGTGCACCCGTGTCTGACACGTGGCGCGCAGCGCGTCTAGTGCTAGCGCACTCATGGTGCACTGCCTAGGGCGCAGCGCACCTGGCGCTAGCGCATCCGTGTTTGACACGTGGCGCGCAGCGTATCTAGCGCTGGATCTGAAGCGTTGCTTCATTTTTTGAATTTTGAATTTTAAAACAGAGCTTTGCTTTGATTGGGGGAAACAAATGCCCCCCACCGTTGCGCTCACGTGGCGCACACGTGAGTCCAGCGGTGGCAGCATTTGAGCCCTTGGATCAACTCAGAAGCTGAAGAGGCGATTCAATGCCTATAAATAAGAGCTTTGGTCCCTTAGATGATTTCCATCTTCTTTCTTGAGAATTTTCTTTCAGAGCATTGCTCTTCAGTTTAAGAATTTTTCAAGAGTAAAAACTCTGTTAAGATTTTAGGTAAGATTTAAATCTTTTAATAAATTAGGGTTTTACCCATTAACAGAGCCTTGCTCTTCATAGATCTTTGATCTAAAGAAAACCCATTTAGGGTTTCATTAGCAGAGCTTTGCTCTCATGAACCCATAGATCTAAAGAGATCTTTTCTTGGGTTTCTTAGCCCATGAATTAGAGCTTTGCTCTGTAGATTTCATAAAAATTGATTGATTTTAATTTTCTTTTCTGATGGGTTTTTCCATCATCATTACAGAGCTCGGCTCTTTAAGGAATTTTATTCCCTTATGATCAGAGTTTGACAAGTGTCACTCTGTCGTAGAGCTTTGCTCTCAAAGGGAGATTATCTCCTTTTCCCGAGGGATCTCTCATTCAATGAGAATTTTCTTGAGGATTTCCTCATTAATTAACAGTCTCATCCAATGATGAGGCTGTTTTATTAATTATTAATTGATGAATTGTCATCTAGATTTTGTGGGTCCCCTTTTGGTCCCCTTTCCACTGCATTACAGTGTGGTACAACTTTCAAAGTACCGAGTGTCAGAAATTTAAAATTAAATTATAGCACTGACAGATGATTTCTGTCCCTCTTTTTTGCAGGCAACATGTCTTTTGATGCTTCGTTTCTGTTCGTTCGTTCAGAGGGAGGATTCCCTGAGGCACCTGTGGACCGGGAGGTTCTCGCACTTATCCGAGACCATGACCCGGAACACAAAGAAATTCATTTGTGGGGTAGGTGGTACGACCAGATTATCAGAGGTCGTCGAAGCTTCTCTTATGCGACGCTGTCGGAACCTATCTCGGCGATCCCGTATGCGGACGCACCCCCAGTAAACTATGCCGTAGAGGTTGTCAATTAGACTTCAGAGGGTCTTCTTCAACCTTCGATTGCCGCCGTACCCATGCAGCCGCCGGCGGCTTTGGATACCTTGGGGCAGCGCATATGCCAGGGTGAATCGTGCCCTTGGGGACAGCCCTACAACATCGGGCTAACTCCCCGTCATTCGGCCGGGTACTTGCAGTGGGCCAGGTACATCTTGTCGGTGAAGAAATCATAGCTGTTAAAGCTCGGCTTATACCCTGCGGTCTACGCTTCGCTGTTCCAGTATTCTGCACCTCCTATATGGTGGATTAAGGCGTTCTTGGAGCAGTGGAACATCCCTACCCATACCTTCCATCTACTGGACAGAGAGGTCTCCATTTCCTTGAAAGAATTTGCCGAGGTTTCCGGTCTACCGGTCAGGGGGGAGCACTATGAGGAGCTGCTTCCTCTGGATGAATATGATTTTGCCACCAAGCCGGTGGTGATGGGGCTCACGCCAAAGAACACCATTCAGCACCAATTCCCTAGTCTGATAAAGGTGCTGAACATGTGCGAGAGCCTCTTCCTGGAATCCGGAGGTTGGGGTGTCAGTTTTGCGGACTTCATTGCCCGGTTTCTTCGCCCGGAGATTTTGTCGCGATGAGGCGAAAAGTTTGCTAAGCTCGATGATCCTTTCGGCTTTGGCTTGGACAGTCAACCTGTACTAGAAACTGATCAGAAGGGCTTTTTTCTTTCTGATGCTGCGATCATCCCTCTGTCAGAGATCACCGCTCCGGGCATTAACGAGGAGGCTTTCTTTCTTGGGTTTCTCGGGCTATGGTTGAGCTGGTTTGCGCTCCCTATGCATCCTCGTTACATGAGGTCTTCCGTCCTCTACCCCGCTCATCGCATGGTTGTCGGAATACAAGTGGCAATCGGGATCGCCGGGTTAGCCCACTTATACCATGGTCTTAGCGTAGCGGCGGATACCACTGAACCGGGGGTGCATCCTGCCAACTTCCCGATGTTAGTTATATGTATGCCCTAGAGGCCATTACTATACATGTGTTGTATATTGTAGTGGATGCTTGGACATATATAGGGAGGACTTTCTTGCTCGACATGATAGTATGCTATCTGGTTACTCCTTACCTTAACGTGTATGCTGATTGTCTCTCTGTTACATATTGGTAAAGCCCTTAGGATGTCTACTTGACTACCTGGACTATGATGCGGATTATACTAGTGGGGACATGGTAGTCCATAAGTACATCCTTCAAGGTCCCTAGTCGTGGGTGTATCGAGACGGGGCATCGATATACCAGAGTAGACTAGCGTATGCCTTCTCGACCCATACAGATGGGCGATGGATGATCCCATATCCATTGGTGTTTGACATCAGAGATGATATACGGGTGGTCAGTGGAGACTGGGTACACTGGACGGACTCGCCGAGAACTCCCAGATGGTATTATACCTTACGTCAGATGGCAGTTCGCAGGTGACACTGGTACAGGTTAGTCTATAGACCCGAGATCGTCATAGAGTCTTGTGTGATTCCCACTGTGCTTTGATTTCCACCTTACCACGTCCAAGAGGGCGTGCAAAATGGTGGTTTTTGGGTACAGTCCCGAGTCACATGGAGGCAATGAGCGATAGGAGGGGTTTCGTCTCTCCCGGTATTGGGGGTTGATGTTGCGCTATGCTCGATTGGCCATAACAGGGAAGTCTCTGGCCAGGGCTGGTTTAGAGATTTATTGGTAAGTGTTACCAGTAGTTTCTCGACCCGTTATGAGCCTCTCATCGGCATGACTTATCGGTTATTGGGGTCTGACGTTTACCACCCCTAGACTTGATATGCGACATATCAGACGAGGAGACCGGACTGTACGGTAGTGTCACTGTCAGGCTTTTTGCAGGAGTTGGAGCGGTCTTGCTTGCTGATCTTCTGATCGCTCAATGCCCGGGTAGTCGTTACGTCCAGCTAGTACCGCTGACGGCTTGTGGGTGCTTGATATGATCATCACCTACTGCCGGCGTATTGACGAGTCTTTAGAGTCCTACATAGAGGTTGTACTAGCTCAGGAAAAACGAGATAGGAGCGCATATGTGATATGTGCGGGACCAAGAATGATACGAGTATGTGATACCGTATTCTATTCTCGCGATGATTGTATCGATTGGTTGTATGCGATATAACCTAGTTATTGAATCAAGGATTGATTCGATAAGTCGATACATTGATATTAGTCGGTTATATGCAATATGACCGGATCGTTAAATCAAGTGTTGATTTAATGATTTAATGTATAATTATATATTTGATATATTACTTTACATTAACTAGTATTGGTTCACTTAAGATTGATTTTCTCACTTGATGTGCACAAATTGTATATGTGATATATTTTTGTGCACAAGATTGTATCATGTTTGATGATACATGCAAACTTGGGTGTGTATGCTTTAAACCATAGTTTAGGTTAATGGTTAAGGTTTTATTTATTTATTTACTTATTTAATTTTGGAAAAACTAAATGATGGCTTTTTTTGTTTCATTGCTAGAAGCTTCATGAAGCATACTAGCATCTTTGAAAAAGTCTTGCCATTTTGTTTTATCCTTATCCTAACCATCAACCTAATGTTAGTGTATATGCCCTAGAGGCCATTACTGTATCATACTAGTTTGTATATTACTTAATGGATGCTTGGGATATTCACCTTGTATATACAATCTTGCTCAAAATAGTAGTATGCTACTTAGTTTGTTTCTACTTCAATGTGTACATGTGTTTATTTTTTGTATATCACCTATACACATTAGTAGAGCCCTTAGGATCTTTGCTTGATTACCAGCGATGTGATGGCCGTCACACTAGTGGGGCTGGGTAATCTATAAGCACATCCTTATGCAGGTCCCTGGTCGCAGGACTATCGAGACAGGGCATCGATACTCCGGAGTAGACCAGCGCATGCGCTTCTCATCCCAGTGTGGGAGACGGTCTGTCCCACAGCCGTCAGTACGTCGTACTTGTGATAGTATGCGGGTGCTCGTTAGGTTACGGGTACACTGGACAGGACTCGTCGGGAACTGACTAGTTGGTATTATACCTATCGTCAGTTATCAGTTCCCAGGTGACATGAGTACAGCTTAGTCCGCTGACTTGACACTGTCACTCCGCCTCGAGTGTGTTCCCACTGTACTTTGATCACTACCCTACCACGGCTCAAAGGAGTCGTGCAAACAGGTAGTGGTTGGGTGCAGTCCCGAAGCACTTGGAGGCAGTGACGGTTAGACAGGATTCGTCTCTCCCGGTATTGGGGGTTGACATCGCGCTGTGTCTAGGAGAGCCATTACACGAGTAGTCCCTGGCCAGGGCAAACGAGATATACTGGTAGGTTTCCAGTGTTATCTCAGGGTGTTTTGGGCTTCGCTCCGGCACGACTTGTACCGCTATTGGGGGACTGACGTTTACCGCCCCCTAGGCCCGCCATGCGATGTATCAGACGAACAGACCGGACTGTACGGAGAATGTCACACTCAGGCTCAGTAGGAGTTCAGATGGGTTTCGCCTCGTCCGTCTTCTTGTCGGCATTACCTGGGGACCGTTACGCACAGCTAGTGCCGCTTGCGGTCTGTGGTTAAACCCACTGCCAGCGTAGTGTCGAGTCTTTAGAGTCCCACACAGAAAGCTTTTCGCCTTTAGGCAAAAGAGTAGAGGTCGCATGGTATTGCGACAGGTCGCATGGTTTTGCGACAGGGTTCGGTCACATCCGTGCACTTGTGCACGTACAGTGTCCGGACAGTTTACACTAGCGGGCTTTGGTTTAAGCCAGATCCTAGTGTACCCTATGGGATTGGATTTATCCAGTTTGCATTCGTGTTCCTCGGAACGCGGATGCGGGTGTGTATGCACAGTTGACAGGGAGGCAGAGGCGTCGGATTCTCATTAGGGTTGTTGACTGTTGACCGTTGACTATTTGACTTTATGCTCAACCCTAATGAGAATATGATATGTGATTAACTACTATATTAATTAAGTATTATGGTGATATGGTTGTTGACTTGTTGACTTTTGTTGACTTGTTGACTTTGTTGACTTGTTGACTTTTGTTGACTTGTTGACCGGTTGACTAGGCTTGACTAGTTGACCATCATGATAACCATGGTTATCATTTCATGCCAAAGACTTTTACTTGCTTGCTCATTTGAGTAAAATGAGTGCATGACATGATAAGGTTATGGTTGCTTCAAACCATCACATAAGACTTTTTTTGATATGATGAGTTATGATCACTTTGGATTATGAGAGGGTGAAAGACAAAAAGAGTTGCTCATTCTTTCTTGCTCATTCTTTCTTGCTCATTCTCTCTCTTGTTCTTGAGCTCTCTTGTTCTTGCTCTCACCCTCAACCTCTTCCTCCCTCTCTTGATCTATGGTTCTCTTGTCTCATGAGTTGAGAATCAAGAACCATAGATAAAATCCCATTCTATTTCTTCTCTACTCATTCTAGTTCACTAGGTTTAGCAAACCAAGTGAACTAGTTTCTTCAAAGAACGAAGAAGGAGCTAAAGGTTGGAGCTTTCAAGTGGATCTATCTTCGGCGTACGGAGACGACGAGAAGGAGCTATCGGACCACCACCGGAGCTTGAAGACGAAGGAGTTCAAGACAAGCTAGGTATAACCCCCTAACCGAGTAGCTAGAAACTCTTAGTTAGGATGTTAGATAGAAGTTTAACCAAGATCCGGGTTTTAGGTCCATGTTACCATCTTTAAGAAAATCGTTTTTTACCAAATTCCGCTTTCCCGAAAGTACCGGGAGAGGTAGCATGGACTTACAGTGGTATCAGAGCCTAGTTAAACTCTATCTAACATGTTAGCAAGTAACTAGAAGATCGATCAACGAAAAAGTCCCGAAAACGAACCCCGAAAATTTGCAGTTTCTGTCGAATTTTTTACTGTTCAAAAGTTGATTATTTTGACACCTAAAATTGGCTCAGGCTTTTCTGTAGGCACCCACCAAAAATTTTCCAACGTTCGAGTCAAATGGCCGCGGTTCCGCGGCGGGAGCACGCTCCCGCCGCGCAACCGCGGCCGAGTCGACTCGGCAGAGGAAACGTTTTGGTGCAGTGTTTTCTTGGGGGTATTTTGGGATTTTTAGCATATATATTTTCAACCCAGATTTTCCAGAACGAAAATTTCTTTTTTGGGGTCCCGAAAATCCGTATTTTTGATCGAACTTCTATAAGACTTGAGCTAACGGGTTTTCTGTAATGTGATGCATGTATTGAACGTCGGCTAATCGCTATAAGTCGATTGGTCGGGGTTATACATGATCTGTAATGTGCTGGAATGTGTATATAAATATGTTGGATTGTCGCGGGTGAATAGCCGGGGGTTGTGAGACGAGAGTTTTCTTTTCTTGCAATTCATGTAAATTTGTAAATTGATGTAATAATTATTTGTATGGCCGGACAACCGGGTCGGGGTTGTAGCCGTCATTGTATAATTTCTTTTTACTGTTTTTGCTCCTAGGATAGACCCATGGAGGGGTGCACAAACTACCGGGTATGCCGAAGTGTCGAGTGGCCTACTCATGGAGATGAGGGAGGTTGCTACGCTTCGGGTACTTGGCGGGTAGTTTGCCGCACCCGTAGGGGTCTTGGGTGGGGTTTTGGCTATTCACCGCGACCGTGTAATCTGTTTTTGTTACAGGCTCGTACAAATTACAGATTCCTAGTATATCCAATGTATTTATCTGTGATCTGAAATGTTTATCATTGCAGTATATCTATATATGATATTATTTAGGCGTTGCTTATGTTTTACAGACGCGCTAGCCCAGCCCCCGCTCTGTCGTTAGTTAAGTAACCTAACGGGTAATGAGGGGGCCCCGTGGCGAATGCGAATGGCATAAGCGTACGTCATATTTTGGTTGTTTTCTGCATTGGTAGGATTAATTGATGGGACGCATTAAAAGAACTAATGCAAGAATATCACGCATTAAAAGAACTAATGCAAGATAATAAACCAAGTTATAGTCGTTGGAACACTTTCGAAAAACCACTCGGTTCTTTTCAAAACCAACTTTTAAATGCGGAGCTTGAGCCACTCCTTTTAAAAGCTATCTCGTTCCATCGACCAAATCAAGTTCACTACGTTCACGGTTTTGCCAAAACCATTCGTAGCCCTCCGTCGTTTCGTATGAATATTCAACAGTATTCAAGCTGTGTTTGTTGACCTTCGTCAAGGCATAATGATTGGTAGCTATTGGGTATTCATATGTAGCATAGATAGATGCGTTGGTTTGGGACATTCGCATTACCTTGTTGACCTTCGTCAAGGGTATATACGGGTGGATTCAAATTAACCTGGATAATGACGGGCAGAACTTGACATGTGACTTATGATTTGTTGACCTTCGTCAAGGTCATAAGAGCATGGGGCAAAAATCCACATCGGGAGTTTCATAAGTACTGAAACTTGCTAGATTTGCATACCATTTGGAGTGTGATGATTCTGGTAGGATTCCTTCAGTTTCGTCACGCGATGATATTTGGATCCCGATCCTACTGTGAGTATATGCTACTCCTCGGGAAATTTCTCACTTAACGATCAATGCTATAAACCTAGTAGGTGCCTAGAAAGGTGTTAGCGGGGCTACGCCCCCAGGGAAAAGAGGTTCTTTAATTAAGGAACTTCGCGAAAGCGTTGGAAAACCTCCCTCGAAGTACCGACACCGGCCTGGCTGAACGGTTAAGCAAGTATTGTACGGTGGGATTGATCCTGACTAATTCTTCCTTTATGGTTTGAGGAGGGATTCGAGAAACAGTGGGAGCCATCCTGTTTAGACAAATTAAAAACCACTCTAAACTTGCAAGAGCATCATGCTGAGTGTTTCTTCTTCTCTCTCCTAATTGCAGCGACCAATCAACATGACTGGACTTAAGTTACTCCTAGATAAAAACAAACTGACAGGGCCAAACTACAAAGATTGGCTCAGGAATGTCAAGATAGCAATCACTTATGACAAGCTGGGGTATCTTCTTACCACCAAAGCTCCCCCTGTCCCTGGTCCAACTTCCAGTGTCGCGGATAAGGAAATCCGCAAGACTTGGGAGATTGATAGCGCGAAGGCCAAGTGCCTCCTGCTTGCCTCGATGGACAAAGAACATCAGAGGAGGCATGAGAATATGGACATGGAGTCCATATTGCTCCATACAAAAGAACTGTATGGAGAGCAATCACGTATCGCAAGATACGAAGCGTCGAAAAAGTTATTTTCGACAAGAATGGCCGTCGGATCATCAGTAGCCGAGCACGTGCTAAAGATGATCGGCTTCATTGAGGAGCTCGCTGACCTAGGGATCACATTGGAGAGTGAGCTATATACGGATATAGTTCTCCAGTCCCTTCCTTCCACTTACGCCCAGTTTATACTGAACTTCAACTTACAAGAAAAAGAGGTTGAACTTTCAGAGCTCCTCAACATGCTGAGGAGCGCAGAGGGCACCCTACAGAAAGGTAGGGATACATCCACTTTGTTTGTAGGAGGATCATCTTCTTCTAGGTCCAAGGCGAAAGCCAAGGGAAAGAAGAAGAAGGCCCCCGCCAAACCAAGGGGCGGTGTTAGTAAAGTGGATACGAAGGGAAAAGCAAAAGCAACAAAGATAGCGGGGAAGCTTGTGGATAAGGAAGAATGCTTCTATTGTCATAAGAAAGGACACTGGAAGAATGATTGCAGGGCCTGGAAGGCCAGAACACAGGAATTGAAGCAGGTTGCAGCTTCAGCTTCAGGTGTGTATGTTATTGAAAACTGTCTTTCAATAAACTCTACTTCCTGGGTATTGGATACCGGATCAGGATCTCATATCTGTAATTCTTTGCAGGCATTGAGAAACCGTAGTGTTTTGAAAGCAGGTGACATGACCCTCAGAGTTGCGAACGGAGCTAGCATGGATGCTAAAGCCGTGGGGGACTATCACCTGGGAATGTCAGATGGACATGTTTTGGTTTTGCGTAATTGCTTTTTTGTACCCAACGCAACTTGTAATATCATTTCTGTATCTTTAGTTTCTAAAGAAGGTTATGAATTTGCGTTTGTAAGTAATGTTGTAAACATTCACCTTAATCAAGTTTTGATTGGGTCAGGTACATTGAGTAATGGTATATACGTGTTAAACCAACCACAGATTTTCAACGTCCAGAATACACACAAAAGAAAGTCTCCGGAAATGAATCAGACTTTCTTGTGGCATTGTAGATTGGGTCACATCAATGAGAGAAGGTTGACTAAGTTACATACAGAAGGATATTTGAATGCGTTCGAATATCAATCGTATGCCACTTGTCAATCTTGTCTCAAAGGAAAGATGACAAAGACTCCGTTTACTGGACAAGGAGTAAGAGCGAGCGAGCTCTTAGGACTCGTACACAGTGACGTGTGCGGTCCAATGTCTACACATGCCCGAAGCGGACATTCTTACTTCATTACTTTTACGGATGACTTCTCAAGGTACGGTTATGTCTTCTTGATGAAACATAAGTCCGAGGCCTTTGGAAAATTCCAGGAGTATAAGAATGAAGTAGAGAAACAGACCGGCAAAAGTATTAAGATTCTAAGATCGGATCGAGGTGGAGAATACTTAAGTGCCGAATTCCTGAATTACTTAAAAGAGAATGGTATTCTCTCTCAGCTTACTCCTCCATACACTCCGCAACATAATGGTGTATCGGAGAGACGGAACCGAACCCTATTGGATATGGTTCGGTCCATGATGAGTAACGCTGAGTTACCGCGATCATTCTGGGGATATGCACTAGAAGCAGCTGCGTATCTCTTGAACAAGGCTCCCACCAAGACTGTGCCTACCACCCCATATAAGATGTGGACTGGGAAGAAACCCTGTCTTAAGTATCTTAAGGTATGGGGATGTCCAGCTTTTGTAAAGAAGCAGCATGCGGACAAGCTTGAGGCACGTTCAGTACAGTGTAAGTTTGTGGGATACCCAAGGAATTCCAGGGGGTATCTTTTCTATTCCGCTGAGGAGCAAAAGGTCTTTGTTTCTCAGCATGCCCGCTTCTTGGAAACTGAGTTTTTAGAAACCCAGATAAGTGGGAACACAATAGAACTGGAAGAAGTTCCAGAACCACAGACTGTTACTGAAAGCTTAGTGGAACCAGAGGGTTCAACAGAACAGGACATTCCTGCGCCACTCCGCAGGAGTAGTAGGCAGTCTCATCCGCCCGAGAGATACTACGGTTTTCTCATAGACGGGGATAGAGAGGATTGCATCATAGATTATGATGAGCCTACTAGCTTCCAGCAGGCCATTCAGAGCATTGACTCAGTGAAATGGCTGGATGCAATGCGGACCGAAATGGAGTCCATGTACACCAACAAGGTATGGACGTTGGACATTGCTCCAGACGGGGTAAAACCCGTAGGATGCAAGTGGATCTTCAAAAGGAAGATTGGTGTAGATGGACAGGTTGAGACCTATAAAGCTAGGCTGGTAGCAAAGGGTTTTCGTCAAAGACCTGGCTTGGACTACGATGAAACCTTTTCTCCAGTAGCCATGCTGAAATCCATTCGGATCCTTCTTGCCATTGCTGCCTTCCACGATTATGAGATCTGGCAAATGGACGTAAAGACAGCTTTTCTAAATGGAAATTTAGAGGAGTGTGTCTATATGGACCAGCCAGAGGGTTTCATTCAGAGTGGGAGCAGCGGAAAGGTGTGCAAGTTGCTTAAGTCCATCTATGGACTAAAGCAGGCATCGCGGAGTTGGAACATCTGCTTTGATGAGACGGTCAAAGAATTTGGCTTTATCAAAAATCCAGATGAACCATGCATCTATAGTAGATTTGTAGCGAGAACTGTAGTATTCCTCGTTTTATACGTGGATGACATTCTCTTAATAGGAAATGACATTCCTATGCTACAATCTGTCAAGGGGTTCTTGTCACACAGGTTCTCCATGAAAGACCTGGGTGATGCCTCGTACATTCTGGGTATCCGGATCTACCGTGACAGATCCAAGAGGATATTAGGACTTTCACAGTCCAGGTACATCGACACCATACTGAAGAGATTCAGTATGGAAGATTCCAAGCGCGGTAACCTACCGGCTTGTCACGGGATCACCCTCTCTAAAGAGATGTCTCCCAAGACTGATTTGGAGAGGGATCGCATGTCTATTATACCCTACGCTTCTATGGTAGGCTCTATAATGTATGCGATGTTGTGTACCAGACCGGATGTAGCTTATGCACTGAGTGTGGTAAGCCGGTATCAGTCAAACCCTGGGGAGAAACACTGGATAGCGGTAAAGAACATTCTCAAGTACCTGAGAAGGACTAAGGAGATGTTCTTGGTGTATGGCGGAAAAGACCTCCAGATCGAGGCCTTTGCTGACTCCAGCTTCCAGAGTGACAAGGATGATTCCAAGTCCATGTCGGGTTTTGTCTTTACCCTCAATGGAGGGGCGGTGTGTTGGAAGAGTTCCAAACAGGAAACCGTTGCAGACTCGACGATGGAAGCGGAATACATCGCTGCATCTGATGCCGCAAAAGAAGCTGTCTGGATGAGGAAGTTCTTGAAAGAACTTCAGGTGGTTCCGTCCATTGTTGATCCAATACCTCTGTATTGCGACAACAACGGGGCTATAGCTTTAGCGAAGGAACCCAGGTCCCATCAGAAATCCAGGCACATCTTGAGGCGGTATCACCTGATCAGGGAGATCGTGGATCGCCAGGAGATCGAGGTTCGGAGAGTCGCTTCAGAAGACAACACTGCAGATCCATTCACCAAGGCCTTGCCCCAGACTCAGTTCGAGCGGCTGATCGAGATGATAGGTCTTCGATACGCCAGTACATGGCCTCAGTGCAAGTGGGAGATTGTTAGTGTATATGCCCTAGAGGCCATTACTGTATCATACTAGTTTGTATATTACTTAATGGATGCTTGGGATATTCACCTTGTATATACAATCTTGCTCAAAATAGTAGTATGCTACTTGGTTTGTTTCTACTTCAATGTGTACATGTGTTTATTTTTTGTATATCACCTATACACATTAGTAGAGCCCTTAGGATCTTTGCTTGATTACCAGCGATGTGATGGCCGTCACACTAGTGGGGCTGGGTAATCTATAAGCACATCCTTATGCAGGTCCCTGGTCGCAGGACTATCGAAACAGGGCATCGATACTCCGGAGTAGACCAGCGCATGCGCTTCTCATCCCAGTGTGGGAGACGGTCTGTCCCACAGCCGTCAGTACGTCGTACTTGTGATAGTATGCGGGTGCTCGTTAGGTTACGGGTACACTAGACAGGACTCGTCGGGAACTGACTAGTTGGTATTATACCTATCGTCAGTTATCAGTTCCCAGGTGACATGAGTACAGCTTAGTCCGCTGACTTGACACTGTCACTCCGCCTCGAGTGTGTTCCCACTGTACTTTGATCACTACCCTACCACGGCTCAAAGGAGTCGTGCAAACAGGTAGTGGTTGGGTGCAGTCCCAAAGCACTTGGAGGCAGTGACGGTTAGACAGGATTCGTCTCTCCCGGTATTGGGGGTTGACATCGCGCTGTGTCTAGGAGAGCCATTACACGAGTAGTCCCTGGCCAGGGCAAACGAGATATACTGGTAGGTTTCCAGTGTTATCTCAGGGTGTTTTGGGCTTCGCTCCGGCACGACTTGTACCGCTATTGGGGGACTGACGTTTACCGCCCCCTAGGCCCGCCATGCGATGTATCAGACGAACAGACCGGACTGTACGGAGAATGTCACACTCAGGCTCAGTAGGAGTTCAGATGGGTTTCGCCTCGTCCGTCTTCTTGTCGGCATTACCTGGGGACCGTTACGCACAGCTAGTGCCGCTTGCGGTCTGTGGTTAAACCCACTGCCAGCGTAGTGTCGAGTCTTTAGAGTCCCACACAGAAAGCTTTTAGCCTTTAGGCAAAAGATAGAGGTCGCATGGTATTGCGACAGGTCGCATGGTTTTGCGACAGGGTTCGGTCACATCCGTGCACTTGTGCACGTACAGTGTCCGGACAGTTTACACTAGCGGGCTTTGGTTTAAGCCAGATCCTAGTGTACCCTATGGGATTGGATTTATCCAGTTTGCATTCGTGTTCCTCGGAACGCGGATGCGGGTGTGTATGCACAGTTGACAGGGAGGCAGAGGCGTCGGATTCTTATTAGGGTTGTTGACTGTTGACCGTTGACTATTTGACTTTATGCTCAACCCTAATGAGAATATGATATGTGATTAACTACTATATTAATTAAGTATTATGGTGATATGGTTGTTGACTTGTTGACTTTTGTTGACTTTGTTGACTTTTGTTGACTTGTTGACCGGTTGACTAGGCTTGACTAGTTGACCATCATGATAACCATGGTTATCATTTCATGCCAAAGACTTTTACTTGCTTGCTCATTTGAGTAAAATGAGTGCATGACATGATAAGGTTATGGTTGCTTCAAACCATCACATAAGACTTTTTTTGATATGATGAGTTATGATCACTTTGGATTATGAGAGGGTGAAAGACAAAAAGAGTTGCTCATTCTTTCTTGCTCATTCTTTCTTGCTCATTCTCTCTCTTGTTCTTGAGCTCTCTTGTTCTTGCTCTCACCCTCAACCTCTTCCTCCCTCTCTTGATCTATGGTTCTCTTGTCTCATGAGTTGAGAATCAAGAACCATAGATAAAATCCCATTCTATTTCTTCTCTACTCATTCTAGTTCACTAGGTTTAGCAAACCAAGTGAACTAGTTTCTTCAAAGAACGAAGAAGGAGCTAAAGGTTGGAGCTTTCAAGTGGATCTATCTTCGGCGTACGGAGACGACGAGAAGGAGCCATTGGACCACCACCGGAGCTTGAAGACGAAGGAGTTCAAGACAAGCTAGGTATAACCCCCTAACCGAGTAGCTAGAAACTCTTAGTTAGGATGTTAGATAGAAGTTTAACCAAGATCCGGGTTTTAGGTCCATGTTACCATCTTTAAGAAAATCGTTTTTTACCAAATTCCGCTTTCTCGAAAGTACCGGGAGAGGTAGCATGGACTTACACCTAAACCCTAGTTTATTCTCTACATGAGTTAACCTCACCCATGGTTGCATTATGATAAGTCTTCACTTGATTTTCTATTATGGGAATTATTCTTTCATTCTATTCTTTTCTTCTTCTTCTTCTAGAAGAAAAAGAGATAGCTTGCTAGAAAATTACAAGTGAAGATTTAGAGTGAGAAATCAAAATCTAAAGAGTACCCACTTCCTATCTCACCATTCTCTACTAGACTAGCACTTTAGTTTAGGGTGTTTGCTTCACTAATTCTATGGTTAGTGAGGTAGAAGCTTGAGTCCGTATTCCCTCGACGTAGATCATCTTCGGCACCGAAGACTTCAAGCGATCCCGTTGCAATTTCCTCATGGAGCCGTCTAAGAGTCCGGGAGTTGGTTAATTGCAGCGAAGGGACGTCGTCACGAAGCTATGGAAGTGGAGGACTGGATCTACAAAGGTTGTAGTCCCTTTCCTTTAGTGTAAATATGATTTACTAGCTTTATGTTTCGCCAAATCTCTAGTTAACGATCTTGCTTCGGGTTGTTAGGCACCTAAAAATTTTAATTCGGCATGGTCGATGCCTTGTAGAGCCTCATTAGAGTGCCTAGTAACCCTACAGCGGTATCAGAGCATTAGGCGATGCGTTAACGAAGTTAAAACCCCGATCGAACCCGATATATCGCATTTCAAACCCCTCTCTGTACATTTTCTGAAATCTGGGTTTTTCCAGAATTAAAAATACCTAAAAAATTCAGCAGGCTAATATAAGAATTATGGTGAAAAA
The DNA here is from genome assembly GCA_030015575.1 of Agapanthus africanus. Classification (NCBI taxonomy): domain Eukaryota; kingdom Viridiplantae; phylum Streptophyta; class Magnoliopsida; order Asparagales; family Amaryllidaceae; genus Agapanthus; species Agapanthus africanus. Next base: position 79,827,420 of record JASDDO010000026.1, on the reverse strand, counting down.
CGAGCCCCCAATTCCTCAACATGGCCGCGGAACCGCGGCAATTATCCACCTTTGGCGGCGGTTCCGCGGCAAGGTAAGGGTATTAGGGACGGATTTTTGCACAGTAATTCTTGTCTCTGTGGTTACTATTTTATGGGTATTTTTAATCTGACTCAAGTGTTGAGATTCTGGGGTTTATTTTGTAATCGTCGATTCGATCGGGAATTTTTAATTCGTTATTGTTTTTCCGGATATTTTAGAACATATTAAAAAGTTTGACCTGATATAAATACCCACTTTTTCCCCTGTCGGGAAATTTCCAAGTGTTGGATCTTTCCGTAGTTTAAGAACGTTCGAAGTAGTGCAAGTAACGCGATGGACCCTCTAGAAGACAACAAACCTTAACTCGATTATGTGACCGTCTTGAACTGCCCTTTGAACCTTAGGGTTTGGGGCAGTACGGCGTGCCACATGTGAGGCGTTGGCTTGACCCTTCTACGGCTGGACCGTTGGTACTGTGGCATGAAATGGATGTTTTTAGACTTATTTCATGTGTTGAGCTGTTTCGGGAAAACTTGGGTGTTTGATTGTTCGATCGAATAGTTTAACATTTTCTATTTATCTGGAATGTGATACAATATTTGGAATTCACAAGTAGTTATGAGATAACTAATATGAATGTTATAAACATAGCACTTTGGTCTCACTTGATCGGTTGCCACGGAATTTTGATGTGATCAAAAGTCCGTCACAATCACGTAGCGTACGCGGATACTCGCCGGATAAACTTAATAGACATCTACACCCCTTAGCCCCGACCAAGTGATTGTAGGAGAACCCCATCGCCGAAAGCATCCGTTCGGGTGCTCGCGGTAGCGGTGTTCCGCCTTGGTGCACTTCATCGACGGTATCGGGGGTGCGGCCATCTACTAAAGTTTGCGACGAGCATTCGATCAAAATGTCGGGAATCTTGTTGAATTGCCCAACTGATATTGAAAAGTGTTTTCGATATGGAGACTAAAATGCGGGGTTTATAATTGTTAGGCATGCGATGTCTAAGGAGGTTGCGGATTCCAACTGTTGTAGTTTTACACTTTCTTTTCTGCGACCGTAAGTGTAATATGTGATATCGCCGGTTTCGTTGCTATATGTCAACGACAATTGGGATGGGCATATTTACTTACGTTGATGACATGTGATGTTATGTGTTGCTGGATATGTTATATTGGATCGTCGCGTTTTGAATAGCCGGGGGTTTTTATGTGAGATGAGTGTTTTTCATTTTCATTCATGTAAAAACTTGTATGTAATATTCTTTTATTTGGGGTACTTCCAGGTTGCGGAAGATGTCACCTTTTGTATATTATTTTCTTTTCCGCACTAGGATAGACCCAAGGAGGGGAGCACAAGTAACCGGGTTCTAGGGTCCAGTGGGAGACCAATTCGAGGAGTCGAGTCCGGGTCTCCTAACTCTAGAATTGGTAGGGTTGCTTGCCGCTCTCGTAGGGGTCTAGGGGTGTGGGTTTGGCTATTCATCGCGACCGTGGAATCTGTGTTTTATACTGGCTCGTATTAAAAACACGGACGTCCTAGTATATCCAATATTTCATATGTTTTTTCTGCTGCGTTATCTGTGATGTGATCATATGATTTGTTCAGATAGATACTATATATAGTATATATGATATATTATATAGACGTTACTTATGTTTTACACCCGTGCTAGCCCTGCCCCGCTCTTCCGTTAGTTACCTAACCTAACGGTGCACGAGGGGACATCGAGGCGAATGCGGATGGCATAAGTGTACGTCGTATTTATCTGTGATGTTTAGGTGCTTAAATGATGGGACTTCATTAATGTGATTAATGAAAGAAAAAGAAACCTAAATGATGTTGTGGAATCGAATTTTCAAAAACAGGTAGCTACAGTCCTTGCTTTGCATCGTGGTGTTCCTTATAGAACATCCTGCACCTTATTCGATGAGGAAAGGGCCGAGATCCCTTCACCAGGAGTGACCCCTTTAGCAATAACTGGCAGATGCTACACACTCGGTTTGTCTTTTGATTGCTTCTATAGTTTCTGCTTTGCACAGTGATATATATGATATATCCCGCACCTTATTCGATGAGGAAAGGGCCGACGATCCCTTCACCGGGAGTGACCCCTTTAGCAAAACTAGAAAAGCCTCAAAAACACTCCATTTCAAAATCATTTGATTCTACAACGATATCAAGTTCATTACGCAATAGGTTTTCAGAAAAACCTGTCGTAGCCCTCCGTCATTTCAGATAAGTAGTAGTTAGTATTCGTGCTGCGTTTGTTGGCCTTTGTCAAGGCGTAGTGTGCGGTAGCTGACTAGTGCTTATCTACTTATGCATATGATGCAGATTGGGTTAGGGTAGTCGTACGACCTTGTTGGCCTTTGTCAAGGGTCGTGCGGATGGGTTTAATTCAATCAAGAAATGACGGGTTGAACTTGACTAGCATCCTATGGTTTGTTGGCCTTTGTCAAGGTCATAGGAGGTTAGGGGCAAAATATTATCGGGAATTTCAAGTGTTGAAATTTGCAATGAGATTGCATACCTTCTATGAGATAGTTCGATCCCGATACCCGCTGCGAGTAAGATTTACTCCTGGGAGAGTTTTACACATTACAATTAGCCGATCAAGTAGGTGTCTAGAAAGGTGTCAACGGGGTTACGCCTCTGGGAAAACGAGGTTTACATTAATTAGGTTCGTGCGAAAGCACGGGGGACCTCCCTCAAAGTACCGACACTGGCCTGGCTGAAAGATTGGCGAACTTGTAGCGTGTAATTAATCCCGGCTAGTCTTTCTTTTTAGGGTTTGAAGGAAGATTTGATAAAAACAGTGGGAGCCATCCTGATTAGATAAAATAATAACCAATCTGATCTTACAAGAGCGCACGCAGAGTGTTTTCTTCTCTCTCTCTCTCCAGGTAGCGACCATATCACGCCTTAATCAAGATAATAATACGGATGTATTGACCGAACCCGCTTGTTATACTGTGTAGGGTTCCTAGGCACCCTAGTGAGGTCTCACAAGTGATCATCCATGACAATTTCTTAAAATTACGGTGCCGAGAAACCCTAGAACGGATCGTTGGCTAGAAGTATAGGCGAAACAAGCAAGTAAACGGAAATGTATCTAAAGGAAAGGGGCTACAACCTTTGTAGATCCGGTCCACCACTTCCTAAGCTCCGCGATGATCTCCCTCCGCTGTCCAAATCGATTCCTTGACTCTAGCATTGGCATCATCGAAGAATAGGCGGGCTTGATCGTCGGTTCGATGCCGAAGATGATCTACGTCGAGGCATCGCTAGAACAAGCTCCAACTTCACCAAGCCTTGAAAACTTGTGAAGGAAACATCCTATACAACTTGGCAAGAGGTAGAGGATGAAGAAATAAGAAGTGGGTAGACTTTAGATTTGGATTTCTCACTCATTTTGGCTAGTTGCCATTGATGGTGCAAGCTTTCTTCAAGTTGAAGATGAAGAAGAAGATGATAAAGAATTATGATAAGTGTTATGTAAATGATAAATAAATCAATACTTATCATTTACTAAACCTTGGTTAGTTGTAGAGAATGGACCATGGTTAACTTGAATGGTTAGGGTTAAGGATGAGACAAGAATGGTGACTTAGTCAAAGTTTCAAGAAACTTCAACTACAAACAAATCAAGCCACCATTCCATTTTCATATCATTTCCCTTTTCCAAAATAAACAAAAAGAATAAATAAATGAAAAAGTAAATAAAAAGAAAACCCTAATCATAAACTTAACCATGGTCTAATTCTTTACACTAACCCTAGCTTGCATGTATCATCAAACATGATACAATCATGTGCACAAAATATATCACATATACAATGTGCACAAACCAAGTGAGTAAATCCATTTAAAATGAACCAATACTAGTTAATGCAAAGTAATATATCAAATATATAATTATACATTAAATCATTAAATCAACACTTGATTCAATGATCCGGTCATATCGCATATAACCGGCTAGTATCCAATGTATCGGCTTATCGAATCAATCCTTGATTCGATAACTAGGTTATATCGCATACAACCATTCGACACATTCATCGCGAGAATGAAATACGGTATCACATACACGCATTATTCTCGGTCCCGCACATATCTCATATGCGCTCCTATTTCGTTTCGCTTGAGCCAGGAAACCTCTGTGTAGGACTCTAAAGACTCGTCAATACGCCGGCAGCGGATGATGATCATATCAAACATCCACAAGCCGCAAGCGGTCTGCTAAACGTAACGGCCACCCGGGTATTAAGCGATCAGAAGATCGACGAGCAAGCCCGCTCACACTCCTGTGAATCCAACAAGTAACACTTACCGTACAGTCCGGTCTGTTCGTCTGATATGTCGCATATCTCGCCTAGGGGTGGTAAACGTCAGACCCCAGTAGCTCGATAAGTCATGCCGACTTGAGGTCCATAACATTCGTGAAACTACTGATAACTCTTCCAGTATATCACTGCAACCCTGGCCAGGGATTTCCTGTTATGGCCAGTCGAGCATAGCACAACATCAACCCCCAATACCAGGAGAGACGAATCCCCTCCTATCGCTCATTGCCTCCATGTGAATCGGGACTGTACCCAAAAACCACCTGTTTGCACGACTCAGTAGAGCCGTGGTAGGGTGGAAATCAAAGCACAGTGGGAGACACACAAGACTCTATGACGATCTCGGGTCAACAGACTAAGCTGTACCAGTGTCACCAGAGAACTGCCATCTGACGTGAGGTATAATACCATCTGGGAGTTCTCGGCGAGTCCGTTCAGTGTACCCAGTCTCCACTGAGCACCCGTATACCATCTCTGATGTCAAACACCAATGGATATGGGATCATCCATCGCCCATCACATGGGTCGAGAAGATACACGCTAGTCTACTCTGGAATATCGATGCCCCGTCTCGATATTCCCACGACTAGGAACAATGAAGGTTGTACTCATTTACTACCCAGGCCCCACTAGTATGATCTGCATCATAGTCCTGGAAGTCGAGTACTCATCCTAAGGGCTTTATCAACATGTAATCAGAGAGACAGAAAGCATACACGTTAAGACAAAGAGCAACCAGATAGCGTACTATCATGTCGAGCAAGAAAGTCCTACCTATATATGTCCCAGCATCCACTACAATATACATCCAATGTACAGTAATGGCCTCTAGGGCATACATATAACTAACATACTGAGCTGGGGAACGTTGGTCCCGCTCCAACTTATAAATGTTATAAGACCGAGCAGGAAATTTGGGGATTACCAGAAATCCCGTGCCGCCCAAACGAAGAAAGTGCATGCTGATTCATCTTCTTCGGGTATGTTCATTACAGAGAACTGTTTCTCAGTAAACTTTACATCCTGGGTATGAGATACCGGATCAGGATCCCGCATATGTAATCTGTTACATGGGCTACAGAAAGGTAGAGAACTGAGAACGGGTGATAAGTTTCATGAGACAGAAAACGGTGCAAGTGTTGCAGCCAAGTCTGTTGGTCATTGTCACCCTGTATGACCAGTACACTGATTCTGAACAAATGTTATTAGATACCGAACCTGATATACAAAATCATATCAGTCTCTTTATTAGAAAAGAAAGGATATAATTTTGTATTGTTGGATAATGTTTTGAACATTTTCTATATCAAAAGTTGATCGGTTCAGGCACGTTATCTAAAAGCATTGGCGTTCTAAATCAAACTACAGTTCTTAGTATACAGAACACACACAAGAGGAAGAGTTCAGAAATGAACGAATCCTTCTTGAGGTATTGTAGACTAGGTCATATCAATGCGACCCGACTAGCTGAAGTTATATAGAGATGCATATTTAAATTAGTTTAAATTTACATCTTGTGAAACTTGCCGGTCATGTCACAAAGATAAGATGACCTTAGCTCTGTTTATTAGAAACAGAGAAAGAGTTACTGAACTCTTGGGATTGATACATGCTGATGTATGAAAGGTCCCTTGTCTACACATGCCAAGACTGGTTCTTTGTACTTCATTACATTCTCTGATGATCTCTCAAGATTCAGACATATGTTCCTGTTGAAACACAAGTCCGAACCTTTTGAGATATTCACGGAATATAAGTTAGAAGTAGAGAACCAAAATACGGGTATAAGTATTATGTCCTTTGATGCGATCAGGGAGGAGAATACTTGAGCACGGAATTCCTGGACTATTCTAAAAGAGAATGAGATTCTCTCTCAGCATTACTCCTCCGTATACACCATAGCACGATGGTATAACGGGGCGGAGCAATAACACCCTATCTGATATGGTGTGCTCTATGATGAGTCCTACTGAGTTACCTATTTCCTTTTGGGAGTTATGCACTTATGAAGTTGCATACCTATTGAATGGTGTTCCAACCAAATCAGATGCCTACTACTCCATATGAGATATGGAAAGGGAAGAGCCCATCTCTTAAGTCAGTTAAGATTTGGGGTTGTCCGGCCTATGTCTAAAAGCAAAATCCGGACAAGCTTGAGGCAAAGTCAGATCTGTGGAAGTTTGTTGGACATCCCAAGTATTCGCAAGGGAATATCTTCTACCTAACCGAGGAACAAAAATGTTTTGTTTCTCAACATGCCACCTTTGTGAAAGGGAATTTCTTGAGAAGAAATTAGTGGTCATGAGATAGAACTGGAAAAGGTTCCAGCTATACAAATTACAGCAGATGATTTGGTAGAACCAAAGAATTCAGTAGATTCCAACGAACCTCAGCCTCTCTGCCGATCTAGTAGGGTTCCTCACCCACCTGAGAGATACTTCGGTTTCTCTATGACAGTGGGAGTGAGGATTGCATCATGAGATGATGACCCAACTAGTTTTGAGCTGGCCATCAGGAGTAGGACTCTGTAAGAATGGCTGGATGCTTAGTGATCTGAGATGGAATCCTTATACACCAAAAAAGTATGGACTTTGGTTGCTTTATCTGAAAGGTTAAATCCCCATCAGGAGCAAGTATATCTTGAGAAGATTACTTGGTGTACATGGAAAAGTTGAGACTTTCAAAGCTAGACTTGTTAAAGGTTTGCATCATTGACCAGGTATGGATTATGTTGAAACCTTTTCTAAGTAGCTATGCTTAAGTCCATTCAGATCCTACTTGCCACGGCTACATACCATGACTACGATATCTGGCGGTTGGGTGCCATGACTGCTTTTCTAAATGATGTTTTAGAAGAGAGCGTCTATAAGTACACAGCCAGAGAGATTCGTAGACAGTGGGAGCAGCGGAAACGTGTGCAAGATGTTTTATGTGATAAAGCAGGCATCGCGGAGTTGGAAAGTCTGTTTTGATGTGATAGTCAAAGAATTTGACATCATCAAAATGGTAGATGAACCTTGTATATACAAAAAGATAGTAGGGAGTATGGTGGTGATCCTCGTAGAGTACGTGGATGACATATTCTTGATAGGGAAGGAGTTTCCTATGCTACTCTCGGTCAATCTCTGCTTATCACAATAATTCTCCACATAGGATTAAAGTGATACCTACTAAATCCTGGGTTTTGGATCTATGAGATAGATCTAATTGGATGTTAGGATACTCACTAGATGTAGTGAGATGGTATCAATCTATCCTGGGGAGAATCACTGAAAAGGTTCCAGGGTGATAAGGACGACTGAAAGTCAGTCACAGGCATTGTCTTTACCCTCAGTAAAGGGACGGTATGTTGGAAGAGTTCCAATCTAGATACCGAGACATACTAGACGATTAAAGGCAAGATACATCGTTACCAAAGATACTACCAAAGAGGCAGTCTGGGTGTATATTAGTTCATGAGATGAACTTCGTTCCTACCATTGTGTGACAATGGAGTAGTGGCTTATGCCTAGGAACGCCCGTCCGATCAGTGATCCAGACATATTCTAAGCCAGTGTCATCTGATCATGGAGATGGTTGATCTCCAGGGGATCGAGGTCAGGAGAGTAGACTCAAAGGGCAACACGACGGATCCACTCACAAAGGCTTTTTCCCGAAGAGAGACTATTAAGGGATGGTTGAGTATGAGATACTACAACCACTGTCATCAGATGGCCCTAGTGCAAGTGGGAGATTGTTAGTTATATGTATGCCCTAGAGGCCATTACTATACATGTGTTGTCTATTGTAGTGGATGCTTGGACATATATAGGGAGGACTTTCTTGCTCGACATGATAGTATGCTATCTGGTTACTCTTTACCTTAACGTGTATGATGATTGTCTCTCTGTTACATGTTGGTAAAGCCCTTAGGATGTCTACTTGACTACCTGGACTATGATGCAGATCATACTAGTGGGGACATGGTATTCCATAAGTACATCCTTCAAGGTCCCTAGTCGTGGGTGTATCGAGATGGGGCATCGATATACCAGAGTAGACTAGCATATGCCTTCTCGACCCATACAGATGGGCGATGGATGATCCCATATCCATTGGTGTTTGACATCAGAGATGATATACGGGTGGTCAGTGGAGACTGGGTACACTGGACGGACTCGCCGAGAACTCCCAGATGGTATTATACCTTACGTCAGATGGCAGTTCTCAGGTGACACTGGTACAGGTTAGTCTGTAGACCCGAGATCGTCATAGGGTCTTGTGTGATTCCCATTGTGCTTTGATTTCCATCTTACCACGTCCAAGAGGGCGTGCAAAATGGTGGTTTTTGGGTACAGTCCCGAGTCACATGGAGGCAATGAGCGATAGGAGGGGTTTCGTCTCTCCCGGTATTGGGGGTTGATGTTGCGCTATGCTCGATTGGCCATAACAGGGAAGTCCCTGGCCAGGGCTGGTTTAGAGATTTATTGGTAAGTGTTACCAGTAGTTTCTCGACCCGTTATGAGCCTCTCATCGGCATGACTTATCGGTTATTGGGGTTTGACGTTTACCACCCCTAGACTTGATATGCGACATATCAGACGAGGAGACCGGACTGTACGGTAGTGTCACTGTCAGGCTTTTTGCAGAAGTTGGAGCGGGCTTGCTTGCTGATCTTCTGATCGCTCAATGCCCGGGTAGCCATTACGTCCATCTAGTACCGCTGACGGCTTGTGGGTGCTTGATATGATCATCACCTACTGCCGGCGTATTGACGAGTCTTTAGAGTCCTACATAGAGGTTGTACTGGCTCAGGCAAAACGAGATAGGAGCGCATATGTGATATGTGCGGGACCAAGAATGATACGAGTATGTAATACCGTATTCTATTCTCGCGATGATTGTATCGATTGGTTGTATGCGATATAACCTAGTTATCGAATCAAGGATTGATTCGATTAGTCGATACATTGATATTAGTCGGTTATATGCGATATGACCGGATCGTTAAATCAAGTGTTGATTTAATGATTTAATGTATAATTATATATTTGATATATTACTTTACATTAACTAGTATTGGTTCACTTAAGATTGATTTTCTCACTTGATGTGCACAAGTTGTATATGTGATATATTTTTGTGCATAAGATTGTATCATGTTTGATGATACATGCAAACTTGGGTGTGTATGCTTTAAACCATAGTTTAGGTTAATGGTTAAGGTTTTATTTATTTATTTACTTATTTAATTTTGGAAAAACTAAATGATGGCTTTTTTTTGTTTCATTGCTAGAAGCTTCATGAAGCATGCTAGCATCTTTGAAAAAGTCTTGCCATTTTGTTTTATCCTTAACCTAACCATCAACCTAAACCCTAGTTTATTCTCTACATGAGTTAACCTCACCCATGGTTGCATTATGATAAGTCTTCACTTGATTTTCTATTATGGGAATTATTCTTTCATTCTATTCTTTTCTTCTTCTTCTTCTTGAAGAAAAAGAGATAGCTTGCTAGAAAATTACAAGTGAAGATTTAGAGTGAGAAATCAAAATCTAAAGAGTACCCACTTCCTATCTCACCATCCTCTACTAGACTAGCACTTTAGTTTAGGGTGTTTGCTTCACTAATTCTATGGTTAGTGGGGTAGAAGCTTGAGTCCGTATTCCCTCGACGTAGATCATCTTTGGTACCGAAGACTTCAAGCGATCCCGTTGCAATTTCCTCATGGAGCCGTCCGAGAGTCTAGGAGTTGGTTGATTGCAGCGAAGGGACATCGTCACGGAGCTATGGAAGTGGAGGACTGGATCTACAAAGGTTGTAGTCCCTTTCCTTTAGTGTAAATATGATTTACTAGCTTTATGTTTCGCCTAATCTCTAGTTAACGATCTTGCTTCAGGTTGTTAGGCACCTAAAAATTTTAATCCGGCATAGTCGATGCCTTGTAGAGCTTCATTAGAGTGCCTAGTAACCCTACACCCGATGCATTACTTCACTTCGTGGATGGAAATGCACGTGCTCGGGGTTTTTTGTATTCACAAGAGACCTTCATTTTATGAGAGATGCAAGTTCCCTCGGATTATGCGGCTGGTTGACGCCTCCATCGTGGGTCTGTCATAGCGAGAAGCTAGGGGCTTGCTCCTTCATCTGCGCACGGTCGGAGATGGTATGTCTTTCATGGACAAAGTCCTGACGATTGGCCAGGAAACTTCCAAGAAGGTGCTGGCATTGCGCGACGTTTTTAAGGACAGGCCTCCGTGTTGAAGCCCGGGAGATTCTCCATTTATACTCCATTAGGCCGGGCTTTCTTGTATTCAGGCAAAATGATACGGCGCTATTCATAAGATACAACCCCCATCATTTTGCCCAGCAACTGAGTTATAATCAGGGGGTCCCGCTGGAGGCTTTCTTGGTAGAACCCGCTGCCACTGAAGAGGGAATGCGGGGTGTGCTGCATCACTTCATGCGCTTGAATACGGGCTCTCACTTCTTTATCAGCAAGCCGAGTTGCATCCCGAGGGCCCTTAACGTTCACGTGGCCTGGTATCAACACGCAATGGGTGCTGTTATCAGGGAAGAGAGGCGACTGCTGCTCGATCGCAAGAGTGCGCCCCTACCGGCGATCGTAATGTCCCTTTGAAGAGACGGACCACTGTCCCCCCTCCGCTAAGAGAGGTCGCTGCAGTTGAGCCTCCACGTGTGCTAAGCCATATGCGTGGGTTGCCCCCTTCCAACGCGTTTGAGAAAGAAGTGGCTGCCGCGTTCCCCGAGGACAGGCCTGAGCTACCGGTGCCCCGTGCTCCCATGGAGACGGTAAATGTAGCTTCTCCCGAATCTGGCGTGGGCTCGGATATCGAACTCGTCGCCCCAAAGTGCCCGCCAAGCGTAAGCTTGTACTTGCTGCGACTGGAGCTCACGCAGAAGAGGAAGAAGAAGTCGATCCTCTCCCTAGATGCTGTGCTCGGCCTGGAGCCTCAGGCTCCTTATAACGAGGGCCTGAGCGAATATGGGACCAACGAAGGTCTCTTCATAGCGCCGGAAGATACTAATCTTGAGGCCGCTATTGCAGCTTCTGTGCGATCCGCAAGCCACCAAGCGAAAATAGCCACCCTCGTGCAATCAAGTAAACATCAGTCGCAACATCTGTTATTGCATTATATCTTTATTTTTATTATCATGTCTTGACTGACATTTTTCCTTTTGTAACAGGCTTTACCACTGAAGAGGCTCTGGCGGCTTCCCTCAGGAGCTTCGAGGAGGAGGAGAGGAATCGCGCTTTGTTGGGCATTGGTATGTCTCGGCTCATTGCATCTTCATTCTCCTTTCTTATGGACAATCTAACCCATTCTTTATCTTATCGCAGGGACCACAATGCCAATCCCGGAAGGTGATGCGGAGATTCTTCCCGGGCCAGCCACCGAAGTCCCGGCCTCTTTGGCATTGCCGAAAGAGGCCTTGCTCAAACAACCGATGACGGAAGCCATAACAGTTCCAGAGGTAACCCTTAGCACGAATGATGACATCCTGTCGATGGAGGTGTCTAGAAGGTCCACTTTGACGGCCCGGACAGAAAGGAAACGCCAAAAGCGCGCGGCAAGGGAGCGTAGTGCTGCCTTAGCCGTGGGTGGGTTTGAGCACCACTACCCCTGCACCTACTCCCTTAGAGGAATCTCCGGCTGCCTTGTCTACTGCCTACAAACGGGCAGCACATGCGGCTCGGGAAGCAAACGGAAGACCAACTCAAGGTAATGTGACATAGGGTTCTGTTGTCAAAGTTTTAAATATCAGTTCTCATATATCTTATCTTGCAGGGCCGAGTCTTACTGAAGAAGTGGGGGCGACCGCTGAACCTGGGGTAACGGTAGAGGAGGTAGCCGTGATTGCCGATCCCGAGGCGGCGGTAGGCGAGATGGCTGCGATCGTCGAGCTCGAGGTAGCGGCGGGTGAGACAGTCACGATCGCCGAGCCTGAGATGGCGTCAGGTAAGATGACCACCATTGCCGAGCCCGAGGTGGCGATGGGTGAGATAGCCACAATTGCTGAGCCTGAGGTGGCCTCCCCCTCTCAAGAGTCGGGCACCGCCCCAATCATCGCTCTTCCCGCCTGCGGTTCTTTGCCATCTCCTGGCGTCGCAAGCGTTATGACGGCTCTCGTAGAGTCAGGGGATGAGGCGACGAGAGGTGAGACCATCCCGATGGAGGAGGAAGAAGCCGTCGCTGTATCAAGTGACGCCCTCCTCGCGGTTCCGACTGGCGATTCATCAGGTAGATTTTGGGTCATTGCTTTTCTTTTTATTCTGCAATCCTTTTCAATCTTTCCTGATAGTATTTATCTTGTTTCTAATGCAGGTATGGCGAGCGCTGAGGTCGCGCTACCGAAGGCAACGCCATCAGTTACCGTTTTGACGGTGACTCCTCCTCTACCTTCTCTCGCACCGTCTCAGATGTTAGAAGGTATAGATTTGTGACCCATCAGTCTTACTTCTAGGCTGTATAATTTATGTACTGACATTGCATTACTGCGTCTTTGCAGGTGTCCTTTTTGACCACCTGTATCAGGTGCTGCACCCACACTTCTCCTTCCTGTCAGAGATAAGTCCGCCTGGTGGTGTCGGTGAGTATCTTTTCTAAACGACGTCCTCTCTTTAACGGGAAGTCATATTATTGCTAATCCCTCTTTGTATTGCTTGTAGCCATACAAATTGAAGGCGGGGACGCGGCTATCGTTGCGCCACCAGTACTCCCAGCTCTGCCCCCTGTTGCAGCCGGTATAATAGACTCTATTTTTCGTGTATTTTCTTTATTTCTTGAGCCGACGTCTGATTGTGATTTGTTTTGCAGCGATCACATCGACTCCAGCCCCGTTCGAGTCTCGCGTCATAATGCCGGCCGGACCCTTTTCCAGACGTCCATCCTCAAAAGGCGCCACGAATAGTCTGCGCATGATGAGCGACTATATTAAGGAGCTCGACGTGGAGACTCCTACGACTACCGTGGATTTTGCCGCGGAGGTTAACCTAATGCTGGCGACACTTGTAAACTTCCATAAAGAAGGCGTCGTCGAGTCTTGGGTTAACCACTACCGGAAGATTGAGGCCTGCCTGCATGAGCTCGAGCTTATGCGTCCTGCTCCTGAGATTCAAGTTTTGAACTCCCAGCGGGCTACATGGGTTGAGCAGAGTGTGTCCTTCCTCCGCCATTTTGAATAAGAAGCAACCTTGAGGTGGAAGGAACGCGAGGAGGCTTCCGCTGAGTCTGTTCAATTGTGTGCCCAGGTTGAAGCGAACGCCGCGCAACTGAGAGCCGTCTTTAACACTTTGCAGCAGTGTATTTCGGACGGGCTTGTATTGAGACAGAAGCTCGACTCTATCGAGTGGATTGTGCAGAGTCACGAAGCTGCTCAACGGGAAATCGATGAGAAGATTTCATCATGCTTGCAGCAAAGGACTCGAATCGAAGCGGAGCTGGCCGCAGCGGCTGATCAAGAAGAGGCGCTGAAGGAAGTGCGAGAGCAGCTAGCGGACTTATTGAAAATGCTTTCTTCTCAGTAGCTGTTTTTGTATCAATTAAACGCTTGTAATTTTTGAATAACATGTATCCATTTTTTATTCTTTTATACGATGTATCTTGTATTCAATTTGAGCTCATGAATAAAGACACATTTTTCCTATCTCCCACTGTCGTTTTCTTCTCTTTTCTGTGTTGTTGGTGTGTCTCTCTGGCAAGTGTAGCCTGTAGATGATAAAGAGCATTTTGTCTTGGCTTCTTCGAGGGGTAGTGATGGCTTAGGAAGCAGGTTCAGATCTACTGCCTAAGACTTTTCAAATTCATGAGCGGTGAGGGTCTTATGAAGACTTTTCTCCCTATAAGTCGAGAGGATCTCGTAGGTGTATTTTTTTTAGGAATCGTGAGAATTCCTAAGTGCGTTTTCCCTTATAAGTCGTAAGGATCTTATAAAAGAATTTTCCCTCCTACAAGTCGAGAGGACCCGTAAGCGGTTGTTTCCCTCCTTGTCGAGATTTGACTTGGAGAGTGTGGCCCGTGAATAGTATGCAAGAGTCCATTTTTGGACCGACTTGCAGGGCCCCAGTGCTTAGGAAATCGGTTCTTATCCCAATTGCCTAAGGCTTTTCCCTACGAGTCGAGACGAATCGAGAAGTTCTCGCAAAGACGCTAATTTCCTCACGAGTGGAGACGAATCGAGCATTTCTCGCAAGGATATCCTAACGTCACAGTTAACCTCTGCTCTTTACGATAAAGGTCTGTTAGGGTTTGTGGTACTAGGGTTTTGTCCGTCGTACCATCGCGTTGGCTGATGTATTCCTCGATAGGCAATCTTGCTGTTCGAGTAGCCTTGCGACCGTCGTGTCTCTGATCCCTTCGGGGGCTGGACAAGACGTCTTCAAGCAATCCTCCTAGGCAGTTTGACCGTCGGAAGAGCAAGCGTTAGGAATTTTGCCATGCCGCTTTTTACTTGAGGTTAGGCTCATTTTGGAGAGCCCCGATGAGTCATAACCACTCCGCGCTGGTATGGGATGATCTCCGATAGTCTTTCAGGTTTTATATGAGTTACCGTCAAGACCCTGAAACTAGGAATTTGGCCTTCACTTCGTTTGTTGGCATCGCGTCTACTGTATCGAGAAGAATATTGCGGTTGTCTCTAGGTTGCTGGTGAACCGTTGAGGTTTGGAACTAGGGATTTTGCCGTGGCTCCATTTGTTTGATTGTCGCGTCTGAATCCTGCTGGAGGAAGAACGCTGTGGTGACATTTCGTCTGCTGTATCGAGACGAACGTCGCGGTGGTGACCACTCCATGCTGGTGTGAGATGATCTCTGGTGGTCTTTCAGGTTTTATATGAGTTATCGTCAAGACCCTAAAGCTAGGAATTTGGCCTTCGCTTCGTTTGCTTTGGTGTGTCCGAATCCTGTTGGAGGAAGGACGCTGTAGTGACATTTCGTCTGCTGTATCGAGACGAACGTCGAGGTGGTGACCACTCCGCACTGGCGTGGGATGATTTCCGATAGTCTTTCAGGTTTTATATGAGTTTCCGTCAAGACCTTGAAGCTAAGGATTTGGCCTTCGCTTCGTTTGCTGTCATTGCGTCTGCTGTATCGAGACGAATGCCGCGGTTGTCTCTAGGTTGCTGGTGAACCATCGAGGCTTGGAACTAGGGATTTTGCCGCGGCTCCGCTTGGTGATGTTGCGTCTGCTGAAGCGAGACGAATGTCGAGGTGATCTCTAGGTTGTCCGTGAACCATCGAGATTTAGAACTAGGGACTAAGTCATGGCTCCGTTTGGTGATGCTGCGTTTGAGTACTGTGGAATGAGGAGGAACGCTGTTGTGGGTCTCCAGGCTGTAGATGTGGCCGTCGAGACTTGGAACTAGGTACTTTGCCCTGGCTCCGTTGTTTTGACCGTGAGGTCTTTTGTTGACGTTGCAGCTGCATCCTGCTGGACTGCGAAGGGACGTCGTTGTTGACATTGCGTCTGGTGTAATGAGACGAATGCTAAGGTGGAGTTTGGATTTTGCCATCACTCCGCCTTGCTGGCGTTGCGTCTGCTGTAACAAGACGAATGTCGAGGTGATCTCTAGATTGTCTATGAAGTCACGTCTGGCTGAGGCGAGCAGCAAGCGGGGGAGAGTCAAGTAAAATACAACAACGTTTGGCGAAGGCCCTACAGCTTGTTCCGGTAGCTCCACGAGACTTGGATAATAAGTTTCAAATGGTCTTTCTCCGACTTCAAAGTTGGATCGACTGGTTTACTTTGGCTGGTGAACTAGATAGGGACAGGACCTTTTACCGTCGAGATTCGGCTTCGCTTCGACGAAGCCTGGGGGAAGGTATGGTTCCCTCTTTGTTTGTGCCCCTGGATTGTATACAGGGATCGATGTGATCTCATCTGTCGGGCATAAATTTCATTTTATTTTATTTCTTTCCGCGATGCTCTATCATTTCAGCTTTTTATATCGCGAAGGTCGCGATTGCCCAATCATTTCGGCAATTTCTCGCGGTGTCCAATCATTTTGGCTTTTTATTTTATTTTTACTCGCTGCTTTTTATTGCGAGTTGCCCAATCATTTTGGCTATTTTGCATGCATACATTTTTTTTGCTTGCTGATTTTGTTGCAAGTTGCCCCATCATTTCGGCTATTTCGTATGCATGTGTGGCTCGCTGGCTTTTCGCTGCAAGCTTGGGATTGGACACCGATTTCGGTATCAGCACCACTACAACTGGGATATTGCCAGGAGCGAATCATCATTTGCCTCTGTCGATGTCGAACAAAGGTGGCTTAGCGAACAGGGTTAGGATCCTGTCGACTAAGGCTTTGACTTCATGAGTTGTAAGGGTCTCATAAAGGTATTTCTCCCTGCGAGTCGTGAGGATCTCGTAGATGTGTTTTCTCCTTAGGAATCGTGAGGATTCCTAAGTGCATGTTCTCTTATAAGTCGTAAGGATCTTACAAGAGTGTTTTCTCCTTATAAGTCGAGAGGACTTAAAAGGGCTGTTCACCGTGTAGACATATCCCTAGTCACGGATGGGACTTTGTTAGGAAAATGTTTATTCACGCCTGTGGATTGTATACAAGGGTCAGCATTGAGCCGCTTGTAGGTCAGTGCTGGAGGTTGTGGTGGATGCTTAAGAACAGGTTCAGATCCCTATAGCTTAAGACTTTTGAATCTTATGAGCCGTGAGGGTCTCATAAGAGGGTTCTCCTTATGAGTCGTAAGGATCTCGCAAGTATAATTTCTCCTCATGAACCGTGGGGATCCCTAAGTGTGTTGTTCCCTTGTGAGTCGTAAGGATCTCACGCAGGTGGTTTCTCCTTACAAGGTCGAGAGGACCTTGCAAGTGTCTTTTTAACGAGATTGCGCCCTTTCGGGTTTTCATAAAACTCGCTGTAGCCCTGCTGTTTTTACTCATGGAGCCCTTTCGGGTTTTCATCCGTGCCCTTTTCGCTTGTGGACGCACCGTTTTTTTTTACCACGCCAGCCTGAGGATGCCGCGGGCTGGTAGTAGTTTAACAACATTTCGGTCATCAGTTAACGTACGATTACGCAGCTAGATTTTTCCGCAAATCCTCGCATGTTTTGTGTCGGAGGTGGATTCCTTGAAGAGAGGGTTGAGGGTGATTTCTTCGTCATAGTCGCTTCCAAAGGTGACAACTTGCGATCCCTTGGTGTCGGCTATGTGACAGTTGCCAGCAGCTCTTTCGCGCTCATCTGTCGTGCTTTTCTGTTCCGGACGAGCCTTGCGCTTCACTCGTTGAACGTGTCGTCGATGGGAAACATATCCCTGTCACCAGTTTTTAAAGGCTATGCACTCCTCGGTAGGGTGTGCAATCTTCTGATGGTATAGGCAGAAGTTAGGATGTATGTCCGCTTCCTCAAGACGTATATTGCCAGAGGAATTTTCTTTGAGAGAGGGCAACTTCATTCCTATTGCCAGGGCCCTAGCGAATCGTTTCCTTACTTTAAGCTTGCTTTTGCTGGCGATAGGGGTGCTTTGCTCCGGTTGGGGTGTCTCGACATTTTCCTCTAGTCGTCGGCGTTTGGCTTTTTCGAATATAGCCAGTTCACGCTCTCGATTGGTTTTGCTTTTCTGACGGGCTTCGTTCAGTAGTAAGTCGATTATCTCGTCAGACGGTTCCAAGGGTTTTGGCTTCGATCCTGCACCCAGCTCTTTTATGCCGTCTTCTATCGCCGAGTGCGTTTCTTCATTAGTTAACACCGAATGAGAGATCATGTGGCAACTTGCCACATAATCCTCAGATTCTTTTGACGAGTCATCCCTGTCGTTATATTCGTCACCTCCGTTCTCAAGGCTATTGTTGAGAAATTCTTGGAGTGTGACCGGGGTTCGCGCCTTCTGGTTATATTCTTCCAGAGCGTCAATCTGTTTTTGCAGGTCTGTGCGTTTGTTATCAAGCTTCACGGGCTTTTGGGCCTTCTTCTTCTTCTTTGAAGACTTTGACGGTTGGGTGCGAGCACTCTGACTATCACCACCGATTTTTGTAGTTGGGTACGGTTTCAACATTCCCTTGACAATCTCGGGTTCCAGTGGATTTTTCCACTTGATTGCCGGGCACGTTTGGAGATCCTTCAGCATCCTTTTAGTTTTGGCTGAAAGAGCGACCTCCCACGGAGTTTCTTCTATAAAAGAGCACGATGCCCCTGGCGTGTCCACCTTTATAGGGGCATGAGGTTGTGGCGGGCTCACCTTCCAGTTTTCGGATAATGCGAACTTACCTTGTTAGTATTGATCCTTAACCCAGTTTTTGAAGACGTAGCAGTCTTCGATCGGATAGCCCAATACTCGGTGGCAGGGGCAGTAATTGGGATCATTGACGTCGTTTGGCTGCAACGGACGTTTTGGATCCGCAAATTTATGAGGCTATTGCGCACTGCCAGCTCGAACAGTCTCCTCGTTTTATCTTGGGGAAACGAGATCGACGTCCTAGTCTCTCCTCGAGGGATGGGCGTGGACGCATATTGTTTTGGCAAACAACCGGCTTTAAGTTGCTCGGCTGTTGTTGAGTATTGGCGATGAAAGTTGCTTTTCCATTCCTCTTTTCATTCCGAGGATCCTTCTTTGAAGGAGATGGTCTATGACCCATCTGATCCATTTGGGCCAACTTGTCAATCAAGGCCTGGAAAGTATTTGGCTTGAAGAACATCATGAATTATGAAATGGTCGCTTGAAGGTTGAGGGTACCCACAAACATGCCTACCACAGGCGCTTCTTCGATGCGTTGTTCGCACTTCGACCATAAGTTCCGTCAACATATTGCGTATTGAACCCACATTTCGCCTGGCCTTACCCTGGCGTTGATCAACGCGGTGATCGGGGTGCGTTCACTAGCACTCGCGAAACGCTGGGTAAATAACAGCTCCATCTCCGCAAAAGTTTTGACGGAATCGTTGGGAAGTTCAGAATACCATTCGAAGGTCGTTTCCGCCAAGCTGCCAACGAACTGACGAAGCAAAAGTTTATCATCGCCCCCGGTGTTGCCGCAAAGAGCCCTGAACTGAGCGACATGTTGATGGGGATTGCCTGTCCCCTTATACACATTGAATTTGGAGATCGTATATCCCGGCGGATAACTTATTTGGTCATACCAGCTCGGATAGGGTCGCCCAGTTTTAACAACTTGACCGGCCGCTTCGTTCGCTCGGTGAGCTCGTATTTGTTGAGCTATATAGTCATCGAGTGTGGCTTTTGGGATGGTTTCCTCCTTGGCTGCTGAAAGAGCCGAAGGAGGGTTAGATGTCTCCCCTCTGTTGTCTTCAATAATGATCGGAGGGTCTTCAGCTGGAGGATCCGGCTGTAACATCATTCCAACCATGTCTTGGAAGAGAAGCGCCATTCGTTTTATATTAGCAGCTTCTTCTGCTGCTTCTCTATTTTTCTTTTCGAGGACTCTGCGGAGAAAGTCAGTATCGGTTTCTTTTTCATGACGCTGCTCTGATGACGCCTCTAGGTTTTCTTTTGGCCCGGTGAGTGGGGCCATTTGCGTTAGCATCTCCTGAAGCTTCTGTTGCTGCTCCTGGGTTTTGTCACAGATCGGGTAAGCGGTCGGTGACCCGTCGAAGCGCGGATTTCCTCTTTTCCGGAAGCCATGTAAACAGTATGCACCATTATGCCCCAGACTTAGGGCGTTTGGGCTCAGCGTCTTCGTGGTTCGCCGTGGTCATAGGGGCTTTCTCTGGCCCCCTTCTCTTTTGAGTGGCTGACGTTGAGGGAGCCGTTGCAGTGGGCACCCAGACGGATGACATTTTCTGTGGTACCTCAAGATAGCTCTTTTCTTGCTGAGCTTTGAGCTTTTTGGGTCGGCGAGAGTAATTTTAATCAATTACCGAACCTATCGCCAGACCTTGTAAATTTTGGAGGACAGCCGCTGAGGGGACTGCTCCGGCTTCGTTTCTGTAACATTCCCCAAGGGTGGAGGAGATCTTTTCAGTACGGCGGTAGGAGAGTTCCTGCACACCTTGTTCAGCAACTCAAAGCTGTTCCCGGTTGGAACAGCAACATTGACTTCCACCGTTGGGGCTGGTGGAGTTAGCCCAGAGGGAGAGTTGCCTCCAGCCTTCCTTACTCGGCGCCAGTGGCGACGTCGAGCGTGTCGAGCCGATGGGATTATTTCAGCTTGAGGGGTGGCATTGTCATGCCCCCTATTTTGAGGAGAGGCTGTTATTGGCGCTAGCTGGTCGAAGACTGACGTCCGTTGAGAGGGGATAGTCAGTCTTGCGATGGCTGACTTTCGAACAGGGAAAGCTGCCTTCGTGACTTCGCATGGAGTAGGAGCTGAAACGGACAGTCTTGTGAAGACCAACCCTTTAGCAAGGAAAGCTGCCTTGACGACTTTAGGAGCAGGAATGGTTATCCACTTCGGGATAACCTTTTCTGGAACTGCAGGCTTCATCATGGGCCCGCATGAACTTTGGCCCAATCTGGCGAAGACTGGGGCGCTGGAGCTGGACGACCCGTTGAGAGGGGCCGCAGTAGTTGTAAGCCGATCAAAGACCGACTTCTTGGGGGCTTTTTGTGTTGGTATAGGAGAACTGAAGCTCGTTGGCGGGAGCATGGTCCCGAAAAACAATCCAGTGGTAGCCTGAGTGACCTGTTCCACCGGCATCGTGAACCGGGAGGCCGCTTGGGGCCCGTAAGCTATGCCTCCAGATGAGGCGAAACGTGAGTTGCAGTTGCAGCTGGAACATTTCACGCAAGTAGACGCCATAGATATTTCGTTTTCTGCTCCAAGCAAGAAACCAAATCTTAGTACCTCGAACCCAAGGGCAACCATATCAAACCGCGATTCGTTGGCGAACACGACACACGAAGTGTGGAGTGGAAAGAGGAAAAGGTCCCACCGGGCGTGCCAGAATCTGTTCCCCGCCGAAAGACACAGACGAAGACACAGCGAACGTCTTGCCTGAATCGGGGCAGATGCTAATTAGTGCTATCCGTCCACCTCTCCGAAGATGCCAAGTTGATTTATGGCACCGTATATTGAAGGTTTAAACGAATGCGGCCGATATAACAAAATTCGTCAGATTGCCCCTCATTTGAAGGGTTTTGGATTGTGGGGACGCTCTTCCCTGCAGGGGGAAAAGGTCCCACCGGGCGTGCCAGAATCTGTTCCCCGCCGAAAGACGCGGACGAAGACACGACGAAAGTCTTGCCTGAATCGGGGCAGATGCTAATTGGTGCTATCCGTCCACCTCTCCGAAGATGCCAAGTTGATTTATGGCACCGTATATCGAAGGTTTAAACGGATGCGGCCGATGTAACAAAATTCGTCAGATTCCCCCACATTTGAGGGGTTTTGGATTTTGGGGACGCTCTTCCCTGCAGGGGGAAAAGGTCCCACCGGTTGTGCCAGAATCTGTTTCCCGTCGAAAGACGCGGACGAAGACACGGCGAACGTCTTGCCTGAATCGAGGCAGATGCTAATTGGTGCTATCCATCCACCTCTCCGAAGATGCCAAGTTGATTTATGGTACCGTATATCGAAGGTTTAAACGGATGCGGCCGATGTAACAAAATTCGTCAGACTCCCCCTCATTTGAAGGGTTTTGGATTGTGGGGACGCTCTTCCCTGCAGATGCAAGCCCCTGTAGTTAATTACGCTACCGCATCGCGGTAACAACTTTCTCCTTCTCTAGATGGTCACTTCGTGTCGTGGGTGTTTGTTTTGTTTGTGGTTGCCCGTGGATTGTATACGGAGACTAATCTATGTTGTCGCCCGTAGGGCGTGGATTAGTCCAAATCCGTATTTTCTTAGATTTGGGTTTTGGTTTGGGTGTAAGGATACGTTAGCCTCATTTGAGACTAAGATCAATTTAAATGTTTGTTAAGGATACGTTAGTCTAAATTTAGACTAAGATCAACTCAACATTTGTTAAGGACACGTCAGTCTAATTTTAGACTGAGATCAACTTAACGGGATCGTTTAGATCCAACAAAAGAGCATTTAGACTCTATTGTTAGTTTAGAGACATTGCGGTCGATTACCATTTTAAGGACATAGTGGTCCAAGGTTAAGGATATCATAGTCCATGGGCTTAAGGACCCCATAGTCCAGGTTAAGGACATCATAGTCCATAGGTTTAAGGACCCCACAGTCCAGGTTAAGGACATCATAGTCCGTGGAATGTATGGGTGTCGGGACCCATCACCTCTGTGAAGACGTTAAAGGATTACAACGATAAATATCAGAGGAGTTCAGAGATGTACCCTTGAACCATATTGGTTGGGAGATTTATAGTCCAATTTGGGACTAAAGTCTGTTAAATGGTTTATGAGCATATGGGCTCAGTTGATATGAGTTGAGGACTTATGGCCAATCTTGGGCTAAGTCCAATAAATGTTTAACATTTTATTGTTCTGGCTATTGAGCCTTTATTTGGGCTTGGCCCTTTTAATAATGCTGAGCATTAACATTTTGTCATGTATTGAATGCAAAGCATTCAGCAGAGCTCTAGGCTTTATTAAAGAACAACTTGTGTTCCGACAGCGCGCCACGTGGCACGCCAGGCGCTTTGCGCCAATTAAAGAGCGCATTGCGCTTCTGCCAAGTAGCGCACACGAAAATGACACGTGTCGCGCTTAGCGCTAAGCGCCAGTTTATTAGCGCATTGCGCTTTCAATTTATCAGCGCATTGCGCTAGTTTAGTGGCGCACCAGTGAGTGACACGTGGCGCGCTTGGCGCTGAGCGCCAGCCCATGAGCGCAGTGCGCTGTTTCAGAAGTGTAAAGCGCAAGTTGTATCTGTGGTTGACACATGGCACATTTTGGCGCTGAGCGCCGGTCCAAGGAGCGCAGAAGCGCAGTTCATGAGTGCAAGGCACTTTCCAATAGCGCAAAGCGCATTTGATCAAATTTATGGTCAGAGAACAAGTTTATGTTCTTTTAAAGGAGGCTTTGCCTCAAGATTCAAGAACAACAGTTCTTATTTTTGAAAGGGCTTTGCCTTTGTAGATCAATGATCTGTGAATAAAGTAAATACTTCTTTTGTTTTTATGATGAGATCTTTTGATCTCTTTTATGAAAGACCTGGGTCTTTATAGATCTATGATCTTTTAAGAAGATAATTCTTCTGTTTTAATGAGATGATTTCATCTCTTTGTTCATTGTTCATGATCTTTACCTTGAAGAAATGATCTTCTTTTGCTAAAAGCTTGCTTTTCTTTCTTTGAGTTTTCTCAAAGTTTGTACGGGGGTTTCTCTATATCAGACTTGAAGTCTTGGGGCCTTTATATAGGGCAAATTGATTTGTTAAATCGGTTAAAGAGATCTTTCTCTGATTGATTTGGGGATGTTTCCCCACTGTTGGATCTTTGATCCTAGGGCTTCTGTTTTACAGAAGGCAATCTTCTTGTTTTTAACAAGATTGGAATGATTTTTCCATAACAGAATTTTAATTATGATTAATTAATGAATTATCATTATTAGATCTTTAGATCTAACGGTGGGGAATTTTTAATTCCAGCGCTAGCGCACCTTGCGCTAGCACACCTACGTTTGACACGTGGCGCGCAGCGCAGCCTGCGCTAGCGCACCCGTGTTTGACACGTGGCGCGCAGCGCGCCTAGCGCTAGCGCACTCATGGTGCACTGCCTAGGGAGCAGCGTACCTGGCGCTAGCGCATCCGTGTTTGACACGTGGCGCGCAGCGCACCTAGTGCTGGATCTGAAGCGTTGCTTCAATTTTTGAATTTTGAATTTTAAAATAGAGCTTTGCTCTGATTGGGGGAAACACTAAGCACAATGGGAACTGACACAAGACAAATGAAAATCTCAAGTCAAAAGACTAACATGTACTCATACCACAAAAGAACTTCCATCTGACGATAGGTATAATACCATTTAGAAGTTCTCGACGAGTCCGTCCGGTGTACTCACCTCCAGTGAGCACCTGTATTCTATCTTAGGTGAATTAACACCAATGGCTTGTGAGACAGGCCACGGCCCCTCGTCGGGGTCTCGAAAAGTATACACTAGTTTACTCCAGAGTATCAATGCCCAGTCTCGATACTCCCTCGACTAGGGACATTTAAGGATGTGCTTTTGGACCTCGCATCTCCCACGTATATGATCGCTATCATAATGCTGGTAGTCAAGCAATAATTCTATGGACTTTATCAAAACGTATACAAATAATGATAAAGACAAACCAGATAGCATACTATCATCTCGAGTAAGACTGTTCTACCTGTATAGGTCCTCTTTCAATTATCATATTCGCCTACTTGTAATTACAATAATTGCCTTGAGGGCACTATATCCAACACCTACACGGATTCCAACAAAGGTTTTGCGATACTTCTTAATCAAGCAAAGACTTCGGCGTTTATTTCTGTCAACCAAAACCACTGATAGTATGTCATAGCATAAAAATGGTCGCACTAAGGACGGAGTCCTGCGACATCCAGCCGATGGTGAAGAGTGGAAACGCTTTGATTCCCTTTATAAAGATTTTGCTGTGGATTCTCGTAATATTAGGCTTGGTTTATCTGCAGATGGCATGGAGTCGTTTAGCCATGGTGCAAACACTATAAGAAAAAAGAACTCATTTCTTTGGGGTATTTATTCCGACGGCTATAAGCCGACAGAATAAATGTATAAGCCGATGGAATACCCCCTAAATAAGCCAAATGGGCCCCCCAGAATTTTTAATAATTTTACTGGGTTATTCCGTCGGCTGTAACCTGACGGAATAACCCAATAAATAAAACAGGGCCTGAGCCCGAGTCTCTCCTCTCATTTTCCCCCAAATCAGGAAAAAAAAACCTATCCCTCTAAGACCGCCACTCTTTTCCTCTGCTCATCCTCCTCTCTCTCTCTCTCTCTCTCTCTGTGCCACTCTCTCGCTCTCAATCTCACTCACACTCTCCCCCTCCCCTTCTCTCTCAGGTGCCGTTGAAGACCGTCGCCGTCGAAGCCTCCCTATTCAAGCCCGGTCCCTTTGACAATAAGTAAATAAAATTTGTTTAATTTTCAATTTTATGCAAATGGGTAAAAATTATGCTGTTGATATTGTTGTTGTTGTTGTCAATGTTGTTGTTGATGATGTTGATGTTTTTGATGGGTTAGGGAGGGTTTGGGTTGGGGTTAAGGTCAAGTGTTAGGGTTAGGGTAATTTAGCTAATTTTTCTACGTAGTTTACTGAAAATCAATAATATTTAGGGGTATTTTAGTGAAATTGCAACAATAGTTAAGGATATTTTAGTGAAATTTATAGTAATTTAATTAATTTAAGAAGATGAATTGTTTCTTTAAATTTGTTAAGGTAGTTTAGTGACAAACCAACAATAGTTAAATGTATTTTAGTAAAATTGAATAAATAGGCTGCTTAGGAAAAAATTTAAGGTAGTTTAGTGAGAAAACAACAATAGCAAAGGGTAGTTTAGGGAGAAATATTTAGGTATTTTATAGTAATTTAGTAAATGTGTCTATGTGTGTGTCTGTGTGTATGTGTGTGTATGCTTGTGTGTGTATTTGTGTATGTGTGTGTGCATGCGAATAAGTTTCACAACCATATCTATTGTGAATTAAATCTTGAACTTCAAAACAACACGAAAATCTTATACTAAGTGGATGAAACTTGATGATAATATGAAATTTACTTGTCATCGAGGATCTCACATTCAAAAATCGAAACACGTTTTAGAACCCGTCTATCAGTTATATACGCAACGATCTCTATCGTGAAATAAAACAACGTGTTGGTTGTCAAACTAAGCGTATAATCGTTTGTTTCTGCAACCGTCATGTAGTTTATGTGACGAGAGAACTGGTCGTACTATAGCCAATAGATTTGTCCAGTGTGGAAAAATTAAGAATTTATAACGCAAACACACCCTGCATTTGTGTTTTCATTCGTTTCGAGATTATTTTCGTCGACACATTTTTGCTAGTTCTCCATATGCAAATATAAAGGGGATGATCATTAATTCATTGTTGATATTCGGTATTGAAATGATTATCATCCTTTCAATTGCAGTGTTATTACGATCCGGAAAAAGACATTTGACCGGCACTTGAATCACGTGAAGTCTATAGAACCCTCACCGAAACCCAAGTAAGCCAAAAACCAGGAATCTAAACCTCTTTAAGAAAATAGTAGAGGTGAAGTTTTGGAAAATGGGTATTAAATGAAATTAAGTTCCTTTTTAAAGTATAAGTAAAGTTTGTTTGAAAACACAAGTGGGTTTTAGATTAAGGTTTGAAAACATTTTCGTCATTTAAAATTTTGGCAGCACATCCTTTGTAAATTTTGATAAAAACGAGCACACACAAATAATATAATATCAGCATCCCTAATTGGGAGCTATCTCATCGTCCAAACAGCGGAAGCACAACCATGCAGTAATATAAGATGCCCAAGGCGAAGATCATCATAAGAAAAAGTAAGAAAATACTATAAGTATCAAAAAGACGACTGTATCCAAACCCGACACCTAAATGAATAACATATAAGTCTCGTCTCTAAGTCCACAAAAATATACAAGTTTTGGTCGATGAAGTTTTTAACTAGATCATAAAAGAATATACATATACAGGAGGCGGTTACGATCCGAAATGTAACCCACCTACCAAGGCAATCATCCGAAGAAGAAGAAGTGTGCCGGCAAGCCGCCGTTGATTCGAGCGGTCAATTCTGCAAGAAACTAAGGCACACAGGGGTGAGTTGCTAACTCATAAGTAGAAGATATCACAAGGTAGAAATTGAAATGAATAACGATCTACCTAGGCCATACAGTATAATACTCTCATACTATGAGATAACGAATGTAAATATGTATATACATAGATATCACATCAGTATCTATAAGCACGTCATAACGGATCGCGCACAATACACATGATTCCTATGATCACTCAATATGTAGAAATATGTCATCCATAACACACACACACACACACACACACACACACACACACACACACACATATATATCATCAAGTGAGTGTCCATCATCGACACTCGAAATCATCGTATCAACTGAGTGTTCATCATCGACGCTCGAAATCATCAAAAATCTTGTGTCCAGTATCGACACATAAAACCCATATATCATAGGCACCGTCTCGTCAGACCAATTCTCTCTCGATATCAATAGCCCCGGTCGGTATCTCTCAGATATCCGCCATGCTCTAACTTATCTCCGGTATTGATCTACCTCACTAGGCTCCCCGTACCTCCCTATAGACTTCCTGTCCCTCGGTGTCGTACCGGGCCCACCATATATCCGTAATCGGTTAACCCCCCTTTCGATTCAGATATCTCATCATGAAAACCAAAACTCATGGTGGATGCCAAAACATCATATCAAGAAAAAACCATATTTTGAAAACGAATCCAGGTTTTATAAAATCATATCCGCGGTTTCTCAAATCTCATAAAAACAGAAATCCCATGCAAACACTATCGCATAAGAACATAGCAATAATGAAACAAATTAAAAAGTACATAATAGTGGTATAATGAATGCAGATATATGATGAGCAGTGATCTAAGATACTGGCAGGAATATAATATGACGCGAAATAACAGGGTAAGTTCTATATGTGTACGTAGCATGGTAATTACCAATGATGTGTGCATGAAACATACTAGTTTGTGTACGTGCAACATGTAAACCATTGGTAATTGCACAGTGTTCTACAAGTGTGCTCATATAAGCAATGGAAGTAAGGTATAATATACATAATAGTACAGATGCTGCGTGATAAGCAGTAATCTACAATACTGAAGGGGTATAGTGTAATACAAGTAACATGATAAGTTCTATCTGTGTACGTGGCATGTCAATTACCGATGAGTTGTAGGTATAATATGCGGGTATGTGCAAGTGCAACATGAAATTATCGGTAATGGTGCTAGTTCCCTAGCAACGAAGTTAAGTAGAACTAAAGGTATAATGTAGCATAAGTAATCGAAGTGCGAGCGTATATAGAATAAGGTAATCGTAACGTGAATAAGCGTTAAAATATCCAACTATGTATGAGCCATACAGTTATAGTTTAAAATAGAACGAAACGTTGTTTTGGAAATAAGGGACTACAATGTTTTTTTGAAATAGATATCATTTGAAAATTCGTAGCACACCCTTGACATTATCATTTATAAATACGTAACGAATCGTTAGTTTTTGAAATAAGTATAGCTCTAAATATCTCATAAATTCCCAATTTGGGATTTAGCAAGACTACTCGAGTCAAATGAATATCGGTATGATTCGGTAATCTATCCCTATCTCATCATGTATGGAACCTCCCGCGTACGATGTCATCCAATTAATATAGTACGAATCTATAGTCACGTACACCAACTCATTATATCTTATAAAATACGGACATCTAGTCGCGTATATCACATAACAATTTATATATAGCCTAATAGCTATGAAATAGAGACTAAGTATATAGATATCTACTAAGTATACGAATATGAGCATATAGGTGTTCTAACATGACCCTCTAAGTTGGGAATACGGTTCTAATATATAGTATTCTAATTATTACGGTTGTGGGAGTGCTATACACCATTCACCCGACTTTTTTCGTAGATATACATATACTCACAGATATGTGCCTCGTTTTAGTGGAAGCCGACGAACCCTTGCCCTTCTTTGTTGTCTCGGAACTCCCCGCGATCATACCTAAAATCGAACCATAACACAACCGCATGAAAATTTACATCGAAATCGAAACGATGAGCAAAGCGTACATAGATTAGAACCTATGGCCAAGGCGTGCCAAATACGAAAAAATACCCCCGACGTCGACGTACGAACGTCGAATGACCAAATCATGATATGGAAATCGAAAAACCAAAGTTTAAGATATGGGTTGTCCGGCCTATGTTGAAAAGCAAAATCCGGACAAGCTCGAGGCAAGATCAGTTCTGTATAAGTTTGTTGGATATCCCGAACATTTGCGAGGGTATATCTTCTACCACACTGAGGAGAAAAATGTGTTTTGTTTCTCAGCATGCCACCTTTTTACAAAAGGAATTTCTTGTGAAGAAATTTGTGGTTATGAGGTAGAACTGGAAGCAGTTCCAGCTAGACAAACTAACAGCTAATGATTTGGTGAAATCAAAGGATTCAATAGTTTCCAACGAACCTCAGCCTCTCCGTGAATCTGGTAGGGTTCCTGATCCGCTTGAGAGATACTACGGTCTTCTCGGTGACAGTGGGAGCGAGGATTGCATCATGGTAGATGATGGCCCAACTAGGTTCAGGCAGGCCATCACGAGTGGCGACTCTATGAAAAGGTTGGATGCTATGCGATCAAAGATGGAATCCATGTACACCAACAAAGTATGACTTTGAATGTTGCACCTGAAGGGGTAAAACCCATTGGGAGCAAATGGATCTTGAGAAGATTCTTGGTGTAGATGGAAAAGTTGAGACTTTCAAAGCTATGCTTAAATCCATCAGGATTAGAGCACGCATCGCGGAGTTGGAACATCTGTTTTGATGTGGCAGTCAAAGAGTTTGACTTCATCAAAAAAGAAGATGAACCTTGTATATACAAAAAGGTTGTAGAGAGTAAGGTTGTCTTCCACGTATTGTACGTAGATGACATACTCTTGATAGGAAATGGTTTCTATGCTACACTCGGTCAAGCTTCTCTTATCACGAAGATTCTCTAAGGAAGATATGGATGATACCTACTACATCTTGTCAATTATGATCTATGGTGAAAGATCTATGTGGATGTTGGGAGTGTCCCAAATCTAGGTACATTAACAACATACTAAAGGAGTTTAGTATGGAAGATTCTAAGCATGGTGGTTCTTCTACTTACTCATGGATCACTCTCTCCAAAAAGAAGTCTCCCAAGACTGATTTGGAGAGAGCTCGCTTGTAAGGGATACCATATGCTTCGGTAGTAGGCTCTATCATGTGTGCGATGTTATGTACCAGACCAGATATAGATGACTCACTAGGTGTAATGATAAGGAATCAATCGGATCTTGGGAGAATCACTGGACAGCTGTGGAAGACATTCTTAAGTACCTGAGAAGCACTAAAAGAATGTTCTTAGTTCGAGCTTCCAGAGTGATAAGGTCGACTGAAAGTCAGTCACAGGCATTGTCTTTACCTTCAGTGGAGGGACGGTATGTTGGAAGAGTTCCAAGCTATATACCGTGGCAAACTAGACGATAAAGGCTGAATACATCGCTACCAACGATGCTACCAAAGTGGATGTCCGGATAATTCTTGTTCATGAGATGACATAGTTCCTACCATTGAGCGTCCAATAACTGTTATTAAGACAACAATGGAGTTGTGGTTTTGGCCTAGGAACGCCGGTCCCATCAGCGATCCAGACATATTCTGAGGACAGTATCACCTGATCAGAGAGATGGTTGATCTCCAAGGGATCGAGGTTAGGAGAGTTGACGCGAAGGATAACACGGCGGATCCACTCAGAAAGGCCTTTCCCTAGAGAGACTTCTGTAGGACGTTGAGTATGAGATACTGCAACAAATGGCTTTAGTGCAAGTAGGAGATTGTTAGTTATATGTATGCCCTAGATGCCACTACTGTACATGTGATTTATATTGTAGTGGATGCTTGGACATATTTAGGGAGGACTTTCTTGCTCGACATGATAATATACTATCTGGTTGCTCTTTATCTTAACATGTACACTTATTGTCTCTCTATTACATGTTGATAAAGCCCTTCGAATGAGTACTTGACTATCAGGATTATAATGCAGATCATACTAGTGGGGCAGAGGCAGTCGATAAGTACATCCTTCAAATGTTCCTAGTCGTGGGAATATCGAGATAGGGCATTGATACTCCAGAGTAGACTAGCGTACGCTTCTTGACCCATATGATGGGCGATGGATGATCCCATACCCATTGGTGTTTGACATCAGAGAAGGTATATGGGTGCTCAGTGGAGACTAGGTACACTGAACGGACTCGCCGAGAACTCCTAGATAGTATTATACCTATCATCAGATAGCAGTTCTCTGGTGACACTGGTACAGGTTAGTCTGTCGACCCGAGATCGTCATAGTGTCTTGTGTGATTCCTACTGTGCTTTGATTTCCACCTTACCACGTTCAAGAGATCGTGCAAAACGGTGGATTTTGGGTACAGTCCCGAGTCATATGGAGGCAATGAGCGATAGGAGGGGATTTCGTCTCTCCCGGTATTAGGGGTTGATGTTGCGCTATGCTCGATTGGCCATAACAGGAAATCCCTGGCCAGGGTTGCTGAGATCTAATGGTAAGTGTTATCAGTAGTTTCTCGAACCGTTATAGACCTTGCATCGGAATGACTTATCAGGCTATTGAGGTCTGACGTTATACCACCCTCAGGCTGTGATATGCGACATATCAGACGAAGAGACCAGACTGTACGGTAGTGTTACTGATTGGATTCGCAGGAGTATGAGCAGGCTTGCTTGTTGATCTTCTGATCGCTCAATACCCAGGTGGCCGTTACGTTTAGCAGACCGCTTGCGGCATGTGGGTGTTTGATATGATCATCACCTACTGCCGGCGTATTGACGAGTCTTTAGAGTCCTGCACAGAGGTTTCCTGGTTCATGCGAAATGAAGTAGGAGCACATATGTGATATGTGCGGGACCGAGATTAATGCACGTATGTGATACCACATTCTATTCTCGCGATATGTGATATCGGTCGGTTATATGTGATATAGCTGGATTATCGGATCAAGTGTTGATTCGATAAGATGTTACATTTGATATTAGTCGGTTGTATGTGATATAGCCAGATTATTAAATCAAGTGTTGATTTAATAATTTAACGTATAATTATATATGTGATATATTGAATTACATTAACTAATATTAGCTCACTTAAACATTTCTTTTTCTCACTTGTGTGCATATAGTATATGTGTGATATATATTAATGTACATTTTATATGTGTCATGCTTGATGCCACATGCTTCATGGGTGTATGAGACTCACACCATGCTTGACATAATGAAGGGTTTATATTTATTTTAGTAATTCATAAATTGGTAGAAATTGGATTAATGGTTGAAGCATGGAGAAGCTTGTGGAACCATTGAATAAGTCCACTCATTTGTTTTACTTAAGATATTTATTAACCTAACCATTATTCTTTTAGCCATGGTTTATTCTCTACATGAGTTAGTGTATGACGCTGAATCACCCATGGTTGCTATTCTCACCTCATGAGTTTCATTCTCATCTCCACTTCATCTTCTTCTTCCTCCTCATGAAAAAAGCTTGCTAGCTTTTGAAATGGTGAAGAAATATTGTGAGAAAAATTAATCTAAAGTGAGCTCATTTCCTACTTCATCATCCTCTACTATATTAGCTATTTAGTTTAGGGCGTTTACTTCACTAATCTACCATTAGTAAAGAGATAGCATGAGCTTGAGTCTCCTCGACGTAGATTATCTTCGGCCTCGAAGACTTCGAGCAAGTTTGTTCATTTCTTCATGTGAACCCTTACAAGAGTTCGGGTGTTCACTACTTGGAGCGAAGGGACTACTACACGGAGTTTTAGAAGTGAAGGACCGGTCTACAAAGGTTGTATTCCTCATTCACTTAGATGCAAAGTTATTTGTATGATGTATTGTTTAATTCTCTAGTTAAGATTCTAGGGCTAGGGTTCTTTAGTACGTCAAAAATTTGAAAACGGCATGGACGATGCCTCCCAAAACCTTGTTGTCGTGCTAGGTAACCCTACAGTGGTATCAGAGCCATGCTAGAGATGTTTGTTAGAATAATGAAACTGAAACAACTCCGAAACACCCGATATAAAATCCTAGTTTCTGTCGAATTTTAAATGGCCTCTAAAAAGTTTTTAGCAACTGCAGAATGTTGCATGTGATGTAACATAAACACAGTACAAATTTCAACCCTTGTCGCCGGATTTTGGCCTGCCACATTGATGATAAATCCGGCCTGCTCGGTTTTTTGGTGCAGTCTGGGCTTGAAATTTTTACAGTGTTCCAGGCTCTGGGTTTTGTTATTTCAGGTGTTGATTGTTTTTACTAAAATTGTATGTGATGTTAATTTTCTGCAAAGGCAATTAGGAGTGTTTCGTAATTGTAATTCAAACATTTATTCGGGTTATTTAGATGACGTTAAAAAGTTCGAACGGATATCAATAACTCATATTTTCCCTCGTTGGAAATTTTCCAAGAGTTGGATTTTTTCCAAGTTTAAAATCTTCAGAAAATCATGCAAGCGATTCTGTGGACCCTCTAGAAGAACGATACCCAAACTCGACTTTTTGGATCGCGAAACCGCGATTATACCCTAGGGTTTGCTGCAGTTCCGTGGTGACATGAGTGAGGCATGGGTCGACCCTTTTACGGATGGTTCATAGGAGCTGTGGCATGTTCTGGGTATTTTTTGAACTCCGCTCAAGTGTTGAGCTCTTTGGGAAATTTTCGGTGTTTGTTTATTCGATCGAAAAATTTAACATCGTCTAGCTATCTATGATTGTGATACAATATTTGGAATCCACTATAATTAGTTATGTGATAATTAGTTTGAATTTTATAAATCTAGCAGTTTGGTCTCATTTGATCGGTTGCCACAGAATTTTGATGTGGATCAAAAGTCTGTCGCAATTACGTAGTTGTCACGACCCGCAGGGTACAGAACGTGACTGGCACTTAAGTTACGAAACGTCTCAAGACATCCGTAAAATAAGTAAGCCAAAGCCCAGAAACCAAAACCAGATAAGCAAAAGAATGAAGGAAA
Source organism: Agapanthus africanus (assembly GCA_030015575.1). Taxonomy (NCBI): domain Eukaryota; kingdom Viridiplantae; phylum Streptophyta; class Magnoliopsida; order Asparagales; family Amaryllidaceae; genus Agapanthus; species Agapanthus africanus. Next base: position 79,793,312 of record JASDDO010000026.1, on the reverse strand, counting down.
ACCAATCAATTGAAAGCGAGTTTATCAAATGAGTCATATCAAGCCTTTTTAAAAACAATATCAATTTTTCCGAAAATTTCGGCAGAGTCTCCTTTGTAAATACTGGCCCCCAAAATGGGTACAACAAGAATATATATAAATCCAACAAATAAGGCATCCCCAAGCGGGAGCTAGCTCTTCACCACAAGGAGGTCACAAATCCCACGCAATGTAAAACAACAACATGAAAAATAATCATAAAGAAGCATGAGAAAAACAACATGTCGACTCAAGTGAGCTCGACCCCAAAATACAGCATAAAAAGTCCACAAATCTCACAGTCTCATCTCTAGGTCAATATACAACAATACTGGTAGATACAGTAGATGGAGTACACTAGATACAAAGAATATACAAGGTGGCACAAAAATAATGATATAACCCACCTAAGAGCAAAACCTCAAGTCCAGGAAAAAGTGGCAAAAGAAGCAAGTGCGCCCGCCGCTACTGTACTGACGGAGCGGACCTGAAAAAGGCTGTGGCACAACGGGGGTGAGTTGCCAACTCGTGAGTAATAAATAACATCTACACAGGCTATCGAAAGTATGCACACAAGTATCCTAGCATCTAAAATACAGGTAAGGCAGGACATAATGGCAAGTATGTATGCAATATGAATATACTAGCAGGTACGAATGCAATGCGAATCAACTCGTGATCTGAATGTGTAAGTATAAGAAATCATGTTTTTCCCTTTAAGAATCTCTTTTGAAATACCAGCACAATACCAATAGAATCAACAAGAACCTGTGTCCAGCAACGACACCTCAAAACTATCACAAATCTCATATATCCATGTCATAGTATCTCTGGCCTCAGCCATCCGGCTGACCCGGCTCAATATCAAAATCTCATCATCTCGCGGCCACGGTCGGTATCCTCTGGATATCCGCCGTGCCAAACAGTCACCGGTAGGTAATCCGTCCCCTGCCAGGCTCAACGTCAACACCACATTCATCTTGCCCCGGGGTACCATACCGGGCCCACAATGTACCCATGACGGTTCCTCCACTCCTCGACACGGATCTCGAAAACCACAGCAAACTCGACACTTACATCACTAGAAAACCGCAATTTACATATTTTAAAATATAATAAGTTTAGAAATTTTGCGGCTTTCCCCCGAAATCCAGAAATATCATAAAATCTCAAGAAATCCTCATAAGTGCATATGTCAATGATAATGAATGCATATGATATCAATAATCAAGTTGCGATGCGTGATTAATAGACTAAGCATGAACAAATAATATGATGAGGTACATGCACATGAATAGCAATCCTACGATTTCATTTTAAGGAATTAAAGAAATAGCGCGAGTTTAAGTATCAATTATAGTAAAAGGTTTCAATTTAAAGGTTATATAGTGTGGTGGCATGGCAATTACCAGGGTGTGTGTGTAAGCATGAATAGTGCTCGTGCTGCATATAAAAACCCTGGCAATGGTGCAGGTGTCCTATAAAATGGTTTCGTATATGTATGTCAATATAGGGCATGAATGTGGCAAATAATCATACAAGTATTACACCCCTAATTACTAACATTATTAAGAATCTTTTTAAGGTACTAAAACTATCGGGCGACTTGCGCCATCCAACGATAGTCCCCCATAGATGTTACATCTACTCACCGAAATCCCTAGCTAGTCGCGTCCGATCACCGCTTTCCCCTTTCGAGCCGCGTCTGACGTCTCCGCTACCAAACCTGGAATTTACATCAATACCAAACATAAGGTTACATATCAAGAACGACGCAAAACCCAAACGAAAACACTAACGTTCACAAGCTAGGTACAACGTGCACAAGGTGCGCGGAACACACGCGAAAATCGCAAAAATCGCCGATTTGGTCGCCCGGCAAAACTAAAACCCGATTACTCAAAAATCCGCACTCACACATCCTAAATGTCATAGGATATGCCAACAATATAATCTAGATATCGCAATTAATTCGTCACAATAATAAAATAAAAACCTAGTAAGCTAGAAGTTTGCAAATTTGGTGCAAACATCGACAATTTGCGACAAAGTGCACACATTATCACACAAATATCCAAATTAAACCATTAGAAAGCCACTACAATTAAATTAACCCCTTTACCATGCATCAAAACCCATATTCCATACACAAACCTTTTCTTGATTTTGGTAATTAGCAAAGCAAAGAAAATTTCACACAAGTTAACTTAGATTAGCAATACATCAAGCCACTTAAGCAAAGTAACCATATAGGTTGGTTAAGTAAACCACTAGATTAATTAACTAGATTTAATTAACTAAAACATGGTTTCAAGAAACCCTAGTTAACTCAACCATTAACTTTAAACAAAACTAGAATGAGAATAGCACTAAATTAACACTAAAACAATTTAATTAAAGGATTCTAACCATAAGAAATTAAAAGAGTAGAAATTATACCTCAAACCTATGGATCTAGCAAGAAGAAATTTGCCTCAATGATGGCCTCCTAGCACCATGATTCCAAGCAAGAGAGGTGAAGGAAAAAGGGATGAAGAATGGGGTTTAATTTGTGAGTTTTAGCTTGAAATTTGGAGCAAACTTAATGAATTTTGAAGAAGATAAAAAGAAAAGAGATGAAGGGGGGGCTGCTGTTTTTTCGGCCAGAAATGAGGGAGAGGGGATGGTGTGGGTGTGGGAAAAAAGTCTTGGTCAACTCCCCTCAAAGTCAATGCACCATACCTTCAACATACAATATTTTAAACATACACATTCAACTCAAATTATCCCTAACAAAAGAATTTTAAAACAAAAGAGAGAGGGAGAATTTTCTGCAGTTTGGGACAGCCAAGGAGATGTGAGGATGTGTGTGTGAGAGTGCACAAAAAAATTTTTGCAAAAAGACCCCCTACAAGTCCAAAATTGCAAGTTTAAGCTTAAATTCAATAAATTTCGTTTTCCATAATAAAAATTAGTTAAAACTTAAAATAAATTACTAAAAATTTATGTTACAACTAGATTTTAATTAACATGATTTTAAAGCTTAATTTTAGCCCATTTAAATTTGTATTTATAGCTAATTTAATGTATTTTCTTACCAGCTTAAAATAATATTAAAAAATTGAAAAATAGGGAAAATTTTTTAAATGACCAAAATTTCATAAGTAACTCATTAGCTACTAAAAACAAGCAATTACCTATCCATTTTAGGTATAATTAGTCCTAAACTGCAAAATAACGAGAAAGACGGTTTTCGGAAAAATACCGAATTTTCACCGATTTTTAGGAAAACACCAAAACGAATTTTCAAGGCGCTACAATCTTCCCCCCTTAAAGAAATTCGGTCCCCGAATTTAAAAATATAACTACGCGTACCTTCAAAGAGATGAGGGAATTTCTTCCGCATCTCGCCCTCGGTCTCCCAGGTAACCTCCTCGCTGCTCGGGCTACGCCAAAGGACCTTGACGGTTGGTATAATCTTCGATCTCAACTTCTTCACCTGCCGATCCAGGATGGCCACCGGCTGCTCTGCAAAAGAAAGGTCGCGCTCTAGCTGGACTGTCGGGTGCTGAATCGCATGCGAAAGGTCGTGGAGGTACTTGCGGAGCATCGAAACATGGAAGACGGGGTGAACATCGGGAAAGCTGGGTGGAAGAGCCAAACGATATGCAACAGCGCCGACACGCTCGAGGATCTCGAAGGGACCTACGAATCTAGGGCTAAGCTTCCCCTTTCGCCCAAAACGCATCACGCCCTTCATCGGAGAGACCCTCAGAAAAACATGATCGCCAACTGCGAACTCTAACCTGCGACGGCGCCTGTCTGCATACGATTTCTGCCTGCTCTGAGCCGCTCTCATCTGGTCTCGGATCAACTGTATCTTCGCTGTCGTCTCCTCAACAAGCTGCGACCCCAAAATGCTGCTCTCGCTGAGCTCTGTCCAACAGACGGGCGATCTGCATCTCCTCCCATACAATGCCTCGAAAGGTGCCATCTGAATAGTATCCTGGAAGCTGTTATTGTAGGAGAACTCCACTAACGGTAAATGACGATCCCAGCTACCGCCGAAGTCTAAAACGCACGCTCTGAGCATGTCCTCGAGAGTCTGAATGGTCCGCTCTGACTGTCCGTCGGTCTGCGGATGAAACGCTGTGCTGAAGCTCAAACGAGTGCCCAAAGCCTCCTGAAGTCTCTGCCATAGTCGGCTGGTAAACTGAGTGCCTCGATCTGACACGATACAAGTCGGTACGCCATGTAGTCGCACGATCTCGTCAATGTAGAGCTGAGCATACTGAGCGAAGCTGAAAGTGGTCTTCACTGGTAGGAAGTGAGCCGCTTTTGTCAATCTATCCACGATCACCCAGATGGAGTCGTACCCTCGACTGGTCCTGGGTAGACCCACAACGAAGTCCATCGAAATCTGCTCCTATTTCCACTCTGGAATGGGTAACGGCTGTAGCTCTCCTGCGGGCCTCTGGTGCTCGGCCTTGACTTGCTGACAAGTCAGGCATCTCGAAACGAACTCCGCAATGTCCCTCTTCATCCCGTCCCACCAGTAGGTCTCTCTCATATCGTGGTACATCTTGGTGGAACCGGGGTGGACACTATACACTGATCGGTGTGCCTCCTCAAGAATGTCGCGCCGCAATCCATTAGCATCTGGTATGCACAGTCTAGATCCATAACGTAAAATCCCCTGATCGTCAATCACGAACTCGGAAAATCTGCCCTGTCCCATCTGTGCCATGATCTCCGAGCAACGGTCGTCACTGCGCTGTGCCTCATATATACGGTCAAGCAACTGTGGGCGTGCACGAACATGCGTGAGCTGTCCCCCTGTCTGAGTGAACTCGAACTCAACTCGGCTGTCGCATAACATCTGCCAATCTGCTGACGACTGCCTCTGCACTGCGCGCAAAAAGGATAGACTACCCCCGGGCCTCCTACTCAACGCATCTGCCACCACATTCGCCTTGCCTGGGTGATATAGGATCTCGCAGTCGTAGTCTTTCACCAACTCCATCCAACGACGCTGTCTGAGGTTCAGGTCTCGCTGCTGAAATATGTACTTTAAGCTCTTGTGATCAGTGAATATCTGACACGACTCGCCGTATAGGTAATGTCGCCAAATCTTCAGTGCAAAGACCACTGCAGCCATCTCCAAATCGTGAGTGGGATAGTTCTGTTCATGCTTCTTCAGCTGCCGAGAAGCATAAGTGATCACCCGGCCATGCTGCATCAATACGCATCCTAATCCTACTCGCGAAGCATCACAGTAGACCACAAATCCGCCTGATCCCGAAGGCAAAGATAATACCGGTGCCGTAGTCAAACATGTCCGCAGCTGCTGAAAACTGCGCTCGCACTCCTCTGTCCAAACGAAAGGAACTCCCTTCCGGGTCAAACCGGTCAAAGGTGCAGCTATACGGGAGAAGTCCTGAACAAAACGCCTGTAGTAGCCCGCCAGGCCTAGAAAACTACAGATCACAGTAACCGATGTAGGTCGGGGCCACTGCTGAACAGCCTCAATCTTCTTCGGGTCCACACAAATGCCGTCTCTCGTAACCACGTGACCCAAGAATCCGACGCTGTCCAGCCAGAATGCACACTTGGAGAACTTTGCGAACAGCTGGTGCTCCCTCAGAGTCTGTAACGTAATCCGCAAGTGCTGCTCGTGCTCCTCTCTGCTCCGGGAGTACACCATGATATCGTCGATAAACACGATGATGAACAAGTCAAGATACGGCCTGAATGTACGGTTCATCAAATCCATGAATGCTGCTGGGGCGTTGGTGAGTCCGAACGACATCACCAAAAACTCATAATGGCCGTAGCGCGTGCGGAAAGCTGTCCTCGATATATCCTCCTGTCGAACTCGCAGCTGGTGGTATCCTGATCGTAAGTCGATCCTCGAAAAGTAACTCGCGCCCTGGAGCTGGTCGAACAAATCATCAATGCGTAGCAACGGATATATGTTCCGAACGGTAACTTTGTTCAGCTGGCGGTAGTCGATACATAAGCGTAAACTTCCATCCTTCTTCTTGACAAACAGGACCGGAGCACCCCACGGAGAAACACTAGGTCGAATAAGCCCCTTATCTAACAAATCCTGCAACTGATCCTTCAGCTCTCGAAGCTCTGCCGGGGCCATCCGATAAGGCGGTATAGAAATAGGCCCCGAGCCGGGAATCAAATCAATGCAGAACTCAACATCGCGCTCAGGCGGTAGCCCAGGTAGCTCATCAGGGAAAACATCAGGGAACTCACAAACAACCGGGACCCGGTCCAACGGAACCTCTGCAGCTCGAGTATCACAAATAAACGCTAAGAATCCCTGACATCCCTTCCGCAAGAGCTGACCAGCGCGAAGAGACGAAATCAAGCTGGGAAGGGTGACGCTGCGGTCTCCCTGAATAACAAGGACTGGTTCTCCCGGAAAGCTAAATCTGACTGCCTTCTCACGGCAGTCCACCGAAGCAGAACAGGTGGCTAGCCAATCCATGCCCAGAAGTACATCAAAGTCCAACATATAGAGGAGAATCAAATCAACTGATGAATCCCTCTCCCCGATACGAACGGAACACAATCGAAATACAAAACGAGCGACAAACGACTCGCCTACCGGAGTAACAACAATAAGTGGATGATCTAACGACGACGACTCACAGCCCAACATCGGTGCAAAGTGTGTAGAGACGTACGAATGTGTGGAACCTGGGTCAAATAATACCCGGGCGTCGAAAGAACAAACTGGCAAGGTACCTGTCACAACGGTATTGGATGCCTGCGCATCCTGCGGTGTCAAAGCAAATACTCGGGCCTGTCCTCCACCGATAGCGGGCTGACCTCGACCTCGACCTCGACCTCGACCTCGGCCTCTGCCTCCTCGTCCTCTCTGAACAGGACCGCCGCGTCCACGGCCTCTGGGTGCACCTAACTGGCGTGGAGCATCGCCTGTGGTAGGAAGTAGGGCTCTCTGAGGAGGGGGTGGTGATGGTGGTAGGGTCACATGCGGAACTGTTGCTGCTCCCTGTCGTCTCGCCGGACAATCTCTGACAAGATGGTGTGGACTCCCGCACCCAAAACACCCTGGCGACGGCTGCTGTCCCTGGGGATATGAACCATACAACTGTCTCCGTCCAAATCCTCTGCCAGGCCTATCTCTCGGAAAAAATCTGGCGCGCTGCCTCTGAGACGGTACATCGATGCGAATCCTCTTCGGCCCAGAAACGGCCGAAGTCTGTGATATGCGTGCCTCCATCCGCAATGCCGTATCCATAGCAGCTGAATAAGTGTCGTAGTGCTGGGCGCCAATGGCAAGATATAGCTGGGCATCAAGTCCCTGTACGAACCTCTTCACCATCTTCTCTTCGGTATCCACCAAATACTGAGCATATCGGATAACTGTGTAAACTGGATGTCATACTCAGACACCGTCATCCCAGGTGTCTTGACTAAGGCCTCGAAGCTACGAGCTCTGGCGTCACGAACGCTCTCTGGAAGGAAACGAGCTAGAAAGACCGCTGTAAACTCGACCCAAGTCATAAGCGGTAGACCTGCAGCTCGACCTCTCAAGACTGACTCCCACCATGTCTGTGCGAGACCCTCTAGTCGGAAACTCGCAAGCTCTACCCATTGATCATCCGAACATCTCAGCGAACGGCAGATCCTGGCTAAACTGTCAAGGAACGTATGGGGGTCCTCCGCTGCCTCGGTGCCGGTGAATACTGGAGGTCTCAGCCTCATGAAATCCTGTAGCGAAACCGGAATGGCCACGGTGGTAGTAGTAGGAGCAGGTATCATGGTCGTCTGTGACGTAGTAGGTACGTCATCCGGCCTCGGTGTACGACTGGCTACAACTAGGGATCCTACCATCTGACGTAGCTCCTGCATACTCCCCATCATCTGTCGCAACTCCTCCATACCAGTCTTGAGCCTATCCATACGGCCTGGGGAAGGTGGATCGGTCTGTCCCTGCGGCGTAGGCATACCACCCTTCTCAGTCCTAGTCTCGGACGAGCCAGCTCGAATCTCGTCTCGGGCGGCAGCCCTCTGTGCCCTCGTAGCCTTCGGCGGCATAGTGGCTGTTACAGGAAAACGGATAGTAAGAACAGCACAATAGGATCATAGGATACACGGAATTGAAGAAGGAATTTTCAAGCAAGTATAACCTAAAGTCACTTAGGCGGAGTACCGTATCGCAAGTATGCCGCGGACATACACACGCTACGTTACCCTACTTAAGTCACTTACTCCATCTACCAAGGGTCATCCTACACTCAAAAAGGTAAAACCTAACGCTCTGATACCAACTTTGTCACGACCCGCAGGGTACGGAACGTGACTGGCACTTAAGTTACGAAACGTCTCGAGACATCTGTAAAATAAGTAAGCCAAAGCCCAGAAACCAAAACCAGATAAGCAAAAGAATGAAGGAAAACCAATCAATTGAAAGAGAGTTTATCAAATGAGTCATATCAAGCCTTTTTAAAAACAATATCAATTTTTCCGAAAATTTCGGCAGAGTCTCCTTTGTAAATACTGGCCCCCAAAATGGGTACAACAAGAATATATATAAATCCAACAAATAAGGCATCCCCAAGCGGGAGCTAGCTCTTCGCCACAAGGAGGTCACAAATCCCACGCAATATAAAACAACAACATGCAAAATAATCATAAAGAAGCATGAGAAAAACAACATGTCGACTCAAGTGAGCTCGACCCCAAAATACAGCATAAAAAGTCCACAAATCTCACAGTCTCATCTCTAGGTCAATATACAACAATACTGGTAGATACAGTAGATGGAGTACACTAGATACAAAGAATATACAAGGTGGTACAAAAATAATGATATAACCCACCTAAGAGCAAAACCTCAAGTCCAGGAAAAAGTGGCAAAAGAAGCAAGTGCGCCCGCCGCTACTGTACTGACGGAGCGGACCTGAAAAAGGCTGTGGCACAACGGGGGTGAGTTGCCAACTCGTGAGTAATAAATAACATCTACACAGGCTATCGAAAGTATGCACACAAGTATCCTAGCATCTAAAATACAGGTAAGGCAGGACATAATGGCAAGTATGTATGCAATATGAATATACTAGCAGGTACGAATGCAATGCGAATCAACTCGTGATCTGAATGTGTAAGTATAAGAAATCATGTTTTTCCCTTTAAGAATCTCTTTTGAAATACCAGCACAATACCAATAGAATCAACAAGAACCTGTGTCCAGCAACGACACCTCAAAACTATCACAAATCTCATATATCCATGTCATAGTATCTCTGGCCTCAGCCATCCGGCTGACCCAGCTCAATATCAAAATCTCATCATCTCGCGGCCACGGTCGGTATCCTCTGGATATCCGCCGTGCCAAACAGTCACCGGTAGGTAATCCGTCCCCTGCCAGGCTCAACGTCAACACCACATTCATCTTGCCCCGGGGTACCATACCGGGCCCACCATGTACCCGTGACGGTTCCTCCACTCCTCGACACGGATCTCGAAAACCACAGCAAACTCGACACTTACATCACTAGAAAACCGCAATTTACATATTTTAAAATATAATAAGTTTAGAAATTTTGCGGCTTTCCCCCGAAATCCAGAAATATCATAAAATCTCAAGAAATCCTCATAAGTGCATATGTCAATGATAATGAATGCATATGATATCAATAATCAAGTTGCGATGCTTGATTAATAGACTAAGCATGAATAAATAATATGATGAGGTACATGCACATGAATAGCAATCCTACGATTTCATTTTAAGGAATTAAAGAAATAGCGCGAGTTTAAGTATCAATTATAGTAAAAGGTTTCAATTTAAAGGTTATCTAGTGTGGTGGCATGGCAATTACCAGGGTGTGTGTGTAAGCATGAATAGTGCTCGTGCTGCATATAAAACCCCTGGCAATGGTGCAGGTGTCCTATAAAATGGTTTCGTATATGTATGTCAATATAGGGCATGAATGTGGCAAATAATCCTACAAGTATTACACCCCTAATTACTAACATTACCAAGAATCTTTTTAAGGTACTAAAACTATCGGGCGACTTGAGCCATCCAACGATAGTCCCCCGTAGATGTTACATCTACTCACCGAAATCCCTAGCTAGTCACGTCCGATCACCGCTTTCCCCTTTCGAGCCGCGTCCGACGTCTCCGCTACCGAACCTGAAATTTACATCAATACCAAACATAAGGTTACATATCAAGAATGACGCAAAACCCAAACGAAAACACTAACGTTCACAAGCTAGGTACAACGTGCACAAGGCGCGCGGAACACACGCGAAAATCGCAAAAACTGCAAAAATCGCCGATTTGGTCGCCCGGCAAAACTAAAACCCGATTACTCAAAAATCCGCACTCACACATCCTAAATGTCATAGGATATGCCAACAATATAATCTAGATATCGCAATTAATTCGTCACAATAATAAAATAAAAACCTAGTAAGCTAGAAGTTTGCAAATTTGGTGCAAACATCGACAATTTGCGACAAAGTGCACACATTATCACACAAATATCCAAATTAAACCATTAGAAAGCCACTACAATTAAATTAACCTCTTTACCATGCATCAAAACCCACATTCCATACACAAACCTTTTCTTGATTTTGGTAATTAGCAAAGCAAAGAAAATTTCACACAAGTTAACTTAGATTAGCAATACATCAAGCCACTTAAGCAAAGTAACCATATAGGTTGGTTAAGTAAACCACTAGATTAATTAACTAGATTTAATTAACTAAAATATGATTTCAAGAAACCCTAGTTAACTCAACCATTAACTTTAAACAAAACTAGAATGAGAATAGCACTAAATTAATACTAAAACAATTTAATTAAAAGATTCTAACCATAAGAAATTAAAAGAGTAGAAATTATACCTCAAACCTATGGATCTAGCAAGAAGAAATTTGCCTCAATGATGGCCTCCTAGCACCATGATTCCAAGCAAGAGAGGTGAAGGAAAAAGGGATGAAGAATGGGGTTTAATTTGTGAGTTTCAGCTTGAAATTTGGAGCAAACTTAATGAATTTTTGAAGAAGATAAAAAGAAAATAGATGAAGGGGGGGCTGCTGTTTTTTCGGCCAGAAATGAGGGAGAGGGGATGGTGTGGGTGTGGGAAAAAAGTCTTGGTCAACTCCCCTCAAAGTCAATGCACCATACCTTCAACATACAATATTTTAAACATACACATTCAACTCAAATCATCCCTAACAAAAGAATTTTAAAACAAAAGAGAGAGGAGGAATTTTCTGCAGTTTGGGACAGCCAAGGAGATGTGAGGATGTGTGTGTGAGAGTGCACAAAAAAAAATTTGCAAAAAGACCCCCTACAAGTCCAAAATTGCAAGTTTAAGCTTAAATTCAATAAATTTCGTTTTCCATAATAAAAATTAGTTAAAACTTAAAATAAATTACTAAAAATTTATGTTACAACTAGATTTTAATTAAAATGATTTTAAATCTTAATTTTAGCCCATTTAAATTTGTATTTATCGCTAATTTAATGTATTTTCTTACCGGCTTAAAATAATATTGAAAAATAGGGAAAATAGGGAAAAAAATTTAAATGACCAAAATTTCATAAGTAACTCATTAGCTACTAAAAACAAGCAATTACCTATCCATTTTAGGTATAATTAGTCCTAAACTGCAAAATAACGAGAAAGACGGTTTTCGGAAAAATACCGAATTTTCACCGATTTTCAGGAAAACACCAAAACGAATTTTCAAGGCGCTACAGTAGTGTACGCGGATACTCGCCGGGTAACCTTAGTAGATAGCCACGCCCTATAGCCCCAACCAAGTGACTGTAGGAGAACCCCGTCGCCAAAAGCATCCGTTCGGGTGCTCGCGACCGCGGTGTTCCGCCTTAGTGCACTTCGTCGACGGCATCGGGGGTGCAGCCGTCTAATAAAGTTTCCGACAAGTATTCGATCAGGTTATCGGGAATCTTGTTGAATTAACCGATAGCTTATTGGAAAGCGTTTTCAATATCGAGACTAAAATGCGGGGTTTATAATTGTTAGGTATGTGATGTCTATGGAATTCATTAGGTTAGGCATGGAATCCAAAGTATGTGATACATTGGGTTTATGATGTCTAAGGTGGTTGCGGATTCCAACTGTTGTAGTTTTTTACTTTCTTTTCTGCGACCGTAAGTATAATATGTAGTGTATCGCCGGTTTCGTTGCTATATGTCAACGATGATTGGGATACGCATATTTACTTACGTTGATGACATGTGATGTTATGTATTGCTGTGATATGTTATATTGGATCGTCGTGTTTTGAATAGCCAGGGGTTTTTATGTAAGATGAGAGTTTTTCATTTTCATTCATGTAAAAGATTGTATGTAATATTCTTTTATTGGGGCACTTCCAGGTTGAGGATGATGTCACCATTGATGTATATTATTTACTTTTCCACATTAGGATAGACCCAAGGAGGAGAGCACAAGTAACCGGGTTCTATGGTCCAGTGGGAGACCATCTCGAAGAGTCGAGACCGGGTCTCCTAACTCTAGAATTGGGCGGGTTGCTTGCTGCTCTCGTAGGGGTCTAGGGATGTGGGTTTGGCTGTTCATCGCGACCGTGGAATCCGCGTTTTTTATTTGGCTTAATTAAAACGCCGAATTCCTAGTATATCCAATATTTCATATGTGTTCTTCTGCTGCTGATATTCTGTGATGTGATCACTTGATATGTTAAGACGAATGCTTATATTATATATATGATATATAATAAATATTGTTGCTTTCGTTTCTTCTGTAATGCTTAGAAAGCATAATTGATGGGACTTCATTAATGAGATTAACGAAATAAAAGGAACTTAAAAATGTTGCAGAATCTTGTTTTAAAAACTGGTAGCTCTAGTTCTTGCTTTGCATAGCGGTATTCCTTGTAGAATATCCAGCACCTTATTCGATAAGGAAAGAGCCAAGGTCCCTTCACCAGGAGTGACCTCTTTAGCGAAACTGGCAGATGCTACAACCCACTCGGTTTGTCTTTTAATTGCTTCTATAGTTTTTGCTTTGCATAGTGGTATATATGAAATATCCTGTACCTTATTCGATAAGGAAAGAGCCGAGGTCCCTTCACCGGGAGTGACCTCTTTAGCAAAACTAGTAAAAGCCTCAAAAACACTCCTTTTAAAAATCACTCGATTCTACAACGATATCAAGTTCATTACGCAAAAGGTTTTCTTAAAAACCTGATGTAGCCCTCCGTCATTTCAGATAAGTAATTTTTAGTATTCGTACTGCATTTGTTGACCTTAGCCAAGGCGTAGTGTGCGGTAGCTAATTACTGCTTATCTGCAGCATATGATGCGATTGAGTTAGGGTAGTCGTGCGGTTTTGTTGATCTTAGCCAAGGGTCGCGCGGGTGGGTTTAATTCAATCAAGAAATGACGTGTTGAACTTGGCTAGCGCTTATGATTTGTTGACCTTAGCTAAGGTCATAAGTTGCTAGGGGCAGAAGATTATTGGGAATTTCAAGTGTTGAAATTTGCAATGAGATTGCATACCTTCTATGAGAAAGTTGGATCCCGATACCCACTGCGAGTAAGAGTTACTCCTGAGAGAGTTTTACACATTATAATTAGCCGATCAAGTAGGTTTCTAGAAAGTTGTTAACGGAGTTACGCCCCTGGAAAAACGAGGTTTATTTTAATTAGGTCTGTGCGAAAGCACGGGGAACCTCCCTCAAAGTACCGACACTGGCCTGGACGAAAGATTAGCGAACTTGTAGAGTGTAATTAATCCCGGCTAATCTTACCTTTTAGGATTTGAAGGAAGATTTGATAAAAACAGTGGGAGCCATCCTGATTAGATAAAATAATAACCAATCTGATCTTGCAAGAGCGCACGCAGAGTGTTTTCTTCTCTCTCTCTTTTCTGGTAGCGACCATGTCACGCCATAATCAAGATAATAATATGGATGAATTGACCGAACCTGCTTATTATACTGAGCTAAGGAACGTTGGTTCCGCTCTATCTTATAACTGTTATAAGTCCGAGCAGGAAATAGGGGAATATCCGGATTCCCATGCCACCCAATTGAGGAATAAGCATATTGATGCATATTCTTCGGGTGTGTTCATTATCAAGAACTGTTTCTCAGTATCCTCTATGTCCTAGGTATGAGATACCGGATTAGGATCCCACATATGTAATCCGTTACATGGGCTACAGAAAGGTAGAGAACTGGGTTTGGGTGATATGTCTCTAAGTATTAGAGAATGGTGCAATTGTTGCAGCCAAACCAGTTGGCAAATATCACCTTGTAGTAATATATTGATTTAGAACAAATATTATTAGATACCGAACCTGATATACAACATTACATCGATTTCTTTATTAAGTTAAAGAAGGATATAATTCTGTATTGGAGGATAATGTTGTGAACATTTTCTTGGATCAGGCACGTTATGTAATGGCATATACGTTCTAAATCAAACCACAGTTCAAAAGATCTAGAACACACACAAGAAGACTAGTTCAAAAATGAACGAATCCTTCTTGTGGCATTGTAGACTAGGTCATATCAATACGACACGACCAGCTAAGTTACATAAGGATGAATATGAGAATCTGTTCGAATTTTCATCTTATGATACTTGCCAGTCTTGTCACAAAGGTAAAATGACCAATACTCCGTTTACTCGAAACAGAGAAAGAGTTAGTGAACTCTTAGGACGGATACATGATGATGTATACGGTCCTATGTCTACACAATGTCAGGGTTGGTTCTTTGTACTTCATTTACATTCACTGATCATCTCTCGAGATTCGGACATATGTTCCTATTGAAACACGAGTCTGAAACTCTTGAGAAATTCAAGGAATATAAGTATGAAGTTAAGAACCAGACGGGTAGAAGTATTAAGTCCTTCGATGTGATCGAGGAGGAGAATACTTGCGCATGGAGTTCCTGGAGTTTCTAAAAGGAGAATGAGATTCTCTCTCAGCTTACTCCTTCGTATACACCACAGCACAACGGTGTATCGGGGCGGAGGTATCGCACCCTATGAGATATGGTGCGCTCTAAGATGAGTACTGCTAAGTTACCTATTTCCTTTTGGTGTTATGCACTTGAGAAGCTGCATGCCTATTGAATGGGGTTCCATCCAAATCAGTGCCTACTACTCTATATGAGATATGGAATGGGAAGAGACCATCTCTTAAACGAGTTAAGATATGGGTTGTCCGGCCTATGTTGAAAAGAAAAATCCGGACAAGCTCGAGGCAAGGTCAGTTCTGTATAAATTTGTTGGATATCCCGAACATTTGCGAGGGTATATCTTCTACCACACTGAGGAGCAAAACGTGTTTTGTTTCTCAGCATGCCACCTTTTTACAAAAGGAATTTCTTGTGAAGAAATTTGTGGTCATGAGGTAGAACTAGAAGCAGTTCCAGCTAGACAAACTAACAGCTGATGATTTGGTGAAACCAAAGGATTCAATAGTCTCCAACGAACCTCAACCTCTTCGCGAATCTGGTAGGGTTCCTCATCCGCTTGAGAGATATTACGGTCTTCTCGGTGACAGTAGGAGCGAGGATTGCATCATGGTAGATGATGGCCTAACTAGGTTCAGGCAGGCCATCATGAGTGGCGACTCTGTGAAAAGGCTGGATGCTATGCGATCAAAGATGGAATCCATGTACACCAACAAAGTATGACTTTGAACGTTTCACCTGAAGGAGTAAAACCCATTGGGAGCAAATGGATCTTGAGAAGATTCTTGGTGTAGATGGAAAAGTTGAGACTTTCAAAGCTATGCTTAAGTCCATCAGGATTAGAGCACGCATCGCGGAGTTAGAACATCTGTTTTGATGTGGCAGTCAAAGAGTTTAACTTCATCAAAAAGGAAGATGAACCTTGTATATATAAGAAGGTTGTAGAGAGTAAGGTTGTCTTCCATGTATTGTACGTAGATGACATACTCTTGATAGAAAATGGTTTCCTATGCTACACTCGGTCAAGCTCCTCTTATCACGAGGATTCTCCAAGGAAGATCTGGATGATACCTACTACATCTTGTCAATTATGATCTATGGTGATAGATCTATGTGGATGTTAGGAGTGTCCCAAATCCAGGTACATTAACAACATACTAAAGGAGTTTAGTATGGAAGATTCTAAGCGTGGTGGTTCGTCCACTTACTCATGGATAGAAGTCTCCCAAGACTGATTTGGAGAGAGCTCGCGTGCAAGGGATACCATATACTTCAGCAGTATGCTCTAACATGTGTGCGATGTTATGTACCAGAACAGATGTAGATGACTCACTAGGTGTAGTAATAAGGAATCAATCGGATCTTGGGAGAATCACTGGACAGCTGTGGAAGACATTCTTAAGTACTTGAGAAGCACTAAAAGAATGTTCTTGGTTCGTGCTTCCAGAGTGATAAGGTCGACTAAAAGTCGGTCACAGGCATTGTCTTTACCCTCAGTGGAGGGACGGTATGTTGGAAGACTTCCAAGCTATATACCGTGGCATACTAGACGATAAAGGCTGAATATATCGCTACCAACGATGCTACCAAAGTGGATGTCTGGATAATTCTTGTTCATGAGATGAACATGGTTCCTACCATTGAGCGTCCAATAACTGTTATTGAGACAACAATGGAGTTGTGGTTTTGGCCTAGGAACGCCGTTCCCATCAGCGATCCAGACATATTCTGAGGATAGTATCACCTGATCAGGGAGATGGTTGATCTCCAATGGATCGAGGTTAGGAGAGTTGACGCGAAGGATAACACGGCAGATCCACTCAGAAAGGCCTTTCCCTAGAGAGACTTCTATAGGACGTTGAGTATAAGATACTGCAACAAATGGCTTTAGTGCAAATGGGAGATTGTTAGTTATATGTATGCCTTAGAGGCCATTACTGTACATGTAATGTATATTGTAGTGGATGCTTGGACATATATAGGGAGGACTTTCTTGCTCGACATGATAGTATACTATCTGGTTGCTCTTTTATCTTAACATGTACACTTATTGTCTCTCTATTACATGTTGATAAAGCCTTTCGGATGAGTACTTGACTACCAGGATTATGATGCAGATCATACTAGTAGGGCAGAGGTAGTCGATAAGTACTTCCTTCAAATGTTTCTATTCGTGGGAATATCGAGATAGGGCATCGATACTCCAGAGTAGACTAGCGTATACGCTTCTTAACCCATATGATGGGCGATGGATGATCCCATATCCATTGGTGTTTGACATCAGAGAAGGTATATGGGTGCTCAGTGGAGACTGGGTACACTGAACGGACTCGCCGAGAACTCCTAGATGGTATTATACCTATTGTCGGATAGCAAATCTCTGGTGACACTGGTACAGGTTAGTCTGTCGACCCGAGATCGTCATAGTCTTGTGTGATTCCCACTGTGCTTTGATTTCTACCTTACCACGTTCAAGAGATCGTGCAAAACGGTGGTTTTTGGGTACAGTCCCGAGTCGCATGGAGGCAATGAGCGATAGGAGGGGATTTCGTCTCTCCCGGTATTGGGGGTTGATGTTGCGCTATGCTCGATTGGCCATAACAGGAAATCCCTGGCCAAGGTTGCTGAGATCTACTGGTAAGTGTTATCAGTAGTTTCTCAAACCGTTATAGACCTTGCATCGGCATGACTTATCAGGCTATTAGGGTCTGACGTTATACCACCCCAGGCTGTGATATGCAATATATCAGACGAAGAGACCAGACTGTACGGTAGTGTTACTGATTGGATTCGCAGGAATATGAGCAGGCTTACTTGTTGATCTTCTGATCGCTCAATACCCGGGTGGCCGTTACGTTTACCAGACCGCTTGCGACTTGTGGGTATTTGATATGATCATCACCTACTGCCGGCGTATTGACGAGTCTTTAGAGTCCTACACAAAGATTTCCTGGTTTATGCGAAACGAAGTAGGAGCACATATGTGATATGTGCTGGACCGAGATTAATGCACGTATGTGATACCTCATTCTATTCTCACGATATGTGATATCAGTCGGTTATATGTGATATAACCGGGTTATCGGATCAAGTGTTGATTCGATAAGATGTTACATTTGATATTAGTCGGTTGTATGTGATATAGCCGGATTATTAAATTAAGTGTTGATTTAATAATTTAATGTATAATTATATATGTGATATATTGAATTACATTAACTAATATTAGCTCACTTAAACATTTCTTTTTCTCACTTGTGTGCATATAGTATATATGTGATATATATTAATGTACATTTTGTATGTGTCATGCTTGATGCCACATGCTTCATGGGTGTATGAGACTCACACCATGCTTGACATAATGAAGGGTTTATATTTATTTTAGTAATTCATAAATTGGTGGAAATTGGATTAATGGTTGAAGCTTGGAGAAGCTTGTGGAACCATTGACATAATCCACTCATTTGTTTTACTTAAGATATTTATTAACCTAACCATTATCCTTTTAGCCATGGTTTATTCTCTACATGAGTTAGTGTATGACACTAAATCACCCATGGTTGCTGTTTTCACCTCATGAGTTTCATTCTCATCTCCACTTCATCTTCTTCTTCCTCATGAAAAAAGCTTGCTAGCTTTTAAAATGGTGAAGAAATATTGTGAGAAAAATTAATCTAAAATGAGCCCATTTCCTACTTCATCATCCTCTACTATATTAGCCATTTAGTTTAGGGTGTTTGCTTCACTAATCTACCATTAGTGAAGAGGTAGCATGAGCTTGAGTCTCCTCGACGTAGATCATCTTCAGCCTGGAAGATTTCGAGCAAGTTTGTTCATTTCTTCATGTGAACCCTTACTAGAGTTCGGGTGTTCACTACTTGGAGCGAAGGGACTACTACATGGAGCTTTAGAAGTGAAGGACCAGTCTACAAAGGTTGTATTCCTCATTCACTTAGATGCAAAGTTGTTTGTATGATGTATTGTTTAATTCTCTAGTCAAGATTCTAGGATTAGGATTCTTTAGTACGTCAAAAATTTGAAAACGGCATGGACGATGCCTCCCGAAACCATGCTGTCGTGCTAGGTAACTCTTGACAGGTTGTATGGTCTCATTCTCGAGACGGCTCGAACATCGATGTGCACATTTTAGCGAACAGAGATTTCATTGAACCCGGGGCGAAAGAACTGAAGAAATTTTTTGCCTCGATCTGCAATAATAAGAAGCGCGTTCTGCATTTAGTAAAGGATGGAGCCAATTAAGTTGCAGTGGACTGGACGTCGAGGGCTTTATAGGACGAGAAGTATGTGGCTTTAGATGAGATCTTGGTAACCTTATATAATTAAGCATTCATCATTTATTACTTTCACATATATATGTTTGACCCCAATTCTTTGTAAGCATGCTTCTCCATTGTATGGTGGATAAGCAGCTCCCCCGTTGCTCTACTCGTGCTCCAAGACCGATTAGTCATATACTTGTCGGGGAGTTGGCGTGATCAGAAACACCCTGTATGCAAAAAATAGAGGAATGCCGCCACCGATGAGGAGAAATAGGCGGTGAAGCCCCCGCATTGGATTGACAAGTATTAGGCTGCTATGATTGATCACTTCCGGTCGCCTGAGTTTTTAGTTCGTATATTACCGAAAACTTTAATAGTGTTAGATATTAATTCAATATTAGCATGAAACCGGACAACATATCTAAATGACAGACGAGGAGCGAGTGAGGATTAGCTGCGCAGAGGCACAACGGTGATCGATGGTTGGGCGGAGGGATGAACTCCTCCCAGTATATAGTTGCTCATGTAAGAACACTATGTTTTCTTAATTTTTCGGCTTTAATTTCTAAACTTGATATAAATTAAATTTATTGATCTAAATGGCAGGCGAAGAAGACGGGAGAAATGCCCAGTCACGTTGAGCTTTTTCATATGGGGTTTACGCGTGACTTCAGCTGCCCCAACTCACAGGAGGCGGCCGAGTATTATGTAAATATGCTCCTACACGATTTTATTATACAATTTTAACTGAAAGTGTGATCAATGTAGCCTTTCGTTGTAAGAAAACTGCAAATCTAAGTGACCGAAACCGAAACGAATATATAACCATAAATTTAACTCGTTAATATATAAGAGACCGAAACCGAAACAAATTCTTGAACCTTGGTTCATATTGTAATTTCCCGCAGCAACGGATGAGTGGCGAGATTGAGCGACGGAGAGTTGCATTTGTTGCGGCGCACTATCGACAACCTACAGACGTGGAGCTTCATATGATCAATGAAAAGGCCTTTCAGCTGCACAAGCCGGACAAATACGGGAGAGTTCATATGTGTGGCCAAGGCATCACGCCTACCGTATATCACGCCCATCCCGGTCCGAGTTTGCAACCTCCTCGTGAGCGTCCAGGGATATTCATTTAGGAGCATGCGGCACCCGCGCCCGCTGCAGCCCCATCTCTCTCTCCATCTACCCAGATATATCACCCGGAAGGCTCTCTACAACCCCCGCCGGTGATCGAGCACCCGTCTTCTCGACTCCTGCATCTGTATCCACGTCAGCTTCGGAATTCATCCAGGCGTATGAGCTGAGCAGAAGCCCTAGTCAATATGCAGGCGAGGAGAACGATGGTGTGGTGGCTAGTACAATTAAGCAAGGAGATACCGGATGTAAGTTTAATTGATAATCTTCATTTTCAATTCAACTTTCATATAGTTATTGTGTATATCTGTTTCTAATACTTGTATATTTATAACACTGTAAGAATTGCTCGATTTCAGTGACTATCCAGATGCCTTCCCCCTCCCCCCTTCTAGGATGGCGGCAGTGCTCCCAAGTGAGCTCATAAAGACGCAGGATCGAGTAAGGTATGAGTCTTGTCTAGAGAAAGAAAACGATAAATACGTTTATGGAAGATAGAGATATTTCTAATCTCTATATTCAGTAAACGTATTTATCACTTTCTCTCTCTCTCTCTCAGCAGGACTCATACTTTCTCGATCCAGCGTCTTCTCGTTACTTTTTGCAGCCTCAGAATTGGTTTCTTTTTATTTAGAAGTTATAATTAAACTAACGATTTGTATATATTTGAATTGTAATTGAATGAATTTTATTGTTTCGTATATTTGATTATATATTTTGTCATGGATTGAAATGGAATTGGTGAAATGAAAATGGATTTGGAATTGGATTTAGAACTGCTTTGTACAGCATGGAATATATTTTTTTATATCGAATTTTTTCGTTGAAGCAATTGCAGGCCAGGCGTTTTTTTTTCTCTGTTGCCAAGTTATTTCATCGGGTCATACCCGACGAAATAAATAAAGAGCCAACAGAATAAGCTATCAAAACTGGGGGGAAATGAGTTAACTTCCCATGTTTATTTTTTAACTTTTTCCGTCGGCATCAAGCCAGCGGAAAAAACTCTGCCGACGAAATAAGTTCAAGACCCGACGTAATGAACCTTATTACGTCGCACTTTTATACGTCGGGTATTGTCCGACGGAATAACATTATTCCGTTAGACACCAATTTAATCCGTCAGGCTTATGCCGACGGAATAAATACAATTTTCTTGTAGTGATAAAAGTTTCTTTTCTTTCCTATTTTTTATACTCCTTTATTTTTCTCTTTTGTGTATCTTTTTTTTAAGTTATCTTAAAATAAACACATAAAACACAGGGGAAGATTTATCCACCTATTTTAGTCAGAAAGAAAGAAGAAGAAAAGAAAAAGAATTAAAAAAATGTGTGCCTTCACCTTCGGTTTATACGTTCTTCCTATACATCGGTTTATACGTTCTTCCTATACATCCCGATATGAAAAAAGATCTGCAGAGACATGGCTGGCCCAGTGGACTCACCTAGGCCGCACAGCGGAGTTGAGAGCAACCTCCTGCCCACTGATTGGAGCTTTGCCACCTCCGGCAATTATTATTTTGTCCTTGAACAAGTCCCCGCCACAAATTTCATTTTTTTTGGGGGTCTGTATCGAACAAGTCCCCGCCACAAATCTCAGGTCTGTATTCGAACAAGTCCCCGCTACAAACTCCATGAATTTCCTGAGCTGGAAAAGGTATATCATATCATGTACACCTCCTAGAGCTGAAAACCAGGCATATTTTTTCCTCTTTCGAATACAGACCTGAGAACTTGGGCCTCTATTAATTTTCATTCCAGTTGCAAATCTGAGAACAAAGGTGAAAACTACAGTTTTTGAATTTGCACGATGAATAACAATTTTAGTTCTATGATTAACTAGAAAATGGCCCCTACGCAAATGCGTAGGGTGCTTGCCTAAAGAAAACTGATTTAAGAAATCGTTTTTAACATTATTACGTTGGAACAGTAGGAACTTTCTCTTAAACTTATTAATTTAGGAAAGACCAATTTTTAATTCTAAAATTCTTTAAGAATTTTAACCACTTCTCTTAAATACACACATATTTTCAAATTTAAATTACAATCATTATTTAAAAGCTTTAATAAATAACGATAATACCTGTCATCCCCGGCGAGACGCTAAAACCAGCGCCAGACGTCATCCCGCGAGTAAAATGCGGATCTGCAAACAATAAACGGTTAGATGATTCAATATCTATCTATATTGTAATGACATATCAAATTTTAAATGAGTAATTTACGCACCATGTGCAAAAGTGACTGGGGTATGAGGACCCGCTGTATCGTCCTAATTCTCGGAATACGGAAATATAAACCGAAACCGACAGTGCTTATAGACAAGGGAAAATCGCTTTCCCATAGTCACACCTAAAGCTCTAACTAAAGCTGTATGATAATATCCAAAATATAATACTAACATTATACTGCATAAATAACAAATAATACTGATGAATCCATGAGATAAAAATAGGGTCAATAAAATATCCAAATAACAAAGCGTTCCGAATAATGAAGTATAAGATCCACAAAAAAAAGATACATTATTCCTATCGGCCCACGAGAGGCGCACATTTTAATAGCAACTGAAATAAAATAGAAATAAACCTATAATACTACTGATCTTCGGCAAACTCCTGATAGTCACTCCGATCCTGCTTTTTCTGTGAATCGATCTCTAAATCTAAGATGGCAAGTCGTAAGGATGTCAGAATATCTCAACAAGTACTCAATCGTAATAGTGTGTGTATGTGTGTGATAGCATGAATATATGAGTGTAGTAAAGCCCGCGTGCACATGTAGATATAGATATGGCAGTGATATAATGCAAGCAAGTAAACAGATCAAGTCGGTCAAGTCATATCTTAGTTGGTCGCCAAAAATGTCATCTATCATATCGTGAATTTGATTGTGTACGTCAACCTCTGCAGAAGTATTCCCAACCTAAGGGCAAGGCCCTAGGGCAAAGAAACACGGATCCAAATATGGAATGAACAAGCAACCATATAAAACCCGGTACCGGCAATAATAACATGTAACCGTTTAAAGCTCGGTACCAGCTAATGAACATGTGACCGATATAGCCCGGTACGAGCTCCAATGACCGATATAGCCCGGTACGAGCTGCATGAACAAGCGACCGATATAGCCCGGTACGAGCTATAGTAACAAGCGGCCGATATAGCTCGGTACGAGCTGCCGGCACAAGACTCCTGAGATCCTGTTAAACGAATGCACACTCAAACTACCCCAACACCCCGCGTATTTATAATTATCATGGCAGTAAACTGAATCACTAATTAGAAACGCTGAATGGACGGGCACTTGTAATATCATGTTAATTGTATGGCAATAGAACTTGCAACAGTATAGATTGTATCATGGCATGTAATTCAGCATTCTAATTAGATATCTCGTTTTAATATGAGTAGACTGGAACAATGAGTAGTCATGGCATGTCAAGTACAATAATTATAATATGATAGTGTCCATAAACAAGTATAGCATGTTAGAATTGCTCAAGCATATCGACAATAATAGTCTCAAGTAAAATGTTAAATATAGGCGATATGATATGATAAAGTCAAAAATTCAAATAAGACTCTACATAAATATGCAAGCATTTGTATTTAACATCCGGATTTACTTATCGGAAAGAATAATAAACTGAAATATGGTTTTAAAGGGGTAATATTATTAAATAGGAATGACAAATTTTATATGCATAAAGCGGATAGTGGTAATAGTATAATTACGAGATAGTAGTAAGTAAGATAAAATAAATGACAGATTGACTAGTAATAAGTTTTATAATCATGTGATAACAAAAAGTATTAATACAAATTATGGTGTTAATATAATTTATATGACTAGGGCACATAGAGTGAAATGATGTTATAAAGAGTAGTAGTGTAGAAAGTTCAATTTATATTATCAAATATTAAGCCCAGAGCATTTATTGATTAACAGTAATAATGGCATATTTTTATATTTTAGATTAGTGGATAAGTGTTGACATTTTGTATACTAGTGTATACCAATGTGGTTGTAACAGAAACATATAATTACTTATAAGACTTGTTATATATTAAACCATATCTATATGTTAATAATTATTTTATCACGCTTGCATTTTTACAGTTGTTCACGTCATGAATGGGTTAATGGGTGCTCTAGATCTTATGGTTTCATCATGTGTACAAATATTATAGGATATATTAATAAAGCGGTATAATATTACAATTTTATTTAAACATTGTAACTTAATAATTTATTTAAAGAATTGCCGATGTTGCATCAACTAAAGTAGAAAGCAAAAATACTTGCCTCGGAGATGAAAAACACGACGACACGAATCAAATCTCCAAACTTTGATGGCTCGGCTTATTTTGAAGAAGAAAAATATTGTGATGGGAAAAAGAAAGAAGGTTGATTTATATGAGAGAGATGATGATAATGAATATATGTAAAGTTATTATAAAGTAGGAGAATAAAATATTGAGAAGAGAAATATATTTGAAGAGAAATCTAAATACTGTTAAAGTGATTAAATTATGTGTGAGTTTGTTAAGGTTATTTGGTATAAGATACACACACACACACACACACATACATACATACATATAATAGGTGTAGGGAGTGTTATTATATAGGATAATACGAAATATTTATATAAATATATATTTGTTTTTAAATAAATATGATGTATATAGATTAGTTTAAATATGTATGATTAAAATAAGTATAAATTTATTTGGGAGGATAAAATATATATAAATTTAGGAAAATAATTCTCATAACCCCCAATAGTTTAATTTGAATGATTTAAAATAGGATTTAAAGATTAAAAGATTATTAATAATATATCATGGTAGACAAAACATTATACTAGAATATAAATAAGATATTATTAGATTTAGCAAAACAAAACTTTAAAAGTTAAATATCAAATACTTAACTAACTTAGATAACCATAATATATTTGTTTACATATTTAGTATTTGAAAATATATTAGATGCAAATTAAAATAAGATATTAATAAATTATCAAAAAATCTTAAATACTAAATATCTTTTGTTAAAACAACCATACTAATGTTATCTATTTAGTTACGAAACTAATATTAGACAAATAAATATTATATGTATAGAAATTTCAGATATTAATCAAATAGTAAACAAACATAAATACCAATAATATACTTATTTAACAAACTTTGAAAACCATAACCATAACAAACTTAAAACAACCATAATAATATATTCTATCTTAATTAGAAAATATTAAACTCTAATTTAAAATAATAATAATATAACAAAACCCAATACATTCAAAAGAAAATGAAAGAAAAAACTTACGATCGGGCCAGGGTGTTACAACCGTTGACGCACTAATTGAGGTAAGGAGAGGCGGCGACGTTGTAGGTGATCTGGCAGTAGTATAGAGAGCACTAGTAAGGATAGCAGAGACAGTTGGGGGTGATGCGGTATGAGTAGGGGGCTATGGGAGGTGATGTGGCGGTAATAGAGGGAGTGCTGCTAGGGATAGACGCTACTGTTGCGGCTCCTCTGCATACTGAGGAGCCTGGGACAGTCTCATCGACGGGTATGGATCGACTCAGAATGTCCTGTAGACGCTATCTCTTGTGGCGTTTAGTGCCTTTTCATGCGCCCATGATCAAATCCTACATATATATCTAAACGTTATTTCATTACTTATAATTATTATACAATTTAAAACATTCAATTTAACTTTATTACCTAACACGTTTATGTAGTATATTATCTGAAAACTCGTTGGGTGGATCCTTAAAATCTTGATCTGTGATAATCAATTGGTTGATGTCACTTCTTACAAACGTATGGATGGGTGGCGCAAAATAGTTTGAATTTCTGGTACGTTCAATAGATGGATTGAGATGTGTTATCGCGATATCTTCATCGTCGCTCTTATCTTCAGAACCATTCAACGTCGGCACGATATAATAATCTCTCGGTTTCCAACGACAAACAACATCCCAGTCAACCTTCTACAAGTCCCAAGAATAATATATTTATGTTGCCATTGTGGGAAAGATAAAGCTGTCGTATTTTGGTAACATCTATTTGGTGTTTACCAAAATCAGACCGTATTGATCGGCCTTCATACCCCGGTTAGTCTTAGTATCGTACCATCTGCATTGGAATATATGAAATGGGACAGTCGTATGCTGGTATGAGACCGCTATAACTTCCTCAAGAACACCGTAGTAGGGATTTCCATTCTCGTCGACGGTTGTGATACCGCTATTTTGCGTAGCTCTAATACGTTCCGTATTTTCTACCTCAAATTTATATCCGGATACCTCGTACCCATTGTAAAACCTGGCTGCAATCGTTGGACCGTTTAAAATGTCATGGACCTCTTTATCAA
Organism: Agapanthus africanus; assembly: GCA_030015575.1. Taxonomy (NCBI): domain Eukaryota; kingdom Viridiplantae; phylum Streptophyta; class Magnoliopsida; order Asparagales; family Amaryllidaceae; genus Agapanthus; species Agapanthus africanus. The sequence continues at coordinate 79,766,517 of JASDDO010000026.1, read as the reverse complement.
TGTGCTCTCAGCGATTCAATTGTGCGTTCACTTCTTTAATAGACCAAGTGGCGAAAGTGCACCTCTGTTTTTCTTCGATCATATCATTCGACCACGTCTTAGGATTCGATCTTGTGAGTATATCTTTGTGCGCTCTATTTGTTAATATACAGTAATAATAATTAGATTAAATTTAATTTTGAACATTTAAAATGATGAAATAATAAACATTTACTCTACATATTTAGTAAAACAATCACTGTTTATCAAGATGTACGCATGTACACTGGCCGCGAGATCTTAAGACATGTTCTTTAGCCTTCCTGCTCCAATTGGACTGTCAGGAACACTCTACGGTTTGTTCAGTTTCGTCCTGATATCGTCGTTCAGGAAACGAGCATAGAAAGACATGACTTCTTGCAAGAGATAAGCTTGAGCAATCGAACCTTCAGGACGATATTTGTTGTGGGTATAGTTTTTTAAAGTTAACAGATATCTGTTGAAAATGAAATAAATTAATAATTCATGATAATTCTTTGCAATTTAAATGATGAATAATAAACGTCAATAATACCTCTCGATTGGATACATCCAACGGTAATAGACCAGACCGCCAATCTTGATCTCGGTTGCCAGATGGACGGACAAGTGAACAATAATGTCAAAAAAGGAAGCTGGAAAGATAGTTTCGAACTTGCATAGGTTAAAAGGAATATCTTTTTCGAGCTCGGCTATCTTATTGACGTCCACGTTTTTGGAATACAATTAGCGGAAATACGTGCAAAATTCGTTAAGCACGAGACCAACTACTGGTTTTACCGATGCTCTGAGGCATAAAAGAAGATGTTGTATCAATATGTGGTAATCATGACTCTTAAATCCTACGATTTTTCCATTTTCTACCTGTACCTGTTTGGAAATGTTTGATGAGAAACCGTCGAAGACTTTCAATTCATTTAACACACATAAGAACCGACGCTTCTCCTCTTTGTTCATACAGTAGATTAGCGGTGGATCTCGTAATAACCCGGTTTACTAGCCACAAGCCGAGATTTCTATTCTTTTCTAATGGACAAATATCCAAATTCGTCAAATCTTGACGGGCGTTGAGATTGTCCTTCGTTTTTCCATCTTTACACAGCAAAAGATTGATGATGTGCTCGGAGACACTCTTCTCAATATGCATGACATCTAAATTGTGGTGCATTGGTAGATTGGAAAAGTACGGAAGCTGAAATAAACCACTAAACTTCTTCCATCCATATGGGAATGGCATTGCATTTTTGTTCTGTTTCTTTCCAAATATGATATTTTGATAAGCTCTCCATTGTTGCAGTATGTCATTACCGTACAATGATTCAGGCGGCATACCGGTCTCCGTCTTACCATTGAACATTTCTTTATTCCTTCTGAATTTGTGAGTTATAGAAAAGAATCGTCGGTGACCCATAAACGACTCTTTCCTGCTAAATTTCAAGCGTACGCTGCTCGTATGAATATGACAACCAGGAAAAGCAAGCTTACCTTGAGTTGTTCACCCCGACAGCATGCCGTAGGCATGAAAATCATTAATCGTCCACAAAAAAGCAGCACGCATCTGAAAAAATTGTTTACCATCTACATCATAGACTCTCACATCAGGTTCCCACAGCAATTTTAACTCATTGATTAAGGGTTGAAGGGACACGTCGATATTTTTCCCAGGAGACGAGTGACCGTCGATTAAAAGCGCCAACATAAAATAAGACTGCATCATAGCCCTCCATGTACTGTGAGTACGCCCACCGCGAACCGTCTCAAATAGATTGAAACCGTTGTTCGCAATCCCCAGCCTCACGTTATGAGGGTCTGCACTGTACAAAGGATGTTTTTCATCTAAAACTTTCCACGATATCGAAAAGATGACTCATTTTTCCCTCTTCATGAGGCACTTTATGGTATCACTGCATTTCGGACGTCGTCTCCTCATATATAAATAACCATTACAGGTTCGGTATTAACGAAAAAAAATTCATGGGCACATCACTTGAACGGGAGTCTTTCTTAGGCTTGAATCGGCTTTTCCCGTATACTGGGCTGCTTTTGAGTGCGGTATGTTCTTTCCAGAACAAAACACAGTCATTCTCGCATGCATGTATTTTCTTACATTTTATGTTGATATTTGTGATTATCTTTTGCGCCTCATACCAGCTCGGTGGTACTTCATTTCTGTCGAAAAAATCTTCCTTCAGCAATGTTAGGAGATCGGTGAAAAGACTAGTCACTCCATCTGTTTTTGCACTTGATCTGGAAGAGACGTACAAAAAAGGATAGTATCGAAAACCCTTTACAATTCGGATATTGAGGGATTCTCGAGGAAGTCTTGTATTTCTCTAATAACATGGGTCCAGTGTTTTTCGTATCATAAGGAAGTCCAGCGGCATTTATAAGCCCATCCATGTCATCGACCGGCGCGAACACAGCATCATCATCTTCGACGGCTTCATCTTCTTTAAACTGTCATTCCTCCTCTTCCTCCTCTTTTTCTATTATCCCTTAACACTTTTCAGTTTCCGCTTCAATGAATTTGTTTTCCGTCTCTTGCACTGGCCCTCCATCGTCCTTTTCACCGTGAATATCCTACTTAGTGTAATTTCTAACGAAACCGTTTTTCATGATATGTAACTCAATATCCAACTTCTTCTGCAATCGCGTGTTCATACGCTTATAGCAAGGACAATATATTTCGTGCTCTTTCGGTATCTCAAGACGTGCGTAGGAAAAATCGGTGAAAAATTAAACATCGTTAAGGAAAAAATCAGTGGCTCTCGAGAAAACGTCGACGTATATCCAACTCTTGTCGTGGAAATACGGGAATTCCATATTGGAAGAAAATGGAACGTAACAAAGTTCTTATAGATAAGAGTCATGAAATTAAGATTTCGTGACAAATACGAGATAGGCGATAATAAGAAGCGTTAGTGTTAGGTTTAATTGACGACTTCGTTAAGTTTGGTTTCAATTGGTATTGGATTGGGCTCTCCTTAAACTCCTATTGAGAACATTCTCGTTCTAAACTCAAAACTCGAGAGTTGGATTCTTCTTCCAAGAAAGATGATAATATTAAATGTTCTTTATTGGATGTCGAGGGTAAGGCACATATCCCATTAAGAATGTATAAAGTATACACCTATTCACTTGTGCTTTCATCCATTTCGAGAAAATTTCGGCAACACTTTCCCGCTGTTCTCCGAGTACACTGTGATAGAACAAATAATCGTTTCAATGCTGTGAAACACCATTGAAACGAACATCTAATCTATCGTTGTATACGGAGAACCAGCGGAAAAGTATCGACGATATATCCCAAAACGAATGAAAAACATAAGCAAATGCTTTATACATTCCTAACTTGTCCACACAGAACAAATCTATCGGTTGTCATACGATCGAATATTAATTCTCGTCACATAGACTACGCGACGGTTGTTAGAAACCGAACGATAACGTCCGGTGTTCAACAACTTTCGTGTAATTTTATATCACGACGAATACCGAACGTATGTTAACCGATAGACAGGAACTAAGTTACGTTTTCATTTTCACATATGATTAATTATCGATGATAATATGAAAATTTCATATTATCATCGAAAATCATACACTTAGTTTAGAATTTGATTTCAATTAGTTTTACATTTAGGTTTCAAATACAAGATTTTGAAGTTCTAAGTTTAAGCTAATTTTTTTTTAAAGATGAGGGTTCGGGTTTAAGATTTTGGATTTAGGGTTGGTTTTAAGGTGGGATTTGACAAGAGTTTAATATAGAGAAAAATGATGATGAATTAAGGTTCGGTATTGTTTGTATGTGTGTGTATGTGTGTGTATGTATGCGCGCGCGCCCACATAAGCGCGCAAACACACACACCCCTTAAGCAACATATTTCTTCAATTTTACTAAATTACGTTAAAATACCCTTAATTATTGTTAGTTTTTCACTAAACTGTCTTAAATTAACTAAGTTACACTAAAAAACCCCAATTTACTCGATTTCACTTAATTACACTAAAATACTCTTAATATTGTTGTTTTTCAACAAAACCCCAATAAACATTTTTTCACTAAACTGTTTATACTTATCTTTGACGAACGGCGTCGAGCTTAAAGCGGAGACGAGCAACCTTGGAACGTCGGCGAGGTCAGAGCGGCCTCAATCTACGGCGGCGACGAGCTCGATTGATCAGCCAGCGACGATCTTCCATGAGCTGTGGCCGGTCGCTGGGGCTTTGATCACCGGCGGCAACGTGCTCGAGGCGGTGGCGCGTGGCGCAAGCAGTGGCAATCGACGAGGCGCGGGAACCAAATTTCTCCCTAAATTTTTTTTAGAGGGAATTAAAAGATAAAGGAGATAGCTCGTAAAGGAGAAAAGGAGGACGAGGGGTTTTATCACGGGGCTTTGTAGGGCCCACCACATATTGCAATTGGTCACGGTTTACATATGATCACTTCTTTTACAACCGTGACGATTAAATGGTCACGGTTCAAACCGTGGCGAAATCCTCGTTACTATAAATCTCTTTTGTAGTAGTGTAAACAAGTAGCTCTTTTGAGTGAAACTTGTGTGGTTACTCTAAAGGCCTGGGGAGAGACGAATTGGTTTAAACTTGGAAGTCCTACAATGTAGAGATTTTATAATGTCAGCAAAGCAACCAAAATTTAAATTCCATGGAATCTGTATCTTAGATATCTACTCACAAAAATGATTTTGAACCCAACCATTATCTCTCAACCCTAGTCAAACTTTGTGCAGGGGCAAAGACTTTAGAAAGGTATGCTCATTATAAAGATCCCACCATCATCTAAGGCTTTTTCCATCCAAATGGTATAGGGCATAAAGCAAAGCTTCAGTAAAGGATAGACAAAATTTTACGATCGGTTATCAAACTGACATCAACCCTCTCCAAATAAATGCTACATTTGCGGATAGGGCTTGCCAAAGTCCTAAATCATCGGATAGGATGACAGGGACTCCATCATTAAAAATCTCCAACCTTGTGATCCACATGGAATTAAATTCCTAATGTAAATATGCAGGCCCAGAGACTGGAGCATCAACTCATTACACAAACAAATCTAAGCATTAATTATAACGGGGCTTTATCACCTGATTGAGCATCAACTCATCATACAAACAAAGCTAGAACTGCTCTGTTTTTAATCACTGAACAATTATGTATTGACAACATATCTTTCCTATAACAATATATTAATGCAAGGGTTTGTTTAAAAAAACGAAACAAAACATATAAGCATTAATTATAAAGATCTCATGATGAAAAACCATCCATCTTAATGAACCGTGGAAATGTTGAGGGCCATAACAAAACATTGCATGTGTAGAAAACTACCACTTGCATATACCTGTAGCATCATGACCGGACTGCATGATTAAAAATCTCCAACCTTGTGATCCAAATGGAATTAAATTCCTAATATAAATATGCAGGCCTAGAGACTAGAGCATCAACTCATCATACAAACAAATCTAAACAAATCTAAACAAAACTAGCATTAATTTGCAATGGAGCTCGCTGAGGGAGGAAGCAGCCATGAGCTGAAGCAAGCCCAGACAATCCTATGGAGCCACATCTTTAATCACATCGACTCCATGTCTCTTAAATGTGCAGTAGAACTTGGAATCCCAGAGGCTATAAATAGCCATGGAAAGCCCATCGCTCTCGCCGAGCTTATTTCCGCTATCAATATCTCGCCGAGTAAAGAACATCACCTACGTCGACTTATGCGCATGCTGACGCATTCAGGTATCGTCAAACTTAATTAGTTAGTTGGAGTGCAGCTTTTCAAGCAAACTTCCTAACATCTTTTATATCTATGTATAGCCTCTTTGAATTCTTCATATATTTATTTTTATATATACCCCTTGATATCTTTATATATACCCCTTGACATTTTTCAGGTATTTTCGGCCGAAGCAAGGGTTCTGATGTAAACGACGAAGATACATACTTACTCACTCCCGTCTCTACACTCCTCGCCGAAAACAAAGACCTAACACTAACTAATTTCCTACTGGCCGAGCTCCACCCAGTCCTAGTGAATCCCTTTCAATCAATGAGCACCTGGTTCAAAAGCCACACCATTGATGGGTCCACCCCCTTCTCTACTTTAAATGGTTTCGACTTCTGGGAGATGACCCAAAGGAACCCAAAATTCAACAAGGTGTTTAATGAAGGAATGGCGAGCGATGCAAAGTTTATGACGAATTTTTTGCTCAAGGAATGCAGCCATGTGTTTGAAGAATTAACATCTTTGGTGGATGTTGGTGGAGGAACTGGCACGGTTGCTATGGCGATTTCCGAGGAGTTTCCAGATATTAAGTGCAGTGTGTTGGAGCTGCCTCAGGTTGTTAATGATGTACAGGAGAAAGGAGGGGTGGATTTCGTTGTTGGCAATATGCTTGATTACATTCCCCCTGCTGACGCCGTACTTCTAAAGGTAAGTAAATATAGATAATGATAAATAAGGAATTATAAGAGAAGGAAATAGAGTAAGAATTATATATTTTTTTCTTCAAATAGTAAAAAATCTAATATATTTGAAAGTCTAAACGTTGGATGTGTGTGTGTGTATGCAGTGGGTCCTCCACGACTGGGGTGACGAAGAATGCGTGAAGATACTGAAACGATGCAAGGAGGCAATTCCTAGAGATGGGGGTAAGGTCATAATCATTGACATGGTTGTTGACTCAAACAATTGTTATGAGAAATCAAGCGAGGTTCAGCTTTACTTTGATATGCTGATGATGGTAATATGTGGGGGAGCAGAGCGAAGCGAGAAAGAATGGAGCAAGTTGTTCGATGCTGCCGGGTTTAAGCACTACAAGATCACACCAGCTCTGGGTCTGCGTTCAGTCATTGAAGTATATCCATGATCTCAGAGCAGTGCAGGTGTTCGCATTCATGCATGCTTGTTACATATATAATATCTTTGATTGTTCTACTATAAGGTATATATTGTTTTGTTTCCATGACAATATATATGAATGCAATGGAAGAATGGATAAATAAGTAATTTTTATGGCAGGATTACAAACTGAAGTGGTACTATGTTAGCAGCATTTATTGCTGATGAGTCATTGAAGTATATAATTACGAGATCTTATATACCAAATGCAAATCCGTCCTCTCACTCAAATTTTGAGTTTCAAGCCGGATAAATAGACATCAAAGAGTTTTGGTAATATTAGTATAAGTGTATAACACTCTAATAGTAGCTGATAAACATATAATCAATGTATTGCATATAACAAAATACAAAGTAAAGACACTAAACTTGACCCTAATCTGCAAGGTGAAGAATCAATGATTTGATGTAGCCACTGATAGTTGTTTCCAATCATTGCATAAATTGCAGAATGTTATATTATTAAAGTGGACTACAGCTAAACTTTTCATATAATAAAAAATTGCAGGATGCAACTTGCAGATAAATTAAATATTAAATAAAAAAAAGAACATCTCATGGTTTCGAAATTGAGAATTTGAAGGTCCGCCATAGTCCATACTAGTAAGATTTGCAAGTAGAGGAGGGACGGCTTCCTTTTTTCCGCCGGAAGATCGGCATGTTTCTTCGGCATTATTGTTGCTTGATGTAGTAGGGACATGTGATGGCGGTGGAAGCATTTAAAGCGGAGATGTTTTCTTTCATTTTTTGATATCTAATACGTGCGAGGTAATTTCTATTAAGCCTTTGATCTTCAGTCAAAGTTCTCTTTGCTGGTGTGAATCTTCTATCCATCAAGTCCCACTTGAAAAATGAAGATGCAAGCGTGAACTTGTTAGTTCAAGTGTATCGGGAATTGGAGCATGCTGGTTGAAGTAAGCAGCTCTGTATGAACATATAGAAACATTATAATCAATACATGAGTTACGAAATCGATTTTTAACATTATTATGTTGGAACAGGAGGAACTTTCTCTTAAACTTATTAATTTAGGCAAGACCAATTTTTAATTCTAAAATTCTTTAAGAATTTTAACCGCTTCTCTTAAACACACACATATTTTCAAATTTTCCCCTAAAACACATATAAAGGAATATGATGACCGCTAAAGTGCGGGCGACTTGTAAAAATATTGACTTGTTAAATTTCATAAATATTTTTATTTTTTTCCTTATACTTTACATTTTCTCTATATTTTTCTATTTTTATTCATCTAATTTCAAAATTTTGGAAAGAGTTTCAGGATTACGAAATTCTGCAGTTATCAGGTTTGGAAAGGACTTCAAGGAACTAAATATGTGCAACTATTCTTAATTTGGCATAGATAAATCCTTGCATGAATTTGTAATTTCCCTCATTTATTCTTATTATACTTTTCCATATTCTATACTCCTTTCTTTTGGTTGATTTGATTTGGACACTTCTTTCTTCATTGATTACTAATTGCTTCGTTCATTGCAGCGCAGTCATCCACTTAGATTCCAACATAAATAAAAGCTATAGAACTTATACCAATTGCTATACCAGCATCTTTTAATTCTGGCACATTTGTCTCTCTTATCTTAAAAATCTGATCAGCCTCATAATTAATAACTAAGGATTAATGTGGTCATTAGCATTATGTTATTGTCACTTATAGTCAAGGCTAAGTATATAATTACTTTTGTCTATACAAAGGCTAAGAACTCATTAGATGCAAAATAAAAAGGAATTACTTGGTTTGCGCAAAAACCAAACTAAAGTCAATTGCTTAAACCAGCATATTCTATTTCGGGTGTATGGTTGTGTTTTATACTTGGCCAAATTTATGATTTTTTCATGTCTCAAAATTTCATCTCTTTTTTGTTGTGTAAAAGCAGGGGTCATAGCACATGCATTTTCCTGCTACAAAGATTTAATTATACACCAAATCTTTGATCAGTGTATCGGCATCATCTTTTTTTCACCAGTTGTTTTAAGATCCCATCTAAATTTGATCAGTTTATCGGCATTTTTCGTACTTATCAACGTTGAACTGACTGCGTACCTAGCTTTTCTTAATAGAAGCATATCAATGATGTTAGTTATATGTATGCCCTAGAGGCCATTACTGTACATACGATGTATATTGTAATGGATGCTTGGACATATATAGGGAGGACTTTCTTGCTCGACATGATAGTATGCTATCTGGTTGTACTTTATCTTAACATGTACTCTGATTGTCTCTATGTTACATGTTAATAAAACCCTTAGGATATGTACTCGACTACAGGGATTATGATGAGATCATACTAGTGGGGCCACGGTAGTCGACGAGTACATCCTATAACTGTTCCTAGTCGATAGTGTATCGAGACAGGACATCGATGCACCAGAGTAGACTAGCGTATACGCATCTTGACCCATATGATGGGTGATGGATGATCCCATATCCATCGGTGTTTGACATCAAGGATGATATACGGGTGCTCAGTGGAGACTGGGTACACTGGACGGACTCGCCGAGAACTCCCAGATGGTATTATACCTTACGTCAGATGGCAGTTCTCTGGTGACACTGGTACAGAGTAGTCTGTTGACCCGAGATCGTCATAGAGTCTTGTGTGATTCCCACTGTGCTTTAATTTCCATCATACCACGTACAAGAGAGCGTGCAAAAAGGTGGCTTTTGGGTACAGTCCCAAATCACATGGAGGCAATGAGCGATAGGAGGGGATTCGTCTCTTCCGGTATAGGAAGTTGATATTGTGCTGTGCTCGATTTGCTATAACCGGAAATCCTGGCCAGGGTTGCTGAGATTTACTGGTAAGTGTTGTCAGTAGTTTCTCGAACTGTTATAGACCTCATATCGACACGACTTATCGAGCTACTGAGGTCTGACGTTTACCACCCCTAGGCGAGATATGCGACATATCAGACGACGAGACCGGACTGTACGGGAGTGTTACTGATTGGATTCACAGGAGAATGTACAGGCTTGCTTGTTGATCTTCTGATCGCTCAATACCCGGGTGACCGTTACGTTTAGCAGACCGCTTGCAGCTTGTGGGTGTTTGATATGATCATCACCTACTGCCGGCGTATTGACGAGTCTTTAGAGTCCTACACAGGAGTTTCCTGGCTCAAGCGAAACGAAATAGAAGCACATATGTGATACGTGCGGGACCGAGATTAATACGATATGAGATACCGTATTCTATTCTCGCGATTCGTGATATTGATCGGTTGTATGCAATATAGCCGGATTATCGGATCAAGTGTTGATTCGATAAGTTGTTACACATGATATTAGTCGGTTATAGCCGGGTTATTAAATCAAGAGTTGATTTAATAATTTAATGTATAATTATATATTTGATATATTACATTACATTAACTAGTATTAGCTCACTTATGATCTATTTTCTCACTACATTGTGCACATTGTTTATATGTGATATATGCAAGTATACATGTTTATATCATGCTTGATGATACATACAAGATGGATGTATGAGACTTATATCAAGTTTAGGTTAAATAAGGGTTTACTTATTTCGTTAAGAATAACAAAAGAGAGGAGACTTTAGTCAATGCTATCAAGCTTGTAGAAACTTGTATGCAACATTGACAAAGTCAACTCTTTTGTCATTACTTAGGATATTAGTTAACCCAACCCTTAACCTCATACTATGGTTAATTCTCTACATGAGTTAAGCATGAGGGCTTAACTCAACCATGGTGCAATAATTCATTGGATAAGTTTTCATTTGGATGAATTATTCACTTCTTCTTCTTCCTTCATCAAAAGCTTCCTAGTTTCAATGGAGCTTGAGAAAAAGTGTGAGAAAATCAATTCTAAAGTGAGCAACCTTCCCACTTCTTCATCCTCTACCACTTGCCATATAGTAGAGTGTGTTCTCTTCATAAAGTTCATGACCTAGTGAAGGAATAGCTTGAGTTAGTGTCTCTCCGACGTAGATCATTTTCGGCCTCGAAGTCATCGAAGTAAGTACGTTCGTTCTTCTTGTGGAACTTCTCTAGAGTCCGGAGTTCACGATCGCAGCGATGAGGACATCTACACGGAGCTATTGAAGTGAAGGACCGGATCTACAAAGGTTGTAATTCCTCTCACTTAGTGTTAAAAGGTTTAACATGCTTGTTTTCGCCTAAACCCTAGTTTAAAGATCCGGTTTTGGGTTGTTCGGCACGTCTAAAATTTTAATCGGGCATGGTTGATGCCTTGTAGACCCTTGTATGCGTGCCTAGCAACCCTACAGTGGTATCAGAGCCAAGCTAGAGGTTTAGACGAAGTCTAGACGAAATTTAAAGTCCGATCGAACCCGGAAACCCCGATGTTTATCCCTCTTAGTACATTTTTTGAAAATGTGATTTTTTATGAATTAAAAATACTCAGAAAATTAATCAGGAAAAACTAAGAATTACTGTGAAGTACGGACCTGTAACTCAAAAATTTGACCGCGGAACCGCGGCGAAATCAAGAGTTTGGCGGCGGTTCAACGGCCAAAATTGTGAATTAGTCCCTGGAACTTCATATATTTATTCTTAGGTCCTTTCTTGTCATTTTTTCTGGGAATTTTTTTATTCCACTCAAGTGTTGAGTTTTTTAGGGTTGTATTGGGAACTCGTTGATTCGATTGGATAATTGAACTTTGTTTAGTTTTTCCGAATAAATTTTAGAAACTGTTAAAAAGTTCGAACGGATATCAATAACTCACTTTTTCCCCCGCCGGAAAATTTCCAAGCGTTGGATTTTTTCGTAGTTTAGAAACGTTCTAAGTCGTGCAAGTAACGCGGTGGACCCTCTAGAAGACAACAAATCTTAACTCGATTATGTGACCGTCTTGAACTGCCTCTGAACCTTAGGGTTTGTGGCAGTACGGCGGGCCACATATGAGGCGTTGGCTTGACCCTTCTACGGCTGGACCATTGGTGCTGTAGCATGTGATGGATGTTTTTAAACTAATTTCAAGTGTTGAGAACTATTTGGGAAAACTTGGGTGTTTGATTATTCGATCGGAAAGTTTAACATTGTCTATTTATCTGGAATGTGATACAATATTTGGAATCTACAAATAGTTATGAGATAACTGATTTGAATGTTATAAATCTAGCAGTTCAGTCTCAATTGATCGGTTGCTACGGAATTTTGATGTGATCAAAAGTCTGTCGCAATCACGTAGCGTACGTGGATACTCGCCGGGTAAACTTAATAGACAGCTACGCCCCATAGCCCCGACCAAGTGACTGTAGGAGAACCCCGTCGCCAAAAGCATCCGTTTGGATGCTCGCGGCAGTGGTGTTCCGCCTTAGTGCACTTCGTCGACGGCATCTGGGGGTGCGGCCGTCTACTAAAGTTTGCGACGAGCATTCGGTCAGGATGTCGGGAATCTTGTTGAATTGCCCGACTTGATATTGAAAAGAGTTTTCGATGACGAGACTAAAATGCGGGGTTTATAATTGTTAGGCATGCAATGTCTAAGCAATTCATTTGGTTAGGCATGCGATGTCTAAGGAGGTTGCGGATTCCAACTGTTGTAGTTTTACACTTTTTTTTCTGTGACCGTAAGTGTACTATGTAGTTGTATTGCCAGTTTTCGTTGCTATATATCGACGACAATCGGTGTATGCATACTTACTTACGTTGATGATATGAGATATTATGTGTTGCTGTGATATGTTATATTGGATCGTCGTGTTTGAATAGCCGAGGGTTTTATGTGAGATGAGGGTTTTCATTTTCATTCATATAAAATTCATTTGTACGTAATATTCTTTTATTGGGGCACTTCCGAGCTGAGGATGATATCACCATTGTATATTATTTACTTTTCCGCATTAGGTAGACCCAAGGCGGAGAGCAAAAGTAACCGGGTTCTAGGGTCCAGTAGGAGACCATCTCGAGGAGTCGAGACCGGGTCTCCTAACCCTAGAATTGGCAGTGTTGCTTGCCGCTCTCGTAGGGGTCTAGGGATGTGGGTTTGGCTATTCATCGCGACCGTGGAATCCGTGTTTTATACAGGCTCATATTAAAAACACGGATGTCCTAGTATATCCAATATTTCATAAATGTTCTTATGCTGCAATGTTCTGTGATGAGATCATATTACTGCCTGAGACGAATGTTTATATTATATATATGAGATATATATTATATATTGTTGATTTCGTTTCATATCTGATACTTGTGAAGCATATTAAAATGGGACTTCATTAATGAGATTAATGAAATAAAAGAAACCTAAAGATGTTGTAGAAACTTGTTTAAAAACTGGTAGCTCTAGTTCTTGCTTTGCATAGCGGTGTTCCTTATAGAACATCCAACACCTTATTCGATAAGGAAAGAGCCGAGATCCCTTCACCGGGAGTGACCTCTTTAGTGAAACTAGCAGATGCTATAAACTTGGTTTGTCTTTTGATTGCTTCTATAGTTCTTGCTTTGCATAGTGATATTTGTGAAATATCCTGCACCTTATTCGATGAGGAAAGAGTCGACGATCTCTTCACCGGGAGTGACCTCTTTAGCAAAACTAGAAAAGCCTAAAAAACACTCCATTTAAAAATCACTTGATTCTACAACGATATCAAGTTCATTACACAAAAGGTTTTCTTAAAAACCTATCGTAGCCCTCCGTCATTTCAGATAAGTAATAGTTAGTATTCGTGCTGCGTTTGTTGACCTCTGTCAAGACGTAGTGTGCGGTAACTGATTAGTGCTTATCTGTATAAACATATGATGTGATTGATTTAGGGTAGTCGTGCAACCTTGTTGACCTCTGTCAAGGGTCGTGCGGGTGGGTTTACTTCAATCAGAAAATGACGGGTTGAACTTGACTAGCAGCCTATGATTTGTTGACCTCTGTCAAGGTCATAGGACGCTTGGGGCAAAATATTATTGGGAATTTCAAGTGTTGAAATTTGCAATGAGATCGCATACCTTCTATGAGATAGTTGGATCCCGATACCCGCTGCGAGTAAGAGTTACTCCTGGAAGAGTTTTACACATTACAATTAGCCGATCAAGTAGGTGTCAACGGGGTTATGCCTCTGGGAAAACGAGGTTTACTTTAATTCGGTTCGTGCGAAAGCACGGAGGACCTCCCTTAAAGCACCGACACTGGCCTGGCTAAAAGATTGGGGAACTTGCAGCGTGTAATTAATCCCGGTTAGTCTTTCCTTTTAGGGTTTGAAGGAAGATTTGATTAAAACAGTGGGAGACATCCTGATTAGATATATTAGATAACCAATCTAATCTTGCAAGAGTATACGCCGAGTGTTTTCTTCTCTCTCTCCAGGTAGCGACCATATCACGCCTTAATCAAGATAATAATACGGATGAATTGACTGAACCCGCTTGTTATACTGAGCTGGGGAACGTTGGTCCCGCTCCAACTTATAATTGTTATAAGACAGAGCAGGAAATTGGGGATTACCAGAATTCCCGTGCCGCCCAAACGAAGAAAGTGCATGCTGATGCATCTTCTTCGGATGTGTTCATTACAGAGAACTGTTTCTCAGTATTCTTTATGTCCTGGGTATGAGATACCGGATCAGGATCACTCAAATGTAATTTGTTACATGGGCTACAGATAGGTAGAGAACTGAGAACGGGTGATAAGTTTCATGAGACAGAAAACGGTGCAAGTGTTGCAACCAAGTCTGTTGGTCACTGTCACCCTGTATTACCAGAATACATTGATTCTGAACGAATGTTATTAGATACCGAACCTGATATATAAAATCATATCAGTCTCTTTATTAGTAAAGAAAGGATATAATTTTGTATTGTTGGATAATGTTTTGAACATTTCCTATATCAAGAATTGATCGGTTCAGGCACGTTATCTAAAAGCATAGACGTTCTAAATCAAACTACAGTTCTTAGTATACAGAACACACACAAGAGGAAGAGTTCAGAAATGAACGGATCCTTTTTGAGGTATTGTAGACTAGGTCATATCAATGCGACTCGACTAGCTGAAGTTACATTAAGATGCATATTTAAATTTGTTTGAATTTACATCTTGTGAAACTTGCCGGTCATGTCACAAAGATAAGATGACCATAGCTCTGTTTATTGGAAACAGAGAAAGAGTTAGTGAACTCTTGGGATTGATACATATTGATGTATGTAAGGTTCCCTGTCTACACATGCCAAGACCGGTTCTTTGTACTTCATTACATTCTCTGATGATCTCTCAAGATTCAGACATATGTTCCTGTTGAAACACAAGTCCGAAGCTTTTGAAATATTCACAGAATATAAGTTAGAAGTAGAGAACCAAAATACGGGTATAAGTATTATATCCTTTGATGAGATCAACGAGAAGACTACTTGAGCACGCAAATCCTGGACTATTCTAAAGGAGAATGAGATTCTCTCTCACCATTACTCCTCCGTATACACTATAGCACGATGGTATATCGGGACGGAGCAATAGCACCCTATGTGATATGGTGTGCTCTACGATGAGTACTACTGAGTTTCCTATTTCCTTTTTGGGAGTTATGTTGGAGATAGTGCCCTCAGAGTCGATTATTGGATCACAGGCACGTGATTGCAATAATTGAGGGAGGACCTATCCCGGTAGGACAGTCTTACTCGAGATGATAGTATGCTATCTGGTTTACCTTTATCATCGTGTACTGCTTTAGGTGACCTGACAGGTCGCTATTGCACGTTGATAGAGCCCCTAGGATTCTTGCTTGACTGCCGGCAGTATGAGGGCGATCATATAAGTGAGAGCTGGAGTCTATAAGCACATCCTTAAAAGGTCCCTAGTCGTGGGAGTTTCGAGACAGGGCATCGATTCTCCAGAGTAGACTAGTGTATACAGTCGAGACCCCGACGAGGGGCGGTGGCCGGTCTCACAAGCCACTGGTGTCAGTTGGTTCACCTAAGATGTATACAGGTGCTCATTGGGTTATGAGTACACCGGACAGTACTCGCCGGGAACATGCTAGTTGGTCTTATACCTGACGTCAGATAGCAGTTCCCTGGTGACATGTGTACAGGTTAGTTCATCGACCTGGGGATCGTCATTTGTCTCGTGTGAGTTCCCACTGTACTTTGATTACTACCCTACCACGGCTCAAAGGAGTCGTGCAAACAGGTTTTAGTTGGGTACAGTCCCGAGCCACATGGAGGCAGTGAGCGTATCTTCAGGGGTTCGTCTCTGCCGGTATTGGGGGTGAGGTCGTGCTGTGTCTAGGAGAGCCATTACACGAAGTCCTTGGCCAAGGCAAGGAGATTTACTGGTAGGTATTCCAGTAGTATCTCAGGGTGTTCTGGGCTACACTCCGACACGACTTGTACCGCTTTTGGGGGTCTGACTTTTACCAACCCCCTAGGCCCGCCATGCGATGCTCATAGACGAACGGACCGGACTGTACGGATATTGTCACTGACAGGCTCAGTAGGGTGTCAGGATGAGTTCTCTCATCGACGTCCCTTTTGGTCAATAGCTGGTGGCCCGTCATGTATTGGCTTATACCTCTGACGTGCTGGTGGTTAAATCCACAGCTATAGTATTGATGAGTTTTTAGAGTCCACCACACTTTCAGTTACTCAAGCTTTCGGGCGAAACGCTGTAGATGCCGTATGGAGATATGGCAGGGTTCGATCAGATACGTGCGGTATTGCACGGATCGTGATCGGACGGTTTTTACTAGCCGGCTTTGGCTTAAGCCGGATCTTAGTATTTGATTGTGTAGTTTTGTCTCATTGCATTTTGTATTTCGGTCGAAATACAGATGCGGGTGTGTATGCACAGTATCGGGGTTTTTCCTGTAATTTATTACGGGACCAGTTTTATGGAGTTGCCAGTTTGCTTTCCGTTTCGGCCGATTTCCATTGTTCCGTTCATTGGCCGAAGTTTGGTGGAGGAGGGCTTATTTGCATTGTTGCAAATAAGTATTTGTGGAGGGGGCTTTTGCTTTTTTGTTGCATCATGATGAGAGCTCCATACCTTGACCTTTTTGACTTGATTACTTCATGATGGCTTGACTTTGTAAGCATCATGGTTGTTGATGATTTGTGTGTTGGGTGTGGGTTTTGGTTTTGGTGATGGAAATTGGGTATGGGCCGGCCACTGTTGCTGTTGGAATGATGGAGTATGGTTTAATTTTGTTAAGGGATTAATTAATATATATGATTGCATTGTGTTAAGATTGAGTGTGCTGGAGTGAAAACAGAATGGACATGAGGGTTTAATTTATTTGGAAATGATGAGCTTAAATTGAGGCTCATTTTTATTTCACAGCATGAGGAGAGAGCTTGCTTAATTCTTTTTTTCCAGAGAGCTCATTCTGGTTTTGATGGCCGAGCTCATTTTCATGAGATGCTCCATTTTTCCTTCTAGCCTTCATGAAAAATCCTTGTGAAAAATTCCTCCAACATGGCAACCTCCTTTACCCCAAAGAGACAGCTATTCTACTTTATTCCACAGCAAATCTTGGACGCGTCGGCTAGCCTACTTCGCGCCCGAGTTGCCTCGGTATTGAGGCGGGAGCCCGTAAAAGATGCAGGCGACGTGGTGCCCTTCTGGTGAAGAGGCGACGACCGGAGATCCCGCGAGGAGATCGGAGTGGAGATGAAGACCGGAGGACTCGGATCAGTCGGTATATCTCTAACCCATCTTCTTGTTAGCTTAGACTTGTTAATGGTTACGATCCGGGTGTTTAGTGCGCGGTGGTGCCGGTTTGCTAAGTCCGCAAAATTAAAGTTTTCCACCACTTCCGCATTCCGGCGTCGGATTGACGGCCGGGGCGCCGCCGTGCACTTACAAGTTATGCACTTGAGAAGCTGCATACCTATTGAATAGGGTTCAAATCAAATCAGTTGCCTACCACTTCATATGTGATATAGAAAGGGAAGAGCCCATATCTTAAGTTTGTTAAGATTTGGGGTTGTCCGGCCTATATCTAAAAAGCAAAATCCGGACAAGCTCGAGGCAAAGACAGATCTGTGGAAGTTTGTTAGATATCCCAAGCATTCGCAAGGGTATATCTTCTACCAAACCGAGAAACAAAAGTGTTTTATTTCTCAACATGCCACCTTTGTGAAATGGAATTTCTTGTGAAGAAATTAGTGGTCATGAGGTAGAACTGGAAGGAGTTCCAGCTATACAAACTACAGCAGATGATTTGGTAAAACCAAAGGATTCAATAGTTTCCAACGAAGCTCAGCCTTTCCGCCGATCTAGTAGGGTTCCTCATCCACCTGAGAGATATTTCGGTTTCTCTATGACAGTGGGAGCGAGGATTGCATCATGAGATGATGACCCAACTAGTTTCGAGCTGGCCATCAGGAGTGAGACTCTGTAAGAATGGCTAGATGCTTAGTGATCTGAGATGGAATCCTTATACACCCACAAAGTATGGACTTTGGTTGTTTTATCTGAAGAGTTAAATCCTCATCGGGAGCAAGTATATCTTGAGAAGATTACTTGGTGTATATGGAAAAGTTGAGACTTTCAAAGCTATGCTTAAGTCCATCCAGATCCTACTTTCCACGGCTACATTCCATGACTACGATATCTGGTGGTTGGGTGTCATGACTACTTTTCTAAATGATGATTTGGAAGAGAGCGTCTATAAGTACACAGCCAGAGGGCTTCGTAGACAGTGGGAGCAGCGGAAACGTGTGCAAGATGTTTTATGTGATAAAGCAGGCATCGCGGAGTTGGAACGTCTATTTTGATGTGATAGTCAAAGAGTTTGACTTCATCAAAATGGTAGATGAACCTTGTATATACAAAAGGATAGTAGAGAGTATGGTGGTGATCCTCGTAGAGTATGTGGATGACATACTCTTGATAAGGAAGGAGTTTCCTATGCTACGCTCGATCAATCTCTGCTTATCACAAGGATTCTCCATTTAGGATCAAAGTGATGCCTCCTAAATCCTGGGTTTGAATCTATGAGATAGATCTAATTGGATATTAGGATACTCACTAGTTGTAGTGAGATGGTATCAATCGATCTTAGGGAGAATCACTGGAAAGGTTTCAGGGTGATAAGAACGACTGAATGTCAGTCGCAGGCATTATCTTTACCCTCAGTGGAGGGACGGTATATTGGAAGAGTTCCAAGCTAGATACCGTGACATACTATACGATTAAAGGCAAGATACATCGTTACCAAGGATGCTACCAAAGAGGCAGTCTGGATATATAAGTTCATGAGATGAACTTCGTTCCTACCATTGTGTGACAATGGAGTTGTGGATTTTGCCAAGGAACCCCCGTCCCATCAGAAATCCAGATATAATTCTTAGGCAGTACCACCTGATCATGGAGATGGTTGATCTCCAGGGAGATCGAGGTTAGGAGAGTAGACACAGAGGACAACAGCGCGGATCCACTCACAAAGGCCTTTTTCCCAGTAGAGACTTTTATGGGATGGTTGAGTATGAGATACTTCAGCCACAGCTAATTGTTGGGTATGTGATACCACAACAGATGGCCCTAGTGCAAGTGGGAGATTGTTAGTTATATGTATGCCCTAGAGGCCATTACTGTACATACGATGTATATTGTAATGGATGCTTGGACATATATAGGGAGGACTTTCTTGCTCGACATGATAGTATGCTATCTGGTTGTATTTTATCTTAACATGTACTCTGATTGTCTCTATGTTACATGTTGATAAAGCCCTTAGGATATGTACTCGACTACTGGGATTATGATGAGATCATACTAGTGGGGCCACGGTAGTCGACGAGTACATCCTATAACTGTTCCTAGTCGAGGGTGTATCGAGACAGGGCATCGATGCACCAGAGTAGACTAGCGTATACGCATCTTGACCCATATGATGGGCGATGGATGATCCCATATCCATCGGTGTTTGACATCAAGGATGATATACGGGTGCTCAGTGGAGACTGGGTACACTGGACGGACTCGCCGAGAACTCCCAGATGGTATTATACCTTACGTTAGATGGCAGTTCTCTGGTGACACTGGTATAGAGTAGTCTGTTGACCCGAGATCGTCATAGAGTCTTGTGTGATTCCAACTGTGCTTTGATTTCCAACATACCACGTCCAAGAGGGCGTGCAAAAAGGTGGCTTTTGGGTACAGTCCCGAATCACATGGAGGCAATGAGCGATAGGAGGGGATTCGTCTCTCTCGGTATAGGGAGTTGATGTTGTGCTGTGTTCGATTTGCTATAACCGGAAATCCTGGCCAGGGTTGCTGAGATTTACTGGTAAGTGTTATCAGTAGTTTCTCGAACTGTTATAGACCTCATATCGACACGACTTATCGAGCTACTGGGGTCTGACGTTTACCACCCCTAGGCGAGATATGCGACATATCAGACGACGAGACCGGACTGTACGGGAGTGTTACTGATTTGATTCACAGGAGAATGTACATGCTTGCTTGTTGATCTTCTGATCGCTCAATACCCGAGTGGCCGTTACGTTTAGCAGACCGCTTACGGCTTGTGGGTGTTTGATATGATCATCACCTACTGCCGGCGTATTGACGAGTCTTTAGAGTTCTACACAGGGGTTTCCTGGCTCAAGCGAAACGGAGTAGGAGCACATATGTGATATGTGCGGGACCGAGATTAATACGATATGAGATACCGTATTCTATTCTTGCGATTCGTGACATTGATCGGTTGTATGCGATATATCCAGGTTATCGGATCAAGTGTTGATTCGATAAGTTATTACACATGATATTAGTCGGTTATAGCCGGGTTATTAAATTAAGAGTTGATTTAATAATTTAATGTATAATTATATATTTGATATATTATATTACATTAACTAGTATTATCTCACTTATGATCTATTTTCTCACTAGATTGTGCACATTGTTTATATGTGATATATGCAAGTATACATGTTTGTATCATGCTTGATGATACATACAAGATGGGTGTATGAGACTTATATCAAGTTTAGGTTAAATTAGAGTTACTTATTTCCTTAAGAATAAAAAAAGAGAGAAGACTTTAGTCAATGTTATCAAGCTTGTAGAAGCTTGTATGCAACATTGACAAAGTCAACTCTTTTGTCATTCCTTAGGATATTAGTTAACCCAACCCTTAACCTCATACTATGGTTAATTCTCTACATGAGTTAAGCATGAGGGCTTAACTCAACCATGGTGCAATAATTCATTGGATAAGTTTTCATTTGGATGAATTATTCACTTCTTCTTCCTTCATCAATAGCTTTCTAGCTTCAATGGAGCTTGAGAAAAAGTGTGAGAAAATCAATTCTAAAGTGAGCAACCTTCCTACTTCTTCATTCTCTACCACTTGCCATGTAGTAGAGTGTGTTCTCTTCACAAAGTTCATGACCTAGTGAAGGAATAGCTTGAGTTAGTGTCTCCCCGACGTAGATCATCTTCGGCCTCGAAGTCATCGAAGCAAGCACGTTCGTTCTTCTTGTGGAGCTTCTCTAGAGTCCGGAGTTCACGATCGCAGCGATGGGGATATCTACACGGAGCTATTGAAGTGAAGGACCAGATCTACAAAGGTTGTAATCTCTCTCACTTAGTGTTAAAAGGTTTAACATGCTTGTTTTCGCCTAAACCCTAGTTTAAAGATCCGGGTTTGGGTTGCTCGGCACGTCTAAAATTTTAATCGGGCATGGTTGATGTCTCGTAGACCCTTGTATGCGTGCCTAGCAACCCTACAAATGAGGCAGAAAATTTATCGCTGTAGGTTAGAAAAACTCAAATGAAAACCTTCTGCACTCAACAAATAATTAGTGCGTCCAAATTTATCAAATTAACTATAGAAATGTATACAAATTCAATTTTATAATTTTTATCCGACATTTATGAAGTATTAGGATTTATGTAGTTGTTAATTCTAATAAATGAATGCAAATTTCCATCAAAAGTAGCTGTTAAATAAGTGGTTTCAATAAGGCAACCATTTCTTCAGTTATCATTGGTCTTATTTTTGAAGTGGATAGAGATTACATGTCTCATCTCAAAACTAAGTAGGCTAAAAAGAAGCATGCAGCTATATATGACCTCTTGAATAATAAATTTCATGTACACTTTTAAAAACACTATAAGGGGATGTGATGCAGATCTTTCTATTACTGAATAATAAGATATAGGATCGAAGTGAAGATATAACTCATTGGTTTCATCCTACGACGCTTGGAACTTTTTTCGTCAAACACAGTATAGAAAATATATGCAGAGCATATCAACATATTCCTTAAATTCATTGAGAACCATAAGCGGATCAAAAAAACACAACTGATTTACTGATAATTTTTGAAACATGCACAGATAATTTCTAGTTATATTCTATTATACATACCTAGGTATGACCTTTGAGAGGTGCCATACGTTCCACCAGAGCAATCGAAGCACTTGAGAAACAAAAAGGTGTGATCCTGTCATATAACTTTTTTTTGTTAATATAATAGAATTAAGGCAAAAAAAATTGAATTAAAATGCTCGCAAAAGAACATGTAAAAGCTCGAAAAAATTGAATTATTATAACATAGCAATATACAAATTTACATTGATTTGTTAGTACAGAACTAAAGAAAAAATAAGTATGTATGAATGCTTCTGTAAATTATACTGAATTAAGCTAAATACTGGAATATATAGAAGAATATAAGATGAATAAGAGAACTATACATACTTACCATACGAAATCAGATTATTCAGGTAACTAAAGAGTGTTTGAATTAGGATTTGTGGAAAGAGAAGGTGGATCCACTTCCATTCCTTGAACATCATCGCGTGCCCAAAAGATACCATCTACTCGTTCAGCCACACCATCTTGAATAGTTGGTCCAATTGGACACAGGTTTGCATCTTCATCCATAGGCTCATTCTCAGGCATTTCATAATAGCCTCCAGGCTTCCACCGTAGAACAACACTCCAATCAGGATTTAGAGGGTCTGAAGAGTAATATACTTGTTCTGCTTGAGATGGAAAAATAAACGGTTCATCCTGAAATCGTGTTCGCCTTACATTTAGGCAAGTGAAATTGTAGTCATCTTTTTGTTTCCCTGACAACGTCTCGATGTCATACCAAATACATTTGAAGAGCACAATTGGCAAAGACTGGGTGAATTTGAACTCTAATACATCTGTCAGCACACCATAATATAGTTCTTCTCTTCCTTTATTCTCTCCAATAGTTACTGCACCACTATTTTGGGTTGCTATTGTCTGTTCTCGAGATTGCGTGTGAAATTTATAACCAATTACTACATATCCTTCATAAGACAAAGCTTCGGTTCTAGGTCCATGAGCTAAACGTGTGATCTTGTCGGTTATCCCTGGACTCTTTTTTCGGCATAGAATGTCAACCTAAAAATGAAATAAATTAATAAAATAATAATTTATCCAACTTAATTAGTATTCCAAATAATGACATCGTAGCTTGCATGTTTTCTGAACCACTCGGTAAAATGGTGGTGTTGTTCATCCTGGACTTTACGATCATCCCAGTTGGAATGTTGTCTCTTTAACAAATTTTTGTGTTTCCTACGTACAAAATGCAATTAACATTTCTATATTTAAACAGTAACTTAAATATGCAAAGTTGAATATTTATGTCGATACTTACTCAATAAACGGTCGGATCACTTCTGAATTGAACAACACAAATCTGTGTGCACGTTCTCTATCATCGGCACTGACATTCCGTATAACTCCACGTCCTAATTGACCTTCTTCGATCCGTAATGGACGATTCATTTTTGTCTCTACTGAGTCCAAGTATTGGGAACAAACTGTCATGCATTCTTCCGCTAGATAACCTTCTGCAATCGACCCTTCAGGGCGGCATTTATTGCGTACATAGTTTTTTTAATGTCATCAGGTACCTATGAGTAAAATTTAACATAATTGCTTCTCCATATACATTAAATTATTGTTACTGACTTTACAAATAAAATATCATAATACCTTTCAACTGGATACATCCACCGATAATGTTCAGGTCCGGCGATCCTGGCTACGGTTGCTAGATGGATCCAGAGATGCATCATTATGACAAAAAATGAAGGAGGAAAAATTCTTTCCAGCTTGCAAAGTATTAGTGGAATCTTACTTTCTAACTTCCGAATTTCCTCAACATTGATGACTTTGGAGCATAATTCTCTAAAATATGTGCAAAGCTCATTCAAGACTAAGTCCGTGATCTTTTTCTGGGTGGCTACGGTTGCTAGATGGATCCAGAGATGCATCATTATGACAAAAAATGAAGGAGGAAAAATTCTTTCCAGCTTGCAAAGTATTAGTGGAATCTTACTTTCTAACTTCCGAATTTCCTCAACATTGATGACTTTGGAGCATAATTCTCTAAAATATGTGCAAAGCTCATTCAAGACTAAGTCCGTGATCTTTTTCTGGGTGAACCTGTCGTCATCTAGTATTGAGATTCTTCCCAAAGTTGAATGTGGCTGAGCTTCATGAAGATGTCGCATGCCTGGATTGCAAGGATAGCCATTGGTTGCTTTGAGAAGTCATCCTTTGGTTTATAGATGGAGTCCCACATTTGTTGTGTCTCCATTCGAGCAACTTGAGCCGTGAGTTGTGCAGTGATGCTCGTCATACCATCAAGCTTGGAATAGACCATGGCCAACTCTCTATCTGTCTCTTGGAGCCACTTTTGAAGGCTTCGAAGTGGTGTCCATTCTACATTTTTAGGGACATAGACTGGGTCATCCTCACCATCCTTGTCTTTGGGAATCATAAGCTCTTTTTTCTTAGCCTGGTTGATATAATTTTCAACATTGTTGAGGCCGAACTAAGGCTGGGAAGTGGCGGCTACATCCGAACCAAGCTGGGCTGGGGAACGACGACCATATCTTCATCTTGACTACGAAGTTTAGGAGGACCTATTCTTCCAGGTCCCGCCATGTAAACTGTATGGATTATGTATCCACTTATTCTCTCATCATTAATAACAATACTTGACGCTTTTGGACCGTTGTCGTGGTTCGCTCCTTTTAAGGAAGGACAAACAACTGAGAGCATCCGGTTCCCAAAAAACATCAGTCTCTGTTTGTATAAAATTGGCAGTCATGGCTTAATCATTTGCCAACATGCCTATAAACAGCGAGATCACTCCCTTCTTGTATTGTTTTTCAACTCAATTCTTAGAAACAAAGCAGTTTTCAATGGTATGACTTACCACACTATGATATGGGCAACATTTGGGCCGTCGATCATATTCGCTTCTTACGGTCTTTTTTATTCCAACAACTTGTAGACCGTTTTTTAAGACGTCCTTGAATACTTTATGGACTCTGGCCCTTCCAAATAAATAGAATTTATTCAATTTCTCTTCGTGAAGCGATTCTCCTCCCCTCCCAACACTGGTTTTCGAGACCGGTTGGTCTTCGAACCGCTCGTTTCTTGCTTGTTGAAAGAATCGATACTGTTGGAACTTTCATCTTTGCAATTGTCGTCTCTCCGATTCTTTGGCTTGTTGGTAAATTGGAGGTCCTCAGTGGACTCGGGCATTGAGCATTCCAACATCTGAACCTTTTTGGTCAGTTCCTGGAATGTTTTGAGACCGACTGTGCATAGGAAAAGAATTATCCAGTTGCCGAGATTTCCTATAAGAAGGCTGACGGATTGGTCCTACTATAACGGCGGTTCGCACTTGATGGTGAGATTACATCATCAGGCTATAAATCTGTGCTGCTTTCGTTGTTCTTTGGTTTGGTCCTCACAACGTCAGCAATGGTGATTTTATCACTGACACTCATGAATTTTTGCTTGAACAGAGATTCCGTTTGAGCGAATGTCGTGACCGAGCCATCCAGTACGCTTGCATACCAGCCAAAGGTAACATCGGTCAATCTGTTAACGAACTGCCATAGGAAAAGCGCATCTTTGCCCCCGATATTGCCGCATGATGCTTTAAAATAGGCGATGTGTTGGGTTGCATTTCCTGTTCCATCAAAACTCTGAATTTAGGAATATAGCCGCTAGGAAACTCTACGAGATCATAGCATGTAGCGTACGTTCTTCCACTGTTGCCGACATTTTTCTGTGCTTCGGGTTCAGCCACTAATGTCTTGACTTTGTTAATGACCAAGTCCATAATCTGATCTTGCGTTAGCATGCCGTTGTCATCCAGAATCGGGATGTCCCTCGAAGCGGAATGCGGTCGATTTTCGCAGGCCTCGCCTGTCTTTAGACTTGAGGGAATAGACGTCGACTTCTTCGGGGCATCGCTTCCCGGTTCATCGGTAGAGCCTTTCACTTGATTAGACTGCCCTTGAATGACTTTGGTTATAAGTTACAACACGAAAATTTTCAAATCATCGATTTTGGAGTAGTCCTTACTCACTTCCTTGTCTTATTTTTAAGCTATTTCCGGAGGTCTTGGAGCAGCTGTTGTTCTGCGGTCTTGGAGATGAAAGTTGGCTCCTCATGCTTTCCGAGCTCGACTCCTCGGGAATTACGGCTTCTTTTTGTTTAGCAGCCTTACCAAAAGGGTTTTCATCGTCTTCCAGAGGAGACTGGGCCTGGGAAGTGGTAGCCACATTCAAATCTGATTGGGCCTGGGAAGTGGCACCCCCGTCTGGCAGCCCCGTCTCTGCTCTTACTGCGAAAGTCACCGTTGGGACGCATACCTTCCATATAGACCGTATGGACTGTGCATTCGGCCAAATCTTCACCATTGGCAGCAGTATTTGCCGAGCCTTTGGCCCCTTGCTTTGACCCGCTCTTCTTAGGAAAGGATAGATGGCTGAAGACAATTAATCTGGCTGGAGTTTCGGATAAAATTGGTTCCCTCTGCTCAAATTCTCTTCTTGGCATTCACATGGCAACGAGAGCTTGACAGACTCTTGATGAGATCGTATCATGCCTTCGATTTTAGGGCTTAGATGCATGTATTTGCAGAACTCTTCGGATCGCCTACTTCTTCATTCTCACGATCATAGCATTCTTCTAAACCAGTTTCAACGGTTCAAAAGAGTTAGCGAGATTCACGGCCAGCCCGGCTAATGTCGCGAGATAACCATCTTTCTGGAACCTCACGAAATCCAGCTGTGCAGGAGCCCTAGCTCTTTTGTTGGCTATGTATCTGAGCCGTTTTTGCCTTAGCTTTCTCAGTTTTCAGGTCCTGGTAGGCATATGCTTTCCTGAAAGCCGATGTATGCCGGTTGACAAAGAGTCTGGAGATGGCATTCGAGCATGTGGTCATCGCGGGCATCTCCTGGGCTTGCCCGAGACGTCTTGTGGTCATCTTTAAGTCGACGGCCTTACTTCCGGCTGGAGCGATGGAAAGCCATTCGAAGATAGATTTGCGCTTGGGCTCAAATGCCTCTGCAACCATAACATTCGGCCTCTTTCCTCTCGAGACTAGTTTGTCTGTCGAGCTCACTGAAGCCTCCACGGTAGGAGCACTGAAGGCTGAAGAAAATAGGATGGAACCGAATTGAAGTGGTGGTTCCTCCCACTGCCGTATAAGGTTTGATGGGAGAATCACTCGAGCAATTGTCTTGATTGTGTACACGACTGGGGTTGCATCAGAAGCCGAGTTTGTCTTCGGAGACATTGTCGAGTGATGTTGATTGTTGTTTGTTGCTTAAGTTTGATAATCTGTATGAAATCTCATAATTTCAATACAAACAACGATATCTATGTTGAATGAAATCACATGATCATTTGACCCAAAATATGGAAGGAGAGATAGGTCCCACTGGACGTTCCAAAATATGTAGAGTATTTTTCATCGTCCATTGGGATGAATGTGCTCGCTTATCAGGCGTTGTACAGATCCTCCCATCCGATGGTGGACGAGGGTTTATTGATTGTGGAGATTCTAGTTTCCTACAACCGTGGGCAAAGCTGCTATTAATTACCCCTTATTTTGAGACGAGAGAACCTCTGATTAACAGGTCGTATAAGTCATGCGAACTTAAAGTGCAATATGTGCATATTGTGTTTTAAATGTATGTCAAGAAGGTCCCGGCAGTGGGAAAGAGAGAGAGCTTTGGAGGCCTCCCGAGTTCGGGAGGCCTCTCGGGGCGGCGAAACCCCTTTGGGGGGATCATACACAGCGGGAACCCCCTTAGGGGGTCCCTGACGGTAGGAACCCCTTTTGGGAGGCCTCGAGAGTTGATAATCCACTCTCGAAGGCATCCGATGCGGGAGATCCCCTCACGGTGATCTCCAAGTGTAGAAAGCCTCCTGCGGTGTTTCCTTGAACGTGCGGTGATAAAAGTTAAAGGCTTTCATTGGGTTCTCCATGCTCGGATTTCGCTTGCTCAAAAGATATGCTTGCTTAGGGTGAAAGCTCATGGGTTTTCACCCCAAGAGTTCTTCTTTTCTCTTGTTTTTCAAATTTGATGAAGAGAGATTGCTCTTTTATTTGATTTTGATCTTGAGTCTTGAGTTTTGAGGTGAGCTTTCTTCTTTAAGTGATGCGTTCTCTTCCTAATGAACTATTTGGGAAAGAAGATAAGGTGAGGGTGATGAGAGAAACCCAAAGGAGCACTCTTTTCCTTTGGATCTCTCTCTTGAGGAAGAAGAAGAGAGAGAAACTTGGCTCTTTTGAATGGAGTCTCCTAAACCCAGAAAAATTGAGAAAATGAAAGTTGTTCTTGATTTCTTCATATATTTGCCTTATATAGACTTACACTTACTTAGTCCTCTAGGCTTTACAAAATTGTTCTTTTGCTTCTCATATGCCCATGTGCTCATTTCTTTTTACACATAAACCATGGGTTTTACATAATTTGCTTTTTTTCCCACTAAATTTACAATTTCACACTTACATATAAAAATCTATTTATTGCAAATTTATTTCTCTTTCTTCTTCGATGGCCGGCTAGCTTCGGTTGGGTTTGAGGCAGTTTGGACGTAGGCTTAGTTGCTTCGGGTCGGACCCGGGTTAGTTGGACCCAGATCCACTTGGACGTTGATTTTGAATTTGACTTTTTGGCTTTTTGATCTCGACTTTGGGGTGTAATTTTCAACCCCAACAATAACATTATACATCTCAGGTATATTTCTACTTGTAATCTTTGATTGTTCTACTAAGATACTCTTTGGTTTCTAATATATTTTCAAGATAGAGATGTGTTCATAGGAAGGGGGAATGGCGAATATTTGTTTCACGATAGAGATGTGTTCATAGAAATGGGGAATAGCGACTATTTGTTTCACATAATGATGTCGGGAAAAAAGAGTAATGCAGACAGTGAATGTAATGGTAGAATAGATAAATAAGATGAGTTTTATGACATGACATGTATTGAATTCGCAAAAATATCAATTAACGTAAATTTTCTGAATAAATTGAACTGCAGTATTATAGCAGCATTTATTGCTGATTGGTTTGTAAGTCGATGTCGCGCACATCGCGAGTCCGCGGGGAGGCGGAATACATAAAAAACGATTTTTTTCTTTATCACAAAAGAGTTTTCTTTGCAACATCGACTATAACAACTAAAGATCTTGATTAAACCGTAACTAGCTAACACTTGCTACAAGAAGGTTCTAACTACTCGGTAAGAGATTATACCTCCTAGATCGAGTCCTTCGGGTCTTATCTTTTTTCTTGGCTCCTTGGTTCAAGATTCAACCTTCTTCTCCTCTCTTTGACTCCTAGATAGCTTGAATAGAACTCGAACGTCGTTCTCCTTTATGTCCAAGATGATCCACCCGAGAGCTCACACGAGATAAATGACGATCTCAGGTCGAAAGATTATCTGCACTCATGTCACCAAAGAACTGATATCTGACGCTAGGTATAATACCATCTAGCCAGTCCTCGGCGAGTCATGTCCAGTGTACTCACACCTAGTGAGCATCTGTATACAATCTTAGGTGCACCTCACCAATGGCTGCGGGACCAATCCATCGCCCCCGTCAGGGTCTAGATATGTATACACTAGTCTACTCTGGAGTATCGATGCCCAGTCTCGATACTCCTACGACTAGAGACATTTTAAGGATGTGCCTATTTACTACCCAGCTCATATAAGTATGATCGCCATCACAACGCAGGTAGTCAGGCAAAGATCCTACAGGTTTTAACAACATGTATATAAGATATGAAATACAAAGTAAAACACATCATATGTTAAGATAAAGATAAACCAAATAGCGTACTATTATATCGAGCAAAATTTTCCTGTACATACATATCCCTAGCATCCTATACAATGAAGGCCTCAGGGGCATACATATCCAACAATCTCCCACTAGCACTAAGGCCTGTAATTGGCGCAATAAGTACCCACTGTCTGCACTAGAGCCAGTTGCTGGCGTACCGCATGCCCAACTTCTCGAACAGTCTCTCGAATTGGACTTGAGGGATGGCCTTGGTGAATGGATCTGCCGTGTTGTCTTTTGTGTCCACTCTCCGTACCTCGATCTCCTGACGATCCACGATCTCCTTGATCAGGTGATACCGCCTCAAGATATGTCTGGATTTCTGATGGGATCGTGGTTCCTTTGCCAAAACCATGGCTCCATTGTTATCTCAATACAAAGGTATTAGACTAGCAATGGATGGAACCACCTGAAGTTCAGAAACGAACTTCCTGATCCAGACTGCTTCTTTTGCGGCATCGCAAGCAGCGATGTACTCAGCCTCCATCGTCGAGTATGTTACGGTATCCTGTTTGGAACTCTTCTAACAGACCGTCTCTCCGTTGAGAGTAAACACATAACCCAAGATAGATTTAGAGTCATCCTTGTCACTTTGGAAGCCAGAATCGGTATAAGCTTCGATCTGGAGGTCCCCATTACCGTACACCAGGAACATCTCCATAGTTCTTCTCAGATACTTAAAGATGTTCTTTACTGCTATCCAATGTTTCTTATCTGGGTCAGACTGATACCTGCTTACCACGCTAAGTGCGTTAGCTACATCTGGTCTGGTACATAACATCTCATATATTATCGACCCTACCACCTAAGCGTAGGGTATTATGCTCATGCGAGCCCTCTCCTCATTAGTCGTGGGAGACATCTCTTTGGAGAGGGTGATTCTGTGACAAGCGGGCAAATTGTCGCGCTTAGAATCTTCCATACTAAACCTTTTTAGTACGGTGTTAATGTACCTCGACTGTGAAAGTCCCAACATTCTTTTAGATCTGTCACGATAGATCTTAATCTCCAGAATGTACGAGACATCACCCAGGTCTTTCATAGAGAACTTCTGTGATAAGAGCAGCTTGGCCGATTGTAGCATAGGAATATTATTTCCTATCAGGAGAATGTCATCAACGTATAAAACGAGAAATACCACAGTTCTCCCTACAATCTTCTTATAAATATAAGGTTCATTTACATTTTTAATCAAGTCAAATTCCTTGACCGTCTCATCAAAGCAGATGTTCCAACTCTGCGATACCTGCTTTAATCCATAAATGGATTTAAGCAACTTGCACACCTTTCCGCTGCTTGTACCGTCTACGAACCCCTCTAGTTGATCCATGAAAACACACTCTTCTAAACTTCCATTTAGAAAGGCGGTTTTAATATCCATCTGCCAGATTTTATAGTCATGGAAGGCAGCAATGGCAAGTAAGATCCGAATGGATTTAAGCATAGCCACTGGTAAAAAAGTTTCGTCATAGTCTAATCCTGGTCTTTGACGAAAACCTTTAGCAACAAGTCTAGCTTTGTAGGTTTCTACCTGACCATCTACATCAATCTTCTTTTTGAAGATCCATTTGCATCCTACAGGTTTTACCTCAGTAGGAGCAAAATCCAAAGTCCAAACTTGGTTTGTGTACATAGATTCCATCTCGGATCGCATAGCATCCAGCCACTTCACCGATTCTTTACTCGTGATGGCTTGCTGAAAACTAGTCGGCTCATCATCGTCGATGATGCAATCCTCTCGATCCCCGTCTATGAGAAAACCGTAGAATCTCTCGGACGGATGAGACTACCTACTAGATCCGCGGAGTGGCGTGGGTACATCCTTTTCCATTGAAATTTCAGGTTCTACTAAGTTTTTAGAAATAATTTGTAGTTCTGGAATTTCTTCTAGCTCTATCGCGCTCACACTTATCTCTTTTTCGAGAAATTGAGTTTCTATAAAGCGGGCATGATAAGAAACAAAGACCTTTTTTTCCTCAGCATGATAGAAATAATACCCCCTTGAATTCCTTGGGTGTCCCATAAACTTAGACAGTACTGAACGTGGCTCAAGTTTGTCCGGATGAACCCTTTTGACAAAAGTAGGACGACCCCATATCTTCAGATACTTAAGACAGGATTTCTTCCCATTCCACATTTCATATGGATTGGTAGGCATAGACATAATTGGAACCTTGTTCAATAGGTATGCAGCAGATTCCAATGCATAACCCCAAAAGGAGCGTGGCAACTCAGTATTACTCATCATGGGACGCACTATATCAAGTAAGGTGCGATTCCGTCTTTCTGATATACCGTTGTGTTGTGGTGTGTATGGAGGAGTAAGTTGAGAGAGAATTCCATTCTCTTTTAGATATTCCAGGAACTCGGCACTTAAGTATTCACCGCCCCGATCGGATCAGAGCATCTTGATACTTTTGCCGGTTTGCTTTTCCGCTTCATTCTTATACTCTTGGAATTTCTCAAAGGCCTCGGATTTATGTTTCATTAAGAATACATGTCTATACCTTGAGAAATCATCTGTGAAAGTAATGAAGTAGGAATAACCACTTCTTACATGTGTAGACATTGGCCTATACACGTCGCTGTGTATGAGTCCTAGAAGCTCAGTGGCTCTTTCTCTGTGTCCAGTGAACGGAGTTTTTGTTATCTTTCCTTTGATACATGATTGATAAGTTGCATACGATTGATACTCAAACGGATCTAAGTATCATGCTTTATGTAACTTAGTCAATCGTGTTTCATTGATATGACCGAGTCTACAATACCATAAGAAAGCTTGGTTTAATTCTGAAGCCTTTCTTTTAAGTGTGTTTTGGATGTTGAAAACTTGATGTTGATTGAGAGTGTATATTCCGTTACTAAGTGTACCCGACCCAACCATTTCATGATTTAGATGAATGTTGATAACATTGCTTATAAGTGCAAAATTATATCATTCATTTGATAATAAAGATACTGATATAATATTACACACCATACTGGGTACACAAAAGAAGTTACGCAATATCAAAATATGTCCACTCGCCAACCCTAGATGATATTCTCCTACTGCAACAGCGTCCACACTGGCTCCGTTGCCAACCCTGAGGGTCATATCACCTTTCTTCAAAACTCTATGGTTTCTCAGCGCGTGTAAAGAATTACAGATGTGAGATCCTGATCCGGTATCCAATACCCAGAAAGTAGAGTTTTATAGAGAAGCAGTTTTCAATCACGAACACACCTGAAATCGAAGCCACAACTTGCTTCGTGTCATGATTCTTGGCCTTTAGGGCAATGCAGTCTTTCTTCCAAAGTCCCTTTTTCCGACAATTGAAGCACCCTTCTTTTGTGGCTGCCCCTATCTTTTCCTTTCCCTTTCCTTGCACCTTCTGCACACCTGCCATCGGTTTGGTAAGGGCCTTCTTCTTCTTCCCCTTGGTCTTAGCCTTGGATCTAGCAGAAGATGATCCACCAACAAACAAAGCGGGTGTTTCCTTGGTTTTGTTTAAGGTGCCTTCTGCCATCCTCAACATGTTGAGGAGCTCAGGAAGTGAAACTTCCGTACTGTTCATATTGAAATTTAATATGAGCTGGGCATAGGTGGAGGGAAGGGACTGTAGAATTAAGTCGATGTAAAACTCATTCTCCAACGTGGTTCTCAGGTCCGCGAGCTCTTCGATGAGAGAAATCATTTTTAGGACGTGGTCCCCAACAGATGATCCGATAGCTAACCTCGCTTGAAATAATTTCTTCGAGATCTCGTATCTTGCGATACGAGATTGCTCTCCATATAATTTTTTGGTATGGAGGAAGATGGAAGCAAGGTCTATCTTCTCGTGCCACCTCTGATGTTCATTATCCATGGAAGCCAGTACGAGGCACTTGGATTTCGCGCAATCAATATTCCTGGTCTTACGGACCTTAATGTCCGCGACTGAAGATTCTGGACCGGGAACAGGGGAAGCTTTCGCCGTGAGGACGTATGCGACCTTATCATATGTAAGGGCCATATGGACATTCCTCAGCCAGTTTTTATAGTTTGGCTCATCGAGTTTATTTTTATCTAATATTAGCTTAAGTCGCGTCATGGTCGCTGCAATTAGGAGAGAGAAAAGAAACACTTAGCATATACTCTTGCAAATTTAGATTAGTTATTAGTTTATTTAAACCGGATGACTCCCACTATTTTCTCGAATTCTTCTTTAAACTCTAAAAGAAGAATTAGTCAGGATTAATCGCATGTCACAATTCTTGCTTAACCTTTAGGCAGGCTAGTGTCGGTACTTCGAGAGTGGTTTTCCAACGCTTTCGCGAAGTTCCTTAATTACATAATCTCTTTTCCCTGGAGGCGTAGCCCCATTAACACCGTTCTGACACCTACTTGGTTTATAACATTAATTGTTAAGTGAAAAAATCTCCCGAAGAGTAGCGGATACTCACAGTAGGATCAGGACCCAGCTATCATTGTGTGATGAATTTGAAGGAAGCCTATCAAAAACACCACACTCAAGAAGGTATACAGCACCAGCAAGTTTCATTTATGTTTCAAACTCCCGATATTATTTTTTCCCCAAGCGCTTATAATCTTGACGAAGGTCAAAACATCATAAGTCGCAAGTCAAGTTCAACCCGTCATTATCCATATTAACCTAGACACATTCGTATAAGCTCTTGATGAAGGCCAAAACAGCTGTACGCCTGTCCTAGATTAATGCATCTATCTATGCTACAGGTAAGCACCCACTAGCTACTAAACACTATGCCTTGATGAAGGTCAAAACACAGTATGAATACTAGTAGATACCTATCTGAAATAACGGAGGGCTACGGCTGGTTTTTGGCGAAAAACCGTTAATGTAATGAACTTGATATAGTTGAAGGAACCAGATAGCTTTTGAAAAGGAGTGGTTTAAGCTCCGCTTTAAAATTGCTCTTTGAAGAAAACCGAGTAGTTTTGTAATTGTTCCAACGACATCAGATTTAGGTTTATTTCCTTTACATTAATCAAAATTAATGCGGTCCCATCAATTAACCTTATCATTGCAGAAAAGAAACGAAAATAGAACGTACGCTTATGCCATCCGCATTCGCCACGGGACCCCGTCATACACCGTTAGGTTACTTAACTAACGGCTGAGCGGGGACTGGACTAGCGCGGGTGCAAAACATAAGCAATGTTTATTATATAATATATATATATATAGCTATTCGTCTTACACAATAATAAGCATTCCAGATCACAGAATCACAGATGAATATATCGGATATACTACGATTTCCGTTTTTCGTTTTAGCCTATAATGAAACACAGATTCCACGGTCGTGATGAATAGCCAAACCCCATCCTAGACCCCTACGGGTACGGCAAACTACCCGCCAAATTCCCAAAAGGAAGCAACCACTCTTAATAAAATGAGTAGGCTATTCAGTACTTCAAGAACCCGGTATTTTGTGCACCCCACATTGGGTCTATCCTAGGTGCAAGAAACAGTAAATAAAATAATACAACGGTGGCTACAACCTCAACCAGGATATGCTATGCAAAAATAATATTACATAAATTTACAAATTTACATGAATGAAAGAAAAGAAAACACCCTTCTCATATCCCTCAGCTATTCATTCACGACGATCTAATATTTCATATACACAAACCATCACCAAATCACATATACGTGCAACCTCCACTAATCGACATATAGCAATTAGCGGACGTTTAGCAACACATATATACAAACACAGAAAATCCATATTAGCCAAATAACTTAGAATTTCGATCGAATCTATTTTCCGTGTCTACCCCATATACAATCCAGTACACAAATAATCTGGGTAGCAACCAAATATACAATAAATCATATTTCCACGAATAAGGCCCACACAAAAAATTTGGAGTGAATCGTCCACGACTCGCAGTTCCGCGGCGAAACGATGAGTTTCGCGGCGGTTCCATGGTGGTCATGGGCAATCACTTGCTCGAATTTTTTTGTGTCTTCTTAAAAATTCCTGCTTGTATTTTTAAAGGCACTGTAATAATTTTTAGAACAGATTTTAAAATCGACAGCAAGCATGGTTTTGGAAATTTGATTTCGGGATTTTTCCGACGATCGAAGTTCTAACTACTTGCTAACTAGCTAGTTATGGTTTAACCTGGCTCTGATACCATTGTAAGTCGATGTCGCGCATCTCGCGAGTCCGTGGGGAGACGGAATACATAAAATATGATTTTTTCTTTATCACAAAAGAGTTTTCTTTGCAACATCGACTATAACAACTAAGGATCTTGATTAAACCGTAACTAGCTAACACTTGCTACAAGAAGGTTCTAATTACTCGGTGAGAGATTATTCATCCTTGATCAAGTACTACGGGTCTTCTCTTTTCTTCTTGGCTCCTTGGTTCAAGCTTCAACCTTCTTCTTCTCTCTTTGGCTCCTAGGTAGCTTGAATAGAATTCGAACGTCAGTCTTCTCTATGTCCAAGATGATCCACCCGAGAGCCTATGGAACAAGTTTCAACCTCAACTATGAGGTAACTAAGATGTCTAGTTTGCTAGGTTGGACAACTTAGAAGATGTAGAGAAAGATGTATGGATTATTTTGTCTCAAGAACCCTAGGATTCACAACTCATGTGAGGGTTAGGGTTTGAGGAAGGAGGAGAATACTTGTAGAGAGAAAGAGCAAATGAAAATGAACTAGGTCTTGTGTTGAATGAGAGAATGGCCAAGTCTGCAATAATTCAAGCATGGATTATTTTACATGCAAAAAAATCAACCATGCTTGAATAGTGAAGCCAACTGAATAAATAAAAGGCTTATCCATGCTTTCATCCATGTCACAAATATTTCCACCTCATTAATCCATTTCTAAAAATGGATAAATCTAATAATGAGGTGTCTCCTTCTAGAAGCATGTCTTGTGAAATTACAAGAATGCCCTCACCGTATATACATACCGTATTCGTATTCCGAAAAATACAAATACAATGAGATAAGAATAATCCAATAATATAATACTAGAATCCGGCTTAAACCAAAGCCCACTAGTATTATCCGTCCGAATATCATCCGTGTAGCCAGTACACGTATATGATCGAAACCTTACGGTAAGACCATACGACCTCTACATCGTTTCGTCTGAACCAGGAAAACTCTCTGTATGGGACTCTAAAGACTCTATAGCACGCTGGCAGTGGGTTTAACCATGAGTCCGTTAACGGCACTAGTTTTACGTAACGGCTACCCAGGTACATATCGAAAAAAAGGCCAGCGAGCGAACTCATCCGAACCCCTACTGAGCATGTCTGTGACAATCTCCATACAGTCCGGTCTGTTCTTCTGAGATGTATGGTCTAAGGGGTGGAAAACATCAGACCCCTAATAACCATACAAGTTGTGTCAGTGTGGCTCAAGACCATCCGAGAATCTATTGGTCCAACCACCAGTAATTCTCAATCCGCCATGACCGGGGATTTATGGTGTTGACCAACCGATTACTGCGCGACATCGACTCCCTATACCGGGAGAGACGAATCCCCAACAATCGCTCACTGCCTCCATGTGGTTCGGTACTGTACCCAACTAAAATCTGTTTGCACGACTCAGTAGAGACATGTTAGGGTAGTAATTAAAGCATAGTGGGAACTCACACGAGACAAATGATGATCTCAGGTCGACAGACTATCTGCATTCATGTCACAAGAAAACTAATATCTGATGCTAGGTATAATACCATCTAGGCAGTCCTCGGCGAGCGTTGTCCAGTGTACTCACACCCAGTGAGCAAATGTATACAATCTTAGGTGCACCTCATCAATAGCTGCGGGACCAATATATCGCCCCTCGTCGGGGTCTAGATATGTATACACTAGTCTACTCTAAAGTATCAATTCCCAGTGTCGATACTCCTACGACTACGAACATTTTAAAGATATGCCTATTGACTATCCAGCTCCCGCAAGTATGATCGCCATCGCAACGTAGATAGTCAGGCAAACATCTTACGGGCTTTATCAACATGTATACAAGATATGAAATACAAAGTAAAACACATCACATGTTAAGATAAAGACAAACCAAATAGTGTAATATCATATCGAGTAAGATTGTCTTGTACATACATATCCCTAGTATCGTATACAATGAAGCCCTCTAGGGCATACATATCCAACACGGTGGGCACATCAGTGACAACAATGATGTCTTTAAAGACGGGTTCCATTGCTTTCAACGTCTCTGTTCTTATAATGTAAACCCCACAATTCAAGGATGCAGCTCATGTCTCAATTCAATTAATGGCCTATCTTTTTAAGAAAGTGAAATTAAATACTGAGAAAAATACGCAATGAACTCTCTCATTCAAGCTTCCCACATTATCAACCGTTCAAAAATTCAAATGTCCCCCTCCAAAGCAATCCACACTATCATTCTTCCTGTTTGAAGTTTAAAATTTAAGAATCTTTAAATTTCAATCATCCTATTCCTTCCCCACTCCTCCAACCTTTCACACACAGACACACATAATGTTATATAAAAATATTATTTTTTCCACAGACATCGCACGTGCAAAAAAAAGTAAATATTGACGTAAGACAGCTTACAACCTATGGAAATTCTTATTTTTCTAAGTAAAATTTGATATGCAGGAGTAATGTACAAACAAGATATAACATGAATATAACAAGGTATGGCATCTTAAAATCCATAAATACTCATTTAAGAACAGTAAAATTAACCAAATTCACGTTCATAAAAAAGAGCAACCCTATTTCAAGATAGGATGAGTACTGAATGGATCAACTATGTGACCCAAGAAAAAGTCTATACTCTATAGAGCTATTTTCATACAATTTTTGCGATGTATTGTACAAAAGCTAACTTTTGTTTGCAAAATATGACAAAAAATGAGAGAAAAGATTGGAACAGGGAGTAAAATTTTTGTATCCATTAGCTGAAAAAATAGTTTTACCATTGTGACATAAGCCTCTACCTTTGAGAGAGAATTGTATGGTCACTAACTCTGCCCACCCACTAAAAAGATAAGGCAGTTGCAATCTCAACCACCCAAAAGTCAGACATCTTAACATCCATTATACACAACTCTATGTTAGGAATATATCTACCGATTATGTGGAAGAAAACGACGGATAAAATAAACAATTGCACAAATAAAATGGAGACACGTGATTTTTATAGTGGTTTAGCAATCTGTCTAGTCCATTTTGCCGCATTAGTTTTTCTTCTTCTTTTTTCTTTTTACAAGATACAAGATTACAAATTCTTTTTCCACTGCAAACATGCAATTCTTTTCTTTCTGAGAACACACACTTTTCTTTGTGATTGAGATTTTTTTCTTGGCTTATCAAGGAGACGAAGAAAGAAACATTTATAAGGGGGAGAAAGAGAGGAGTGAACATGGCTTTCAACGCATTGAATAATTTGTGCAAATTATTCTGCTCTAGGTGATTGCTTTAGGGAGAATCACTACTACAAATAGGGATTGTCCCTACGGACACTACTACAAATAAGGGTTGCCCCTACGGATTTATCGGTAGGGGCAACCCACTGTCCCTACGGATATGTGCGTAGGGACGAAAAAAGACCCCGTAGGTGCAAAGGCCGCAGGTGCAAGTTGAGGCCCTGAACTTGCCCCTACGGGCAAATTGGTGCCCCTACGGATATATCTGTAGGTGTTATAGCCCCTACGGAGTACTCCGTAGGGATAATCAAATCATATATGTATTTTTTTTTTTGAATATATTGTATATACCTACGGATAAATCCGTAGGTCCTTGTTCTACCCCTACGGATACCTCCGTAGGGTATCAAGTGGCCCCTACGGATATGTCCGTAGGGGCACTCCCAACACCCTGCACTGAGATCAGGGGGGAAAATATCAGGAAACCTGATATTGTGCCCCTACGGATAAATTCGTAGGGGATAAACAGTGGCCCCTACGGACATATCCGTAGGGGCACTCCCAACACCCTGCACTGATATCAGGTGGGAAAATATCAGGTTTCCTGATAGTTTGCCCCTACGGATATGCCCGTAGGGGCAACATATATACCTACGGCTTAATCCGTAGGTACATATTGTCTGTATTTTTTTTATAAAAATGGGCTGCTAGATTTTTTCCCGCCCTGTGCACAATACTATATACATCAATCAAATCATATATTGCAGTATTCATAATCACATCTCACGCATATATATAATATACAAAAGAAACCCAAAAACTGAATATGATATAAATACAAACCAATATCAATATCGTTTCAAAATGTAGTACAATGTGATATAAATACATGTTTCAAAAAATAAGAATCAAAAAGCTACCCTAGTTCGGTCCAGCTCCACCTCTGAATAACGTTAGAATAACGCGCGCCTGCTCCTCGGTCAATACACTCTGCAATGCTACATATAAGGGAGTCTGAGCGGCATGTGGAGCTGGCGATGTGGTCTGCGCAGCCGCCGTCGAGGTAGTCGCTTGCGGAGCCGCGGCTGCGGGAGTCTGAGTGGGCGGTGGAGCTACAGGAGCTATCTGCGGAACCGCAGCCGATGTAGTGGCTTGCGGAGCCGCAGCCGAAGGAGATGCATGTGGAGGCTCGGCCGATCTACCCTGTCGCGTCTGGACATAACGTGTGTAAGAAGCGTGTAAGAACTGTGTATTATTCGAATTCGTTTCATTATTAAGTTATTTCGAAACCCTGTTTGGATATCTAGTTTGGAAAAGTGTTGTTTATTTTAATTACATATGTATGTATGATTAATCAAACTTAAGTCTAAAACCAAATAAGCTCAAGCTACGTACTAATTATGGATATGTTGATATGTATATAATATGAAATGATATTTTACTATAAAGTAGTATACATACCAGCATCTCCTTCAACTCCTGAACGGTGGCCCTCAAGCTATCCAGTTTCTGATGGACATGCCGGTTACTGGAGACGGAGGAAGTAACCGCCGGGGTGGAGTCCAACCTCATATGGGCCCTGCTAGGGCCCAATCCTCGGCCTCTCTCCCAACCTCCGTGGTGCCCTCCGTGTGCGGCATCCAGAACTGGGGTCAGCAGCCTCGGATCGTTCTGTCCGGTAAAATCGATCCCCGAGGCCTGGGCCTGCTCAACCACCCGCTCCTACACCCACATTAAGCAGTAAAGTATAAGTATAAAATTTAAACTTGAACCTTCCAAAACTAAAATTTCCAATTTGGGTAGAAAAAATATTAACACTTACGCAGTACTCCTGGGTAGCGACGTCGGGACATCGAAGCTCGCCCGTGGCGGGATCTGTTGAGGTGCCGTGGACGGCAAGATATGCGGACAGCACGCTCGGTGTACCACCTGACGCCACGGTCCGAGATGTCTGCAATATTAGAAAGTAACTCTTAATATTAGAAATATTAGAGAATAACTCTTAATATTGCAGAATATTAGAGAATAACTCTTAATTTACCGATAACTCCATGGCTCGAGTAATGTTCCTCGAGCCACCTGTGTAAGTGGGGCGACCCCTCTTCGCCGACTTCCTGTTATCCGTATTCTGAGCGGCCTGTTTCTGCACAACGCATTAACATTTAGTTTTCTAATTAAGAAACACAAAGAAATAAATTATATCATAAATAATGAATTAAATTTAAAATACATACTTGTTTGCGTTCGGAGTCGAAATAAGCGCACAATAGAGGCCATGTCTCTACGTCGACTCTCGCAAACGCCGGAGTAGATAGGAGGGCCGCTCTCTCTACCTCGGGGGTCGCTATCCACAGGGAGTAGCAGTCGGCCTTCAGCTCATTCCTGT
This sequence comes from Agapanthus africanus, assembly GCA_030015575.1. Lineage (NCBI taxonomy): Eukaryota > Viridiplantae > Streptophyta > Magnoliopsida > Asparagales > Amaryllidaceae > Agapanthus > Agapanthus africanus. The sequence goes on along the minus strand of JASDDO010000026.1, from coordinate 79,724,672 downwards.
TGTATCGGACCTTGGCCTGCATGTTCTTCATCAGGCCATTGTACAGAGCATGAAGGTCGAGCACCCTCGCCGGGTGATCAGGGTCGGCTACAGGCTGAAAATCGTAATCCAACTGAAAATACAAAAAAAAACATTGTTATTAGATTGCAAGTGTTAATAAGAAATATATTGGATAGATCAAATGAAAATATATATTAATACATACCCGAGCCTGATCAAAGAAGAGGGCGAATGAGCGCTGGTGCTGCTCGCCCCACTCAACGTGAAGTGGATAGTTCTTCACGATCCGGCTCTCGTCCCCCAAATACCGGCCGAACCTCTCGGCATGAGGACCGGTATAGCGATAGTCAAGGGTAAAAAATAGGGGGAATGCTGCCTCCCCCCTAGCTCTATCAGGCCTCAGCCTATGGGACTGATTCGGGCCTCGAGTCCCCCTCTGGGGATGGAGAGGCCCTGCGTCTGCACGAAATATCAAGACAATCAATAATAAGACAAAGTTGTATTAAGAAATCAAGGTTAAACAAAAATTCAAGTGTGATATATACCTCCGGTGAATAGCGCACGAGCCTGGGCCCGAGCAGCAGCACGAGCGGGACGATAGTTCCTCCGGTGAGGAACAACCGGGGTCCCGGACCCGGACGCATCCCCTCCAACTATAAAATAAACATTGACGCTAAATCTCCATGAAGTTCATATTTATTCTATAGAGCATATGTAAAATAAATAAATATTTTAAATTTATTCATACTAACCTGCAGACGATGCGGAGGGTATGGAAGCGGCAGGAGTGGCCCCTGTGGAAGGTGTGGACGCACCACCTATAATTAGACAATTAAAAATAGATTATATAAGTAATTGCAAAAAGAATGTGTAGATCAATAATATAACGTTCTAAATCAATATGCATGCACAATAGGACATATAAACATACCCGCAGGTGCGGTGGTGTCACCACCTACAGCTAGACAATAATAAAAATTGCTAAGTAAGAGCAAAAGGAATGTGTATATTTATGATAGCATTCTAAATCAATATACATACACTATATGATATATAAACATACCTGGAGGAGCGGGGGTGGCCTCTGTCCCAGATGTGGACGCATCACCAACAACTAGACAATCAAACATTGACAATATAAGTAATTTTGACATAAACATGCATGAATATGTGTAATATTACATTGAAAATGGATATGCGTGCAGTATACCTGGAGGTGTGGCAAAATCCACACGGAAGGAGGCATCCGAAGGGGTCTCCAATCTGGGTGCAAGACCGGCCCTCTGAAGCTCCCTACGGAGCTCTCCGGGCGGCAGAACCGCTCTGCCTCTGCCTCTGCCGCGGCTGGAGTTCCTGCCGCCCCTCGCTGCTCCCGACATCGTCATCAAATCTAGATAAACGGTTCGTGGACGCATTAGACAATCATTAAAAGTATTGACTATATATGATCTAGAGCGTAAAATGTGAAGTAATAATATAATATTACTGATAACCTTTTTCGTTTCGTGGGCGCATCATACATATCTACTTGGATTTCATCGTCGATGTCATTTCTAACCCACGTAACTTCATGATCGGTCGAAGACAACCCGTCCTTCGAAACAGACGGTCGGAGCACTTTAAGCCTTCTCTCTTCTTTGTCCTCATCGCTGTCCTCATATTCTGGGACATCGTAGACATCTCTAGGTTTCCATCGGCATACAACACTCCACCCCGGATGCTTCAAACACTGTGAGTAGTATACTTGGAACGCTTGGTTCGGAAAGATAAACGGATCGTCCTGACCGTAAAATCGAAGTGTGTTCACACTGGTCAATCCATATTCATCTTTCCAAGTCCCAAGACTGCTTCTCCACCTGTCTGTATCGGTTCGCGGATGGTACCAAGTACAGTGGAATATATAAAAGGGTTCTGATCGTCCGGGATAGTGGATGCCGAGTATACAATTTAAGTACCCATAGTAAATCACACCGTCCGATCCTACCGTCGCAATCCCACTATTCTGAGTGGTTCTAGATGTTTCTATGTTCTTAACTTCGAATTTGTATCCAAGGACACCAAATCCTTTGTAATATGCAACCTCCATACTAGGAAATTGAGCTAAACATCTTGAATCACTCTCAAATGATGCAGACAAGTTCGGATCGTGGATCTAACAAAACAAATTTTACGATAAATACATAACGATACAAGTTTAGATTAAAACTGATAGCAATAAAATGTAATTCGAATAACTTACATGCTCTGTGACCCAATCACAAAAATTATCCTGATGGTATTTTTCTAAACGCTCTTCGTTCCAATCAGGATGCCCCTCACGTACCTCGTTAAAATGAGTTCTGTTTTCAACAAATAATTGTGACATTAATATTATGTCATTTCATACACACACAAACACAGATATAACAATTAATCCAAAAGAACTTACTCTCTAATTTGTTCAAGACATGCGCAATTAAGCAAGATAAACCGGTATATCTTGTTGATAAACATAGTGTCTACCCTCTTATACTCGGCTTTACCATATGGCCCGTCTTGAATTCTTCATGGTCGGTTAAGCCTTGTCTCAATGTTCTTGTCCAGATAGCGGGAACAAAATGTGGTTGCTTCATCAAGAAGATAACCTTGCATGATAGAACCCTCTGGTCGATTTTTATTGCGTATATACTTCTTAAGAGTGTAAAGGTACCTAATGAGAATATGTTGAATAAATAAACACGGGCATACAGGACAAAAATAAATTTATAAATTGCGCGAAACGAAAAATTACACGTACCTCTCGACGGGATACATCCATCGATATTGTACCGGTCCGGCAAACTTCGCCTCAGTTGCAAGATGAACCGTCAAGTGTATTATGATATCGAAGAATGACGGTGGGAAAATACGCTCAAACTTGCAAAGTATCAACGCAATAGAATTTTCTAGTTTATCCAGCGTCGCAACCTCCAGTGTTTTAGCACACAACTCCCTGAAAAAACAACATAGGTCGTTGATTACTAGACCAACCGAGTCGGGGAGAGAAGTCCTGAGGGCTAATGGAAGAAGGTGCTCCACGATAACATGGCGATCATGACTTTTCAGCCCATCGATCTTGCCCTTCACAATTTTTATTTTCTTGCTGAATGATCCTGAGAAACCTGTGGGGACTTTCAAATCATGCAACACCTGCAGCAATCTTTTCTTCTCCGGTTGTGACATATGATAAGCGGCATTGGGAAGTACAAACTTGCCCGGTTTACCCGCTACCGGTTTAGGGTGCAGTTCACTTCTTATTCCCCACTCTTGTAGATCCATCCGGGCATTCATGTTGTCTTTCGATTTCCCGTCTTTACACAGAAGCAAGTTAAGTATGTGCTCTGATACTCCCTTCTCTATATGCATGACGTCCAGACAATGACGCACTGAATTTGTAGACCAGTACGGAAGCTCGAAAAAAATGCTTAACTTGTTCCAATATTGTGGTTTGACCTGTCTCGTCGGATCCATCCCGAAGGTCACGTTATTGTAACCATCCCATTTAGCAGTCACGTCCTCTCCGGACAATGGGGATGGAGGCCCAAGAAGCTCCTGATGACCATCAAAGTGAACCGTGTCTAACCTATAGGGGTGGTCTGGAGGCAGAAAACGTCGATGACCGCAATAACAAACCTTCCTGCTAAAATTCAAAAATTTTGATGTTGTGTGTTCATGGCAATGAGGACATGCTTTGTGACCATGTACGGACCAACCTGATAGCATTCCATACGCAGGAAAGTCATTAATTGTCCACATTAAAGCCGCACGCAGTATGAAGGTTGTATTTGTGTTTGAATCATATGTCTCTACACCATCAATGAACAAAGTTTTCAGCTCCTCGATCAGAGGTCGGAGATAGACGTCGATATTGTTCCCCGGTGAGTTTGGTCCGTCGATAAGAAGAGGCATCATAAAGTATGATTGGTCCATAGCCAACCAAGGCGACAGATTATAAATTATCATTACAACGGGCCATGTACTGTGACTTCCAGCCATATAGTTGAATGGGCAGAAGCCATCGGCAGCCAGTCCGAGCCGGACATTGCGAGGATCGCTACTGAATATTGCGTGCCTCCTATCGAAATCCTTCCATGCCGGTGAATCTCTTGGATGGCTCATTTTTCCATTTTCGCTTGGAGGAGCACAGTGATGCCAAATCATTGCCTCGGCTGTTTTCTTGCACCTGAATAGCCTCTGTAGCCTCTGTGTTATGGGAAAATATCGTGCTATCTTCACAGGTATATCAGGCTTCTTATCAGAATCTTTCGGCTTATACCTGGCCTCTCCGCATGTTGGACACTCTTTCAAATCTGAATTCTCTTTCCGGTACAACACGCAATTTTTAGGACATGCTTGAATCTTCTCGCACTTTAGACCCAAATCAGACATCATTTTCTGGGCTTCGTACCAGCTTTCAGGCACATTATTTCCCGGAGGCATAGAATCTTTCAAGAACGAAAGAAGCATTGTGAATGACTTGTTGCTCCATCCATTTAGGCACTTAATTTGGAAAAGTTGGACGAACCATGAGAGGGTGGAATACTTCGCATTCTCATAAATTGGTTTCCTAGCATCATTCATGAAATTTTCATATTTATCCGCACGCGGTCCTTGACCGGAAGGAATGTCATCTTCGGTACGAATAGATTCACCTAGGGCAGCCTCTACCATATCCTCCGTTTCTTCTGATGGAAATAAATTTTCGTATCCTGCCGTATTACCGAATTCTTCTTCTTCTCCTGCCGCGTTATCGTGTTCTCCTTCTTCTTCTACCCCAGTACTGCATTCTTCTCCTTCCCCGTGATATTTCCAAGTTGAATAAAGTCTAGTAAACCTATGTTTTACAATATGAAGCTCTGCCAATTCTACCTTCTGCCAGTACTTATTGCCACATCTATCGCACGGACAGAGAATCTTCTCTATTATGATCTTATTATGTGCTCGTGCAAATTCAAGGAAAGCAGCAACTCCTGCGACAAACTTAGGTTGCATACGTTGTTTCCAATCCACATACATCCAGTCCTTAACTCTAACGTACTCATGGGCTATGTTAGACCGAATAACATATAAATTGTAGGTTATGCTGACTATATTGAGAAATATAAGAACGGGATAGTTACTGACAAAGGAGAAAATCCGTGTATATGCTTTATGTGTGCGTTTGTCGTTGAAAAGAATAAATTATCGCACGTTATGTTGACCGATAGACGGGGACTAAATGGCGCTTTTAGTTTCATATATGGGTATCGATGGGAATATGAAGGTTTCATATTATCATATATTGGTTTTAACCCGAACATCTCGAATCGCTATCTGATTATGCGTTTGTATGTATGTGTTCCGGCTGTCGGGGGTAGGCTTCTATCCCATTAAGAATGTATAGAGCGAACGCCCATCACTTGTGCTTTCAACCGTTTCGAGTAAATTTCGGCAGCACCTCCCCGCTGTTCTCCGAGTACACTGTAATAGAATAGATAATCATTTCAAAGCTGTGAAACAACATTGAAATGAACATCTAATCTATCTTTGTACACGGAGAACCAGCGGAAAGATACTGACGAAATATCTCGAAACGGATGAAAACACAAGTGAATGAAGGCGTTTGCTTTATACATTCTTAACTTGTCCACACGGGACAAATCTATGGGTTACCATACGATTGAATTTTCTCGTCGCGTAGACTATACGACGGTTGTTAGTATCGAGCTATACTGTCCGATATTTAACAACCTTCGTATAGTTCTAGGTCACGACGAGTATCGCACGTATGTTAACCGATAGACGGGGACTAAGTGGCGCTTTTAGTTTCATATATGGGTATCGATGGGAATATGAAGGTTTCATATTATCATCGAGTATCATATATTGGTTTTAACCCGAACATCTCGAATCGCTCTCTAATTATGCGTTTGTATGTATGTGTTCCGGCTGTCGGGGGTAGGCTTCTATCCCATTAAGAATGTATAGAGCGAACGCCCATCACTTGTGCTTTCAACCGTTTCGAGTAAATTTCGGCAGCACCTCCCCGCTGTTCTCCGAGTACACTGTAATAGAATAGATAATCATTTCAAAGCTGTGAAACAACGTTGAAATGAACATCTAATCTATCTTTGTACACGGAGAACCAGCGGAAAGATACCGACGAAATATCTCGAAACGGATGAAAACACAAGTGAATGAAGGCGTTTGCTTTATACATTCTTAACTTGTCCACACGGGACAAATCTATGGGTTACCATACGATTGAATTTTCTCGTCGCGTAGACTATACGACGGTTGTTAGTATCGAGCTATACTGTCCGATATTTAACAACCTTCGTATAGTTCTAGGTCACGACGAGCATCGCACGTATGTTAACCGATAGACGGGGACTAAGTGGCGCTTTTAGTTTCATATATGGGTATCGATGGGAATATGAAGGTTTCATATTATCATCGAGTATCATATATTGGTTTTAACCTGAATATCTCGAGTCGCTCTCTAATTATGCGTTTGTTGTGCATTCGTGTTGTATGTGTAATATGATTTTAAACCATTGAGATCAAGATTGATAGAACTGATCATCCTACATTGCAATAGCATTCATCAACCAAAAACTATTATTGCAATGGTATACATCTATAACAATCAACAATTAAAACTACAAATATAGGATACTGATATCATAAAGCGTTATGAGACACATCATCTGCCACGTGTCGTGATCATGGAAATCGCTAATATTGAGCATCATCAAGATTAGATTATGGTTTTGAAGCAAGTTATTGAGCATCTTGGATTGATTGTCAAGTGTTGATTTTTATTTCAACACTTGACAGAATGAAAATCATAAATACAGTTGCAAAATGTGTTCCTCACCCCCGTAAAGTGGATCTTAACAATCCAGACAAGACCATCATTGTTCAAATTGCCAAGGTAGACATAATCTCAGCAGTTATTTACGGTTGCTAGCTTGTATTGCTTGTTGCTATTCTTTTTTTTTCTTTGCCCTTTCTTTCTTTCTTTTTTTTGGAGGGTGGGGGGTTGTGTTTGAAAAGTTTTAACCAACTCACTGCTATTTCTAGGCAATGCAGGAATATAACTAGTTTTATCCCCCAAAAGAAAGAGCTTCAGGCTTCATGCGTCAAGCGATGTGTACGTATAATTATAGGATTTTCTTGCTAGCGGTTCATTTACAACTATTCTTTAGTCTATATACCTAGCATCTGCTACTAGATATTACATCTTGCATCAACACCCTGCATGTTAAAATCAAAATCGATTATTTTTTTCTTGATCTTTTTCTGATTTTCTACCATCTATGTCGAGTAAATTATGATTAACATTGTATTTGTCAACTAATCAGAAGAGCCATTCAACTAGCCCCACCGTAACCCTAACCCCAGCCCCACTACCGTAACCCTAACCCCAGCCCCACCCCAGCAGCCGAACCCCAACCCTAACCCTACCCCGACCCCGACCCCGACCGCCACCGCGACCCCTGCCCAACCCCAACTCTCGCTCGCGCAACCCAGACCCAGCCATGAACCCTAAGCCCAAAATAATCCAAAAATACTTTAATTTACCTCGAGATTTATACCTGAACGGCTGCTGGTGGGCTGGAGCGACGACGGTGGCGATTTGGCGACGAAACCGGCGGTGGCGACGACGGTGGCGACGAAACAGGCGCTGGCGACGATGGTGGCGACGAAACCGGCGGTGGCGACGACGGAGGCGACGGTGGCGACGACGGAGACGATTTGGGGTTTTTTCTCGCGCGTGATTGAGAGAGAGAGAGAAAGTGAGCGTAGGCGATCGATCTGGGGTTTTGTTAAATAGATATTTACTTGCCCCTACGGATATACCCGTAGGTCCTTTGTTTGCGGCTCCGTAGGGGCAAACACCAAATTAAGAATTAATATTTTTATTCTTGGACGTCTGTGCCCGTAGGGGCAACCTTTTAGCCCTACGGATTAATCCGTAGGGCCAAGTAAAATCTGCCCCTACGGATATTTCCATCCGTAGGAGCAACCCCCTATTTTACTAGTGGGATAAAGCCGTAGGAGCAAACACCTGCCCCTACGGCTATATTCGTAGGAGCACAGAAATACGCCGTAGGTGCACACGCCGCAGGTGCAAGTCTTAGCCTTAAACATGCCCTTACGGTGAAATAATTGCCCCTATGGCTTAATGCATAGGTCCATCAGTCCCTACGGATTACACTGTAGGGACAAAATATTTATTTAATTTATTGGTTTATAAAATAAAGTAGTTGCCCCTCCGGATAACTTCGTAAGGACAAACACATGCCCCTACGACTTAATGCGTAGGTCTAGATGTGTAGAGGCAAAATATCAGGTATCCTAATATTTTGTCCGGGTAAATATGTAGGGGTAAAGCTAAGGCCCCTACGGATTACTCCGTAAGGACAAGCCTAACCCCTGTTACTGAGTCCATAGGGTCAAAATATCAGGTATCCTGATATTTTGTCCCTACGGATAAATGTGTAGGGGCAAAGTTGGACCTTACGGATTAAACGGTAGGTGCAACATTTGTCCCTACGGATTAATCCGTAGGGACATATTATCAGGTTTTTTTAAAAAAAAAGGGCTGTCTGTTTTTTTCTCGTCCTGTGCATAATAATATATACATCATATATGAAAGTAATCAACAAGCAGAATATATACCGTAGTATTCATAATCAACATCTCATGCATAATATATAAAAGAAATCAACAAGAAGAATACAATATCAATCTAAATCAATATGAACACGCAAACACCACCAATATCGTCCAAAATATATACAATATGTATCATATAAGTAAATACATGTTTAAAATATAAAAATCAAAAAGCTACCCTAGCTCGGTCCAGCTCCACCTCTGATAATCGCCGTAATCTGGCGCACCTGCTTCTCGGATAAACCCTGAGTCAACAACTCGAGCAATGCGGACGGTGCGGGAGTCTGAGCGGGCTGTGGAGCTGTAGGAGTGGTCTGCGCAACCGCAGCCGAGATAGTGGCTTACGGAGCCGCAGCTGCGGGAGTCTGAGCGGGCTATGGAGCTGTAGGAGTGGTCTGCGCAACCGCAGCCGAAGGAGATGCATTTGGAGCCTCAGCCGAGGTACCCTGTCGCGTCTGTTCAGTTTTGCGTGTAATAAACGAGTAAGAACTGTGTATTAGTCGAATTCGTATCATTATCAGGTTATCGCGAAACCCCAATCTATGAATACTTAGGGATTTAGGCCTCGTTTGGATATCTAGTTTGGAAAACCGTAGTTTATTTTAATTAGATAGTTCTATGTATGTATGATTAATCAAAACTAAGTCTACAACCAAATAAGCTCAGGCTACGTACTAATATTGGATATGTTGCTATCTATAATATGACATAATATTTTACTATTAAGTAGTATACATACCATCATCTTCTTCAACTCCTGGACGGTGGCCTTTAAGGTGTCAAGTTCTTGCTCTAGACGTCGCTCATGAAAGATAGAGGAAGTAACCGCCGGAGTGGAGTCCAACCTCATATGGGCCCTGCTAGGACCCAGTCCCCGGCCTCTCTCCCAACCTCCGTGGTGCCCTCCATGTGCGGTGTCTAGGACTGACGTCAGCAGCATCAGATCGTTCTGTCCAGTAAAATCAATCCCCGATGTCTCCTCCTGCTCAACCACCCGCTCCTACACCCACATTAACCAGTAAAATATAAGTATATCATTTAAATTTGAACTTTTCAAAAAAAAATTCAAATAGGGGTTGAATAAATATTAACACTTACACAATACTCTTAGGTAGCGGTGTCGGGGTATCGAAGCTCGCCCATGGCGGGATCTGTCAAGGTGCCGTGGACGGCAAGATACGCGGACAACACGCTCGGTGTACCACCCTGCGCCAGGGTCTGAGCTCTCTACAATTCGCAAAAAATTTACATCTATTATAAAATAACTCTTAATATTACATTATATCACAGTAGATCTATTGTAATTTACCGATGCCTCCATGGCACGAGTAATATTCCTCGAGCACCTGTATAAGTGGGGCGACCCCTCTCGCCGACTTCCTATTCTCTTTATTTTGATCCGCCTGTTTCTGCACAACACATTCAGATTTAGTTTACTAATTAGGCAACACAAAAAAATAAATTATATACTAAATAATGAATTACATTTAAAATACATACCTGTTTACGCTGAGAGTCGAAATATTGGCACAATAGAGGCCATGTATCTACGTCGACTCTCGCAAAGGCTAGAGTATGTAGGAGGAACGCTCTCTCTGCTTCAGGGGTCGTCATCCACAGGGAATAGCGTCGATATTCAGCTCGTTCCTATTGTATCGGACCTTCGATTGCATGTTCTTCATCAGGCCATGGTACAGAGTGTGAAGATCGAGCATCCTCCCAGGGTGATTAGGGTCGGGTACAGGCTAAAAATCATAATCCAACCGCAAATACAAAAAAAACAATGTTATTAAATTGCAAGTGTTAATAATAAATATATTGGATAAATCAAATGAAAATATATATTAATACCCGAGCCTGATCCCAGAAGAGGACGAATGAGCGCCGGTGCTGGTCACCCCACTCAACGTGAAGTGGATACTTCTTCACGAGGCGGCTTTCATCCCTCATATACCGGCCGAATCTTTCGGCATAATCGCCGGTATAGAGATAATCAAAGGTAAAGAAGAGGGGGAATGCTGCCTCCCCTCTAGCTCTGTTAGTCCTCAGTCTGTGGGACTGATTCGGGCCTCGAGTCCCCCTCTCAGGATAGGGATGCCCTGCGTCTACAAGAAATATCAAGACAATCAATATTAAGACAAAGTGGTATTAAGAAATAAAGGTTTAATGAAAATTGAAGTGTGATATATACCTCCGGCGATAGAAGCACGAGCCTGGGCCTCGGCAGCAGCACGAGCGGGGCGATAGTTCCTCTGGTGAGTAGCCGGTGACCCGGACGTGGACGCATCCTCTCCATCTAGAAAATAAATATTGATAAAATTACATGAAGTTCATGTTTATTCTTAAAGGATATGTAAAATGAATAAATATTTTATATTTATTCATGTAAACCTGCAGACTGAGCGGAGGGTATGGAATGACGGGAGTGCCCCCTGCACCAGACGTGGACGCACCACCTATAATTAGACAATCAAACATTGACTATATAAGTACTTGCAAAAAGAACGCGTATATCAATAATATAACATTCTAAATCAACATGTATACACTATAGGATATATAAACATACCCGCAGGTGCGGTGGTGGGCTTTGCCCCTGATGTAAGTACGTAAGAGCAAAAAGAATGTATGTATATTTATGATATAGCATTCTAAATCAATATGCATGAACTATATGATATATAAACCAGGGTGATTAGGGTCGGGTACAGGCTAAAAATCATAATCCAACCGCAAATACAAAAAAAACAATGTTATTAAATTGCAAGTGTTAATAATAAATATATTGGATAAATCAAATGAAAATATATATTAATACCCGAGCCTGATCCCAGAAGAGGACGAATGAGCGCCGGTGCTGGTCACCCCACTCAACGTGAAGTGGATACTTCTTCACGAGGCGGCTTTCATCCCTCATATACCGGCCGAATCTTTCGGCATAATCGCCGGTATAGAGATAATCAAAGGTAAAGAAGAGGGGGAATGCTGCCTCCCCTCTAGCTCTGTTAGTCCTCAGTCTGTGGGACTGATTCGGGCCTCGAGTCCCCCTCTCAGGATAGGGATGCCCTGCGTCTACAAGAAATATCAAGACAATCAATATTAAGACAAAGTGGTATTAAGAAATAAAGGTTTAATGAAAATTGAAGTGTGATATATACCTCCGGCGATAGAAGCACGAGCCTGGGCCTCGGCAGCAGCACGAGCGGGGCGATAGTTCCTCTGGTGAGTAGCCGGTGACCCGGACGTGGACGCATCCTCTCCATCTAGAAAATAAATATTGATAAAATTACATGAAGTTCATGTTTATTCTTAAAGGATATGTAAAATGAATAAATATTTTATATTTATTCATGTAAACCTGCAGACTGAGCGGAGGGTATGGAATGACGGGAGTGCCCCCTGCACCAGACGTGGACGCACCACCTATAATTAGACAATCAAACATTGACTATATAAGTACTTTCAAAAAGAACGCGTATATCAATAATATAACATTCTAAATCAACATGTATACACTATAGGATATATAAACATACCCGCAGGTGCGGTGGTGGGCTTTGCCCCTGATGTAAGTACGTAAGAGCAAAAAGAATGTATGTATATTTATGATATAGCATTCTAAATCAATATGCATGAACTATATGATATATAAACATACCTGGAGGTGCGGGAATGGCCTCTGTCCCTGATGTGGACGCACCAACAGCTAGACATGAAAAACATTGACTATGTAAGTAATTTTGACATGAATATGCATGTGTATCTATAATATTACATTCAAAATGAATATGCATGCAACATACCTGGAGGTGCGGGAGTAGCCTCTGTCCCTGATGTGGACGCACCACCAATAACTAGACAATCAAACATTGACTATGTAAGTAATTTTGACATGAATATGCATGTATATCTATAATATTACATTCAAAATGAATATGCGTGCAATATACCTGGAGGTGCGGCCAAGTCCACACGGAAGGAGGCATCCGAAGGGATCTCCGATCGGGGTGCAAGACCGGCCCTCTGAAGCTCCCTGCACAGCTCTCCGGGTGGCAGAACCGCTCTGCCTCTGCCTCTGCCGGTGCCGCGGCTGGAGCTCCTGCCGCCCCTCGCTGCTCCCGTCATCGTCATCAAATCTAGATAAAACGGTTCGTGGACGTATTAGACAATCATTACATATGCATGCTATATATGTATAGATCGTAAAATGTGAAGTAATAATATAACATTATTGATAACCTCTTTCGTTTCGTGGACGCATTAGACATATCTACTTAGATTTCATCATCGATATCATTTCTAACCCACGTAATTTCATGATCAGCCGAAGACAACCCGTCTTTCGAAACAGATGGTTGGAGCACTCTAAGTTTTCTCTCTTCTTCATCCTCATTGCTGTCTTCGAATTCTGGGACATCGAAAACATCCCTGGGTTTCCAACGGCATACGACACTCCATCCCAGATGGTTCAAACACTGTGAGTAGTATACTTGGAACGCTGGGTTCGGAAAGATAAACGGATCTTTCTGACCATAAAATCAAAGTGTGTTCACATTGGTCAATCCGTATCGGTTCGTGTATCATACCAAGTACACTGAAATATATAAAAGGGTTCTGATCGTCCGGGATATTGGATGCCGGGTATATAATTTAAGTATCCATAATAAATCACACCATCCGATCCTACCGTCGCAATCCCACTATTCTAAGTGGTTCTAGATGTTTCTATGTCCTTAACTTCGAATTTGTAACCAAGGTCACCGAATCCTTTATAATATGCAATCTCCATACTAGGAAACTGAGCTAAACATCTTGAATCACTCTCTAATGATGCAGCCAAGTTCAGATCGTGGATCTAACAAAACAAATGTTACGACAAATACACAACGATATAAGTTTAGATTAAAACTGATAGCAATAACATATTATTCGAATAACTTACATGATCTACAACCCAATCGCAAAAATTATCCTGATGATATTTTTCCAATCGTTCATCGTTCCAATCAGGATGCCTCTCACGTACCTCGCTAAAATGAATTCTGTTCTCGACAATAAATTATGACATTAATATTATATCATTTCATACACACACAAACACAAATATAACAATTAATCCAAAAAAACTTACTCTCTAATTTTTTCAAGACATGCGCTATTGAAGAGGATAAACCGGTATATCTTGTTGATAAACATAGTGTCTACCCTCTTATAATCGGCTTTACCATATGGCCCGTCCTGAATTCTTCGAGGCCGGTTAAGTCTCATCTCAATGTTCTCGTCCAGATAGCGGGAACAAAATGTCGTTGCTTCATCTAGAAGATAACCTTCCATGATAGAACCCTCTGATCGATTTCTATTGCGTATATACTTTTTAAGAATGTAGAGGCACCTAAAGAAAAATATGTTAAATAAATAAATACAGGCATACATGACAACAATAATTTTACAAATTGCGTGAAACGAAAAATTCCACGTACCTCTCGACGGGATACATTCATCGATATTGTACCGGTCCGGCTAACTTAGTCTCAGTTGCAAGATGAACCGTCAGGTGTATTATGATATCGAAGAATGACGGTGGGAAAATACGCTCAAACTTGCAAAGTATCAACGCAATAGAATTTTCTAGTTTATCCAGCGTCGCAACATCCAGTGTTTTAGCGCATAATTCTCTGAAAAAACAACATAGGTCATTGATTACTAGACCAACCGATTCGGGGAGGGAAGTCCTGAGGGCTAATGGGAGAAAGTGCTCCATAATAATATGGTGATCATGACTTTTCAGCCCATCGATCTTGCCTTTCACAATTTTTATCTTCTTGTTGAATGATCCTGAGAAACTTGTGGGAACTTTCAAATCATGCAACACCTGCAGGAATCTTTTCTTCTCCGGTTGTGACATATGATAAGCAGCATTGGGAAGTACAAACTTGCCTAGTTTATCCGCTACCGGCTTAGGATGCAATTCACTTCTAATTTTCCAGTCCTGTAGATCCATCCGAGCATTGAGGTTGTCTTTCGATTTCCCGTCTTTACAAAGAAGCAAGTTGAGTACGTGCTCGGATACTCTCTTCTCTATGTGCATGACGTCCAGACAATGACACACTAAATTTGTTGACCAGTACGGAAGCTCGAAGAGAATGCTTAACTTGTTCCAGAATGGTGATTTGACCTGTTTTATCGGATCCATCTTAAAGGTCACATTATTGTAACCATCCCACTGAGCAGTCACGTCCTCTCCGGACAATGTGGTTGGAGGTCCAAGAAGCTCCCAATGACCATCAAAATGAACAGCGTCTAACCTGTAGGGGTGGTCTAGAGGCAGGAAATATCGATGGCCGCAATAACAAACATTCCTGCTAAAATTCAAGAATTTCGATGTTGTATGTTGATGGCAATGAGGACATGCTTTGTGACCATGTACGGACCAACCTGATAGCATTCCATACGCAGAAAAGTCATTAATTGTCCACATTAAAGCCGTACGTAGTATGAAGGTTGTATTTGTGTATGCATCGTAAGTCTCTATACCATCAATGAATAAAGATTTTAACTCCTCGATCAGAGGTCGGAGATAGACATCGATATTGTTTCCCAGTGAGTTTGGTCCGTCGATAAGAAGAGGCATCATAAAGTATGATAGGTCCATAGCCAACCAAGACGACAGATTATAAACTATTATTACAACGGGCCATATGCTATGGCTTTCAGCCATATAGTTGAACGGGCAGAAGCCATCATTAGCCAGTTCGAGCCTGACATTGCGAGGATCGCTACTGAATATTGCGTGTCTCCTATCGAAATCCTTCCATGCCCGTGAATCTCTTGGATAACTCATTTTTCCATCTTCACTTGGAGGAGCACGATGATGCCAAATCATTGTCTCGGCTGTTTTCTTGCACCTGAATAAGCTCTGCAGCCTCTGTGTTATGGGAAAGTATCGTGCTATCTTGACAGATATATCGGGCTTCTTATCAGAATCTTTCGATTTATACCTAGCCTCTCTGCATGTTGGACACTCTTTCAAATCTGAATTCTCTTTCCGGTACAACGCGCAATTTTTAGGACATACTTGAATCTTCTCACACTTCAGACCCAAATCAGACATCATCTTCTGGGCTACGTACCGGCTGTCGGGCACGTTATTTCCCAGAGGCATAGAATCTTTCAAGAACGAAAGAAGCATTGTGAATGACTTGTTGCTCCATCCATTTAAGCACTTTATCTGGAAAAATTGGACGAACCATGAGAGGGTGGAATACTTTGCATTCTCATAAATTGGTTTTCTAGCATTATTCATGAAATTTTCATACTTATCCGCACGCGGTCCTTGACCGGAAGGAATGTCATCTTCGGCACGAATAGATTCACTTAGGGCAGCCTCTTCCATATCCTCCATTTCTTCTGATGGAAAGAAATTACCGTCTTCTTCTTCTGCCGCATTACCGTCTTCTCTTTCTTCTCCTGCCGCATTATCGTCTTCTCCTTCTTCTTCTGCCGCATTACTGTGTTCTTCTCCTTCCCCGTGATATAGCCAAGTTGTATAAATTCTAGTAAAACCATGTTTAACGATATGAAGCTCTGCAAATTCTACCTTCTGCCAGTATTTATTCCCACATCTATCGCACGGGCAGAGAATCTTCTCTATCACGATCTTATTATGTGCGCATGCAAATTCAATAAAAGCAGCAACTCTTGCGACAAACTTAGGTTGCATACGTTGTTGCCAATCCACATACATCCAGTCCTTAACTCTGACGTACTCATGGGCCATGTTAGACTGTATAACATATAAATTGTAGGTTATGATGACTATATTGAGAAATCTAAGAACGAGATGGTTACTGACAAAGGAGAAAATCCGTATATATACTTTGCGTGTGCGTTTGTCGTTGAAAAGAATAAATTATCGATAATTAAAGTTAGATTTGAGGATACCCATGTATGAGTTGTATTCTATATATGTGTGTTTCAATTTATGATTTCTCTTAAGTGTAGGGTTGTTAGTGTGTATGTGCTGTGTGTGCATTTGTTTTGTATTCGTGTTATATTTGTGTGTTTCGGCTGTCGGGGGTAAGACTTCTATCCCATTAAGAATGTATAGAGCAGACACCCATTCGCTTGTGTTTTCAACAGTTTCGAGTAAATTTCGGCAGCACCTCCCCGCTGTTCTCCGAGTACACTGTAATAGAATAGATAATCATTTCAAAACTGTGAAACAACGTTGAAATGAACATCTAATCTATCTTTGTACACGGAGAACCAGCGGAAAAGTACCGAAGAAATATCTCGAAACGGATGAAAACACAAGTGAATGCAGGTGTTTGCTTTATACATTCCTAACTTGTCCACATGGGACAAATCTATCGGTTATCATACGATTCAATCTTCTCGTCACATAGACTACACGAAGGTTGTTAGTACCGAGCTATACCGTCCGATATTTAACAACCTTCGTATAGTTCTATGTCACGATGAACATCGAACGTATGTTAACCGATAGACGGGGACTAAGTGGTGCTTTGAGTTTCATATATGAGTATCGATGAGAATATGAAAGTTTCATATTATCATTGAGTATCATATATTGGTTTTAACTTGAACATTTAACATGAATAGGTTTTACGTTTACGTTTCGTTATTAAGGGTTCGAAATTTCAAGTTTAGGGTAAATTTTTCTTGCGTTTACGGTTAAGTTGTACGTTTACGTTATCATCGAGTATCCTACTGCAATGAACTAGTTCACCTTAAACCCTAACCCTAAATAACCCAAATTAACCTAATTAACCACAATTAACCATAATCGTTACCCTAACACAAATTATCCCTAATTAACCCAAACCTAACCCAATTTACCCAAATTAACCTAATTAACCCTAATCAACCCAAACTTAACCTAATTTACCCAAATTAACCAAATTAACCCTAATCAACACCCTAATCTTTTGAAATTATCACTAATTAACCCAAATTAACCCTACCCTCTAATTAACCTAAATTAACCCCAGCCTCTAACCCTAAACCTGATCCAAACCCTAACCCTAACCCTAACCCTAACCCTAATTACCCTAACCCTAAGCCTAACTAATTAACCCTAACTCTAACCCTAACCCCAACCACAACTGAACCCTAACCCTAACCCTAATCCAACCCCAACCGAATCCTAACCCCAACCCCAACCCCAACCGAACCCTAACCCTAACCCTAGCCCCAACCCCAACCCTAACCAAACCCTAACCCTAACCCTAACCCTACCCTAAACTGAACTCGATGCATAACCCTGTTCTCCGCCGAACACAGAGACGAGACCGCGTAGGTTCGTCTTGCCTGGATTTCGAGGGCAGATACTATTTGGTGCTATCCGTCCACCTCTCCGAAAATGCTAAGTTGATTTATGGCACCGTATATCGAAGGTTTAGACGGATGCGGCCGATGTAGCAGACTTCGTCAGATTCTCCCTCGTTGAGGGGTTTTTGATTGTGGGGACGTTCTTCCCTGCAGGCGTAAGCCCCTGCAGTTAATTACGCTACCGCATCGCGGTAACCAATTTCTCCTTCTCCAGATGGTCACTTCGTGTCGTGGGTGTTTGTTTTGTTTTTGGTTGCCTGTGGATTGTATACGGAGACTAATTTATGTTGTCGCCCGTAGGGCGTGGATTAGTCCAAATCCGTAACTTCTTAGATTTGGGTTTGGGGTTGGGTTTAAGGATACGTTAGTCTCATTTGAGACTAAGATCAACTTAAACATTTGTTAAGGATACGTTAGTCTAATTTTAGACTAAGATCAACTTAATGGGATCGTTTAGATCCAACAAAAGAGCATTTGGGCTCTATTGTTTAGTTTAGGGACTTTGCGGTCCATAATTAGTTTAAGGACATTACGGTCCAAGGTTAAGGACATCATAGTCCATGGGCTTAAAGGACCCCACAGTACGAGGTTAAGGACATCATAGTCCATGGGTTTAAGGACCCCACGGTCCGAGGTTAAGGACATCATAGTCCATGGGTTTAAGGACCCCACAGTACGAGGTTAAGGACATCATAGTCCATGGGTTTAAGGACCCCACAATCCGAGGTTAAGGACATCATAGTCCATGGGTTTAAGGACCCCACAGTCCGAGGTTAAGGACATCATAGTCCATGGGTTTAAGGACCCTACAGTCCAGTTTAAAGATGTCATAGTCTATGGAATGTATGGTTGTCGGGACCCGTCACCTCTCTGAAGACGTTGAAGGATTACAACGACAAATATCAGAGGAGTGAAGAGATGTACCCTTGAACCAATTTTGGTTGGGAGATCTGTAATCCAATTGGGACTAAGATCTGAAATTTATGAGCATATGGGCTCAATTAATCTGAATGAGGGGTTTATGGCCAACTTGGGCTCGGCCCACTCAGTTAAAATGTTAAACATTTGATAATGCTGGGCATTGATTTAAGTTCTGACAATATTTTTGTCTTTTATTGAATGCTGAGCATTCATCATAGCTCTGGGCTTTATTTTAAAGAACTGCTTATGTTCTATCAGCGCACACGTGAGAAACACGTGGCGTGCTTGGCGCTAGCGCCAGTTAATGAGCGCAGTGCGCTACTTTAAATTTGGAGCGCTAAGGCTCTGCAGCGCTTTGCGCTAAATGTGGAGTGCTGAAGCACTTTTGTTAAGTAGCGCACACGTGAGGAGCACGTGGCGCGCTTGGCGCTGAGCGCCAGTCAATGAGCACAGTGCGCTATATTTGGAGCGCTAAAGCTCTTTAAAATTAAGAGCGCCAAGGCTCTGTAGCGCTTTGCGCTAGATGTGGAGCGCTGAAGCTCTTTTAAATTTGGAGCGCTAAGGCTCTTCTTTTATGCAACTTAGATCAGTTTTGCGCCCTGAGAATTAAATTCTCTTTTTATAAGAGACTTTGTCTCCAGGTTCTAAAAACAAAGTTCTTATTTTATAGGAGATGTTTCAATCTCTTATTTTGGTGAAAGGCTTTGCCTTTATGGATCTGTGATCTAAGAGAATTGAATTATTCTCCCCCCTTTTATAATGAGAGTTCATGATCTCTGAAAGACAATTTGTCTTATAGATCTATGATCTGAAGAAGCTTATGTTGGAGATAGTGCCCTCAGAGTCAATTATTAGGTCACAGGTACGTGATTGTAATGATTGAGGGAGGACCTATCCCGGTAGGACAGTCTTACTCGAGATGATAGTATGCTATCTGGTTTACCTTTATCACCGTGTACTGTTTTAGGTGACATGACACGTCGCTATTACACGTTGATAGAGCCCCTAGGATTCTTGCTTGACCACCAGCAGTATGAGGGCGATCATATAAGTGGGATCTGGGGGTCTACAAGCATATCCTTAAAAGGTCCCTAGTCGTGGGAGTTTCGAGACCGGGCATCGATACTCCATTAGTAGACTAGTGTATACAGTCGAGACCCCGACGAGGGGCGGTGGCCGGTCTCACAAGCCACTGGTGTCAGTTGGATCACCTAAGATGTATACAGGTGCTCATTGGGTTATGAGTACACCGGACAGGACTCGCCGGGAACATGCTAGTTGGTCATATACCAGACGTCAGATGGCAGTTCCCTGGTGACATGTGTGCAGGTTAGTTCATCGACCTGGGGATCGTCATTTGTCTCGTGTGAGTTCCCACTGTACTTTGATTACTACCCTACCACGACTCAAAGGAGTCGTGCAAACAGGTTTTAGTTGGGTACAGTCCCGAGCCACATGGAGGCAGTGAGCGTATCTTCAGGGGTTCGTCTCTCCCGGTATTGGGGGTGAGGTCGTGCTGTGTCTAGGAGAGCCATTACACAAAGTCCTTGGCCAAGGCAAGGAGATTTACTGGTAGGTATTCCAGTAGTATCTCAGGGTGTTCTGGGCTACACTCCGACACGACTTGTACCGCTTTTGGGGGTCTGACTTTTACCAACCCCCTAGGCCCGCCATGCGATACTCATAGACGAACGGACCGGACTGCACGGATATTGTCACTGACAGGCTCAGTAGGGTGTCAGGATGAGTTCGCTCATCGACGTCCCTTTTAGTCAATAGCTGGTGGCCCGTTACGTATTGGCTTATACCTCTGACGTGCTAGTGGTTAAATCCACAGCCATAGTATTGACGAGTCTTTAGAGTCCACCACACTTTCTGTTACTCAGCTTTCGGGCGAAACGCTGTAGAGGCCGTATGGAGATATGGCAGGGTCCGATCAGATACGTGCGGTATTACACGGATCAGGATCGGACGGTTTGTACTAGTAGCCGTATAGGTATATGGCAGGGTTCGATCAGATACGTGCGGTATTGCACGGATCAGGATCGAACGGATATTACTAGCCGGCTTTGGTTTAAGCCGGTCCTAGTTTAGTACAGTGTAGATTTTGTCTCTTTGCATTTGTATTTCGGTCGGAATACAGATGCGGGTGTGTATGCACAGTATTGGGGTTTTCCTGTAATTTATTACGGGACCAGTTTTCTGGAGTTGCCAGTTTGCATTCCGTTCCGGCCGGTTTTCCTTTGTTCTTTCCCGGCCGGACTTTTCCGATGGAGGGGGTAATTTGCAGTTTTGCAAATTACAATTGTGGAGGGGTTTTCTTGTAAAAGATTGATATGATAGCTTTCATATTTTTTTCCACCATGCTTTTGCTTTATTGTGACATGAAAGGGTATGGTTGGATTTGATATGAAGCATGGTGTTTTGTTTTCTTGTCTCTTGGATGTGGTCACCTCCTTCTTCTCCTACACTCACCTCCCTCATATGATACATATTGTTATTCTCTTCACCATTTTAAAGATTGGCCGGCCACACTTGAAGATGAGGGAAAAAATGAGAGATGTGTTTCTTTTGTTGTATGGAAATTATTCTCATTTCTCTTTTTGTATCAAAGTTCACCACCTCTCTTCAAATCATCTTGTTTCCTCCATCATGGCAACACTACCCCAAAGAGACAAAGCACTACACTTCCTACAGCACATCTTGAGCATGTCGAGTTGCCGGCTTCATGCTCGAGTTGCCTCGGTATTGAGGCGGGAGCCCGTAAAAGACGCAGGCGATGTGGTGCCCCTTTCCGATGAGGAGGAGACGGACGGAGATCCCGCAAGGAGATCGGAGTGGAGATGAAGACCGGAGGACTCGGATCAGTTGGTACAACATTTCCACACTCTTTACTGTTTGTTAGTTTAGCAATAATGGCAGATCCGGGTCAAAGTATACGATAGCGCCAAGTTAAAAAGTTTTATTCCGCAATTGGCGTCTGTAGACTGCCGGGGCGCTAACGTAGACTTACAGTGGTATCAGAGCCTCACCATTTTGCTATGCTAACTTGTGCTAACGCGTTTAAAACTTCGATCCGACCGGAAATCGAAAACTGCAAAAATCCAAGCCGACAGTTTCTGTTGTTTTTAAACGGTCTCAAAAATGATTTCTGGATGTCTTAAAAATCAGAGCAGGAACTTCTAAGAGTGACGACAGAATTTGGGTTCGTGATCCCTCGAAGTCGCCGCGGAAGCGCGGCCAAACCCATGGTTTGGCCGCGCAACCGCGGCCACGTGGGGAGCACGTGCTCCCAAATTTTGTCAGGTTGTTCTCACTGGGATTTTGGGGTTTTTGATATATATCGTTTTTGCCCAGATTTTGTTACTGTTCACCAGTAAGTCGTGGGGCCCACTTCTTGATATTTTGTCGATCGAAATTTAAACACGTTAGTTTTCACAGTATTTACATTATATCTGCGACCGTGAATGTCACTCGATCGGTAAATCCGGTCTAACTGCTATAGCCCGGTTAGACGGATTTGCGAACGTGATTTTCACGTTGATGTTCTATGTATTTGCTGTGATGTTGCGGATCGGTCGTGGGGGATAGCCTGGATGCAATGCTAGTACAGTGTTGTTGTATTATGTACATTTGATATTGCGGGGCGAGCGTCCGACATGTGGACTGCCGTCACTGCCTGTTTGTATTATTCTTTTGGGGCACGACCTGGTTGCGGTCGATGTACCCGGTGTATGTATATTTTACTTTCTGTACTAGGGTTACCCCGCGGAGGGGTGCACGGATAGCCGGGTTCTGGAGGGCAACAAGCCCGCATCTCATGGCATTGAGACGGAGGGGGCTTCAGTCTGGAATTGGCGGGCTATTCGCCGCACTCGTAGGGGGTACAGGTTGACCCAGGAGGGGTGCCCAAGTTACCGGATTCCGTGAAGTGCTGGGTGGTCCATTCACGGCGCTGAAGGGGGCTGCCTCGCTTCAGGTTTTGGCGGGTGACTTGCCGCGCCCGTAGGGGTCTAGGTTTTCATTGCACAGGCTATCCACACGACCAGGGGAACGTCGGGTTTCAGTAGTGGCTCTGTGAAACCCGGGGATCCCAGATATCTGTATTGTTTCTGTGATGCTGTTCATTCTCTGTGATGTTGCATTTTATTCACGCCTTGAGCGAAATATAATATATTGGTATATATATTAGTAGATGTTGTATATGTTTTGCATCCGCGCTAGTCCAGTCCCCGCTCTGTCGTTAGTAAGCTAACCTAACGGGTAATGACGGGACCCAGTGGCGAATGCGGATGGCATATACGTACATCAGTATATTTTCGTTCTTTTTGGTGTGATCAATTGATGTGACTGCATTGATTCGGATCAATGCAAGTTAAAAACAAACCTAATCTGATGTTGTTGGAACACTTTTTCAAAAGCTGTTATTGCAAGGACGTTTACTTTTGTTTTGCATCGTGGTATTCATTTGGAATATCCTGCTCCTCAGTCGACGAGGCAAGGGCCGAGATCCCTTCACCGGGAGTGACCCCTTGGACAGAAGTTTGCGTCAGGGCATTAACTTCACTATAGCCGATTACTTTTGCTTTGCACCGTGGTATTCATTTGGAATATCCTGCACCTCATTCTACGGGGAAAGAGCCGAGATCCCTTCACAGGGAGTGACCTCTTTAGCAACGGTTTTCGTCACTATATTTTTTAAAAGCTATCCGTTCCTTCGACGATATCAAGTTCTTTACGTTAAAGGTTTTCGCCAGAAACCATTCGTAGCCCTCCGTCGTTTCATATGGGTGGTCAATAGTATTCAAGCTGTGTATGTTGGCCAAAGTCAAGGCACAGTGATTGGTAGCTATTGGGGTATTCATATGCAGCATAGATAGATGCGTTGGTTTGGGACAGTCGTGCTGCCATTTTGGCCAAAGTCAAGGGTATGTACGGGTGGATTCAAATTAACCTGGAGAATGACGGGCAGAACTTGACATGTGACTTATGATATGTTGGCCAAAGTCAAGGTCATAAGAGCATGGGGCAGAAATCACATCGGGAGTTTCAAAAGTACTGAAACTTGCCAGATATGCGCATACCTTCTGGAGTGTGATACCGTGAGCGGATTCCGTCACGTTGTCATGCGATGAGAGTTGGATCCCGATTCCCACTGATGAGTTAGTTTACTCCTCGGGTGACCCCGACTAATTCTTCTTTCAGGTTTGGAGGAGAATTTGAGGTACAGTGGGAGGATTCCAGATTAGATAAATTGGTGACCATTCTGATCTAGGTTAGAGTGCACGCTGAGTGTTTCTTTTCTCTCTCTCTTTGGCAGCGACCATTGACCCGACCCTAAGACTATGACTCAGTGACCAAATTAACCGAACCTTCTTAACACTGGCTTTTGGATTGTCAGAGTTGCAAACCTCATTGCCACTCCTACTTTTACCCTTTTCTCCAGGACACCCCGTTTTACTACGAACGTCCACTTCCATTGGACAAAACCATCGTATGGTTAGATACGAACTCGAAAGAATTTATTCGAGGATGGTTTCCGGTTCTGGAGAAAACGGATAGGATTATTCAGTTGTCTTTTCCTTTTACCCTCTCTCAGGTTACGAGTACTCCTTGGTTTAGGGGTAGTACACCTATTACGCAAATTGGATTGTCTTCTTCCAAACCTTAGGCTGGTGCCGACCGGTAGGGAATGAAGAAAACCAATTAGCATAACGATGGTGTGCAGAAGGTATTAAGTTCAGACAAAGCAAGGGATTAGTAAGAGGGCAAAGTAAATTGCAACAGATATTCACGACCAAACCAAATATTTCGTTACCACTCCCACATCACCTTTGTATTTCTCCAGGACACTCCGTATCACTACGAAGATCCACAGTTTATTTGGATATTCCATCGTATGGTTATATACGAACTCGAAAGGAACTTGTTCCAGTTCGGGGATGGATCCTGGTTCAGGAGAAATAAGGAATAAAGTACATTCAGGTGTCTTTTATCTTCACCTTCTCTCGTGTTGCGAGTGTTCTTAGGATTGGGACAGTACACCCATTATGCTTATTGGATAGTCTTCTTCCAAACCATAGGCTGGTGCCGAACGGTAGGGAAGGAAGAAAACCATTTGGCCTAAAGGGGTGTGCAGAAGGTAAAGACTAAAGACATATGAAGGGATTTGGAGAGGTGGCAAAGAACTATACGGTTACAGTCGTGAATCTGGAAGAGGCATTACTAGGAATACCAGGATACCCCATCGAAACATTTCAATGTTTCAGTTTCACTGTGTACTGTTAATAGAAAACTGATTTCCCGATTAGATACTTACTCCAGGGTATGTATTTACCAGATACGATTCTCACATCTGTATGGTTTTACAGATGATGAGTGGGAGTAAGTTATTGGGAATTGGGTGATCATCCTCATTATATCGGGATTCGTTGTAATCGGTGATATTTGAGGAAGTCACCTGGGTTGTTTGCCGGTTGGCAAATATTTGGTTTTGAATATCCGCTGTTATGCACCAATTTCAAATTGATATATCTGTACGTCTATTTTCATAGAGTGAGATATACCTTTATGAAATTATGTCTACGACATTTACCTATATCAGTGGATGGTTAGGTAAGGAGCATTAAACATCGGTGTAATTCTTCTTAACCATAAGTACAGTTTTCAACCTACGACACACAGTGAATGAGTTATCAGACTCAAGGGACTTATACAGAGTATTGTATGTTGTCCAGGGTCCATCAGGACAGAGGGGTTGGTCCTCGTACTACATTCAGTTTACTTATGACTTCTCTAGTTTTTAGACAGGTGTTTCGTGGAAACGCAGGGTCCGAATTTGGAGAAGTTATTGGTATTTGAATAGAGTGGAGAACCAGGTGTCACAAGTATCGGGATTCTTCAAAGTGATCGAAGATGTAGATACTTGTGTATGGTGTTCAGTTGATAGTAATGATTGAGAGAACTTGCTTATCTTTCAGGTTACTCATAATTGGAAATGCTTCCTAAGTTGAGTAACGCTGATCGGCCTCGTTCCATTTAGTTGACATGCGCTGGGGACAGCTGCATGATTTGAATCTGGTTCAATTATATCAGTGCCTCTGTTTCTATATTGGATATAGAACAGTTCATATCTTAACGATGTTAAGGTACGGGGAGTTGTCCGGTTCATGATTGAAACCAGACACTGGACAACTCAAGGCACGTTTCTGTAATGGCTGTTTGTGGGTTGACCCAGGCTATGACGTGGGTTGACTTTCTACCATCTGGATGAACAATAACGATATTGTTCTAGACTCGCCACAGTTTTAATAAAAATGGATTTTTTCAGAAAACAGTAGTGGGAGTATGGTAGAACTGGAAGTGATTCCAGAACCACAAACGATTACTGAAGATTTGATAAGGAACCTAAAGATTCAATCTGGATTGACATTCCATTGGCCACTCCGCAGATAAAGTGGGTAACTTCAGGCACCCGAGAGGTACTACAGTAGCCTCAAGGACGGTTACAGGGAAGTTCTTGTTTACCCACAATTACCATTGCTGTTGTTCCAGGCTGCGAGACCCGGCAGGAGGATGAGTATAGCGTCGTTCTAAACTTGCTTTAGAAGTGTACGTCTATATGACTCTGCCAGAGGGTTGTCGTAGTCAGTGGGAGCAGCGGAAGCATTGGTGGACAAGTAGCTTATGTCTATTTATAGACTAAAGCAGATGTAGCGGAGATAGATCATCTATTTCTGACGTGACAGTCATGGGTTTGACTTCATCAGAATAGGGGATGGATCTGTTGAGAAGGTAGTAGGGTGTGATATCCTGGTATTTGGATGATATACACAGAGTAGGAAAAGAAACTCCTACACTACGATCGGTTATACTTTGGTCGTCACACAGTGGTTTCTCCACAAAGGACATGGATTTTATATCAGACATACTGGTTACTAGATCTATGGTTTTAGATCTAGATTTGGGTGGTTTCCCAATCAGGGTACTTGACAGCATTCTAAGAGTATTTAGGATGGGCGACTCCTGGCACGGTAGTGTACCTGCAGGTAATGGAGTCACCCTCTCCAAAGGTGTCTTACAGACTAAAGGGGAGAGGGACGTGCATGATTGGCAGATCACTTGCTTAGGCAATTGAGTCAATCATGAGATGTCAAGTACCACACCAGATGTTGTTCTTACACTAGATGCAACAAGTTGACATTAATCCAATCCTGGAGAAACAGTCGGAAGCAGTTTTAGAACATAAGTGGATGTTCTAGGGATATGATAACGACAGCCTCATTCAGGAGACGGTTATCATTCCAGGCTTCCAAGGTGACATGGACGACAAGGAGGTTGACAGAGTTATAGTTTTCCTTCTGATGAAGGGCAGTATTTTGGACAGGTGGTCCAAGGCAATACTGAGGGAGGCATGGCGCGCAGGATACTGATTAAGTTCAGTTGACGATACAGTCTAAGAAGTTTGGATTTGGAGTTCATTTATGAGCTAGGTCCCATCAGACATCCAGACATATTCTGAGACAGGTATTACTCTTTTCGGGAGATGGGTTTCTCCGCGAACTTGAGATATAGAGAGACATAGAAAGAAACTACTAAGCGGATCCACTCACTGAGGCTATTCCTCGAACGCAATAGTTCCGCAAACGAGCTTTGTGAGACTGACTAGTAGAGGAGTTGGATGTTCGGTATCACACGGGCTGTGAGTATGCGACATCGCAATAATTAGCCTTGAGTGCAAGTGGGAGATTGTTGGAGATAGTGCCCTCAGAGTCAATTATTAGGTCACAGGTACGTGATTGTAATGATTGAGGGAGGACCTATCCCGTTAGGACAGTCTTACTCGAGATGATAGTATGCTATCTGGTTTACCTTTATCACCGTGTACTGTTTTAGGTGACATGACACGTCGCTATTACACGTTGATAGAGCCCCTAGGATTCTTGCTTGACCACCAGCAGTATGAGGGCGATCATATAAGTGGGAGCTGGGGGTCTACAAGCATATCCTTAAAAGGTCCCTAGTCGTGGGAGTTTCGAGACCGGGCATCGATACTCCATTAGTAGACTAGTGTATACAGTCGAGACCCCGACGAGGGGCGGTGGCCGGTCTCACAAGCCACTGGTGTCAGTTGGATCACCTAAGATGTATACAGGTGCTCATTGGGTTATGAGTACACCGGACAGGACTCGCCGGGAACATGCTAGTTGGTCATATACCAGACGTCAGATGGCAGTTCCCTGGTGACATGTGTGCAGGTTAGTTCATCGACCTGGGGATCGTCATTTGTCTCGTGTGAGTTCCCACTGTACTTTGATTACTACCCTACCACGGCTCAAAGGAGTCGTGCAAACAGGTTTTAGTTGGGTACAGTCTCGAGCCACATGGAGGCAGTGAGCGTATCTTCAGGGGTTCGTCTCTCCCGGTATTGGGGGTGAGGTCGTGCTGTGTCTAGGAGAGCCATTACACAAAGTCCTTGGCCAAGGCAAGGAGATTTACTGGTAGGTATTCCAGTAGTATCTCAGGGTGTTCTGGGCTACACTCCGACACGACTTGTACCGCTTTTGGGGGTCTGACTTTTACCAACCCCCTAGGCCCGCCATGCGATACTCATAGACGAACGGACCGGACTGCACGGATATTGTCACTGACAGGCTCAGTAGGGTGTCAGGATGAGTTCGCTCATCGACGTCCCTTTTAGTCAATAGCTGGTGGCCCGTTACGTATTGGCTTATACCTCTGACGTGCTAGTGGTTAAATCCACAGCCATAGTATTGACGAGTCTTTAGAGTCCACCACACTTTCTGTTACTCAGCTTTCGGGCGAAACGCTGTAGAGGCCGTATGGAGATATGGCAGGGTCCGATCAGATACGTGCGGTATTACACGGATCAGGATCGGACGGTTTGTACTAGTAGCCGTATAGGTATATGGCAGGGTTCGATCAGATACGTGCGGTATTGCACGGATCAGGATCGAACGGATATTACTAGCCGGCTTTGGTTTAAGCCGGTCCTAGTTTAGTACAGTGTAGATTTTGTCTCTTTGCATTTGTATTTCGGTCGGAATACAGATGCGGGTGTGTATGCACAGTATTGGGGTTTTCCTGTAATTTATTACGGGACCAGTTTTCTGGAGTTGCCAGTTTGCATTCCGTTCCGGCCGGTTTTCCTTTGTTCTTTCCCGGCCGGACTTTTCCGATGGAGGGGGTAATTTGCAGTTTTGCAAATTACAATTGTGGAGGGGTTTTCTTGTAAAAGATTGATATGATAGCTTTCATATTTTTTTTCACCATGCTTTTGCTTTATTGTGACATGAAAGGGTATGGTTGGATTTGATATGAAGCATGGTGTTTTGTTTTCTTGTCTCTTGGATGTGGTCACCTCCTTCTTCTCCTACACTCACCTCCCTCATATGATACATATTGTTATTCTCTTCACCATTTTAAAGATTGGCCGGCCACACTTGAAGATGAGGGAAAAAATGAGAGATGTGTTTCTTTTGTTGTATGGAAATTATTCTCATTTCTCTTTTTGTATCAAAGTTCACCACCTCTCTTCAAATCATCTTGTTTCCTCCATCATGGCAACACTACCCCAAAGAGACAAAGCACTACACTTCCTACAGCACATCTTGAGCATGTCGAGTTGCCGGCTTCATGCTCGAGTTGCCTCGGTATTGAGGCGGGAGCCCGTAAAAGACGCAGGCGATGTGGTGCCCCTTTCCGATGAGGAGGAGACGGACGGAGATCCCGCAAGGAGATCGGAGTGGAGATGAAGACCGGAGGACTCGGATCAGTTGGTACAACATTTCCACACTCTTTACTGTTTGTTAGTTTAGCAATAATGGCAGATCCGGGTCAAAGTATACGATAGCGCCAAGTTAAAAAGTTTTATTCCGCAATTGGCGTCTGTAGACTGCCGGGGCGCTAACGTAGACTTACAGCTTAAGTTCTTCCTCTTATTCTTTGTGATGAGATACTTTGATCTTTTTGTGAAAGACCTTGGTCTTATAGATATATGATCTTAAAGAAAAGAAGTGAATTCTTCTTTTGATATGAGACGATTTCGTCTTTTTGTTCTTTTTACCTTGAAGAGAATTTTCTTATTCAACCGAGAGCTTGCACTTCTTTCTAAGATTTCTCAAAGTTTATGGGGGGGGGTTCCTCTCTATGTTTTTCTATATCTAAGACTTGAAGTCTTGGGGCCTTTATATAGGGCGAGCTGATTTGTTCAATCAGTTGAAGAGATCTTTTCTCTAATTGATTTGGGAATTTCCCATCGTTTGATCTTTAATCCAAGGGCTTCTGATTTACAGAAGGCAATCTTCTTGTTTTTAACAAGATTGGGAAATCTTTCCACACACAGAATTTATTCTGTATTTTAGTGATTTTTAATCACCATTGGATCATTGATCCTACGGTGCTCTGATTTACAGAGCACATTCCTTTTGTTTAGGAAGATTTTGAGGAATCTTCCCTTAACAGAATTTTATTCTGATTAATTGATGATTTTTAATCATGCTTGTTGGATCTTTGATCCAACGGTTGGGAACGTTTAGTTCCAGCGCTAGCGCTCCCGTGCTTTGCACGTGGTGCGCTGCTTAGAATGAAGCGCACTTAGCGCTAGCGCTTACGTGCTTTGCACGTAGTGCGCTGATTAGAGTGCAGTGCTCTTAGCGCTAGCGCTCATGTACTTTGCACGTAAGCGCTACCTCAGAGTCTTTGACTCTTTCAGCGCTGGCGTTGCTATGAAGCGCTGCTTCATTTCAAAATTTGAATTTTTGAACAGAGCTTTGCTCTGATTGGGGGAAACAAATGCCCCCCACCGTTGCGCTTACGTAGCCCATATGTGAGTGCAGCGGTGGCAGCATCTGTGCTCTTGGATCAACTCAGAAGTTGAAACGGCTCTCAGCGCCTATAAATATGACCTTTGGCCCTTGAGATTGTTGGATATAGTGCCCTCGGAGTAAATTATTGGATCACAGGCACGTGATTGCAATGATTGAGAGAGGACCTATACCGGTAGGACAATCTTACTCAAGATGATAGTATGCTATCTGGTTTACCTTTATCAACGTGTACTGTTTTAGGTGACCTTACAGGTCACTATTGCACATTGATAGAGCCCCTAGGATTCTTGCTTGACTGCCAGCAGTATGAGGGCGATCATATACGTGGGAGCTGGGGTCTATAAGCACATCCTTAAAAGGTCCCTAGTCGAGGGAGTTTCGAGACAGGGCATCGATACTCCAGAGTAGACTAGTGTATACAGTCGAGATCCCGACGAGGGGCGGTGGCCGGTCTCACAAGCCACTGGTGTCAGTTGGTTCACCTAAAATGTATACAAGTGCTCATTGAGTTATGAGTACACCAGACAGGACTCGCCGGGAACATGCTAGTTGGTCTTATACCAGACGTCAGATAGCAGTTCCCTGGTGACATGTGTACAGGTTAGTTCATCGACCTGAGATCGTCATTTGTCTCGTGTGAGTTCCCACTGTACTTTGATTACTACCCTACCACGCTCAAAGGAGTCGTGCAAACATGTTTTAGTTGGGTACAGTCCCGAGCCACATGGAGGCAGTGAGCGGATCTTCAGGGGTTCGTCTCTCCCGGTATTGGGGGTGAGGTCGCGCTGTGTCTAGGAGAGCCATTACACGAAGTTCTTGGCCAAGGCAAGAGATTTACTGGTAGGTATTCCAGTAATATCTCAGGGTGTTCTGGGCTACACTCCGACACGACTTGTACCGCTTTTGCGGGTCTGACTTTTACCAACCCCCTAGGCCCGCTATGCGATGCTCATAGACGAACGGACTGGACTGTATGGATATTATCACTGACAGGCTCAGTAGGGTGTCAGGATGAGTTCGGTCATCGACGTCTGATTGATCTAAAAAATTATCTAGTAACCGCAATCAAGAACGACGTCGCTTGTAGCTAGCCGGTGAGTATGGGTCGGTCCATAGGGATTTTGTGAATTTCCTAATCGCTCAAACGAGTTAATTCCGATGGGAGTCGGACAGTTTTATTAAATCTAGAAACTAAATCTATCTATACTAAGATTATCTAGATCTAAATCTTGCTAGGGTTAGGTTTAGAAATGGTTTGGAAATATAAATAAATCTCAACGCTTTCTATACCCAAATTAGGATCTAATAGAAGTTATGGTAATTATTAATAAAAGGGATTAGAATCATCGGGAAGATGTTTTCTTCCTCTAGTTTCTTGTCCTTCCTTTATCAATTCTTACCCTAACCTCCATGGAAAACACGCGCAACCGGGCCTTTATACTACGATATCACCGCTACCTCGAGGGATAGGGTGCCGTAGGGCGCGGAAGATGAAAGTATGCATGGAGTCCTATTGATTATATGTGATGGGTAAGAAAGGGATGAGAGATCTCATCTCTCAAAAGCCTTCCTCAAAGCTAACCCTAACAAGCGAGAAGACTACTCTCTTATTAGGGAATTAAAATACATTTATCTAGGGCAGAGAATAAAAGATTAACTAGGAAAAAGAATTAAATTTATCTAGGGCAAGAATAGAAAATTAACCTAGGGCAGAAAATAAAGAATTTACAAAAAATGATGCTCTCCAAAAGAATGCTGAAATTTATTAATGAAGGGAGGCATAACCTAATACAAGGAATTGGGCTTCTATTTATAGGACATAGAAAACCCTAGGTTTACAATTGTCGCACGTCTGAATTTACCAAAATACCCTTAGGAAGACCACCAAGCGCCGTCACAAATTATGGTAAAAAGTATTTTCTCAGAAGGCTTTATATGGCCGCGGAACCGCGGCCGTAGCATGGGTTGGGCCACGGTTCCGCGGCCCAATGGACAGATCATATGTTTCAATTTCTGCCTCTGGCTCTGGGCTTTTTGGGCTTCCTATATCTTTGGTTCTTTTCTCCATTTTGCTTCTGGGTCTTCTCCAGATCTTCCAGTGAATACTTGTAGTGGACTTTTAACCGTTCGCTTTGACATCTTGGACCTTGCACTGCCTTTGTACTTTGTAAACTGATCTTTGTGTAGGCTTTATCAAGATCCTTCTATTTGTTGGTCAAAAGTCCACTTTTGCATCGTCTTTTATCTTTTTCACTGTTTTAGATCCGAGAACCTGTAACCTGTAATATGTAGCAGACATGCATCAAAAGCATCCGTTTATTTATAAAACGAATAAGAATGGGGAATATAATAATGCAATATTATGGTGTGAACAAATACCCCCAAACTTATCTTTTGCTTGTCCTCGAGCAAACTTATTTTTTATTCTCTGCAAAAAACCTAACCGCACTTTCGCAGGGAAACGCGATTGCACTGAGCTCGTGCAACAAGCCGTTAAACCTCTAGGTGTCCCTAGTAGGAGGAGTGTTGTCTCCTGAGGGTTTTCAGCGGATACTACCCACAAAATCCTATCAATTCGGCCTTTCGACTTTTGTTCTCCAATTAGGGTTTCTAACAAGGAATTCTATTATCGTCGACTCGTAAATTATCCATCCATATTCTTCACACTTCCTCATCATCTAACTTAAGATTATATATGTTCTATAGACTCACTTAGATTTCGGCATCTCTTAAGTTTTCCTTCTAGGGTTCTATCTCCACTTAGGAATTTCTATCAACTCTATTAAAGATACAAGTTCTATTCTTCACTCCTTTCTCTCATCTAAACTCCAATCACATATCCCTACGTGTGTGTATAAATCACCCCTACACTTGGAAATTCAAATCAAGCAATCATACTCTTGTCCGTTGTCCAAAGTACTTATTAGTTGGTGAATTTAAATGAATTTTGCATACACATCCTTCATGCGACCGTTAATACTTCTTGAGGTACCAACAACCGATTACAAGATGTGTTTGCACATTAAAGCGTAATTCCTAGTCTTGCAACACATAAGGCTTTTTAGCAGCGACTCCCAAACCAGTTGGTCTAAGGCACTAGGTGATGAAGCACCCTCGCTAAATATTTTTCTATTTTTGCAGCCTCAAGTAATCACAAAAACCAGTATTCATTTTTTTATTCTTTATTCACACCTGTATATTTTTTTATTTTATTTTCTTCGTACTAAGGACTTTAGACAAGAGCATTTCAAGGTCTCCTCTACTATTCCAAGTTTCAAGGTGCGTGATTATGCAAATTGTAGGGTATACATTTTCAGAATTTAGACTTAAGCTAGGAATTATTTTTTCAAACTTATACTCTAATAAAATATCAATATTTTTCCTTTATTTCGACTTAGCCCAAGAAGTGAACCCAAAATTTGCCTATTTCTAAATAAACTATAAAGACATATATTTTCTACCGTTAAACTTTAAGAAAGGTTATTTTTAGGGTTTTTAATTTACTAAGTCTAAAATCTAGTTTTTCCTAACTAGTTAACCTATCTGTCAAACTTAAGTCAAATAAGGCCAAAATTGAATACAATAATTTTTATAATTTTTTGAAAATTTTCAATTTTTATGGGTTTTCAAAATAAGTATGCAAATGCAAAAATATACACATGAATGCGAAGGAAGAAAACGTACCGAGCATACCCCCAAACTTAAACTTGACAGTGTCCTCACTGTCATGCTATACCGAAAGGGTCAAAATGTCGGCACTCCCCTGTTTATTTATTTACAAATTTTTTTTTGTTTTTATTTTTTGAATTTTTTTTATTAGAAAAGAAAACAAAAAATATATATACATATATACAATAAAGTCCTCCCCAAACTAAGCAAGTCCTTATATAAGCCAAAGGTGAGCACCAACCATTCAAAAATCTTATCGTGGTAATGGTAGGGTTGGTGAAAGAATGGGGTGGAAAGAAAAGAAATGAGAAGCACACGAGACCGTGTGGGAAGAAAGGTAGAATATGGTCTCGGTGGGGGAGAAGAATGGCGGAAAAGAGAAAGGAGTGGAGTACGATCTTGAGGGTGTAAATCGAGTGAATAAATTAGCGCAATTTATGATGACCGATGTGTTAAAAGCGATTGTGCTAACCTATCAACCCGTCGAGAAATGGGGTCAAATCTCTCAAGATTCGCAAGAAGGAATGGGTACGCCGAACTTGGTATTGGAGACGAAAGCGTAACAGTCTCTTGTACGGTCGGAACGATAGGAAGGACGAAAGAGAATGAATTAGGGATAGTCTCATTCTCACCGTAGTAAACTGTCTCGAACTTGAAAGATTCCATCAATGGTTCGAAACGACTGTAAGCAACTGAGTCTGATGGTTCAACTAACTCATCTGAAAATGCAAAAGACTCAAACTCAGGTGGAGAGTCTTCAAAATCGTCCGAAAAAGTGAAACACTCGCAAGTGTTATCGGCTGTGAGAACTGTGTCAGATTCAAAGGGAAAGTTTTCAAGCTCACAGTCTTCAAGCGTGATCTTTTGCGTGGTCGGAACGATGGAAAGGAGGGAGGGTGATATAACAGTTAAAGGTTCGGGAGGATGAATTGGAAAATCCGACACATCAAACAAAAATGGTTCAACCTCAATATTCTCCTCAATACTCTCCTCAATACTATCCTCATAATTCTCCTTAATATTTAACTCATTCATGCCATTATCATCAAAATCAAGACGCATATGAGGTTTGGGAGAAACATTTAATGACTCGGGATGATGAATTGGACAAAAAATTTCAATCAAATCAACAGGTTCATCATCCAAAATATTCCCGGCGTCTAAATCCTCAATCAAGTGAAAATCAATTTTTTCTGACACCTCATCAAAAACATGGATATTTATCAATGTAGGTTCTAGATTGGAGGTGAAAAGATCAAACGGATTAGGTGCGGTTTCACTCGAAAGGGGTTCTTCATAATCTGGCAAATCAAGCACTACAAAGTCGCACAACTCATCATTTTGGACACATGTTTGAAAATTGGAGTTGTTGGATTCAATTGGCTATGGGTAGGTTTGATTTGGAAATCCTCTCAAATTCGCACTCTGTCTAACCGCCTCCTCATACATTGGAAAATTTGAAGCTAGTTGGAAACTAGCCGCCGGTTCACTAGGTTGCATAAGGGCGGCAATGGACGCATCCACATTCCTAATCATTTTGTTTGTTGCTGCAATGTACGCCTCCAACGACTGTTCCAAACTAGACATGGTTTTTGGAGGGGTTTCGGTAAAAGATTCAAAACTGTTTGGATACGTGAAACTCCCAAATGGCTGTGTAGAGGCAATATCTAGTGAAGGTGGGAAGGTCGGGTAGGACTGGTAGGAATTGGATGGTTGGACAGGAATAGGGTCAACAGTTGGATAAAAAGGTGAATGGACTTGTTGACCCCTAGAACTAGATGTGTGGAGAGGAGTGAAAGATCGGCTACGAGATTGAGCAATATGCTCAGCAATGGACATCGGCTTAGGAGTTACAACAGGACTCGAAAAAGTGGTATCAACATACGAAGGTGGTGAAGGTTGACATAGTTGACACAAAGTGGGTTGTAAAGTCGAGCTGTTTCTCCTAGACGCTTCTATTTGATCTTTCAAAAAAAATTTTGGCATGGAGGGATTTTCTTTAAATCGACCGAAACAATTGACGTACGAAACAAAGTTAGGTTCGGGATACCAAAGTTCAGCAAGAGATTTATGATGTGGGGTACCCATGATAGAAGAAAGAGAAGAGAAAGAAGGTAGGTGGTGCAAGGATTTCTTAGCGGCAAAATTTTGCAAGTTTTTATTAAAGATTTTTCCTTTTTCCCTTTTTTTTTATTTGTTTGGAACTTTTTGCAAAAAAAAAATTTCGATAAAGGGCTAAGACACACTTTTGATCAACCAAAAATGCACAATCAGGCCTAGATCTAGGGTCACCTAGGTCAGCTAGACAGCTCCTAACTGTTCCAAAGGGCTAGAAATAGGACCTCAAACCGCCTCTTCACCGCCAATTGCGGCCAGGTAAGTGCCAGGTGAGTGGGAGGCTCCCCGCTACAAGTAGCGGTCCTAATTAAGTAACCACTCGCCTTGGACACATATGCCTAGACACCGCAAAGTCAGGTTAGGATAAACAGTCGATGCCTATAACTAGTCCTCTGTCCTATTGAGCTCGAAGTCCTTAGGGCTGAGTCTAGTATTTTTTAATTAAAGATTGGTTAATGCAAATGCCTTATGTGATTTCTGGGGTCCTGGGAAGGGTGATGAAATCCCCACCCAATCTGAATTGGTCAAAAGCCCCTTAAAGTCTGATTAAAGATATGCAAAACAGTAAATCACTTGCAATCAAATCTTTTTATTTTATGCGCGGCGCAAAGAATCCTGCACAAGATTTGTTATTGAGAAGGGGGAAGATTTTTAAAGCGCAAAGAATCCTGCAGGAGATTTTTCAGAAGATATATTAGAGATTTGCAGAGGAGGAGATCAGAAGACTTATAGGTTTTTTTTTTAACCGCGCTTCAGCCTTTTTTGGGGAACCGATCCGTCACCTCCACCACGGAACCGCTGCGAATAGCCCCTTCGACCGCGGAACCGTCGTTGTATATAGTGGTGAGTATTCCCGCCTGTCACGCAGGTGACCCGGGTTCGATCCCCGGCAACGGTGCCATTTGATTGATCTCAAAAATTATCTAGTAACCGCAATCAAGAACGGCATCGCTTGTAGCTAGCCAGTGAGTATGGGTCGGTCCATAGGGATTTTGTGAATTTTCTAATCGCTCAAACGAGTTAATTCCGATGGAAGTCGGACAGTTTTATTAAATCTAGAAACTAAATCTATCTATACTAAGATTATCTAGATCTAAATCTTGCTAGGGTTAGGTTTAGAAATGGTTTGGAAATATAAATAAATCTTAACGCTTTCTATACCCAAATTAGGATCTAAGAGGAGTTATGGTAATTATTAATAAAAGGGATTAGAATCATCGGGAAGATGTTTTCTTCCTCTAGTTTCTTATCCTTCCTTTATCAATCCTTACCCTAACCTCCATGAAAAACACGCGCAACCGGGCCTTTATACTACGGTATTACTGCTACCTCGAGGGATAGGGTGCCGTAGGGCGCGGAAGATGAAAGTATGCATGGAGTCCTATTGATTATATGTGATGGGTAAGAAAGGGATGAGAGATCTCATCTCTCAAAAGCCTTCCCCAAAGCTAACCCTAACAAGCGAGGAGACTACTCACTTATTAGGGAATTAAAATACATTTATCTAGGGCAGAGAATAAAAGATTAACTAGGGTAAGGAATTAAATTTATCTAGGGCAAGAATAGAAAATTAACCTAGGGCAGAAATAAAGAACTTACAAAAAATGATGCTCTCCAAAAGAATGGTGAAATTTATTAATGAAGGGAGGCATAACCTAATACAAGGAATTGGGCTTCTATTTATAGGACATAGAAAACCCTAGGTTTACAATTGCCGCACGTCTGCATTTACCAAAATACCCCTAGGAAGACCACCAAGCGCCGTCACAAATTATGGTAAAAAGTATTTTCTCAGAAGGCTTTATATGGCCGCTGAACCGCGGTCGTAGCATGGGTTGGGCCGCGTTTCCGCGTCCCAATGGACAGATCATATGTTTCAATTTCTGCCTCTGGCTCTGGGCTTTTTGGGCTGCCTGTATCTTTGGTTCTTTTCTCCATTTTGCTTCTGGGTCTTCTCCAGATCTTCCAGTGAATACTTGTAGTGGACTTTTAACCGTTCGCTTTGACATCTTAGACCTTGCATTGCCTTTGTACTTTGTAAACTGATCTTTGTGTAGGCTTTATCAAGATCCTTCTATTTGTTGGTCAAAAGTCCACTTTTGCATCGTCTTTTATCTTTTTCACTGTTTTAGATCCGAGAACCTGTAACCTGTAATATGTAGCAGACATGCGTCAAAAGCACCCGTTTATTTATAAAACGAATAAGAATGGGGAATATAGTAATGCAATATTATGGTGTGAACAACGTTCATTTTGGTCAATACCTGGTAGC
This sequence comes from Agapanthus africanus, assembly GCA_030015575.1. NCBI lineage: Eukaryota > Viridiplantae > Streptophyta > Magnoliopsida > Asparagales > Amaryllidaceae > Agapanthus > Agapanthus africanus. The sequence goes on along the minus strand of JASDDO010000026.1, from coordinate 79,685,810 downwards.
CCGTTACGTATGGCTAATATCTCTGACGTGCTAGTGGTTAAATCCACAACCAAGGTGTTGACGAGTCTTTAGAGTCCCCCACAGACAGTTGCTCAAGTTTCGGGCGAAACGCTGTAGAGGCCGTATGGAGATATGGCAGGGTTCGATCTTATCCGTGTGGTATTGCACGGATCATGATCGGACAGATAATACTAGCGGGCTTTGGTTTAAGCCGGATCCTAGTATTGTACTGTGTAGATTTTATCTCATTGCATTTATATTCGGTCGGAATACAAATGCGGGTATGTATATACAGTCGCGGGGTTTTCCTGTAATTTATTGCGGGATCAGTTTTTTGAAGTTGCCGGTTTACATTCCGTTTCGGCCAGTTTTCCTTTGTTCCTTCATGGCCGGATTTTTCTGATGGAGGGGCTAATTTACAAATGTGCAAATTAGCATTGTGGAGTGGGTTTCTTGTAATTAGAGGGTTTATGATAATAATAGCATCTTTGCTTTTTTCTTTGATCATGGCTAGCATTAAATGAGATGGATTTTGATAGGATTGATTTGGAAATTTGGTGTGACCATAATTCCTCTTTATCCTCACATTTCTTTCTTAAGCTCACCCCTTTGATTTTTTCCCTTTCCATTATGATCAGGGGCCGGCCACAGATTGTTGGGAGGGGGGGATTCATTTTCTAGTATGAGGGAAAATATTCATCACACATTTTTTGCTTGCTACAAAATTCCTCACATCACTCCAAAGTTCATTCTCTCCTCCATCATGGCAACTTCTCAACCCCAATGGGACAAAGCTTTCTACACTTCATCTACAGTATTCTTGGACACGTCGACTCACCAACTTCGTGCCCGAGTTGCCTCGGTCCAGAGGTGGGAGCCCGTAAAAGAACCCGGCGATGTGGTGCCCGTTCCGACGAGGAGATGAAGACCGGAGATTCCGCGAGGAGATCGGAGTGGAGGCCGAAGACCGAAGGATATGGATCGCTCGGTATAGCTTCCTACCCATATTCTAGTTTGCTAGGATTAGGTTAATGGCCCGATCCGGGTTTTATAGTGCGCGGTAGTGCCGGTTTACAAGTTTTGTAAAAGTTTCGTTTCCGCATTTTAGCCTCGGATTGACGGCCGGGGCGCTGCCGTGCACTTACAGAGATGATTTATGTTCATCTTCTTTCTTGTTTTCTGAGAATTTTTATTCTCCTTCAGAGCATAGCTCTTAGTCTTAAGAACTTCTTTAAGGACAGAACTCTGTCAAAATTTAGGTAAAGATTAAATCTTTTAAAGGATTATTTAAGAATCTAGGGTTTCACCCATTAACAGAGCTTTGCTCTTCATAGATTTTCGATCTAAAGAAAACCCTTTTTAGAGTTTTATTAACAGAGTTTTGCTCTCTTGAAATCATAGATCTAAAGAGATCTTTCTTAGGGTTTCTTAACCCATTAACAGAGCTTTGCTCTTCTTTTCAAATCATATAGATTTGTTAATCTTTCATAAAGAACTCTTAAGAGTTTGTTCATGGATTTTGAAGATCATGGAATTTTAATTCATTAAAACTTTACTTTAAGTTTTCTGATGGGTTATTCCATCATTCTTACAGAGCAAGGCTCTTAAGGAATTTTTATTCCTATCATCATTAGACTTGACAGATGTCACTTTGTCACAGAGCGCCGCTCTCAAGAGGAGATTTACTCCTCGGCCCGAGGGGTTCTCATTGAATGAGAATCCTTCTTTGAGGATTTTCTCTTTTAATGACAGTCTCATCAAATGATGAGACTATTTTGTTAATGATGAACTGTCATCTAGATTTTGTGGGTCCCTTTTTTTTACTGCATTGCAGTGCGGTACGGATTTAAAGTACCTAGTGATAGAACTTAAACTGTAGTATTGGCGGCTGAAAATTTGTTCTTTTCCGTGCAGACGCTATGTCTTTCGACACTTCCTTCCCGTTCATCCGTTCAGAAGGCGGATTCCCCGAAGTGCCCGTGGACAGGAAAGTCTTTGCACTGATTAAAGACAATGATCCAGAGTACAAGAATCTCCATCTATGGGGAACATGGTACAACCAAATCATCAAAGGTCGTCGGAGTTTTTCTTGCGCGACACCTTTGGATCCTATTTCGGCGATCCCTTATGCAGATGCACCCCCGATAAACTATACTGTGGAGGAGGTGAATTGGACTTCAGAAGGTCTCCTTCGGCCTTCTATGGCCGTAATACCCGTGCAGCCACTGGTGGCTTTGGACACTCTAAGGTGGCGCATATGTCAGGGTGAATCGCGCCCTTAGGGACAGCCATACAACATAGGACTAACTCCCCGTCACCCAGCCGGATATCTGCAGTGGGCCCGATACATCTTATCGGCGAAGAAGTCACAGCTACTAAGGCTCGGATTGTACCCTGTGATCTATGGTTCTTTGTTCCAGTATTCTGCACCTCCTACATGGTGGGTCAAGGGAGCAATGGAACATTCCGACCCACACTTTCCTCTTATTGGATCGAGAAGTCTCCGTTTCTTTAGAGGAATTTGCCGAGATCTCTGGTTTACCCGTTAGGGGAGAACATTACGAGGAGCTGCTTCCTCCGGATGAGTATATTTTTGCCACCAAATCAATGGTAATGGGTCTTACCCCGGAAAATGCTATGCAAAACCAATTCCCGAGTTTGATAAAGGTGCTGAATATCTATGAGAACCTTTTTCTCGAATCCGGAGGCCGCGGGGTTAATTTCACCGATTTTATCGCCCGTTTTTATTGGGTTACTAGGCACACTCACAAGGGTCTACAAGGCATCAACCATGCCCGATTTAAATTTAGACGTGTCGAACAACCCTAACCAAGATCTTTAAACTAGAGATTAGGCGAAACAAAGCATGTTAAACACTCTAACATCTAAGAGTTTGGGATTACAACCTTTGTAGTCCGGTCCTTCGCTTCATAAGATCCGGGTTGTGGTCCCTTCGCTGCGATCATCATGTACCCGGACTCTAGAGAGGCTCCACGAAGAGAATGATGCAAACTTGCTTCCGATCTTCGATAACTAAGATGATCTACTTGAAGTTTCTTTAACACAAGCTCTCACTCATAAATGAAGTGAACTCCCTAATCTAAATGGCTAGGATAGATTAGGATGATGAAGTAGGATTTTATCTCTCATTTATTTTCTTAATCTCACTCATTTTCATCACTAAGCAAAAAGCTAGAAAGCTTTGCAAGGAGGAAGAAGAAGATGAATTACTTTGTGATGAATAATGAATTGTGGTGAGGTTAGAAATGCAACCATGGGTTAAGTATGATAACTTAACCCATGTAGAGAATGAACCATAGTCAAGGGTTGAGTTGGGTTAACAAATATCATACAAAAATATCTTTACAAAATATCTTTGCAAAAACAAAACAAAAAGCTTCTAGAAGCTTCTAGAAAAATTAACCCAAATCAAACCTTAATCATGTTTAATCTCCACTAATCATGTTGCATTAATAACCCTAACATGTTACAATATTATATATCACATATACAATATTTATTGTAACAAAATAAAATAATATGATTAACATATATCGCATATATATCAATGTATTACCCGAGTGAGAAAAAGGATTTTTTATTGAGCTTATATTAGTTAATGTAATTTAATATATAAAATATATAATTATACATTAAATTATTGAATCAACACTTGATCCGATAATCCGGCTATTTCACAAATAACCGACTAATATTATCTGTATCAGTTCATCGAATCAACACTTGATCCGATGACCCGGCTATATCACATATACCCGGCCGATATCTCATATCGCGAGAATCTAATACTGTATCACATACACGTATTGTTCTCGATCCCGCACATATCTTATATGTGCTCCTACTCCGTTTTGCCCGAGCCAAGAAATCTCTGTGTAGGACTCTAAAGAATCATCAATACGCCGGCAGTAGGTGATGATCATATCAAACACCCACAAGCTGCAAGCGGTCAGCTAAACGTAACAGCCACCCAGGTATTGAGCGATCAGAAGATCAACAAGCAAGCCTGTACTTTCTCCCGTGAATCCAATCAGTAACACTCCCGTACAGTCCGGTCTCTTCGTCTGATATGTCGCATATCTCGCCTAGGGGTGGTAAACGTCAGACCCCAGTAGCTTGATAAGTCGTATCGATATGAGGTCTATAACAGTTCGAGAAACTACTGATAACACTTATCAGTAAATCTCAGCAATCCTGGCCAGCGATTTCCAGTTATAGCAAATCGAACACAGTGCAACATCAACTCCCTATACCGGGAGAGACGAATCCCCTCCTATCGCTCATTGCCTCTATGTGATTCGGGACTGCACCCAAAAGCCATCTTTTTGCACGCCCTTTTGGACGTGGTATGATGGAAATCAAAGCACAGTGGGAATCACACAAGACTCTATAATGATCTCGGGTCTACAGACTAACCTGTACCAGTGTCTCCAGAGAACTACCATCTGACGTGAGGTATAATACCATCTGGGAGTTCTCGGCGAGTCCGTCCAGTGTACCCAGTCTCCACTGAGCACCCGTACACCATCCTTGATGTCAAACACCGATGGATATGGGATCATCCATCGCCTATCATATGGGTCAAGATGCGTATACGCTAGTCTACTCTGGTGTATCAATGCCCTGTCTCGATACACCCTCGACTAGGAACAGTTATAGGATGTACTTGTCAACTACCGTGGCCCCATTAGTATGATCTCATCATAGTCCCAATAGTCGAGTACATATCATAAGGGCTTTATCGACATGTAACATAGAGATAATCAGAGTACATGTTAAGATAAAGAGCAACCAGATAGCGTACTATCATGTCGAGCAAGAAAGTCCTCCCTATATATGTCCAAGTATCCATTACAATATACATCATATGTACAGTAATGGCCTCTAGGGCATACATATAACTAACAATCTCCCACTTGCACTAGGGCTATCTGTTGTGGTATCACATACCTAATAATTAGCCGTGGTTGAAGTATCTCATACTCAACTATCCCATAAAAGTCTCTACTAGGAAAAAGGCCTTTGTGAGTGGATTCGCGCTGTTGTCCTCTTTGTCTACTCTCCTAACCTTGATCTCCCGGGAGATCAAACATCTCCATGATCAGGTGATACTGCCTAAGAATTATATCTGGATTTCTGATGGGACGGAGGTTTCTAGGCCAAAGCCATAACTCCATTATCACACAATGGTTGGAACTCAGTTCATCTCATGAACTATTATCTATATCCAGACTGCCTCTTTGGTAGCATCCTTGGTAACTATGTATCTTGCCTTTAATCGTCTAGTAAGTCACAGTATCTAGCTTGGAACTCTTCCAACATACCGTCCCTCCACTGAGGGTAAAGACAATGCCTGCGACTGACATTCAGTCGTCCTTATCACCCTAGAACCTTTCCAGTGATTATCCCCAGGATCGATTGATACCATCTCACTACAACTAGTGATAATCTTAACATCCAATTAGATCTATCTCATAGATCCAAAACCCGGGATTCAGGAGGTATCGCTTTGATCCTATATGGAGAATCCTTGTGATAAGCGGAGATTGACCGATCGTAGCATAGAAAACTCCTTCCCTATCAAGAGTTTGTCATCCACGTACTCTACGAGGATCACCACCATACTCTCTACTACCTTTTTGTATATATAAGGTTCATCTACCATTTTGATGAAGTCAAACTCTTTGACTACTACATCAAACAGACGTTCCAACTCCATGATGCCTGCTTTATCACATAAAACATCTTGCACACGTTTCTGCTGCTCCCACTTTCTACGAAGCCCTCTAGCTGTGTACTTATAGACGCTTTCTTCCAAAACATCATTTAGAAAATCAGTCATGACACCCAACTACCAGATATCGTAATCATGGTATGTAGCCATAGCAAGTAAGATCTGGATGGACTTAAGCATAGCTTTGAAAGTCTTAACTTTTCCATGTACACCAAGTAATCTTCTCAAGATATACTTGCTCCTGATGGGGATTTAACCCTTCAGATAAAGCAACCAAAGTCCATAATTTGTTGGTTTATAAGGATTCCATCTCAGATCACTAAGCATCCAACCATTTTTACAGAGTCCCACTCCTGATGGCCTGCTCGAATCAGTTGGGTCATCATCTCATGATGCAATCCTCGCTCCCACTGTCATAGAGAAACTGAAGTATCTCTCAGGTGGGTGAGGAACCCTACTAGATCGGCGGAGAGGCTGAGGTTCATTGGAAACTATTGAATCTTTTGGTTCTACCAAATCATCAGCTGCAGTTTGTATAGCTGGAACTCTTTCCAGTTCTACCTCATGACCACTAATTTCTTCACAAGAAATTCCCTTTCACAAAGGTGGCATGCTGAGAAACAAAACATCTTTTGTTCCTCGGTTTGGTAGAAGATATTCCTTTGCGAATGTTTGGGATATCCAACAAACTTCTACAGATCTGACTTTGCCTCGAGCTTGTCCGGATTTTGCTTTTTAGACATAGGACGGACAACCCTAAATCTTAACAAACTTAAGATATGGGCTCTTCCCTTTCTATATCACATATGAAGTGGTAGGCAACTGATTTGATTTGAACCCTATTCAATAGGTATGCAGCTTCTCAAGTGCATAACTCCCAAAAGAAAATAGGAAACTCAGTAGTACTCATCATAGAGCACTCCATATCACATAGGGTACTATTGCTCCGTCCCGATATACCATCGTGCTATGGTGTATACGGAGGAGTAATGCTGAGAGAGAATCTCATTCTCCTTTAGAATAGTCCAGGAATCCCGTGCTCAAGTATTCTCTTCTTTGATCTCATCAAAAGACATAATATTTATACCCGTTTTTGGTTCTCTACTTCTGACTTATATTCTGTGAATATCTCAAAAGTTTCGGACTTGTGTTTCAACAGGAACATATGTCTGAATCTTGAGAGATCATCAGTGAATATAATAAAGTACAAAGAACCAGTTTTGGCACATGTAGACAGGGGACCTTACATACATAATCATGTATCAATCCCAAGAGTTTACTAACTCTTTCTCTGTTTCCAATAAACAGAGCTATGGTCATCTTATCTTTATGACATGACCGACAAGTTTCACAAGATGTAAATTCAAACTAATTTAAATATGCATCTAAATGTAACTTCAGCTAGTGAGGTCACATTGATATGACCTAGTCTACAATACCTCAAGAAGGATTTGTTCATTTTCGAACTCTTCCTCTTGTGTGTGTTCTGTATACTAAGAATTGTGGTTTGATTTAGAACGTCTATGCTTTTAGATAACGTGCCTGAACCGATCAACTCTTGATATAGGAAATGTTCAAAACATTATCCAAACAATACAAAATTATATCCTTCTTTACTAATAAAGAGACTGATATGATGTTGTATATCACGTTCGGTATCTAATAACATTCATTCAGAATCAATGTATTCTAGTAATACAGGGTAATAACTACCAACAGACTTGGCTGCAACACTTGCACCATTTCTATCTCATGAAACTTATCACCCGTTCTCAGTTTTCTACCTATCTGTAGCCCATGTAACAAATTACATATGTGGGATCCTGATCCGGTATCAAAATACCCAGGACGTAAAGGATACTGAGAAACAGTTCTCTGTAATGAACACACCCGAAGATGATGCATCAGCATGCACTTTCTTCGTTTAGGCGGCATGGGAATTCTGGTAATTCCCTATTTCCTACTCTGTCTTATAACAATTATAAGTTGGAGCAGGACCAACGTTTCCCAGCTCAGTATAACAAGCGGGTTCGGTCAATACATCCGTATTATTATCTTGATTAAGGCGTGATATGGTCGCTACCTGGAGAGAGAGAAGAAAACACTTAGCGTATACTCTTGCAAGATTATATTGGTTATCTAATATATCTAATCAGGATGTCTCCCACTGTTTTAGTCAAATCTTCCTTCAAACTTTAAAAAGAAAGACTAGCCGGGATTAATTACACCCTACAAGTTCGCCAATTTTTCAGCCAGGCCAGTGCCGGTACTTTGAGGGAGGTTCCCCGTGCTTTCGCACGGACCTAATTAAAATAAACCTCGTTTTCCCAGGGGCGTAACCCTATTGACACCTTTCTAGACACCTACTTGATCGGCTAATTGTAATGTGTAAAACTCTCTCAGGAGTAACTCTTACTCGCAGCGGGTATCGGGATCCAACTATCTCATAGAAGGTATGCAATCTCATTGCAAATTTCAACACTTGAAATTCCCAATAATATTTTACCCCTAGCAGCTATATGACCTTAACATAGTCAACAAATCATAAGTGCTAGTCAAGTTCAACCCGTCATTTCCCGATTCAATTAAACCCACCCGCACGACCCTTAACATAGTCAACAAAGTCGCACGACTACCCTAATCCAATCGCATCATATGCTTATACAGATAAGCACTAATCAGCTACCGCACAATACGCATTAACATAGTCAATAAACGTAGCACGAATACTAACCAGTACTTATCTGAAATGACGGAGGGATACGACGGGTTTTTAAGAAAACCTTTTGCGTAATGAACTTGATATCGTCGTAGAATCGAGTGATTTTAAATGGAATGTTTTTGAGGCTTTTCTAGTTTCGCTAAAGAGGTCACTCCCGGTGAAGGGATCGTCGGCTCTTTCCTTATCGAATAAGGTGCAGGATATTTCATAAATACCATTATGCAAAGCAAAAACTATAGAAGCAATCAAAAGACAAACCGAGTATGCAGCATCTGCTAGCTCCGCTAAAGAGGTCACTCCCGGTGAAGGGATCTCGGCTCTTTCCTTATCGAATAAGGTGCTGGATGTTCTATAAGGAACACCGCTATGCAAAGCAAGAACTAGAGCTACCATTTTATAAACAAGTTTCTACAACATCTTTAGGTTTCTTTTATTTCATTAATCTCATTAATGAAGTCCAATTTTATTATGCTTCACAAGCATCAGATATGAAACGAAATCAACAATATATAATATATATCTCATATATATAATATAAACATTCGTCTCAGGCAGTAATATGATCTCATCACAGAACATTGCAGCAGAAGAACATATATGAAATATTGGATATACTAGGACGTCCGTGTTTTAATACGAGCCTGTATAAAACACGGATTCCACGGTCGCAATGAATAGCCAAGCCCACATCCCTAGACCCCTACGAGAGCGGCAAGCAACACTGCCAATTCTAGGGTTAGGAGACCCGGTCTCGACTCCTCGAGATGGTCTCCCACTGGACCCTAGAACCCGGTTACTTGTGCTCCCCGCCTTGAGTCTACCTAATGCGGAAAAATAAATAATATACAATGGTGACATCATCTTCAGCCCGGATGTGCCCCAATAAAAGAATATTACAAACAAATGAATTTTACATGAATGAAAATGAAAACTCTCATCTCACATAAAACCCCCGGCTATTCAGAACATGACGATCCAATATAACATATCACAGCAACACATAATATCACATATCATCAACGTAAGTAAGTATGTATACACCGATTGTCGTTGATGTATAGCAACGAAAAACCGGCGATACAACTACATACTACACTTACGGTCGCAGAAAAGAAAGTGTAAAACTACAACAGTTGGAATCTGCAACCTCCTTAGAAATCGCATGCCTAACCAAATGAATTCCTTAGACATCTCATGCCTAACAATTATAAACCCCGCATTTTAGTCTCATTATCGAAAATTCTTTTCAATATCAAGTCGGGAAATTCAATAAGATTCCCGACATCCTGATCGAATGCTCGTCGCAAACTTTAGTAGACGGCCGCACCCCCGAATGCCGTCGACGAAGTGCACTAAGGCGGAACACCGCTGCCGCGAGCACCAGAACAGATGCTATGCTTTTAGCGACGGGGTTCTCCTACAGTCACTTGGTCGGGGCTTTGGGGCGTGGCAGTCTATTTAGTTTACCCGGCGAGTATCCGCGTACGCTACGTGATTGCGACGGGCTTTTGATCGCATCAAAATCCCGTGGCAACCGATTATCTGAGACTGAAGTGCTAGATTTATAACATTCAAATTAGTTATCTCATAACTACTTGTGGATTCCAAATATTGTATCACATTCCAGATAAATAGACAATGTTAAACTTTCCGATCGAATAATCAAACACCCACGTTTTTCCCAAATGGTTCTCAACACTTGAAATTAGTTTTAAAACATGCATCACATGCCACAGTACCAATGGTCCAGCCGTAGAAGGGTCAAGCCAACGCCTCACATGTGGCAACGCCGTACTGCTCCAAACCCTAAGGTTTAGAGGCGATTCAGATGGTCACATAATCGAGTTAAGGTTTGTGTTCTTCTAGAGGGTCCACCGCGTTACTTGCACGACTTAGAACGTTTTTAAACTACGGAAAAATCCAACACTTGGAAATTTTCCGGCAGAGGAAAAAGTGAGTTATTGATATCCGTTCGAACTTTTTAACACGTTCTAAAAATTACCCGGACAAACTAAATGAAGTTATACTTTCCGATCGAATCAACAAGTTCCCAATACAACCCAGAAAACTCAACACTTGAGTAAAATTAAAAATTCCCAGAAACATGCATATGTACCTACGGATATTACTGTTGAAAACCGATCCCATAATCTTACTGTTTGGCCGCGGAACCGCCGCGCAAGCAAGGATATTGCTGCGGTTCCGCGGTGCAATAAATGTATTTTGGGCTCGTTTTTTACAGTAACCCATAAAATCACCTGCTGAATTTTCTGAGCATTTTTAAAATGAAAAAAATCAACTTTTTGAAAAATTTCCAGAGAAGGGGTTCGTATCGGGGTTCCGGGGTTCGATCGGACTTTAAACATCGCCTAGACATCGCCTAAAGCTCTAGCTTGGCTCTGATACCACTATTGGGTTACTAGGCACACTCATAAGGGTCTACAAGGCATCAACCATGCCCGATTTAAAATTTAGACGTGCCGAACAACCCTAACCAAGATCTTTAAACTAAAGATTAGGCAAAACAAAGCATGTTAAACACTTTAACATCTAAGAGTTTGGGATTACAACCTTTGTAGTCCGGTCCTTCACTTCATAAGCTCCGTGTTGAGGTCCCTTCGCTGCGATCATCATGTACCCGGACTCTAGAGAGGCTCCACGAAGAGAATGATGTAAACTTGTTTCCGATCTTCGATTACTAAGATGATCTACCTTGAAGTTTATTTAACACAAGCTTTCACTCACAAATGAAGTGAACACCCTAATCTAAATGGCTAGGATAGATTAGGATGATGAAGTAGGATTTTAGCTCTCATTTATTTTCTTAATCTCACTCATTTTCATCACTAAGCAAAAAGCTAGTAAGCTTTGCAAGGAGGAAGAAGAAGATGAATTACTTTGTGATGAATAATGAATTGTGGTGAGGTTAGAAATGCAACCATGGGTTAAGTATGATAACTTAACCCATGTAGAGAATGAACCATGGTCAAGGGTTGAGTTGGGTTAACAAATATCATACAAAAATATCTTTACAAAATATCTTTGCAAAAACAAAACAAAAAGCTTCTAGAAAAATTAACCCAAATCAAACCTTAATCATATTTAATCTCCACTAATCATGTTGCATTAATAACCCTAACATGTTACAATATTATATATCACATATACAATATTTATTATAACAAAATAAAATAATACAATTAACATATATCGCATATATATCAATGTATTACCCGAGTGAGAAAAAGAATCTTTTAGTGAGCTTATATTAGTTAATGTAATTTAATATATCAAATATATAATTATACATTAAATTATCGAATCAACACTTGATCTGATAATCCGGTTATTTCACAAATAACCGACTAATATTATCTGTATCAGTTCATCGAATCAACACTTGATCCGATGACCCGGCTATTTCACATATACCTGGCCGATATCTCATATCGCGAGAATCTAATACGGTATTACATACACGTATTGTTCTCGGTCCCGCACATATCATATATGTGCTCCTACTCCGTTTTGCCCAAGCCAAGAAACCTCTGTGTAGGATTCTAAAGAATCGTCAATACACCGGCAGTAGGTGATGATCATATCAAACACCTACAAGCTGTAAGCAGTCAGCTAAATGTAACAGCCACCCAGGTATTGAGCGATCAGAATATCAACAAGCAAGCCTGTACTTTCTCCCGTGAATCCAATCAGTAACACTCCCGTACAGTCCGGTCTCTTCGTCTAATATGTCGCATATCTCGCATAGGGGTGGTAAACGTCAGACCCCAGTAGCTTGATAAGTCGTGTCAATATGAGGTCTATAACAGTTCGAGAAACTACTGATAACACTTATCAGTAAATCTCAGCAACCCTGGCCAGGGATTTCCAGTTATAGCCAATCGAACACAGCGCAACATCAACTCCCTATACCGGGAGAGACGAATCCCCTCATATCATTCATTGCCTCCATGTGATTCGGGACTGTACCCAAAAGCCATCTTTTTGCACGCCCTCTTGGATGTGGTATGATGGAAATCAAAGCACAGTGGGAATCACACAAGACTCTATGACGATCTCGGGTCAACAGACTACTCTGTACCAGTGTCACCGGAGAACTGCCATCTGACGTGAGGTATAATACCATCTGGGAGTTCTCGGTGATTCCGTCCAGTGTACCCAGTCTCTACTGAGCACCTGTACACCATCCTTGATGTCAAACACCGATGGATATAGGATCATCCATCGCCCATCATATGGGTCAAGATTCGTATACGCTAGTCTACTCTGGTATATCGATGCCCTGTCTCGATACACCCTCGACTAGGAACAGTTATAGGATGTACTCGTCGACTACCATGGCCCCACTAGTATGATCTCATCATAGTCCCAGTAGTCGAGTACATATCCTAAGGGCTTTATCAACATGTAACATAGAGACAATCAGAGTACATGTTAAGATAAAGAGCAACCAGATAGCGTACTATCATGTCGAGCAAGAAAGTCCTCCCTATATATGTCTAAGCATCCATTACAATATACATCATATGTACAGTAATGGCCTCTAGGGCATACATATAACTAACAGTTTTCTCCTTACAGAAGTACCGTCGGAGGAAGCCGCGATGTTCGCCAAACTTGACGATCCCTTTGGCTTAGGTTTGGGTAACCTGCCACGGCGGAGGCGGATCAGAAGAATTTCTTTCTCCCCGACACCCCGGTCATCCCTTTTGCAGAGCTAGCAGCTCCTGGGATCGATGAAGAAACGTTCTTTTTGGGGTTTCTCGGGTTATGGCTGAGCTGGTTTGCGCTTCCGATGCACCCTCGCCATATGAGGCCGTCCGTTTTTTATCCAGCTCACCGAATGGTTGCTGGGATACAAGTAGCCATCGAGATCGCTAGGTTAGCCCATTTGTATCATGGCCTTAGCTTGGCAGCGGATACTACTGAACCAGGGGTGCAGCCTGCAAACTTCTCGATGCATTATTTCACCTCGTGGCTCGAGTTGCACGTGCTTGGCGTCTTCGGTATCCACAGAAGGCCTTGCTTTTATGATAGGTGTAAATTCCCTCGGATCATGCGACTGATTGACGCATCCATTGTAAATACGACACCGCGGGAAGCTAGGGGCTTGCTCCTTCATCCGCGCATGGTTGGAGATGGCATGTCCTTCACCGATAAAATTTTGACCGTCGGCCAGGAATCCACGAAAATGGTGTTGCCATTGCAGGACATTTTTAAAGATGGGGCCTCTGTCTTGAAAGCTCGGGAGATTCTTCATCTATACTCCATCAGGCCAGGCTTTCTCGTATTTAGGCAGAATGATTCGGCGTTGTTTATGAGATATAACCCGCATCATTTCGTCCAGCAGTTAAGCTATAATCAGGGCGTCCCGCTTGAGGCTTTCTTGGTAGAACCGGCTGCCACTAAAGAGGGTATCCAGAGCGCGCTGCATCATTTTATGCGTCTAAACACAGGGTCCAACTTCTTCATTAGTGAACCGAGCTGCGTTCCGAAGGCCTTGAATGTGTATGTGGCATGGTATCAACATTCGATGGGCGCCGTCATTAGAAAGGAAAAGAGATTGCTGCTTGATCGCAAGGGTACAGCGCCGGCTGGTAATCTAAATGTTCCTCTGAAGCAACGGACCATTGTTCGTCCTCCCTTGAGACAAGCTGTTGCGGCTGTGGTTCCACGTGATATGCCTGAGCTACCGCTATCGCGTGCTCCCGTTGAAGTGGCAGCTGTGGCGTCTCCTGAGTTCGGCTTGGGTGCGGAGATCAGGACTCGCCGCCCGAAGTTTCCCGCTAAGCGCAAGCTCGTGTTACCGGATACCGGTACTCGCTCACAGAAGAAGAAGTCGATTCTTTCTGCGGACGTTGTATTCGGCCAGGAGCCCCATGCTCCTTATAGCGAAGGCTTAAGCGAATACGGGACCAACGAGGGTCTATTCATGGCGCCGGATGATACTAATCTGAAGGCTGCCATTGCAACTTCCGAGCGACTAGCTAGCCACGAAGCAGGAATGATCATCCTGCTGAGTCAGGCTGTCTTCAGTCGTATCTTTTTGTCGTTGCATCATATTTTTATTATCGTGTTTTGACTGACACTTTTTCTTCAATAGGCGTTTCCACTGAATAGGCTCTCGCGGCTTCAGTCAAGACTTTTGAGGAGGAAGAGAGGCTTCACGCTTCGCTGGGTGTTGGTATATTTCGGCTCATTGTGCCTTCATTCCCTTTTCTTATGGGTAATCTGACCCCTTTTTCATCTTATCGCAGAGACTACTTCAACCCAAGTTATCCCAAGTGCCGTGCCGACTTCGCAGGGTGGTGCGGAGACGCTTCCAAGGCCGGCTACCGAAGTACCATCTTCCCCAGTATCGCCAAAAGAGGCTTCACTTAAGCAACCGATGACGGTCGCCATAACGGATCCAGAGGTAGCTCCTGGCGCGGACGATGACGTCTCCTTGACGAAGGTCCTGAGAAGATCAGCTCTCACGGCTCAGGCAGAAAGGAAGCGCGGGAGGCATGCAGGAAGAGAACGTAACGCCGCCTTGGCTGTAGGTGCCGGCTCGAGCGCTGCTTCTCCTTTCCCTGCTTCTTCAGAGGGTGCTCCGGTCACCCTGTCTACCGCTCACAGACAGGCGGCATGCGTGGCTCGGGAAGCAATTGAAAGGCCGACCCAAAGTAACGTAACACTGAGTCCTTTTGTTAAAGTTTTAATCTTCAGATTCTCATATATCTTATCCTGCAGGGCCAAGTTCTGGTGAGGAGGTAGCGGGTGAGATGACGGCAACCACTGAGCCCGAAGCGGTTACTCTTTCCCAGGAGTCCGGGACTTCTCCCATTGCCGCTCTTTCCGCTTGCGGTTCCCTGCCATCGCCTGGCATCGCGAGTGTCACGATGGCTCTCATGGAATCAGGGGACGAAGCTATGGGCGGCGAAACCATCCCCCCAATTGAGATCAAAGAAGTCGTGATGCTTGGCGATGCTCCCGTCACAGTTCTGGCTGACGACCTGTCTGGTAGGTCTCGGGTCGCTGCATTCTTTTCGTTTTGCAATCCTTTCTGATGACATTCTGTTCCTTTCGAATGTAGGTGTGGTGAGCGCTAAGGTTGCGACACCTGAAGAAGTACTACCAGTTGCCGCTCTGACGGTCGTTGCCCCTTCGCCTCCTCTTATATCTTCTGAACTGCTGGAAGGTATGGGTTTGTGATCAATTTAAATCGGGGACAGCATCTTTCTTGTACTGACCATATATCATCGTAATCTTGTAGGAGTTCTCTTTGATCATCTGTAGCAAGTGCCGAACCCACACTTCTCCTTCCAGTCGGAGATTTGTTTGCCCGTTGGTGTCGGTGAGTATCTTTTCTAACCGACGTCTTTTCTTTTCTTTAACGGGCAGCCATGTTATTGCTAATTCTTCTTTGCATTACTTGTAGCATTACAAATTGAAGGAGGGGACGAGGGTATTGTCGCGCCACCGGTACTTCTAGCTCTGTCCCCTGTTGCAGCCGGTATATTAGACTCTATTGTTCATATATCTTCTTTATTTCTTGGGTCGTCATCTGACTGTGATTTGTTTTGTAGCGGTCGCACCGACTCCAGCTCCGTTCGAGTCTCGCATCATAATGCCGGCAGGGCCCTTTTCTAGACGTCCATCTTCAAAAGGCGCTGTGACCAGTCTGCGTATGTTGAGTGAATATATTGAGGAGCTTGACGCCGAGGACCCTACATTCGCCGTAGATTTTGCTGCCGAGCTTAATCCAATGTTGGTGATGCTTCTGAACTTCCATAACAAGGGCGTCGTTGAGACTTGGGTTAACCACTGCAGGAAGATTGAGGCCTGCCTGCATGAGCTTGAGCTTAGGCGTCCTGCTCCTGAGATTCTGGCTTTGAACTCCCAGCGGGCTGCATGGGTTGAGCAGAGTGTGTCATTCCTCCGCCATTTTGAACAAGAAGCGACCTTGAGGCGGATGGAACGCGAGGAAGCTTCAGGTGAATCCGCCCGGCTGCGCGCCCAAATTGAAGCGAATGCCGTGCAACTGAGAGCCGTCTTCGACAATTTGCAGCGATGTATTTCGGACGGGCTGGCATTGAGGTAGAAGCTCGACTCTATTGAGCGGCTTACGGAGAGTCGCGAAGCTGCCCAACGGGAAATCAATGAGAATATTTCATCATGCTTGCAGCAAAGGGCTCGAATTGAAGCAGAGTTGGCCGCGGCGGCTGATCACGAGAAGGCACTGAAAGGAGTGCGCGAGCAACTTGCTGACTTATTGAAGACGCTTCCTTCTCAGTAGCTTTTTTGCATAGATTGAACGCTTGTAATCTTTGAATAACATGTATCCATTTTTTATTCTTTCATACGATTCAACTTGTACTCCATTGAATTCATGAATAAAAGATACACATTTTTTATTCTATTGTTGCTTTCTTCTCTTTGCTGTGTCATTCCTATGCGATTTTAGCAAGTGTGGTCTGTAGATAGTAAGTGACGGTCCATATTGGACTCTTTGCCGGGTAACAATGGCTTAGGAAACAGGTCCAGGTCTGCCACCTAAGACTTTTCAACTTTATGAGGCGTGAGGGTCTCATAAAGATTTTTCTCCCTACGAGTCGAGAGGATCTCGCAGGTGTATTTTCTCCGTAGGAATCGTGAGGATTCCTAAGTGTGTTTTCTCTTGAGAGTCGTAAGGATCTCCTGAGAGAATTTTCTTCCTTACAAGTCGAGGGGACTTGTGAGTGGTTGTTTCCTTTCTTGTCGATGTTTGACTTAGAAGAGGGTGGCCTGTAGAAAATCTACCTTGACCTCTCTGCGAGGCAATGATGGCTTGGAAGACAGGGTTAGGATCTGCCACCTAAGACTTCTCAACTTTATGAGCCGTGAGGGTCTCATAAAGAATTTTCTCCCTATGAGTCGAGAGGATCTCGCAGGTGTGGTTTCTTCTTAGGAATCGTAAGGATTCCTAAGTGCGTCTTCTCTTGAGAGTCGTAAGGATCTCCCGAGAGAATTTTCTTCCTTACAAGTCGAGAGGACTTGTAAGTGGTTCATGAGTTGACTTGCTCCCGAATCAAAGAATTGCTTTGACGGGGAAGTCGAGGGTTGACTTTATCCGCATTTCACGGAGTCAGGAGTTGACCTTATCCACATTTCATGGGGTCAGGGGTTGACCTTATCCGCATTTCATGGAGTCAGGGGTTGACCTTATCCGTATTTCACGGGGTCAGGGGGTTGACCTTATCCGCATTTCATGGAGTCAGGGGTTGACCTTATCCACATTTCACGGGGTCAGGAGTTGACTTTATCCGCATTTCACGGAGTCAGGGGTTGACTTTATCCGCATTTCACGGAGTCAGGGGGTTGACCTTATCCGCATTTCACGGAATTAGGGGTTGGGGGTTGACCTTATCCGCATTTCACGGAGTCAGGGGTTGAGGGTTGACCTTATCCGCATTTCACGGGGTCAGGGGGTTGACTTTATCCCCATTTCACGGAGTCAGGATTTGCTCTGGGCGTTTCCAACGGGGTCAGGATTGACATTAGCCGTGTTCTACGGGACCAGGAGGTGCTCTGGACGTTTCCCACGGTGTCAGGATTGACATTAGCCGTGTTCTACGGGACCAGGAGGTGCTCTGGGCATTTCATACGGGGTCAGGATTGACATTAGCTGTGTTCTACGGAACCAGGATTTGCTCTGGGTGTTTCCCACGGGGTCAGGATTGCCATTAGCCGTGTTCTACGGGACCAGGATTTACTCTGGGCGTTTTCCACGGGGTCAGGATTGACATTAGTTGTGTTCTACGGGACCAGAATTTGCTCTGGGCGTTTCCCACGGGGTCAGGATTGACATTAGCCGTGTTCTACGGGACCAAGAGGCGCTCTCTCGGTTGTGTGTGAACCATCGAGATTTGGAACAGGGAATTTGCCATGGCTCCAAGGTTGATTGTCGCGTCTGAATCCTGCTGGAATGAGGAGGAACGCTGTTGGTGATCTCTAGGCTGTCTGTGAACCGTCGAGACTTGGCTCTCTTTCTGATGGAGCCTGGTAGGAAGGTATGGTTCCCTCTTTGTTTGTGCCCCTGGATTGTATACAGGGATCGATGTGATCTCACATGTAGGGAAAAAGTTTCACTTTATATATTTTTCTTTCCGCGATACTCTATCATTTCAGCTTTTATATCGCGAAAGTCGCGATTGCCCAATCATTTCGGCTATTTGTTTTATTTACTCGCTGTTTTTTATTGCGAGTTGCCCAACCATTTCGGCTATTTTGTATGCATACATTTTTACTTGCTGATTTCATTGCAAGTTGCCCTTTCATTTCGCCTATTTCATATGCATTTGTGGCTCGCTGACTTTTTACTGCGAATTTAGGATTTGATACCGATTTAGGCATCAGCATCGCTACAACTGGGATATTGGCAGGAGCGAATCATCATTTGCCTCCGTCGATGTCGAACAAAGGTGGCTTAGCAAATAGGGTTAGGATCCTGTCGACTAAGGCTTTTTGACTTTACGAGCCGTAAGGGTCTCATAAAGGTATTTCTCCCTACGAGTCGTGAGGATCTCGTAAGTGCGTTTTCTCCTTAAGAATCATGAGAATTCCTAAGTGTGTGTTATATTATAAGTCGTAAGGATCTTACAAGAGTGTTTTCTCCTTATAAGTCGAGAGGACTTACAAGGGTTGCCTACTGGGTAAATATATCCCTAGTCGCGGGTGGGACTTTGTTAGGGAAATGTTTATTCACGCCCGTGAATTGTATACAAGGGTCAGCATTGAACCGCTTATAGGGCAAAATCAGGGTGTATGACTGCTTAAGAACGGGTTCAGATCCCTGTAGCTTAAGACTTTTGAATCTTATAAGCCGTGAGGGTCTCATAAGAGGGTTCTCCTTACGAGTCGTGAGGATCTCGCAAGTGTAATTTCTCCTTAGGAATCGTGGGGATCCCTAAGTGTGTTTCTCCTTTGTGAGTCGTAAGGATCTCACGCAGGTGGTTTCTCCTTACAGGGCCGAGAGGACCTTGCAAGTGTCTTTTAACGAGATTGCGCCCTTTCGGGTTTTCACAAAACTCGTCGGTAGTCCTGCTGTTTTTACTCACGGAGCCCTTTCGGGTTTTCATCCGTGCCCATTTCGCTTATGGACATACCTTTTTTTTGTTTTTTTGTCAGCCTTGGGATGCTGCGGTCAGTAGTAGTTTATAAACGTATCGGTCAACAGCCAGTTTTAGGACATAGTGGTCCATTGTTAGTTTAAGGACGTTTCGGTCCGCTGCAAGTTTTAGGATATTGCGGTTCATCGTTAGTGTAAGGACGTTCCGGTCCGCTGCAAGTTTTAGGACATTGCGGTCCATCATTAGTGTAAGGACGTTCCGGTCTGCTGCAAGTTTTAGGACATTGCGGTCCATCGTTAGTTTAAGGACGTTCCGGTCCGCTGTAAGTTTTAGGACATTGCGGTCCATCGTTAGTTTAAGGACGTTCCGGTCCGGCGTCGGCTACTACTTATAGAGTTTGGGCTTAGGAAGATAGCGAGTGGACATAGGCGTCGTCATCTATCATTGACCTAGGCCGTGACTCATCAGGCGTAGTATTTTTTTAGGAAGTGACCGTTTATTGGCCTGAAAGGTCTTTCACCATGCATGTCCATAGGTAGATAGGCTCCACCCTGGTAAACTTTGTCTATGATGTACGTGCCTTCATAGTTCGGCTCGAATTTTCCCCGCTTGGCACGATTTGGGATCATAGGTCTTTTGACCACTAGCACAAGTTCGCCTTGGAGGAATGTTCTCGGCCTAGTCAATTTTTCATACGAGCGCGTCATCTTTGCTTTGTACGCTTCCAAGTGTTGTTGCGCTATGAGGCGAGTTTCGTCGAGGGCATCAAGCTCCTCAAGCCGGAGATGAGCATTCTTTTCGCCCGTTAGCTCGTAATGAACTGCCACTCGCAAGGAGGGTAACTCTATCTCGAGGGGGAGTACCGCTTCTATGCCGAATACCAATGCATACGGCATTGTTTTTATGGCCGTTCTGAACGTAGTTCGATACGCCCAAAGAGCTTCATGCAGTCTCTCGTGCCAATCCTTCTTATTTTTGGACACCGTCTTTTTCACGATCTTCGTCAAGGTCTTGTTAAAAGTCTCAGCTAGACCGTTAGCTCGGGGATTGTAGACCGAAGAGTATCTCCAGTCTATATTATGCTGTTATGTGAAGCGGCTGATCTTGTGGCTTCTGTAGGCCGGCCCGTTATCGGAGATAATCCGTCGCAGAGTGCCGAACCGATAGATGACGTGTGTCTTGAAGAAATGGAGGATATTCTCCGTCTTCACTTCTCTTAGTGGTACTGCTTCTGCCCACTTGGAGAAGTAATCCGTTGTCGCCAATATGAATCGATGTCACCTGGACGATGCTGGTTCGATGGGTCCGATTATGTCAGTTCCCCACATTTCGAATGGCCAGCTAGCCACCGTTGGATGTAGCGGATTTGGATGCTGGTGGATAAAGTCCCCATGAATCTGGTACGAGTGGCATTGCTTCGCGTATTCGAGGCAGTCTTGGATCATTGTGGGCCAATAATAGCCCATCCTTTTGATCTTCAGCTTCATCTGCGGCCCGGCTTGGTGAGAATCGCAGAGTCCGTCGTGAGTTTCTTGGACGACTCTCTTTGCCTCTTCAGGTCCCAGGCATCTTAGCCACAGGGAGTCGAACGATCTTTTATACAGAGTATCATTGACAAAGACGAAGGATAGAGCTTATTTCATGATCTGATGTCTTGAGGACGCGTCTTCAGGTGTTCGACGGGATTTGAAGTAATCTATAAATGCTTCTCTCCAATCCATAGCCTTTTCCTGGTCTTTTATTTGTAGGGTTGCTTGCTCTGTCGTTCCCTTTTCTTCGGAAGACTCTAAAGATATTTCTGCCGGTGCAAGAACCCAACGGCTTTGCACAACGATCCTTACGTCATCAAGGTTCTCGTCGACCACTTCTTTAGTGAGTTTTGCCAATGCATCCGCTTTGCTATTTTCGCGGTATGCTCTCTAGCCTGTAGGAGGGTAATTGGGTCAGCAGTTGCTGCACTCTCTCCGTGTACTTTACCAACTCCGGTTTGCACGTCTGATAGTCGCCGTTTACTTGGCTAACGACCAGTTGGGAGTCTCCGTGTATGAGGAGGTTTTCGATTCCCATGTCGACAGCGATCTCAAGACCCGCTATCAAAGCTTCATATTCAGCTTCATTGTTTGTCCTCGGTTCCGTTAAGGAGAAGGCAAAGCGCATTATCCTTCCTTGTGGAGTCACGAAGATGAGGCCCACCCCAGATTTGATTATGGGGGAGCTGTGCTTTCGCTTCTTCATGGAAGATGCTCCATTGAAGTAGAGTTCCCATCGGGTATCATTCTCTCTTCTCTCCCCGTCGATCGTGTCAAACGCATGCTTGTCGGGCAATTCGCAGCTCAAAGGAGAATCCGCAGGTATCGGATGCTCAGCGAGGAAGTCGGCGATGGCCTGGCCTCTCACTGCCTTAAGGGGACGATAAGTTATCGAGAACTCCATCAAGAGTGTTGGAGATAGTGCCCTCAGAGTCAATTATTAGGTCACAGGTACGTGATTGTAATGATTGAGGGAGGACCTATCCCGGTAGGACAGTCTTGCTCGAGATGATAGTATGCTATCTGGTTTACCTTTGTCATCGTGTACTGCTTTAGGTGGCATGACACGTCGCTATTACACGTTGATAGAGCCCCTAGGATTCTTGCTTGACCACCAGCAGTATGAGGGCGATCATATAAGTGGGAGCTGGGGGTCTATAAGCTTATCCTTAAAAGGTCCCTAGTCGTGGGAGTTTCGAGACTGGGCATCGATACTCCATTAGTAGACTAGTGTATACAGTCGAGACCCCGACGAGGGGCGGTGGCCGGTCTCACAAGCCACTGGTGTCAGTTGGATCACCTAAGATGTATACAGGTGCTCATTGGGTTATGAGTACACCGGACAGGACTCGCCGGGAACATGCTAGTTGGTCATATACCAGACGTCAGATGGCAGTTCCCTGGTGACATGTGTGCAGGTTAGTTCATCGACCTGGGGATCGTCATTTGTCTCGTGTGAGTTCCCACTGTACTTTGATTACTACCCTACCACGGCTCAAAGGAGTCGTGCAAACAGGTTTTAGTTGGGTACAGTCCCGAGCCACATGGAGGCAGTGAGCGTATCTTCAGGGGTTCGTCTCTCCCGGTATTGGGGGTGAGGTCGTGCTGTGTCTAGGAGAGCCATTACACAAAGTCCTTGGCCAAGGCAAGGAGATTTACTGGTAGGTATTCCAGTAGTATCTCAGGGTGTTCTGGGCTACACTCCGACACGACTTGTACCGCTTTTGGGGGTCTGACTTTTACCAACCCCCTAGGCCCGCCATGCGATACTCATAGACGAACGGACCGGACTGCACGGATATTGTCACTGACAGGCTCAGTTGGGTGTCGGGGTGAGCTTCCTCATCGACGTCCCATTTGGTCAGTACCTGGTAGCCCGTCACGTATTGGCTTATACCTCTGACGTGCTAGTGGTTAAATCCACAACTAAGGTGTTGACGAGTCTTTAGAGTCCCCCACATTCAGTTACTCAGCTTTCGGGCGAAAGGTTGTAGAGGCCGTATGGAGATATGGCAAGGTCCGATCAGATACGTGCGGTATTGCACGGATCAGGATCGGACAGTTTGTACTATAGGCCATATGGTTATATGGCAGGGTTCGATCAGATACGTGCGGTATTGCACGGATCAGGATCGAACAGATTTTACTAGCCGGCTTTGGTATAAGCCGGAGCTTAGTATAGTACAGTGTAGACTTTGTCTCGTTGCATTTGTATTTCGGTCGAAATACAGATGCGGGTGTGTATGCACAGTATCGGGGTTTTCCTGTAATTTATTACGGGACCAGTTTTCTGGAGTTGCCAGTTTGCTTTCCGTTTCGGCCAATTTCCATTGTTCCGTTCATTGGCCGAAGATTGGTGGAGGAGGGTTTATTTGCATTGTTGCAAATAAGCTTTTGTGGAAGGGGGTCTTTGCATGTTTCCTTGTATCATGATGGTGCACCATTCTTTTGACCTTGACTTGTATCTTCATGATGGCATGACTTTTAAGCCATCATGTTTGATGATGGTTGGTGTTTGAGTGTGGATGTATTTTGTTATCATGTTCTTTCATGATTCCCTTTTTGCATTATTGTTATGGTTGCACCACTCATTCCTTGGCTCACTCTCTCATTCTCTCCATTGACCTCTCATGGCCGGCCAAGCTTAGAGGAGGGGTTGCCCATTTTTGTAGTGGGGATTTTTGCTCTCTTGATGTTAGAAAAATCCCCAAACTCCTCCACATATTACTATCTCATTCCTCCACCATTTGGCAACTCCTTCAACCCCATTAGAGACAATAGCCTACTACATATTCTACAGCGAACCTTGGGCACGTCGAGTAGCCGGCTTCGTGCCCGAGTTGCCTCGGCATTGAGGTGGGAGCCCGTAAAAGAAGAAGGCGATGTGGTGCACTTCCGGCGACGAGGAGGAGACGGGACTTTTCCGCAGGAGATCGGGACCATAACGAGAAGACCGGAGGACTTGGATCGTCGGTATATCTCTAACCCATCTTCTTGTTAGCTTAGACTAGTTAATGGTTTCGATTCGGGTGTTTAGTGCGCGGTGGTGCCGGTTTGCTAAGTCCGCAAAATTAAAGTTATTCACCGCTTCCGCATTCCGGCGTCGGATTGACGGCCGGGGCGCCGCCGTGCACTTACAGTGGTATCAGAGACTCGCCATTAACTTAGTCTAGCTTTGTGTAATGTGTTTGCATTTCCGATCGATCAAAAAGTTCCAAAACTGCATTTTAGTTCGCATCAGTTTCTGTTGAAAATTTTTGGTCTCGAAAAATTTTTCAGGTTGTAAAATATTGATGTACTGGATAATCTAAGAGTTCTGTAAAAATTTGATGAAGTAACTCCACAGTTGGAGCGCGGAACCGCCGCGAAAACCCCATTTGTGCGGCCCTTCCGCCGCGAACTATTCACATCACTTCACCATTTTTTTACAGAGGCCTTCTGGGCTTAAAATATGGGCTTTGGAATATTAAAGTTGGGCCAATTGTTTCTGTGAGTGCTACAGTTTTCTTTGGGGCCCACTTGTTAATTGTTTGATCAATCGGAAATTTTTTAAACACATTTTTCACAGTATTTACATTATATCTGCGACCGTGAATGTCACTCGATCGGTAAATCCGGTCTAACTGCTATAGCCCGGTTAGACGGATTTGCGAACGTGATTTTCACGTTGATGTTCTATGTTTATGCTGTGATGTTGCGGATCGGTCGTGGGGGATAGCCTGGATGCAATGCTAGTACAGTTTTTGTTGTATTATGTACATTTGATATTGCGGGGCGAGCGTCCGACATGTGGACTGCCGTCACTGCCTGTTTGTATTATTATTTTGGGGCACGACCTGGTTGCGGTCGATGTACCCGGTGTATGTATATTTTACTTTCTGTACTAGGATTACCCCGCGGTGGGGTGCACGGATGGCCGGGTTCTAGAAGGCAACAAGCCCGCATCTCATGGCATTGGGACGGAAGGGGCTTCATTCCAGGATTGACGGGCTATTCGCCGCACTCGTAGGGGGTACAGGTTGACCCAGGAGGGGTGCCCAAGTTGCCGGATTCCGTGAAGTGCTGGGTGGTCCATTCACGGCGCTGAAGGGGGCTGCCTCGCTTCAGGTTTTGGCGGGTAACTTGCCGCGCCCGTAGGGGTCTAGGATTTCATTGCACAGGCTATCCACACGACCAGGGGAACGTCGGGTTTCAGCAGTGGCTCTGTGAAACCCGGGGATCCCAGATATCTGTATTGTTTCTGTGATGCTGTTCATTCTCTGTGATGTTGCATTTTATTCACGCCTTGAGCGAAATACTATATATTTGTATATATATTAGTAGATGTCGTATATGTTTTTCATCCGCGCTAGTCCAGTCCCCGCTCTGTCGTTAGTTAGCTAACCTAACGGGTAATGACGGGACCCAGTGGAGAATGCGGATGGCATATACGTACATCAGTATATTTTCGTTCTTTTTGGTGTGATCAATTGATGGGACTGCATTGATTCGGATCAATGCAAGTTAAAAACAAACCTAATCTGATGTTGTTGGAACACTTTTCAAAAAGCTGTTATTGCAAGGACGTTCACTTTTGTTTTGCATCGTGGTATTCATTTGGAATATCCTGCTCCTCAGTCGACGAGGCAAGGGCCGAGATCCCTTTACCGGGAGTGACCCCTTGGACAGAAGTTTGCGTCAGGGCATTAACTTCACTATAGCCGATTACTTTTGCTTTGCATCGAGGTATTCATTTGGAATATCCTGCACCCCATTCTACGGGGAAAGAGCCGAGATCCCTTCACCGGGAGTGACCTCTTTAGTAAAGGTTTTCGTCACTATATTTTCTAAAAAGCTATCCGTTCCTTCAACGATATCAAGTTCATTACGTTAAAGGTTTTCGCCAGAAACCATTCGTAGCCCTCCGTCTTTTCAGTTAAATATTCGGTAGTATTCAAGCTATGTATTTTGACCTCACGCCAAGGCATAGTGATTGGTAGCTGCCGGGTATTTATCTGTTGCATAGATAGATGCGTTGGTTTGGGACAGTCGTACTACTATTTTGGCCTACGTCAAGGGTATGTACGGGTGGGTTCAGATTAACCTGGATAATGACGGGCAGAACTTGACATGTGACTTATGATATTTTGACCTCACGCCAAGGTCATAAGAGCATGGGGCAGAAATCACATCGGGAGTTTCAAAAGTACTGAAACTTGCCAGATATGCGCATACCTTCTGGAGTGTGATACCGTGAGCGGATTCCGTCACGTTGTCATGCGATGAGAGTTGGATCCCGATTCCCACTGATGAGTTAGTTTACTCCTCGGGTGACCCCGACTAATTCTTCTTTCAGGTTTGGAGGAGAATTTGAGGTACAGTGGGAGGATTCCAGATTAGATAAATTGGTAACCATTCTGATCTAGGTTAGAGTGCACGCTGAGTGTTTCTTTTCTCTCTCTCTCTGGCAGCGACCATTTGACCCGACCCTAAGACTTTGACTCAGTGACCAAGTTGACCGAACCTTCTTAAACACCGGCTTTTGGATTGTCAGAGTTGCAAACCTCATTGCCACTCCTACTTTTACCCTTTTCTCCAGGACACCCCGTTTTACTACGAACGTCCACTTCCATTGGACAAAACCATCGTATGGTTAGATACGAACTCGAAAGAATTTATTCGAGGATGGTTTCCGGTTCTGGAGAAAACGGATAGGATTATTCAGTTGTCTTTTCCTTTTACCCTCTCTCAGGTTACGAGTACTCCTTGGTTTAGGGGTAGTACACCTATTACGCAAATTGGATTGTCTTCTTCCAAACCTTAGGCTGGTGCCGACCGGTAGGGAATGAAGAAAACCAATTAGCATAACGATGGTGTGCAGAAGGTATTAAGTTCAGACAAAGCAAGGGATTAGTAAGAGGGCAAAGTAAATTGCAACAGATATTCACGACCAAACCAAATATTTCGTTACCACTCCCACATCACCTTTGTATTTCTCCAGGACACTCCGTATCACTACGAAGATCCACAGTTTATTTGGATACTCCATCGTATGGTTATATACGAACTCGAATGGAACTGGTTCCAGTTCGGGGATGGATTCTGGTTAAGGAGAAATAGGAATAAGGTTTATTCGGTTGTCTTTTATCCTCACCTTCTCTCGCATTGCGAGTGTTCCTAGGATTGGGACAGTACACCCATTATGCTTATTGGATAGTCTTCTTCCAAACCATAGGCTGGTGCCGAACGGTAGGGAAGGAAGAAAACCATTTGGCCTAAAGGGGTGTACAGAAGGTAAAGACTAAAGACATATGAAGGGATTTGGAGAGGTGGCAAAGAATTATACGGTTACAGTCGTGAATCTGGAAGAGGCATTACTAGGAATACCAGGATACCCCATCGGAACATTTCAATGTTTCAGTCTCACTGTGCACTGTTAAAAGAAAACTGATTTCCCGATTAGATACTTACTCCAGGGTATGTATTTACCGGGTACGATTCTCACATCTGTATGGTTTTACAGATGATGAGTGGGAGTAAGTTATTGGGAATTGGGTGATCATCCTCATTATATCGGGATTCGTTGTAATCGGTGATATTTGAGGAAATCACCTGGGCTGTTTGCCGGTCGGCAAATATTTGGTTTTGAATATCCGCTGTTATGCACCAATTTCAAATTGATATATCTGTACGTCTATTTCAATAGAGTGAGATATACCTTTCTGAAATTATGTCTACGACATTTACCTATATCAGTGGATGGTTAGGTAAGGAGCATTAAGCAGCGGTGTAATTCTTCTTGACCATAAGTACAGTTTTCAACCTACGACACACAGTGAAAGAGTTATCAGACTCAAAGGACTTATACAGAGTATTGTATGTTGTCCAGTGTCCATTAGGACAGAGGGGTTGGTCCTCATACTATATTCTGTTTACTTTTAACTTCTCTAGTTCTTAGACATGTGTTTCGTAGAAACACAGGGTCTAAGTTTTGAGGAGTTACAGGTATTTGAATAGAGTAAAGAACCAGGTGTAGCAAGTATCGGGATTCTTTAAAGTGATCGAAGATGTAGATACTTGTATATGGTATTCAGTTGATAGTAGTGATTAAGAGATCTTGCTTCTCTTTCAGGTTACTCATAATTGGAAGCATTCCTAAGTTGAGTAACGCTGATCGGCCTCCTTCCATTTAGTTGACATGCACTGGAGATAGCTGCATGATTTGAATCTGGTTCAATTAAATCAGTGCCTCTGGTTCTATATTGGATATAGAACAGTTCATATCTTAACGTTGTTAAGGTACGGGGAGTTGTCCGGCTTATGCTTAAAACCAGACACTGGACAACTCAAGGGACGTTTCTGTAATGGCTGTTTGTGGGTTGACCCAGGCTATGACGCGGGTTGACTTTCTACCATCTGGATGAACAATAGCAATATTGTTCTAGACTCGCCACAGTTTTATTAAAAATGGATTTTTTCAGAAAACAGTAGTGGGAGTATGGTAGAACTGGAAGTGATTCCAGAACCACAAACGATTACTGAAGATTTGATAAGGAACCTAAAGATTCAATCCGGTTTGACATTCCATTGGCCACTCCGCAGATAAGGTGGGTAACTTCAGGCACCCGAGAGGCACTACGGTAGCCTCAAGGACGGTGACAGGGAAGTTCTTGTTTACCCACAATTGCCATTGCTGTTGTTCCAGGTTACGAGACCCGGCGGGAGGATGAGTATAGCGTCGTTCTAAACCAGTTTTAGAAGTGTACGTCTATATGACTCTGCCAGAGGGTTGTCGTAGTCAGTGGGAGCAGCGGAAGCATTGGTGGACAGGTTGCTTATGTCTATTTAGACTAGAGCAGATGTAGCGGAGAAAGATCATCTATTTCTGACGTGACAGTCATGGGTTTGACTTCATCAGAATAGGAGATGGATCTGTTGAGAAGGTAGTAGGGTGTGATATCCTGATATTTGGATGACATACACAGAGTAGGAAAAGAAACTCCTATACTACAATCGGTTATACTTTGGTCGTCACACAGTGTTTTCTCCACAAAGGAAATGGATTTTATATCAGACATACTGGTTACTAGATCTATGGTCTTAGATCTAGATTTGGGTGGTTTCCCAATCAGGGTACTTGACAGCATTCTAAGAGTATTTAGGATGGACGACTCCTGGCACGGTAGTGTACCTGCAGGTGATGGAGTCACCCTCTCCAAAGGTGTCTTACAGACTAAAGGGGAGAGGGACGGGCATGATTGGCAGATCATTTGCTCAGGCAATTGAGTCAATCGTGAGATGTCAAGTACCACACCAGATGTTGTTCTTGCACTAGATGCAATAAGTTGACATTAATCCAATCTTGGAGAAACGGTTGGAAGCAATTTTAGAACATAAGTAGATGTTCTAGGGATATGATAACGACAGCCTTATTCAGGAGACAGTTATCATTCCAGGCTTCCAAGGTGACATGGACGACAAGGAGGTTGTCAGAGTTATAGTTTTCCTTCTGATGAGGGGCAGTATTTTGGACAGGTGGTCCAAGGCAATACTGAGGGAGGCATGGCGCGCAGGATACTGATTAAGTTCAGTTGACGATACAGTCTAAGAAGTTTGGATTTGGAGTTCATTTATGAGCTAGGTCCCATCAGACATCCAGACATATTCTGAGACAGGTATTGCTCTTTTCGGGAGATGGGTTTCTCCGCGAACATGAGACATAGAGAGACATGGAAAGAAACAACAAAGCGGATCCACTCACTGAGGCGATTCCTCGAACGCAATAGTTTCGCAAACGAGCTTTGTGAGACTGACTAGTAGAGGAGTTGGGTGTTCGGTATCACACGGGCTGTGAGTATGCGACATCGCAATAATTAGCCTTGAGTGCAAGTGGGAGATTGTTGGAGATAGTGCCCTCAGAGTCAATTATTAGGTCATAGGTACGTGATTGTAATGATTGAGGGAGGACCTATCCCGGTAGGACAGTCTTGCTCGAGATGATAGTATGCTATCTGGTTTACCTTTGTCATCGTGTACTGCTTTAGGTGACATGACACGTCGCTATTACACGTTGATAGAGCCCCTAGGATTCTTGCTTGACCACCAGCAGTATGAGGGCGATCATATAAGTGGGAGCTGGGGGTCTATAAGCTTATCCTTAAAAGGTCCCTAGTCGTGGGAGTTTCGAGACTGGGCATCGATACTCCATTAGTAGACTAGTGTATACAGTCGAGACCCCGACGAGGGGCGGTGGCCGGTCTCACAAGCCACTGGTGTCAGTTGGATCACCTAAGATGTATACAGGTGCTCATTGGGTTATGAGTACACCGGACAGGACTCGCCGGGAACATGCTAGTTGGTCATATACCAGACGTCAGATGGCAGTTCCCTGGTGACATGTGTGCAGGTTAGTTCATCGACCTGGGGATCGTCATTTGTCTCGTGTGAGTTCCCACTGTACTTTGATTACTACCCTACCACGGCTCAAAGGAGTCGTGCAAACAGGTTTTAGTTGGGTACAGTCCCGAGCCACATGGAAGCAGTGAGCGTATCTTCAGGGGTTCGTCTCTCCCGGTATTGGGGGTGAGGTCGTGCTGTGTCTAGGAGAGCCATTACACAAAGTCCTTGGCCAAGGCAAGGAGATTTACTGGTAGGTATTCCAGTAGTATCTCAGGGTGTTCTGGGCTACACTCCGACACGACTTGTACCGCTTTTGGGGGTCTGACTTTTACCAACCCCCTAGGCCCGCCATGCGATACTCATAGACGAACGGACCGGACTGCACGGATATTGTCACTGACAGGCTCAGTTGGGTGTCGGGGTGAGCTTCCTCATCGACGTCCCATTTGGTCAGTACCTGGTAGCCCGTCACGTATTGGCTTATACCTCTGACGTGCTAGTGGTTAAATCCACAACTAAGGTGTTGACGAGTCTTTAGAGTCCCCCACATTCAGTTACTCAGCTTTCGGGCGAAAGGTTGTAGAGGCCGTATGGAGATATGGCAAGGTCCGATCAGATACGTGCGGTATTGCACGGATCAGGATCGGACAGTTTGTACTATAGGCCATATGGTTATATGGCAGGGTTCGATCAGATACGTGCGGTATTGCACGGATCAGGATCGAACAGATTTTACTAGCCGGCTTTGGTATAAGCCGGAGCTTAGTATAGTACAGTGTAGACTTTGTCTCGTTGCATTTGTATTTCGGTCGAAATACAGATGCGGGTGTGTATGCACAGTATCGGGGTTTTCCTGTAATTTATTACGGGACCAGTTTTCTGGAGTTGCCAGTTTGCTTTCCGTTTCGGCCAATTTCCATTGTTCCGTTCATTGGCCGAAGATTGGTGGAGGAGGGTTTATTTGCATTGTTGCAAATAAGCTTTTGTGGAAGGGGGTCTTTGCATGTTTCCTTGTATCATGATGGTGCACCATTCTTTTGACCTTGACTTGTATCTTCATGATGGCATGACTTTTAAGCCATCATGTTTGATGATGGTTGGTGTTTGAGTGTGGATGTATTTTGTTATCATGTTCTTTCATGATTCCCTTTTTGCATTATTGTTATGGTTGCACCACTCATTCCTTGGCTCACTCTCTCATTCTCTCCATTGACCTCTCATGGCCGGCCAAGCTTAGAGGAGGGGTTGCCCATTTTTGTAGTGGGGATTTTTGCTCTCTTGATGTTAGAAAAATCCCCAAACTCCTCCACATATTACTATCTCATTCCTCCACCATTTGGCAACTCCTTCAACCCCATTAGAGACAATAGCCTACTACATATTCTACAGCGAACCTTGGGCACGTCGAGTAGCCGGCTTCGTGCCCGAGTTGCCTCGGCATTGAGGTGGGAGCCCGTAAAAGAAGAAGGCGATGTGGTGCACTTCCGGCGACGAGGAGGAGACGGGACTTTTCCGCAGGAGATCGGGACCATAACGAGAAGACCGGAGGACTTGGATCGTCGGTATATCTCTAACCCATCTTCTTGTTAGCTTAGACTAGTTAATGGTTTCGATTCGGGTGTTTAGTGCGCGGTGGTGCCGGTTTGCTAAGTCCGCAAAATTAAAGTTATTCACCGCTTCCGCATTCCGGCGTCGAATTGACGGCCGGGGCGCCGCCGTGCACTTACAAAGAGAAGGGCCCATTTAGCGAGTCGTCCTGTTAGTATGGCTTTTGACATCAAATATTTGAGGGGATCCACCTTTGATATGAGATGGACTGCATGTGCCAACGCATAATGTTTGAGCTTCGTTATCGTGAAGATCAATGCCAGGCAGTGTTTTTCGATGGGGGAGTAGTTACTATCTGCCCCCGAGAGAACTCGACTCAAATAGTAGTGGGCTCTCTCCTTCCCTTGGTTGTTCTTTTATGCCCACAGCGCGCCTAAGGAACCTTCGAGGGCAGTTGTATACAGAATGAGGGGCTTTCCCTTGACTGGAGCGGTCAGCACCGGAGGATTCTGTAGGTATTGCTTGATTTTTTCCAGTGCGCCTTGGCATTTGCGATCCCAAACGAACGGTGTTCCCTTCTTCATCAAGTGACTGTAGGGACGACATTTGCCGGAGGGGTTAGCTATGAACCGCCGAATATACGTGAGCTTTCCTTGGAGAGACCGCAGTTGTTTGAGAGTTCTTGGCGAGGGAATTTCCATAATCGCCTTGATCTTCGACTGTTTGGTTACCTTTGCACCTAGTTTAGGGTTTGGTAGCATCACTCATGCCATTTTACAAATTAGAGAGGTACAAAGCTAACTAACCATGAATCTTGCTAGAATTTCTAGGGTAACAAAAATTGTATCACATACAAAAAAGTAAAGAGATAGGGATTACAACCTTTGTAGCCCGTTCCTTCACTTCATAAGCTCCGTGTTGAGGTCCCTTCGCTGCGATCAACATGAACTCCGACTCTCGAGTGGCTCCATGAGGTAAATGAGACACCTTGCTTGTAGTCTTCATGATCTAAGATGATCTACCTTGAAGAATCTCAAACCCAAGCTAACACTTCACTAAACAACTTATTAGAGAAGTGAACACCCTAATCTAAGTGGCTAGAATAGATAAGGATGATGAAGTAGGAATTTTGCTCTCTTTTGTTTTCAATTTCTCACTCAAGATCATCACAACACCAAAACTTAGCAAGCTTTTTCAAGAAGCAAGAAGAACAAGAATATGAAGCTAATCCTTTTGTGATGAATAATGAACTATGGTTGTGGTTACAAATCCAACCATGAGTTAAGAATGAAGGAATTAACTCATGTAGAGAATAAACTAGAGTTAATGGTTTGGATTGGGTTAACAAATATCTATACAAAATACCAAAGCTAAAGACAAAGTCAAAGCTTCATGGAAGCTTCATGCAAAAGCTAACCCTAATCCAAACCCTAACCATGTTTAAACCCTAAACCAATGTTGAATTTGTAACCCTAACATGTTACAATATTATATATCACATATACAATATATTTTGTAACAAAAGAAAATAATACAATTAACATATATCGCATATATATCAATGTATTATCCCGTGAGAAAATGAATCAATAAAGCGAGCTTATATTAGTTAACGTAATGTAATATATCACATATATATTATACATTAAATTATTGAACCAACACTTGATCCGATAACCCGGCTATAATACATATAACCGACTAATATAACTTGTACCAATTCATCGAATCAACACTTGATCCGATGACCCGGCTATATCACATATACCCGACCGATATCATATATCGCGAGAATAGAATACGGTATCTCATATTGTATTATTCTCGGTCCTGCACATATCACATATGTGCTCCTACTCCGTTTTGCCTGAGTCAGGAAACCTCTGTGTAGGACTCTAAAGAATCATTAATACGCCGGCAGTGGGTGATGATCATATCAAACACCTACAAGCTGTAAGCGGTCAGCTAAACGTAACAGCCACCCAGATATTGAGCGATCAGAAGATCAACAAGCAAGCCTGTATATTCTCCTGTGAATCCAATCAGTAACACTACCGTACAGTCCGGTCTCTTCGTCTGATATGTCGCATATCCAGTCTAGGAGTGGTAAACGTCAGACCCGAGTAACCGATAAGTCGTGTCGATGTGAGGCTCATAACAGGTTGAGAAACTACTGATAACTCTTACCAGTAGCACTCCATATCAGCCCTGTCCAGGGACTTCCAGTTATAGCCAATCGAACACAGCACAACATCAACTCCCTATACCGGGAGAGACGAAACCTGTCCTATCGCTCATTGCCTCCATGTGTTCGGGACTGTACCCAAAAGCCACCGTTTTGCACGCCCTCTTGGAAGTGGTAAGGTGGAAATCATAGCACAATGGGAATCACACAAGACTTTATGACGATCTCGGGTCTATAGACTAATCTGTACCAGTGTCACCAGAGAACTGCTATCTGACGATAGGTATAATACCATCTAGGAGTTCTCGGCGAGTCCGTTCAGTGTACCCAGTCTTCACTGAGCACCCATACACCATCTTTGATGTCAAACACCGATGGACATGGGATCATCCATCGCCCATCATATGGGTCAAGATGCTTATACGCTAGTCTACTCTAGAGTATCGATGCCCTGTCTCGACACTCCCTCGACTAGGAACAGTTATAGGATGTACTCTTTGACTACCCTGGCCTCACTAGTATGATCTGCATCATAGTCCTAGTAGTCGAGTACATATCCTAAGGGCTTTATCAATATGTGAGAGTAAGACAGTAAACTAATACAAGTCAACATGTTAAGACAAAGGGAAACCAAATAGCATACTATCATGTCGAGCAAGAAAGTCCTCTCTATATATATCCAAGCATCCACTATAATATACATCATATGTACAACAATGGCCTCTAGGGCATATATATAACTAACAATCTTCCACTTGCACTAAGGCCAGCTGTTGTAGTATCTCATACCCAACATCCCGAAGAGTCTCTCAAATTGTATCTGGGGAATGGCCTTCGTGAGTGGATCCGCAGTGTTGTCCTTCGTGTCAACTCTCCTGACCGCGATCTCGCGGCGATCAACTATCTCCCGGATCAGGTGATACCGCCTCAGAATATGTCTGGACTTCTTATGGGACCTGGGTTCCTTGGCCAAAGCCACAACTCCATTGTTATCACAATACAAAGGTATTCGATGCCCAATGGAAGGAACCACACCAAGTTCAGTGATGAACTTCTTCATCCAGACAGCCTCTTTGGCAGCATCGTTGGCAGCGATGTATTCAGCCTCCATAGTCGAGTCTGCCACGGTTTCTTGCTTGGAACTCTTCCAACAAACTGCCCCTCCATTTAAGGTAAAGGCAAATCCCGAGTGCGACTTAGAGTCGTCCTTATCACTTTGGAAGTTTGAATCGGTAAAGGACTCCACCTGGAGTTCTCCGTTACCATACACCAAGAACATCTCCTTAGTCC
The DNA here is from genome assembly GCA_030015575.1 of Agapanthus africanus. Taxonomy (NCBI): domain Eukaryota; kingdom Viridiplantae; phylum Streptophyta; class Magnoliopsida; order Asparagales; family Amaryllidaceae; genus Agapanthus; species Agapanthus africanus. The sequence goes on along the minus strand of JASDDO010000026.1, from coordinate 79,650,295 downwards.
TTCGTAAGTACTTAAGAATGTTCTTCACAGCTGTCCAATGACTCTCTCCTGGATCTGCTTGATACCTACTCACTACACTTAGTGAGTATGCTACATCAGGTCTGGTACATAATATCGCGTATATGATAGAGCCTACTGCCGAAGCATAGGGTATCCCTTGCATGCGAGCTCTCTCCAAATCAGTCTTGGGAGACATCTCTTTGGAGAGAGTGAGTCCAGAGATCGTGGGTTGGTTACCACACTTATGGTGTCAATGTACCTGGATTGGGACAATCCCAGCATCCGTTTAGATCTATCTCTATAGATCTTAATCCCCAAAATGCATGAGGCATCACCTAGATCTTTCATTGAGAATCGATGTGATAAGAAGAGCTTGACCGAGTGCAGCATAAGAACATCATTTCCTATCAAGAGTATGTCATCCACATACAATACGAGGAAGACAACCTTACTCTTTGCAACCTTCTTGTAAATACAAGGTTCATCTACGTTCTTGATGAAGTCAAACTCTTTGACTACAACATCAAAACATATGTTCCAACTCCGCGATGCCTGCTTTAATCCGTAGAGGGGTTTAAGCAGCTTGCACACCTTTCCGCTGCTCCCGCTATCTACGAAGCCCTCTGGCTGAGTCATGTACACGCACTCTTCTAAATCACCATTTAGAAAGGCGGTCTTAACATCCATCTGCCAGATTTCGTAGTCATGGTATGCAGCAATGGCAAGTAAGATCCGGATGGACTTAAGCATAGCCACTGGAGAAAAGGTTTCGTCATAATCCACACCTGGTCGTTGACGAAAACCCTTTGCAACAAGTCTAGCTTTGAAAGTCTCCACTTTTCCATCTACACTAAGTTTCTTCTTAAAGATCCATTTGCTCCCAATGGGTTTTACCCCTTTAGGAGCAACTTCCAAAGTCCATACTTTGTTGGTGTACATGGATTCCATCTCAGATCACATTGCATCTAGCCACTTCACAGAGTCACCACTCGTGATAGCCTGCTCGAAGCTAGTCGGGTCATCATCTTCCATGATGCAATCCTCGCTTCCACCGTCAATGAGAAAATCGTAGTATCTCTCAGGTGGATGTGGAACCCTACTAGATCGGCGGAGAGGCTGGGGTTCGTCGGGAACTACTGAATCCTCTGGTTCCACCAAATCTTCTGTCGTAGTTTGTTTTGCTGGAACTTCTTCCAGTTCTACCTCCTCGCCACAAATTTCCTTTGCAAGAAATTCCTTTTCTAAAAAGGTGGCATGTCGAGAAACAAATACCTTTTGTTCCTCAGTGTGGTATAAGATATACCCTTGTGAGTTCTTGGGATATCCTACAAACTTGCACAGGACAGACCTTGCCTCGAGTTTGTCCGGATTGTGCCTTTTGACATAGACCGGACAACCCCATATCTTAACATACTTAAGAGATGGTCTCTTCCCCTTCCATATCTCATATGGAATGGTAGGCACCGATTTGGTAGGAACCATATTCAATAGGTGTATGGCTGTTTCAAGCGCATACCCCCAGAAGGAAATAGGCAACTCAGCATTTCTCATCATAGAGCGCACCATATCTAATAGGGTGCGATTCCTCCGCTCCGATACACCGTTGTGCTGTGGTGTATAGGGAGGAGTAAGCTGAGACAGAATCCCATTCTCTTTTAGATAATCTAGGAACACATTGCGCAAGTATTCTCCTCCTCGATCTGATCGAAGGATCTTAATAGTTTTGCCTGTTTGGTTCTCTACTTCGTTCTTATATTCTCTGAATTTCTCAAAAAATTCAGACTTGTGTTTCAACAGGAACATATGTCCGTATCTTGAGAGATCGTCAGTGAATGTAATGAAGTAGGAAGAACCATTCCTGGAATGTATAGACATGGGACCACATACATCACTATGTATCAGTCCCAAGAGTTTTGTAACTCTTTCTCCGTGTCCACTAAACGGAGTTTTGGTCATCTTGCCTTTGAGACATGACTGGCAAGTATCATAAGATGAAAATTCGAACGGATTCAAATATCCATCCTTATGTAACTTAGCTAGCCATGTCGCATTGATATGACCTAGTCTACAATGCCACAAGAAAGATTCGTTCATTTCTGAATTCTTCCTCTTATGTGTATTATGTACATTAAGTACTGTAGTTTGGTTAAGAACGTATATGCCATTATTTAACGATCCTGATCCAATTAACTTTTGATTCAGGAATATGTTCATAACATTATCCTGTACTACAAAATTATATCCTACTTTGCTCAATAAAGAAACTGATATAAGATTGCATATCAGGGTCGGAATATAATAGCATTCGTTCAGAACCAATGTATTACCTTTTGGTAACACAAGGTGATATTCGCCAACTGCTTTGGCTGCAACATTTGCACCATTCCCAACTCTTACGGAATGATCACCATCTCCCAGTTCCCTACCTTTCAGTAGCCCATATAACATATTACATATGTGGGATCCTGATCCGGTATCTAATACCCACGACGTAGAGTGAACTGAGAAACAGTTCTCGATAACTGACACATCTGAAGAAGATGCATCATCATGCTTATTCTTCGTTTGGGTGGCGTGAGAATCTGGATATTCTCCTAATTCCTGCTCTGTCTTATAACAATTATAAGAAAGAACAGGACCAATGTTCCCCTGCCCAGTATAATAAGCGGGTTCGGTCAATACATCCATATTATTATCTTGATTAAGGCCTGACAGGGTCGCTACCTGGAGAGAGAGAGAAGAAAACACTTTAGCGTATGCTCTTGCAAGATTAGATTGGTTATTATCTTATCTAATCAGGATGGCTCCCACTGCTTTTTATCAAATCTTCCTTAAACCCTAAAAGGAAAGACTAGCCGGGATTAACTACACTTTACAAGTTCACCAATCTTTCAGCCAGGCCAGTGTTGGTACTTTGAGGGAGGTTCCCCGTGCTTTCGCACGGACCTAATTAGAATAAATCTCGTTTTCCCAGAGGCATAACCCCGTAAACACCTTTCTAGTCACCTACTTGATCGACTAATTGTCCTGTGTAAAACTCTCCCAGGAGTAACTGTTACTCAGTGGGTATCGGGATCCAACTATCTCATAGGAGGTATGCAATCTCATTGCAAATTTCAACACTTGAAATTCCCTATAATTCTTTTACCCCTAACGTGCTATGACCTTGACGAATGCCAACAAACCATAGTCTGCTAGTCAAGTTCAACCCGTACATTTCTTGATTGAATTAAACCCACCCGCACGACCCTTGACGAAAGCCAACAAAGCCGTACGACTACCCTAACCCAATCGCATCATATGCAGCAGATAAGCAATAGTTAGCTACCGCACACTACGCCTTGACGAAAGCCAACAAACACAGCACAAATACTAAGTATTACTTATCTGAAATGTCGGAGGGCTACGCAGGTTTTTCAGAAAACCATGAGAGTAATGAATTTGATATCGTTGTAGAAGCAAGTGATTTTGAAAAGGAGTGCTTTTGAGGCTTTTCTAGTTTCGCTAAAAAGGCCACTCCCGGTGAAGTGATCTCGGCTCTTTCCTTATCGAATAAGGTGCAGGATATTTCAAAAATACCGCGGTGCAAAGCAAGAACTATATAAGCAATCAAAAACTAAACAGTGAGTTTGTAGCATCTGCCAGTTTTGCTAAAGAGGCTACTCTCGGTGAAGGGATCTCGGCTCTTTCCTCATCGAATAAGGTGCAGGGTATATTGCATATACCACTATGCAAAGCAAAAAACTGTAGCTACCCTTTATGAAAATTTGATTCTACAACATCTTTTAGGTTTCTTTTCTTTTATTAATCTCATTAATAAATCCCATCATATATGCTTCCTAAGCATCACAGAGGAAACGAAAGCAGTAATATTTATATATCATCATATATATATAGTATAAGCATTCGTCTCAGGCAGTAATATGATCTCATCACAGAACATCAGCAGCAGAAGAAACATATGAAATATTGGATATACTAGGAGGTCCGTGTTTTATATCGAGCCTGTATAAAACACGGATTCCACGGTCGTGATGAATAGCCAAACCCACATCCCATAACCCCTACGAGAGCGGCAAGTAACGCTGTCAATTCTAGGGTTAGGAGACCCGGTCTCGACTTCTCGAGATGGCCTCCCACTGGACCCTAGAACCCGGTTACTTGTGCTCCCCTCCTTGGGTCTATCCTAATGCGCAAAAGTAAATAATATACAATGGTGACATCATCTTCAACCCAGAAGTGCCTCAATAAAAGAATATTACATACAATGAATTTTACATGAATGAAAATATAAACTCTCATCTCACATAAAACCCCCGGCTATTCAAAACACGACAATCCAATATAACATATCACAGCAACACATAATATCTCATATCATTAACGTAAGCAAGTATGCGTATCCTGATTGTCGTTGATGTATAGCAACGAAGCCGGCGATACACCACATACTACGCTTCCGGTCACAGAAAAGAAAGTGTAAAACTACAACATTTGGAATCCGCAATCGACTTAGACATCATAAACCCGAAATATCACATATTACGGATTTCATGCCTAACTATATGAATTCCACATATTGTATCACATTACAGAATATCATGACGATGTTTAACATTTCGATCGAATCAACATACACTCACAAATTACCCCCGTGAGCTCAACACTTGAGCAAAGTCAAAACACTCAAAAACCGTGCCACAGTGTCTATGGTCCAGCCGTAGAAGGAGTTAACCAACGCCTCACCTATGACACCATGGAACTACGGCAAACCCGAAGGTTCGTTCGCGGTTCCGTGGGCATAGAATCGAGTTAAGGTTATTATGTCTTCTAGGGAGTCCATAGGGGTACTTGCACGATTTAACGAATATAATCAACTTCGGAAAATTACAACACTTGGAAATTTCAGCGGGGTACAAAATGTGGTGTGCGAAGTTCGATCGAACTGCTAAAAATAGTCAAGGTTACCAATACAGTGTTAAATTATACGACTACGAAGCACTACGAATTAGCCCCAGGTCAAACAGATCATCACATGAAAATTAGGCTAAATAAACAATACTAGGAAACCCAAATTGAACACATAAGACCACAGAGGGAATACGGGGGGCAGAGGAGCTCCCAGGGCCAGCCTGGCCGGAATTATAGGCTAAGGGCTCGGCCAAAATCCAAGCCCCCTCCCCCGTATTTCACCCATGTGCTTATATTTGTCCATACTACATTCTGCAGTCGTTTGAAAAAATTTTAAAGGACTTTTTACAAAATTCCAGAGAGCAAGAATATATTTCTAAATACTGTATTTCGGAGTTGATTTCGTTTTCGTAATTGTTATAACACCGTATCTAGAATTCTAGTTTGGCTCTGATACCACTGTTGGGTTACCCTTGCACTTAGTCTAGGGTTTGGTAGTATCACTCATGCCATTTTACAAATTAGAGAGGTGCAAAGCTAACTAACCATGAATCTTGCTAGAATTTCTAGGGTAACAAAAATTGTATCACATACAAAGAAGTAAAGAGATAGGGATTACAACCTTTGTAGTCCGTTCCTTTGCTTCATAAGCTCCGTGTTGAGGTCCCTTCGCTGCGATCAACATGAACTCTGACTCTCGAGTGGCTCCATGAGGTAAATAAGACACCTTGCTTGTAGTCTTCATGATCTAAGATGATCTACCGTGAAGAATCTCAAACCCAAGCTAACACTTCACTAAACAACTTATTAGAGAAGTGAACACCCTAATCTAAGTGGCTAGAATAGATGAGGATGATGAAGTAGGAATTTTTCTCTCTTTTGTTTTCAATTTCTCAGTCAAGATCATCACAATACCAAAGCCTAGCAAGCTTTTTCAAGAAGCAAGAAGAAGAAGAATATGAAGCTAATCCTTTTGTGATGAATAATGAATTATGGTTGTGGTTACAAATCCAACCATGAGTTAAGCATGAAGGAATTAACTCATGTAGAGAATAAACTAGAGTTAATGGTTTGGATTGGGTTAACAAATATCTATTCAAAATATCAAAGCTAAAGACAAAGTCAAAGCTTCATGAAGCTTCATGGAAGCTTCATGCAAAAGCTAACCCTAATCCAAACCCTAACCATGTTTAAACCCTAAACCAATGTTGAATTTGTAACCCTAACATGTTACAATATTATATATCACATATACAATATATTTTGTAACAAAAGAAAATAATACAATTAACATATATCGCATATATATCAATGTATTATCCCGTGAGAAAATGAATCAATAAAGCGAGCTTATATTAGTTAACGTAATGTAATATATCACATATATAATTATACATTAAATTATCGAATCAACACTTGATCCGATAACCCGGCTATAATACATATAACTGACTAATATAACTTGTACCAATTCATCGAATCAACACTTGATCCGATGACCCGGCTATATCATATATATTCGGCAGATATCACATATCGCGAGAATAGAATACGGTATCTCATATCATATTATTCTCGGTCCCGCACATATCACATATATTCTCCTACTCCGTTTTTCTTGAGTCAGGAAACCTCTATGTAGGACTCTAAAGAATCGTCAATACGCCGGCAGTGGGTGATGATCATATCAAACACCCACAAGCTGCAAGCGGTCAGCTAAACGTAATAGCCACCCAGGTATTGAGCGATCAGAAGATCAACAAGTAAGCCTGTACATTCTTCTATGAATCCAATCAGTAACACTACCGTACAGTCCGGTCTCTTCGTCTGATATGTCGCATATCCAGTCTAGGGGTGGTAAACGTAAGACCCCAGTAACCGATAAGTCGTGTCGATATGAGGCTCATAGCAGGTCGAGAAACTACTGATAACTCTTACCAGTAGCACTCCATATCGGCCCTGGCCAGGGACTTCCAGTTAAAGCCAATCGAACACAGCACAACATCAACTCCCTATACCGGGGGAGACGAAACCCCTCCTATCGCTCATTGCCTCCATGTAATTCAGGACTGTACCCAAAAGCCACCGTTTTGCATGCCCTCTTGGACGTGGTAAGGTGGAAATCAAAGCACAGTGGGAATCACACAAGACTCTATGACGATCTCGGGTCTACAGACTAACCTGTACCAGTGTCACCGGAGAACTGCTATCTGACGATAGGTATAATACCATCTAGGAGTTCTCGGCGAGTCCGTTCAGTGTACCCAGTCTCCACTGAGCACCCGTACACCATCTTTGATGTCAAACACCGATGGCATGGGATCATCCATTGCCCATCATATGGGTCAAGATGCGTATACGCTAGTCTACTCTGGAGTATCGATTCCCTGTCTCGACACTCCCTCGATTAGGATCAGTTATAGGATGTACTCTTTGACTACCCTGGCCCCACTAGTATGATCTGCATTATAGTCCTAGTAGTCGAGTACATATCCTAAAGGCTTTATCAACATGTGAGAGTAAGACAGTAAACTAATACAAGTCAACATGTTAAGACAAAGGGAAACCAAATAGCATACTATCATGTCGAGTAAGAAAGTCCTCTATATATATATATCCAAGCATCCACTATAATATATATCATATGTACAACAATGGTCTCTAGGGGATATATATAACTAACATCGACAGGTCTATTTCGATACCCCGATGTCGTACGATGAATCCTAGGAATTTGCCCGAAGAGACTCCGAACGAACATTTCAGAGGGTTCATTTTCAGGTTGTATTTCCGAAGACGTTGGAATATTATCTTTAGATGCTCCCAATACTCTTCGTGCGATTTGCTTTTCACCACAAGGTCGTCAATATAGCATTCGACGATTTCATGTATGAGGTCATCAAAAATCTTCGTCATGGCCCTCTGATAGGTGGCGTCTGCGTTCTTTAGACCGAAAGGCATCACTTTGTAGCAGAATATTCCTAGGGGAGTCCGGAAAGTGGTATGCTTTTGATCTTTGGGATGCATCTTTATTTGATTGTACCCCGATGAGCCGTCCATGAAGGAGAAAATTTCATGAGTGGACGTATTGTCTATCATCAGCTCGGTGACCGGTACTGGAAAGTCGTCTTTTGGGCAAGCTTTGTTGAGATCCCGGAAGTCTACGCATATGCACACCGTCCCATTTTTCTTCATCACTAGGACGATGTTGGCAATCCAGTCAGGATACTGAACCTCTTGAATGAAGCCGGAGTCGATTAGCTTCTTGACCTCGGCATTGATGCTCATCTCAAGCTCAAGCCGCATCTTTCTCGGTGCTTGTTTGATCGGCTTGACATCCGGAGATATCGCCAATTTGTAAACGGCTATTTCTGCATCCAATCCGGGCATCTCTGAATAGTTCCATACGAAGCAGTCTTTATACTGCATGAGCACATCCTTGAGCATAGCCATCTTTTTTTCAGACAACAACTCACTGACGAACGTCGGCCATGGGTCATTTGCCGTCCCAAGTCGATTTTCCTTAGGTGATGTATTAGTGTTTGCTGCCGCCTGAGCGAGCATCTCCTGTGGCTTTTCACGTTGCAGTTGAACTTTTGTCATGGACCGAGTTTGAGGTCGATGACTAGTATAAACTCGAACTTCATCTTTGGAATTCAACACATAGACTATGTGAACTACCATGCCCCCAGGCTTGGAGTTTTTGGAGTCTTGGCTTTTGGAGTTCGATTCGGGCACTTGAGCTTTATTAGGCCTCTCTTTTTTGTGAAAAGCCGCTTTGGATTTGAGAGGAACCGCTGTATCAGGATCCGTTTTGGGGTGATTCCCCTTTACCTGCTTCCACACCTTATATATAGATGAGGAAAGTTGTCTCAGAGAGCAAACTCGTTTTTGCTCTCATGGCTGCAGAGACTTTTTTAATATTGCAGTAAGAGAATTTTGTTTAACCCTTCGCAACAGTTTGAAACTGTTTCCAGTTGGAACAACAGCATTCACCACTGGGGTTGAAACGGGACCATACGGAGAACTTCCCCCAGCTCATTTTGTATGATGCAGATATCGACGTCGACCGTTTTTTACGGCCGGGATTTGATTAGCTTCAGGATTTTGCTGAGCCTGCCCCTTTTTCCTTTGAGAGCTTGAATATTCTGCCCCCTGCGTTGACCTTGGTCTTCGGCAGGCATCAGTTGTTTGAGGACTGATTCCGTGTACAAAGTTACTGCTTGGGGAGCCCGCCTGTGGACGACAGACTTCCTCTGGGCTTCCTCCATCGGCGTTGAGGCACCGAGGGTAGGAGGTGGGAGCATCGACCCAAAGAGAAGCCCGTTGATTTCTTGAAGAGCCGGATTGCAGAGATTTGAGCCTGCAAGTGGCCCGTACTTGACTCCACCAGATATGACAGAGCTTGTGTTGCTAAGGTGGGAACAAACGCCATTCTTCATAGAGACGAAGCGCCGACTTCAATATACTCTCCCCTAAGGGCAACCACAAACATACACACCACGATTATCTGATCACGGGAAAAACACGACACACGAAGTGTGGAGTGGAAAGAGGAAAAGGTCCCATCGGGCGTGCCAGAATCTGTTCTCCGCTGAACACAGAGACGAGACCGCGTAGGTTCGTCTTGCCTGAATTTCAAGGGCAGATGCTATTTGGTGCTATCCGTCCACCTCTCCGAAAATGCCAAGTTGATTTATGGCACCGTATATCTAAGGTTTAGACGGATGTGGCCGATGTAGCAGACTTCGTCAGATTCCCCCTCGTTGAGGGATTTTTGATTGTGGGGATGCTCTTCCCTGTAGGCGCAAGCCTATGCAGTTAATTACGCTACCGCATCGCGGTAACCACTTTCTCCTTCTCCAGATGGACACTTCGTATCGTGGGTGTTTGTTTTGTTTTTGGTTGCCCGTGAATTATATACGGAGACTAATTTATGTTGTCGCCCATAGGGCGTGGATTAGTCCAAATCCGTATCTTCTTAGATTTGGGTATGGGGTTGGGTTTAAGGATACGTTAGCCTCATTTGAGACTAAGATCAACTTAAACATCTGTTAAGGATACGTTAATCTAATTTTAGACTAAGATCAACTTAACGGGATCGTTTAGATCTAACAAAAGAGCATTTGGGCTCTATTGTTTAGTTTAGGGACTTTGCGGTCCATAATTAGTTTAAGGACATTACGGTCCGAGGTTAAGGACATCATAGTCCATGGGTTTAAGGACCCCACAGTCCGAGATTAAGGACATCATAGTCCATGGGTTTAAGGAACCCACATCCGAGGTTAAGGACATCATAGTCCATGGGTTTAAGGACTCCACAGTCCGAGGTTAAGGACATCATAGTCCATGGGTTTAAGGACCCCATAGTCCGAGATTAAGGACATCATAGTCCATGGGTTTAAGGACCCCACAGTCCAGTTTAATGACGTCATAGTCTATGGAATGTATGGTTTTCGGGACCCGTCACCTCTCTGAAGACGTTGAAGGATTACAACGACAAATATCAGAGGAGTGAAGAGATATACCCTTGAACCAATTTTTGTTGGAAGATCTGTAGTCCAATTGGGACTAAGATCTGAAATTTATGAGCATATGGGCTCAATTAATCTGAATGAGGGGTGTATGGCCAACTTGGGCTCGGCCCACTCAGTTAAAATGTTAAACATTTGGTAATGCTGGGCATTGATTTGAGTTCTGACAATATTTTTGTCTTTTATTGAATGCTGAGCATTCATCATAGCTCTGGGCTTTATTTTAAAGAACGGCTTATGTTCTATCAGTGCACACGTGAGAAACACGTGGCGCGCTTGGCGCCAGCGCCAGTTAATGAGCGAAGTGCGCTACTTTAAATTTGGAGCGCCAAGGCTCTGCAGCGCTTGGAGCTAGATGTGGACGTTGAAGCTTTTTTAAATTAGGAGCGCTAAGGCTCTTCTTTTATGCAACTTAGATCAATTTTGCGTCCTGAGAATTAAATTCTCTTTTTATAAGAGACTTTGTCTCCAGGTTCTAAGAACAAAGTTCTTATTTTAAAGGAGATGTTTCAATCTCTTATTTTGGTGAAAGGCTTTACCTTTATGGATCTGTGATCTAAGAGAATTGAATTATTCTCTCCCCTTTTATAATGAGATATTCATGATCTCTGAAAGACAATTTTTCTTATAGATCTATGATCTGAAGAAGGTTAAGTTCTTCCTCTTATTCTTTGAGATGAGATACTTTGATCTCTTTGTGAAAGACCTTGGTCTTATAGATCTATGATCTTAAAGAAAAGAAGTGAATTCTTCTGTTGATATGAGACGATTTCGTCTTTTTGTTTTTTTTTACCTTGAAGAGAATTTTCTTCTTCTACCGAGAGCTTACTCTTCTTTCTGAGATTTCTCAAAGTTTATGGGGGGGTTCCTCTCTATGTTTTACTATATCTGAGACTTGAAGTCTTAGGGCCTTTATATAGGCGAGCTGATTTGTTCAATTAGTTGAAGAGATTTTTTCTCTAATTGATTTGGGAATTTCCCATTGTTGGATTTTTGATCCAAGGGCTTCTGATTTACAGAAGGCAATCTTCTTGTTTTTAACAAGATTGGGAAATCTTTCCCCACACAGAATTTATTCTGTATTTTAGTGATTTTTAATCACCATTGGATCATTGATCCTACGGTTCTCTGATTTACAGAGCACAATCTTTTTGTTTGGGAAGATTTTGAGGAATCTTCCCTTAACAGAATTTTATTCTGGTTAATTGATGATTTTTAATCATGCTAGTTGGATCTTTGATCCAACGGTTGGGAACGTGTTCCAGCGCTAGCGCTCCCGTGCTTTGCACGTGGTGCGCTGCTTAGAATGAAGCGCACTTAGCGCTAGCGCTTACATGCTTTGCATATAGTGCGCTGCTTAGAGTGCAGCGCTCTTAGCGCTAGCGCTCATGTGCTTTGCACGTGAGCGCTACCTTAGAGTCTTTGACTCTTTCAGCGCAGGAGCTGCTATGAAGCGCTGCTTCATTTCAAAATTTGAATTTTTGAACAGTGTTTTGCTCTGATTGGGGAAAACAAACCCTAACCCTCACCCCTACCCGAACCCTGAACCTTGAACCCTAGCCCAAACATCATCAAAATTATAAATAATTTTAGATTTACTAACCTGTAGCGGGCGGTGGAGGAGACGACGGAGGAGACCGGTGGTCGACGACGCAATTGGCGATGAGTCGCGGGCGGTGGTGATGAGGAAGTCGATGAGGAAGTTTTGGGAACGATCGAGGAAGGTGGCGGGCCGCGGGCAGAGGGCGGTAGCGACGATGCGCGGGAACGATCGAGAGAGAATTTTTGGAAACAGCGAGGGCTTTTCTGTGCCTTTTTTTTATTAATAATCCATATATATGCCCCTACGGACTTAACCGTAGGTCATTTGTTTGCGGCTCCGTAGGGCCAAACAACAAATTACGATTTAATATTTTTAAATTAAAACGTATGGCACCGTAGGGACAACCATGGGGACAACCATGGGGACCTACGGACTAATCCGTAGGGGCAATAAAAAGTTGCCCCTGCGGATTCCTATAGCCGTAGGGGCAACCCTATATTGTAGTAGTGGTCATAGCTCTTTAGACTCAAAATCTTATGCTCTTCAACCTTAACTCGGCAGGAATTATTGGATGAAAAACCATCCAGAACTTTTAAATTCTTTAGAACCGAAAGAAAAATGTCCTTTTCTGATGGTGTCAATACATAAGATGCTTGAGGCAATAAAACCTTACCATTTGCTAACTTTTTTGGATGCAATTCCGATATAATATTCAAATCTTGAAGATCGAGTCATGCTTTGATATTATCCTTTGTTTTTCCATCCTTATTAAAAATGATATTCATAACATTATGATGATGCTCGATATCGGTGATCTCCCAGATCATAACACGTGGCATATGACATGTCCTAGGGCATGCAAGAAAGGGCCTACAGCAGCCGACCGAACCACCCCTACGCTCGTCCTACCGAGCAGACGCTGGCTCGCCTCCGAGCCCCAGCACAATGGGCCTCCTCGGCCTCACAGCTCGTTCCTGAGCTACCACAGAAACTAGATACCTCGGCTCCCCCGCTCGCCCGTGAGCTCTCCTGCCGAGGTTATCTTCCTCGGTCTCATTGACCGACCAACAGCACCGCTTGCAGGCGTAACCGCCATCCCATGAATCTCTCCATGTGCGAGATCTCCGCCATCCATATCCCACGTTCCATGCCTCCACGATCCCCCATTAACGAGCCTGTCTCGCCATTAATGGGAGGTCCCGCTCATCACGCGGGCATGACGTCGGGAGCGTAACGGCCGGCATGATTCTCGCGCCTGCTGCACCTGCTGCCACCGCTACTTAAACCCCTCTTTCAGACTGTCAAGGTAATCCAATTCTACTCCACTAAGCCGTTACTCTACTCAGATCTCTAGACTAACTTGATCGTCGGAGGGTCCTCGGTGGTACAACCACCCCGGGACTTCCTTGCTGGTAACTCGGCAACCACAACCTCAACCCATTGAAATCCACACATTTCAGGAGCGACAGCCTCCAGATCCAATCTCAGCCACACATCGCTGCCATCCGCAGATCAACGGGAAGCAACATCTGAAGGAGATTCCAGCCTCCATCAGCTGGCGCCGTCTGTGGGAATGTAGATTCCACAAAAACAAAAGTTCTCCTCCCGATCTCACTCCAATAGCGAGCGATCATCAAGACGATCCAAGCGCCAACCGCCGTCTCCCTCTCAATGGTGGCACAGACGAGCCTCCTCCGCCGAATGCCATCAACGCTCTCGTCGGCCGGATAGACCGACTCGCATCCTTCGTGGAGGCACTCGTCCGCTTCCAAACGGCGGGGCAAAATCCCCAGGTCGTCACTCCCCCGCCTCGGGACCAGGACCCCTACGGAGGAAGAGAAGACTCAGCCCGCGTCGGCACGGCCAACCGCCGCCTCGCTACTTCCCATGGCCGCAGATCCCCCGGGCCAGTACATTCTGCGACCCGCTGGGCGCCCAACAGCTCGACATCGAGGTCCGTCGCTAGAGCGCCCCGCCCCGAAATCTTTCGCGCGCCTACCCCTCCTGAGGAAATGTCGGTCAGTTCGCCTGTCACCAGACATGACCGACACACCCTCCCCCGACAGGGCCGCGCAGACGGTGCTCGTCAAGGCAGCTCAAGGGCCAACTCACCCGAGGATTTGAGGAACCTCATTGAGAGCGGCCGCTGCCATGGCCAGACGCAGGCCACCAACAGCAAGGGCCTGGGATCAGAATGAGCCGAGTCGTCGGAGTACCATGGCCGACTCGACGCCCTCGAGAAGAAGATCGAGAGTCTGCATCGGGAAGGTCACCGTTCGAGCGACGAGGATAAGTATGCCACCGAATCGCTCACAAAACCATTCACCGAGGAGCTGCTCACCGTCCAAGTCTCCTCCCGCAACAAGCCCCCAAAGGTCTCCCTCTTCGACGAAAAATCTGACCCGAAGGACCACTTGGATGCGTTCACCGCGGGAATAAGCTTCCAAGACCACTCCGATGCCGCCCATTGCCGAGCTTTCCCGGCCACTCTCATCCGTGCCGGGCGAGACTGGTTTCGAGGACTCGAGCCGCGCTTGATCTCAACCTTTGACGAGATGGCCACACAATTCCTCTGCCATGTCGTCAGGAACAGGCGGCAGAAGCGCACAGTCGACCACCTCTTCACGATCAAGAGCGAGGACAGGGAGACGTTCAAGGCCTACGTCACCCGTTTTTACAACTCCCTTCTCGAGGTCCCAGAGCACCGGGACGAAACGGTCATCACAGCTCTAAGGTCTGGTCTTAGGCACAAGGAGTGGTTACGCTCATTTGCACTGGCGCAACCTAAGACCATGGCCGAGGTCAAGGCCTGGACCGAGCGCGAGGTCCAGCTCGAGTCCGAGGTGAATGCAAGACTCCCCCGAGCAGAGCAAGCCGACCAGAAAAAGAGGGTTAGTGACGAGAGAAGAGGACCGGAACGGCAAAAGCCCTATCCCCCAAAGTTCCAGGAGTACACGCCGCTTAATGTCTTCCAGACAGTGCTACTTGAGGAGGCTAAGGGCGAAGGGTTCTTCAAGTTCCCCCCGATCCCACGCTCGGCTTCAAAGCGAACCCGAGGCCCCTACTGCGGCTTTCAAAGATCGCTGGGCCACTCAACGGAGAGCCGCAAACAACTCCGAGATTACATCGAGGAGCTGATCCGTTCGGGGCACCTCGCGGTGTACCTGAGGGACAAGTGGCAAGCTGACCGCGAGCAGGAGCAGCGTCCCCCTCCAGCCGAGCAGACCATCGTCCAGATCATGGTAGTGTCAGCAGAGCATGCGACTAGTACTCCCGAAGGCCGGTACCCCATGCTGAGCACAGATATCAGCAGACGTATGGGGGGCTCAAGCTGCATGAATAAAAGCATCTACTAGCATGTATTTTCTTTTCAAAGAAATGTACCATCTTCCTAAGATCTTTTGTTTATACAATAAAAGGATCAATAGAGCATTGCAGAAAAGAAAAAAGAATCTTATTCATTCAAAAGGTACTATCGGCTCCTCGGCCGTACACAAAAAGAAAATTTTTATTATTACAACAGCGGGGGAATGGGGTGCAGAGAGCACTCCTCGTGGTACTCTGGGCATATCTTCTCCAGCCGAGCCCTCGCAGCGTCTAACCTCTGCCTCCGATCCCCCCAACGAGCTTCGGCATCAAGCCTCAACTGGTAGCACTCACGGACGAGCACTTCCGAGCGGTTTAGCCGGCCCGCGGAGATCAGGCCAAAGCACTTCAAAGACCTTAGCTTGCCTATGGCCTCGTCGAACAGCATTTCGGATAAGGGGTTGTAAAGCCCCGGCAATGCCCTCCAGATGGAATACATCAGCAGCTGCAGGAGGGAGGACCGCCGGGGAAGCAATCGGCCGAAGTGGTCCTCGATCCTGCCGATTACCAACTGCACCGTGTCCTCAGTGCAATACGGGTCATAGAGGTAGACATCCTCGAAGCCTACGATGTCTTCGATGGTGAAGGGGAAGTCCTGCATTTTTGCGTTTCGAGTGTGATGAGGAAGAAAACAGTTACTCTCTACGTTTTATAGACAACGACGCCTGGGAGTCCAGCGGTTGCCCGCTTCACCTGCAACGCAGGCGCTACGCGGAAAGCGTCGCGCCTCCCCATGAGAAACTGGAACAATGCAACTCCAGCGCTTCGCCTTCGCCACGCATCGCGATATGTGTCCCAAAGACTGTCCTACTACTCGGTGCTCACTGTGGGAGGGTCGGACAGAGCCTCGCTAAAAGGCAGCCCTATAGCTACCCTGCTCGGCCATCCCCCGGCCGGTAGCTTCCCTACCCCATGACGCCAGGGATCAAAGCCCTCACAAAGAGGCAGCCCTATAGCTACCCTACTCGGCTATCCCTAGATGGTAGCTTCCCTACCCCACGATGCCAGGGGTCAAAGCCCTCGCCAAGAGACAGCCCTGCAGCTACCTGTTCGGCTATCCCTGGCTGGTAGCTTCCCTACCCCACGACACCAGGAATCAAAGCCCTCATAAAGAGGCAGCCCTGCAGCTACCCTGCTCGGCTATCCCTGGCCGGTAGCTTCCCTACCCCACGACGCCAGGGATCAAAGCCCTTACAATGAGGCAGCCCTGCAGCTACCCTGATCGGCTATCCCTGGCTGGTAGCTTCCCTACCCCACGACGCCAGGGATCAAAACTCTCGCCAAGAGGCAGCCCTGCAGCTACCCTGTTCGGCTATCCCTGGCTGGTAGCTTCCCTACCCCATGACGCGGGATCAAAGCCCTCACAAAGAGGCAGCCCTGCATCTACCCTGCTCGGTTATCCCTGGCCGGTAGCTTCCCTACCCCACGACGCCAGGGATCAAAGCCTTCGCCAAGAGGCACCGGGCTGCAACCATGCTCGGCCATCCTTAAGGACCCAAAAGCCCTCGAAAGAGGCAACCGCTTAGCATAACCATGCTCGGTTATCCCTGGAACACCACCAGGGATCAAAGCCCTCGCCATGAGGCACTGGGCGGAAACCCCACCCGGGCATCCTTAGTAGGTCTCCCACGCCCCTCCCGCGCTAAGGATGAAAAGCCCTCGAAAGAGACAACCGCTTAGCACGATCCGTGCTCGGTTATTCCTAGCAAAACCAGGGATCAAAGCCCTCACCAAGAGGCACCGGGAGGTAACCCCGCTCGGGCATCCTTAAGGATCAAAGCCCTCACCAAGAGGCATCGAGCAACTATCCTGCTCGGCCATCCTTAGCAGGCCTCATACGGCCCCTCCAACAGCTAAGGATCAAAGCCCTCGCCAAGAGGCACCGAGCAGCTACTGATCATCCCGAGCAAACTAGTTTTTCAAGAGAAGGAGAAAAAGAAAAAGAAAAACCTAAGTAGCACACTTTTGTAGGCAACACGATTGCACTGAGCACGTGCAACAAGCCGTTAAACCTCTAGGTTTCCCTAGTAGGAGGAGTGTTGTCTCCTGGGGGTTTCAGCGGATTACACCCACAAAATCCCATAATAAAAAAAAGATAGTGAAAGTTATATATAAAGATAAGAACTATAAAAGAAAGAACTTGAAAATAAGAGTTTTCAACTACACTAGTTTTTCAGTTGCTATGAGCCCTATCTTAATGGTCATGAAAAAAATGTTAGAAATCACATCATCCTTCAAAAAAACATCGCCTTTAGTCTTCCTCCTTATCTTTCATCCAAACATTGATCATATATCCCTACGTGTGTGTAAAATATATCCCTACATTTAGAGAATTCAATTCAAGCTATCATACTCTTGTCCAGCTTCCAAAGTACTTTATAGTTGGTGAATATTTTCGATAAAATTGCTCATACATTCTTCATGCGACCATTAATACTTCTTGAGGTACTAACCGACCGATTACAAAATATGTTCGTGCATTTAGGCGTAATTCCTCGTCATGCAACACCTAAGGCTTAGCAGTGACTCCCAAACCAGTTGGTCTAAGGCACTAGGTGATAAAGCACCTTCGCTATATTTTTTTATGCTGCCTTGATAATTACAAAACCAGTGTTCATTTTTTTTTCTCTTCACCACTTATATTTATTTTTTATATTTTTTTATTTTATTTTTTTATACTAAGGCTTTTAGACAAGAACATTTCAAGGTATCCTCTATTATCCCAAAATTCAAGATGTGTGCTAGTGCGTATAGTAGGGTATCAACATTCAGATGTTTGGCCTCAAGAATAGGGACTATTTTTCAGACTTATTTTTATCCTCAGATTAACAATTTCCTTCATCTTACTAACCCTTGGGACAACAGCTCATAACTACTTATTATTAGTTTTGTTTAAGAAAACATCTAATTTTCTTATTTTTCTTAAACTATTCTTATTTTTCAAATGTAATTTGTCATTTTCTAAATTCCATTATCAAAATTTTTTATGCTTATATATAGTATAATGCAAAGTAACGCGTAAATAAGCACAAACCTCCTCCAAACCTGTTTGCAGCAGTGTCCTCACTGTTGTCTCTTTTAAATCTCAAAAACCTATAGATTTGGGAGTAAAGGTTATTAACAGGGGCAACAAAAATTGAAAGTGAAAATCCTCCCCCAAACTTATTTTTGGCTCACAATTTTGAGGACAAATTTTATTTTCAAGAGCCAACAATATACCCCCCAAACTTGAGTTAAACAATATTAAGCATTTTAAGGGGGGTGAAGTTATTTGGTCAATATAAGACTTTACAAAGACCAAAAGTTAATACCTACCATTCAAAGATTTTATCAATATAACATATAGGTTGGTGGAAGAACATGTTATATAGAGCCAAGAAGAAGTGGGGAAGAGATAAGTGGTGGTATGGAAAGGGTTTGCGTGTACGTGAATGTGTAGAGATAAGAGGTGATGATAAATAAAAACGAGAATGTGAATGATCAGAAATGAGTGGAATATTGGCATTCTCGTATTTTATAAGAAGAAAGGGTGGTGGTTCAACTTCTATAGGTGGAGGTTGATTAATCACAAAATCCGTGTTGTTTAGGAATGCAAGTTCGTCAGCAAAAAGTTCTTCAAAACATTCATCGATGGTATAATTGAACATTTTGCTGTCAGTAAGTTTTGTGCCAGAATTTATCATACTTGATTTGTCAAAAATTATGGAGGTAGGAGACTCGAAAAACTCATCTATCTTATTTTCAAAAGTATCCAAATCAAGTTGGCTTTCTGGAATTATCAAACTTGAATTATCAGATTGTGATTCATCAACACTCACTGAAATTATAGGAAAAATAGAAGAAGAACCTGAGAAAGTAGAAGGTGAAATGGTTAAACAAATTAGTGTGTCGAGTATCGATGAACCAGATGTGGGAGATGAAGGCTGAATTTCGATCTGCTGTTCGGTTATACAATTATCATCAACTTCAAGACACATTTGGGGTTCAGGAAGAATAATTAATGGCTCGAGATGATGACCACAAGGAAGTGAAAGGATATGATGAATTGATGGGACAAACTCATCCAAATTTTCGGGTTCATCAATCACTATATCCCCAACGTCAATTTCCTCATTCAAGTGAAGGTTAGAATTCTCAAACACCTCATCAAAAGTATGGTTTTCAAATCAATTTTGGTTCAAGAGTGGAGGTATAGAAATCACAAGGACTTGGCATGGTTTCACTCGAAATGGACCCTTTATAGTTGGGTAAATCAAACACTGCAAAGTCACACAACTTATCAGACATTCTATCTTCAATTGGTGCACTCGATAGATCAGTGAAACTGGAGTTGTGGATTTCAATCTGGGATGGTGAGGTTTGATTAGGAAGGGTGTATCGTTCTCTTTCACTACCCAAATTCTCACTTTGTCCTATGGCCGTATCATACGCTGAAAATTTTTTAGCTGGTTCAAAACTAGTTGCTCGTTTATACTCAGCCATGCTTTCTGCCAATTCCTTTCTGATGCGGCGCATCGATTCCACACCTTCTTCTAATTTCCGCTCAAGACTAGACTTGGGTCGATAAGGGGTTTCAGTATAAAATTGAAATTCTTATGGATAATTAAAACTCCCAAATGACTGATTAGAAGGACTGTCTAGAGAAGGTGTAAAGATCGGATAAGATTGATAGGAATAGAATGGTTGCGAAAATTGGGCAGGAGTAGGATCAACATTATGATAAGAAGAATATTGATATGGGTTGGTTGGTTGGCTATTTTCAATAGACATCATATATGGTACAAACCGATTATGAAATTCTTCTTTAGAAAGTGGTGGCGATGGTTGATGTTGGTCTGGATTGAAACTTTGGCCGTTAGCCGTCGCTATATGCTCAGCGATGGACATGCGTTTAGGAGTTCGTTTACTCAGAGTATCAACTGAAACAGATGTAGAATAAGGATACGGTTGATAAGACCTGGACTGAGATGGCCAACTGTTTCTATCCACTTGTTCTATCCGATCTCTTAAAGAAATGGGAGAGTCGGATGGTATACCGAAGCGATTACGAAGACAAGAAATATCTGGTTGTGGATAGCAAAGCTCGGCAAGAGTTCGTCTGTTTGGGTTATCCATTATAAGAAGGTGAAAAGAAAAGATGGTGAAAAGATTTAAGCTCTATTTGGATTGTTTTACTTTGAAAGTGGACTTGGGGTTTGACTCACAAAAATTACAAAATGCACAAGCAAACCCTAAAACTAAGGTCACCTAGGTCAAGCACTAGACCGCTCCTAAACTTCCAAAGGACAAATCGCAGGATAAATCCTCTACTGTCTCTTTATCTCTCCTGTGGCCAGGTAAGTGCCAGATAAGTGCCAGGTATCCGCTATACGAATCACCGAAAATAGCGGGCCTAATTAAGTAACCACTTGCCTTAGACACACTTGCCTAGACACCACAAAAGAAATGCAGATAAACGATATAGATTATCCACGAACTTCCACTGTCCTACTTGAGCGTGATGGTCCTTAGGATCTTGATCTAGATATTTTTTAATTAATATAGGGTTATGCGGATGCTCGTTTTGTGATTTGTGGGGCCTAGGAATGGTGATGAAATCCTCACTTAATCTGAATTGTGGTCTTGCCCCTCAAAGTCCGTATTAAAATATGCAAAAACAACCCGCAAAACAAAGCATGCAAAAAGATTTTTGAGCGGCGATATTTTGCAAAGAATCCTGCAGAAAAAATATTTTATTGGATTTCAGAGGAGAGAGAAGGAGTTGAGAAAGATACCTGAGAATTTGGAAACCCTAAATCCCTAATGCGCCACGGTTCCGCCGCCAATAGGCTCTTTGTGCTGCGGTTCCGCCACCGACTAGGAAGATCTGATGAAGATTTTTGCTACGTGGCCTCCTTTGCTCCTCTAGATCTTGATGAATGTCTCTGAATCTCCGTTTCCTCAAATCTGTGACTCCAGATTCCCTCGCAAAATTCACACAATAATTGTTAAATATACAATTTGCAGTTTTGTTTATTTTTATGATATGGATCGAATAAGAATTCAACACGAATAGTAAGAAAAAAAATTACGCACGTATCCCCGGCAACGGCGCCATTTGATTGATGATGTTTTAGAGAAGTGTTTGTAGAATAACCGCAATCAATAACAGTGTTGCGTGTAGCTAGACCGAGATGAGTACGGGTCGTCTTCTGGGAAACGTGGAATCTTTTAATCTTACTTTAGGCGTATTGATTAGGAAAGGAGGAAGAATAAAGAATGGTGAAGAATGGTTGTAGGTTCTAGATCTACGTCAAACACGGATACAGAATATAGATCTAGATTAACTACGGATGTAGGTTTTATAGTAGAAGGGGGCTTGTAGGGTTCTTTAAGATTTAGTAGTCATGGATGATTACATAAAGATAACTCTTTTTATCCTTTAATAGATTTAAAACTAGATCGACAGTGATGCGTGTAAATTAGGGTTTCTGGAGGGAAAATGGTTCCCACTCTTAACCCCTATCTTGACATGGATCTCCGTTCATGTCTAGCCTTTACCAAAGCAATCGTTAATCTAATCTCAAATCGCGGTCGTGACTATCAATGAATTGGTAGCGCGCCCGATTAGGATGTTAACTATTATTTTGATAAGGTTTATAAACTTTATAGGACGTAAAAAGAGTTTAAGGATCGTCATCATCCATTAATCTACCATAATCCTATGAACCCTAACAAGCGGAGAATTATTCGAGCATGTTGGGAAAAGAAAAGATAGAAATCATGAAGAAAATAAAATGCAATAAAATAAACTACCTTTATTAATCAATAAGATCAAGTGCACTTTGTTTCCTTAGAAAATGATTACAAAACCCTAGTTTGCTTCTCGATCTCTTCTAAGGAGGTAGATGAACTGTCGATGATCAACCAGGATTCTTGAGTCGTCGTGGACTTCGTGATCGCGTCAGTTTGATGATTTCTTCAAGAGGCTTTCGGTTCTATTTATAGTCACAGAAGTTGAAAACCCTAGATCGTGTTAGTTAGGGTTTGTTGATAAAATCCTGCGTAGAAAATCCAATATCCCAACTCCCCTAACAAGCCGCGGATCCGCCGCCAATAGTGGGTTTTGGCCGCGGAACCGCCGCTCTCTGGTGGGATCTTGGGCTCCAATTTCTGGGGCTTCATCTCTGTAGCACTTGGTGATCTTTTGAATATCTAGACTTTGAAAATCTTCTCTACGTTTATGCCAGAATTGGTTTCTTCAATTTACTTGAATATCTTCAGTAGATTTGATCTCGCCACCTCGGATTTCCTTGATTTCAATCATGATATAATTTCTGCACAATTATCTCTATAAATGATGTTAGTAGAATTTGTTTTTATTGAGATATTATCTTAACCATTTGTCATGATATTTTAGTTTTAAGAGAATTGGTCAAAGATATTTAATAAAGTAAGCATATTTAAATAGACCAAATATTACATGAATATTATATGCTCACATTTCCCTTCATAATATTAATTATAATATATAAACACATGAAAATAGTATTTTTATGGATAAACCCTTATATGTGTCATATTTATAATAAACATCTTTTATTATATATAAATAGTAAGAAAAACGTCATATTAAAAGTGTAGTTTTATCAACTGAACAAATACTCCCAAACTTAACTTTGATCGTCCCGAGCAAACTAGTCTTTCAAGAGAAGGAGAAAAAGAAAAAGAAAAACCTAAATAGCACACTTTCGTAGGCAACACGATTGCACTGAGCATGTGCAACAAGCCGTTAAACCTCTAGGTGTCCCTAGTAGGAGGAGCATTGTCTCCTGGGGGTTTTCAGCGGATTACACCCACAAAATCCTATAATAAAAAAAAGATAGTGAAAGTTACATATAAAGATAATAACTATAAAAGAAAGAACTATTCCCGCCTGTCAAGCGGGTGACCCGGGTTCGATCCCCGGCAACGGCGCCATTTGATTGATGATGTTTTAGAGAAGTGTTTATAGAATAACCGCAATCAATAACGGTATCGCATGTAGCTAGACCGAGATGAGTACGGGTCGTCCTCTGGGAAACGTGGAATCTTTTAATCATACTTTAGGCGTGTTGATTAGGAAAGGAGGAAGAATAAAGAATGGTGAAGAATGGTTGTAGGTTCTAGATCTACGTCAAACACGGATACAGAATATAGATCTAGATTAACTGCGGATGTAGGTTTTATAGTAGAAGGGGGCTTGTAGGGTTCTTTAAGATTTAGTAGTCATGGATGATTACATAAAGATAACTCTTTTTATCCTTTAATAGATTTAAAACTAGATCGACAGTGATGCATGTAGATTAGGGTTTCTGGATGGAAAAAGGGTTCCCACTTTTAACCTCTATCTTGACATGGATCTCCGTTCATGTCTAGCATTTACCAAAGCAATCGTTAATCTAATCTCAAACCGCGGTCGTGACTATCAATGAATTGGTAGCGCGCCCGATTAGGATGTTATCTATTCTTTTGATAAAGTTTATAAACTTTATAGGACGTAAAAAGAGTTTAAGGATTTTCATCATCCATTAATCTACCATAATCCTATGAACCCTAACAAGTGGAGAATTATTCGCACATGTTGGGAAAAGAAAAGATAGAAATTATGAAGAAAATAAAATGCAATAAAATAAACTACCTTTATTAATCAACAAGATCAAGTACACTTTGTTTCCTTAGAAAATGATTACAAAACCCTAGTTTGCTTCTCGATCTCTTCTAAGGAGGTAGATGAACTGTCGATGATCAACCAGGATTCTTGAGTCGTCGTGGACTTCGTGATCGCATCGGTTTGATGATTTTTCCAAGAGGCACTCGGTTCTATTTATAGTCACAGAAGTTGAAAACCCTAGTTCGTGTTAGTTAGGGTTTGTTGATAAAATCCTGAGTAGAAAATCCATTATCCCAACTCCCTTAAACGGCCACGGATCCGCCGCCAATAGTGGGTTTTGGCCGCGGAACCGCCGCTTTCTGGTGGGATCTTGGGCTCCAATTTCTGGGGCTTCATCTCTGTAGCACTTGGTGATCTTTTGAATATCTAGACTTTGAAAATCTTCTCTACGTTTGTGCCAGAATTGGTTTCTTCAATTTACTTGAATATCTTCGGCAGATTTGATCTCGCCAACTCGGATTTCCTTGATTTCAGTCATGATATAATTTCTGCACAATTATCTTAATAAATGATGTTAGTAGAATTTGTATTTATTGAGATATTATCTTAACCATTTTTCATGATATTTTAGTTTTAAGAGAATTGGTCAAAGATATTTAATAAAGTAAGCATATTTAAATAGATCAAATATTACATGAATATTATATGCTTACATTTCCCTTCATAATGTTAATTATAATATATAAACACATGAAAATAGTATTTTTACGGATAAACCCTTATGTGTGTCATATTTATAATAAACATCTTTTATTATATATAAATAGTAAGAAAAATGTCATATTAAAAGTGCAGTTTTATCAACTGAACAGCTATCCTGCTCGGCCATCCTTAGCAGGCCTCATACGGCCCCTCCAACAGCTAAGGATCAAAGCTCTCGCCAAGAGGCACTGAGCAGCTACCCTGCTCAGCCATCCTTAGCAGGCCCCTCCAACAGCTAAGGATCAAAGCCCTCACCAAGAGGCACCGAGCAGCTACCCTGCTCGGCACAATCCTTAGCAGGCCTCCCACGGCCCCTCCAACGCTAAGGATCAAAGCCCTCGCCAAGAGGCACCGAGCAGCTACCCTACTCGGCAATATCCTCAGTTGGCCAATTACGTCCCCTCCAACAACTAAGGAACGTGAACTCAACAAGAGGCATCCAATCTATCAACGTTTTAGCGATCTACACTTCAACTTCGGGGCCATGGAGATACCGTCTTATCGCCTGCCTTGGAACACTGGGCAAGAGAGCAGAATCAAGTCGACGTGTAATCCCCAGACAAAGAAACGACACAACAGAAAGGCAGCCCCACGCAGATACAAGTGTTCACACAACAATAAGAAAAATACGCGTGCAAACATGACTGCAAAAAAATACCTTTATTCGCAAAAGTTAAAGCTTCTACAAGGTATTGTGGGCTCCCCAGCCTTACAAAAAGCCCGGAGGCCTACCAAACTCCCGAGGAAACAAATAAAAAGAAAAGCAAAAGACAGCGGGTCTCAGGCCTCAAGGCCGGGCGCATCGCCGGGAAGCTCAGCGACCGCGGCAGGGGCCTCGGCGTTACCCTCATCGGGCGCCACCTCCTCGGCCTCGTCCCCGAGGTCTTCCCCCTGCTCGTCGTCCCCACAAGGATATTCGGCTCGGAGATCTTGGTCGGCGAACCACGGCACCCGAGCCTTGACGGCATCAGGGGCCTCATGCCAGATGGCGGTAGTGGCTGAGGCTAAGATGGTGTAAAATTCTTTTGATTTCTGGAAGTTCTCCACCGCCTTCGCCGCCAAGAGGTTGGCCCGTTTCGCCGCCTCTACCGCCGCCCCGAGCTCCTTCCGGAGGGTGCTCACTGACTTCTTCATGGTGCCGACGAGCGCCGTGGAGTCCTGAAGCTTGGCCTCGGTAGCGTGGGCGGCTTCGTGGAGCCTGGCAGCCTCTTGCTTCACCGCCGCCACTTCCTGCTTCACGGCCGCCGCCTCCTGCTTCGCAGCCGCAAGCTTCTGCTTCCCGGCCACCACCTCGGCCTCGAGAGCGGCGACCCTCACCGTCACCTCTTCCAGTGCCCACCTCTAGCTCTCCCTCAGCGAGGAGGATTCGCCCGAGGCTCGGATCGCTGGGCCTATCTCCTCCTCCTCTATCCGGATAGCAAGAGCAACGTGGTGGAGGACCTGGGGAAATAAGAAAGGGGTCAGAAAGAAGAAGGATCACCAAGTCTCACGAAAGATGAAATGAGCAAAGTACGAGCACTAACCTGCACGGCCTCTTGGGCGATGGACGCCAGTTGCACCTTCAGACTTCCCCCGGGGACCCTGCCCCCGGCCGACCTCTCCATGTCATGCAGAAGGCTGTCGGCGTCGAAGAGCCTTGAGGGCACCTCAAAGAGGAGCTCCCCATCGTCCACCAAGATCGGGGAGGCCGGGTCCTGCGGGGCTGCACGAGGGAACCTCTTGAGAGCCGGCGGCGGCGGACTGGTCTCCGCCTCCGAGGCCGGGGCTTCCTGCCCTCGAGCCCTCTTTCGGGTCGGCGCCCTGCTGGACTCCGAGGCCCGATCTGCGCTCGAGCGCTGGTGCTGGACGGCTGCCGGAGGAGCCGGGGTCGGCGCCTGACGGGAAGAGCTGACCCTTCTGGCCCTGGACCCCTTCTTCGGCTTGCACATAGCCGCTCGAAGGTAGCTCAAATCCATGGGTTCTGCACAATACGAGATAAAATGGGGTCAGCGACTCAAGCAAAAATCAGAATAAATACAAGCTTAACTTACCGACGAACTGGGCAAAGCTGAGCCTGGCCCAACTAAGGGCCCGCTCAGAAAGCAATACATCGGCCGAGAAATGGGCTCCCACGCCGCCACTCTCACCGCGTCAGGGTCATTAGACGGGTTTCCCTGCCAACACTTATCCCTAGACCATTGGACGGGTACGGGCTAGTCCTCACCTTCTGGCGGCCCGACGAAGAAAAACTTCTTCTTCCAGTTGTGGATGGAAGAAGGAAGGACGACGACTCCCGACCCAGGTGCACTCCCCCTACATTTCCTAAAGGAGAGATAGACCCACCTCGGGTCGCCAGCGTGAGAGCCGGGGTGACTTTTGTAAATGAGAGAGGAGGCAAGGATGGACAGACTGAAAGGGACCATCTGCAATTTCAAGCGGACCAGAAATCCAAGGAGAATCCTCCAGGAGTTCGGCACTAACTGGCCCGGGGCTAATCTGAAGTAAGACAGCGCTGCAGCGACCTCGGGAGAGAAGGGCAAGCGCATTCCGGCCCAAAAGGATTTCAGGTACATGGCAATTTCTTTACCCCGCACCTGATCTGCCCTCTCTCCTTCCTCGGCCAAACTCAGAGTATAGCCAGAAAGGATATGGAAGCGGGCCCGAGCGGTGGCAAGATCTCCCTCGTACCTTACTAAGGAAGGCACGCCGGGGGCTTCCGCTACCTCCACTAGGGGATCCGCTCCTAACACACGACCACGGGGAGAGGATCTGACCCCATCTCCCCGGGAAGACCCCGACTAAGCAGAAGAATCCCTAGAATCTACCCCTGTGACATCTACAGACTCCCTAGAAGAAGACATCTAACCTGATTGAGAAGCCCTTGGAAAAGCAGAAGATCCGACCTAAGATGAGAGCGTCGAGCTTACGAGATGAAAGATGAGGAAAATATGAAGAGAGATGGACCCTGAAGAGGGCCCCACCTCTACCTATAGCCTCCGGCGCCCCCATCCAACGGCAACCGTTGATTCCCGCCAAAAACAACCCTTCACATACGACGACCCAGATCGCTCCACCTGGCGCGCGCGCATTGGACAGCATCCCATCATACGCCAAAGGCCTACGGCCCGTCACGTCCGCCAACCAACGCTCGACACATGGGCCGCCGCTTAGTCAAAAGTGCGCATAATCCGCCGCCCCTCTTTAATGCAGAAGGTCTCGTCCTGATTCGCTTGCGTCACCCAGAAAAAGACAACGGATTGCCCGGGAATACGCCTGGCGATATCTTCGGAAGAAAGCTCACTTCGGGTGACCCAGCAGACCACTGTCGACCCGACCCGTCAGCTGGTCGGGACGAGAGTGGGGGGCTAATGATGATGCTCGATATCGGTGATCTCCCAGATCATGACACGTGGAAGATGACGTGTCCCAGGGCATACAAGAAAGGGCCTACAGCAGTCGACCGAACCACCCCTACGCTCGTCCTACCGAGCAGACGCTGGCTCGCCTCCGAGCCCCGGCACAATGGGCCTCCTCGGCCTCACAGCTCGTTCCCGAGCTACTATAGAAACTAGATACCTTGGCTCCCCCGCTCACCCGTGAGCTCTCCCGCCGAGGTCATCTTCCTCGGTCTCATTGACCGACCAACAGCACCGCTTGCAGGCGTAACCACCATCCTGCGAATCTCGCCATGCGCGAGATCTCCGCCGGCCACATCCCACGTTCCACGCCACCACGATCCCCCATTAACGAGCATGTCTCGCCATTAATGGGAGGTCCTGCTCATCACGCGGGCGTGACGTCGGGAGCGTAACGGCCGGCGTGATTCTCGCGCCTGCTGCACCTGCTGCCACCGCTACTTAAACCCCTCTTTCAGACGGTCAAGGTAAGCCAATTCTACTCCACTGAGCCGTTACTCTGCTCGAACTCTAGACTAACTTGATCGTCGGAGGATCCTCGGTGGTACAACCATCCCAGGACTTCCTTGCAGGTAACTCGGCAACCACAACCTCAACCCATTGAGATCCACACGCTTTAGGAGCGACAGCCTCCAGATCCAATCTCAGCCACACATCGCAGCCATCCGCAGATCAATGGGAAGCAACATCTGAAGGAGATTCCAGCCTCCATCACATTGTCACATATGTTTTTCTCAATATGCATGACATCCAAATTGCGTGCCTTGGTTTATGGGTCTCCCAATAAGGTAATTTCCATAAAATACTCATCTTCTTCCATCCTTCAGGAAGTTCATTGCTTTCATTTTGAATACTTTCATTTGCTCCCTTAGGCTTCTTTCCAAAAATTATATTATTATAGGAATCCCATTGCCTCAATATATCACTACCAGAGAGAGGTACATCTGCCGAACCATTCTCTATTTTCCCATCAAAGTTAGCTGTATCCCTTCTCCAGGAATGGCGTCGTGACAACCATCTACAATGCTTCATGTAACAATTTTTACGCCCATACGTTAAAAACTCGGAACCAGTATCAACATGGCAACATGGACATGCAAAATAACCTTTCGTGGTCCACCCTGATAACATCCCATGTGCTGGAAAGTCATTGATGGTCCACATAACAGCAGCATGCAATCGAAATGTTTCTTTTTTCGATGACTCATATGTGTCAACACCATCTTTCCACAAAAGTTGCAACTCTTCAATCAAAGGTTGAAGATAGACATCTATGTCGTTACCCGGTTACCCGGTGAATTAGGACCATCAATGAGGAGGGACAATATGAAGTATGGTTGCTTCATGCAAAGTCACGGAGGTAGATTGTATGGCATTATTATTACTGGCCAGGTGCTATGGTTTTTGCCCGCAATCATTTTAAATGGACTAAAACCATCACTTGCAAGGCCAATCCTGACGTTACGAGATTCAGCACCAAACAATGGATGTCGTTCATCAAAAAGTTTCCAAGCCTCAGAATCAGCAGGATGTCTTAGGAGCCCATCTTCGACACGCCCTTCTTTATGCCATCTCATAAGCTCTGCTGTTTTTGACGACATAAATAATCTCTGCAACCTTGGTACCAAGGGGAAGTGGCGAAGAATCTTAGCAGGTGTTTTTTTTCTTCTTTACATTGTATTCTTTATTTGGTATCCATCTCGAAGCCCCACACCTAGTACAAGCATTATCATTTGCATTATCCTTCCAATAAAGCATGCAATCATTTGCACATGGATCTATCTTGGTATAATTAAGACCTAATTCGTCCAAAATTTTCTTCCCTTCATAGAAGGATTTAGGAAGAGTGTTTGGATCAGACAATGCATCTTTTAGCAATTCAAGGAGGCTTGAGAATGACTTATTGCTCCAACCATTTAAACATTTGATCTGATAAAGTCGCAACTTAAAAGAAAGCTTGGAGTATTTCTCACAGTCATGGTAAAGTGGTTCTTTAGCGTCGGCCATCAAGCTCTCAAACTTCTTTCTGTGTTCTTCATCCATAGTGTTGCCTTCAAATCCAGCAGCATTAACCATCCCATACATATCATCCCTAGTACGAGGGAATGGTTTGTTCCTCTTTCGGGTTTCCCCATGAAAATACCAATTCGTGTAATTTGGGGTGAATCCAAATTTGATTAGATGGCGTTGAACGATATCATTATCTAAAAAATAACGATTATTATAACGACCACAAAATCTTAGTACTTTTCTTATATTTTTCTTTTCTTCAAGAAATGCCATTTTCTTTAAAACATGTGTATATTTATTTATTTTCTTTCAAATAATATACAGGGTTCATTCTTATATATCTTGGTTATCACACAACCATTCCAGGTCATAGGTTCAAACCCCAACTAAAATATTTCAGTTTTATTTTAAATCCCCAAATTTTAAAATACTATATATCTTTTTATAATCAAATACTTATTAATTTTTAAGATACGAGAAAATATTTTCTTTTAATTAAAAAATAAAACTTATATGTTTATTTTATTTTATTTGTTTGTTATTTTGGATAAATTTGTTTTGACTATTTTTTTTATGGTTTTGATTTTGGGGAATTGATAAGATTTTAACAGGTTTTAATCCTGTAACCCTTCACTCCTAATTTTATTTTTCTCTTCAATACCTACTTCATTATTTTTCCTTCCATTCTCGGTAGAAAACCCAGATCTAAATATTGAAGGAGCCCCCGATCCGTCGACCTTACCCTCGAAAGCAAATTCGAGGCTAACCCTACCGGTTGACAACTTGACAGATAAAGATCAAGTTGCTAGTTATAAGTCCACTTTGTCCCCATCAATTTTCATCGTCAAAATTTAATTTTTAATTTTATATTGATTGATTTATGTTGTAAAATGTAAACTAATAAGTGCTATGAAAGTTAATGTATTTAATATTTAACATTAATCATAAACGTGAGTGAATTGAGACTACATATAAGTATATAATTTTAAATGTAACGAGTCTCAGTAAGTAGTTGTGTAATACAATTGTGTATTTAGATGCAACTATGATGTGAAATATAAAATATAATCTTACTATAATGGTTAAATATCTAATATAATTATATGTTGAATTGTAATCACTCTGAATCCAATTGTTGCTGAAAAATTAAACCATTATTGAAAATATTATATATAGTTAATATATCTTGTACATACGAATGATTACTGTAATGACACATATTATATTATTATATATTGAAAACATAGTAACACTGATTCATATATTAATGAATGTATACAATACATGCAGTATGAGAGTAAAATACCTCAATTCCAATTATATTAGATACATATTATAAAGCTGTACCCGGTGCATGATTCCAACATTTTTTGGTTCATTAGCTTGTATGTTTGTATATATAATATGCACTTTTAATGAAATATATGTATAATTTATCATTAAGAAGTTCACATTATATATCAGTAATTAATATTTTATTGACCTTATTTTTGTTTAAAAAAGCCCTTGGAAACTAACCGGTATATGAAATGCTCGATTTTAACTCTCTTTTTCCAACCAACATTGCATTGCATTTAAAGAAAAAATATACTGCCATAAAAATAAGTTTGACATCTCCAAATTCTGTAATTATATGAACCGGTTTACTAATTAATATATTAATAGTTTTACCAATGTACAAAATTTGAAAACCAAATGGAAAATATTCCAGAACCAATCTTGTTGGGTCCAGATGTTTTCCTAATAAAATTGCACTTAATTTTGTTTTGAGTTTTTCTAATAAGTTGAAATTTAAAAGAATATCAAAGTAATGAAGGTATAAAGGCTTTCTTTAATATAGGAAGGGTCCAATCACTACTACAATATGGGGTTGCCCCTACAGACTCAGGAATCCGTAGGGGCAAATATTTCTTGCCCCTACGGATTTATCCGTAGGGCCATATCGTTGTCCATACAGTGCCTTATGTTCTAATTTTTTGTTTGGTCCTAAGGAGCCGCAAACGATGGACCTACGGTTATGTCCGTAGGGGCATATAAATAGGTTATTAATAAAAAAAAAGCACAGAAAAGTTATTCATCGTTCCCAAAATTTCTCTCTCTCACTCCCGCGCCTCTCATCGCATGTTCCGCGCCTCGTCGCCACCGCGCTCCGCGCCTCGTCGCCGCCTTCGTCGGTCGTTCCCACACCTTCGTCGACTTCCCGCGCCTCGTCGCCACCTTCGCCGATTGTCGTCGACCACCGATTTCTGTCGTCTCCTCCACCGCGCGCCCGGTTAGTAATTAAATCTCAAATTATTTTTAATTTTGATGATGTTAGGTCTAGGGTTCAGGCCAGGTTCGGGTAGGGGTGAGGGTTTGGCATCGGCATCGGCATCGGGTTCGGTTAGGGTTAGGGTTAGGGTTAGGGTTCGGTTCTGGGGTTCGGTTGGGGTTGGGGTTAGGGTTGGGGCTGGGACTGGGCTGGGGCGGTTGGGGTTGGGGCGGGGCTGGGGCTGGGGCTAGGGTTCGGTTGGGGTGGGGCTGGGCTGGGGCTGGGGCTGGGGCTGGGGTTCGGTTGGGGTTGGGGCTGGGCTGGGGCTGGGGGATCGCAGCCGCGGTTAATGGTGGAGGAGCCGGGGCCGATCTTATGAAGGTCCACAATGTAGTCTCTGACGATGTTGCCCCAATTTCCATGGAGACATGGGAAGAATCGTGTCTTTCGTGTTGTAGTTTTTGGTATCTTTAACCAAAAATAAATAATGATAATCAGAAACTACTGTTCAACAATTACTACATACAGATATTATCTTCAGACCACAGAGCTATTATATTAATTATGAAAATTGTATTGCAATGTAGGATGCTGTAATAACTCTTTTGTATCCCTCATGCATGAAGTCAGCAAGTTGACATATTGAGTCACAATTATCTCTTCTTATAAATTCAACACAAATTTTAGTTGTACAATAAAAAATAGCTCAATATAATTTCTTATATCTCTTTGTAGATAAGTTGGTGCAACTATAGTGCCATCAATCAACAGGAGTAACTATCTTCTAGTAATTGACACTACTACAAAGAAGGGTTGCCCCTACGGATTTATCCGTAGGGGCAACCCACTGCCCCTACGGATATATACGTAGGGGCGAAAAAATACCCCGTAGGTGCAAAGGCCGCAGGTGCAAGTTGAGACCCTGAACTTGCCCCTACGGTTAATTTCTTGTCCCTACGGATATATGTGTAGGTCCAGTTTCCCCTACGGATTACGCCGTAGGGTATAAGATTTTATATTATTTACGGTTTATTTTAATAAATTACTTGGCCCTACGGATATACCCGTAGGGGCATGTACTGCCCCCTACGGATATATGGGTAGGTACGTTTCCGTAGGGGCATAAATTCAGGATTCCTGATATTTTGCCCCTACGGATAACGCCGTAGGGGAGAGTCAGTGGCCCCTACGGATATAGCCGTAGGGGCTTTCCCAACCCCCTGGCACTGAGATCTGGGGGAAATATCAGTTACTGCTGATATTTTGCCCCTACGGACATATCCGTAGGGGTATCATGTGTGCCTACGGATTAATCCGTAGGTACATATTGTCTGAAATTTTTTTTAAAAAATGGGCTGCTTGATTTTTTCCCGCCCTGTGCACAATAATATATACATCAATCAAATCATATATTGCAGTATTCATAATCACATCTCACGCATATATATAATATACAAAAGAAACACAAAAACTGAATATGATATAAATACAAACCAATATCAATATCGTTTCAAAATGTAGTACAATGTGTATGATATAAATAAATACATGTTTCAAAAAAAAAAGAACCAAAAATCTACCCTAGCTCGGTCCAGCTCCACCTCTGAATAATGATAGAATAACGCGTGCCTGCTTCTCGGTCAATAAACTCTGCAATTCGTCGCGAGCGGGAGTCTGAGTGGGCGGTGGAGCTACAGGAGCTGTCTGCGGAACCGCAGCCGATGTAGTGGCTTGCGGAGCCGCAGCCGAAGGAGATGCGTGTGGAGGCTCGGCCGATCTACCCTGTCACATCTGGATATAACGTGTGTAAGAAGCGTGTAAGAACTGTTTATTATTCGAATCCGTATCATTATTAAGTTATTTCGAAACCCTGTTTGGATATCTAGTTTGGAAAAGCGTTGTTTATTTCAATTACATATGTATGTATGATTAATCAAACTTAAGTCTAAAACCAAATAAGCTCAAGCTACGTACTAATTATGGATATGTTGATATGTATATAATATGAAATGATATTTTACTATAAAGTAGTATACATACCAGCATCTCCTTCAACTCCTGAACGCTGGCCCTCAAGCTATCCAGTTTATGCTGGATACGTCGCTCACTGGAGACGGAGGAAGTAACCACCGGGGTGGAGTCCAACCTCATATGGGCCCTGCTAGAGCCCAGTCCTCGGCCTCTCTCCCAACCTCCGTGGTGCCGTCCGTGTGCGGCGTCCAGGACTGGGGTCAGCAGCCTCGAATGTTGCCTTTCCCCTACCAACTGTCAGAACATTATATTTAGCACATACTGGTCTATAAAATTGATAAGAAATACCAAAATCAACAAATTCAAAGCCTTACCTACAGAGATAGAAGATGTGTTCCTCTGGTATCTGCATGTATCAAAATTTGAATAATATTAATTAATTTCAGTACATACATACTAACAAGGTAAACTCGCATATAGCGCTGCTTACACATATGACAGGGAGTGAACAAGCTCTTGTAGATCATCAGGCGCAAATCTAATCTCATCAAGCAGCCCATGATAATGAGTTGGACGACTAAGAGCAAAAGGAATGTGTGTATATTTATGATATAGCATTCTAAATCAATATACATGCCCTATATAATATATAAACATACCTGGAGGAACGGGAGTGGCCTCTGTCCCTGATATGGACGCATCACCAACAACTAGACAATCAAACATTGACAATATAAGTAATTTTGACATAAAGAGGCATGGATATCTATAATATTACATTCAAAATGAATATTAGAGAGCGCACCTGCAATGAGAAGTGATAAAAGTATCACCCAACAAGAGTGTAATTTACAGAATCAGTTGAGACTCTTAAAAGTCATAGAAGAACCCGACCTGCACAAATCTGATGTATGCTTTCCATTAGACACTAAGAAGTCTCTAAAGGGAAAAGCCTATGTGAAAGCCATCATTAGTTCATATCAGAAGATTGATGCTGAAACAGAGAACGAGGAATGTCATTTTTTTCTTCTTCCGTCACATTACTGTCTTCTCCTTCTGCCACATTACTGTCTTCTCCTTCTTATTATGTGCGCGTGCAAATTCAATGACTATATTGAGAATATGGATTAATAGTGGGTAGGAAAAGTATTTCTCAAATGGCTTTTGCGTCTTAAAACCATAAACTACTAAGTAATGGCATACATAATTTTTTTAGTATAAAGGTTGTTATTTTAAGTTTTTCCTTATAGAGATATGATCTAACTGCATCTATAAACTATAAGTGTGCAGAAAATTATGATAAGAAACCATAAGAAAGGGTCGTAGCCATGCATAACCTTGAATCTACATACCAAAACATGCAAAAGCATGCACTTATTGTCACCTTGCCTTGGAATATAAAATATCTTGGAAGACTATAAGCGAGCATTTAAATCTTGATAGCTTTTGACTTCAACATATATTTTTCTCAAGTACCATGAAATATACTTGCTCCGTATAAACCGTTTTCAGGAAGATGGATTAATAATGACAAATTATCCATTGTGGCTCACTAGGTAAGTATTTTCTCTTCTATTGACCATCTTTCTAATCTGCTTGGTAAATTTATTCGGAACCGGCTGCGAATCATTAAAAGACATGCATAAGAAAGAAAGCTAAAATACAGATATATAGCACCGATACATCGAAACTTCATAGTTGCGATGGCAATCCAGAGATATTTATTTCTACACACGTGGTGCGCGTGCGAATGCGTCAGGCATCATGGACAAATATTTCAGAACATGGAAAGTATTATTCGTATAAAGTAATTAAAACTTTTAAACACCTTGGGTAGATATTTTCTTAGTTGATGCAATCATATCATGAGGACTAAATTTAAGCTATTATACATATGTATATGTATTTTTCTAACCTAATATATCACACACACACACACAGAGAGAGAGAGAGAGAACACCTGGTAGGTAAAGAAATCAGGTAGCAGGATCCTGAAGAAATGGAGTCCATAGCATTGCTCATCATCATCATCCATGATCCCTTTGATAATATTTTTTCAAAGGGATCACGGATGATGATGATGAGCAATGCTATGGACTCCATTTCTTCAGGATCCTGCTACCTGATTTCTCTATCTACCTGGTGTTCTCTCTCTCTCTCTCTCTCTCTCTCTCTGTGTGTGTGTGATATATCAGGTTAGAAAAATACATAAGCATATGTATAATAGCTTAAATTTAGTCCTCATGATATGATTGCATCAACTAAGAAAATATCTACCCAAGGTGTTTAAAAGTTTTAATTACTTTATACGAATAATACTTTCCATGTTCTGAAATATTTGTCCATGATGCCTGACGCATTCGCACGCGCACTACGTGTGTAGAAATAAATATCTCTGGATTGCCATCGCAACTATGAAGTTTCGATGTATCGGTGCTATATATCTGTATTTTAGCTTTCTTTCTTATGCATGTCTTTTAATGATTCGCAGCCGGTTCCGAATAAATTTACCAAGCAGATTAAAAAGATGGTCAATAGAAGAGAAAATACTAACCTAGTGAGCCACAATGGATAATTTGTCATTATTAATCCATCTTCCTGAAAACGGTTTATACGGAGCAAGTATATTTCATGGTACTTGAGAAAAATATATGTTGAAGTCAAAAGCTATCAAGATTTAAATGCTCGCTTATAGTCTTCCAAGATATTTTATATTCCAAGGCAAGGTGACAATAAGTGCATGCTTTTGCATGATTTGGTATGTAGATTCAAGATTATGCATGGCTACGACCCTTTCTTATGGTTTCTTATCATAATTTTCTGCACACTTATAGTTGATAGATGCAGTTAGATCATATCTCTATAAGGGAAAACTTAAAATAACAACCTTTATACTAAAAAAATTATGTATGCCATTACTTAGTAGTTTATGGTTTTAAGACGCAAAAGCCATTTGAGAAATACTTTTCCTACCCACTATTAATCCATATTCTCAATATAGTCATTGAATTTGCACGCGCACATAATAAGAAGGAGAAGACAGTAATGTGGCAGAAGGAGAAGACAGTAATGTGGTGGAAGAAGAAAAAAATGACATTCCTCGTTCTCTGTTTCAGCATCAATCTTCTGATATGAACTAATGATGGCTTTCACATAGGCTTTTCCCTTTAGAGACTTCTTAGTGTCCAATGGAAAGCATACATCAGATTTGTGCAGGTCGGGTTCTTCTATGACTTTTAAGAGTCTCAACTGATTCTGTAAATTACACTCTTGTTGGGTGATACTTTTATCACTTCTCATTGCAGGTGCGCTCTCTAATATTCATTTTGAATGTAATATTATAGATATCCATGCCTCTTTATGTCAAAATTACTTATATTGTCAATGTTTGATTGTCTAGTTGTTGGTGATGCGTCCATATCAGGGACAGAGGCCACTCCCGTTCCTCCAGGTATGTTTATATATTATATAGGGCATGTATATTGATTTAGAATGCTATATCATAAATATACACACATTCCTTTTGCTCTTAGTCGTCCAACTCATTATCATGGGCTGCTTGATGAGATTAGATTTGCGCCTGATGATCTACAAGAGCTTGTTCACTCCCTGTCATATGTGTAAGCAGCGCTATATGCGAGTTTACCTTGTTAGTATGTATGTACTGAAATTAATTAATATTATTCAAATTTTGATACATGCAGATACCAGAGGAACACATCTTCTATCTCTGTAGGTAAGGCTTTGAATTTGTTGATTTTGGTATTTCTTATCAATTTTATAGACCAGTATGTGCTAAATATAATGTTCTGACAGTTGGTAGGGGAAAGGCAACATTCGAGGCTGCTGACCCCAGTCCTGGACGCCGCACACGGACGGCACCACGGAGGTTGGGAGAGAGGCCGAGGACTGGGCTCTAGCAGGGCCCATATGAGGTTGGACTCCACCCCGTTCTCTGTTTCAGCATCAATCTTCTGATATGAACTAATGATGGCTTTCACATAGGCTTTTCCCTTTAGAGACTTCTTAGTGTCCAATGGAAAGCATACATCAGATTTGTGCAGGTCGGGTTCTTCTATGACTTTTAAGAGTCATTTGAGAAATACTTTTCCTACCCACTATTAATCCATATTCTCAATATAGTCATTGAATTTGCACGCGCACATAATAAGAAGGAGAAGACAGTAATGTGGCAGAAGGAGAAGACAGTAATGTGGTGGAAGAAGAAAAAAATGACATTCCTCGTTCTCTGTTTCAGCATCAATCTTCTGATATGAACTAATGATGGCTTGCACATAGGCTTTTCCCTTTAGAGACTTCTTAGTGTCCAATGGAAAGCATACATCAGATTTGTGCAGGTCGGGTTCTTCTATGACTTTTAAGAGTCTCAACTGATTCTGTAAATTACACCCTAGTTGGGTGATACTTTTACCACTTCTCACTGCAGGTGCGCTCTCTAATATCCATTTTGAATATCGATAATATTACATTCAAAATGGATATTAGAGAGCGCACCTGCAGTGAGAAGTGGTAAAAGTACCACCCAACTAGAGTGTAATTTACAGAATCAGTTGGGACTCTTGAAAGTCATAGAAGAACCCGACCTGCACAAATCTGATGTATGCTTTCCATTGGACACTAAGAAGTCTCTAAAGGGAAAAGCCTATGTGAAAGCCATCATTAGTTCATATCAGAAGATTGATGCTGAAACAGAGAACGAGGAATGTCATTTTTTTCTTCTTCTGCCACATTACTGTCTTCTCCTTCTTCTTCTGCCACATTATTGTCTTCTCCTTCTTATTATGTGCGCGTGCAAATTTAATGACTATATTGAGAATATGGATTAATAGTGGATTGGAAAAGTATTTCTCAAATGGCTTTTGCGTCTAAAAACCATAAACTACTAACTAATGGCATACATAATTTTTAGTATAAAGGTTGTTATTTTAAGTGCGCGTGCAAATTCAATGAAAGTTAGATTTGAGGATACCCATGTATGAGTTGTATTCTATATATGTGTGTTTCGATTTATGATTTCGCTTAAGTGTAGGGTTGTTTTTACTTAAATTTCAAATGTATATACATGCATACTGTCTTCTCCTTCTTCTTCTGCCACATTACTGTCTTCTCCTTCTTCTTCTGCCACATTACTGTCTTCTCCTTCTTATTATGTACAGTACTTCCACAAAATACGTGTTGTCATTTCTAAATGGAAGTTTCTCAGTGCCACCATAGTAGCAGAAGATGGAATTGTTTATCGCCACTAGATTATGCTAAGCCTCGGATAGATTAGGCAAACATGATCTAGAAGAATATAATTAGCAGAGGAAATATGCAAATAAACATGCATGCAAGCTGACATTAAAAGATTAATATAACAGAGATGTCTACTGATGATTTGTAAGATGTTATCGCAGGTAGGACAACTGCCAATTCTATGGCTTGTGGCCACCAGCGACTGCTTTCTCACCACAGTAAAAATAATGAGGGACTATAACATATCATGAATTCGATATGCACCGTGATTTCATAGCATATGTCTATTAACCTATAATGTATAAGTTCTCGGCGTTGATTGCAGAGGTGCATACAGTCTGAACTAGTAAATATACGTAAGAAGGAAAAAGAAGAAACGATTCATAAATATGGTTGGGCCAGAAACAGACTTAGTCACTGAATGACATATAACTGATATTCTTTGATGTAGAAATCAATACACCTTTGATAACAAACTCATTCTTTTTTGGGAGATATATGAATAACCGACTCTGACCCTCAGCATTCCATTGAACACATGGAAATCCATCGTATCTCATATCCAGCCACCTCACTTCACCGATCCTATGATCGCCCTCTTGAGGACGCACAGCCCTAGCCGCAGCCCCAGCCCAAACCCTAGCCTTAGGTGGTGGTGATGAATGTGAATCCTCATGTGATTTTGCATATTATTGCAAGAGCGTTAATGGGTTTTCAAGATTTGTACGTAGTCAAGAGCAATTGTGAGCAAGGAAAGTAAAAATAGTTTTGGAATTTTATCAAACGGTTGGTGAGCAAACTAGCAAAACGTTTTGAATGAAAATATAATGTAAAATAATTTCGAGAATCAAAAGTGATAAGCTTTGTTAATGATATGGGAGAGAAGCTTGCTTTTTCTTTTTTGTGAGAAATATTTTAGGTTTTTTTTCCTTATTTCTGTTACATCCTGACCGAAGAACTTTCACAATTGTTAAAATTC
The DNA here is from genome assembly GCA_030015575.1 of Agapanthus africanus. Classification (NCBI taxonomy): domain Eukaryota; kingdom Viridiplantae; phylum Streptophyta; class Magnoliopsida; order Asparagales; family Amaryllidaceae; genus Agapanthus; species Agapanthus africanus. The sequence goes on along the minus strand of JASDDO010000026.1, from coordinate 79,609,685 downwards.
AACATTTTGGTCAGTCCTCTCCTTTATTGATATGCATGTGATGTGAGGGTTGGATTTAACACAGCAACCATTGTTCATCAATATATATTACCAAATAAAGCTCTTTATTGTTGGTTATGTTGGTTTCATCCTATTCTTGCCTCAATTTGGTGTAATTTGAAATGGCCCACGATTCTAGGGTTTGATATGGGATGGCAATAGAAAAGAGAATTTGTTCTCAAGTTATGATCGAATACCATAATAAATTGGGAGTTGGTTAGGATTGTGAAATTGTGAAAGTAGTTGCATTTTTTTCAAGTATGATCTTGTGAAAATCGGATGAAATATTTAACATCATTTTGTTGTTATTTAGGATTAGCACCCTCTAAAGGATTTTAAGTTAAGATAATGGATATGGATCTTTTGTCAGGATAAAGAAGATCTGCACATGCATAAATACTAGTATAAGATAATTCAAAATTTGGGACAACGGATACATACCGCTAAAAGATATAAATCGAAAACCCAAACAATATTTTGTGATAAACTTAAGTGTTCTTGCAAACTAATACAAATCTTGTTAAAAATTTGATAAATTGACCTTCCCCTTCCCCTTCCCCTTCCCTAGCCCCAGCCCCAGCCCGCAGCCCCAGCCGCACCCCCAATAAAAAATTTGATAAATTGACCCTTCCCCTTCCCCGACCCCGACCCTAAACCTACCCCGACCCCGAACCCGACCCCGCAGCCCAGCCCCTGCCCCAACCCTAACCCGACCCCGACTGCGACCGCGACCCCAGCCCAACCCCAACTCGCGCGCCATGAACCTTAAGCCCAAAATAATCCAATAAATTCTTTAACTTACCTCGAGATTTACTCACCTGAACGGCTGCTGGGGCAGGGGCGACGATCTGAACGGCGGTGGCGACGACCTTAACCGCGGTGGCGACGAGAACTCCAGTGGCGACGAAACCGGCGGTGGCCACGAGGAGAACAACCTTGGCGGCGACCGCGTGGCGCATTGGGGGCTTATTTTCGCGCCCGATCGAGAGAGAGAGGGAAATGAGCGTAGGCGATCGAGATCTGGGATTTTATTAAATCGATATTTACTTGCCCCTACAGATATATCCGTAGGTCCTTTGTTTGCGGCTCCGTAGGGGCAAACACCTAATTAAGAATTAATATTTTTATTCTTGGACGTCTTTGCCCGTAGGGGCAACCTTTTAGCCCTACGGATATATCCGTAGGTCCAAGTTATTTCTGCCCCTACGGATTAAACTATCCGTAGGGGCAACCCCCTATTTTACTAGTGTGAATTCTCAATTGAATCTATAAATTCTAAATTTTTGCAATAATTTAATCCGAAATCTCAACCCCAACTCAAACCAAATCGAAACCTGTAGGAATTGTCAAATTTGAAAACAATGAAATGAAATTCAAAAAAATTTCTTAGAAAGCCGATAGGTTTTCATGAACATTGAAAGTGTAAGGACGTTCTTTACCTTCGATAGGGTTCGGTTGGGGTGGGGCTAGGGCTAGCTAGGGCTTGGGCTTCATCACCTGATATAGCAAAATACAAAGCGTACTTCAGTACACTCGACCTCATTGAGTTTCCTATTGAAGTTCCCGGTCAAACGGCATATGCATATTTTTATTCGCCATGAAATCCCAATTATCAAGCTACCGAGGATGAAAAGCCACCTTTGTTATTCGAGAGTCATGGTAATAGACTTGTCATTATAGATCATAGTCAATTGTTTTTCCTATCATTTTCTTGATCCAGATGCTAATTAACTTGTTAATTAGTTACTGTTTTTATGACGTATTTGTCTATATTTGTTGACAGTGGTCTTTCTTTTGGATGAACATGTTTTTTTGATGCATGTTTCAGTCATGTGAATTCATATGTTGCGTATAACGCTTTATGATATCAGTATCCTACATTTGTAGTTTTAATTGTTGATTGTTATAGATGAATGCCATTGCAATAATAGTTTTTGGTTGATATATTAATTTTTCAAATATTTGCATGTATGTATCTATGCCAAGATATCAATGGTTTAAAATCATGTTACACATACAACACGAATGCATAACAAACACATCATTAGAGAGTGATTCAAGATATTCAAGTTGAAACCAATATATGATACTCAATGATAATATGAAACCTTCATATTCTCATCGATACTCATATATGAAACTAAAAGCGCCACTTAGTCCCCGTCTATCGGTTAACATACGTGTAATGTTCTTCGTGACATAGAACTATACGAAGGTTGTTAAATATCGGACGGTATAGCTCGATACTAACAACCGTCGTATAGTCTATGCGACGAGAAGATTCAATCGTATGGTAACCGATAGATTTGTCCCATGTGGACAAGTTAGGAATGTATAAAGCAAACACCTTTATTCACTTGTGTTTTCATCCGTTTCGAGATATTTCGTCGGTACCTTTCCGCTGGTTATCCGTATACAAAGATAGATTAGATGTTCATTTCAACGTTGTTTCACAGCTTTGAAATAATTATCTATTCTATTACAGTGTACTCGGAGAACAGCGGGGAGGTGCTGCCGGAATTTACTCGAAACGGTTGAAAGCACAAATGATGGGTGTTCGCTCTATACATTTTTAATGGGATAGAAGCCTTACCCCAACAGCCGGAACACACACATACAATAAGAATACACAACAAACACATCATTAGAGAGTGATTCAAGATGTTCAAGTTAAAACCAATATATGATTCTCGATGATAATATGAAACCTTCATATTCTTATCGATACTCATATATGAAACTTAAAGCGTCACTTAGTCCCCGTCTATCGGTTAACATACGTGCGATGTTCGTCGTGATATAGAACTATACGAAGGTTGTTAAATATCGGACGGTATAGCTCGATACTAACAACCGTCGTATAGTCTATGCGACGAGAAGATTCAATCGTATGGTAACCGATAGATTTGTCCCGTGTGGACAAGTTAGGAATGTATAAAGCAAACATCTTCATTCACTTGTGTTTTCATCCGTTTCGAGATATTTTGTCGGTACCTTTCCTGTGGTTCTCCGTGTACAAAGATAGATTAGATGTTCATTTCAACGTTGTTTCATAGCTTTGAAATGATTATCTATTTTATTACAGTGTACTCGGAGAACAGCGGGGAGGTGCTGCCGAAATTTACTCGAAACGGTTGAAAGCACAAGTGATGGGTGTTCGCTCTATACATTCTTAATGGGATAAAAGCCATACCCCCGACAGCCGGAACACACACAAACAATAAGAATACACAACAAACGCATCATTAGAGAGTGATTCAAGATGTTCAAGTTAAAACCAATATATGATACTCGATGATAATATAAAACCTTCATATTCTCATCGATACTCATATATGAAACTAAAAGCGCCACTTAGTCCCCGTCTATCGGTTAACATACGTGCGATGTTCGTCGTGACATAGAATTATACGAAAGTTGTTAAAGATCGGACGGTATAGCTCGATACTAACAACCGTCGTATAGTCTATGCGACGAGAAGATTCAATCGTATGGTAATCGATAGATTTGTCCCGTGTGGACAAGTTAGGAATGTATAAAGCAAACACCTTCATTCACTTGTGTTTTCATCCGTTTCGAGATATTTTGTCGGTACCTTTCCGGTGGTTCTCCGTGTACAAAGATAGATTAGATATTCATTTCAACGTTGTTTCACAGCTTTGAAATGATTATCTATTCTATTACAGTGTACTTGGAGAACAGCGGGGAGGTGCTGCCGAAATTTACTCGAAACGGTTGAAAGCACAAGTGATGGGTGTTCGCTCTATACATTCTTAATGGGATAGAAGCCTTACCCCCGACAGCCGGAATACACACATACAACAAGAATACACAACAAACGCATAAATAGAGAGTGATTCGAGATGTTCAAATTAAAACCAATATATGATACTCGATGATAATATGAAATCTTTATATTCTCATCGATACTCATATATGAAACTAAAAGCGTCACTTAGCCCTCGTCTATCGGTTAACATACGTTCGATAATTTATTCTTTTCAACGACAAACGCACACACAAAGCATATACACGGATTTTCTCCTTTGTCAGTAACTATCCCTTTCTTATATTTCTCAATATAGTCACCATAACCTACAATTTATATATTATACAGTCTAACATGGCCCACGAGTACATCAGAGTTAAGGACTGGATGTATGTGGATTGGCAACAACGTAAGCAACATAAGTTTGTCGCAGGAGTTGCTGCTTTCATTGAATTTTCATGCGCACGTAATAAGATCATAATAGAGAAGATTCTCTGTCCGTGCGATAGATGTGGCAATAAGTACTGGCAGAAGGTAGAATTGGCAGAGCTTCATATTATAAAATATGGGTTTACTAGACTTTATACAACTTGGAAATATCACGGGGAAGGAGAAGAATGCAGTAATGCGGCAGAAGAAGAAGGAGAACACGATAATGCGGCAGGAGAAGAAGGAGAATTCGGTAATGCGGCAGAAAGAGAAGACAATAATTTATTTCCATCAGAAGAAATGGAGGATATGGTAGAGGCTGTCCTAGATGAATCTATTCATACCGAAGATGACATTCCTTCCGGTCAAAGACTGCGTCCGTACATGGTCACAAAGCATGTCCTTATTGCCATGAACACACAACATCGAAGTTCTTGAATTTTAGCAGGAAGGTTTGTTATTGCGGCCATCGACGTTTCCTGCCTCCAGACCACCCCTATAGGTTAGACACGGTTCACTTTGATGGTCATCAGGAGTTTCTTGGACCTCCATCCCCATTTTCCGGAGAGGACGTAACTGCTTAATGGGATGGTTACAATAATGTGACCTTCGGGATGGATCCGACGAAACAGGTCAAACCACCATTTTGGAACAAGTTAAGCATTTTCTTCGAGCTTCCGTACTGGTCAACAAATTTAGTGCGTCATTGTCTGGACGTCATGCATATAGAGAAGGGAGTATCAGAGCACATACTCAACTTGCTTCTTTGTAAAGACGGGAAATCGAAAGACAACCTGAATGCTCGGATGGATCTACAGGAGTGGGGAATAAGAAGTGAATTGCACCCTAGACCGGTAGCGGGTAAACCAGAAAAGTTTGTACTTCCCAATGCCGCTTATCATATGTCACAACCGGAGAAGAAAAGATTCCTGCAGGTATTGCATGATTTGAAAGTTCCCATAGGTTTCTCAGGATCATTCAGCAAGAAAATAAAAATTGTGAAAGGCAAGATCGATGGGCTGAAAAGTCATGATCACCGTGTTATCGTGGAGCACCTTCTTCCATTAGCCCTCAGGACTTCTCTCCCCGAATCGGTTGGTTTAGTAATCAACGACCTATGTTGTTTTTTCAGAGAGTTGTGTGTTAAAACACTGGAGGTTGTGACGCTGGATAAATCAGAAAATTCTATTGCGTTGATACTTTGCAAGTTTGAGCGTATTTTCCCACCGTCATTCTTCGATATCATAATACACTTGACGGTTCATCTTGCAACTGAGGCTAAGTTAGCCGGACCGGTACAATATCGATGGATGTATCCCTTCGAGAGGTATGTGTAATTTTTCGTTTCGCGCAATTTATAAATTTATTGTTGTCCTGTATGCCCTTATTTATTTATTCAATATATTTTCATTAGGTACCTCTACATTCTTAAAAAGTATATACGCAATAAAAATCGACCAGAGGGTTCTATCATGCAAGGTTATCTTCTTGATGAAGCAACCAAATTTTGTTCCCGCTATCTGGACGAGAACATTGAGACAAGACTTAACCGGCCTCGAAGAATTCAAGACGGGCCATATGGTAAAGCCGAGTATAAGAGGGTAGACACTATGTTTATCAACAAGATATACCGGTTTATCTTGCTTAATTGCGCATGTCTTGAACAAATTAGAGAGTAAGTTTTTTTGGATTAATTGTTATATTTGTGTTTGTGTGTGTATGAAATGATATAATATTAATGTCATCATTATTTGTCGAAAACAGAATTCATTTTAACAAGGTACGTGAGGGGCATCCTGATTGGAACGAAGAACGATTGGAAATATATCATCACTATAATTTTTGTGATTGGGCCACAGATTATGTAAGTTATTCGAATAACATTTTTGCTATCAGTTTTAATCTAAACTTGTATCGTTATGTATTTTTCGTAAAATTTGTTTTGTTAGATCCACGATCCGAACTTGTCTGCATCATTTAAGAGTGATTCAAGATATTTAGCTCAATTTCCTAGTATGGAGGTTGCATATTACAAAGGATTTGGTGTCCTTGGATACAAATTCGAAGTTAAGGATATAGAAACATGTAAAACCACTCAGAATAGTGGGATTGCGATGGTAGGATCGGACGGTGTGATTTATTATGGGTACTTAAATTGTATACTCGGCATCCACTATCCCGGACGATCAGAACCCTTTTATATATTCCAGTGTACATGGTACGATACGCGAACCGATACGGATAAGTGGAGAAGCAATCTTGGGACTTGGAAAGATGAATATGGATTGACCAGTGTGAACACACTTCGATTTTACGATCAGGAAGATCCGTTTATCTTTCCGAACCAAGCGTTCCAAGTATACTACTCACAGTGTTTGAAGCATCCGGGATGGAGTGTTGTATGCTGATGGAAACCCAGAGATGTCTACGATGTCCCAGAATTCGAGGACGGCGATGAGGATGAAGAAGAAAGAAGGCTTAGAGTGCTCCGACCGTCTGTTTCGAAGGACGGGTTGTCTTCGGCCGATCATAAAGTTACGTGGGTTAGAAATGACATCGACGATGAAATCCAAGTAGATATGTATAATGCGCCCACGAAACGAAAAAGGTTATCAGTAATGTTATATTATTACTTCACATTTTACGATCTATACATATATAGTCAATACTTTTAATGATTGTCTAATGCATCCATGAACCGCTTATCTAGATTTGATGACGATGTCGGGAGCAGCGAGGGGCGGCAGGAGCTCCAGCCGCGGCACCGGCAGAGGCAGAGGCAGAGGCAGAGCGGTTCTGCCGCCCGGAGAGCTGCGTAGGGAGCTTCAGAGGGCCGGTCTTGCACCCAGATCGGAGACCCCTTCAGATGCCTCCTTCCGTGTGGATTTTGCCACACCTCCGGGTATATTGCAAGCATATCCATTTTGAATGTAATATTATAGATATTCATGCTTGTTTATGTCAAAATTATTTATATTGTCAATGTTTGATTGTCTAGTTGTTGGTGATGCATCCACATCAGGGACAAAGGCCACTCCCGCTCCTCCAGGTATGTTTATATATCATATAGTGCATGTATATTGATTTAGAATGCTATATCATAAATATACACACATTCTTTTTGCTCTTACTTAGATAGTAATTTTTATTATTGTCTACCTGTAGGTGGTGACACCACCGTACCTGCGGGTATGTTTATATATTCTATAGTGCATGCATATTGATTTAGAACGTTATATTATTGATCTACACATTCTTTTTGCAATTACTTATATAATCTATTTTTAATTGTCTAATTATAGGTGGTGCGTCCACATCTGATGCAGGGGCCACTCTTGCCACTTCTGTACCCTCCGCATCGTCTGTAGGTTAGTATGAATAAATATAAAATATTTATTCATTTTACATATGCTCTATAGAATAAATATGAACTTCATGGAAATTTAGCGTCAATGTTTATTTTCTAGTTGGAGGGGATGCGTCCGCAACCGGGACACCGGTTGTTCCTCACCGAAGGAACTATCGTCCCGCTCGTGCTGCTGCCCGGGCCCAGGCTCATGCTTTAGTTACCGGAGGTATATATCACACTTCAATTTTCGTTTAACCTTGATTTCTTAATATAACTTTGTCTTAATATTGATTGTCTTGATATTTCTTGCAGACGCAGGGCCTCCCCATCCCCAGAGGGGGACTCGAGGCCCGAATCAGTCCCGTAGGCTGAGGCCCGACAGAGCTAGGGGGGAGGCAGCGTTCCTCCTCTTTTTTACCCTTTACTATCGCTATACCGATCCTCATGCCGAGAGGTTCGGCCGGTATATGAGGGATGAGAGCCGGCTCGTGAAGAACTATCCACTTCACGTTGAGTGGGGCGAGCAGCACCGGCGCTCATTCGCCCTCTTCTTTGATCAGGCTCGGGTATTAATATATATTTTCATTTGATTTATCCAATATATTTATTATTAACACTTGCAATCTAATAAAAATGTTTTTTTTGTATTTTCAGTTGGATTACGATTTTCAGCCTGTACCCGACCCTGATCATCCTGGGAGGGTGCTCGACCTTAATGCTCTGTACAATGGCCTGATGAAGAACATGCAGACCAAGGTCCGATACAACAGGAATGAGCTAAAGGCCGACTGTTACTCCCTGTGGATGGCGACCCCCGAGGCAGAGAGAGCGGCCCTCCTATCTACTCCGGCCTTTGCGAGAGTCGACGTAGAGATATAGCCTCTATTGTGCGAATATTTCGACTCTCAACGCAAACAGGTATGTATTTTAAATGTAATTCATTGTTTAGGATATAATTTATTTTTTTTTGTTCCTTAATTAGAAAACTAAATGTGAATGTATTGTGCAGAAACAAGCCGCTCAAAATACAGAGAATAGGAAGTCGGCGAAGAGGGGTCGCCCTACTTATACAGGTGGCTCGAGGAATATTACTCGAGCCATGGAGTTATCGGTAAATTACAATAGACCGGCCTTTGTGATATAATGCAATATTAAGAGTCATTTTCTAATATATCTAATATTAAGAGTTATTTTCTAATATTGCAGACAGCTCAGACCCTGGCGCAAGGTGGTACACCGAGCGTGCTGTCCGTATATCTTGCCGTCCACGGCACCTCGACAGATCCCGCCACGGGCGAGCTTTGATATCCCGACGTCGCTACCCAGGAGTATTGCGTAAGTGTTAATATTTATTCAACCCCTATTTTAAATTTTAGTTTTGGAAGGTTCAAATTTAAATTTTATACTTATACTTTACTGCTTAATGTGGGTGTAGGAGCGGATGGTTGAGCAGGACGAGGCATCGGGGATCGATTTTACTGGACAGAGCGATCCGAAACTGCTGACCCCAGTCCTGGACACCGCACACGGAGGTTGGGAGAGAGGCCGAGGACTGGGCCCTAGCAGGGCCCATATAAGGTTGGACTCCACCCCGGCGATTACTTCCTCCGTCTCCAGTGACCGACGTGTCCAGTAGGAACTGGAAAGCTTCAACGCCACCGTTCAGGAGTTGAAGGAGATGCTGGTATGTATACTACTTAATAGTAAAATATCATGTCATATTATAGATATCAACATATCCAATATTAGTACGTAGCCTGAGCTTATTTGGTTGTAGACTTAGCTTTGATTAATCATACATACATATCTAATTAAAATAAACTACGGTTTTCCAAACCAGATATCCAAATGGGGTTTCGAAATAACTTGATAATGATACGAATTCGAATAATACACAGTTCTTACACGCTTATTACACATGTTAGGTTCAGACGCGACAGGGTACATCGGCCGAGCCTCCACATGCATCTCCTTCGGCTGCGGCTCCGCAAGCCACTACATCGGCTGCGGTTCCGCAGACAGCTCCTATAGCTCCACCGCCCGCTCAGACTCCCGCAGCCGCGGCTCCGCAAGCCACTATCTCGACGGCGGCTGCGCAGACCACATCGCCAGCTCCACAGCCTACTCAGACTCCCGCACGCTCCGAATTGCATGATTTATTGACCGAGGAGCAGGCGTGCAGATTCTAGCGTTTATCAGAGGTGGAGCTGGACCGAGCTAGGGTAGCTTTTTGATTCTTATTTTTTGAAACATGTATTTATTTATATGATACATATTGTACTACATTTTGGACGATATTGATATTAGTGGTCCTACGGTGTTTATATTTATATCATATTCTGTTTTTTGGTTTCTTTTGTATATTATATGCGTGAGATGTGATTATGAATACTGCGATATATGTTGTGTGATAATTAATTTTATATTTGATTGGTGTATATATTACTGTGCACAGGGCGAGAAAAAAATAGGCAGCCCTTTTTTTAAAAAAAACTGATAATATGTACCTACGGATTAATCCGTAGGTACATACGTTGCCCCTACGGATTAAACCGTAGGGGCAAAATATCAGAATAACTGATATTTTCCCCTGTGATCTCAGTATCAGGGGGTTGAGCTTGCCCCTACGGATATATCCGTAGGGGCACACAAATGCCCCTACCCAGTTATCCGTAGGGGCAAAATATCAGGAATCCTGATATTTTGCCCCTACGGATACGTACATACGCATGTATCCCTAGGGGCTATTACTTGGCCCTACGGATTCATCCGTAGGTACAAGTAATCTATTTTAAAAAACCGTAAATAAAATAAATTTTTTGCCCCTACGGCCTATTCCGTAAGGCAAACGGGACCTACACAGAACTCCGTAGGGGCAAATTGTTGTCCGTAGGGGCAAGTTCAGGGCTTCAACTTGTACCTACGGCGTTTGTACCTACAGGGTATTTTCTTGTCCCTACGGCTATATCCGTAGAGGCAATGGTTTGCCCCTACGGATAAATCCGTAGGGGCAACCCTTATTTGTAGTAGTGAATATATATGAAAGCATATAGGAAGTTTTATGTTGAACTCAAAAATACAATCGTTATGAATGCATGCAGAATTCCTTTTTTCCCTTTTTTTCATCTATATAAAAGACATGTAATAAATGTTAAATATATATATCATACAGTAATGCAATCATCAATTTTATCATGGTACAGTAATTTTACATATATTAGTGCAAGTATTATAAAGTGATCTACGGATAGACATTCATACACATTATTTTTTTAAGTGAACAGTGATTGATATCTATAGAGTTTTGTATAGTTTTCATATTATCAAAATTAATTGCCAATGTCTTACGATTTAACTTATGAGATGTGTTCCGAATAGAGGTTTAATATATTTGAAATTTTTAGTGCATGACGTCTTCCCGTGGTTGATTTAAATTATATAGCTTAGGCTAAGTATTGCTTCCATATAAATTCATCCATTGCTAGTTTTCTGCACACGTTTATACTACTGTTATTCTGTATTCAGCAGTTGCATTTCATATTATTAGACATGAACCACTTGAGTACTTGAATGCATAAACCTGATATGAACCACTTAAATATCATAAATATTGTGAAGCTCGTGACTCTAATGAATATCTTGAATCATGTGAATCTTGTGAACATGACATGTGTACTATTTATTGGATATATATACTATATAAATATATATATCATGGGGACGAGATAGCTCAAAAATGAGGGTATTTATGTCTAACGGATGATCGTGTCTTGTTTCTCGTGGTACCGAAAGAAAAACGGTACATTGCATTATATATAAATCTTGAATCTCATGATCTTGTGAATCTCATGTTGCTGTTGTTCCGTGGCATTACGAAATATCCTGGTTACATAATAAAACTCGTACAATCGATCTTCTATTTATAGTTACTAGCACTAAAATATCGAATATCATGATACTCTAGTTACAGTGCACTGATTAACACATGCTATTTATTCTACCATTTACTGTCCACAGTTATTCTCATACCTATTATTATGTATACCATATTTCGTATCAAATATCGATTAATGATTATATTAATACACCATAATTTAACTAATATACCAAAAATAATTCTACACTACATTCTTATTAGTATGACATGATAATTTACTAAACTAATTTATTATTAAATAATTCTAAAATAAAATATACCTTATATATTTTTATAATCATGAATTTTTGTACCTTGTTACCATTTAATGATCTTAATAGAAACCATATATATATTGTTATTCCTAAATTACAAAACTTTATTATTACTATTTTGTATAAATTAAGCAAATATTATTATTGTGTTACATTTGTTCCAACTGATTAAAACTCTGTATTAAAGCTATTAGATTATAAATATTAATAACTAAATTAATTGTAGCCAAAATATCACGTTTCATTGTAAATACTGTTAATATAGAAAAATATTGTTTTCTAATAAAATAGAGACTTACCGAATTTTAGTTCGTTGACGGCATTCCTGTTTTCATATTTTCTTTTCTTGGGAATGTCATCATACGCCTTTGGGACAGGTGACGAGGCTAGTTACAAGATGGTACCAACCGAGAACAGTCAATATCTTTCAAATCAGGCCGATCTTTAGTTTTTCTTTTCAGTAAGTATATTTTTTGTTCAAGACTATCTTTCATTCCCAATTTCTTAAATATTCGATATGTGTCCAGTTATCGATTTTAGAACTATTATAAATATTGTTGGATATTTTATAAGTTTAAAATTCTTGTACTATAATTTTTTTTACTACTTATGTAGACGCTTAGCGTATTCATATCCAAAAAGAGTGCTTCTCGATATGAATACGTTGCGGGCTTGTCGCTCTAGTTTCTCGTTTTTAGGAAACGGGACGTGACAAGTTTTGTTTATGGCCCATGCAGGTCGGTTCTGCATGCCGTTAAAAACAGATAATACAAGAATTTAAAATCCAACATTTATCTCTCTTTGAATCCTATCGTCATGAATCCATTCTAATTCTTCTTCTAATCATTCTAATCTAACATTTAACTTCTGTTTTTAATTCATGTCCTTTGAATCGATTCTGATCCTTGCTTGTCTTTCTCGAATGTCTTGTTTCGATACGAACCTTTCTTCATCCGATCAGACGGGTTTGTTGGAGCTTATGCAAGATATATAGAAGAACTTACGGCAACATATTGCTATCATGTAGCAGTGATAGAAATCTGTGATCGTGGCCTATTAGCTCAAACGTCAAGGACAACCGAACTACAGTAGGTACAAAATATGCTCGGGTATGGGCCTAAAAGGACAAGCACCCCTAAATAGTAAATGCAACAAGACGGTAAGTTTTCCCTAATTTTTTCAAACACTTCTTTTTATTGATATTCACAGAACTGTACAATGTAGGAGAAGGGCACAAACCTTGCCTCCTAGTAGCAAATAAGAGTGATATTCCTAATTACAAAATAATATTTCATCTAACCCTAAATATTGTGCATCTCTGTGGATAGCAAATTCTGGATATGTCAGGCCGAGTTCCGTTGAAACATTGATGAGTAAGCCAATTTGTACGCGTTAAGCAATATCTCGTCTGTAAACACAAAGTACGTCTACTTGGAAAGTCTTTCAAGAATATTTTAAGTTTCTGCATGATATGAGCATATAATGCCAAGGAAATGGGATAACATCAATTAAAATCTCATTAAAAGACTTACAATTAGTCTCAACTTTTAATCTGCTTAAAGTTCACGCGAGAGTCTCACCTTTTAATTTGCTTAATCTTATGAGCTAGAGTGTTTGTATATTACACCCACAGCTTTAGTCTCAATAATAAACACAACATCCACTCCATAGTAAATTTAGAGCAAAAAATAAGTTAGCAGAGTATATTTTGAGTACTGCTATACCTCCAGAAGAAAAAAGAGGGTCTAGATCCATCAACGTTCAATTTAAAGCCACTTGTAAGGGGCTTTATTCATCTAGTAAGCATGTATCTGATCTTTTATCACAAAAATAAATGGTATGTTACCAGGAATGAGAAATTCATTACTCAAATGGTTGTTGGGCTCAAATGGCAGAGTACTTAATGCCATAATAATTTAAAACATATAAGCTAACATTGAAGTCTTAAATGCATATCAGTAGGTGAGTCCATTGGATATTTCTTGGATATATCGCCTTTCCATTTATAGTGTCTTACCTAGTAGTGACTGCAGCTCCAGTGCACAAAAATGTAATTTTCGAGTTGCGTTAGCTAAGAACATATTAAATTCAGAACGTACTATTATTGAATCTGTTTACTCCTTTTAAGAGCCAACAGAATGTTATTAGTTCTGGAATGGATTATTGACTTTCATTATTGCAGTTATACTATTTTCATCCCTTATCGGTCTTTTCTTTATATTTTAAATTCGCACTATATCGAAGAGGTCATGTTGTTTTCTATTGCAATTCTTCTCTTGTATATATAGAGTTTATTTGTTTTAAATGCATGATTTTGGCGGTTATGCCTACCTCTTTGACAAAAAAAAGAAAACAAAAGAAGATGGCTTTTTTTCGCTATAATGCTTATTAATTCAGAATGCTTTGAATCATATTGATGTATATATTAATTTGAATGCTATATTATAGGTAAAAAAATCTCAGCAAAGAAGCCTGATAAATTCCTTAAGTACACAAAAGGACAACCCAGTGACAAAAACATCAAGCAAAACAAAAGGTTTGTAAAGTTTACTTTGTTCAAATTTCCTTAAAAAATATTTTAATCCCACAATCAGGTTTGAATGTTCTTATCATTTATATTAGTCAATTGATATGTCTTCAAACATTAGATGCATGGAGAGATGAGCTGACGACACATTCAAGATCTCAACATAGCATTCATGCATGTCCTGCAGCAGACACACGTACAAAATTCTAGATTACTTGAGGAGCAGCAAATTTCCGATCTTCTCTTAGATGAAGAAGAAGTTTCAGATGTTTTCCAATTTCTCATTTTTAAAGTAATTGTGCAATTATATTGCTTCCCTAAATTTAAATGTGTAATATTATGGACATCCTATGATATGTACTCATCAGCTAATACTGATAAATGCTAAATTAACAATTTATTGTCTTAATCAGTATAATGGCCATCATATGCAGGTCAAAGGTCTCGTCAAAATACATGTGAACACTACTACAAATAAAGGTTGCCCCTACGGATTTATCCGTAGGAGCAAACCACTGCCCCTACGTAGAGGCAAGAAAATACCCTATAGATGCAAATGCCGTAGGTGCAAGTCTTAGCCTTGAACATGCCCCTACGGTCAAAAACTTACCCCTACGGAGTAATGTGTAGGTCCAGTTGTCCCTACGGATTAGACTGTAGGGACAAAAAATATATTTAATTTATCGGTTTATAAAATAAATTAGGTGTCCCTACGGATTTATCCGCAAGGCCAAATAGTTACCCCTACGGATAAGTGCGTAGGTATAAATCTGTAGGGACAAAATATCAGGTATCCTGATATTTTGTCTCTACGGATAACTGTGTAGGGGCATTTGTTTGCCCCTACGGATATATCCGTAGGGACAAGCGTAACCCCTAATACTAAGATCATAGGGACAAAATATCAGGTATCCTGATATTTTGCCCCTACGGATAAATCTGTAGGTACATTGTTGGGCCCTACGGATTAATCCGTAGGTACATATTATCAGGTTTTTTTTAAAAAAAAGGCTGCCTATTTTTTTCTCGCCCTGTGCACAATAATATATACATCATATATAAAATTAATCATCACGCAGAACATATATCGCAGTATTCATAATCACATCTCACGCATAATATACAAAAGAAATCAACAAGCAGAATATGATATCAATATAAAACGCAAACACTACCAATATCAATATCGTCCAAAATATAGTATAATATGTATCATATAAATAAATACATGATTAAAATATAAAAATCAAACAGCTACCCTAACTCGGTCCAACTCCATCTCTGATAAACGCCATAATCTAGCGCGCCTACTCCTCGGATATATCCTGAGTCAATAAATCATGCAATGCGGAGTGTGCGGGAGTCTGAGCGGGCTGTGGAGTTGTAGGAGTGGTCTGCGCAGCCGTCGCCGAGGTGGTGGCTTGCGGAGCCGCGGCTGCGGGAGTCTGAGCGGGCAGTGGAGCTATAGGAGCTGTCTGCGGAACCGCAGCCGATGTAGTGGCTTGCAGAGCCGCAGCCGAAGGAGATGTATGTGGAGGCTCGGCCGATGTACCCTGTCGCGTCTGGACCTATGTGTGTAATAAACGAGTAAGAACTGTGTATTATTCGAATTCGTATCATTATCAAGTTATTTCGAAACCCCAATCTATGTATACTTAGGGACTTAGGCCTCGTTTGGATATCTAGTTTGGAAAACTGTAGTTTATTTTAATTAGATATGTATGTATGATTAATCAAAACTAAGTCTACAACCAAATAAGCTCAGGCAACGTATTAATATTGGATATGTTGCTATCTATAATATGACATAATATTTTACTATTAAGTAGTATACATACCAACATCTCCTTCAACTCCTGAACGGTGGCCTTCAAACTCTCCAGTTCTTGCTGGAAACGTCGCTCACTGGAGACGGAGGAAGTAACCGCCGGGGTGGAGTCTAACCTCATATGGGCCCTGCTAGGGCCCAGTCCCCGGCCTCTCTCCCAACCTCCGTGGTGCCCTCCGTGTGTGGTGTCCAGGACTGGGGTCAGCAGTATCGGATCGTTCTATCCAGTAAAATCGATCCCCGATGTCTCGGCCTGCTCAACCACCCGCTCCTACACCCACATTAACCAGTAAAATATAAGTATATCATTTAAATTTGAACCTTTCAAAACTAAAATTTCAAATATGGGTTGAATAAATATTAACACTTACGCAATACTCCTGGGTAGCGGTGTCAGGGTATCGAAGCTCGCCAGTGGCGGGATCTGTCGAGGTGCCATGGACGGCAAGATATGCGGACAGCACGCTCGGTGTACCACCTTGCGCCAGGGTCTGAGCTCTCTGCAATATTAGAAAATAACTCTTAATATTAGATATATTAGAAAATAACTCTTAATATTGCATTATATCACAAAGGCCAGTCTATTGTAATTTACCGATAACTCCATGGCACGAGTAATATTTCTCGAGCCACCTGTATAAGTGGGGCGACCCCTCTTCGCCGACTTCCTATTCTCTATATTTTGAGCGGCCTGTTTCTGCACAACATGTACATTCACATTTAGTTTTCTAATTAAGCAACACAAAAAAATAAATTATATACTAAACAATGAATTAAATTTAAAATACATACCTGTTTGCGTTGAGAGTCGAAATATTCGCACAATAGAAGCCGTGTCTTTACGTCGACTCTCGCAAAGGCCGGAATAGATAGGAGGGCCGCTCTCTCTGCCTCGGGGGTCACCATCCACAAGGAGTAGCAGTCGGTCTTCAGCTCATTCCTGTTGTATCGGACCTTCGTCTGCATGTTCTTCATTAGACCATTGTACAGAGCGTGAAGATCGAGCACCCTCCCAGGGTGATCAGGGTCGGGTACAGACTGAAAATCGTAATCCAACTGAAAGTACAAAAAAAATATTGTTATTAGATTGCAAGTGTTAATAATAAATATATTGGATAAATTAAATGAAAATATATATTAATACCCGAGCCTGATCCCAGAAGAGGGCGAATGAGCGCCGGTGCTGGTCGCCTCACTCAACGTGAAATGGATAGTTCTTCACGAGCCGGCTCTCATCCTCCATATACCGGCCGAACCTCTCGGCATGATCGCCGGTATAGCGATAATCAGGGGTAAAAAAGAGAGGGAATGCTGCCTCCCCCTA
Source organism: Agapanthus africanus (assembly GCA_030015575.1). NCBI lineage: Eukaryota > Viridiplantae > Streptophyta > Magnoliopsida > Asparagales > Amaryllidaceae > Agapanthus > Agapanthus africanus. Next base: position 79,592,229 of record JASDDO010000026.1, on the reverse strand, counting down.
GCTCTGTCATGTCTCAGCCTGTGGGACTGATTCGGGCCTCGAGTCCCCCTCTGGGGATGGGGAGGCCCTGAGTCTGCAAGAAATATCAAGACAATCAATATTAAGACAAAGTTGTATTAAGAAATCAAGGTTTAACGAAAATTGAAGTGTGATATATACCTCCGGTGACTAAATCACGAGCCTGGGCCCGGGCAGCAGCACGAGTGGGACGATAGTTCCTCCGGTGAGGAACAGCCGGTGATCCGGATGCGGACGCATCTCCTCCAACTAGAAAATAAACACTGACGCTAAATTTCCATGAAGTTCATATTTATTCTTTAGAGGATATGTAAAATGAATAAATATTTTATATTTATTCATACTAACCTACAGACTGAGCGGAGGGTACGGAAGTGGCGGGAGTGGCCCCTGCGTCAGATGTGGACGCACCACCTATAATTAGACAATTAAAAATAGATTATATAAGTAATTGCAAAAAGAATGTGTAAATAAATAATATAACATTCTAAATCAATATGCATGCACTATAGGATATATAAACATACCCGCAGGTGTGGTGGTGGCCTCTGCCCGAGATGCGGAGGCACCATCTACAGCTAGACAATAAAAAAAATGATTATCTAAGTAAGAGCAAAAGGAATGTTTGTATATTTATGATATAGCATTCTAAATCAATATACATGCACTATATGATATATAAACATACCTGGAGGTGCGGGAGTGGCCTCTGTCCCTGATGTAGACGCATCACCAACAGCTAGACAATCAAATATTGACAATATAAGTAATTTTGACATGAACAGGCATGAATATCTATAATATTACATTCAAAATGGATATGCATGCAATATACCTGGAGGTGTGGCAAAGTCTACACGGAAGGAGGCATCTGAAGGGGTCTCCGATCGGGGTGCAAGACCGGCCCTCTGAAGCTCCCTACGCAGCTCTCCGGGCGGCAGAACCGCTCTGCCTCTGCCTCTGCCGGTGCCATGGCTGGAGCTTCTGCCTCCCCTCACTGCTCCTGTTATCGTCATCAAATCTAGATAAACGGTTCGTGGACGCATTAGACAATCATTACAAGTATTGACTATATATGTATAGATCGTAAAATGTGAAGTAATAATATAACATTACTGATAATCTTTTTCGTTTAGTGGGCGCATTAGACATATCTACTTGGATTTCATCATTGATATCATTTCTAACCCACGTAACTTTATGATCGGCCGAAGACAACCCGTCTTTCGAAACAGACAGTCGGAGCACTCTAAGCCTTCTCTCTTCTTCATCCTCATCGCTGTCCTCGAATTCTGGGACATCGTGGACATCCCTGGGTTTCCAACGGCATACGGCACTCCATCCCGGATACTTCAAATACTGTGAGTAGTATACTTGGAACGCTTGGTTCGAAAAGATAAACGGATCTTCCTGACCGTAAAATCGAAGTGTGTTCACACTGGTCAATCCATATTCATCTTTCCAAGTCTCAAGATTGCTTCTCTACTTATCCGTATCGATTCGCGTATCGTACCAAGTACACTAGAATATATAAAAGGGTTCTGATCATCCGGGATAGTGGATGCCGAGTATACAATTTAAGTACCCATAATAAATCACACCGTCCGATCCTACCGTCGCAATCCCACTATTCTGAGTGGTTCTAGATGTTTCTATCTCCTTAACTTCGAATTTGTATCCAAGGACACCCAATCTTTTATAATATGCAACCTCCATACTAGGAAATTGAGCTAAAAATCTTGAATCACTCTCAAATGATGCAGACAAGTTCGGATCGTTGATCTAAGCAAAACAAATTTTACGACAAATACATCACGATATAAGTTTAGATTAAAACTGATAGTAATAACATGTTATTTGAATAACTTACATGATCTGTGACCCAATAGCAAAAATTATCCTGATGATATTTTTCCAATCGTTCATCGTTCCAATCAAGATGCCCCTCACGTACCTCGTTAAAATGAATTCTGTTTTCGACAATAAATTATGGCATTAATATTATATCATTTCATACACACACAAACACAAATATAACAATTAATCCAAAAAAACTTACTCTCTAATTTGTTCAAGACATGCGCAATTAAGCAAGATAAACCGGTATATCTTGTTGATAAATATAGTGTCTACCTTCTTATAATCAGCTTTACTATATGGCCAGTCTTGAATTCTTCGAGGTCGGTTAAGTCTTGTCTCAATGTTCACGTCCAGATAGCGGGAACAAAATGTGGTTGCTTCATCAAGAAGATAACCTTGCATGATAGAATGCTCTGGTCGATTTCTATTGCGTATATACTTTTTAAGAGTGTAGAGGTACCTAAAGAAAATATGTTGAATAAATAAATACGGGCATACAGGACAACAATAATTTAAAAAATTGCGTGAAACGAAAAAATTCCACGTACCTCTTGACGGGATACATCCATCGATATTGTACCGGTCCAGCTAACTTAGTCTCAGTTACAAGATGAACTGTCATGTGTATTATGATATCGAAGAATGACGGTGGAAAAATACGCTCAAACTTGCAAAGTATTAACGCAATAGAATTTTCTAGTTTATCCAGCGTCACAACCTCCAGTGTTTTAGCACACAACTCTCTGAAAAAAAAACATAGGTCGTTGATTACTAGATCAACCGAATCGGGGAGAGAAGTCTTGAGGGCTAATGGAAGAAGGTGCTCCACGATAACATGGTGATCATGACTTTTCAGCCCATCAATCTTGCCTTTCACAATTTTCAGTTTCTTGCTGAATGATCCTGAGAAACCTGTGAGAACTTTCAAATCATGCAACACCTGCAGGAATATTTTCTTCTCCGGTTGTGACATATGATAAGCGGCATTAGGAAGTACAAACTTGCCTGGTTTATCCGCTACCGGTCTAGGATGCAATTCACTTCTTATTCCCCACTCCTGTAGATCCATCCGAGAATTCAGGTTGTCTTTCGATTTCCCGTCTTTACGAAGAAGCAAGTTGAGTATGTGCTCTGATACTCCCTTCTCTATATGCATGACGTCCAGAAAATGACACACTAAATTTGTTGACCAGTACGGAAACTCGAAGAAAATGCTTAACTTGTTCCAAAATGGTGGTTTGACCTGTTTTGTCGGATCTGTCCCGAAGGTCACATTATTGTAACCATCCCACTGAGCAGTCATGTCCTCTCCGGACAATGGGGCTGGAGGTCCAAGAAGCACCTGATGACCATCAAAGTGAACAGTGTCTAACCTGTAGGGGTGGTCTAGAGGCAGGAAACGTCGATGGCCACAATAACAAACCTTCCTGCTAAAATTCAAGAATTTCGATATTGTGTGTTGATGGCAATGAGGACATGCTTTGTGACCATGTACGGACCAACCTGATAGCATTCCATACGCAGGAAAGTCATTAATTGTCCACATTAAAGCCGCACGCAGTATGAAGGTTGTATTTGTGTTTGCATCGTAAGTCTCTACACCATCAATGAACAAAGATTTTAACTCCTCGATCAGAGGTCGGAGATAGACGTCGATATTGTTTCCCGGTGAGTTTGGTCCGTTGATAAGAAGAGGCATCATAAAGTATGGTTGGTCCATAGCCAACCAAGACGGCAGATTATAAATTATCATTACAATGGGCCATGTGCTGTGACTTCCAGCATATAGTTGAATGGGCAGAAGCCATCACTAGCCAGTCCGAGCCGGACATTACGAGGATTACTGAATATTGCATGCCTCCTATCCAAATTCTTCTATGCTGGTGAATCTCTTAGATGGCTCATTTTTCCATCTTCACTTGGAGGAGCACGGTGATGCCAAATCATTGCCTCGGCTGTTTTCTTGCACCTGAATAGCCTCTGTAGCCTCTGTGTTATGGGAAAGTATCGTGCTATCTTGACAGGTATATCAGGCTTCTTATCAGAATCTTTCGGCTTATACCTGGCCTCTCCGCATGTTGGACACTCTTTCAAATCTGAATTCTCTTTCCGGTACAACACGCAATTTTTAGGACATGCTTGAATCTTCTCACACTTCAGACCCAAATCAGACATCATCTTCTGGGCTCCGTACCAGCTGTTGGGCACATTGTTTTCCGGGGGCATAGAATCTTTTAAGAACGAAAGAAGCATTGTGAATAACTTGTTGCTCCATCCATTTAGGCACTTAATCTGGAAAAGTTGGACGAACCATGAGAGGGTGGAATACTTTGCATTCTCATAAATTGGTTTTCAAGCATCATTCATGAAATTTTCATATTTATCCGCACGCGGTCCTTGACCGGAAGGAATGTCATCTTCGGTACGAATTGATTCACCTAGGGCAGCCTCTACCATATCCTCCATTTCTTCTGATGGAAATAAATTATCGTCTTCTTCTTCTGCCGCATTACCGTCTTCTCCTTCTTCTCCTGCCGCATTATCGTGTTCTCCTTCTTCTTCTGCCGCATTACTGCGTTCTTCTCCTTCCCCGTGATATTTCCCAGTTGTATAAAGTTTAATAAAACCATATTTTACGATATGAAGCTCTGCCAATTCTACCTTCTGCCAGTACTTATTCCCACATCTATCGCACGGGCAGAGAATCTTCTCTATCAGGATCTTATTATGTGCGCGTGCAAATTCAATAAAAGCAGCAACTCCTGCGACAAATTTAGGTTGCATACGTTGTTGTCAATCCACATACATCCAGTCCTTAACTCTGACATACTCATGGGCCATGTTAGACTTATAACATATAAATTGTAGGCTATGGTGAATATATTGAAAAATCTAAGAACGGGATGGTTACTGACAAAGGAGAAAATCCGTGTATATGCTTTGTGTGTGCGTTTGTCGTTGAAAAGAATAAATTATCGAACGTATGTTAACCGATAGATGGGAATTAAGTGGCGCTTTGAGTTTCATATATGAGTATCGATGAGAATATGAAAGTTTTATATTATCATCGAGTATCATATATTGGTTTTAACTTGAACATCTTGAATCACTCTCTAATGATGCGTTTGTTGTGTATTCTTGTTGTATGTGTGTGTTTCGGCTGTCGGGAGTAAGTCTTCTATCCCATTAAGAATGTATAGAGCGAACACCCATTCGCTTGTGCTTTCAACCGTTTCGAGTAAATTTCGGCAGCACCTCCCTGCTGTTCTCCGAGTACACTGTAATAGAATAGATAATCATTTCAAAGCTGTGAAACAACGTTGAAATAAACATCTAATCTATCTTTGTACATGGAGAACCAGCGGAAAGGTACCGACAAAATATCTTGAAACGGATGAAAACACAAGTGAATGAAGGTGTTTGTTTTATACATTCCTAACTTGTCCACACGGGACAAATCTATCGGTTATCATACGATTGAATCTTCTCGTCACATAGACTATATGACGGTTGTTAGTATCGAGCTATACCGTCCGATATTTAACAACCCTCGTATAGTTCTATGTCACGACGAACATCGAATGTATCTGTAGGGTTACTAGGCACTAGAACAAGGTTCTACAAGGCATCAACCATGCCAAAATCAAAATTTTCAAGTGCCGAACAACCTAAAGTAAGGATCTTTGCTAGAGGATTAGGGTAAACATTGAGCAAGTAAACAACTTTACTTCTAAGAGATAGGGATTACAACATTTGTAGTCCGTTCCTTCGCTTCATAAGCTCCGTGTTGAGGTCCCTTCACTGTGATCATCATGAACTCCGACTCTCGAGTGGCTCCATGAGGTAAATGAGACACTTTGCTTGTAGTCTTCATGATCTAAGATGATCTACTTTGAAGAATCTCTAACCCAAGCTTACACTTCACTAAACAACTTATTAGAGAAGTGAACACCCTAATCTAAGAGGCTAGAATAGATGAGGATGATGAAGTAGGAATTTTGCTCTATTTTGTTTTCAATTTCTCACACTATATCATCACAAACACAAAAGCTAGTAAGCTTTTTTCAAGGAGGAAGAAGAAGATGAAACCTTTTGTGATGAATAATGAATTATTGTGTTGTGGTTACAAATCCAACCAAGGGTTAAGAATGATAGAGTTAACCCTTGTAGAGAATTAAGTAGAGGTTAAGGTTTGGGTTGGGTTAAATAATATCTTTACAAAATATCAAGCTTAAGACAAAATCAAAGCTTCATGGAAACTTCATGCAAAAGCTAACCCTAATCCAAACCCTAACCAAGTTTAAACCCTAAACCTTTGTTAAATTTGTAACCCTAACATGTTACAATATTATATATCACATATACAATATATTTTGTAACAAAAGAAAATAATACAATTAACATATATCGCATATATATCAATGTATTATCCCGTGAGAAAATGAATCAATAAAGCGAGCTTATATCAGTTAATGTAACGTAATATGTCACATATATAATTATACATTAAATTATCGAATCAACACTTGATCCGATAACCCAGCTATATTACATATAACCGACTAATATAACATGTACCAATTCATCGAATCAACACTTGATCCGATGACCTGGCTATATTACATATACCAGGCCGATATCACATATCGCGAGAATAGAATACGGTATCTCATATCGTATTATTCTTGGTCCCGCACATATCACATATGTGCTCCTACTCCGTTTTGCCTGAGCCAGAAAACCTCTGTGTAGGACTCTAAAGAATCGTCAATACGCCGGCAGTAGGTGATGATCATATCAAATACCCACAAGCTGCAAGCGGTCAGCTAAACGTAACAGCCACCCAGGTATTGAGCGATCAGAAGATCAACAAGCAAGCCTGTACATTCTCCTATGAATCCAATCAGTAACACTACCGTACAGTCCGGTCTTTTTGTCTGATATGTCGCATATCCAGTCTAGGGGTGGTAAACGTCAGACCCTAGTAACTGATAAGTCGTGTCGATCTGAGGCTCATAACAGGTCGAGAAACTACTAATAACACTTACCAGTAGCACTCCATATCAGCCGTGGCCAGGGACTTCCAGTTATAGCAATCGAACACAGAATAACATCAACTCTCTATACCGGGAGAGACAAAACCCCTTCTATCGCTCATTTCCTCCATATGATTTGGGACTATACCCAAAAGCCACCGTTTTGCACGCCCTCTTGGACGTGGTAAGGTGGAAATCAAAGCACAGTGGGAATCACACAAGACTCTATAACAATCTCGGGTCTACAGACTAACCTGTACCAGTGTCACCGGAGAACCGCTATCTGAAGATAGGTATAATACCATTTAGGAGTTCTCGGCGAGTCCGTTCAGTGTATCCAGTCTCCACTGAGCACCCGTACACCATCTTTGATGTCAAACACCGATGGATATGGGATCATCCATCGCCCATCATATGGGTCAAGATGCGTATACGCTAGTCTACTCTGGTGCATCGATGCCCTGTCTCGATACACCCTCGACTAGGAACAGTTATAGGATGTACTCGTTGACTACCCTGGCCACACTAGTATGATTTGCATCATAGTCCTAGTAGTCGAGTACATATCCTAAGGGCTTTATCAACATATGAGAGTAAGACAGTAAACTAATACAAGTCAACATGTTAAGACAAAGTGAAACCAAATAGCATACTATCATGTCGAGTAAGAAAGTCCTCTCTATATATATCCAAGCATTCACTATAATATACATCATATGTACAACAATGGCCTCTAGGGCATATATATAACTAACAATCTCCCACTTGCACTAAGGCCAGGTGTTGTAGTATCTCATACCCAACATCCCGAAGTGGCTCTCAAACTGTGTCTGGGGAATGGCCTTCGTGAGTGGATCCGCAGTGTTGTCCTTCGTATCAACTCTCCTGACTTCGATCTCCCGGCGATCAACTATCTCCCGGATCAGGTGATACCACCTCAGAATTGTCTGGACTTTTGATGGGACCTAGGTTTCTTGGCCAAAGCCACAGCTCCATTGTTATCACAATACAAAGGTATTGGATGCTCAATGGACGGAACCACACCAAGTTCAGTGATGAACTTCTTCATCCAGACAGCCTTTTTGGCAGTATTGTTGGCAGCGATGTATTCAGCCTCCATCGTCGAGTCTGCAACGGTTTCCTGTTTGGAACTCTTCCAACACACCGCCTCTTCATTGAGGGTAAAGAAAAATCCCGATTGCGACTTAGAGTCGTCCTTATCACTTTGGAAGCTTGAATCGGTAAAGGACTCCACCTGGAGTTCTCCGTTACCATACACCAAGAACATCTCCTTAGTTCTTCTCAAGTACTTGAGAATATTCTTCACAGCTGTCCAGTGATTCTCTCCTGGATCTGCTTGATACCTACTCACTACACTTAGTGAGTATGCTACATCGGGTCTGGTACATAGCATCGCGTACATGATAGAGCCTACTGCCAAAGCATAGGGTATCCCTTGCATGCGAGCTCTCTCCAAATCAGTCTTGGGAGACATCTCTTTAGAGAGAGTGAGTCCAGAGATCGTGGGTTGGTTCCCACGCTTGGATTCTTCCATACTAAACCTCTTTAGTATGGTGTCAATGTACTTGGATTGGGACAATCCCAGTATCCTCTTGGATCTATCTCTATAGATCCTAATCCCCAAAATGCAGGAGGCATCACCTAGATCTTTCATTGAGAATCTATGTGATAAGAAGAGCTTGACCGAGTGCAACATAGGAACATCATTTCCTATCAAGAGTATGTCATCCACATACAATACGAGGAAGAAAACCTTACTTTCTGCAACCTTCTTGTATATACAGAGTTCATCTATGTTCTTGATGAAGTCAAACTCTTTGACTACCACATCAAAACAGATGTTCCAACTCCGCGATACCTGTTTTAACCCGTAGATGGATTTAAGCAGCTTGCACACCTTTCTGCTGCTCCCATTATCTACGAAGCCTTCTGGCTAAGTCATATACACGCACTCCTCTGAATCACCATTTAGAAAGGCGGTCTTAACATCCATTTGCCAGATTTCATAGTCATGGTATGCAGCAATAGCAAGTAAGATCCGGATGGACTTAAGCATAGCTACTGGAGAAAAGGTTTCGTCATAATCAACACCTGGTCGTTGACAAAAACCCTTTGCAACAAGTCTAGCTTTGAAAGTCTCCACTTTTCCATCTACACCAAGTTTCTTCTTAAAGATCCATTTGCTCCCAATAGGTTTTACCCCTTCAGGAGCAACTTCCAAAGTCCATACTTTGTTGGTGTACATGGATTCTATCTCAGATCGCATTGCATCTAGCCATTTCACAGAGTCTCCATTCGTGATGGCCTGCTCGAAGCTAGTCGGGTCATCATCTTCCATGATGCAATCCTCGCTCCCACCGTCTATGAGAAAATCGTAGTATCTCTCAGGTGGATGAGGAACCCTACTAGATCGGCTGAGAGGCTGGGGTTCGTCGGGAACTACTGAATCCTTTGGTTCTACCAAATCTTCTGTTGCAGTTTGTGTAGTTGGAACTTCTTCCAGTTCTACCTCATTGCCACTAATTTATTTTTCAACAAATTCCTTTTCGGAAAAAGGTGGCATGCCGAGATACAAACACCTTTTGTTTCTCGGTGTGGTAGAAGATATACCCGCGCGAATGTTTAGGATATCCAATAAACTTACAGAGAAAAGACCTTGCCCTGAGCTTGTCCGGATTTTGTGTTTTGACATAGGCAAGGCAACCCTATATCTTAACAAAATTAAGATATGGTCTCTTCCCTACCCATATCTCATATGGGGTGGTAGGCATAGATTTGGTAGGAACTTTATCCAGTAGGTATGCCGCTGTCTCAAGTGCATATCCCCAGAAGGAAATAGGTAACTCAGCATTGCTCATCATAGAGCGAACCATATCTAATAGGGTGCGATTCCTCCGCTCCGATACACCGTTATGCTGTGGTGTATAGGGAGGAATCAGCTGAGAGAGAATCCCATTCTCTTTTAGATAGTCTAGGAACTCAGTGCTCAAGTATTCTCCTCCTCAATCAGATCGTAGGATCTTAATACTTTTGCCCGTTTGGTTCTCTACTTTCTTCTTATATTCTCTGAATTTCTCAAAAGCTTCTGATTTGTATTTCATCAGGAACATATATCCGAATCTTGAGAGATCGTCAGTGAACGTAATGAAGTACGAAGAACAATCCCTGGCATGTGTAGACATTGGACCACATACATCACTATGTATCAGTCCTAAGAGTTCTGTAACTCTTTCTCCATGTCCACTAAACGGAGTTTTGGTCATCTTGCTTTTGAGACATGACTGGCAAGTGTCATAAGATAAAAATTTGAACGGATTCAAATACCCATCCTAATGTAACTTAGCTAGCCGTGTCGCATTGATATGACTTAGTCTACAATGCCATAAGAAAGATTCGTTCATTTCTAAACTCTTCCTCTTGCTTGTGTTTTGTACATTAAGTACTGTAGTTTGGTCGAGAACGTATATGCCATTATTTAACGATCCTGATCTAATCAACTTTTGATTCAGGAATATGTTCATAACATTATCCTGTACTACAAAATTATATCCTTCTTTGCTCAATAAAGAAACGGATATAAGATTGCATATCAGGGTCGGAATGTAATAGCATTCGTTCAGAACTAATGTATTACCGTTTGACAATACAAGGTGATATTCGCCAACTGTTTTGGCTGCAACATTTGCACCATTCTCTACTCTTACAGAATGATCACCCTCTCCCAGTTTCCTACCTTTACGTAGCCCATATAACATATTACATATGTGGGATCCCGATCCGGTATCTAATACTCAGGACGTAGAGTGAACTGAGAAACAGTTCTCGATAACAAACACACCTGAAGAAGATGCATCAGCATGCTTATTCTTCGTTTGGGTGGCGTGAGAATCCAGATATCGTCCTATTCCCTGCTCAAACTTATAACAGTTATAAGTGGGACCAAAGTTCCCCTGCTCAGTATAAAAAGCGGGTTTAGTCAATGCATCCATATTATTATCTTGATTAAGGCCTGATATGGTCGCTATCTAGAGAGAGAGAGAAGAAAACACTTTAGCGTATGCTCTTGCAAGATTAGATTGGTTATTATCTTATCTAATCAGGATGGCTCCCACTGTTTTCATCAAATCTTCCTTCAAACCCTAAAAGATAAGACTAGCCAGGATTAATTACACTTTACAAGTTCACCAATCTTTCGGCCAGGCCAGTGTTGGTATTTTGAGAGAGGTTTCCCATGCTTTCGCATGGACCTAATTAAAGTAAACCTCGTTTTCCCAGAGGCATAACCCCGTTAACACCTTTTTAGACACCTACTTGATCGGTTAATTGTCCCGTGTAAGATTATCCCAAGAGTAACTCTTACTCGCAGTGGGTATCAGGATCCATCTATCTCATAGAAGGTACGCAATCTCATTGCAAATTTCAACACTTGAAATTCCCGATAATATTCTTCCTCAAGCATCCCATGACCTTGACGGAGGTCAACAAATCATAGGGTGCTAGTCAAGTTCAACCCGTCATTTCTTGATTGAATCAAACCCACCCGCACGACCCTTGACGGAGGTCAACAAGGCCGTACGACTACTCTAATCCAATCTGCATTATATGCATAAACAGATAAATACTAGTCTGCTACCGCACACTACGCCTTGACGGAGGTCAACAAACGTAGCACGAATACTAAGTAGGACTTATCTGAAATGACGGAGGGCTACGACAGGTTTTTCAGAAAATCTATTGCGTAATGAACTTGATATCGTTGTAGAAACAAGTGATTTTTGAAAAGGAGTGTTTTTTAGGCTTTTCTAGTTTCGCTAAAGAGGTCATTCCCGGTGAAGAGATCTCGGCTCTTTCCTCATCGAATAAGCTGCGGGGTATATCATATATACCGCTGTGCAAAGCAAGAACTATAGAAGCAATCAAAAACTAAACCGTGATTTTGTAGCATCTGCCAGTTTTGCTAAAGAGGTCACTCCCGGTGAAGGGATCTCGGCTCTTTCCTCATCGAATAAGGTGCGGGGTATATCATATATACCGCTGTGCAAAGAAAAAATTGTAGCTACCATTTTTATAAAGTTTTGATTCTACAACATTTTTTAGGTTTCTTTTCATTTATTAATCTCATTAATAAATCCCATCAATTATGCTTCCTAAGCATCACAGAAGAAACGAAAGAAGTAATATTTATATATCATCATATATATATAGTATAAGCATTCATCTCAAGCAGTAACATGATCTCATCACAGAACATTGCAGCAGAAGATAATATATGAAATATTGGATATACTAGGACGTCCGTGTTTTATATCGAGCCTGTATAAAGCACGGATTCCACGGTCGCGATGAATAGCCAAACCTACATCCCTAGACCCTTACGAGAGCGGCAAGCAACACTACCAATTCTAGGGTTAGGAGACCCGGTCTCGACTCCTCGAGCTGGCCTCCCACTGGACCCTAGAACCCGGTTACTTGTGCTTCCCTCCTCGGGTCTATCCTAATGCGGAAAAGTAAATAATATACAATGGTGATATCATCCTCAACCCGGAAGTGCCCCAATAAAAGAATATTACATACATTTGAATTTTACATGAATGAAAATAAAAACCCTCATCTCACATAAAACCCCCGGCTATTCAAAACACGACAATCCAATATAATATATCACAGCAACACATAATATCTTATATCATCAATGTAAGCAAGTATGCGTATCCCGATTGTCGTTGATGTATAGCAACGAAGCCGGTGATACACCACATACTACACTTACGGTCGCAGAAAAAAAAATGTAAAAACTACAACATTTGGAATCCATCACCTTAGATATCGTAAACCCGAAATATTACATATTACGGATTTAATGCCTAACTATATGAATTCCACATATTGTATCACATTCCAGATAAATAGACAATGTTAAACTTTCCGATCGAATAAGAAAACACCCAAGATTTCCCAAATAGCTCAACACTTGAGCAGGGTTCAAAAAGGTTCCAGAACTTGTCACAGCCGCTATGATCCAGCCGTAGAAGGGTCAAACCAACGGATCACATGTGGCAACGCTAAAGTACCACAAATCTTAGGGTTCAGTGTCAATTTTGACGGTCACATAATCGAGTTAAGGTTACGTTCTTCTAGAGGGTCCACAGATACGCTTGCATGATTTTCCGAAAGTTTCAAACTCATGAAAAATCCAACACTTGAAAATCTTCCAATACGGGAAAAAGTGAGTTATTGATATTTGTTCGAACATTTTAACACGTTCTAAATTATCCGGAAAAATAAACGATGTTAAACTTTCCGATCGAATCAACGGATACATAAGATCTCCAGAAAACTCAACACTTGAGTAATATTAAAAATTCCCAGAAGCATGTAGTAATTCCTATGGATGTTACCTAGAAATATCTATCCCTGACACCCAAGTACGGCCACAGAACCGCCGCGAAAAGCCTGGTATTGCCGCGGTTCCGCGGCAACTTGAAGGAATAAGGGGTTCGTATTTCACAGTTATCCATATAATCACCTGCTTAATTTTCTGAGTATTTTTAATGAGGAAAAAACCATCTTTTTAAAAAATTTCCAGAGAGGGGGTCAAATATGACGTTTCGTGGTTCGATCGGAATTTTAACTTCGTCTACACGTCGCCTAATACTCTAGCTAGGCTCTGATACCACTGTAGGGTTAGTAGGCACTAGAACAAGGTTCTACAAGACATCAACCATACCAAAATCAAAATTTTTAAGTGCCGAACAACCTAAAGTTAAGATCTTTGCTAGAGGATTAGGGTAAATATTGAGCAAGTAAACAACATTACTTCTAAGAGATAGAGATTACAACCTTTGTAGTCCGTTCCTTCGCTTCATAAGCTTTGTGTTAAGCTCCCTTCGCTGCAATCATCGTGAACTCCGACTCTCGAGTGGCTTCATGAGGTAAATGAGACACCTTGCTTGTAGTCTTCATGATCTAAGATGATCTACCTTGAAAAATCTCTAACTCAAGCTTACACTTCACTAAACAACTTATTAGAGAAGTGAACACCCTAATCTAAGTGGTTAGAATAGATGAGGATGATGAAGTAGGAATTTTGCTCTTTTTTGTTTTCAATTTCTCACACTATATCATCACAAACACAAAAGCTAGTAAGCTTTTTTCAAGGAGGAAGAAGAAGATGAAACCTTTTGTGATGAATAATGAATTATTGTGTTGTGGTTACAAATCCAACCAAGGGTTAAGAATGATAGAGTTAACCCTTGTAGAGAATTAACTAGAGGTTAAGGTTTGGGTTGGGTCAAATAATATCTTCACAAAATATCAAGCTTAAGACAAAGTCAAAGCTTCATGAAGCTTCATGGAAACTTCATGCAAAAGCTAACCCTAATCCAAACCCTAACCAAGTTTAAACCCTAAACCTTTGTTAAATTTATAACCCTAACATGTTACAATATTATATATCATATATACAATATATTTTGTAACAAAAGAAAATAATACAATTAACATATATCGCATATATATCAATGTATTATCCCATGAGAAAATGAATCAATAAAGCGAGCTTATATCAGTTAACGTAATGTAATATATCACATATATAATTATACATTAAATTATCGAATCAACACTTGATCCGATAACCCGACTATATTACATATAACTGATTGTCACGCTCTAACTGTGTCGTGTTTAAAAAGAATTCTGAAATTACCGCAATCAAAACGGTGTCGCTTGTAGCGAGCCGCGATGAATACGGGGCGTCCGCAGGGAGATGGTAAGTTTCTTATTGCTTGTTTTAACGAGTTAATTCCGTGTTTTGATTTGTTGGTTAACTAATTGTCATAACAAAGATATGAATAAAAAGGGCTTGTTAAGGGTAGTAATAAGTTAGATTGTATGAAGGTGATGTTTGCCAATTCCTTATAGCCCCGACTTGGTATTGATACTAAAGCAATAGGTAACAACGCGGATTAGGGAACTTGAAATACGGTATTTGTGGTATTTCGCTAAATCCGTTTTCCTTGTCCCTTGTCCTTCCATTGTTATCTCTTGATTTTAGCCTTCGGCAAACCACGGGCAATCCGGTCATGATTAGGAATCATCACTATCGGGGTAGGATAGGATGCCTAGTGAGCGGAGTTGCGGGTGATTTGCACGAAGTTTCAATAGGCAAGTTTTAGGTTTTAAAGTTTGGACAAAGAAAATCTTCGAATACGATCTAACATATTACACCCTTAACAAGTGAAAAGATTACTCACACATATTTACAAATTAACAAGAAAGAAAAGAGAAGATACATAAAAACATGCAATGAAATAAAGAGGAAAAGAGAACCGATGAGTTCAAGCGTTTTATCTCCCAGTGTTCAATCCCCGGCAACGTGTGAGATCCAAATACCAAGTTTTAAGGTTGCAAGCTCACTTAAGAGGTTGCAAGATCAAAGCAAGGCATGAATTTCACAATTGAAATCATGTAAAGTGGAACAAGACATGTG
The DNA here is from genome assembly GCA_030015575.1 of Agapanthus africanus. NCBI lineage: Eukaryota > Viridiplantae > Streptophyta > Magnoliopsida > Asparagales > Amaryllidaceae > Agapanthus > Agapanthus africanus. The sequence continues at coordinate 79,576,803 of JASDDO010000026.1, read as the reverse complement.
ATAAAAATACGAACTTTTATTGAAGAACAAACTTTTTACAAGAGATCTTGAAGTCAAGAACCTAAGCCTTAAGCTTGCAAGTTCTAAATGAGAAGTTGCAAGGTCAAGACAAAGGGGCAAGAGCTCAAGAATGAAAAGAAAAATTACAAGAATTCTAAGATAGAACTAAAGAAAAAGCTACCCTTTCCTCTTCCCTCTGGTCTCTATTTATAAGCTCAGAAAGAAATATTCATATCTGCCCCATTATGGCTCATGCTGATTTGTTTGATTGCCTTTGATTTGAACACATGCTTTTTAGTCTTGAATGCATATAATATCATATGCATATAAAATCATATCCTTGATTTCATATAAAATCATATCCTCGATGATTGCATATAAAATCATATCCTTGATTGCATATAGAATCATATCCTTGATGATTGCATATAAAATCATATCCTTGATTGCATATAGAATCATATCCTTGATTGCATATAGAATCATATCCTTGATTGCATATAAAATCATATCCACATGTGCTTAAAAGTCTTGTGTACACACTTGTTGTGTTGGACCATTTAGAAAAAAATGTGTACACAACTTGTTGCATAAAGGAACTCCTGAAGTATCGGTCGGTTAGCGTTTCTGGTCGCAGTGTCTTCCCTCAAGTAATATATCCGCGCTGTTGGATGCATTTCCAGTATTTTGTCATGGATACCTGTAATCTGTAATACTGAGCAGACACTGGTCAATAATACCGATAAATACAACAATTAGATAATGAATGAACGGTATTAGAATGCAATTTTCTGATATGAACAAATACCCCCAAACTTATCTATTGCTCGTCCCGAGCAAAACCAATTTATTCACAAAAAATTTCCTAACCTCACTTTCCCAGGGAACGCGATTGCACCGAGCAAGTACAACAAGCCGTTAAACCTCTAGGTGTCCCTAGTAGGAGGAGTGTTGTCTCCTGAGGGTTTTCAGCGGATACTACCCACAAAATCCGGTCAAGCTAGTTTTGTAAAATAACTAAGATTCAAACCCTAAAGTTTTGTTTCAGAAAATAACAATACTATTATCCTAGGTCTAGACTATCGACCCTTTATTTTTCACACCTCGCTTCTTGTTTAACTACAGCTTTTATATGTCTTCACGTGCAGTGCAAATAGTGTCGTTAAGTTCCCGAAAGGTCGAATAAAGTCATCATATCACACAATTAAGCCCGGATAAAAATTTTAAAAGGATCACATAAGTTTTATAAAGAGTTAAGCAATTTTTTTTCAAGCTTCGTTTTCCAGTAAAAAGTTTCAACTTCAGAATTTCTATCTTCCTTAACAGGAAACTAGGTCTTATTTTTCACTCCACCCTTTCCTTGTTTTCATTTCATACACACCTCTGTGAATCGTGCAATAGTCTTTATCATAGAATAAAACCTTCATATCTCCGCTAATTTTTTTTAAAAAGCCTGTCTTTTATCAAGATTATTCTCACACAGAGAACCGTTAGAAATTTTAACTCGGAGAGAACACTTGCTTGACTTTGTTTTAATCTGGACTTTCTAGGCTTCTTAGCGAGCTTTGGGCCAATGCACCCACACCAGTTGGTTTTAGGGCATTAGGTGTAGAAACACCCCGGCGGACTTAATTACTCAAGTTACCCAGGTCCAAAAACAAAAGACAGTTTGGCGTGAAAATCAGATGATTTAATACGAACGGAGATATAACCGGTAGTTCAATTATTTTTTGGATAAAAGACGTGTTTAGTGGGTTTGGTGTGTAATCATTCCAATCAAGTTTCAGATGGGTTATTTTTCAGACTTAGTTCCAATTACGGCATCAATAACATTCCTTCATATTCGCTTTACTTCATAAACTATTCTTGACACTACTTATTTCAGAACAAACCTATTTGATCCTCAGAAAATCATTGATCCATTTAAAAGTTTTTCGACATAAAAGACTTATCATCTAATTCCCAAAAACTCATGACACGTGTAGTGTGATGTAAAGACGTATATCAGCTATAGTTAACTTCAAAGGAGAGTTATTTTTCAGGTTTTCAAAATCTAAACATAAGATTTAGTTATTCTTATTTTATCAAACAAAACCGTCGAAATGTTGAATCAGAGTCCTCCCACTAGCTAACTTGACAGAAAAGTTTTTATGTTTTTAGAAAATTTTCAGATTTTTATGGATTTTATGGATTTTAATATGCAGATGCAAAATATACATATGAATGCGAAGGTAAGAAATGCGTACCGAGCGTACCCCCAAACTTAAACTGAACAGTGTCCTCACTGTCATTGCATGAAGAGATCATTTGAAGGGTCAAAAATTGTCGGTTAGCGATACACAATTTTTATTTGTTTTTGTTTGTAAAGAAAAGAAAAAGAAAAAGAATGGAAAAGAATATTCACAAATATATACAAAAGGCTTTATACATACCCCCAAACTTATTTGGAACAATGTCCACTGTTCTTGGCTGGATAACCGAAGTTTGGAGGTGGGCAGAGGAAGATCAGCAGGGTAAACCGGCTCCTGTAAGAATAGGAGCTCCTCTGTTGGTTCGGCGCTAAGGTACGGTTTTAGTCGGTGTCCGTTCACTTTGAAAAATGAACCGTCCTTTGGATTTTCCAAATCCACAGCGCCCTGCGGATACACATTCCGCACAAAATACGGCCCTTTCCAGCGAGATCGGAGCTTTCCTGGATGGAAATGAAGTCTGGTGTCGTAAAGCAGTACCTGCTGACCAGGTACGAAGGTTTTGCGTAAAAGGTGTTTATCGTGAAACACCTTCGTTCTATTCTTAACGACAACCGCGTTATCGTAAGCCTCATCCCTAAGCTCGCTCAGTTCGTTCAGTTGCAGCTTCCGATGGCTGCCCGCATCTTCGAGAGATAGATTCAGCTCTTTTATCGCCCAAAATGCGCAATGCTCTATTTCGACAGGGAGGTGGCAAGCTTTTCCGTATACAAGCCGATAGGGAGACATGCCAAGGTCGGTCTTATAAGCAGTGCGAAAAGCCCAAAGGGCATCAGTTAGTTTCAGCGACCAATCCTTACGGTTCTTGGAAACCGTCTTCTCCAGTATCTGCTTGATCTGCCGATTTGAGACTTCGGCTTGACCACAGGTTTGGGGGTGATAGGGCGTGGATAGCTTATGATTAATGGAATACTTCCGCATTAAGGCCTCGAAAGTCTTATTGCAGAAATGACTTCCATTGTCGCTAATGATCGCTCGGGGGTGCCCAAAACGGGAGAAAATGTTTTCTTTAAGGAACCTAACGACAACCTTGTTGTCGTTAGTCTGGCTGGGCACAGCCTCGACCCACTTAGAGACGTAATCAACAGCTAGAAGGATGTACAAGTTCCCGAAAGAGCTGGGAAACGGCCCCATGAAATCTATCCCCCACACGTCGAAAATCTCCACAACCAAGATTGGTTGGAGCGGCATCTCGTTTCTCCGGGATATCCGGCCCATATGTTGGCACCGGGAGCAAGTCTTGCAATAGTCATGAGTGTCTTTGAAGAGTTGTGGCCAGTAGAAACCACATTGCAAGATCTTCTCAGCTGTCTTTCTGGGGCCAAAATGCCCGCCACACGCTTGATCGTGGCAAAATGACAGCACACTCTTGAATTCCTCATCAGGGACACACCTACGAATAATCTGGTCAGGACAGTACTTGAACAGATAGGGTTCGTCCCAGTAAAAATGTTTTACTTGGGATAAAAAGCGAAGTCTGTCCTGACTTGACCATTCGGTTGGTAGTAACCCTGTGGCCAAATAGTTCACAATATCTGCGAACCAAGGTTCGCGAGATATTGTCAAGAGTTGTTCATCCGGGAAAACGTCATTGATCGGGATTTGAAGCGACGGCGAAGAAGGAAGTCGTGAGAGATGGTCGGCAACGACGTTTTCACATCCTCGTTTGTCCTTAATGACAAGGTCAAACTCTTGAAGCAAGAGGATCCAACGTATAAGCCGAGATTTGGCATCTTTCTTCGCAAAAAGATGGCGCAGAGCAGAATGATCAGTGTAAACAATGACTGGAGAGCCGATGAGGTAGGGCCTGAACTTCTCTAAAGCAAATACAACAGCCAAGAATTCCTTCTCAGTTGTTGTATAATTGAGTTGGGCGTCGTTCAGGGTTCGGCTAGCGTAATAGATTACGTGCGGCATCTTGTTGATGTGTTGTCCAAGGACAGCACCGATGGCAGAGTCGGATGCATCGCACATAATCTCGAATGGGTGCGTCCAGTCAGGGGAAGAGAGAACGGGAGCAGAAGTGAGTGAGTGTTTCAATGATTCAAAAGCAGCCACACAGCTCGGGCTGAAGTCGAATGGCGTGTCCTTGGCCAGTAGAAGAGTCAAGGGCCTAGCAATCTTGCTAAAGTCCTTGATAAACCGTCTATAGAAACCGGCATGGCCAAAGAAGGCTCGGATATCTCGGACGCATCGGGGAGGAGGAAGATTGGAAATGACCTCAATCTTTGCTTTGTCTACCTCAATGCCTTTTTGCGAGATGATATGTCCTAAGACAATACCTTCGCGCACCATGAAGTGGCATTTCTCCCAGTTCAAAGTGAGATTCTTGTCCTTACATCTGGTAAGGACAGCGTCGAGATGCAGCAGACACTCGTCAAAGGAATCGCCAAAGATGGAGAAGTCGTCCATGAAGATCTCCAAGAATTTCTCCACCATGTCTGAGAATATTCCCATCATACACCGCTGGAAGGTAGCGGGCGCATTGCATAACCCAAAGGGCATGCGACGATATGCAAACGTGCCGAAAGGACAAGTGAAAGTAGTCTTGTCCTGGTCTTTTTCAGCGATGGGAATTTGATTATAGCCAGAGTAGCCATCAAGAAAGCAATAGTACTCATGTCCGATCAATCGTTCGAGCATCTGGTCAATAAAAGGTAGCGGAAAGTGGTCTTTCCGTGTTGCGGCGTTGAGTTTTCGGTAATCAATGCATACTCGCCACCCAGTTTGGGTACGAGTAGGGATTAACTCGTTCGCCTCGTTGGTTATGACCGTGATGCCCGACTTCTTGGGGACAACATGAATGGGGCTAACCCACTGGTTATCGGAGATAGGGTAAATGATACCACTATCCAGACATTTGACGATCTCCTTCTTCACAGCCTCCTTCATGACTGGATTGAGACGTCTTTGTGGATCCCGGGCTGGTTTGGCATCATTCATCAGATGAATATGATGCTCAACGATCAGGGGACTAATCCCCTTGATGTCCGCCATGGACCAGCCAAAAGCTTGCCTATTGCCGTGTAAGACCGAAAGAAGGGCTTTCTCTTGCTCGGGAGCAAGAGAAGCCGAAATGATAACCGGGAGGGTCTCGTTCTCACCTAAGTAAGCGTACTTAAGGTGAGACGGCAAAGGCTTGAGTTCGAGAATTGGAGGTGAAATGATTGAAGGCTGGATTGGAGAAAAGGTCTCGAACTCAAAGGATTCCATCAAAGGTTCAAAACGAGCGTAAGCTACCGAGTTGGATGGTTCAGGTAACTCATCCGGAAAATCAAAAGATTCAAACTCGGGTTGTGAGCGGCTAAGATCGTGTGAGAACGTAAAACACTCGTAGTCGTAGTCGGGCGCGGAAGCAGCAGCAGGTTCGAAGAGAAACGCACTAGTGGCGTCAAGGTTATCGCGTTCAAACAGAAACTCCTTGAATTCACACTCTTCCGGGGTGATCTCCTGGATCGAGCAGACGTCCAGTATATGAGCATTAGGTTCGGCGGGCTGATTCCCCAACCTAAAAATGTTGAGTTCAATCGTCATATTTCCAAAAGAGAGGTTCATCGAACCATTGCGACAATTGATCACAGCATTTGAGGTTGCGAGAAATAGGCGACCGAGTATCACCGGAATTTGATTCCGGGGGTTAGCTACAGGCTGTGTATTTAATACAATGAAGTCAACGGGGAATATGAAGTCCCCGACTCTTATCAACACATCCTCTAGCTCACCCCTAGGATGGGTGATCGATCGGTCGGCCATTTGGAGAGTGCAGTGCGTGGGTTTCAGCTCTCCGACGCCTAATTGCTCGTATACTGAATACGGAAGCAAGTTAACACTGGCACCAAGATCTAATAGTGCGCGGTTGATGTTCTTATCCCCAATGGTAATTGAAATCGTAGGACAGCCAGAGTCCTTCCGTTTTTGTGGTAAAGATTGGGTAAGGGCATCACTCACAGCACTAGCCAAGAAAACTTTCTTGGGTACCTGAGATTTCCTCTTTTTCGTGCACAAGTCCTTTAAGATTTTCGCGTAAGACGGGACTTGTTGGACAGCATCTAAAAGATGAATGTTAATGTTAACTTGCTTAAATAACTCCAGAATCTTCTCCATTTGAGGATTTTGTTTATTAGATCTCAACCGGTTTGGAAATAGAATATTTTGAAAATTGGTTGAGTCTAATGTTGGAGGAGGAGATTGTGGAGTTGGACCGGATCCCAGAATAGGTGTTTTCGTGGAGTGAGAAGTGGGTCCGTTCATAGAAGAAGAGGAAGGAGAGCCTTGTGAAGAACGGAGAATAGGCTCAGAAGATGAAGAAGAAGAAGGAGAAGAAGAAGAAGAAGAAGAAGAAGCGGCCGGGGTGTCATCGTTGATCCGTGTGCCAATGTTGTTTTGCAGCATCCTCCCCGATCTCAGTGTAGTCACGGCACTCACATTATGGTTTTGTTGTTCAAGAGCAACATGTGCATTATGTGGGTGACCGGGATTTGGAAGTGGCTGGGACGGGAGCTTCCCCTTCTCTCGCTCGCTTAAGGCCGCGTTCAGCTGTGCAATCTGGGCCTCGATGGTCTTGATGCTTTGCCCGTGTGCGGCAGCGTGTTGCACTAAAGATTGAATCGAAGACTGGATGTTGGCGGTGGATTGAGTCGATTGTTTAACAAACGCCTCCAGACTTCGTTCGAGCGAGGAAACCTTATCGTTGTTTGACGGAACAAAGTTGTTTGGTGGAAAAGAGTTGTTGGGTGCAAAGTTGTTCGTCTGGTTTTGGAAAGGATGGGGTTGGAAGGCTGTTGATATTGATGTTGAGTTTGTTGTTGCGCTTGTTGTTGCGGTGGAGGGGGCCTTTGGAAGTGGTTGCCTTGGAATTGATTCTGATTCTGATTCCAGGCAAAATTGGGGTAGTTCCTCCAACCGGGATTGTACGTGGAAGAGTACGGATCATTCCTTGGTCTTTGCTGAAATGCAGCATTAACCTGATCCTGTCCTTGAGATGGAGAATTGTAAGGACACTCTTCGGTTAAATGAGAGGGATCGGAACAACAAGCGCAGATGGTACGAAGTGGAAGAACAGGGCTAGGAGCAGGAGAAGAAAATTTGCTCTCTATCGCTTCAAGCTTTCTAGTTATTGCAGCCATTTCAGCTTTCATTGCAATAGAGACGTCAAGTTGATGAATTCCTACCCTAGACTGACCGGTAGAAGTGGAGGTAGAAGAAGAAGAAGTCGTCGGTCTCGTGCTCTCCCACTGTAGCGTTTGCTCCGCAAGGTCGTCAAAGAATTGCCATGCTTCCTCGTCAGATTTGGATAGGAAGTGGCCCTGACAGATGGTTTCCAACAACTGCTTCGTTACTGGGTTCAGGCCCTCGTATAAGGTTTGGCAAAGTTGCCATTTCTCTATACCGTGGTGAGGACACTGAACAAGAAGGTCTTTGTACCGGTCAAAGCACTTCCAGAAGGGTTCAGAAGGAAGCTGGGAGAATTGATTGATTTCATTGCGAATCCTTGCAGTTTTGTGATTTGGATAAAACTTTTTGAGAAACGCTTTAACAAACTCATCCCAACTGGTTATGGAATGGGAAGCGGTGCTATACAGCCATTTTTCAGCGAGATCGCATAGAGTGAACGGAATGACCCGTAGACGTATAGCATCGTCCGACAGCTGGGTGGTTTTCATCATGGCACAGACGTTTTGAAATTTGTTGATGAAGATATAGGCATCTTCAGATTCAAGCCCATGAAAACGTGGAAGCATGTTGATGAAATGGGGCTTAATTTCAAAGTTGTCCCCATTGGCCAGAGGAAGAGAAAGGCAGGTGGGAAGTGCAGAACGGGTGGGGTAGAAACGATCCTGGAGCGCGATTCGCTGCGACGCTACAACAGGCGGAGGTGGTGGGATATTGGTCTCCGTAGGAAGTGGAGCCAATCCAGGGGTGGTCAAAGAGATGTTCGGATTGAATCCCGACATCGCGGAAGAAGAGGTTGGTGAAAGCGAAGGTGAAGGTGAAGAAGTATGAATAGAATTCCGGTCAACGTCGGAGTTGGCCGGCAAAGGTAGGGGTGAAAGAGGAGTGGAAGGAGTATCGACTTCGGAGTCGATCGCGTAGTCGGTAGCGACTAACGTAACGCGAACTAGACGGGCGCTAGTGTCCCGAGTCCAAGCGGACATACACTAAACGAGTTTAGTATAGTCAAAGCGGAGAAGGTGAGTGTAAGAAAACGTCAATGGAGAAAGGCGATGGGTGATGGGTGAAAAATGGATTTGGCGACAAAGGGCAAGTTTTTTTTTATAAAAGTTTTTGATTTTTCCTTTTTTTTTAGAAGGAGATTTACAGAAATATGTACGGATATACGGCTTAAGCAATCACAAACAAGATATGCACAATCACACCTAGATCTAGGGTAACCTAGGTCTACTAGACCTGCTCCTGAACTTGATTGTCGAAGTTAAACAGTGTCGAGAAACGAGATTAAAAATACACTGATCACAAGGCCAGGTAAGTGCAGAGATAAGGGGAGGTTGTCCAACGCTTTCGCGAAGTTCCTTAATTAAGTAACCCTTTCTCTTTCGGCGGTTGCGCCTTTAACACTTTCCTAGACACCCCGTAAACAATATACCGTTAAGCGAGGTTCTAAACACGGTTTATCTTCTCCTAATGAGCGCGAAGTCCTTAGGGCTGAAGTCTAGTATTTTTTAATTTACAATGGACAATGCATATGCTTTAGTGATTTTTGGGGTCCTGGGAAGGGTGATGAAATCCCCACCCAATCTGGATTGGTGTTAGAGCCCCTTAAGTCCGTATTAAATGATGCAATGCGCAAAATTCAACCAAGTTTTGTTTTCAAGCAATCAGTTATCGTTTTTTACTTTTAATGCGGCGCTGCAAAAAATACGGTTAGTTTTTTTTTTTGGCTTTTTGCGGCGATTTTTGCTAAGAATCCTGCAAAGACAAGAATATTGGAGCGTCGGGTTTGAGAGGGGAAGTTTAGAAAAATACGTACCAAAAAGCACGAGTTTCAGAAACTCGTGTTGATATTGCCTCCGAGTGGTCGAATGGTTCGCTTACGCGGGTCTAACTACCCGGATCTTTGGCACTGAGTGTTCACCCTCCTTTGCACTTGAAAATGCCCCTTTGTTCCGTATGATCGCTGCTCAAAATCCGTCAAATCTGCATATGTTGGAAAAATACGGATATTTGAGCCAAAAAGCAATATTAACAACCACAATTCTGAACACAAATAATTAAGAAAATCAGAGTGTTAGCAGAATTCAAATCCAGAGAAGAAAAGAATTTTATTTGTGTTTGTGGTTAGTTTCAAAAAGAATGGTTATTTGTTTGAATGTGTTAGAAGTTAGTTTTATACAGAATATGCACAAATTTAACCCGAAACTACAAGTATAAAAAGCGTTACCGTCTCCCCGGCAACGGCGCCATTTGATTGTCACGCTCTAACTGTGTCGTGTTTAAAAAGAATTCTGAAATTACCGCAATCAAAACGGTGTCGCTTGTAGCGAGCCGCGATGAATACGGGTCGTCCGCAGGGAGATGGTAAGTTTCTTATTGCTTGTTTTAACGAGTTAATTCCGTGTTTTGATTTGTTGGTTAACTAATTGTCGTAACAAAGATATGAATAAAAAGGGCTTGTTAAGGGTAGTAATAAGTTAGATTGTATGAAGGTGATGTTTGCCAATTCCTTATAGCCCCGACTTGGTATTGATACTAAAGCAATAGGTAACAACGCGGATTAGGGAACTTGAAATACGGTATTTGCGGTATTTCGCTAAATCCGTTTTCCTTGTCCCTTGTCCTTCCGTTGTTATCTCTTGATTTTAGCCTTCGGCAAACCACGGGCAATCCGGTCATGATTAGGAATCATCACTATCGGGGTAGGATAGGATGCCTAGTGAGCGGAGATGCGGGTGATTTGCACGAAGTTTCAATAGGCAAGTTTTAGGTTTTAAAGTTTGGACAAAGAAAATCTTCGAATACGATCTAACATATTACACCCTTAACAAGTGAAAAGATTACTCACACATATTTACAAATTAACAAGAAAGAAAAGAGAAGATACATAAAAACATGCAATGAAATAAAGAGGAAAAGAGAACCGATGAGTTCAAGCGTTTTATCTCCCAGTGTTCAATCCCCGGCAACGTGTGAGATCCAAATACCAAGCTTTAAGGTTGCAAGCTCACTTAAGAGGTTGCAAGATCAAAGCAAGGCATGAATTTCACAATTGAAATCATGTAAAGTGGAACAAGACATGTGATAAAAATACGAACTTTTATTGAAGAACAAACTTATTACAAGAGATCTTGAAGTCAAGAACCTAAGCCTTAAGCTTGCAAGTTCTAAATGAGAAGTTGCAAGGTCAAGACAAAGGGGCAAGAGCTCAAGAATGAAAAGAAAAATTACAAGAATTCTAAGATAGAACTAAAGAAAAAGCTACCCTTTCCTCTTCCCTCTGGTCTCTATTTATAGGCTCAGAAAGAAATATTCATATCTGCCCCATTATGGCTCATGCTGATTTGTTTGATTGCCTTTGATTTGAACACATGCTTTTTAGTCTTGAATGCATATAATATCATATGCATATAAAATCATATCCTTGATTTCATATAAAATCATATCCTTGATGATTGCATATAAAATCATATCCTTGATTGCATATAGAATCATATCCTTGATGATTGCATATAAAATCATATCCTTGATTGCATATAGAATCATATCCTTGATTGCATATAAAATCATATCCTTGATTGCATATAAAATCATATCCACATGTGCTTAAAAGTCTTGTGTACACACTTGTTGTGTTGGACCATTTAGAAAAAAATGTGTACACAACTTGTTGCATAAAGGAACTCCTGAAGTATCGGTCGGTTAGCGTTTCTGGTTGCAGTGTCTTCCCTCAAGTGATATATCCGCGCTGTTGGATGCATTTCCAGTATTTTGTCATGGATACCTGTAATCTGTAATACTGAGCAGACACTGGTCAATAATACCGATAAATACAACAATTAGATAATGAATGAACAGTATTAGAATGCAATTTTCTGATATGAACAATAACCGACTAATATAACATGTACCAATTCATCGAATCAACACTTGATCCGATGACCCGGCTATATCACATATACCAGGCTGATATCACATATCGCGAGAATAGAATACGGTATCTCATATCGTATTATTCTCGGTCCTGCACATATCATATATGTGCTCCTACTCCGTTTTGCCTGAGCCAGAAAACCTCTGTGTAGGACTCTAAAGAATCGTCAATACGCCGGCAGTAGGTGATGATCATATCAAACACCCACAAGCTGCAAGCGGCCAGCTAAACGTAACAGCCACCCAGGTATTGAGCGATCAGAAGATCAAAAAGCAAGCCTGTATATTTTCCTATGAATCCAATCAGTAACACTACCATACAGTCCGGTCTCTTCGTCTGATATGTCGCATATCCAGTCTAGGGGTGGTAAACGTCAGACCCCAGTAACCGATAAGTCGTGTCGATCTGAGGCTCATAACAGGTCGAAAAACTACTAATAACACTTACCAGTAGCACTCCATATCAGCCCTGGCCAGGGACTTCCAGTTATAGCAATTGAACACATCACAACATCAACTCCCTATACCGGGAGAGACGAAACCCCTCCTATCGCTCATTGCCTCCATATGATTCGGGACTGTATCCAAAAGCCACCGTTTTGCACGCCCTTTTGGACGTGGTAAGGTGGAAATCAAAGCACAGTGGGAATCACACAAGACTCTATGACGATCTCGGGTCTACAGACTAACCTGTACTAGTGTCACCGGAGAACCGCTATCTGACGATAGGTATAATACCATCTAGGAGTTCTCGACGAGTCCGTTCAGTGTACCCAGTCTCCACTGAGCACCCGTACACCATCTTTGATGTCAAACACCGATGGATATAGGATTATCCATCGCCCATCATATGGGTCAAGATGCGTATACGCTAGTCTACTCTGGTGCATCGATGCCCTGTCTCGATACACCCTCGACTAGAAACAGTTATAGGATGTACTCATTGACTACCCTGGCCCCACTAGTATGATCTGCATCATAGTCCTAGTAGTCAAGTACATATCCTAACGGCTTTATCAACATATGAGAGTAAGACAGTAAACTAATACAAGTGAACAAGTTAAGACAAAGTGAAACCAAATAGTATACTATCATGTCGAGCAAGAAAGTCTTCTTTATATATATCCAAGCATCCACTATAATATATATCATATGTACAATAATGGTCTCTAGGACATATATATAACTAACACATCGAACGTACGTTAACGGATAGACGGTGACTAAGTGGCGCTTTTAGTTTCATATATGAGTATCGATGAGAATATAAAAGTTTCATATTATCATCGAGTATCATATATTGGTTTTAACTTGAACATCTTGAATCACTCTCTAATGATGCGTTTGTTGTGTATTCTTGTTGTATGTGTGTGTTTCGGCTGTCGGGGGTATAGTCACATAATTCGTGAATTATTCGTCGAATTCGCGAATAATTCGCGAATTTTTGATCAGCCGACTTAATCGCCGAATTAATCGGCGGGCCGAATTACTCGCGAATTATTCGCGAATAATTAGCGAATTATTCCTGAATTATGTGAAAAAACAGAGAATAATTCAAAAAACGGCAAATAATTCACAAAATAAAAACCTAGCGTCTCATATATTAATTTCTTGCTCGAAATCCTTCCCGAACATTCCCCGAACACTTCCCGAATCTTTCCTGAATACCTGCCGATTTTTTCCGAATAGTTCTCCGAATCCGAATTTTTGATCTCGCCGAATTATACCCGAACGACGAATTTGTGACTATGGTCGGGGGTAAGGATTTTATCCCATTAAGAATATATAGAGTGAACACCCATTCGATAGACGGGGACTAAGTGGCGCTTTTAGTTTCATATATGAGTATCGATGAGAATATGAAAGTTTCATATTATCATCGAGTATCATATATTGGTTTTAACTTGAACATCTTGAATCACTCTCTAATGATGCGTTTGTTGTGTATTCTTGTTGTATGCGTGTGTTTCGGCTGTCGGGGGTAAGGCTTCTATCCCATTAAGAATGTTTAGAGCGAACACGCATTCGCTTGTGCTTTCAACCGTTTCGAGTAAATTTCGGCAGCACCTCCCCGCTGTTCTCCGAGTACACTGTAATAGAATAGATAATCATTTCAAAGCTGTGAAACAATATTGAAATGAACATCTAATCTATCTTTATACACGGAGAACCATCGGAAAGGTACCGACGAAATATCTCGAAACGGATGAAAACACAAGTGAATGAAGGTGTTTGCTTTATACATTCGTAACTTGTCCACACGGGACAAATCTATTGATTATCATACGATTGAATCTTCTCGTCACATAGACTATACGACGGTTGTTATTATCGAGCTATACCGTCCGATATTTAACAACCTTCGTATAGTTGTATGTCACGACGAATATCGAAAGTATGTTAACCGATAGACGAGGACTGAGGGCGCTTTTAGTTTCATATATGAGTATCGATGAGAATATGAAAGTTTCATATTATCATCGAGTATCATATATTGGTTTTAACTTGAACATCTTGAATCACTCTCTAATGAAGTGTTTATTGTGTATTCTTGTTGTATGTGTGTGTTTCGGCTGTCGGGGGTAAGGCTTCTATCGGTTATCATATGATTGAATTTTCTCGTCACATAGACTATACGAGATATTTAAATAAAATATAAAGTAACTGATATAACATGATTTTAAACTTATGCAATAATACTTGCTTAATTACTTGCAAGTTACAACTTGAGAATAAGATATATGAAGAATTGAGCATTAAAGAACTAAGATGTATTAGACTTGAGATTGAGATACATACCTTCAACATAGAAAAGAAATCAATAAACAAGATTAATATAATATAAATTCAAGTTGAAAGAATATATATCAAATAAATTCAAGTTGAAAGAAGTGATCAAATATATTATTTCCTTGGTTATATTTTGTTATCCTACATCCAATCAATTTAATTTTTCAATGAAAATTCTATCGTACATCTAACTAAAATAATCAAAGAAGATAAAAGAAAAACTCAAACAAAAATAATGATATTACTTCGGTTCCTCCTTTCAAATGCAATTAAGTCTCGATAATACTGAAGATGTTACCAGAAAAACAAAAATTAGGAGACAGAATCAAGTCTCGATACTAAAAAGAACAAGTTTAAGGGTCAACAGAGCCCCAATTTTTTTTTGAGGATTGTTAATTGATGAATACTTGTTTTTGGAATGTGAGAGGAATCGCTATGATATAGAAAAACAGAGAAGTTCAAATTTTCTGTATTATGGAGCCTATGGTGGACTTCTCAAAAGCAAAATATATTGCTCAATCTACAGGCTTTGCACAAATATGGGGGAATTTGTTTAATAAGATTTGGATTTTTGTTGAATCTACTGTTCAGGCTGATATTATGAAATCTTCATATCAATGCCTTGCAATGAAAATTGTTCACAATAATACGTTTTGATGGAAAATTTTATATAACTGCTTGGGACATTATTCATTGTGATATTCAGGAAGCTGTTCAATACTTTTTCGGATATGGTTTAGTCCCAAAATCTGTGAATTCAAATGTTATTTGTCTGATACCAAAAAAGAACAATTGTACTAGAATAACAGATTTCAGACCTGTCAGCCTCCGCAACTTCTTGTACAAAATTTTCACAAAAATTCTGTCCAGCAGGATTGCAAGTATTCTACCAAACATTATCTCTAAAGAGCAGGGTGCTTTTGTTAAAATGAGAGGAATTCCTAAAAATATTGCTTTAGCTCAGGAACTTAAGACATTGCAGAAAAGTCAAGGGGGCATAATGTTATCCTCAAATTGGACATGGAGAAAGCTTTTGATAGAATGGAACGGGCTTTCATTTTCCAGGTTATGAAGTCTTTTGGCTTCTCAGAGCAGTTCATTTCCTTGGTTAGAGGATGCTTGGCTACACAACACTTCTCTATGTCCTATTCTTTTGATTCTCATGACCCTAACCCTAACCCTAACCCTAGCCCCAGCCCCAGCCTCAGCCTAACCCCAACCCTAACCTTAACCCTAATCCCAACCCCAGCCGAACCCCAATCCCAACCGCAACCCCAGTCCCAGCCCAAACCACAACCCCAACCCCAACCCTAACCCTAACCCCAACCGATACCTAACCCTAACCATCATCGGTACCCAAACCCTGAACCCTAGCCCTAAAATAATCAAAAATTTGTTTAATTGAAGATTTAATTACTAACCTGTGCGGTGGAGGAGACAATCGATCGGTGGTCGACAATCGATGCAATCGGCGACGAGGAAGAACGGCGACGAGATCGGGAACGAGATCGGCGACGAAAGAGAGAGAACGACGAAGAGATCGACGAGATCGGCGATACGGCAACGAGATTTGGGGATTTTGAGAGTTTCGCACGCGAGAGGAGATAATCAGCATAGGGAAATTATGTGCTTTTTTATTAAATCTCCATTTAAATGCCCCTACGGATTAGTCCTAAGGTCATTGGTTTGCGGCTCCGTAGGGACAAATAATAAATTACGATTTAATATTTTTAAATTAAATGTCTGGGACCGTAGGGGCAACCGTCTGGCCCTACGGATTAGTCCGTAGGGCCAAAATAAATCTATCCCTACGGATAATGAAATCCATAGGGACAACCTCCTATTTTAGTAGTGAAACCCTCTCTTGCTCAGAAGGAGAAACCATCGACGAATACTTTGAACAAAAAAAAGGTAGTTATATTGGAACGCTTATGATTACTTCGAATATTATAGATTGCACTAATTCCTTATAATTTAGATATTTATAAAAAAATTTAATCTCTATTGAAATATGGATTGTCAGGCCAACAAATGCCTGATTCTAGCTATCAAGGAAACATGCATGCATCTCCAATAACAAATCATCGTCTTAGAGTATCAGAGGAGGAGGAGGAACAACTATTGGATGACCTTTATTCGGATGAAGAAGAGTTTGAATTTAATGGTGAATATTTTTTATTTAACTTATCTAGTAATATTTTGCTTTAAGTCTTACTTTCACAAATATCTAGAAATAATTTTCTTTGGTTTTGTTATTAACTTTGAGAATCATGAAGATGAATGCCCGTTATGAAACTGTATTATGCTCTTAAGATGCTTTTAAGTAGCCGTAGTTTCACTATTTTCCAATTGCGTTTTACAGATAACTTTTAATAACTAGTTATTCAAATTTTTATTAAGTTTGTTAAGAGCTTGTTGATGTTACTCTAGATGGAATATCAAAGAGGGGAGTCAGGGGACCAACTAAAGGTCTTAATTTACGTCTTCCCTTGGCACCAAATGGAGAGTCGAATTTAATGATCAAGGCCAACCAATTAGAGATAATGGGAGAAAATTGGCAATTAGGCTTGGGTTGATCGCCAGAATGGGGAATTACTTTCCAGTTGATGTATTCTGGAAGAATCGGTCTAAACAAAGCAAGATAGATGCGTGGCATGACATAGAGGCATGTTTAACCATTTAATTTCAAAAAAGGCGTAAAAAATTGTTCAATTGTTGAATATACTAATGTAGTATGTATCTTTATTATTGAGCATGGAGAGGATTATCCCCAGGTCAAAATTTATATTAAGGCTCACAAGAAGAAAAACGGTGAATTCACCGAGGACATGGGTAAAAAAATTGTTAGTTTGCTTTCTTCTTTGTTTTTTAACTTTACTCATCCATTTGCATATTATGAAATAATTGATTTTATATTAAAATTATGAAATAATTGGTTTTATATTAAAATTTACAATGAACTAAAATTGCATCAAAATGCAGATAAGGATTTATTTGAGAGATCTTAGAATAACTTTTCTGCCAAAGTTTATATTTGTTGGTAGCAATCCTAGCTTATTAAGCTATGTGATTCCTTTTGTGTATACTTCAAAATGTGAAATGCATTAGTCAATGAATTTATTTGTGTATCCTTCAGAGTGAGGATTGGGGATATGAACTTGTCTAGCCTTAAAATAGAAAGAAGACAGAAGAAGTGATTAAAGGAGTTGTGGTTTGAATAAAGTAAAACTTGACTATATGATTGAAATCCGGAAGATTTTTTTATTTTATTTTATCCTTTATAGTAATAGGTAGAACAAGATATTTCAATCTATGTTAAGACGAAACACAAATTCCCCTTTTAACAAACGATTTTGGTAAGTACTTTATTAAGGATTATAACCACCAAAATAATATTGCTTTTCATTAGTGATGGTTTACTATAGTTGTCCATTATTTTTTACCAAATAGATGACAATAGGGACATTAAAAGTGAAATGACAAAGGATTTACGTTTACTGTTGTTCATCAAAGGACAAATATGCTCATCTCATCATAACTACATGATTGTTGCTCATCTCATCATAACTACATGATTGTGATTAAGAGGTGATATCTATCCTAGATGTCAATGGCTTTATATATCTCCAACTAAAAATATGCTCATGTTTTCTCTGTTTGCATATGGAGAGAGAGAGAGAGCAACTAGCCATCCAAACACAAAACCATACTAGTACGGATCCTATTATTATCTCAATTCTTGCCGCTCAAGCTTTTGGATCTAATCAGAGCAGCTAATATGGGCGTTGGAGTCACAAAGAGACAATTGGAGGACCCTTGTTTTAACTACAATATCATGAAAAAACTTTGAGCTTCATGCAGATAACAAAAAACTACAATCAGGAATATCAGACCTTCGTGCATCATTATCTGGGATCGAAGAAAAGGTTGCTCAATTAATGGTGACTCGATCTGGGTCCTCTAATGCACAAGCCGATATAGAGTAGGTTACTAGTTCGTTTTACATATATTTATTAAATTTTACTTTTAATAATCTCAAGTGTTTTTATGGATGTTTTTTTTGTCTTGTAGGTTCAGTCAGTTTAAGCCATTTTAAGCCAGGAAAATGATGGATACGCAGTCTAGTTTTTTCTATTTGGGGGTTTCTTTAATAAAATATGAACTTTATTTGTTATGAACAATTGGATGTGGTTATAGTTATTCTGTGTTAATGACTTAATAATGTATTTGACTTGGAAGTTTACAACAATTCAATATCTTACATATTGGCTTTATATCCGGTTTGTTCGTCGTATTGAAATTGTCTATCATTTATATTTTGTTTCTTATTTGTGCCATATATATTGTGTTATAATTATATCAGTCACTCTAATAAAGGAAGCTAATTATGCAAATCAATAACCAAAGTTTTTAGACTCTCTATCCATAAAAAAATTTGTAGCTATTATATTTTATTTTCACATTTTAAATTGTAGCTTTATTTTTTTAAACTATAGAATTAATCATATCTAAAAGTACTTTTAGTCACCAAAAATTCATAAAGCTTGAAATTTTTAGTTAGAAACAAAATAATTACCTTTATATTTTTTAGCCCCATTTTAAACCATATCCTTCTCCTTTAAAACTATGGAATCACTACTACAAATAAGGGTTGCCTCTACGGATTTATCCATAGGGGCAAACCACTACCCCTACGGATATATCCGTAGGGGCAAAAAAATATCCTGTAGATACAAACGCCGTAAGTGCTAGTCGAAGCCTTGAACATGCCCCTACGGACTAAAAATTGTCCCTACGGAGTTATGTGTAGGTACCGTTTCCCCTACGGCTTAGGCCGTAGGGACAAAAAATTTATTTTATTTACGGTTTTATAAAATAGATTAGGTGTACCTACGGACTTATCTATAGGGCTAAGCAGTTGTCCCTACGGATACCTTTGTAGGGGCATATGTTTGCCCCTACGGATATATCCGTAGGGGCATTCGTAAACCCTAATGCTGAGATCATAGGGACAAAATATCAGGTATCCTGATATTTTGCCCCTACAGATAAATCTGTAGGTACACTGTTAGGCCCTACAGATTAATCCGTAGGGGCAACGTTGGGCCTTACGGATTAATCCGTAAGTACATATTATCAGTTTTTTTTTAAAAAAAGGGCTGCCTATTTTTTTCTCGCCCTGTGCACAATAATATATACATCGATCATATATAAAATTAATCATCACGCAGAACATATATCGCAGTATTCATAATCACATTAATCACATCTCACGCATAATATACAAAAGGAACCAACAAGCAAAATATGATATCAATATAAACACGCAAACACCACAATATCAATATCGTCCAAAATGTAGTATAATATGTATCATATAAATAAATACATGTTTAAAATATAAGAATCAAAAAGCTACCCTAGCCGAAGGAGATGCATGTGGAGGCTCGGCCGATGTACCCTGTCGCGTCTGGACCTACGTGTGTAATAAGCGAGTAAGAGCTGTGTATTATTCGAATTCGTATCATTATCAAGTTATTTCGAAACCCCAATCTATGTATACATAGGGACTTAGGCCTCGTTTGGATATCTAGTTTGGAAAACCGTGTTTATTTTAATTACATATGTATGTATGATTAATCAAAGCTAAGTCTATAACCAAATAAGCTCAGGCTACGTACTAATATTGGATATGTTGCTATCTATAATATGACATAATATTTTACTATTAAGTAGTATACATACCGGCATCTCCTTCAACTCCTGAACGGTGGCCTTGAAGCTCTCCAGTTCCTGCTGGAAACGTCGCTCACTGGAGACAGAGGAAGTAACCGCCGGGGTGGAGTCCAACCTCATATGGGTCCTGCTAGGATTTGGGTCAGCAGTATCGGATCGTTCTGTCCAGTAAAATTGGATCATTTAAATTTAAAATTTTCAAAACAAAAATTTCAAATAGGGGTTGAATAAATATTAACACTTACGCAATACTCCGGGGTATCGAAGCTCGCCCGTGGCGAGATCTGTTTAGGTGCCGTGGACGGCAAGATACACGGACAACACGCTTGGTGTACCACCCTGCGCCAGGGTCTGAGCTCTCTGCAATTCGCAAAAAATTTACATATATTATAAAATAACTCTTAATATTACATTATATCACAGTAGATCTATTGTAATTTACCGATGCCTACAGGCTGAAAATCGTAATCCAACTGCAAATACAAAAAAAACAATGCTATTAAATTGCAAGTGTTAATAATAAATATATTGGATAAATCAAATGAAAATATATATTAATACCCGAGTTTGATCCCAGAAGAAGGCAAATCGATCCTCGATGCCTCCGCCTGCTCCACCACCCGCTCCTACACCCACATTAACCAGTAAAATATAAGTATATCATTTAAATTTGAACTTTTCAAAACAAATATTTCAAACCTGTTAGAATAAATATTAACACTTACGCAATACTCCTAGGTCGCGGTGTCGAGAAAACCTTGGAACTCCTATAAGAAATCACTTAATATTCTCATAAATTCTTGAAAGGAATAGGACTTTGAATATACAAAAAAAGGAAGTGAAAATTCTGATCAAGCATCATACTCAGATTTCAGATGACCCCCATCAAAAGACTTCTATAAAGCCAAAGAAGGCAACAGAAAACCCTTTTAGTCAATTAGAGAGCGCACCTGCAGTGAGAAGTGGTAAAGGTATCACCCAACAAGGGTGTAATTTATAGAATCAGTTGAAACTCTTGAAAGTCAAAGAAGAACCTGACCTGCACAAATCTGATGTATACTTTCCATTGGACACTAAGAACTCTCTAAAAGGAAAAGCCAATGTGAAAGCCATCATTAATTCATATCAGAAGATTTGCTGAAACAGAGAACAAGGAATGTCATTTTCGGTACGAATAGATTCACCTAAGGCAGTCTCTCCCATATCCTCCATTTCTTCTCCCGGAAAGAAATTACCGTCTTCCTCTTCTACCACATTACTGTCTTCTCCTTCTTCTTCTGCCACATTACTGTCTTCTCGTTCTTATTATGTGTGCGTGAAAATTCAATGAAAGCAGAAACTCCAGCGACAAACTTAGGTTGCATACGTTGTTGCCAATTCACTTACATCCAGTCCTTAACTCTGACGTACTCATGGGCCATGTTAGATTGTATAACATACAAATTGTAGGTTATGATGACTATATTGAGAAATCTAAAAACGGGATGGTTACTGACAAAGGAGAAAATCCGTGTATATGCTTTGTGTATGCGTTTGTCGTTGAAAAGAATAAATTATCGATAATCAAAGTTAGATTTGAGGATACCCATGTATGAGTTGTATTCTATATATGTGTGTTTCAATTTATAATTTCGCTTAAGTGTAAGGTTGTTTTTACTTAAATGCATACATACGCACATATCACATAAACACATGCATATATCACATGTCACATATGTTCTCCGCCGAAAGATGCGACCGGGACGTTTGGACGTCCGGGCCTGAACTTCGAGGGCAGATGCTATTTGGTTCTATCCGTCCACCTCTCCGAAGATGCCAAGTTGATTTATGGCACCGTATATCGAAGGTTTAAACGGATGCGGCCGATGTAGCAGATTTCGTCAGATTCCTCCTCGTTGAGGGGTTTTTGATTGTGGGGACGCTCTTCCCTGCAGGCGCAAGCCCCTGTATTTAATTACGCTACCGCATAGCAGTAACAACTTTCTCCTTCTCCAGATGGTCACTTCGTGTCGTGGGTGTTTGTTTTGTTTTTGGTTGCCCGTGGATTGTATACGGAGACTAATTTATGTTGTCGTCCGTAGGGCGTGGATTAGTCCAAATCCGTATTATCTTAGATTTGGGTTTGGGTTGGGTTTAAGGATCGTTAATCTCATTTGAGACTAAGATCAACTTAAACGTTTGTTAAGGATACGTTAGTCTAATTTTAGACTAAGACCAATTTTGTATAGTTCTATGTCACGACGAACATCGAACGTATGTTAACCGATAGACGGGGACTAAGTGGCGCTTTTAGTTTCATATATGAGTATCGATGAGAATATGAAAGTTCCATATTATCATCGAGTATCATATATTGGTTTTAACTTGAATATCTTGAATCACTCTCTAATGATGCATTTGTTGTGTATTCTTGTTGTGTGTGTGTGTTTCGGCTGTCAGGGGTAAGGCTTCTATCCCATTAAGAATGTATAGAGCGAACACCCATTCGCTTGTGCTTTCAACCGTTTTGAGTAAATTTTAGCAGCACCTCCCCGCTGTTCTCCGAATACACTGTAATAGAATAGATAATCATTTCAAAGCTGTGAAACAACGTTGAAATGAACATCTAATCTATCTTTGTACATGGAGAACCAGCGGAAAGGTACCGACGAAATATCTCGAAACGGATGAAAACACAAGTGAATGAAGGTGTTTGCTTTATACATTCCTAACTTGTCCACACGGGACAAATCTATCGGTTATCATACGATTGAATCTTCTCATCACATAGACTATACGACGGTTGTTAGTATCGAGGCATACCGTCCAATATTTAACAACCTTCGTATAGTTCTATGTCACGATGAACATCGAACGTATGTTAACCGATAGACGGGGACTAAGTGGTACTTTTAGTTTCATATATGAGTATCGATGAGAATATGAAAGTTTCATATTACGATGGAGGATCATATATTGGTTTTAACTTGAACATCTTGAATCACTCTCTAATGATGCGTTTGTTGTATATTCTTATTGTATGTGTAACATGATTTTAAACATATGAAATAATACTTACTTAGTTACTTGCAAATTGCAACTTAAGAATAAGATATATGAAGAATTGAGCATTAATGAACTAAGATGCATTAGACTTGAGATTGAGATACATACCTTCAATATAGAAAAGAAATCAATAAACAAGATGAATATAATATAAATTCAAGTTGAAAGAATATATATCCTCTTTTCAAATGCAATTAAGTCTCGATGATGCTGAAGATGTTAATTACCAGAAAAATATCTTCTGCCAACCTTCATGTATGAAGGGGTGTGTGTGGCAAAATTGGGTACACGGTGTCAGAAAAGTTTTCTCCTGCCATGTGGCAATCAAAATTCAATTCTTCGTTATTTTTTTTATAACCACCGACACTGTTCAATTGACCTTCATAGAGTAGTACATACATATCGAACTTTCTTCCTTTCTATTTATCTAATGATATACGGATAGAAAATGTTCCGTATTGACAGCAAATCAACTTTGCAAGTATTTGATACATACGCAAAAAGGTATTGAAATATGATGTTTTTTTGTTTTATATTTGTCTTAGGCCCTGTGTGTATGCATGCATATGTGTGTGCATGTCTATGTAGAGAGGAAAGTGCATATTTATGTATTAGGTCGTGTGTATGCGTGCATGTGTGGTGCATGTGTCCGTAGAGAGAATGAAAGTGCAAATTTATGTATTAGGCCCTGCGTGTGTGGGCGCGTGTATGTATGCATGTTAGTGAAGAGAGGACGACACCACACAGGCTCGCTTACGGCAGGTCCATGTTTTTCGATTCCTACGAACTTTTAGCATCTTAAGCAAGATCCATTATTTTCATGCTGTTTACTTCCCTCAAATATTGCAATGTTTTACTTGCGCATCAACTAGTCTCGAAGTCTACGGCTGAACTTCGAACCGTATAAGTTATTTAACGATATCTTGCCTATTTATTAACTAGTTTAAAATTCTACAACTGAAAAATAAAATTATAATTGTTTGAAAATATAACTAAGTTATTCTATCTCATGTAACAGCTCAAATAAAATTCTACAACTGAAAATATAACTTAAGCAAGATCCATTGTTTTCAGCCCTAACTCTAACCCCAGACCCAGCCCCAGCCCCAGCCCCAGCCGAACCCCAACCCCAACCCTAACCCTAACCCCAACCCCAACCCCAACCGCAACCCCAGCACCAGCCCCAGCCCCAGCCCTAACCCTAACCCCAACCCCAACCGCAACCCTAGCCGAACCCAACCCCAACCGCAACCCTAGCCGAACCCCAACTGCAACCCCAACCCTAACCCCTAAAATAATCAAAAGAATTCTTTAATTGAAGATTTAATTACTTACCTGTTCGGTGGAGGAGACAATCGACAATCGGCGACGAGGAAGAACGGCGACGATATCGGGAACGAGAGAGAGAGAACGGCGACGAGATCGGTGAGATCGGCGACGAGATCAGAGAGAATGGCGACGCGGCGATGAGATCGGTGAGATCGGCGACGGGATTTGGGATCGAGGTTTCGCGCGCTCGAGCGAGAGAGAAGAGAAATAATCAGCGCGTAGGAAAATTATGTGTCTTTTCTATTAAATCCATATTTAGATGCCCCTACGGATTTGTCCGTAGGTCCTTTGTTTGCGGCTCCGTAGGGGCAAACAATAAATTAAGATTTAATATTTTTAAATTAAACATCTTGGACCGTAAGGGTAACCGTCTGGCCCTACGGACTAATCCGTAGGGCCAAAATAAATCTGCCCCTACGGATTTCAATATCCATAGGGGCAACCCCCTATTTTAGTAGTGAATAAATCCTACTAAGAAATACTTTGAGTCATAACAAAATCTGTAGACTTTGGAATTTAATCTCGCAAAAAATATTGTTTTCTTCATACCTTATAGTAACATTTTAAATTGTAGCTTACACTTTCATGCTACGAAATAAATCGTAAGTGAAAGGGACTTCGAGTCACAAAAAACCCGTAGACTTCACACAGTAAGCTTACGTTAAAAAATGTTGTCTTTAAACTTTATAGTCACAATTTATACTTTAAAATTGTTACAATGGAATATGTAGTTATAATAAAAACAATAGTCTTTAAAATAGTAAGTAGTGTTTACTTTGTACACTCTACTTAGGAAAAAAATCATATCCTTTGTTTTCTCTAGCTACATATTAAATATTATTTGAAACTTTACAAATGATCCACTTTATTAGCTAGGATTTTTAAGTCGCTATGGTTTTTTGGAACAAATGTTGTTGCTAATTCTTTTTAGTTACGCCGCTGTGGCCTATAATAAATTTGTTACAAAATTTTTTGTAACTATCATTTTAGCTACGCAATTTTTGGTAGCTAGGCTATTTATAACTATGCTTGAAATTGTAACCTAAGCTATGAATTTCAGTAGTGATGAGAGCATAGATATCACAGGCAACTACATAAATATCGTAAGTAACTGTATAGATATCGCATAATACACTGCTAAAATAGGGGGTTGCCCCTACGGATAACGAAATCCGTAGGGGCAGATTTCTTTTGGCCCTACGGACTAATCCGTAGGGCCATAAGGTTGCCCCTACGGTCCTTACATATTAATTTAAAAATATTAAATCGTAAATTGCTGTTTTCCCCTACGGAGCCGCAAACCAAGAAACTATGGACTAATCTGTAGGGGCATCTAAATAGGGATTTAATTAAAAAGGCATGGATCGATCCCTACGCTGATTATCTTATCTCTCGATACTCTCGCGCGCGAACCCAAAATCCCCAAATCCTCGTTCCCGCCGATCGCCAAATCTCTCGTCGCCGTTCTCGTCGCCGCTAGCACAGGCCGTTTCGTCGTCGGCACTGCCTGGTTCTTCCTTGTCGCCGTTTTCGTCGTCGCCTCCGTTTCGTCGCCGCCACCGATCGATCGTCTCCTCCACTACACAGGTTAGGAAATCTTCAATTAAACAAATTTTTGATTATTTTAGGGCAAGGGTTCATGGTTTGGGTATCGATGAGGCATCGGTTGGGGTTAGCGTTAGGGTTAGGGCTGGGGTTGCGGTTGGGGCTGGGGCTGGGGTTGCGGTTGGGGTTGGGGTTCGGTAGGGGGTTGCAGTTGGGGTTGGGGTTGGGGTTGGGGTTAGGGTTAGGGTTGGGGTTCGGCTAGGGCTGGGGTTAGGTTAGGGTTGGGGTTGGGGTTGGGGTTTGGCTGGGGCTGGGGCTGGGGTTAAGGTTAGGGTTGGGGTTCTTAAATTTTAGAGTATGATAGGTGTGCTACTAATTTTCCTGGGGAAAAGTGTTTGAGAGCATGGACTGCAGATGAGTTCAAATTAGAGCTGAAAATTGAAAATGTTGCTTGCATTTTGCTCAGGCGTAACTCTTGAACGAATAGATTTTGATGGTGCAGTGCATGTTAAGATACGGACTGTTTTTTTTGGTGGGAAAACTGGTCTCAGGGGACGGAGATTTTATTTATGATCTGCTGAGTGCAACTGCATATACAACAGAGACAGCAAAGCTGAATACACTTTCATTTTTAGCAAAAGTAATTAAAAATTTAGAGCTTGGGATTGAACTTCCTTGAATGTAACTCGGATGTATGGTAAATTTGTTATACTTGATTTTGCACCATCTACATTCAATTCGTGCCTATCTTTGTGAGGTTTTACCCAGCGGGTATATCCGATCAGGTAAATTTGTTAACTCGACAGATAATTCAGTATGCAGGCTAGTTGAGGATAAGGGTTGCTTCCTGTGTGTCAAAACCGGGTTTTGATACCAGTTATATTTTATTTAAATACTTCGTATAGTCTATATGACGAGAATATTCAATCGTATGATAACCGATAGAGGCCTTACCCCCGACAGCCGAAACACACACACACACACACACAACAAGAATACACAACAAACACATCATTAGAGAGTGATTCAAGATGTTCAAGTTAAAACCAATATATGATACTCGATGATAATATGAAACTTTCATATTCTCATCGATACTCATATATGAAACTAAAAGCGCCACTTAGTCCCCGTCTATCGGTTAACATACGTTTGATGTTCATCGTGACATAGAACTATACGAAGGTTGTTAAATATCGGACGGTATAGCTCGATACTAACAACCGTCGTATAGTCTATGTGATGAGAAGATTCAATCGTATGATAACCGATAGATTTGTCCCATGTGGACAAGTTAGGAATGTATAAAGCAAACACCTTCATTCACTTGTGTTTTCATCCGTTTCGAGATATTTCGTCGGTACCTTTCCGCTGGTTCACCATGTACAAAGATAGATTAGATGTTCATTTCAACGTAGTTTCACAGCTTTGAAATGATTATCTATTCTATTACAGTGTACTCGGAGAACAGCGGGGAGGTGCTGCCGAAATTTACTCGAAACGGTTGAAACCACAAGCAAATGGGTGTTCGCTCTATACATTCTTAATGGGATAGAAGCCTTACCCCCGACAGCCGAAACAACACACACAACAAGAATACACAACAAACGCATCATCAGAGAGTGATTCAAGATGTTCAAGTTAAAACCAATATATGATACTCGATGATAATATAAAACTTTCATATTCTCATCGATACTCATATATGAAACTAAAAGCGCCACTTAGTCCCCGTCTATCGGTTAACATACGTTCGATATTCGTCGTGACATAGAACTATACGAAGGTTGTTAAATATCGGACGGTATAGCTCGATACTAACAACCGTCGTATAGTCTATATGACGAGAAGATTCAATCGTATGATAACCGATAGATTTGTCCCGTGTGGACAAGTTAGGAATGTATAAAGCAAACACCTTCATTCACTTGTGTTTTCATCCGTTTCGAGATATTTCGTCGGTACCTTTCCGCTGGTTCTCCGTGTATAAAGATAGATTAGATGTTCATTTCAACATTGTTTCATAGCTTTGAAATGATTATCTATTCTATTACAGTGTACTCGGAGAACAGCGGGGAGGTGCTGCCGAAATTTACTCGAAACGGTTGAAAACACAAGCGAATGGGTGTTCGCTTTATATATTCTTAATGGGATAGAAGCCTTACCCCCGACAGCCGAAACACACACATACAACAAGAATACACAACAAACGTATCATTAGAGAGTGATTCAAGATGTTCAAGTTAAAACCAATATATGATACTCGATGATAATATGAAACTTTCATATTCTCATCGATACTTATATATGAAACTAAAAGCTCCACTTAGTCCCCGTCTATCGGTTAACATACGTTCGATAATTTATTTTTTTCAACGACAAACGCACACACAAAGCATATACACGGATTTTCTCCTTTGTCGGTAACTATCCCGTTCTTAGATTTCTCAATATAGTCACCATAACCTAAAATTTATATGTTATACAGTCTAACATGGCCCATGAGTACGTCAGAGTTAAGGACTGGATGTATGCGGATTGGCAACAATGTATGCAACCTAAGTTTGTCGCAGGATTTGCTGCTTTTATTGAATTTGCACGCGCACATAATAAGATCGTGATAGAGAAGATTCTCTGCCCGTGCGATAGATGTGGCAATAAGTACTGGCAGAAGGTAGAATTGGAAGAGCTTCATATCGTAAAATATGGGTTTACTAGACTTTATACAACTTGGAAATATCACGGGGAATGAGAAGAACGCAGTAATACGGCAGAAAAAGAAGGAGAACACGATAATGCGGCAGGAGAAGAAGGAGAACACGGTAATGCGGTAGAAGAAGAAGACGGTAATTTATTTCCATCAGAAGAAATGGAGGATATGGTATAGGCTTCCCTAGGTGAATCTATTCGTACTGAAGATGACATTCCTTCCGGTCAAGGACCACGTGCGGATAAATATGAAAATTTCATGAATGATACTAGAAAACCAATTTATTAGAATGCATGGTATTCCACCCTCTCATGGTTCGTCCAACTTTTCCAGATTAAGTGCTTAAATGGATGGAGCAACAAGTCATTCACAATACTTCTTTCGTTCTTGAAAGATTCTATGCCCCCGGGAAATAACATACCCGACAGCTGGTACGGAGCGCAGAAGATGATGTCTGATTTGGATCTAAAGTGCGAGAAGATTCAAGCATGTCCTAAAAATTGCGTGTTGTACCGAAAAGAGAATTCAGATTTGAAAGAGTGTCTAACATGCGGAGAGGCCAGGTATAAGCCGAAAGATTCTGATAAGAAGCCTAATATACCTGTCAAGGTAGCACGATACTTTCCCATAACACAGAGACTACAGAGGCTATTCAGGTGCAAGAAAACAGCCGAGGCAATGATTTGGCATCACCGTGCTCCTCCAAGTGAAGATGGAAAAATGAGCCATCCAAGAGATTCACCGGCATGGAAGGATTTCGATAGGAGGCACGCAATATTCAGTAGCGATCCTCGCAATGTCCGGCTCGGACTGGCTAGTGATGGCTTCTGTCCATTCAACTATATGGCTGGAAGTCACAACACATGGCCCGTTGTAATGATAATTTAAAATCTGTCGCCTTGGTTGGCTATGGACCAATCATACTTTATGATGCCTCTTCTTATCGATGGACCAAACTCACCGGGAAACAATATCGACGTCTATCTCCGACCTCTGATCGAGGAGTTAAAATATTTGTTCATTGATGGTGTAGAGACATACGATGCAAACACAAATACAACCTTCATACTGCGTGCGGTTTTAATGTGGACAATTAATGACTTTCCTGCGTATAGAATGCTATCAGGTTGGTCCATACATGGTCACAAAGCATGTCCTCATTGCTATCAACACACAACATCGAAATTCTTGAATTTTAGCAGGAAGGTTTGTTATTGCGGCCATCGACGTTTCCTGCCTCTAGACCACCTCTACAGGTTAGACACTGTTCACTTTGGTGGTCATCAGAAGCATCTTGGACCTCCATCCCCATTATCCGGAGAGGATGTGACTGCTCAGTGGGATGGTTACAATAATGTGACCTTCGGGATGGATCCGACAAAACAGGTCAAACCACAATTTTGGAACAAGTTAAGCATTTTCTTTGAGCTTCCGTACTGGTCAACAAATTTAGTGCGTCATTGTCTGGACGTCATGCATATAGAGAAGGGAGTATCAGAGCACATACTCAACTTGCTTCTCTGTAAAGACGGGAAATTGAAAGACAACCTGAATGCTCGAATGGATTTACAGGAGTGGGGAATAAGAAGTGAATTGCACCCTAGACCGGTAGCGGGTAAACCAGGCAAGTTTGTACTTCCCAATGCCGCTTATCATATGTCACAACTGGAGAAGAAAAGATTCCTGCAGGTGTTGCATGATTTGAAAGTTCCCACAAGTTTCTCAGGATCATTCAGCAAGAAAATAAAAATTGTGAAAGGCAAGATCGATAGGCTGAAAAGTCATGATCACCATGTTATCGTGGAGCACCTTCTTCTATTAGCCCTCAGGACTTCTCCCCCCGAATCGGTTGGTCTAGTAATCAACGACCTATGTTTTTTTTCCAGAGAGT
Source organism: Agapanthus africanus (assembly GCA_030015575.1). Taxonomy (NCBI): domain Eukaryota; kingdom Viridiplantae; phylum Streptophyta; class Magnoliopsida; order Asparagales; family Amaryllidaceae; genus Agapanthus; species Agapanthus africanus. The sequence continues at coordinate 79,546,403 of JASDDO010000026.1, read as the reverse complement.
TGTGTGCTAAAACACTGGAGGTTGTGACGCTGGATAAACTAGAAAATTCTATTGCATTGATACTTTGCAAGTTTGAGCATATTTTCCCACTGTCATTCTTCGATATCATAATACACTTGACGGTTCATCTTGCAACTGAGGCTAAGTTAGCCGGACCGGTACAATTTCGATGGATGTATCCCGTCGAGAGGTACGTGGAATTTTTCGTTTCGCTCAATTTTTAAAATTATTGTTGTCCTGTATACCCGTATTTATTTAATCAACATATTTTCTTTAGGTACATCTACACTCTTAAAAAGTATATACGCAATAGAAATCGACCAGAGGGTTCTATCATGCAAGGTTATCTTCTTGATGAAGCAACCATATTTTGTTCCTGCTATCTGGACGAGAACATTGAGACGAGACTTAACCGGCCTCGAAGAATTCAAGACGGGCCATATGGTAAATCCAATTATAAGAGGGTAGACACTATGTTTATCAACAAGATATACCGCTTTATCTTGCTTAATTGCGCATGTCTTGAACAAATTAGAGAGTAAGTTTTTTTGGATTAATTGTTATATTTGTGTTTGTGTGTGTATGAAATGATATAATATTAATGTCACCCTTATTTGTTGAAAACGGAATTCATTTTAACGAGGTACGTGAGGGGCATCCTGATTGGAACGAAGAATGATTGGAAAAATATCATCAGGATAATTTTTGTGATTGGGTCACAGATCATGTAAGTTATTCGAATAACATGTTATTGCTATCAGTTTTAATCTAAACTTATATCGTTATGTATTTTTCGTAAAATTTATTTTGTTAGATCCACGATCCGAACTTGTCTGCATCATTTCAGAGTGATTCAAGATGTTTAGCTCAATTTCCTAGTATGGAGGTTGCATATTATAAAAGATTCGGTGTCCTTGGATACAAATTCGAAGTTAAGGACATAGAAACATCTAGAACCACTCAGAATAGTGGGATTGCGACGGTAGGATCGGACGGTGTGATTTATTATGGGTACTTAAATTGTATACTCGGCATCCACTATCCCGGACGATCAGAACCCTTTTATATATTCCAGTGTACTTGGTACGATACGCGAACCGATACGGATAAGTGGAGAAGCAATCTTAGGAATTGGAAAGATGAATATGGATTGACCAGTGTGAACACACTTCGATTTTACGGTCAGGAAGATCCGTTTATCTTTCTGAACCAAGCGTTCTAAGTATACTACTCATAGTGTTTGAAGCATCCGGGATTGAGTGTCGTATGCCGTTGGAAACCCAGGGATGTCTATGATGTCCCATAATTCGAGGACAGCGATGAGAATGAAGAAGAGAGAAGGTTTAGAGTGCTCCGACCATTTGTTTCGAAGGACGGGTTGTCTTTGGCCGATCATGAAGTTACGTGGGTTAGAAATGATATCGATGATGAAATCCAAGCAGATATGTTTAATGCGCCCACGAAATGAAAAATGTTATCAGTAATGTTATATTATTACTTCACATTTTACGATCTATACATATATAGTCAATACTTGTAATGATTGTCTAATGCGTCCACGAACCGTTTATCTAGATTTTATGACGATGACGGGAGCAGCGAAGGGAGGCAGGAGCTCCAGCCGCGGCACCGGAAGAGGCAGAAGCAGAGCCAGAGCAGTTCTGCCGTTCGGAGAGCTGCGTAGGGAGCTTCAGAGGACCGGTCTTGCACCCAGATCGGAGACCCCTTCGGATGCCTCCTTCCGTGTAGACTTTGCCACACCTCCAGGTATATTGCACACATATCCATTTTGAATGTAATATTATAGATATTCATGCCTGTTCATGTCAAAATTACTTATATTGTCAATGTTTGATTGTCTAGTTGTTGGTGAGGCGTCCACATCAGGGACAGAGGCCACTCCCGCACCTCCAGGTATGTTTATATATTATATAGTGCATGTATATTGATTTAGAATGCTATATCATAAATATACACACATTCCTTTTGCTCTTACTTAGATAGTAATTTTTTTTATTGTCTAGCTGTAGGTGGTGACACCACCGCACCTGCGGGAATGTTTATATATCCACTACTACAATATGGGGTTGCCCCTACGGACTCAGAAATCCGTAGGGGCAAATATTTCTTGCCCCTATGGATTTATCCGTAGGGCCAAATCGTTGTCCCTACGGTGCCTTACGTTCTAATTTTTTGTTTGGCCCTACGGAGCCGCAAGCCGTGGACCTACGGTTATGTCCGTAGGGGCATCTAAATAGGTTATTAATAAAAAAAAAGCATAGAAAAATTATATTCATCGTTCCCAAAATTTCTCTCTCTCACTCCCGCGCCTCTCGTCGCCTGTTCCCGCGCCTCGTCGCCAGCTTCGTCGGTCTTCCCCATACCTTCGTCGACTTCCCGCGCCTCGTCGCCACCTTCGCCGATCGTCGTCGACCGCCAATTTCTACCGTCTCCTCCACCGCGCGCACGGTTTGTAAGCAAATCTCAAATAATTTTTAATTTTGACGTTGTAGTCTAGGGTTCAGGCCAGGTTCGGGTAGGGGTGAGGGCATCAGTGTCGGCGTCGGCATTGGGTTCGGTTAGGGTTAGGGTTAGGGTTCGGTTGTGGGGTTCGGTTGGGGTTGGGGTTGGGGTTGGAGTTGGGACTGGGGCTGGGCTGGGGCTAGGGCTCAGTTGGGCTGGGGCTGGGGTGTCACGACCCAAAATATTAGCTCGTGACCAGCACTTGAATCACGCAACGTCTAAAGGCGTAACGGAATTCAAGTAAGCTGAAACCCAGCAATCTAAACCTTTTAGAAAAAAATAAAGGAGGTGAGGTTTTGAAATAAGGGTATAATGAAAACAAGTTTTCTTAATGCATAGAAAAGGAACATGAATGATGAAGTGAAATTTACCAATTTGAAAACATATTTCGTCTTTTAAAAATTTCGGCAGCACCTCCTTTGTATATTTTGATCCAAAACCACAAATACATAGCAAGAATAATGGCATCCCCAAGCGGGAGCTAGCTCTTCGCCAAACGACGGATCACAACCACGCAATACAGTATAAATAAGTATACGACGCCCAACGGCGAAGTTCACCACAAGAAGATAAAGAAATGAGCAAATATAACCCCAAAAGTGAATGTAAAACCCATCGCTCAAATCTCGCAACTACAAGTCTCACTAAGTCTCATTACTTATACAAATTCTAATTTTGATTGATTGATGGAGTTATCTAGATACACTATGAAATATAATACAAGAGTGGGTACGATACAATGTCCCACCTACCAATGCAAAACACCCAAATAAAGCTGTGTGCCAGTGAATCCGCTACTGATCCAAGCGGTCAACCTGCAAGAACTGTGGCACAACGGGGGTGAGTTGCCAACTCGTGAATAGAAATATATCTACAAGTAGAAATCGAAAAAACAACGACTCCTAGGTCAACTATAACAAAAGGTAAAATTATGATATCTAGGGTGACCGGGTCGTATATGTGCCAACAAGGTAGTCACTACGCATGTACATGCGGATAACATCCAATAATAATAATCAATACATGTATATGGATCTCGTTCAACCATATAAAGGTATGTATGCATGCGGATCTCGTCCACCCAAAATCAATGTCTGTATGCACGTAAATATCATAAGGGAGTGTGCATGAAAGTATGGGGGTATATGGATCAACGGTGTCCCTCCCGACACATCAAAGTCATGGAACCTGAGTGCCTAGCATCGACAGTCGAAAACATCATGAAAACCGTGCCCAGCATCGGCACGTAAATCCTCATATATCGGGCTCCGTCAGTCCGGATCGGCCCACGGGCTCCGTCAGTCCGGATCAGCCCATATCATCTTTCGATTCCGGTCGGTATCCTCCGGATATTCGCCGAGTCCAAATACTATCACCGGTAGGTAGTAGTCCCTCTGCCAGGCTCACCGTCTACTACACAGCGATCCGTTCTCGCCCCGGGGTACCATACCGGGCCCACCATGTACCCGCAATCGGCCTCATCCGCCTCCTCGAATCGGGTTTCACATGTCGCTCTGAGAACCGAGAAAACACATGGTGGACGCACTGAAATATCATATCAAGAGAAACCGGTTTTTAAAACAACACATAATCTCTTTTGAAATATCCACGGTTCTCAAATCCAGAAATCTCATGAAAACAGCATATCTCAATGCGTACAATAATAAAGCATGATGTATGCGACATGTAAAAAGAAATGCGAGCATATCCGTGTATTATGCAATATGGAATAGTGGTATGACACATTAAGGGGAAAACCGCTCTTTTAAAATGATTCCAGTTTTTAAAATATGACTTGCGGTTCCCAATTTCCCAATAAAACCAGTTATCTATATAGGTACAATATGAATATGCACAAGTATAGATGTACCATGTAAGTGTGCACAAATATGAATATACAATGTGTATGTGCACAAGTATGGGTGTATCAAGATATATGTACACCAATATGGATATACGAATGTGTATATCCGCAAGTATGAATGTATCTATGTATATGTCATGATGCAACAACTCTACTGTGTAGTGACATGGTAATTATCGATGATGAAGTGTGTGAGCCGGCAAATATGTGTACGTGTAACATACGCATCATCGATAATGGTGCATGTGTACTATCACAGGTATATGCGATGCAATAATAATATCATGAATGCAGCAAGTAAATCATCAGCTAACAGCTATAAGGTATACATAACTATCACATGTACGAGTCGGTGAATCTATCAATTGGCATCTAGCCCAAATAACACAGCGTACGGTATAATCCATCGTACGGAAACCTCTAGTCAAGGGTAAGGATCAATCATCAAGTCAACTCATCACGCACGGAATATCATCGTGCGGCGGCATTAAGCTAATAGGGATCCTATCATCCTATAAGACAAATGAGGGTACGGCCTAATATCACATATGGCCTATCATCCATGATTCACAACATTCTATAAATATATATATATAACCCTATATACCTATGTCCCAAGTCGCATCTGCAATAATCTCATATCGGGGGACCGGCAGGGTATAAATCATCTCGATCGACTCGCATCCGTATACCATCACATCATCTCATCATCTCATCATATCATCAAATTCGTCTTGTATTCTTTCATCGTATTTATGTCTCATATCATGTTGAGTTTATATAAACATGCTATCTCTACTAGGTATAAGCATCTAATCTAACAAACACATCCGAACCATACAATCATACTTTTAAAGAAGTGAATTGTAGTTTTGAAAACAGGGGTTACGGTGTTTTTAAAGAAAAGATATCATTTGAAAATTCATAACATCCCTCAAGATACACATTTAAAGATACATACGATTCCTTGGTTTAGAAAAAGGTATGGTTCGGATGACGCATCTACATCGGCTATCTAGTTCTACAGTACCCTAAGCGGTAATATCGCTAAACGTCATCCTACGACAGTAGTAACATATCACTTCTAAATATCCTCTAGTTTCTAATATGGTTTCATAACTATCTCATTCTAACCCTAGTTTCCTAATCTAGGTTTCCTAACCATATTCTAATAATCGGTTTCCCATCAAAAGTTGCGGGGGTGCTATACGCCATCCACCCGATTTTCCCGGTAGATATAGATCTACTCACCTGGTCTTCGCTCGCCCAAATCGATGACGCCACGCTTCTTCGCCTCGGAATCCATGCGAGGGTACTTACAATAATAACCAATCGCAATATGTATTAAAATCGACGCAGAAAACCGATACAGTGCACAGTGTGCTCACAGGTTAGAACCTATGGCCTAACCGTGCAATTCAATCAAACAACCCCTGTTGTCGATGTACGAACACCCGACAACCAAATACAAATCCAAATATCAAGAAAGTGCATTTAAAAATACGGAAAATATCGCCTAAAACACACCAAATTGCTCCTAGATTTTCCCCAGATGACAATTAGCCAAAACTACATATAGGAGGGGCCTAATTTAGTGCAAAAGGAGCCATGGACCAAATCTGGAACCATTCCATCCTACTCTGGCCGCAAATTGCGGCCAGAATGATTAAATCTGCGGCCGTAGGTTTGAATTAGGGGCTCAGGTCTCAGTGGTAGCTTCCTAGGTGCCTGCACGACTCCCAGTAATTCCAAAATAATTTCTAGTGTCCCCGGGTTGCTCCAGATTCCAAAATACCTTCACAGATCACACATTTATCCGATGTCGGGTTTCTAAATCTGTGTTTTGGGGTTTCTAAGGTCTGGTCCCGATCACTAAACAGCACCTAAGTTCAGTTAACAGCTACTAAGTATCACCCAATTCAAACCAACACTCAAACATTCACTAGGGTTTCCCAATGTCCACTAATCTTCACAAAACGACATCTAAACATGATATTTCACAAAACTAATCTAAAGGGAAGAAATTATACCTCATATAGTCCACTCTAGGCAGCACTAACTTCCCAACGTCGTCAAAATCCCATTTTGCTCGGTCCATCGTGTAGAGGTTGAAGACGGGATAAAGTTTTGTGAAGGGAGTGTAGAGTTTTGGGGTATGGTTGGAGATAGATCTAGGGATTTTTGTGGAGGGTTGTGGAGTTGTAGAGATGAAGGATTTCAAAAAAAAGATGGGGAAAAAAGAATGGGCAGCAGCCCCCCTTCTCTCTCACTAATTCACACTCTCTTTCTCTCTCCAAAGCTCACCTAACCTAATCATTAGGTCTCTATTGACTTTTCCTTTAAACATTTCTCTTTTCTCTATACCAATAAACCCTAATATAAAGCCCAAATGAAATGAAACATGTAACAAGATAAAACATGTCATGGTGTACTAACCATGGAAACTGTAAAAACGCGGATTTAGCTTAATCGCGATTAGCAGTGCACTAATCGAGTTTTTATCGAAACTGTATATAATAAATTTTAAAATTGCCAAAACCTTTAATTATATATTTAAATAAATAAATCATTTTAATTTTCATTTATTTCATAATTATTGGTATATATTTATACCTTTTTCCGAAAACCCCAATTTCGCAAATCGGCAGTTTTCGGGAAAAATATTATTTTAATATTAAATTCCAAAAATAATATTTTATATTTTATGAAACGTTACATGGGGCTAGGGTTCGGTTGGGCTGTGAGATGTGAACTGTAGAGTGCCCTATTTATCCCTTGCAGTAGGTGTAAGCTTGTAGTGTAAATATGCTATCGAATGTCTGGGCGAGCAACCCATGTGGGACAATATAATTTGATCTGATTTTGCTTCAAGCTCTTCTTTCTCCTTTAAATTATAATCCATTTTGTTTTGTACTTAGTAATGGCAGAATCTGCTTGTAGTTTATGGAAAACTATGAATCTTTTCGCCCGTTTCTTTTAGCCAGCATATGAAATAGTTGGTGGTTTGTATTCATGGCCTGAATTCCTCTACATATATTATCATGTATATAATCTTATTGGTGGATTCATTTATATTCAATCAAAAAATATAGCATCTTTCAAGCATATTATTGTTCATCATTCTAATCTTATATTTTATCTGTCTCTGTCCTGTTGATCTTATTGACGGGAAGCTGTATGTTCATCTCCACTCCCAGATCCTTGATAATTAATTCTTTTGAAGAATCATAACTATGTTTTGCGTTAATGTATCTGCAATGTTGTAAATATGTGATTAGCTTTATGGCTTGACTTTAATAGATCTATATTCCTCTGTTTTTCCCTTGCTTTAGAGTTGAACATGATCTTTTAATAGCAAATATACTGCCCTTTAGAATTCAGATATGGACTGATAAGAAGAGATGATTGTTATCATGTTAACGACCACTTATAAAATTTCTCAAATCTTGATCTCAATGGTTTAAAATCATGTTACACATACAACACGAATGCACAACAAACGCATAATTAGAGGGTGATTCAAGATGTTCAAGTTAAAACCAATATATGATACTCGATGATAATATGAAACCTTCATATTCTCATCGATACTCATATATAAAACTAAAAGCGCCACTTAGTCCCCGTCTATCGGTTAACATGCGCGCGATGTTTGTCGTGACATAGAACTATACGAAGCTTGTTAAATATCGGACGGTATAGCTCGATACTAACAACCGTCATATAGTCTACGCGATGAGAAAATTCAATCGTATGGTAACCGATAGATTTGTCCCGTGTGGACAAGTTAAGAATGTATAAAGCAAACGCCTTCATTCACTTGTGTTTTCATCCGTTTCGAGATATTTCGTCGGTACCTTTCCGCTGGTTCTCCGTGTACAAATATAGATTAGATGTTCATTTCAACGTTGTTTCACAGCTTTGAAATGATTATCTATTCTATTACAGTGTACTCGGAGAACAGCGGGGATGTGCTGCCGAAATTTACTCGAAACGGTTGAAAGCACAAGTGATGGGTGTTCGCTCTATACATTCTTAATGGGATAGAAGCCTACCCCCGACAGCCGGAACACATACATACAACAAGAATACACAACAAACGCATAATTAGAGAGTGATTCGAGATGTTCAAGTTAAAACCAATATATGATACTCGATGATAATATGAAACCTTCATATTCTCATCGATACTCATATATGAAACTAAAAGCGCCACTTAGTCCCCGTCTATCGGTTAACATACGTGTGATGTTCGTCGTGCCATAGAACTATACGAAGGTTGTTAAATATCGGACGGTATAGTTCGATACTAACAACCGTCGTATAGTCTACGCGACGAGAAAATTCAATCGTATGATAACCGATAGATTTGTCCCGTATGGACAAGTTAAGAATGTATAAAGCAAACGCCTTCATTCACTTGTGTTTTCATCCGTTTCGAGATATTTCGTCGGTACCTTTCCGCTGGTTCTCCGTGTAGAAAGATAGATTAGATGTTCATTTCAACGTTGTTTCACAGCTTTGAAATGATTATTTATTCTATTACAGTGTACTCGGAGAACAGCGAGGAGGTGCTGCCGAAATTTACTCGAAATGGTTGAAAGCACAAGTGATGGGTATTCGCTCTATACATTCTTAATGGGATAGAAGCCTACCCCCGACAGCCGGAACACACACATACAACAAGAATACACAACAAACGCATAATTAGAGAGTGATTCGAGATGTTCAAGCTAAAACCAATATATGATACTCGATGATAATATAAAACCTTCATATTCTCTTCGATACTCATATATGAAACTAAAAGCGCCACTTAGTCCCCGTCTATCGATTAACATACGTGCGATGTTCGTTGTGACATAGAACTATACGAAGGTTGTTAAATATCGGACGGTATAGCTCGATACTAACAACCGTCGTATAGTCTATGTGACGAGAAGATTCAATCGTATAATAATCGATAGATTTGTCCCATGTGGACAAGTTAGAATTGTATAAAGCAAACACCTTCATTCACTTGTGTTTTCATCCGTTTCGAGATATTTCGTCGGTACCTTTTCGCTAGTTCTCCGTATACAAAGATAGATTAGATGTTCATTTCAACGTTGTTTCACAGCTTTGAAATGATTATCTATTCTATTACAGTGTACTCGGAGAACAGCGGGGAGGTGCTGCCGAAATTTACTCGAAACGGTTGAAAGCACAAGTGATGGGTGTTCGTTCAATACATTCTTAATGGGATAGAAGCCTACCCCCGACAGCCGGAACACACACATACAATAAGAATACACAACAAACGCATAATTAGAGAGTGATTCGAGATGTTCAAGTTAAAACCAATATATGATACTCGATGATAATATGAAACCTTCATATTCTCATCGATACTCATATATGAAACTAAAAGCGCCACTTAGTCCCCGTCTATCGGTTAACATACGTGCGATGTTCATCGTGATATAGAACTATACGAAGGTTGTTAAATATCGGACGGTATAGCTCGATACTAACAACCGTCGTATAGTCTACGCGACAAGAAAATTCAATCGTATGGTAACCGATAGATTTGTCCCGTGTGGACAAGTTAAGAATGTATAAAGCAAACGCCTTCATTCACTTGTGTTTTCATCCGTTTTGAGATATTTCGTCGGTACCTTTCCGCTGGTTCTCCGTGTAGAAAGATAGATTAGATGTTCATTTCAACGTTGTTTCACAGCTTTGAAATGATTATCTATTCTATTACAGTGTACTCGGAGAACAGCGGGAAGGTGCTGCCGAAATTTACTCGAAACAGTTGAAAGCACAAGTGATGGGTGTTCGCTCTATACATTCTTAATGGGATAGAAGCCTACCCCCGACAGTCGGAACACATACATACAACAAGAATACACAACAAACGCATAATTAGAGAGTGATTCAAGATGTTCAAGTTATAACAAATATATGATACTCGATGATAATATGAAACCTTCATATTCTCATCGATACTCATATATGAAACTAAAGACGCCACTTAGTCCCTGTCTATCGGTTAACATACGTTTGGTAATTTATTCTTTTCAACGACAAACGCACACACAAAGCATATACACGGATTTTCTCCTTTGTCAGTAACTATCCCGTTCTTATATTTCTCAATATAGTCACCATAACCTACAATTTATATGTTATACATTCTAACATGGCCCATGAGTACGTCAGAGTTAAGGACTAGATGTATGTGGATTGGCAACAACGTATGCAACCTAAGTTTGTCGCAGGAGTTGCTACTTTCATTGAATTTGTACGCGCACATAATAAGATCATAATAGAGAAAATTCTCTGTCCGTGCGATAGATGTGGCAATAAGTACTGGCAGAAGGTAGAATTGGCAGACCTTCATATTGTAAAACATGGATTTACTAGACTTCATACAATTTGGAAATATCATAGGGAAGGAGAAGAATGCAGTACTGCGGCAGAAGAAGAAGGAGAACAGGATAATGCGGCAGGAGAAGAAGAAGAATTCGATAATGCGACAGAAGGAGAAGACGGCAATTTATTTCCATCAGAAGAAATGGAGGATATGGTAGAGGCTGCCCTAGGTGAATCTATTCGTACCGAAGATGACATTCCTTCCGGTTAAGGACCGCGTGCGGATAAATATGAAAATTTCATGAATGATTCTAGAAAACCAATTTATGAGAATGCGAAGTATTCCACGCTTTCATGGTTTGTCCAACTTTTCCAGATTAAGTGCCTAAATGGATGGAGCAACAAGTCATTCACAATACTTCTTTCGTTCTTGAAAGATTCTATGCCCCAGGGAAATAACATGCCCGACAGCTGGTACGGAGCCCAGAAGATGATGTCTGATTGGGGTCTAAAGTGCTAGAAGATTCAAGTATGTCCTAAAAATTGCGTGTTGTACCGGAAAGAGAATTCAGATTTGAAAGAGTGTCCAACATGCGGAGAGGCCAGGTATAAGCCGAAAGATTCTGATAAGAAGCCTGATATACCTGTCAAGATAGCACGATACTTTCCCATAACACAGAGGCTACAGAGGCTATTCAGGTGCAAGAAAACGGCCGAGGCAATGATTTGGCATCACCGTGCTCCTCTAAGTGAAGATGGAAAAATAAGCCATCCAAGAGATTCACCGGCATGGAAGGATTTCGATAGGATGCACGCAATATTCAGTAGCGATCCTCGCAATGTCCGGCTTGGACTGGCTACTGATGGCTTCTGCCCATTCAACTATATGGCTGGAAGTCACAGCACATGGCCCGTTGTAATGATAATTTATAATCTGTCGCCTTGGTTGGTTATGGACCAATCATACTTTATGATGCCTCTTCTTATCGACGAACCAAACTCACCAGGGAACAATATCGACGTCAATCTCCGACCTCTGATCGAGGAGTTGAAATCTTTGTTCATTGATGTGTAGAGACATATGATGCAAACACAAATACAACCTTCATACTGCGTGCGGCTTTAATGTGGACAATTAATGACTTTCCTGCGTATGGAATGCTATCAGGTTGGTCCGTACATGGTCACAAAGCATGTCCTCATTGCCATGAAAACACAACATCGAAATTCTTGAATTTTACCAGGAAGGTTTGTTATTGCGGCCATCGACGTTTCCTGCCTCCAGACCACCCCTATAGGTTGGACACGGTTCACTTTGATGGTCATCAGGAGCTTCTTGGACCTCCATCCCCATTGTCCGGAGAGGACGTGACTGCTAAATGGGATGGTTACAATAATGTGACCTTCGGGATGGATCCGACGAAATAGGTCAAACCACCATTTTGGAACAAGTTAAGCATTTTCTTCGAGCTTCCGTACTGGTCAATAAATTTAGTGCGTCATTATCTGGACGTCATGCATATAGATAAAGGAGTATCAGAGCACATACTTAACTTGCTTCTTTGTAAAGACGGGAAATCGAAAGACAACCAGAATGCTCGGATGGATCTACAAGAGTGGGGAATAAGAAGTGAATTGCACCCTAGACCGGTAGCGGGTAAACCAGGCAAGTTTGTACTTCCCAATTCCACTTATCATATGTCACAACCGGAGAAGAAAAGATTCCTGCAGGTGTTGCCTGATTTGAAAGTTCCCACAGGTTTCTCAGGATCATTCAGCAAGAAAATAAAAATTGTGAAGGGCAAGATCGATGGGCTGAAAAGTCATGATCACCATGTTATCGTGGAGCACCTTCTTCCATTAGCCCTCAGGGCTTCTTTCCCCGAATCGGTTGGTCTAATAATCAACGACCTATGTTGTTTTTTCAGAGAGTTGTGTGCTAAAACACTGGAGGTTGTGACGCTGGATAAACTAGAAAATTCTATTGCGTTGATACTTTGCAAGTTTGAGCGTATTTTACCACCGTCATTCTTCGATATCATAATACACTTGACGGTTCATCTTGCAATTGAGGCTAAGTTAGCCGGACCGGTACAATATCGATGGATGTATCCCGTCGAGAGGTACGTGTAATTTTTCGTTTAGCGCAATTTATAAATTTATTGTTGTCCTGTATGCCCGTATTTATTTATTCAACACATTTTCATTAGCTACCTCTACACTCTTAAGAAATATATACGCAATAAAAATCGACCAGAGGGTTCTATCGTGCAAGGTTATCTTCTTGATGATGCAACCACATTTTGTTCCCGCTATCTGGACGAGAACATTGAGACAAGACTTAACCGGTCTCGAAGAATTCAAGACGGGCCATATGGTAAAGCCGAGTATAAGAGGATAAACACTATGTTTATCAACAAGATATACCGATTTATCTTGCTTAATTGCGCATGTCTTGAACAAATTAGAGAGTAAGTATTTTTGGATTAATTGTTATATCTGTGTTTGTGTGTGTATGAAATGATATAATATTAATGTCACCATTATTTGTCGAAAACAGAATTCATTTTAACGAGGTACGTGAGGGGCATCCTGATTGGAACGAAGAACGATTGGAAAAATATCATCAGGATAATTTTTGTGATTGGGTCACAGATCATGTAAGTTATTCGAATAACATTTTATTGCTATCAGTTTTAATCTAAACTTGTATCGTTATGTATTTTTCGTAAAATTTGTTTTGTTGGATCCACGATCCGAACTTGTCTGCATCATTTGAGAGTGATTCAAGATGTTTAGCTCAATTTTCTAGTATGGAGGTTGCATATTATAAAGGATTGGGTGTCCTTGGATACAAATTCGAAGTTAAGGAGATAGAAACATCTAGAACCACTCAGAATAGTGGGATTGCGATGGTAGGATCGGACGGTGTGATTTATTATGGGTACTTAAATTGTATACTCGGCATCCACTATCCCGGACGATCAGAACCCTTTTATATATTCCAGTGTACTTGGTACGATACGCGAACCGATACGGACAAGTGGAGAAGCAATCTTGGGACTTAGAAAGATGAATATGGATTGACCAGTGTGAACACACTTCAATTTTATGGTCAGGAAGATCCGTTTATCTTTCCGAACCAAGCGTTCCAAGTATACTACTCACAGCGTTTGAAGCATCCGGGATGGAGTGTTGTATGCAACCCAGAGATGTCTATGATGTCCCAGAATTCGAGGACAGCGATGAGGACGAAGAAGAGAGAAGGCTTAGAGTGCTCCGACCGTCTGTTTCGAAGGACGGGTTGTCTTCGGCCGATCATGAAGTTACGTGGGTTAGAAATGACATCGACGATGAAATCCAAGTAGATATGTATAATGCGCCCACGAAACGAAAAAGGTTATCAGTAATGTTATATTATTACTTCACATTTTACAATCTATGCATATATAGTCAATACTTTTAATGATTGTCTAATGCGTCCACGAACCATTTATCTAGATTTGATGACGATGTCGGGATCAGCGAGGGGCGGCTGGAGCTCCAGCCGCGGCAGAGGCAGAGGCAGAGGCAGAGCGGTTCTGCCGTCCGGAGAGCTCCGTAGGGAGCTTCAGAGGGCCGGTCTTGCACCCAGATCGGAGACCCCTTCGGATGCCTCCTTCCGTGTGGATTTTGCCACACCTCCAGGTATACTGCACGCATATCCATTTTGAATGTAATATTACAGATATTCATGCCTGTTTATGTCAAAATTACTTATATTGTTAATGTTTGATTGTCTATTTGTTGGTGAAGCGTCCACATCTGGGATAGAGGCCACTCCCGCTCCTCCAGGTATGTTTATATATCTTATAGTGCATGTATATTGATTTAGAATGCTATATCATAAATATACACACATTCTTTTTACTCTTACTTAGCAATTTTTATTATTATCTAGCTGTAGGTGGTGACACCACCGCACCTGCGGGTATGTTTATATATCGTATAGTGCATGCATATTGATTTAGAACGCTATATTATTGATCTACACATTCTTTTTGCAATTATTTATATATCTATTTTTAATTGTCTAATTAGGTGGTGCGTCCACATCTGACGCAGGGGCCACTCCTGCCACTTCCATACCCTCCGCATCATCTGCAGGTTAGTATGAATAAATATAAAATATTTATTCATTTTACATATTCTCTATAGAATAAATATGAACTTCATGGAAATTTAGCTTCAATGTTTATTTTCTAGTTGGAGGGTGTTTACCCCAATCAGAACAAAGCTCTGTTCAAATTCCAAGACGGGAAACGAAGCAACGCTTCTGTTTTCCCCAATCAGAGCAAAGCTCTGTTTTGAAATTAAAGTGAAAATTAAAGTTAAAATAATTGAAGCAACGCTTCAGATTCCTTGCGCTGCGCGCAACGCGCCACATGTCAAATACTGACACGCCAGCGTAACGCCCAAGGCAGCGCACCCAATCAGAGCAAGGCTCTATTTAAATGAAAATAAAGGAAGCAACGCTTCAGGTGATCTGCGCTCTGCGCTACGCGACACGTGTCAAGCGCAGGTGCGCTTGCGCCAACTGTGCCAGCACCAAAACAGAATTAAAATTCTAGAATGATCTTTCTGATCTTATTAAAACAATAAGATTCTCTTCTATAAAACAGAAGCCCTTTGATCAAAGATCCAACGGTGGGGAAAAATCCCTAAATCACTCAGAGAAAGAACTCTTTAACTGATTTAACAAATCAATTGGCACTATATAAAGGCCCCTAGACACCAAGTCTAAAAGAAAAAAAAACAGAGAGAGATATTCAGAACTTCTCTAGAAAATTTTGAGAAGTGCTCACAAAAAAATAAAGGTAAAACCCTTTGAATAAAAAGAAGAGTTTCTTCTAAAAAGATCATTGATCTAAGAATAAGATCAAAGATCTTCAATAAAAAAAATATAATAATAATAAAGGCATTACCTTTTGATGAACCACTGGTTCTTGATATTTGAGGTAAAACCTCTCTGAAAAACAAGAAAAACTTGTTTTCTTTGATCTAAATTTGATCAAAATATAAAACAGTGCCCTGCACTTGTAAAATTTGCACTGTTGCGCTCTTGGGTTGGCGCAAGCCACCAGAGAGCGCCACGTGTCAGCCCTAGAGCAATCTGCGCCTTGCGCTTTAAAAAATGAGCATTGCGCTCTTGGGTTGGCGCAACTCACCAGAGCGCGTCACGTGTCAGCAGCTCAACAACGCAGCGCACTGTCGCAGCGCACTGCGCTTGCGCTCACCAGAGCGTGACACGTGTCGCCATCATATGAGTTTGCACCTTGCGCTCCTCAATTGGCGCAAAGCGCCTGACAGGCCACGTGGCACACTGTCAGAAGAGCAAATGCTCTGCATTATTCAAAAGGGGCAGAGCCCAATTAAGAGGCCCAATAGACCAAAACAAGTGCAGTGCATTATTAACAGGGGCAGAGCCCTAGTAAAGACCTAACAGGCCTAATAAAAATGTCATGCATTATTTTAAAAAAAGGGGCAGCGCCCAAATAAAGGTCTAATAGACCAAACAAAAATTCTATGCATTGTTAAACAGGGGCAGAGCCCTAGTAGAGGCCTAACAGGCCAAATGCAAATAAAATGTTGAACATTTCTCAACAGGACTTAACCCAATCATGGTCATAAGTCCTCAAATTAAATTGAAACTGAGCACGACTGCTCTCTCAAATCAATTTACATCCGGTTCAAGGGTACATCTCTGAACTTCTTTGACATTTGTCGCTGTAATCCTTCAACGTCGTCAGAGAGGTGACGGGTCCCGATAACCACACATTGCTACGGACTGTGGGGTCCTTAAACTCATGGACTTAAGCATCCTTAAACCAACAATACGGACTAATGCGTCCTTAAACTCACGGACTTAAGCGTCCTTAAACCAATGGACCCCCATGTCCCTAAACTGGCAATGGACCACTATGTCCCTAAACTGGAACAATAGAGCCCCCAAATGCTCTTTTGTCGGATCTAAACGATCCTGTTAAGTTGATCTTAGCCTCAAATATGGCTAACGTATCCTTAAACCTTCAAACAGACTTTAGTCCCAAATTGGATTATGGATCACCCAACCAACTTTGGTTCAAGGGTACATCTCTGAACTCCTCTGACATTTGTCGTTGTAATCCTTCAACGTCGTCAGAGAGGTGACGGGTCCCGATGGACATACATGCAATGGACCACTACGTCCCTAAACTGGAACAATAGAGCCCAAACGCTCTTTTGTCAGATCTAAACGATCCCGTTAAGTTGATCTTAGTCTCAAACTGGACTAACGTATCCTTAACAAACGTTTGAGTTGCTAACGTATCCTCAAACCAAAACCCCAAACCCAAATCTAAGAAAATACGGATTTGGACTAATCCACGTCCTACGGGCGACGACATAAATTAGTCTCCATATACAATCCACGGGCAACCACAAACAAAACAAACACACACGACACGAAGTGAAATTCTGGAGAAGGAGAAAGTTGTTACCGCGATGCGGTAGCGTAATTAACTGCAGGAGCTTGCGCCTATAGGGAAGAGCGTCCCCACAATCAAAATCCCCTCAAGTGAGGGGGAATCTGACGAAGTCTGCTACATCGGCTGCATCCGTCTAAACCTCCGATACACAGTGCCATAAATCAACTTGGCATTTTCGGAGAGGTGGACAGATAAAACCAAATAGCATCTGCCCCGAATCTCAGGCAAGATCTCTTCACGTCTTGGCCGTCTTTCGGAGGGGAACAGATTCTGGCACGCCCGGTGGGACCTCTTCCTCTTTCCACTCCACACTTCGTGTATCGTGTTCGCGAACAAATCGCGGTTCGCTGTGGTTGCCTGTGGATTCGAGGTACTTAGATTTGGTGTCTTGCTCCGTGCAGAAAACAGAAGATCGATGGCTTCAAACTGCACTAACTGCAACTGCAACTCTCGCTCCGTCCCTGCTAGAGGAGTGACTTACGGGCCCCAAGCGGCCTCTCTTTTCAAGATACCAGTGGAGCAGGTAACTTAAACCACCACTGGACTATTCTTCAGGACCATGCTCCCACCGATGAGCTTCAATGCCCCGATGTCGTCGCAAGAAACTCCAAAGAAGTCGGTCTTTGATCGACTTACCACTGCCCCGGCTCCTCTCAACGGGTCGCCCAACTTCAATACCTCAGTTTTCAACAGACTGGGCCAGAGCGTCTACAAGCCCGCGATACCCGAAGTTGCCATCCCAAAGTGGATAGCCATCCCGGCTCAAGCGGACGAAATCATTGGAAAAGCTTCTCCTTCCAAGAAGTCAGTTTTTACAAGGATGGCCATGCCGGTTTTCGCTCCGGGCGAAGTCCTCAAAGCTGCTCCCCCTGCCCAGAGGGGGCACGATGAAGTCACCCTTATGGCTGAAATAACTCCATCCACACGACACACTCAACGTCGCCGCTGGCACCGAGTAAGGAAGGCTGGGGGCAACTCCCCCTCTGGGATAACTCCGCCAGCTCCGATGGTGGGGATCGATACTGCTGTTCCAACCGAGAACAGCTTTGAACTGCTCAACAAGGTGCGCAGAAACTCTCCTACTGCAGTTCTGAAGAGAACTCCCTCACCTGTGAAGAATGCTCCAGAGAAGAAGCTGGAGCAGCCCCCTCAACGACTGTCCTTTGAAATTTACAAGGTCTGGCGTCAAATCCAAGACTCCGTAATGGATCAAGACTATCTCCGCCGACAGAAAAAGATGAAGGTTCAGCAGGAGAAGGGCTACTCAAAGCCACAAAAAGTGACAGCTGGCTGGGCGCCCACTGCAACGGCCCCCTCAACGTCAATTACTCAAAAGAAAAGGAGGCCGCAAAAAGCCCCTGTAAACTTGGCGAACCGTAAAAACGCTGAACACAAACGCCCTAAGTCTGGGGGCGTAACGGTCCATACCGTTTACATGACATCTAGGAAGGAAGATAACCGCGCTTCTACTGGCCACCGACCACTCACTCGATCCATCACAAGAGCCTAGGAACAGCAGCAGCAAAAGCTCCAGGAGATGCTGACTGCGATGGCCGCACTCACCGGGCCAAAAGAAAGCCCGGAGGCGTCTTCAGAACAACATCGCGAACACGAGACCGATGCTAAATTCCTTCGTAGAATGCTTGAAAAGGAGGACAAGGAGGCTGCGGAACAAGCGGCCAATATAAAGCGGATGGCTCTTCTGTTCCAAGACATGGTCGGGATGATGATACAGCCGGATCCCCCAGCTGAAGATCCTCCGATTATCCTCGAAGACGACAGAGGAGAAACCTCAAATCCACCTCCGGCTCTTGCAATTGCCAAGGAGGAAACAATTTCCAAAGTTGCCCTGGACGACTATATAGCTTAGCAGATACGAGTTCATCAGGCGAATGAAGCGGCTGGGAAAATTGTTAGAACTGGACGACCCTATCCGGGTTGGTATGACCAAATCAGTTACCCGCCGGGATATACGATCCTTAAGTTCCATGCATATAAAGGAACGGGGAACCCCCATCAGCATGTCGCTCAATTCAGGGCCTTATGCAGCAACACTGGAGGCGACGACAAACTGTTGCTTCGACAATTCGTCGGCAGCTTAGCAGAAACGGCCTTCGAGTGGTATTCGGAGCTACCTAACGACTCTGTCAAAACATTTGCGGAGATGGAGCTACTGTTTACACAAAGATTCGCGAGTGCTAGTGAACGCACCCCGATAACAACACTGATTAATGCCAGGGTGAAGCCGGGCGAGACGTGGGTTCAATACGCAACACGGTGGCGGAATCTGTGGTCGAAATGCGAATAGCGGATCGTGGAAGCACCTGCAGTAGGCATGTTCGTAGGCACCCTAGACCCTCATGCAACTGTTTCATAATTCATGATGTTCTTTAAACCGACCACGTTCCAGGCTTTAATTGATAAGCTAGCCCAGATGGATCAAATAGGTCACAGACCGTTTCCTCTGAAGCCGGAATCCCGAAACGACAAGGGTAAAGGGAAAATGACCTTCACTGCGAACATCCAACAGCAGCCCAGTGCCCCGAAGCTAGCGGATCAACTGGAAGAGAGGCGGCGGTATTATAATGAGAAAATGAAGGGCCCTTACTCATTCACGCTTGATAAAACGAAGAGGCTGTTCGAGCTGGCGATGCGCAATAGGCATATCTATCTCCCGAATCCAAGAAGACCACCGCAACCTAGCGAGGGACGGATCGAAGATCAGTACTTACAAGGCAAGTTCGCGCTGTCGGAAAAGTGAAAAGTAAACCCACCACAGCCGCACACTCCAAAGAAGATGGACATGCCGGGGGCAACTTGTTCTTTTGTTTGGGACGAAAACAATAGAGAAGACTCATCAGATGGATCTGAGAATCACGTGGCAAGTTGTCACGTGATCTCTCACTCGTCGATAGATGATAAAGAAGCTCCTTGCACCGACAAACCGAGGGCGGGTTCTGAAACAGAACTTCTGTGGCCGTCAGACGAGATGATCGATGCCTTCCTGAATGAGATTCTTCTGAAAAGTAAAGCCAATCAGGAGCGTGAGATGGCCATATTGGAAG
Source organism: Agapanthus africanus (assembly GCA_030015575.1). Lineage (NCBI taxonomy): Eukaryota > Viridiplantae > Streptophyta > Magnoliopsida > Asparagales > Amaryllidaceae > Agapanthus > Agapanthus africanus. The sequence continues at coordinate 79,526,088 of JASDDO010000026.1, read as the reverse complement.
GAGCCAAGCGCTGGCGATTAGATGAAAGGGTTGAGACGATCCCGTTAAATCAAGAGACATCCGCTGCGGATAAAAACAAATTCAAGACGAGGAAGAGGTTTGCTAAAGCCATATCAATGGGAATGAAGCTACCACCCTCTGAAGAAAACACTCTCGGTGGAGTAGAGATGCATCCTAATTACTTCTTATATCATTAGAAGATCGCACATCCGATTGAAGACTGCGACTCCTTTAAGTGTTGGTGGCAAGGGTATGTCGCTCACAGGCAATACGTCAACAGAACAAAGCGGGAAGCTTGTAGACAACGAAAAAATACGACAGATAAGCATAAAAGAGTTGCCGGCAATTGTCATAGGGATGATCCCGGGGGATCACGAGTTCTCACCTTCGGGAGAAATTCCGACGAAAAAGTAGCCCTCGGCCCTCTTTTCAAGGAGTCCATCTCTGAAGGATTGAGGAGTTGCGAGAACATTTAGCCGCGCAATTGCACGATATCCGGAGAGAATCTCAGACCCACAAACAACGGAGCGAACAAAAAGGATAAAGGAAAGGGAAAAACGGCCTTCGTCGCCAACACTCAACAACAATCGAGTGGCCCTAGACCGGTTGTTCGCCAAAACAATAAACGGCAACCCCTCTATGAGAGGTTGAAACGTCCTTACTCATTTCCCCAGGATGAAACAGGAGGCTGTTCGAAGTGGCAGTGCACAACAGGCTTATCACTCTACAGAAGCCGAAACTCCAGCCACAACTGGATGATGTCAACAATCCTAATTACTGCCCTTACCACCAAGTATTGGGCCATCCGATCGAAAACTGTTACGTTTTCAAAAACTGGGTTGAAGATCAATACCAACAGGGCAAGTTCGCGTTGTCCGAAAACTGGAAGGTGAGCCCGCCACAACCACATGCTCCTAGAAAGATGGATATGCCGGGAGCATCATGCTCAGGGAAAGCCCCATAGACCGAAAAGTCAGTAAACTAGAGATTCGCCTCAAATACAGCGACGGCGGACCGAAACGTTCTTAAACTAACGACGGACCACTACGTCCTAAAACTAGCTGATGACCGAAACGTCTTTAAACTACTACCGCAGCATCCTCAGGCTGACGAGATAAAAAAAAGAGAATAAAAAAAAAGATAATAAAGACGGTATGTCCATAAGCGACATGGGCATGGATGAAAACCCGAAAGGGCTCCGTGAGTAAAAACAGCAGGGCTACCGGCGAGTGTTCGTGAAAACCCGAAAGGGCGCGACCTCGTTAGAAAAAAGAAGAAAAAGAAGGAAAAAAACGGTATGTCCATAAGCAAAATGGGCACGGATGAAAACCCGAAAGGGCTCCGTGAGTAAAAACAGCAGGGCGACCGGCGAGTATTTGTGAAAACCCGAAAGGGCGCAACCTCGTTAAAAGACACTTACAAAGTCCTCTCGACCTTGTAAGGAGAAACCATCCGCGTGAGATCCTTACGACTCACAGGGAAGCAACACACTTAGGGATCCTCACGATTCCTAAGGAGAAATTACACTTGCGAGATCCTCACGACTCGTAAGGAGAACTCTCTTATGGGACCCTCACGGCTCATAGGATTTGAAAGTCTTAAGTTACAGAGACATGAACCTGTTCTTAACCAACTCCCACAACTTTTGATATTGCCCTACAAGTGGCTCAATACTGACCCTTGTATACAATCCACGAGTGCGAATAAATATTTCCCTAACAAAGTCTCATCCGTGACTGGGGATATGTCCATATGGTGAACCCTTGTAAGTCCTCTCGACTTACAAGGAGAAAACCCTTTTGTAAGATCCTTACGACTTACAGAGGAACATGCACTTAGGAATCCTCATGAGTCCTAAGGAGAAAACACACCTACGAGATCCTCACGACTTGTAGGGAGAAATACCTTTGTGAGACCCTTACGGCTCATGAAGTTAAAAGCCTTAGTCGACAGGATCTTAACCCAGTGTACTAAGCCACCTTTGTTCAATATCGACAGTGGCAAATGATGATTCGCTCCTGGCAATATCCCAGTTGTAGCGATGCTGATGCCTAAACTGGTATCAAATTCCAAGCCCTTTCATGGCAAATGATGATTCGCTCCTGGCAATATTCCAGTTGTAGCGATGCTGATGCTAGGATTGGAATCAAGATTCCAAGTTCTACACTCGCGATAAAAAATTTGCGAACCACACATGCATACGAAATAGCTGAAATGATGGGGCAACTTGCAATAAAAAGCAGCAAGTAAAAATGTATGCATGCAAAATAGCCGAAATGATTGGGCAACTCGCAATAAAAAGCAGCAAGTAAAAATAAAATAAATAGCCGAAATGATTGGGCAACTCGCAATAAAAAGCAGCGAGTAAAAATGAAATAAATAGCCGAAATGATTGGGCACCGCGAAAAATAGCCGAAATGATTGGGCAATCGCGACCTTCGTGATATAAAAGCTGAAATGATAGAGCATCGTGGAAAAAGAAATAAAATAAAAATGAAATTTATGCCCTATTGGTGACATCACATCGATCCCTGTATACAATCCAGGGGCACAAACAAAGAGGGAACCATACCTTCCCAACAGGCTCCACCAGAAAGCGAAGCCAAATCTCGACGGCTCATAGACAACCTAGAGACAACCTCGACATTTGTTGCAATATTGCAGACACAATGTCAATAAACGAAGCAAAAGAAGATCCCTAGCTTCAGGGTCTCGATGTCGATATCGACAACTTAGAGATCACTAACGGCGTTTCTCCTCACTCCAACCAGATGTAGACATGACGTCAACAACCGACCTCAGAGTCGCAATGAAACGGAGCCACAGCATAGTCCCTAGTTCCAAATTTTAACGGCAATATCTCAGCCTAAGAATCAACAAAGGCGTTCCTTCGCAGTCCAGCAAGATGCAGATACAACGCCAACAAAAGACCTTGCGGTCGAAACAAAGTGAAGCGACAGCAAAATCCCAGCTTCACCTCAACATTCGTCTCGATACAGCAGACGAGATGTCAACAACGGCGTTCCTTCGTGGTCTATCAAGATGCAGATACCACGCCAATAAAAGACCTCGCGGTCGAAACAAAATGAAGCGAAGGCCAAATTCCTACCTTCAGGGTCTTAACGGCAAGTCATATAAAGCCTGAAAGACAATCAGAGATCATCTTGCACCAGTGCGGAGTGGTCATCACCTCGACGTTCGTCTCGACACAGCAGGTCATCAAACAGTGGAGCCATGGCAAAGTTCCTAGTTCCAAACCTCTACGGTTCACCAACAACCTAGAGACAACCGCGACATTCGTCTCGATACAGAGGACGCAATGCCAGCAAACAAAGCGAAGGCCAAATTCCTAGCTTCAAGGTCTTAACGGCAAGTCATATAAAGCCTGAAAGACAACCAGAGATCATCTCACACCAGTGCGGAATGGTCGCCACCTCGACGTTCGTCTCGACACAGCAGACGCAACATCATCAAACAGCGGAGCCACGGCAAAGTCCCTAGTTCCAAAGCTCTACGGTTCATCAACAACCTGGAGACATCCGTGACATTCGTCTCGATATAGAGGACGCAATGCCAGCAAACGAAGCGAAGGCCAAATTCCTAGCTTCAAGGTCTTAACGGCAAGTCATATAAAGCCTGAAAGACAACCGGAGATCATCTCACACCAGTGCGGAATGGTCACCACCTCGACGTTCGTCTTGACACAGCAGACGCAACATAATCAAACAGCGGAGCCACGGCAAAGTCCCTAGTTCCAAACCTCGATGGTTCACCAACAACCTAGAGACAACCGCGACATTCGTCTCGATATAGAGGACGCAATGCCAGCAAACGAAGCAAAGGCCGAATTCCTAGCTTCAGGGTCTTAACGGCAAGTCATATAAAACCGGAAAGACTATCGGAGATCATCCCACACCAGCGCGGAGTGGTTGTGACTCATCGGGGCTCTCCAAAATGAGCCTAATCTCAAGTAAAAAGCGACATGGAATATCCCTACGCTTGCCCTTTCGACGGTAATACTACCTGGAAGATTACTTGAAGACGTCTTGTCCAGCCCCCGAAGGGATCAGAGACACGACAATCGCAAGGCTACTCGAACAACAAGATTGCATATCGAGGAATATATCAGCCAACGCGACGGTACGACGGCCAAAACCCTAAGTACCACAGACCCTAACGGACCTCTGTCGTAAAGAGCAGAGGTTAACTGTGACGTTAGGATATTCTTGCGAGGAGTGCTCGATTCGTCTCGACTCGTGAGGAAAAGCCTTAGGCAGCGGGGATTAACAAAAAAAACCTGTTTCCTAAGCACTGGGACCCTGCAAGTCGGTCCAAAATGGACTCTTGCATACTATTCACGGGTCACACTCTCCGAAATCAAATCTTGGTAAGGAGGGAAACAACCGCTTACGGGTCCTCTCGACTCGTAAGAGGGAAAATTCTCTTATAAGATCCTTACGACTTATAAGAGAAAACGCACTTAGGAGTCCTCACGACTCCTAAGGAGAAAATGCACCTATGAGATCCTCTCGATCCGTAGGGAGAAAAGTCTTTATAAGACCCTCACGGCTCATAAAGTTGAAAAGTATTAGGTAGCAGATCTGAACCTGCGGTCTAAGCCATCGCTACCTCTTGAAGAAACTAAGGCAGGATGCTCGCTCTATTATCTGTCAACCATGTTTACTAAGGCAGCATACCGATAATAAAAGAAAGAAGAAAGCGACAGAAAGAACATCCGATATGCATTTGATCAAGCGTTCGAGACACGTTCATTCATGCATGTGCAAAAGACTCAGAACGAGAAATAAGACAAGCTGAAATAAAAAATTTCAATTCATATTGCAAAGGGTTCTTACAATCATAAAGAGATAAACAAAAACATTATTCAAATGATTACAATGGCAAAACCTCAGATCCAGGGCATGGATTAAGGAATTCGAAAGTAAGGTCATCTAGAGTTTTTCTGGCCTTTCTGATTATTCTCGTGCGCAGCCTCTCGCGCTCACGTGTATCGAGATCTTCGGCAAGGCCCCCCATTCTTCGATAAGCAGCAATTATCGTTGTCTGTTGAAAAATTTGATGCAGAATGTTGATGAGGCTATCTCGCCGTTTCTTCGAGATCAGCCCCGACAGGTACACTGAATGCACCTTGTCTTCGGCATCATCCAGCGCATTAAGCGGCATGGCCTCGTGAAACCCCGGAAGTGCTCTCCAGATTGCTCCCAGCACGACTTTCAAGAGAGCAGAACGGCGAGGAAGCAACCAACCAACGCGTGCGTTCAGACGACCTATAACCTCCGCACACTGGGCATCTGTAAGCTCGTGGTTTTGGTGACGGCCCTGTACGCGGATATCCTCATAAGTGATGAATTCATGCAGGCTGTATAGATGAACATCCATAATGCCTGAAAGAAACATCATTGGAAGATTAGCAATGAGAAAAAAGACACAGGGAATTAAACTCCTCGAGAGCAATGCTCTGCAGACAAGAGTGACACCTGCCAAAATCAGTTATAAGGAGAATTTGAAGAAAATTCCCCGAGAACTCTGAGAGCCTTACTATGAAGAGATAATATAATCCATTAAAGATAAAACTACATTTTTAATTTTCATTATCCATGATCAAACTCTTAAGAGTTCTTCACAAAAGATTAAGAAATCTACTTGTATCAAGAGAGCAGAGCTCTGATTCATAGGCTAAGAAACCCCAAGAAAAGATCATGATCTAAGGAGAGCAAAGCTCTATTAACAAAACCCTAAATGGGTTTTCTTTAGATCAAAGATCTATGAGAGCAAGGCTCTGTCATTTAAAATTAATTTAATTTAATTTAAGTTAATTTTACCTAAAAGTTTTCTAGAGTTTAACTCTTAAGTTCTTGAAAGTAAGAGCAAAACTCTGAAGTTTTGAGAATGAGAAATCTTGAAGATGGTGATTATCTGTTAAAGACCAAGGGTCCTATTTATAGGCGCTTGGCGCCCCTTCAACTCCTGAGTTGCCGCAACGGTTGAAATTCTGCCACCACTGCGCTCACGTTTGGGGCCATGTAAGCGCAACGGTGGGGGGCATTTGTTTACCCCAATCAGAGAAAAGCTCTGTTCAAATTCCAAGGCGGGAAACGAAGCAACGCTTCTGTTTCCCCCAATCAGAGCAAAGCTCTGTTTTGAAATTAAAGTGAAAATTAAAGTTAAAATAATTGAAGCAACGCTTCAGATTCCTTGCGCTGCGCGCAACGCGCCACGTGTCAAAAGCTGACACGCCAGCGCAACGCACCACGTGTCAAAAACTGACACGTGGCAGCGCAGTTGCGCTAGTACGGTTGCGCTGCGCTCTGCGCTGCGCGACACGTGGCAGCGCAGTTGCGCTGCGCTCTGCGCTGCGCGACACGTGTCAAGCGCTGGTGCGCTTGCGCCAACTGTGCCAGCACCAAAACAGAATTAAAATTCTAGAAAGATCTTTCTGATCTTATTAAAACAATAAGATTCTCTTCTGTAAAACAGAAGCCCTTAGATCAAAGATACAACGGTGGGGAAAAATCCCTAAATCACTCAGAGAAAGATCTCTTTAACTGATTTAACAAATCAATTGGCACTATATAAAGTCCCCTAGACTCCAAGTCTAAAAGGAGAAAAAAAACAGAGAGAGATATTCAGAACTTCTCTAGAAAATTTTGAGAAGAGCTCACAAAAAAATAAAGGTAAAACCCTTTGAATAAAAAGAAGAGTTTCTTCTAAAAAGATCATTGATCTAAGACCAAGATCAAAGATCTTCAATAAAAAAAATATAATAATAATAAAGGCATTGCCTTTTGATGAACCACTGGTTCTTGGTATTTGAGGTAAAACCTCTCTGGAAAACAAGAAAAACTTATTTTCTTTGATCTAAATTTGATCAAAATATAAAACAGTGCCTTGCACTTATAAAATTTGCACTGTTGCGCTCTTGGGTTGGCGCAAGCCACCAGAGAGCGCCACGTGTCAGCCCTAGAGCAATCTGTTCCTTGCGCTTTAAAAAATGAGCATTGCGCTCTTGGGTTGGCGCAACTCACCAGAGCGCGCCACGTGTCAGCAGCTCAACAGCGCAGCGCACTGTCGCAGCGCACTGCGCTTGCGCTCACCAGAGCGTGACACATGTCACCATCATATGAGTTTGCGCCTTGCGCTCCTCAATTGGCGCAAAGCGCCTGACAGGCCACGTGGCACACTGTCAGAAGAGCAAATGCTCTGCATTATTCAAAAGGGGCAGAGCCCAATTAAGAGGCCCAATGGACCAAAACAAGTGCAGTGCATTATTAACAGGGGCAGAGCCCTAGTAAAGGCCTAACAGGCCTAATAAAAATGCCATGCATTATTTTAAAAAAAAGGGACAGAACCTAAAGGTCTAATAGACCAAACAAAAATGCTATGCATTGTTAAACAGGGGCAGAGCCCTAGTAGAGGCCTAACAGGCCAAATGCAAATAAAATGTTGAACATTTCTCAACTGGATTTAACCCAATCATGGTCATAAGTCCTCAAATTAAATTGAAACTGAGCACGACTGCTCTCTCAAATCAATTTACATCCGGTTCAAGGGTACATCTCTGAACTTCTTTGACATTTGTCGCTGTAATCCTTCAACGTCGTCAGAGAGGTGACGGGTCCCGACAACCACACATTGCTACGGACTGTGGGGTCCTTAAACTCATGGACTTAAGTATCCTTAAACCAACAATACGGACTAATGCATCTTTAAACTCACGGACTTAAGCGTCCTTAAACCAATGGACCCCCACGTCCCTAAACTGGCAATGGACCACTATATCCCTAAACTAGAATAATAGAGCCCCCAAATGCTCTTTTGTCGGATCTAAACGATCCCGTTTAAGTTGATCTTAGCCTCAAATATGGCTAACGTATCCTTAAACCTTCAAACAGACTTTAGTCCCAAATTGGATTATGGATCACCCAACCAACTTTGGTTCAAGGGTACATCTCTGAACTCCTCTGACATTTGTCGTTGTAATCCTTCAACGTCGTCAGAGAGGTGACGGGTCCCGATGGCCATACATGCAATGGACCACTATGTCTTTAAACTGGAACAATAGAGCCCAAACGCTCTTTTGTCGGATCTAAATGATCCCGTTAAGTTGATCTTAGTCTCAAACTGGACTAACGTATCCTTAACAAACGTTTGAGTTGATCTTAGCCTCACATACGGCTAACGTATCCTCAAACCAAACCCCAAACCCAAATCTAAGAAAATACGGATTTGGACTAATCCACGTCCTATGGGTGACGACATAAATTAGTCTCCGTATACAATCCACGGGCAACCACAAACAAAATAAACACACACGACATGAAGTGAAATTCTGGAGAAGGAGAAAGTTGTTACCGCGATGCGGTAGCGTAATTAACTGCAGGGGCTTGCGCCTGCAGGGAAGAGCGTCCCCATAATCAAAAACCCCTCAAGTGAGGGGGAATCTGAAGAAGTTTGCTACATCGGCCGCATCCGTCTAATCCTCCGATACACAGTGCCATAAATCAACTTGGCATCTTCGGAGAGGTGGACGGATAAAACCAAATAGCATCTGCCCTGAATCTTAGCCAAGATCTCTTCACGTCTTGGCCGTCTTTCGGAAGGGAATAGAGGGGATGCGTCTGCATCCAGGACCCCGGCTGTTCCTTACCGGAGGAACTATCGTCCCGCTCGTGCTGCTGCCCGGGCCCAGGCTCGTGCTTTAGTCACCGGAGGTATATATCACACTTCAATTTTCGTTTAACCTTGATTTCTTAATACAAGTTTGTCTTAATATTGATTGTCTTGATATTTCTTGCAGACGCAAGGCCTCTCCATCCCCAGAGGGGGACTCGAGGCCCGAATCAGTCCCATAGGCTGAGGCCTGACAGAGCTTTGGGGAGGCAGCATTCCCCCTTATTTACCCCAATTAGAGCAAAGCTCTGTTCAAATTCCAAGACGGGAAATAAAGCAACGCTTCTGTTTCCCCCAATCAGAGTAAGGCTCTGTTCTGAAAATTAAAATGAAAATTAAAAAATTAAAGAAGCAACGCTTCAGCTGACTTGCGCTCTGCGCTGCGCGCCACGTGGCAGCGCAGTTGCGCTGCGCGCTACGTGGCAGCGCAGTTACGCTAGCGGAGAGCGCAACTGTGCTGCGCTCTGCGCTGCGCGACACGTGGCAGCGCAGTTTCGCCAGCGCAGATGCGCTGCGCTCTGCGCTGTGCGACACGTGGCAGCGCAGTTGCGCTGCACGACACGTGTCAAGCGCAGGAGCGTTTGCGCCAAACAGAATTAAAATTCCAGTAAGATCTTTCTGTTCTTGTTAAAACAAGAAGATTGCCTTCTGTAAAATAGAAGCCCTTGGATCAAAGATCCAATAGTGGGGAAAAATCCCCAAATCACTCAGAGAAAGATCTCTCTAACCAATTTAACAAACTAACAGGCACTATATAAAGGCCCCTAGACCCTAATTCTAAAAAAAACACAGAGAGAAAAACAGAGAATTCCTCTAAAGAATTTTGAGAAGAAACTCAAAAAGAGAGAAAGGTAAAAAACCTTTATAAAAGAAGAATTTCTTCTGAATAGATCATTGATCTAAGAACAAGATCAATGATCTTCAATAAATAAAAAAATAATAACAGTGTCTTGCACTTTTTTATGAACCATTGGTTCTGGAATCTTAAAGATTCTTTTTCTTGAATCCAAAATTGGATCAAGTTTTTGAACAGTACCTTGCACTTGCAAAAAACTGCATTGTTGCGCTCCTGGGTTGGCGCAAGCCACCAGAGAGCGCCACGTGTCAGCACCATAACAACTTGCGCTATGCTCTTTTAAGATAGAGCATTGCTCTCTGAAGTTGGCGCAACGCACTAGAGCGCGCCACGTGTCAGCAGCGCAACAGCGCAGCACACTGGCGCAGCGCACTGCGCTGTTGCGCTTGCGCTCACCAGAATGTGACACGTGTCACCACCACATGCGCTTGCGCTCATTAATTAGCACAAAGCGCCTGACAGGACACATGACCACTGTCAGATAATTAATGCACTGCATTATTGAAAAGAAGGGCCGAGCCCAATTAAAAAGGCCTAACAGGACTAATAAAATGCCATGTATTATTTTAAAAAGGGCAGAGCCCAAACAAAGGTCTGTCAGACCAAAACAGATGCTCTGCATCATTTATAAAGGGACAGAGCCCAAATCAGACGTCCTAACAGGCCAGAATGAAATGCAGCGCAGGCCTAATGGGCCAAAGATAAAAACGTTGAATATTCTCAACTGGACTTAGCCCAATCATGGCCGTAAGTTCTCAAATTAAATTGACTGAGCACGGCTGCTCTCTTAAATCAATTTGCATCCGGTTCAAGGGTACATCTCTGAACTCCTCTGACACCTATCGTTGTAATCCGTCAACGACGTTGGAGAGGTAACGGGTCCCGACGGCCACAAATAACATGGACCACTATGTCCCTAAACTGGAGATGGACCCCCATGTCCCTAAACTGGAACATGGATCACTATGTTCCTAAACTGGAACAATAGAGCCCCCAAATGCTCTTTTGTCGGATCTAAACGATCCTGTTTAAGTTGATCTTAGCCTCAAATATGGCTAACGTATCCTTAGACCTTCAAACAGACTTTAGTCCCAAATTGGACTATAGATCCCCTAATCAACTTTGGTTCAAGGGTACATCTTTGAACTCCTCTGACATCTGTCGTTGTAATCCTTCAACGTCGTCAGAGAGGTGATGGGTCCCAACGGCCATGCATGTAATGGACCACCATGTCCCTAAACAGGAAATGGATCTAAATGATCTTGTTAAGTTGATCTTAGCCTGGAAATTAGGCTAACGTATCCTTAACAAACGTTTAAGTTGATCTTAGCCTCAATATGGCTAACGTATCCTTAAACTAAAACACCAAACCCAAATCTAAGTAAATACAGATTTGGACTAATCCACGTCCTACGGCATAACTTAGTCTCCGTATACAATCCACAGGCATCCACAAACAAAACAAACACACACGACACGAAGTAAAATTCTGGAGAAGGAGAAAGTTGTTACCGCGATACGGTAGTGTAATTAACTGCAGGGGCTTGCGCCTGCAGGGGAGAGCGTCCCCACAATCAAAAACCACTCAAGCGAGGGGGAATCTGACGAAGTCTGCTACATCGGCCGCATCCGCCCAAACCTCCGATATACGGTGCTATAAATCAACTTGGCATCTTCGGAGAGGTGGACGGATAAAACTAAATAGCATCTGCCCCGAATCTCAGGCGAGACGTCCATGTATTGGCCGCCGTTCGGAGGGGAACAGATTCTGGCATGCCCGGTGGGACCTCTTCCTCTTTCCACTCCACACTTCGTGTGTCGTGTTCGCGAACAAATCGCGGTTTGCTGTGGTTTCCTGTGGATTCAAGATACTTAGATTTGGTGTCTTGCTCCATGCAGAAAACAGAAGGACAATGGCTTCAAACTGCACTGCCTGCAACTGCAATTCTCGCTCCGTCCTTGCTGGATGAGTGACTTATGGGCCCCAAGCGGCCTCCCTTTTCAAGATGCCAGTGGAGCAGGTAACTCAAGCCACCACTGGATTATTCTTCGGGACCATGCTCCCACCGATGAGCTTCAATTCCCTAATGACGTTGCAAGAAGCCCCAAAGAAGTCGGTCTTTGATCGACTTACCACTGCCGCGGCCCCTCTCAACGGGTCGCTCAACTTCAATACATCAGTTTTCAACAGACTGGGCCGGAACGTCTACAAGCCCGCGATACCCGAAGCTGCCATCCCAAAGCGGATAGCCATCTCGGCTCAAGCGGACGAAATCATTGGAAAGGCTCCTCCTTCCAAGAAGTCAGTTTTTACAAGGCTGGCCATTCCGGTTTCTGCTCCAGGCGAGGTCCTCAAAGCTGCTTTCCCTGCCGAGAGGTCTATCTTTGACAGGTTAGACATTGCTTCTCAACGGGTGTCAGTCTCCGACAGGCTAGCACCAATAACAGTCTCTCCTCAAAGCAAGGGGCACGACGAAGTCACCCTTATAGCTGAAACAACTCCATCCGCACGACACGCTCGACGTCGCCACTGGCGCCGAGTGAGGAAGGCTGGGGGCAACTCCCCCTCTGGGATAACTCCGCCAGCTCCAACGGTAGGGATCGATGCTGCTATTCTAATCGGGAACAGCTTTGAATTGCTGAACACGGTACGCAGAAACTCTCCTATTGCGGTGTTGAAACGAACTCCTTCACCTGTGGAGAATACTCCAGAGAAGAAGCTAGAGCAGCCCTCTAAAATTTACAAAGTCTGGCGACAGGTCCAAGAGTCGGTGATTGATGAAAACTATCTCCGCCGACAGAAAAAGATGAAGATTCGGCGGGAGAAGGACTGCTCTGCCAAGCCAGAAAAAGCAACAGCTGGCTTGGTGCCCACTGTAACGGCTCCCTCAACGTCAATCACTCAAAAGAAAAGGAGGCCGCAAAAAGCCCCTGCGAATATGGCGAACCGTAAAAGCGCTGAACACAAATACCCCAAGTCTAGGGGCATAGAGGTGCATACTGTTTATATGGCATCCGGGAAAAAGGACAGCCGCGCTGCGATGGGTCACCGACCAGTCACCTGATCCATCACAAGAGATCAGGAACAGCAGCAGCAGAAGCTTCACGAAATGCTGACGCAAATGGCCACACTCACCGGGCCAAAAGAAAACCCGGAGGCATTGTCAGAACAGCGCCACGAACAAGAAACCGACGCTGATTTCTTACGCAGGGTCCTCAAAAAGAAGGACAAAAAAGCCGCAGAGCAAGCGGCTAACATAAAACAAATGGCGCTCCTCTTCCAAGACATGATAGGGATGATGTTACAGCCGGATTCCCCAGCTGATGACCCTCCAATCATTGTTGAAAACGATAAAGGGGAGACATCTAATCCTCCTCCGGCTCTTTCAGCAGCCAAGGAAGAAACCATTTCCAAGGCCGCACTGGATGACTATATAGCTCAGCAAATACGAGCTCATCAGGCGAATGAGGCGGCTGGGCAAATTGCTAGAACCGGACGACCCTACCCGGCCTGGTATGACCAAATCAGTTACCCGCCGGGATATACGATCCCTAAGTTCCATGTATATAAAGGGACGGGGAATCCACATCAGCATGTCGCTCAATTCAGAGCCTTATGCGGCAATACTGGAGGCGATGACAAATTGTTGCTTCGACAATTCGTCGGCAGCTTAGCAAAAACAACCTTTGAATGGTATTCGGAGCTACCTAACGACTCTGTCAAAACATTTGCGGAGATAGAGATACTATTTACACAATGATTCACGAGTGCTAGTGGACGCACCTCGATAACAGCACTGATCAATGCCAGGATAAGGCCAGGCGAAACTTGGGTCCAATATGCAACACGATGGCGGAACCTATGGTCGAAATGCGAATAACGCATAGAAGAGGCACCTGCGGTAGGCATGTTCGTGGGAACCCTCGATCCACAGGCGACCATATCCCAATTCATGATGTTCTTCAGGCCGACCACCTTCCAGGCCTTGATCGATAAATTAGCCCAAATGGACCAGATGGGCCATAGACCGTCTCCTCCAAAGCTGGACTCTCGAAAGAAGAAGGGGAAAGGAAAAGCGATCGTCGTCGCCAATGCTCAACAACAACTAAGCAACTCAAAGCCGGTTGTTCGCCAAGATAACGTGCGTCCACGCCCATCCCTCAAAGAGAGACTGGGACGTCCTTACTCGTTTTCTCAAGAAAAAACGAGAAGACTATTCGAGCTGGAAGTGCGCAATGGACTCATCAATCTGCCGAGTCCAAAACGTCTGTCGCAGCCAGGCGATCTCAATAATCCCAATTATTGCCCTTACCACCAAACGGTAAGTCACTCGATCGAGGACTGTTTCGTCTTTAAGGGATGGATCGAGGATCAGTACCTACAAGGCAAGTTCGCGCTGTCTGATAACTGGAAAGTAAACCCACCACAGCCGCACACTCCAAAGAAGACGGACATGATGGGGGCAGCTTGTTCTTTTGTCGAGGATGAAAACGATGGAGAAGACTCATCGGACGAATCCGAAGACTACATAGCGACTTGTCATGTGATCTCTCACTCATTGGCAGATGATGAAGAGGCTCCTTGTGTCGAGAAACCGAGGGTGAACCCTGAACCAGAAATTTTGCGGCCGTCAGACGAGTTGATCGATGTGTTCCTGAATGAGATTCGTCTAAAAGTCAAAACCAATCAAGAGCGTGAGATGGCCATATTGGAAGGAGCCAAACACCGACTACTGGACCAAAGAGTTGAGGCACTTCCGTTAAATAAAAAGTCATTCGCTGCGGATAAAAACAAATTCAAGACGAGGAAAAAAACTAAGCATTTTGATCATTTTTTTCTGCAACCGTCATGTAATTTATGTGACGAGAGAACTGGTCGTACTATAACCGATAGATTTTTCCAGTGTGGACAAATTAAGAATTTATAACGCAAACACACCCTGCATTTGTGTTTTCATTCGTTTCGAGATTATTTTCGTCGGCACCTTTTTGCCGGTTCTCCATATACAAATATAGAGGGGATGATCATTAATTTCATTTGTTGATATTCAGCATTGAAATGATTATCAACCCTTCAATTGCAGTGTTATCACGATTCGGAAAAAGACACGTGACCGGCACTTGAATCACATGAAGTCCATAGGACCCCACCGTAACCCAAGTAAGCCAAAAACTAAGAATCTAAACCTCTTTAAGAAAATAATGGAGGTGAAGTTTTCGAAAATGGATATTAAATGAAATTATGTTCCTTTTTAAAGTATAAGTAAAGTTTGTTTGAAAACACAAGTGGGTTTTAGATTAAGGCTTGAAAACATTTTCGTCATTTAAAATTTTGGCAGCACCTCCTTTGTAAATTTTGATAAAAACGAGTACATACATATAAATATATTATCAGCGTCTCCAATCGGGAGCTATCTTATCGCCCAAACGGCAGAAGCACAACCATACAGTAATATACGACGCTCAAGGCGAAAATCATCACAAGAAAAAGTAAGAAAATACTATAAGTATCAAAAAGACGACTATATCCAAACCCGACACCTAAATGGATAACATACAAGTCTCATCTCTAAGTCCATAAAAATATACAAGTTTTGGTTGATGGAGTTTTTTTAACTAGATCATAAAAGAATATACATATACAAGAGGCGGTTACAAACCGAAATGTAACCCACCTACCAAGACAATCATCCGAAGAAGCAGAAGCATGCCGGCAAGCCGCTACTGATCCGAGCGGTCAAAGTTTACCAACCCTGTCAGAGGTGCTTTCACGTTCCGCTCGTTCCGGGGACCCGAGCTTCACTCAATTTACTTGCTGAAAGGGGTGAACTGAGAAATGCCAGCAAGAAACCTTAGAAACTTGCGCTAGCGCTCAATTGGTTTGAATAACGCGTGTTAAAACTACCTTTCTCATTTCAATGCTCACCTTTTTCCTAACCTCGATGGGATATCACACTTACTTAGTGGTCAGAACCCGTCCTCTAAGTCTCATGGGAATTCTATCGTTCGCTTCGTCAGTTCCTTCCTTCGTTTCACTCGCCTTCGAACAACTCAATCATTCACTTCGTTCACTTGCCTTGTAAGAAACTAAGGCACAACAGGGGTGAGTTGCCAACTCATGAGTAGAAGATATCACAAGGTGGAAATTGAAATGCATAATGATCTACCTAGGTCATATAGTATAATACTATCATACTATGTGATAACGAATATAAATATGTATATGCATAAATATCATATCAGTATCTATAAGCACGTTATAACGGATCGTACACAACACACATGATCACTCAATATGTAAAAATATGTCATTCATAACACACACGCATACATATATCATCAAGTGAGTGTCCATCTTCGACACTCGAAATCATCGTATCAACTGAGTGTCCATCATCGACACTCAAAATCATTATAAATCTTGTGTCCAGTATCGACACATAAAATCCAGATATCATAAGCATCGTCTCATCAGACTAGTCCTCTCTCGATATCAATAGCCCAAGTCGGTATCTCTTGGATATCCGCCATTCTCTAACCTATCTCCGATATCGATCCACCTCGCTAAGCTCTCCGTACCTCCATATAGACTTCCTGCCCCTTGGTGTTGTACCGGGTCCACCATATATCCGTAATCGGTTAACCCCCGCTCGATTCAGATATCTCATCATGAAAACCAAAACTCGTGGTGGATGCCAAAACATAATATCAAGAGAAACCCGTATTTTGAAAACGAATCCAGGTTTTAAAAAATCATATCCGCGGTTTCTCAAATCTCATAAAAACAAAAATTCTATGAAAACACTATCGCATAAGAACATAGCAATAATGAAACAAATTAAAAAGTACATAATAGTGGTATAATGAATGCAGATGTGTGATGAACAGTGATCTAAGATACTGGCAGGAATATAATATGATGTGAAATAATAGGGCAAGTTCTATATGTGTACGTAGCATGGTAATTACCAATGATGTGTGCGTGAAACATACGAGTCTGTGTACGTGCAACATGTAAACCATTGGTAATTGTACAATATTCTACAAGTGTGCTCATATAAGCAATGGAAATAAGGTATAATATACAGAATAGTACAAATGCTGCGTGATAAGCAGTAATCTACAATACTGACAGGGTATAGTGTAATAAAAGTAACACGGCAAGTTCTATCTGTGTACGTGACATGTCAATTACCGATGAATTGTAGGTGTAGTATGTATGTATGTGCAAGTGCAACATGAAATTATCGGTAATGGTGCGAGTGCCCTAGCAACGAAGCAAAGTAGAACTAAAGGTATAGCGTAGCATAAGTAATCGAAATGCGAGCGTATATAGAATAAGGTAATTGTAACGTGAATAAGCGTTAAAATATCCAACTACGTATGAGCCATATAATTATAGTTTAAAATAGAACGAAACATTGTTTTGGAAATAAGAAACTACGATGTTTTTTTGAAATAGATATCATTTGAAAATTCGTTGTGCACCATTGACATTATCATTTATAAGTACGTAATGAATCGTTAGTTTTTAAAATAAGTATAGCTCTAAATATTTCATAAATTCCCAATTTGGGATTTAGCAAGACTCCTCGAGTCAAATGAATATAGGCTGGATTCGTCAATCTATCCCCATCTCATCATGTACGGATCCTCCCGCGTACGATGTCATCTAAGCAATACAGTACGGATCTACATATCATATAAATTATGGACATCTAGTCGCGTATATCACATAACAATAATCATATATATATATATATATATATATATATATATATATAGCCTAATAGCTATGAAATAGAGACTAAGTATATAGCTATCTACTAAGTATATGAATATGAGCATATGGGTATTCTAACATGACCCTATAGGTTAGGAATACGGTTGTAATATATAGTATTCTAATTACTACGGTTTCGGGAGTGCTATACGCCATCCACCCGACTTTTCCCGTAGATATACATCTATTCACAGATATGCGCATCGCTCTAGTGGAAGCCGACGAACGCCTTGCCCTTCTTCATTTTCTCGAAACCCCCCGTGATCGTACCTGCAATCGAACCATAACACAACCGCATGAAAATTTATATCGAAATCGAAATGACGAGCGAAGCACACATAGATTAGAACCTATGGCCAAGGCGTTCCAAATACAAAAAAAAAAAATACCCCTGACGTCGACGTACGAATGTCAAACGACCAAATCATGATATGGAAATCTAAAAACCAAAGTTTAAAACCTTAAAACATTATCAAAACACAACTAAAAATGCTCACAGATTTTGATATATGAAATCTGGGTTAAAATAAAGTATACCAGTGGCTTAATTACCAAGTGTGTTCAACCACCCAAACCCCGATACTTCCCTCATCAAGTTGACCGTCGGAATCATCAAAATTTCCACCATGGGCAGCCAGGTGAAGGAATTAGGGGTTCGTGCTCTTACAATGGCCTCTTAGTTGTTCAAATGGCTTAAAATTTCTATTTATTTATCTTATAAATACACCAAGTTGCTCCAGAATTCATTTAAACTTCAAAAACTTCATTAAACTATAGATTTTAAAACTTAAACACTTTTCAATATAAATATGCTTGCATCAAAATACCACTAACCATCCAAAACAAAGTGTAAACACTAAGCCAACCACTACTATAACCATCGTAACTCATAACCTTACAAAAATCCTAATTTTAATATAAAAACTTCTCTTTTAAAAACTCAAGACCCTAAAAACATGAACTTTAGCAATGCCATATAATTTTCATGGCAAAAACATCTTTAAACATAAAGAAAAATGAGATTTTTATCTCTCTTTGAAATTGAAAAGGGGAGGAGCTCTAAGATTTAGAGGCTACCAATGGATCAAGCTTGAAGAGCTTAACAAATGAAGGGGTTTGGACCAAGAAAAATATGATTTTGGAGTGTTGTCATGGTTTGGAGTTGAAGGAGGAGAAGAAGATAAAGAACAGAAAGAGAAGAGGAAATGTGAATGAGGGAAATGTGATGGTTCTTATCTCTCTTCCTCTTTCTCCCATTCTTAATATTTAAAACCCATATCCCAATCCCATGCCTCTCATGTCCACGCCTCTCATGATATTTTTAAACATAATAGAATTGAAATAATAAATAGGATGGATATTTAACTTGCCATGGCACACTTAAATGATATATAAAAAGAAACTTAGTTTTAGTAACATAATTAGTATCGACCATTGTTTTAAAACCAATTAAAGAAAACCCCATTAAACAAATGTCCCCATAATTATAAATTTATTTTATTTTCAATTAATTCCCAAAATGAAGGTATATATAATTATACCAATTTATGAAAACTCAATCCACACTGGTTATCATATCCATAAAACTCATAATATCCCTCTTTAAATTATAAATAATATAAAATTTTCAAAATGTTACAAGTGTACTCGAAGAACAGCGAAGATATGCTGCCGAAATTTTCTCGAAACGAATGAAAACACAAACGCAAAGGTATATGCGTTATAAATTCTTAATAGGATAGAAGCCTTTCCCCGGAAAGCCGATGTTATGAATTGATAGATCAAACTAAAACATTAAACCTTATATAAAGTTATAAAATAAATGGCTAATTACGTAATGCATGATGTTAGATATCAGAGAGTAATGGATAGGAGTTGGATGCAAGTGTCCAAATTTAGTGATGAGTATAAGGCCGGCGTCGAAGAGTTTATGGAATTTGTATTGAGGGATCGATCTCCTGAAGAATTTATTTCGTGTCCGTGTAAAAAGTGTCATAACGGTTACGACCTCCATCGAGATATAATGTAAGAAAATCTACTGAAAAATAAGATATCTCTTGGGTATACACAATGAACGTACCATAGAGAAGCAAGACCGATATTCGACATGTTTACGAGTCGTTGGATTTTTCCAAATGATCCTCGTCTTATGAATTTTAGGGACACCGGTTTGAATAGTATATTGGACAAGCTCTGAACCAGCATGCATCCGGATCATGGCATTGTTCCCGAACCTAATGCCAGAGAGGAAGATATCCGTAATTTCCCGATGCAGAATCAGCAAAATATATGAAGTATATGGTGATACAATTGTACCCCTTTTCGAAGGTGCAAACATCTCTAAGTTTGGATGGATTAACAAAATATTTCATCTCAAATGCCAGAATAATTGGACTAATAAGTTTTTCGATCAGTTTCTTGAGGTGCAAAGGGAGACTTACAATAAAGCGCTACTGCCTGAAAATTTCACAAAGACAAAGAAGATCTTAAATGATATGGGTTTCAGTTATGAGAAAATCGACTCGTGTTCGAATGATTGCATGTTATACTGGACAGAGAAGGATAAAAGGTTGAATAACTATAGAACTTGTAACTTATCTAGCTGGATCGTCCCTCGAAGGGATGAGTCTACACTCAATAATCCTAGACGGATTCCAGCAAAGGTTTGCGTTACTTCTCAATCAAGCAAAGACTTCGGTATTTATTTCTGTCAACCAAAACTGCTGATAGCATGCCATGGCATACAAATGGTTGCACTAAGGACGGCGTCCTGCGGTATCCATCCGACTGGGAAGACTAGAAACTCTTTGATGCCCTTTATAAAGATTTTGCTGCGGATTCCCGTAATATCAGGCTTGGTTTATCTGCAGATGGCATGGAGCCGTTCAGCCACGATGCAAATCACAGTATATGACCCTGTTCACCGCTGGAAACAGAGACAGAACCGGGTAGGTCGTCTGGCCTGAATTTGGTGGCAGATTCTATTGGGATTTATCCGTCCACCTCTCCGAAGATACCAAGTTGATTTATGGCACCGTATATCGGAGGTTTGGACGGATGCAGCCGTTGTAGCAGACTTCATCATATTCCCCCTCATTTGTGACGGGTTTTTGATTGTGGGGACGCTCTTCCCTGCAGGCGCAATTCCCTGCAGTTAATTACGTTACCGCATCGCGATAACCACTTTCTCCTGCTCCAACAGTTCACTTCGTGTTGTGTATGTTTTTTGTTTTATTTTTGGTTGCCCGTGAATTGTATACGGAGACTAATTTATGTTGTCGCCTGTAGGGCGTGGATTAGTCCAAATCCGTATATTCTTAGATTTGGGTTTGGATTGATTTAAGGATCGTTAATCTAGTTTGAGATTAAGATCAACTTAAATGGGGGTGAGCGTTTGGGGCTCGATTATCACCATTTTGGAAGTGAATGTTAGTTTAAGGACGTCCCGGTCCATTGTTAGTTTAGGGACATTACGGTCCTTGTCGCCATTTTGGAGACGAGATTTAGTTTGAGGACATTCGGTCTGTTGTTAGTTTAAGGACATTACGGTCCATTGTCTTCGTTTTGGAGGCGAGGTTTAGTTTAAGGACATTTCGGTCTGTTGTTAGTTTAAGGACATTACGGTCCATTGTCGCCATTTTGGAGGCGAGGTTTAGTTTGAGAAAATTTCGGTCTGTTTTTAGTTTAAGGACATTACGGTCCATTGTCTCCATTTTAGAGGCGAGGTTTAGTTTGAGGACATTTCGGGCTGTTGTTAGTTTAAGGACATTACAGTCCATTGTTCATCTTGCGTGAACGTGTATTTGTTATGTGACGGGATGAACGGTGTTGATATTGTTGGGATTCTTTAGCCAGGATTAATTAGACCCTACAAGTTCGCCAATTGTTCAGCCAGGCAGGTATTGGTACTCCGAGAGAGTCTCCTCATGATTTCGCATGGAACTAATTAAATAAGCTCATTTCCGCAAGGGAGTAACCCCGTTAACACCTTTCTTAGACACCTACTAGATCGGATAATTGTAAAGTGAAAAACTCTACCAGGAGTAACACTTACTCGCAGCAAGTATCAGAATCCAACTATCTCATAGAAGGTATGCAATCTCATTGCAAATTTCAACACTTGAAATTCCCAATAATATTTTGGCCCTAGCGTCCTATGACCTTGACGTAGGACAACAAACTATAGGGCGCTAGTCAAGTTCAACCCGTTCATTTCATGATTGAATTAAACCCACCCGCACGACCCTTGACGTAGGCCGGCAAGATCATAAGACTACCCTAATCCAATCGCATCACATGCAACAGATAAGCACTAATCAGCTACAGCACACTACGTCTTGACGCAGGCCAACAAACGCAGCACGAATACTAAATAGCACTTATCTGAAATGACGGAGGGCTATGACAGGTTTTAAGAAAACCTTTTGCATAATGAACTTGATATCGTTGTAGAATCGAGTGATTTGAAAAGGAGTGGTTTAAGCTCCGCTTTTAAAATCAAGTGTTTTTCAAAATAAACAGAATGGGTGTAGCATCTGCTAGCTTCTACTAAAGAGGTCACTCCCGGTGAAGGGATCTAGGCTCCTTCCTCATCGAATGAGGTGCTGGATATTCTACAAGGAATACCACTATGCAAAAAAAGAGTTAGAGGGACCTGTTTGAAAATTTGATTCTACAACATCATTAGGTTTATTTCCTTTTCATTAATCTCATTAATGCAGTCCCATCATTTATATTCCCTAAACATCACAGATAAAGAAATGAAAATAGAACGTACGCTTATACCATCCGCATTCTCCACGAGGCCCGTCATGCACCGTTAGGTTACTTAACTACCGGCAGAACGGGGGTTGGACTAACGCGGGTGCAAAACATAAGCAACGTTTATTATATATCATATATATAATAATAACATTCATCTCACGCAGTTATATGATCTCATCACAGAACATTGCAGCAGAAGTCAACATATGAAATATTGGATATATTAGGAAGTCCGTGTTTTAAATTAATCCAGTAAAAAACACGGATTCCATGGTCGTGATGAATAGCCGAACCCATATCCCTAGACCACTACGAGAGCGGCAAGCAACCCTGCCAATTTAAGAGTTAGGAGACCCAGTCTCGACTCCTCGAGATGGTCTCCCACTAGACTCTATAACCCGGTTACTTGTGATCCCCACTTTGGGTCTATCCTAATGTGGAAAAGTTAACAATATACATCAATGGTGATATCATCCTCAACCCGAAAGTGTCCTAATAAAAGAATATTACATACAAGTTTTTACATGAATGAAAATGAAAAACTCTCATCTCACGCAAAAACCCCTGGCTATTCAAGTACGACGATCCAATATAACATATGACAGCAACACATAACATCACATGTCATCAACGTAAGTAAATATGCGTATCCCAATTGTCATTGACGTATAGAAACGAAACCAGCGATACACCACATATTACACTTACGGTTGCAGAAAAGAAAGTGAAAACTACAATACTTAGAATCCGCAACATCCTTAGACATCATAAACCCGAAATATCACATACTTTGGATTTCATGCCTAACCATATGAATTCCTTAAACATCATAAACTCGGAATATCATATATTCCGAATTTCATGCCTAACCATATAAACCCCGCATTTTAGTCTCAAATTGAAAACACTTTTCAATAACCAGTCGGGTAATTAAACAAGATTCCCGACAACTTGATCGAATGCACGTCGGAAACTTTAGTAGACGGCCGCACCCCTGATGTCGTCGACGAAGTGCACTTAGGCGGAACACCGCGATCGCGAGCATCCGAATGGATCCTTTTGGCAACGAGGTTCTCCTATAATCACTTGGTCGGGGTTATGGGGCGTGGCTATCTAGTAATGTTACCCGGCGAGTATCAGCGAGTGGCAGGAGCTTGGAGACAGGGAGTTAGCTTTGGAGCGGTGACGGCGACTCTCGGCTAGAGTTGCTTAGAGGTTTTGTGTGGGTGGAGTTCTCGGTGGTAGGGTCGATGACGAGGGAGATGGAGGAAGATAGCGACGAAGGTGGCAGCGGCGGCGATGGTGGTGTGCACGGGTTGCTGGCGATGATGGCCTCGACGGTAGTGATGCAGTGGGGAGGCTCGGTGGTGTTGGGTGTTGGGTCGCGAGGCTTGGTTGATGGAAGGAGAGGAGGAATAAGGAGAAGAGGGTTGCTGGGGATAGTTGTAAGGTGATCGGGTCAGCTTGGGCTGCAGCGGTGGCCGGTGAGGGGGAGATGGCGAGGGAGGAGCTCGAGTTGGAGGTTGGCATCAATGGCGAGGGGCGTGCAGGGGGTGCAAAAGTGGTCGGTGATGGCAAGGTGAGGGGAGAGCAGGAATGGGTTTTGGTGAAGGAGGTGAGGGAGCTCGGCTTGTATGAGAGAGAGGGAGACAAGGTCGGGGAGTTGGGGTTGCCGGCGAGGGTGTCGGCAGAGGAGCTCGGCGGGGTGCAGTGGGTTTGAGGTTGCAGTCGGGGATGGAGAGAGTGAGGGAGAGAGCGAGAGAGCGAGGGTGTGAAAACAGAGAATGAATGAGGAAGAGGGGGTGAAGCAGGGGGAGTCATGGCCGTTGGAGTCAAGGACGTGGGGAGAGTGGGTGCGGCCGTCGAGGAGCGCGAGGGGGAAGGGACGTTGTGAGGAAGGAGCGAGTCGGGGGGGTACCTGGGTGGAAGGCCGTTGCGGGGAGGGCACGAGAACGAGGGGGAAGACGTTGGGGGTGAAGATGGGGTCGCGAGGCGCGGGTCGTGGGCGCAAGAGAAGCGGGGGCGAGCGGCGATGTGGGAAGAGAAAAAAGCAGGAAAGAATAGGGAGAGTGGGGAAGAAAGGAGGCGGGTCGGGTCGAGTCGATGAGAAGGGGTTTGGGCCGGGCCGGAAATGCTAGGAAAAATAAAGGAGATAGAGAGGGAGTGGGCTGGATTTGGGGTTTAGGTTGGAAAACGAAAAGAAAATGGAAGAAGAATTAAATTAAATTAAATTAAGGTAAGGTAATTAATAGGAAAAATATAGAAAATTTGGGAAAAATGTTTGGCCATTTATTTATTAAAATACAGTAACTATTTGTAGGGACTGTGTATTACATCATATCCCACTTATATAAAATTTCGTTCTCGAAATTTAAAATAAACGATAAGCTATAAAATAATATGCGAAAAGCCACAACATCGAACACTAACATATAGTGATTTACTTAAAAGCAGCTAGATAAAAATCCAAGGTCTATATACGTATAAGAAATAACACAACTAAAAGAATAGGCCTAAGTAAGTACAAGGCAGAACCATCTATAATGATAAACTATATGCACAATACCAGAAAATAAAATAACAATAACAAACAATAGTGAAGGATTTGCCGATAGGCCAAAATATTTTAGAATAAAAATATCGATCAAACAATTTAAAATAACTTGAGAAAACCCATATGTCGAAATAAGAAAAATAGAACGAAATAGTATGCGCGATATATGTTTGCGCTATTGAGAATATGGAGAATAGCAAAGCATTTAAAATGAATAAAACGGAAGTAGTTAATAACACGCAATTCTTTGATAAACGCAAAATAATGAAAGCTAAATTTCGAATAACGACGTCACTGAATGTAATTATAGTAATAGGAGATAGCACTAAAGATGTATAGGGGCTAGCCAGGGTATGGATTATAGTGGAATACGGCCCATTCAAAAAGGTCGGAAAGTGGTACTCTTAATTTGAATGTTGAAAAGGCTGGGGTCAGGTCAGTACAAGGTGCAAGGGTGAATAGTAATGAATCTCAGAAGGGAAGGAAATTTATTGGAGAGGGAAAACAGTCAATGCATCATGCGAATCAATACTCAAAAGATTAGCTAACTCAGAAACTTTATTATTATTCCAGAAAATTTCAAACAAAGCATTCTCGAAAGATAAAAGGTGGCTCTAAGCTATACATAGATTTATTTGGCCAGAGGAAACAAAAGATATATCACGTCAGTCGCGGTTGTGGAAGTTCAGCAGGTTGCGGTAAGCTCGCGCGCTAAGATAGGGACGTCCATTTCCATAGCACCTCGCAGGGATTGCCATTGGAGGTTCTTCTGCCATGGGGTCTTCTTCTCCTGGTCCTTCTTCCTCGGCTGGAGCTTCTTCATCGTGGTATACTTCCACGTGATTCACCTCTTCTGGATCTTCTTCCACGGGATTTTCTTCCACTCGATTCTCTTCAGGGTCTTCCTCAGGATCTTCCTCTATTGGGTCCTCTTCGGGGGTCCTCTTCTTTGTTGTCAGAGTCGCTGATCATGTCGACTTCTGGGGCTGCAACTCTCTCGTCCTTGGAATCGTTGTTGCCCAAAATAACCTGGGGGACATCGATCTCGTTATCTGAACTCACCAGCATGCAGTCCAAGGAAACATAGGATCGAGTGTCCTCATCGATAGGCGGCGCTGCTCCAGGATTTGCCATGGCCTGAAAAGGGAGGGTCATAATCAGATAGTGGAACACACAAAGAAAACAACCAAGGATGTGGAGCATATGGAAATTATACGGTATGTAAGGACTGAAAATCAAAATTCAGAATAACGATGGAGTAAGAGGTATAAGGAGAATGAGTGACGAGGGAACAATACATAAATCACGACTCACAATTTTATTGCATTCAAACTAAGAAGTTCAACGGATACAAGAATTCAAACGAAAGGAAACATTTACTAAAGAGTGATAGTATTTTTATTGAAAGCAGAAAAGGTGATAATTCTTCGTTGATATCTAGACCGCTGCATTCTCATCAAACGAATGGAATCCTGTGCTGGGTCCGTACCATCCTCGAAGCGCGAACTACGAAATAACCAATTCACTTAGCAGGAGTGGAGAGTGTGGACGAATCCCTTCCTTGCAGCTCCTTCCTTCTAGGACAACCATTGACAAGATGTTCGTTGGATCCGCAAATCAGACATTGCCCTTTAGCCCTGTGACAGTCTCTCTGAAGGTGTCCTGGTCTCTTACAGTATCCACAACATTGAGTTCTCCGCTGCTTCCGTTGCTGAGGAACAAGTGGGCGCTTCATTTTCACCTCTTTTCCTTGTTTAACAGGGATTCCCTTACGATTGGAGGCTTCCGCTGGTGCCTAAGCCATTTGCCTTCTTAGTCCTTCAGCTAAAAGATCGTTTGTTCGCTCCAGGGCTTCCTTCAAGCCTTGCAGTATATTCAAAATCTCGACGGTCTGACCTTGGGGAGTGGAGATAGAAGAAGAGCGTTGGAAGACATGGTCCTGAAACAACAAATTTTATGACGACATAACGTACAAGATACAAGAATCAGAATACAATATGGAATAGGCAACGAAACAAGAATATCGGGTGAGGTGAAACTCAAACGAGTGGAAATCAGATGCCGAACTCCAAGTCACTCAAAGCTCTAGCGGATGGATCAAAATATGTAGCAGAACACACTACGTGAACCAAGATCAAGGATAACATGTTTACAATCTAGACCGAAGGATGTCTTAGATTGTCAAGCCCTACACGGAAACTGCAATCCCAAACGTAGTAAAAACTGGCTCTGATACCAACAAAACCATGTCACGCCCCGCTTCCCAAAATACGGAATACGAGGGGTTGACAAGGCCAGCCATGCTCCTACGGTGGAGGAAATATCCTGTCGTAGTCACACTTCGGCTTCTAGCTTTACGTGGTAATCAGTAATCGATGCACAGGTAATGAAAAATGCAGTCACTAATCAAAATAGATAAAAAAAACTAAACAGATAAAGATCAAAGAAGTATAGCTCTGAGTCGCTGATCTAGATATCCGGAATGTCCTCGAGGTACGTCAGGTCCTGGTCCAAGCTAAATCCAACTCTCACTCTGAGCATGCATACTCAGGTCGTCAGAGCGACACAATAGCAATAAATAGAAATACATGTATAACAAGTGTAATAATGATGAATATGAAACCGTAAGCATGAAGTGATGATATGAGCATGAAGGAGCCAGTACAGGTAAACAGTAAAGTGGGTAAACAGTACGACAGGTGTATCAGTCAGTAATCAATGCATGTCACTAAACCTATCGGTGTCTAAGTCTCACTGTCCAGATCGCTAAACCTATCTTCATTCCAAGTGTGAGAGTCAACCACTCGTGAGTATCCCCCACCCAAGAGTAGGGCCCCAGGGGAAAGGGAACACGGGCCCAAATCACGCACGATAATAATCAGTAACTCCATCCGTACAACTCAAAAAATCACGGTATATGCCGGCAATGGGAATCCCGAGATTCCGTTGAACTCATACTCAAACTACCCCACACCTCGTGGTCTACATCAAACACCAACCATAAACTCAAATACTAGTCGGTCTCTGACAAGTCTATGCGAGAACTGAATACAGGGTCTCTATCAAGCATGTCTCAACTGGTACCCAAGATAAATGGACAGTATTTGATGCCTTACCTATGACACTAATATAAGTGCTTCCATAATCGTCCCATACCAATTATAGTCATACTTATACATGTCCCATAGACGTCGACAATGCAATAAATTAACTGGGTTCGCTGATTGTGTACAAGTACGTATCACTTCACTTATTCATTCACGTTTTAACACTAACATACTTGCCACAATCAAAACACTAATATCTATCACTGGGTAATGTATACGATTGCTAGGTTATCAATGTATATGAGCTCTACATGATATGATGAGAATGCAATAATTTTGATATTAATAAAATGTCATCAGCCAGTGTCCTACCACTTGCATAATATACTATAAATCATACATGCAGAATTAAGTGAAACAATGAAAAAGGGGTAAGCAGTATGTTTAATTATCTAGCCATCAAAATTGGTTTCACGTCAATCAGGTTTCAGGTTTGCTAGATACGGCCATTTCAATTTAAGTGTTCACTGCTGGAAATCCGGTTTCAGAACTGGAAGTCCGTTTCGTAACACGTTTTAATCTCAGTTGGGATCATGATTAGGCGACACTATAGTTGAACAATATTTAGGGTTATCAGTCAGGTTTCCAACGCAATAGGCGGATCAGTAATATCCATGGCGTACTGGACGTTATGCATTGTAAAAGGAAGAGGTATACGTTCTGTCCCTGTTTGGGACGGCTATGTGTTCTGTTGATTTAAAAATATAATTTAAATAGTAAACGAAAGTAAAAACGAATGAAACCACTTTCAACAGTTATATAATAGATTTATCTTCACTATGGTATAGGGTTCCGCATCATGGCATTTTCATACAGCAGGGAGAAGGTATTACAAAACGAGAATCGACAGCCGATGCTGCTCTGGACTGCAGTCCAGAGCCACACTCCGACCCAGTTTTCGTCACCTTTTTAGCATAGAAACAGATTAAAACTCTTATGGGGTTCTAGGTCATCGAGTCTTCTTCGATATGAGCCCTCGAACGCAACATTCCAACTTGTAACCTATTAACTGTGATTTTTACGAGTTTCAGGTACGGGAAAATTTCAGTTTTAACGGGTCTAAATGAGAAAGACCTATCACGTCATTAAGGACCGTATTTTCCAGCCAAATCGTAACACGACATTCGTTATTACTCGGGCCATCATATGTGATTAGTTTCCGTCAATTTAACTGGAGTTTTCCATTCGGGTTTTGCATCGAACACTCGGGTTTTCATTGTATTAATATTGAATCGCAAACGAATTAAATATATATAATAGCATGAAGCAAGTATTTAACTTGCCTGGTGACGTATCGATGGTGGTACGGCAGCGGCAATGGAAATGGTGCGATCGTGACACACGCGCGGCACGGAAACTCGATTCAGGCATGGCACAACAGCAACAAAAGTTTCGATCTTAGCTCGAGCTCGAGTTCTCGGAAACGACGGCTACGACACAAGCAGCATCAACAACTAGGGGTGCTCGGCTATGGACCAAGGAGCTCCGGCGAAGGTGGCAGCAAGGGCTTCGAGAGTTGCAGATGTTCGTCGACACGGTGAGAGGAGGTGGCGAAGACAGCAAGTGGCAGGAGCTTGGAGACAAGGAGTTGGCTTTGGAGATGGCTGGCGGTGATGGTGACTCTCGGCTGGAGTTGCTTAGGGGTTTTGTGTGGGTGGAGTTCTTGATGGTAGGGTCGATGACGAGGGAGACGGAGGAAGATAGCAACGAAGGTGGCAGCGGTAACAATGGTGGTGTGCAGGGGTTGCCGGCGATGATGGCATCGACGGTGGTGGTGCGGTGGGGAGGCTCGGTGGTGTTGGGTGTTGGGTGTTGGGTCGCGAGGCTTGGTTGATGGAAGGAGAGGAGGAAGAAGGAGAAGAAGGTTGCTGGGGATAGTTGTGAGGTGATCGGGTCAGCTTGGGCTGCAGCGGTGGCTGGTGAGGAGGAGACGGCAAGGGAGGAGCTCGAGTTGGAGGTTGGCGTCAATGGCGAGGGGCGTGCACGGGTGCAAAAATGGTCGGTGGTGGAAAGGTGAGGGGAGAGTAGGAATGGGTTTTGGTGAAGGAGGTAAGGGAGCTCGGCTTGTATGAGAGAGAGGGAGACGAGGTCGGGGAGTTGGGGTTGCCGGCGAGGGTGTCGACGGAGGAGCTCGGCGGGGTGCAGTGGGTTTGAGGTTGCAATCGAGGATGGAGAAAGAGGGGAGAGAGCGAGAGAGCGAGGGTGTGAAAACATAGAATGAATGAGGAAGAGGGGGTGAAGCAGGGGGAGTCATGGCCATTGGAATTGAGGACGTGGGGAGAGTGGGTGCGGCCGTCGAGGAGCGTGAGGGGGAGGGGACGTTGTGAGTAGAGGGCGAGTCGTAGGGGTTCCTGGGTGGAGAGCCGTTGCGGGGAGGGCGCGAGAATGAGGGGGAAGACGTTGGGGGTGAAGATGGGGTCGCAAGGCGCGGGTCGTGGACGTGAAAGAGGCGTGGGCGAGCGGCGACGTGGGAAGAGAAAAGAAAGGGAAAGAAAAGGGAGAGTGGGGAAGAAAGGAGGCGGGTCGGGTCGAGTCGGTAAGAAGGGGTTTGGGCCAGGCTGGGAATTCAAGGAAAAATAAAAGAGATAGAGAGGGAGTGGGCTGGGTTTGGGGTTTAGGTTGGAAAACGAAAAGAAAATCGAAGAAGAATTAAATTAAATTACGGTAAGGTAATTAATAGGAAAAATATAGAAAATTTGTAGAAAAATTAGGAAAAATGTTTGGCCATTTATTTATTAAAATACAGTAATTATTTGTAGGGACTGGGTATTACATCTAGTGTGCTAAGAAATGCAACCCTAGAATCGAACTAGAGAATTAGGGTTTTCTAAGCAAGTAAACAACTTTACTCTAAGTGAATAAGGAATACAACCTTTGTAGACCGGTCCTTCACTTCTAAATCTCCGTGTAGTAGTCCTTTAGCTCCAAGTAGCGGTGTCTCGGACTCTCCTTAGGCTCCACTAGGCGAAAGGAACGAACTTGCTCAAAGATCTTCGAGACTGAAGATGATCTACATTAAGGAATCTCTAACTCAAGCTACCTCTTCACTAACTGAGAATTAGTGAAGTAAACAAACTATACTAAATGTCTAGTTTTATATAAATTGGTGAAGTAGGAATTTTGCTCATTTTAGAATTATTTTTCTCTCTTTCTTTCTTCACCTCATGAAAATCTAGAGAGCTAAAAAGAGATGAAGAAGAAGATGAAGTGATCAACCATGGTAAGAAAATATCTTATATGTATTTGTAGAGACTTAACCATGACTAAATATAATGTTTGGGTTAATTAAATATCTAGAGTAAAACAAAATTAGTGGACCAAGTCAAGATTTCCACATGCTTCTACAAGCATCTTAAACCATGCCAATTTCTACCTAATTTTGTTTTATCCCTTAATAATTAAATCCCCAAATTATTTTTAGTTTGGTATGAGTCTCATACACCAATGTCCAATGTATCATTAAGCATGACACAAAAATAAATACATTAATATATATCACATATATATTTTAAATGTATTAGTAGAAAAGAAATTCTTAAGTGAGCTAATATTAATTAATATATATATTAATATATCAAATATATAATTATATATTAAATTATTAAATCAACACTTGATTTAATAATCCGTCTATATCACATATAACCGACTAATATCATTTATATCAACTTATCGAATCAACACTTGATTCAATAACCCGGCTATATCACATATAACCGAACGATATCATATATCGCGAGATTAGAATACGATATCACATACACATATTAATCTCGGTCCCGTACATATCACATATGTGCCCTACTTCGTTTCGCTTGAGCCAGGAAAGCACTATGTAGGACTCTAAAGACTCGTCAATACGCCAGCAGTAGGTAATGATCATATCAGTTACCCACAATCCGTCGGCGGTACTAGATGGACGTAATGGCTACCCAGGTATTGAGCGATCAGAAGATCAACAAGCAAGCTTGTCCATACTCCCATGAATCCAGTGAGTAACACTACCGTATAGTCCGGTCTCTTCGTCTGATATGTCGCATATCTAGTCTGGGGGTGGTAAACGTCAGACCCCAATAACTCGATAAGTAATGCCGATGTGAGGCTCATAACGGGTCGAGAAACTACTGATAATGCTTACCACTAAATCTCATCAACAGCCCTGGCCAGGGACTTCCTGTTATAGCCAATCGAGCATAGCGCAACATTAACCCCTAATACTGGGAAAGACAAAACCCCTCCTATCGCTCATTGCCTCCACGTGACTCGGGACTGTACCCAAAATCCACCTGTTTGCACGCTCTCTTGAGCGTGGTAGGGAGGAAATCAAAGCACAGTGGGAATCACACAAGACACTATGACGATCTCGGGTCTACAGACTAACCTGTACCAGTGTCACCAGAGAACCGCCATCTGATGTCAGGTATAATACCATCTAGGAGTTCTCAACGAGTGATTATTTGCTATTTGCATATGCGTTTTAAAATTAAGAATACCACAATCAAGACGGTGTCGCTTGGTAGCTAGCCGGTTGAGTACGAGTCGGTCCACAGGGAAAAGGTGTTCTTTCTTTAAGTTCTAACGAGTTAAGTCCTATCTTTGGTAGGTTTTGTTTTACTATCTAAGAATGAGAATAAATCGATTTAAAAGGCTTGCTAGGGTTAGGATTAGGTTAGTCCGAATTAAGGATTCTACTCACTGCTTTTAATACCCTAGTTAAGAATATAGGTGTCAGGGTAATAGTCAATAACGGGGATTAGCACGACTAGGAAGAAACTTAGTTTTCTCCTTTTGGTCCTTGTCCGTCCGTTCTTAACTCTTAGCCCTAACCTCCAGTTAATTCAACCACAACCGGTCTAACTAGGGAATCACCCCTATCATTTAGGATAGGATGCCGTAGTGAGCGGTGTGTAGTTGAATTAAATAGAGTCCGTATTATAAAAATTATATGGGCAAAGAAAGGAGTGATAGAGAATTCCTTCTCTCAAACCTTCCCTATCCTAACCCTAACATGTGAGGAATTACTCACTCATTAGGAAAGTGATAAGAAAATTCATTTTTTGTTTATTTTAATAGGTGAAATAAAATGCAGAAAATAAAAGAACAGATAAAATAAATTGCTGGAATTAAAATTCAGATAAAAGAATGCAAGATAAAATAATAACACTTACTTTATTGATGACCTCTCAACAAGCATTACAATTGAAATTAAAATTTTAAATCTACGAATTAAAAAGAGGCATGCCTAATTAGGCTTTTGGCTTTCCTATTTATAGATAGGAAAAACCCTAGGGTTACATTCTGATCCATACTCGAATTTACAAGACTACCCTAAGAAAGCCGGGTCAAAGCACCGACACCCACCGACACATGCACCGACACGTGCATTGCACGGCCGCGGTTCCGCGGCAGAAAGCCATGTTTGGCCGCGGTTCCGCGGCCGTATTGTAGGATATTGGTATCAAACTTCTAGGGTTGCTTCATGTTGCTTTTTCCTTCTGTTTTCTTCACTTGGTTCCACAGAATCTGTTTTATTTTCTTCCAGATTTCCATAGTGCAGAATGTTGTGGACTTTTTGCCGTGAGCTTCGCATTGAAGTCTTGAATCTTGTGCTACCCTTGTGCTTTGTGCATTGAACTGTCTACTGATCTTCATTTGTTCCTTGAACTAGTAGGTGGCATCATACGGATTCATCTATTGCTGGTCATGGTCTCACATTTGTAGCGTCTTTTCATGAATTTCACTGTAATGATCTGAGAACCTGTAACCTGCAACTATTGAGTAGATATGGATCAAAAGCACATATTTATTTGTAATATGATTAAGAATGGGCGATATAATAATGACAAATTCTGATATGAACAACGAGTCTTATTCGGTGTACCCATTCTCCAATGAGCACCTGTATACAATCTTTGATGTCAAACACAAATGGCTGTGGGATCAACCATTGCCCCATACAGGGTCAAGAAACGTACACACCAGTCTGCTCTGGAATATCGATGCCCCGTCTCGATACTCCCTCGACTAGGAACAATTAAAGGATGTACTTATGGACTACCCTGGCCCCATTAGTATGATCTCCATCATAGTCCTGGTAGTCAAGTTCACATCCTAAGGGCTTTATCAACATGTAATGGAGAGACAGTATCATGTTACAAGTGTATATGTTAAGATAAAAAGTAATCAGATAGCATACTATCATGTAGAACAAGAAAGTCCTCTCTATATATGTCCAAGCATCCACTATAATATACAATCATGTATAATAATAGACTCTAGGGCATACATATAACTAACAGATATGGGATACACCCAGTTTGGGTGCGATCTGATTTGAGATGTGCACGTTATTTTGGAAGTGCACCAAAGAGCTGTTGATTGTCGGGATCCACCACTTCTCTGAAGACGTTGAGAAATTACAACGACATATATCAGAGGTGTGGAGAGATGTACCCTTGAACCAATTCCCATATTTGAGGGAAAAAGTGATTAGTGGTAAACCCAAAAATCATTAGTCATATTTTGAAACTAAGATTTCCTCAGGAGAATGTGGGACGAATATGGCTTTGGATATCATCTATTGGGAGATCATCAGTCATGTTTGAAAATGAGATTAGTTTGGGCAAACATGAGCACAGGGGGCTCAGTTGATTGGAGATCAAAGAGATTTTGACCTCAGGAAACTTAGCTAATTTGAACTGAAGTCAATTTCCCACAATGTTAAGCACTGGTGTATGTTCAACACTCACGTGTTCCCACGTGAGGCTCTGAATCGGTATTAAACACTGAACTTTGGAGGCGCTCACGTGTGAGCACGTGAGGCGCCCCAAAGTGGGAGATGTTCCCTTGATTTTATTCCCCCTTTTATATAGAATTGCTAAGAACTTGGTTCTTACGGTGCTCACGTGTGAACACGTGAGGCACCCTCAAAATGGGCACTGCCCTTTGGGTTTAGAGGATCTTAGGTCTCTTGTTTTGTAAGAATAAAATTCTTTTTATAGGGTTAAACCCTAGTTTTATCAAAGGAATTAAATTCCCATATGCTTTTGTAGGAATTAAATTCTTTGAACTCAGTTCTTTCCTCTAGGTTTTGAATCTGCATAACAGAATCTCCCCGATGAGAATTAAATTCTCAACTTGTGGGGGGGTATGCTTCTACAGATCTCAACCAGAGGAAGAATTAAGTTCTTCTAAGAAGGGTTAAATCCTTAGAAAGGCAAAGAAATGATCTTTTTGTTTTCCTTTACCTAGCGTCTTCTTACGAACACAAAGTCTTCACCGAGAATTAAATTCTCTCTTTCTTTTTTTTTTAGTCTTTGTCTCTGTCTCGTCTCCTTTTTTTCGCCCGTTTCCTTTCTTCTTCTTTTTTGCTCCTATTTATATGAGTGGGGAAACGATCAATTTCGTTGAGCAAATCTCTGATTGAGAGATCAAAAAATGATCTTGAGATCAATCGATGAATTTTATTCACCATTGGGTTTTAATCCGATAGCTCTCTGTTTATCTGAGAGGTTTTCTTGTTTGTTTAACAAGATTAGGAATTATTTTTCCTAAGATAGAATTTTATTCTATCAGGTGGTTAGTTGGTGGTTTTATAATCACCGTTGGATCATTGATCCAAGGGTCCTCTGTTTAACAGAGAAGATCTTTCTATTTTTAAGAATGATCAAGGAAATATTTCCACGTGGGATTTAATTCTATCGGATAGTTCATCCAATATTCTCTGTTAGAGAAGGATCTCCGAAATAGAATTTAATTCTATTGCATAGGATTTAATTCTAATAGTTGCGAGAAGTTTTAGAAGGACTCACGTGTGGCACGTGATCCCTAATAAGGGTTCTGTTTGTTTGCTTTTAGTGCTCATATGCTTTTGCATATGAGTGCTCACGTGTTAACACGTGAGGCGCTTTTAGCCCCCTAGCTGTTTAAATGCAGCGCCTATATGCTTTGCTCATAGGCGCTCACGTGTTAACACGTGAGGATTCATTTAACCTATTAGTTGCTTAAATGCTACGCCTATATGCTTTGCATATAGGTGCTCACGTGTTGACATGTGAGGCCTACATAACGGGAAGTTTTCCGTCATATACATTTTTTTATAAGGGAACAAATGACCCCCAGAGTTGTTCTCACATAGCTTGCACGTGAGTGTAACGCTGTCCCCCTTACAGTCGTTGGATTTGCCTAGAAGGACTAGGAGATGAACCGCTCCCCATCACATCTTATAAATGAGGTATTAGCCCTTTTGACGGTTCACTGTTTCTTCATCTTCTTCCTTTCCTTTTTCTTGAGAATTTAATTCTCCTTTCAGTGCTTAGCTTTCTGCCCACAGATCTTTAAGAGTTAAACTCTGCAAAACTCCTTTTGGGTAAAGATCTTGAACAACATTCGTCTTCTTCGGAATAAGAAACCCCTTTTTCTGGATATTAAATCCATCGCAAGAGCTTTGCTCTCTTCTGGAACCGATCTCTTAGATATCCAAGAAAACATAATCTTTTGGGTAATGAACCCCGATGTCTTTGAAGATCGGGCGTTTCCCCTCTGATCTTTGAGGATCTTTGGGTTTCTGGAATTTAATTCCATTGTTCTAAAAGGAATTTAATTCCTCATTAAAGAGCTTAGCTCTGGAAAATCCAGAGGCCCTTTGGGAATTTTATTCCTTGGTGTTCTTGAGTATATTTTTATTTTCACGGATTTTAATTCGTTTGGTATTATAACAGACCTCATTCTTCTTTGAGGATGCTAAGAGTTGTTTAAACTCCAACATCTATTAATGAGAATCCTTTTTGATTCTCGCAATGATTATGTGGCCTCGTCATTGGTGAACTGCCATATTAATTTTGTGGGGTCCATTGGCTTCACAAACACCACGTTTTTTTTATGTTATTTTATTTTGTTTTATTAATGGGTTTTCCTTTTCCTTCTTATTTCAGGAAAAATGGCTTCACTTCCTTACATTCCTTACACCCGCTCAGAAGCCGCTTTTCCGCAATCGCCATTGGACGAAGAAGTTATGGCGATGATTATAGCGGATGACAAGGACCATAAGAGTCTTCTCTTATGGGGGGTTTGGTATGGTCACATCATCAGGGGCCACCGTAGCTTTACCTGTGAAGTGCCAACAGAACCCATCCGTCCAATATCATTGATGGAATGCCTGCGTACTGCTTATGCGGTGGAAGCGACCAATTGTACTCCTACGGACCGACTTGAGCCGTCAACGACCGGGATACCAAACCAACCCCTAGTTGCCATTGATATTCTTGGGCGCCGAATATGTCAGGGTGAAGCTCGACCCTGGGGGCAGGTTTATAAGGTAGGCGTTACCCCCCGCCACCCAGTGGGCTACCTTCCTTGGGCTCGATACATTCTCTCCGCACAACGCACACGGTTGCAGGAGGTTGGGTTGTACCAATCAGTGTATGCGTCTTTATTCCATTATCACGCCCCTCACATTTAGTGGGTCAAGACTTTCTTAAACCAATGGAATCTTCCCACCAACACGTTCTTGCTAGGGGATCGCAAAGTCTCGATCTCACTGGAGGAGTTCCGTGAAGTTTCAGGGTTGCCGATCAGGGGAGAGCATTATGAAGAGTTGCTGCCTCCTGATGAGTACATCTTTGCTAGAGTGCTTCCTATGCTCGACGGCTTGACGACTGAGAACGTCATCCGTCATAAGTACCCGAGTCTAATCAAGGCCTTGGGTATTTTTGAAAAACTGTTTGTGACATCGGAGGGGCAAGGTGTCACTTTTGACGCTTTTATTGCTTGCTTTCTCCGCGAGGATGTCTTATCCAAAGAGGCTCCAAAATTCGCGAAAATTGAAGATCCTTTTGGATTCGGGTTGAAGAAACTGCTGGCCAAAGAGGAATACCTGCAGCGGTTTTATATTCCAAACTCGTCGGCCGTAGCTTTTGATGTGATCGCGGCCCCTGGCATGGACGCGGAAACTTTCTTTGTCGGCTTTATCAGCCTGTGGTTCAGCTGGTTCGCCATGCAGACGCATCGACGTTTCATGAGTGTTCCCTCATAAAATATCAATAGGCATCATGTGGTCACGTGCTGACACGTGACCAAGGGTCACGTGCTGACACGTGATGGTTTCCTGAGAGCTCTGTTATAATAAAATTGAATTCTAAATCAACAGGAGTCACGTTCCCACACGTGATGAGCCTTTAAACCCACTGAAAGGGATTAAAAGATGTAACAAAACAACAGGGAATACCCCAATAGGGCATCACGTGCTCACACGTGACCAAGGGTCACGTGCTGACACGTGATGGGTTCCTGTGATCTTTAATTTATAGAGTTAAACTCTAGTCAAACAGTCAATCAGGGGAATCACGTGTCCATACGTGATAGGCCCTTCAACCCACTAAAAAGGAGCTAAAAGATATAATAAAAACTAAGGAAAAACCCCAATGAGGCATCATGTGCTCACACATGACCTAGGGTCACGTGCTGACACGTGACGATCCTCAGTCCTTTGAAACAACAGAATTAAATTCTTGGAAAGTGTTAATCAAGGAGGGTCACGTGCCAACACGTGATGGGTGCCTAAACTCTTTTATTAATGGAATTCTAGTTAAACGAAAATATACTAAAACAGCAAGGAAAAAACCCTAATGGGGTATCACGTGCTCACACGTGACCGAGGGTCACGTGCTGGCACGTGATAAGTTCCTTTGATCGCTACTTTATACAATTGAATTCTAGTCAAACAAAAATATAACAAAATATCAGGAAATACCTCCATGAGGTATCACGTGTTCACACGTGACCAAGGGTCATGTGTTGATACGTGATAGTTTCCTTTGATCTCTACTTTATAAAATTAAATTCTAATCAAATAAAAATGTAACAAAAATGCTAAGGAAAGACCCCAATGGGGTATCACGTGCTCACACGTGACCAAGGGCCACGTGCTGACACGTGATGGTCCCTTAGCTCTGTTAAAAGGCAGAATTAAATTCTGAATAAAAGAGGGTCACGTATCAACACGTGACAAGTCGCTTAACTCTTTAACTGATAGAATTAAATTCTATTTCAATGATCAAACATTGGGATCACGTGCCAACACATGACGGGCTTTAAATGCCTTAATGAGTTAATAGAATTAAAATTCTAATTAAGGGAAATCAAAGACCTTAACCAGGAAAATATTTCTTTAAATCTTTCCAAAAACAAAAGATGGTGCTCTGTAAAATAGAGCACCGTTGGATTAAAAATCTAATGGTAATTAAAAATTACCAATTTATGGAAAGATTTTACCAAGGATAACGAACAGAATATCTTCTGGATTAAAAATCCAAGGGTGAATAAAATTCACTGAGTGATTTAAAAGATCATGTTGGTTATAAAAACAACCAAAATCTTTCGATGAAAGATTGACTAAACAAATTGATTCTTTTCCTTCTCCTATAAATAGGAGCTAAGAAGAGAAGAAATGGAGAATTTTTTGAGATCTTGGAATTTTCTGAAGAAAAAATAGCAGAGAGAAAAGAAAGGAGAATATAATTCTCAAGAAAAGAAACCCTAGGTGAGAAAGGGGAAAGGGATCAAAGCTCCATAAAACAAAAAAGAGAATTTAATTCTCAATCTAAGAGTTTAACTCTTCCGCAAAAGAACTTAGTTCTTCATCTGGTTGAAGATCTGCAGAAGCAAATCTCCCCACAGGTTGAGAATTTAATTCTCATCGGGGAGATTCTGCCATGAAGATCCAAAACTTAGATGGAGAATTGAGTTTAGAGAATTTAATTCTCCCAAATTCACAGGAATTCAATTCCTCCCAAATAAAACTAGGGTTTAACCCTATATAAGAATTCAATTCTCCCAATTCATAGGAATTTAATTCCTCCAAAACCGAATTAGGAATTTAATTCCTATAAAATAGAATTAGGGTTTAACCCTACAGAGAATTTAATTCTTAAAACAAAAAGACTTGAAAGCTCTCCATGCGCATAAAGAACATTGGTCACGTGAGGACACGTGACCCCAATCCGCGGTGATCAGAAAAGAAAGAATAAAATTAGGTCACGTGCCCCCACGTGACCTCTGAACAAATCCTCCAAAATAAGAAGGAAAAAGTTTGGAGGCAATGCCTCACGTGCTCCCACGCGACTTCCAAAATAAAGAAGAACAAAAGCAAAGGCAGTACAGGCTTTGGGCGCTCTCATGTGGTACCATGTGACCCCTAATAAACGCTTTAATAATCAATGCACAAATATCCATTACGTGCCGACACGTGATGGCTAGAAGATCAAAAAGTGTTTAACACTTATTTGCAGTTCTGAGAACAAAGTAAAGGAGGTCTGGCCCCACCTCTGGATGCCCTCACGTGACCCCACGTGACCCTTTCCTTTCTAGTGTTTAACACTATTTTGAGCATCTCGTCTCCAGTGTTTAACACTGTTTTAGATACATCACGTAAGGACACGTGACCACCAGATGACCTCTAGTGTTTAACACTATTCTAAAGCCAAACTTAGCCAAAGTGGCTAAATTTTCTAGAGGCAAGCCTCTCATTCAACTGAATCTCAAAATTGATCATTTCATATGACATGCAGAGTAAAACTCAGAGCTATAATATTTAATGCTCAGTCAAAGACAAAAATATTATCAGACCCCTTAAAAATCTGGTATAGCATTGCTAAATAATAAGGGTATGAACCCAGACAAATGTTTAAATAGTCCAACAAGGGTGGCAATATTTCAAACTTAATTGGACTTAGCCCAAATTGGCCATAAGTTCTCAATTCAGATTTAACTAAGCCAATGTGCTCATAATCTAACTGATGGATCTTAGTTCCAAATTGGACTATAGATCACCCAATCCACTTCGACTCGAGGGTACATCTCTTCACTCCTTCGATATTTGTCGTTGTAATCCTTCAACGTCATCAGAGAGGTGACGGGTCTCGACAACCACACATTTCATGGACTGTGGGGTCCTTAAGCCCATGGACTATGATGTCCTTAATCTTGACTGTGAGGTCTTTAAACTCACGGACTATGATGTCCTTAATCTTGACTGTGAGGTCTTTAAACTCACGGACTATGATGTCCTTAACCTCGACCGTGATGTCTTTAAACTAACCATGGGTCGTAATGTCCTTAAACTAATCGACCGCAATGTCCCTAAACTAAACAATAGAGCCCAATTGCTCTCTTTTCGGATCTAAACGATCCTGTTAAGTTGATTTTAGTCTAAATTAGACTAACGTATCCTTAACAAACGTTTAAGTTGATCTTAGTCCCAA
Source organism: Agapanthus africanus (assembly GCA_030015575.1). Lineage (NCBI taxonomy): Eukaryota > Viridiplantae > Streptophyta > Magnoliopsida > Asparagales > Amaryllidaceae > Agapanthus > Agapanthus africanus. The sequence continues at coordinate 79,485,074 of JASDDO010000026.1, read as the reverse complement.
ATGCGACTAACGTATCCTTAAACCCAACCCCCAAACCCAAATCTAAGAAGATACAGATTTGGACTAATCCACGTCCTACGGAAAACAACATAAATTAGTCTCCGTATACAATCCACGGGCAACCACAAACAAAAAAAACACACATGTCACGAAGTGACCATCTGGAGAAGGAAAGTGGTTACCGCGATGCGGTAGCGTAATTAACTGCAGGGGCTTACGCCTGCAGGGAAGAGCGTCCCTACAATAAAAAAAAACCCTCACAATGAGGGGGAATCTGACGAAATCTGCTACATCGATCGCATCCGTCTAAACTTCCGATACATGGTGCCATAAATCAACTTGGCATCATCGGAGAGGTGGATGGATAAAACCAAATAGCATCTGCCCCCAAATTCAAACAAGACGTTTCTCTTTCTAGCTTTCGGCGGTGAACAGATTCTGGCACGCCCGGTGGGACCTTTTCCTCTTTCCACTCCACACTTCGTGTGTCTTGTTCGCGGACGAATCGTTGTTTGATATGGTTGCCCTTGGGTTCGAGGTACTAAGATTTGGTGTTTTGCTTCGTACAGAAAACGAAGGATCAATGGCGTCCACTTGCACGAAGTGTTCCAGCTGCAACTGCAATGCACGTTCCGCCTCATCTGGAGGTATAGCTTATGGGCCCCATGTGGCCTCCTTGTTCACAATGCCGATAGAGCAGGTGACGCAGGCTACCACCGGTTTGTTCTTCGGGACCATGCTCCTACCAGTGAACATTAATATCCTGCTGCCTCAAGAAGTGCAAAAGAAGTCGGTCTTTGACCGGCTCACTACTACCTCGGCCCCTCTCAACGGGTCATCCGATGTCAAACCAACAGCGTCAGTCTTCGACAGGCTGAGCCCGAACTCCAATACACCTGTCAAGAAGCCCACGATAACTGAAGTGGCTATCCCAAAGCGGGTAGCCATTCCTGCTCTCGAGGTCACTAAAGAAGCTTCTCCCGTCAAGGGATCAGTCTTTACGAGGTTGGCCACCCCGGCTCCCGTTCCTACTCAAAGGTCTGTCTTTGACAGATTGGACACTGCTTGACGGGCGTCAGTCTTCAAAAGGCTGGTACCAGCAGCACCTCACCAGAACAGGGGGCATGACGAAGTCACCCCTAAAGCTGAAACAATCCCAACGGCTCGACACGCTCGACGTCGCCACTGGCGCCAAGTAAGGAAAGCTGGGGGCAATTCCCCCTCTGGGCTAACTCCACCAGCCCCAACGGTGGAAGTCAATGCTGCTGTTCCAACCGGGAACAGCTTTGAATTGCTGAATAAGGTGCACAGGAACTCTCCTACTGCCGTACTGAAAAGATCTCCTTCACCTGTGGAGAATGCATCAAAGGCGAAGCCGGAGCAGCTCCCTCAGCGGCTATCCTCCAAAATCTATAAAGTCTGGCGATAGGTTTGGGACTAAGTAATTGATCAAGATTACCCTCGCCGACAGAAAAAGGTGAAGGTTCAACAAGAAGAGAACCATCTTGCCAAGCCACAAAAGGCAACAGCTGTCTGGGTGCCCGCTGCGACGGCCGCCTCGACTTCAACTGCTCAAAAAAGAAGGAGGCCAGAGAAAGCCCCTGTGACTGCGGCAAATCGTAAAGACGCTGAGCCCAAACTCCATAGGTCTGGGGGTATAATGGTGCATACTGTTTATATGGCTTCCGTAAAGGAGGAAAGCTGCACTTCTACGGGTCACCGACCGCTCATCCGATCCGTGACAAAATCCCAGGAGCAGCAACAGAAGCTTCAGGAAATGCTAACGCAAATGGCCGCACTCACCAGGCCAAAAGAAAACCCGGAGGCGTCATCAGAACAGCGACATGAACAAGAAACCGATACTGACTTCCTCCACAAAGTCCTCGAAAAGAAGGACAGAGAAGCAGCAGAACAAGCGGCTAATATAAAAAGAATGGCGCTTCTCTTCCAAGACATGGTCGGGATAATGTTACAGCCAGAACCTCCAGCTGAAGACCCTCCGATCATCATTGAAGATGATAGAGGAGAGATATCGAACCCTCCTCCGGCTCTTTCAGTAGCCAAAGAGGAAACCATTTCCAAGGCCGCTCTGGACGACTACATTGCTCAGCAAATACGAGCTCACCAGGCAAATGAAGCGTCCGGCCAAGTTGTTAAAACTGGGCGACCATATCCATGCTGGTATGACCAGATAAAGTACCCGCCGGGATATTCCATCCCTAAATTTCATGTATATAAAGGGACTGGAAATCCGCACCAGCTTGTCGCCCAGTTCAGGGCTCTATGTGGTAACACCGGAGGTAATGATAAATTGTTCCTTCGTCAGTTCGTCGGCAGCTTGTCAGAGACGACATTCGAATGGTATTCTGAACTTCCAAACGACTCTGTCAAGACATTTGCAGAAATGGAACTGCTGTTTACGCAAAGATTCGTGAGCGCTAGCGAGCGTACCCCGATTACCGCATTAATTAACGCCAGGGTAAATCCAGGCAAAACTTGGGTACAATACGCAATACGGTGGCGAAATTTATGGTCAAAATGCGAGCAGCGCATCGAAGAAGCGCCGGCGGTAGGCATGTTCGTAGGCACTCTGGACCCTCATGCAACTATTTCCTAATTCATGATGTTCTTCAAGCCGGCCACGTTCCAAGCCTTGATCGACAAGCTAGCCCAGATGGACCAAATGGGTCATAGACCGTCTCCTCCGAAGCCGGAGCCGCGGAACGAAAAAGGTAAAGGGAAGGCGACATTCGTTGCGAATACTCAACAGCAGCCCAGTGCCCCAAAACTAACGGATCAACTGGAAGAGAGCCGGCAGTATTATAATGAGAAAATGAAGCGTCCTTATTCGTTCCCTTGGGACAAAACGAAGAGACTGTTCGAACTGGTGGTGCGTAACAGACTCATCAATCTGCCGAATCCGAAATGACCATTGCAACCCGGCGAGACTAATGGTCCTAATTATTACCCTTACCACCAAACGGTAAGCCATCCGATTGAAGTTTGCTTCGTCTTTAAGGGATGGATCGAAGACCAATACCAACAAGGCAAGTTTGCGCTGTCTGAGAAGTGGAAAGTAAGCCCACCACAACCGCACACTCCTAAGAAGACGGACACACCGGGAGTATCGTGCTCTTTTGTTGAAGAAGCTCCATGGGAGGTCGCTCTTTCAGCCAAAACTAAAAGAATGCTGAGCGATCTCCAGACATCCCGACGATCAGGTGAAAAAATCCACTCGAACCCGAGATCATCGAAAGAATGTTAAAACCGCATCCAACTCCAAAAATCGGTGGTGATAAACAAAGCACTCACACCCAGCCGTCAAAATCTTCGAAGAAGAAGAAGAAATCCAAGAAGCCCGTGAAGCCTGGTGACAAGCGCACGGACCCGCAAAAGCACATTGATGCGCTGGAAGAGTATAACCAGAAGGCGCGGGCTCCAGTCACACTCTAAGAGTTTCTCAGCCACGTCCTTGAGGACGGAGATGATGGAGAAGACTCGTCGGATGAATCTGAAGATTACGTAGCAAGTTGCCATGTGATCTCTCACTCGTTGTTAGACGATGAAGAAGCTCCTTGCACCGAGAAACTGCGGGCAAATCCTAAACCGGAACTTCTAGAGCCGTCAGATGAAATGATTGATGCATTCCTGAACGAAGCTTTTCTTAAAAGAAAGCTGCTCGAGAGCGTGAGATGGCCATATTTGAAAAAGCCAAGCGCCGGCGACTGGACGAAAGGGTCGAAACGCTCCCGCCAAATCAAAATACATCCGCCGCAAATAAAAGCAGGTTCAAACGAGGAAGAGGTTCGCCAAAGCCATATCAATGGGAATGGAACTGCCACCCTCCGGAGGAAACATTCTTGGTGAAGCGAAAATGCATCCTAGCTACTGCTTATATTATCGAAAGATGACACACCCCACCGAAGAGTGCAACACTTTTAAAAAATGGTGGCAAGGATATGTTGTTCACCGACAACAGTTCAAGCAGATGAAACCCATAACTCGTCGGGAACGAAGAAATACGACCGAAGAGCGCAAAAGAACTACCGGCAACTGTCACATGATCGATGCTGGGGGATCGCAAGTTCTTACCTTCGGGAGCAACTCCGATGAAGAAATGACTCTTGGCCCTCTTTTTAAAAAGTCCACCGCGGGAAAGGAGGGAGAAACGAACACCTGTGAAAATATTCAGTTGCGCAATCGTATGCTGCCAGAGAAGAATCTTGGACCTACTAATAGTGGACCGAGTAGAAAAGATAAGGGGAAAGAAAAGTCCCTGAAGATATCGCCCTCGATGATCAAGTCGTCAAAGAGCTTGCAGCCAAAGACCCGCCCAAGAAAAATAAAGTTGATTACAACGTTCTGGCACACTTGAGGAAGATACCCTCGCAGCTCAGCATTCTCGACGCCCTTCTGCTATCCAAAGAGGTGAGAGAGTCTCTGATCAAGGTGTTACAAGAGCCCAAACAATTCCAAGCTTTCATCGCCGAAGAAAAGATGAAGGACGAGCTGGAAGAAGTGCACGCAGCCGATATCACCTTTAGCGATGAAGATCTTCTCCTCGGGATGTGCGAACATAACCGTCCCCTTTATGTCTCCGGATACTACCATGATATTAAGATCGGTAAGATCCTGGTTGACAATGGGTCACCAGTAAATCTCCTCAATGTAAAATTATTGAAGGAAATCTGCATGAGCGTTCAGCACCTCGCTCGTGATAAAATCACTATCTCCGGGTTTGATTCTCAATCATCAAGGACGCTCGGGTCTGTGATACTGACGCTGCGCTTTGGGCTGCTAGTCATTGACATCAAGTTTCACGTCATTGACGCTAAGACCTGCTATAATGCTTTGCTCGGCCGGCCTTGGTTGCACGAGTACAACATCATTCCTTCTACACAACAACAGTATATGAAGTACTTTAAAGATGATCTCGAGTATACGGTGACAGGGGAATTAAATCCATTTTCCGTGAATGAAGTCCGAAAGTACGAAGATGCAAAATACTTCTTACCAGATTTTGAAGACACGGAAAGATGTCACAAACCAAAGAAAGCTATCACCACTATTCCGGTCTTCGGGAGTGATACCGAGGAGGAAGAAGAAATAGTTTATTCAGGATCGCCCCAATACAACAAGCCGGGACTGTCCACCCCCATGTTGATCTTCGGCAGCGACTCGGAAGATGAAGTCAATACCGTGTTCTTTGCTCGGCCATCAATATAAGCCTTTGCTGACAATGATCAGAGTTTGCAGATCGCCATGGTTCCACAAGAGCATTACAAAGATCTCGACGCACTTGAAACATATAGTATGTAGGAACTACAAACATTCTACGTCCCTCCCAGACGAGGAGATGAAAAGGCGATCCTATTCTACCGATCCGGGGAAACCAAAGTGGAGAAAGAAATGTGGCACGGCGCTGATGCTGCACTTGACAGGCTCAAGCCCATCCGTTTGCCCAGATACTGCATAGGTGGATTGAAAAGACTGTTGAGACGCCAAGGCGTACCCTTCAAACAGACTGCTCGACAGGCTCAATTTAAAAACAAGATCTGGAACGTTCCCGGAACTCAGTGAAAATTGCCCAACGGAAAAATGGAAACGATCGGGCTTGGATACATTCGATCCAAGAAACGGGAGCGAGTCCATAGCAGTTACGTCATACATGACTTCGATGAAAAGGAAGACGTTCTGTTGAAAGACGCTAATCCTGAACCAAAACAAGGTCCAGCCGTGAAAATGCCAAGTCCGTCGTTTGAAGAACAGATGGACAAGCTGATAAGGGAAGCGGGTCAAAAGGTTTGAGACGACCATAATCGTGAAACTACCATCTACGAGAAAGCCAGGACACAGCGCCTCCTTCGACAGGACATGGAGAATGACAATGCTCCTCGTCCCCAGCCCGTCATACAAAAGACCCGGCGCAGAGGCAAAAATAAACCAAGGAATGGAAAAAACGTTCGACAATAGCCAAGCAGGTCTGAGAAGCCATGCGAGCAAGAGTCGAGCAGTCGGGATCCGTCCCTTGTAAAGAAGATGGATCGAGCGTATTCTTTTCCTCGAGACAAGATAAGGAAGATATTCGATCTCGTCGTAAAGCACCAAATGATGACAATCCCGGAGTCCAAGCACCCTAAGCAAGCGAACGAGATCTCTCACCCGGACTATTGCTCCTATCACCGGGCAATAGGACATCCTCTCGAAAACTGCTTCACATTCAAAGACTGGGTAGAAGACCAGTATCAACTCGGCAAGTTCGCTTTATCCAGCAGCTGGAGGGTAACTCCGCCACAGAAGCATGAACCAAAAGCCGCGCATGCAGCGAGAGTAGAACCAGATCAATATCGGTCTTGGAAGCGAGCTCGTACCTGTCACACGATAATGCTGTCAGAAGAAGAACCCGAGAATATGGATGGCCTCCCTTGGTGCTTCAAAAATGATAATGACGAGGTGATCTCAGAGTTTCCACTGGCGCTAAAAGAGCTGGAAGATGGAATACATACTACTGCAGATAACCTTAGAAAAATCGACTTGGGAACAGCAAACGACCCACGGCCGACGTTCGTCAGTAAGCTGTTGTCTGAAGAAAAGGTGGCCATGCTCAAAGATGTGCTCATGCAGTATAAAGACTGTTTCGCATGGAACTATTCCGAGATGCCAGGATTAGATCCAGAAATAGCCGTCCACAAATTGGCGATTTCTCCGGACGTCAAGCCAATCAAACAAGCACCGAGAAGAATGCGGCTGGAGCTTGAGATGAGCATCAACGTCGAGGTCAAGAAGCTAATCGACTCCGGCTTCATCCAAGAAGTTCAATATCCTGACTGGATCACCAACATTGTCCCGGTGATAAAGAAAAATGGGACAGTACGCATATGTGTGGACTTTCGGGATCTCAATAAAGCTTGCCCAAAGGACGACTTCCCAGTACCAGTCACTGAGCTGATGATAGATAATACGTCCACTCACGAAGTTTTCTCCTTCATGGACGGCTCATCAGGATACAATCAGATAAAGATGCATCCTGAGGACCAGAAGCATACTGCTTTCCGGACTACTTTGGACATATTCTGCTATAAGGTGATTCCTTTCGGTTTAAAGAATGCCGGTGCCACCTATCGGAGAGCCATGACAAAAATTCGATGACCTCATGCATGAAATTGTCGAATGCTATATCGACGACCTCGTGGTGAAAAGCAAATCATACGAGGAACATTTAGAGCATCTAAAGATCGTATTTCAACGCCTTCGGCAATACAACTTGAAGATGAACCCTCTCAAATGCACGTTTGGGGTTTCCTCGGGAAAGTTCCTAGGATTCATTGTCCGACACCGAGGCATCGAGATAGATCCGTCGAAAATCAAGGCGATTATGGAAATGCCCCCGCCAAAGACTCTCAAGCAGCTGCGGTCTCTCCAAGAAAAGCTCGCATATATCCGGCGATTCATAGCCAATCTTTCCGGCAAGTGCCGCCCCTACAGCCACTTGATGAAAAAGGGAACTCCGTTCATCTGGGATCACCAATGCCAAAGTGCACCGGACGAAATCAAGCAATACCTGCAGAATCCGCCAGTGTTGGCCGCTCCCGTTAAAGGAGAACCTCTCATCCTATATACAACATCCCTCGAAGGTTCTTTAGACGCGCTGTAGGCGCAAGAGAACGATCAAGGGAAAGAAAGAGCCCTATACTATTTGAGTCAAGTTCTCCTGGGAGCAGAAAGCAATTACTCTCCCATTCAAAAACACTGCCTGGCATTGATCTTAGTGGTAACGAAGCTCAGACATTATGCGTTGGCACATGAGGTCCATCTCATATCAATGGTGGATCCTCTCAAATATTTGATGTTGAAGGCTATATTGACAGGGCGGCTTGCTAAATGGGCCCTACTCTTGATGGAGTTTTCGATAACTTATCGTCCCCTCAAGGCAATGAAAGGCCAAGCCATCGCCGATTTCCTCGCTGAGCATCCGATACCCGTCGACTCTCCTTTGAACTGCGAATTGCCGGACGAACACGCGTTTGACACGATCGACGAAGAGAGAAAAGAAAATGATACCCGCTGGGAACTCTACTTCGACGAAGCGTCTTCTATGAAGAAACGCAAACAAAGTACCCCCGTAATCAAATCTGGGGTATGCCTCAGCTTCATAACTCCACAAGAGGGGATAATGCGCTTTGCCTTCTCCTTAACAGAGCCGAGGACGAACAACGAAGCCGAATATGAAGCTTTGATAGTAGGCCTTGAGATCGCTGTCGACATGGGAATTGAAAACCTTCACATATACGGAGACTCCCAGCTGGTCGTCAGCCAAGTAAACGGCGACTATCAAACATGCAAGCCAGAGCTGGTGAAGTACGGCGAAAGAGTGCAGCAACTGCTGACTCAAATTCCCTCCTACATTCTGGAAAGCATACCGCGTGCAGAAAATAGCAAAGCGGATGCACTGGCCAAACTCGCTAAAGAACTGGCTGACGAGAATCTCGATGACGTGAGGATCGTTGTGCAAAACCGTCAGGTTCTTGCACCGGCAGAAATATCTCTGGGGTCGTTCGAAGAAAAGGGAGCTACCGAGCAAACAGCCCTACAAATAAAAGACCAGGAAAAGGTTATGGATTGGAGAGAAGTCTTTATAGACTACTTCAAATCCCGTCGAACACCTGAAGATGCGTCATCAAGACATCAGCTCATAAAACGAGCTCTTTCTTTTGCATTCGTCAATGATACTCTGTATAAGAGATCATTTGATTCCTTATGGCTAAGATGCCTGGGACCTGAAGAGGCAAGGAGGGTCGTCCAAGAAACCCACGATGGACTCTGCGGTGCTCACCAAGCTGGGCCAAAGATGAAACTGAAGATCAAAAGGATGGGCTACTATTGGCCCACGATGATCCAAGACTGTCTCGAATACGCGAAGCAGTGCCACTCGTGCCAGATTCATGGGGACTTTATCCACCAGCATCCAAATCTGCTACATCCAACGATGGCTAGCTGGCCGTTCGAAATGTGGGGAATTTACATAATCGGCCCCATCGAACCAGCATCGTCCAGAGGACATCAATTCATCTTGGCGACAACTGATTACTTCTCTAAATGAGCAGAAGCAGTACCGTTGAGGGAAGTGAAGATAGAGAATATCCTCCATTTCTTCAAGACACATGTCATTTATCGGTTTGGCACTCCGCGATGGATTATCTTCGATAACGGGCCGGCCTACAGAAGCCACAAGATCAGCCAGTTCGCACAACAGCATAACATAGACTGGAGATACTCTTCGGTCTACAATCCCCGAGCTGATGGTCTAGCTGAGGCTTTCAACAAGACTTTAACGAAGATCGTGAAAAAGACGGTGCCTCGAAACAAGAAGGACTGGCATGAGAAACTGCATGAAGCTCTCTGGGCATATCGAACTACGTTCAAAACGACGACGAGCACGACGCCGTACGCGTTGGTATTCGGTACGGAAGCGGTACTCCCCCTTGAGATAGAGTTACCCTCTCTATGAGTGGCAATTCATTACGAGCTAACAGATGAAGAAAATGCTCACCTTCGGCTTGAGGAGCTCGATGCCCTTGATGAAACCCGGCTCATGGCGCAACAAAATCTCGAAGCTTATAAAGCAAAGATGACGCGCTCATACGAGAGATTGACCAGGCCGAGAACCTTCCGCCAAGGCGAACTCGTGCTAGTAGTCAAAAGACCTATGATCCCTAATCATGCCAAAGGGGGGAAATTCGAGCTGAACTATGAAGGCCCGTATATCATAGACAAAGTTTACCAGGGAGGAACCTACCTACTCATGGACATGCATGGTAAAAGACCTTTCAGGCCAGTAAATGGTCGCTTCCTGAAAAGTACTACGCCTGAAGAGTCACGGCCCAGGTCAACGATGAATGACGACGTCTATGTCCGCTCGCTATCTTCCTAAGCCCAAACTCTATAAGTAGTAGCCGGCTTTTGGACCGAAACATGCTTAAACTAACAGCGGACCGAAACGTTCTTAAACTAACAATGGACCACTATGTCTTAAAACTGGCTGTTGACTGAGACGTCGATAAACTACTACAGACCGCAGCATCCCAAGGCTGACACAAAAAAAAGAGAGAGAGAAACGGTATGTTCATAAGCAAAAAGGGCACGGATGAAAATCTGAAAGGGCTCCGTGAGTAAAAACAGCAGGGCTACCGGCGAGTTTTGTGAAAATCCGAAAGGGCGCAATCTCGTTAAAAGACACTTGCAAGGTCTTCTCAACTTTGTGAGGAGAAACCACCTGCGTGAGATCCTTATGACTCACAAGGGAAAATGCACTTAGGAATCCCCACGATTCCTAAGGAGAAATTACACTTGCGAGATCCTCACGACTCGTAAGGAGAACCCTCTTATGGGACCCTCACGACTCATAAGATTCAAAAGTCTTAAGCTTCAGGGATTTGAACCTGTTCTTAAGAAGCCACCACAATCTCTCTTTTGGCCCTACAGGTGGTTCAGTATTGACCCTTGTATACAATCCACGGGCGCGAATAAACATTTCCCTAACAAAGTCCCATCCGTGACTAGGGATATGCTCGTACAGCAAACAACACTTGTAAGTCCTCTCGACTTATAAAAAAAATACTCTTATAAGATCCTTACGACTTATAAGAGACCATACACTTGGGAATCCTCACGATTCCTCAGGAGAAAACGCACCTACGAGATCCTCACGACTCATGGGGAGAAATACCTTTATGAGACCCTTACGGCTCGTAAAGTTAAAAGCCTTAGTCGACAGAATCCTAACCCTGTCTACTAAGCCACCTTTGTTCGACATCGACAGAGAAAAATGATGATTCTCTCCTGGCAATATCCCAGTTGTAGCGGTGCTGATGCCGAAATCGGTATCTAATTCCAAGCCTGTAGCAAAAAAGCCAGCGAGCCACACATGCATACGAAATAGCCGAAATGATGGGGCAACTTGCAAACAAAATCAGCAAGTAAAAGTGTATGCATAAAAAATAGCCGAAATGATTGGGCAACTCGTAATAAAAAGCAGCGAGTAAAAATATAACAAATAGCCGAAATGATCTGGCACCGCGAAAAAATAGCCGAAATGATTGGGCAATCGCGACCTTCGCGATATAAAAGCTGAAATGATATAGCATCGCGGAAAGAAATAAAAATGAAATGAAATTTATGCCCTACAGGTGAGATCACATCGACCGTGTATACAATCCAGGGGCACAAACAAAGAGGGAATCACACCTTTCCTCCCCAGGCCTCATCAGAAGAAGAAGACTAATCCCAACGGTTCACAGACAGCCTAGAGATAATCTTAACATTCGTTTCATTTCAACAGACGCAACATCAGCGAAGCGGAACCGCGGCAATTCCCAGTTCCATGACTCGGCGGTGCACATATAACCGAGAGTCAAACCCCAACTCCGTGAAATGCGGATAAAGTCAACCCTTCCTGGTTACGTGGAACGCGGCCTATGTCAATCCTGACCCCGTGGGAAACGTCCAGAGTGGATCCTGGTCCTCGCAGAACACAGCTATGACCCCGTGGGAAGCATTCAGAGCGGAGCCTGGTCCTCGCAGAACACGGCTATGACCCCGTGGGAAGCATCTAGAGAAAAATTCCTGGTCACGTGGAATGCGGCTTACGTCAATCCTGACCCCGTGGGAAACATCCAGAGCGGATCCTGGTCCTCGCAAAACACAGCAATGAACCAGTGGGAAGCATCCAGAGCGGAGCCTGGTCCTCGCAGAATACGGCTATGACCCCGTGGGAAGCATCCAGAGCAAATTCCTGGACACATGGAACACGGCCTATGTCAATCCTGACCCTGTGGGAAACGTCCAGAGCGGATCTTCGTCCTTGCAGAACACGGCAATGACCCCGTGGGAAGCATCCAGAGCGGAGCCTGGTCCTCGCAGAACACTGCTATGACCCCGTGGGAAGCATCCAGAGCAAAATTCCTGGTCACGTGGAACGCGGCTTATATAAATCCTGACCCCGTGGGAAACGTCCAGAGCGGATCCTGGTCCTCGCAGAACACGGCTATGACCCCGTGGGAAGCATCCAGAGCGGAGCCTGGTCCTCGCAGAACACGGCTATGACCCTGTGGGAAGCATCCAGAGAAAAATTCCTAGTTCTCGCAGAACACGGCATTGAACCCGTGGGAAGCATCCAGAGCGGAGCCTGGTCCTCGTAGAACACGGCTATGACCCCATGGGAAGCATCCAGAGCAAAATTCCTGGTTACGTGGAATATAGCCTATGTCAATCCTGACCCCGTGGAAAACGTCCAGAGCGAAGCCTGGTCCTCGCAGAATACGGCTATGACCCTGTGGGAAGCATCCAGAGCAAATTCCTGGTTACGTGGAATGCGGCCTATGTCAATCCTGACCCCGTGTGAAACGTCCAGAGTGGATCCTGCTCCTCGCAGAATACGACAATGAACCCGTGGGAAGCATCCAGAGCAGAGCCTAGTCCTCGCAGAACACGGCTATGACCCCTTGGGAAGCATCCAGAGCATATTCCTGGACACGTGGAACACGGCCTATGTCAATCCTGACCCCGTGGGAAACATCCAGAGCGGATCCTGGTCCTCGCAGAACACGGCAATGACCCCGTGGGAAGCATCCAGAGAGGAGCCTGGTCCTCGCAGAACACGGAAATGACCCAGTAGGAATCATCCAGAGCAAATTCCTGGTTATGTGGAACGCGGCTTACGTCAATCCTGACCCCATGGGAAACGTCCAGAGCAGATCCTGGTCCTCACAGAACACGGCAATGAACCCGTAGGAAGCATCCAGAGCGGAGCCTGGTCCTCGCAGAACACGGCTATGAACCATTGGGAAGCATCCAGAGCAAATTCCTGAACACGTGGAACACGGCCTATGTCAATCCTGACCATGTGGGAAATGTCCAGAGCGGATCCTGGTCCTCGCAGAATACGGCAATGACCCCGTGGGAAGCATCCAGAGCGGAGCCTGGTCCTCGCAGAACACGGCTATGACCCCGTGGGAAGCATCCAGAGCAAATTCCTTATTACGTGGAATGCGGCTTATGTCAATCCTGACCCCGTGAGAAACGTCCAGAGCGGAGCCTGGTCCTCACAGAGCACGGCTATGACCCCGTGGGAAGCATCCAGAGTAATTCCTGACTCCGTGAAATACGGATAATGGTAACCTCGCCCATCACTTACGGGTCCTCACGACTCGTAAGGGAGCAAACTCTCTTGTGAGATCCTTACGACTTTCAAGAGAAAATACACTTAGGAATCCTCATGATTCTTAAGGAGAAATTACACCTACGGGATCCTCTCGACCTGTAGGGAGAAAATTCTTTATGAGCCCCTCACGGCTCATAAAGTTGAAAAGTCTTAGAAGGCAGATCATAACACTGAATCCTAAGCCATCGTTTCCCTGCAAAGAAATCGAAATAGACTATCCACAGAATACACTCATTAAAAAGGACACACCATCGTGAAAAAAAATATATCTTTTATTCATGAATCAAAATGAATACAAAGTACAAGTTATGAAAGAACAAAAAATGTACTCTCATTCAGGAGTATGTACAAAGGAAGAAAATATAAATATATATATATATACACATACAATTCTTCAAGTCGGCGGGCGATTTAGCAAGTTTGCCAGTTCACCCCTTCTTCGCTGGGCCTCGGCTTCATGATTTATTATTGTCAAAAGACGAGCCTCCGCTTGAGCCTGTTGGGCCTGGTATGAAGCAAGTCGGCCTTCAAGCTCTTTTTCAGTAACCTTATGGGCTTCGACCATTTCACGAGTGAAAACGGAGGCCTTATCAATGGCTACCACCTCCTTGATAGCTTCTTGAAGCACTTGCCAAAGTTCATATGCTTAAGTGGTCTTGGCCGTAAGGTTGGCTTGAAGCTCCCTCAGCCCTTTGGAAGCCAGCTCCCTCTCCGAAAATTTGCGGCTGAGCCTTTTCTCAAATGATATCATGTTCGCAGCGCACCGCTCGATCAGCCCCCGTAAGCTTGCCTTCGTGGCCACAGCCTCGGAGGGAAGGCGTGTGCATTCAAGAATGTGCAAACAAGCCTCTACCTGCCGACAGAACTTAACCCAGACTTGCACCAATGTTTCGCTATGGTAGGTGGCAAGAAAGGGAAGAGAACCGTTAGCTTCAGCGGCAAATGCTTCAGTCGTGATCAGATTGCCAGTACGAAGGTCTTCAATTAGGGCTGACAGGGAGTCAAGGCTTAGCTTTGCCATTCATTCCGAGGCACGCAGGGCATAAGGGCCAGGCGGCATGACGATGCAAGACTCCAGCGTGGTAAGAACCGGCAAAGCTGTTAAGATTCACGAACAGTCAGCGAGGTTCACAAGCAAAGAACAGATGAAACAACATCAAAATTTTACTTACCCATGGTCATGCAAGAAGAATCCAAAAGATCCCCAGGCCCGTCGAGAATCTCAATTTCATCATCAGCTTCCAGAACTGCAGAAGATATCAGTATCATTATGCGGAATAATGATAATGCAGTGAAGAAGGCAAACGACACTAACCTTACCCGGAAGATAAGATGATGCGTTGAGGAGATATCGCCTGCGGAGCGGCCATCTTCAACAAGCGTTGAAGGGACCTCCTAGAAGACAGATCGGCAATAGACGCCGCCAACCCGCGCAATTCTGAAAAGACAGAAGAGTTCAGCTAAGGGAGAGATTATTAATAGAAAATATAGAAGGCTACCTTCAATGCTCTTCCCATTATGCACTGAAGGGATAGCATCTTCGGCGGCTTCCTCCATATCCCCAGGCACATCATCAGGGATGTAGGCCGATACAACAGATTCCGGTTGAGGAGCAGTGGCCGCCACTGCAGGTTCCAACTGAAGGACGGTAGCCTCGACTACCTGTCCCTAAATCTCCGGGCCGCCCCCAGTAAGATCCATCGGATCAGCGACCAACAAGGATGTCTCTCCCGGGGGAGCAAGCACTTGGGGAACGGGAGTCACCAAGGGAAGCTCCATTGCAGGAGCAGCGGTTAAATCGACCCCTTTCACACTTATTAGTGTCTCATCGGGGATATCTGTAGAGCCCGTAATCGAGGCGCGACTCAAACCCACGTCCTCTGCCATGGCTGAAGTCCCTGCAAAGTTTTCACGAAGATAAGGATATATATATGTATATGTGTAAGCATTACAAAATAATACAAAAAGATATATAAACATACCGATGCGTAAAGGAGCTTCTAGTATGACTTTTTCAAGCCGGCGCTCCTTCTCAAGAAGTCGTGCTCGCCAGGGCTCGAGGGTAGACTCGTGACCACCAGTCCACAATGAAAGCGCGTCTTCGGCATCAGCCGAGATAGGTTGCTTGAGGGCTATCTCGCCTCCTTCTTCTAAAGGACCTATGAATGTCCGCCGTATCGAGGGAGGATCTTCGTAGAAGATGACGGCAGGATAAGGCCTCTTTGGGATCCTTGCTTTCTCAGTTTCAAGCCATGAGTATCTTATAGCCTCAGCCAATTGTGCGGCTTCCTCGGTAGATGAACCTGGGAAAAGAAGACCATCATCCGGCGCTATCATGGATATTGGTTCGTCTTGAACGATAGGCTCGGATTCTACTAAAAGATCGAGCAGACGGGTGACTGTCTTCTTCCTCCTCTTCGACCTATAACTAATACCAGAAGATGCCCGCTTCTTTTCCCTCAAAGCTCTGGTTCGACGCTGACCCACCTCGCCTTCAATGTCCTCTCTCGGCGGCGCTACCGATGAGGACACTGCCATTGTTGATGCCACAGCTGAGTATACTGCTGCTGGTGCCTTCCTGCTCCTTTATTGAGCCCTAGTGTGCAGCGGCATACCAGCTGTGGGATTTAGATCCACTTCCGCTGTCCCCGGGGTAAGCACGACGCTGGCATCTCTCAAAGGAGGGCGAACCGTGGCACGCGGTTGCGGCGGAACTCCCGTGGCTTGGATAAGAGCGGGAACCTTATATCCAAGGAGTATCCTTTTCTCCTCGGTAATAATAGGACTGACTCGGTGAAGATACCGGCCTGTGAAAGCCCCAACACATCGAAGGATATAATCAGCCTCGGGAATCACGAAGGAAGAGCGGGTGTTCAGCCGCATGAAGTGATGAGCGGCATCACGAACAACTTCAGATGACGGGCTGGGCTCCACTATAAACACCTTGAAAGGGACACCATGGTCATACCCCAGTTGCCGAGCGAAGCGGTATGGGTTGTACCGCATAAAAAGGGCCGCACCGTTCTGTCGGAACACCAGATAACCTGGTCGGATTGAATATAAGTGCGCGGCTTCCCTCGGCTTCAAGGAGGGTGCTCCCTCTTTCGACGAATCAAAGAGCTGCTGGAGCGGTCCTGAAGGAGCCAAGGGGACTCGGTCATTAAAAACCATCCCGCCCGCATTAGCATAGGGACAAAGCAGCACACGAATAGCCCCGGACTGAGTCGGGTTAGGAGCAGAAGCGTCCACTAGCCGCATGAGTCATGGAAAAGTATAGGCGTCATAAAAGCTGGGTCATTGGTGCGCAGCAAATGCCCCCAGCACATGCATCTTAATCCAGGACGTAAAGTAATGAAGAGAAAAGTTTACCACATCTACGCCTGGAGTTGAGGTATTGGCCGCGGCGCTTAACCCATGATGTAGATGCGCTAGCCCTGCAATGCCCACAGCTAGTCGCGTTCCTTCGGCAATACGATGGGCAGGGTAGATAACTGAGGCTCTCATAAAGCGACGGTGCATGGGAATGGCGAACCAGCTGAGCCAAACACTGATGAAGCCTACGAAGAAAGTTTCCTTATCCATGCCAGGAGCTACGATCGACTCGAAGGATATAACCGATATGATGGGAATGTAGAACTGCGGCAAGTCCCCTTCTTTAGCCGGTCGCTTATTTAAACCAAATCCGAAGGGGTCGTTGATATTCGCAAACTTCGGAGTCGTCTTCAACAGGACGTCCTCGCGAAGGAAGCAAGCGATAAAGCTTTTAAAAGTGACGCCCTGCTCCTCTGACTCTACAAATAGCTTCTCAAAAATGCTTAAAGCCTTGATTAAGCTTGAGTGCTTGTGGCGGACGGCATTCTCGGTCGACAAGCCGTCAAGCATAGCAGGTTCAACTGCAAAAACGTACTCATCGGGAGGCAACAGTTCTTCATAGAGCGCTCCCCTGATCGGCAACCCTGAGATCTCGCGAAACTCATCCAAAGAAATTGAAACTTCGCGGTCCCCTAGAAAAAAGGTGTTGGTGGGAAGATTCCATTGATTAAGGAAAGCCTTAACCCACCAGACATGGGGGGACTGATAGTGGAAGAGAGACGCGTATACTGCCTGATAGAGCCCAACCCTCTGCAGTCGCGCATGATGAGCAGATAGGATATAACGAGCCCAGAGAAAGTATCCCGTGGGTTGTCGAGGAGTAAGCCCTATTTTGTAAACCTGTCTCCATGGCTGAGCTTCACCTTGGCAGATGCGACACCCTAAAATGTTTATAGCTGGCACAGAGTGGTTTGGAATCCCAGTTGTAGATGGCTCATGCCGTCCCGTAGGGGTCCAATTTGGCATCTCCACAGCAAAGGCGGTCCGTGGACGCTCCATCGGCAGAAATGGGAAAGTAGGCTCCGTTGGTATCTCGCAAAGAAAACTGCGGCGACCGCGGATGATATGACCATACCAGGTTCACCATAAAAGTAGACTGGTGCAATTCGGGTCATGAGCCTTTATCATCGCCATCATCTCTTCATCTGACGGTGATTGAGGAAAAGCCGCCTCCGAGCGAGCGAAAGGAAAGTATAGGAGGAAAGCCATTACTCCTGAAACAAAGGAAAAGAAGCTGTTAGTGAAGCCCACACGTGTAGATGTATTTATAAATATATATAAAAGACGGTGGAATAAAGTGACAAACAATTTATTTTGTAGGACCATTGGTTATAAAACAAGTGGGCCCCACGAAATCAATATGGCGGCTCGCTAATGATGAGGCAGGGTAATCATTATGAGAACAAAAGGAAGATTCTCAATAAATGGACAGTGAATTTCAAATGGCTCTACACATTCCCCCAAAGAGAAACCCATCTTGGACTCTGTGAAAATCAAGTAGAATCTCTACTAAAGTTCTCTTTGCAAGAACAACTCAGAAGGAAAATCTCAAGAAGTTCTCTGTGAAGAACTAAGTTCTTTAGAGGAATTAAATGCCTTTTGGATAGAGGGATTAAACTCAGAAAATATCTCCCAGAGCCAAAGCTCTTTGAAATGGAATTAAATTCCAGAAGAAGACAGGTGCCACCGTTGATCCCTGATATCAGAGAAGCCCTAACAAAGGAGTTTATCATTTAAGATTGGACATTATTTTAACTTAGAAATATGGGTTCTTGTTAAAAGGGAAAAACCCTTGGTATGGATTTAAAATCCGACGAAAATTTCTACAAATAGTTCTTCGGCCGTTCAAGATCATTACCTGAAAACGGGAATCTTTTGTTAACAGAGTTAAACTCTGAAAATTTTCGAAACAGAGAACTAAGCACTGAGAGAGAGAATTAAATTCTCAAGGAAAGAGCAAGCAAGGAAGAAGTTGGGCAAAGTGGAGGCGCTTCTGAAGGGACGCCAACATTTATAGGATGTGATGGGAAACGGTTCCTCTTCCCCTTTCCCTAGGCAGATCCAACAGCTGCAAAAGGTGACAACGTTGCACTCACGTGCAAACATGTGAGAACAACGCTGTGGGGGCATT
This sequence comes from Agapanthus africanus, assembly GCA_030015575.1. Lineage (NCBI taxonomy): Eukaryota > Viridiplantae > Streptophyta > Magnoliopsida > Asparagales > Amaryllidaceae > Agapanthus > Agapanthus africanus. Next base: position 79,466,352 of record JASDDO010000026.1, on the reverse strand, counting down.
TGTTCCCTCATAAAATATCAATAGGCATCACATGCTTACACGTGACCAAGGGTCACGTGCTGACACGTGATGGTTTCCTGGAAGCTCTGTTATAATAAAACTGAATTCTAAATCAACAGGAGTCAGGTGCCCACAGGTGATGAGCCTTTAAACCCACTGAAAGAGATTAAAATATATAATAAAATAGCAGGGAATACCCCAATGGATCATCACGTGCTCACACGTGACCAAGGGTCACGTGCTAACACATGATGGGTTCCTGTGATCTCTAATTTATAGAGTTAAACTCTAGTCAAACAGTCAATCAGGGGAATCACGTGTCCACACGTGATAGGCCCTTCAACCGAATAAAAAGGAATTAAAAGATATAATAAAAACTAAGGAAAAACCCCAATGGGGCATCATGTGCTCACACGTGACCAAAGGTCACGTGCTGACACGTAACGATCCTTAGTCCTTTGAAACAACAGAATTAAATTCTGGGTAAAGTGTTAATCAAGGGGGGTCACGTGCCAACACGTGATAGGTGCCTAAACTCTTTTATTAATAGAATTCTAGTTAAACGAAAATATACTAAAACAGCAAGGAAAAAACCCCAATGGGGTATCACATGCTCATACGTGACCGAGGGACACGTGCTGGCACGTGATAAGTTCCTTTGATCGCTACTTTATATAATTGAATTCTAGTCAAACAAAAATATAACAAAATATCAGGAAATACATCCATGAGGTATCACATGTTCACACGTGACCAAAGATCACGTGTTGACACATGATTGTTTCATGTGATCTCTACTTTATAGAATTAAATTCTAATCAAACAAAAATGTAACAAAAATGCTAAGGAAAGACCCCAATGGGGCATCACGTGCTCACACATGACCAAGGGTCACGCACTGACACGTGATGGTCTCTTAGCTCTGTTAAAAGGAAGAATTAAATTCTAAATAAAAGAGGGTCACGTGTCAACACGTGGCAAGTCGCTTAACTCTTTAACTGATAGAATTAAATTCTATTTCAATGATCAAACATTGGGATGACGTGCCAACACATGACGGGCTTTAAAAGCCTTAATCAGTTAATAGAATTAAAATTCTAATTAAGGGAAATCAAAGACCTTAACCAGGAAAATATTTCTTTAAATCTTTCAAAAAACAAAAGATGGTGCTCTGTAAAATAGAGCACCGTTGGATTAAAAATCCAATGGTGATTAAAAATCACCAATTTATGGAATGATTTTACCAAGGATAACGAACAGAATATCTTCTGGATTAAAAATCCAAGGTTGAATAAAATTCACTGAGTGATCTAAAAGATCATGTTGGTAATAAAAACAACCAAAATCTTTCAATGAAAGATTGATTAAACAAATTGATTCTTTTCCTTCTCCTATAAATAAGAGCTAAGAAGAGAAGAAATGGAGAATTTTTTGAGATCTTGGAATTTTCTGAAGAAAAAATAGCAGAGAGAAAAGAAAGGAGAATTTAATTCTCAAGAAAAGAAACCCTAGGTGAGAAAAGGGAAAGTGATCAAAGCTCCATAAAACAAAAAAGAGAATTTAATTCTTAATCTAAGAGTTCAACTCTTCTGCAAAAAAACTTAGTTCTTCCTCTGGTTGAAAATCTGAAGAAGAAAATCTCCCCACAGGTTGAGAATTTAATTCTCATCGGGGAGATTCTGCCATGAAGATCCAAAACTTAGAGGGAGAATTGAGTTTAGAGAATTTAATTCTCCCAAATTCACAGGAATTTAATTCCTCCCAAATAAAACTAGGGTTTAACCCTATATGTGAATTCAATTCTCCCAATTCATAGGAATTTAATTCCTCCAAAACCGAATTAGGAATTTAATTCCTATAAAACAGAATTAAGGTTTAACCCTACAGAGAATTTAATTCTTAAAACAAAAAGACTTGAAAGCTCTCCATGCACATAAAGAACATTGGTCACGTGATGACACGTGACCCCAATCCACAGCGATCAGAAAAGAAAGAATAAAATTAGGTCACATGCCCCCACGTGACCTCTGAACAAATCCTCCAAAATATGAAGGAAAACGTTTAGAGGCAATGCCTCACGTGCTCCCACGCGACTTCCAAAATAAAGAAGAACAAAAGCAAAGGCAGTACTGGCTTTGGGCGCTCTCACGTGTTACGACGTGACCCCTAATAAACGCTTTAATAATTAATGCACAAATATCCATCACGTGCCGACACGTGATGGCTAGAAGATCAAAAAGTGTTTAACACTTATTTGCAGTTCTGAGAACAAAGTAAAAAAGGTCTGGCCCCACTTCTGGGTGCCCTCACGTGACCCCACGTGACCCTTTCCTTTCTAGTGTTTAATACTATTTTGAGCATCTCGTCTCTAGTGTTTAACACTGTTTTAGATACATCACATGAGGACACGTGACCACCAGATGTCCTCTAGTGTTTAACACTATTCTATAGCCAAACTTAGCCAAATTGGCTAAATTTTCCAGAGGCAAGCCTCTCATTCAACTGAATCTCAAAATTGATCATTTCATATGACATGTAGAGTAAAACTCAGAGCTATAATGTTTAATGCTCAGTCAAAGACAAAGATATTATCAGACCCCTTAAAACTCTAGTTTACCATTGCTAAATAATAAGGGGCTGAACCCAGACAAATGTTTACATGGTCCAACAAGGGGGCCATCGTTTCAAACTTAATTGGACTTAGCCCAAATTGGCCATAAGTCCTCAATTCAGATTTAACTGAGCCAATGTGCTCATAATCTAACTGATGGATCTTAGTTCCAAATTGGACTATAGATCACCCAATCCACTTCGGTTCGAGGGTACATCTCTTCACTCCTTCGATATTTGTTGTTGTAATCCTTCAACGTCTTCAGAGAGGTGACGGGTCTCGACAACCATACATTTCATGGACTGTGGGGTCCTTAAGCCCATGGACTATGATGTCCTTAACCTTGACAGTGAGGTCTTTAAACTCACGGACTATGATGTCCTTAACCTTGATTGTGAGGTCTTTAAACTCACGGACTATGATGTCCTTAACCTCGACCGTGATGTCTTTAAACTAACCATGGACCGTAATGTCCTTAAACTAATCGACCGCAATGTCCCTAAACTAAATAATAGAGCCCAATTGCTCTCTTGTCGGATCTAAACGATCCTGTTAAGTTGATCTTAGTCTAAATTAGACTAACGTATCCTTAACAAACATTTAAGTTGATCTTACTCCCAAATGCGACTAACGTATCCTTAAACCCAACCCCCAATCCCAAATCTAAGAAGATACGGATTTGGAGTAATCCACGTCCTACGGACGACAATATAAATTAGTCTCCGTATACAATCCACGGGCAACCACAAACAAAACAAACACACATGACACGAAGTGACCATCTGGAGAAGGAGAAAGTGGTTACCACGATGCGGTAGCGTAATTAACTGAAGGGGCTTACACCTGGAGGGAAGAGCGTCCCCACAATCAAAAACCCCTCACAATGAGGGGGAATCTGATGAAGTCTGCTACATCGGTCCCATCCATCTAAACTTCTGATACATGGTGTCATAAATCAACTTGGCATCATCGGAGAGGTGGACGGATAAAACCAAATAGCATCTTCCCTAAAATTCAGGCAAGACGTTTGTCTTTCTGGCTTTCGGCGGTGGACAATAAGGGCCTCCGTCTTCTACCCTGCTCACCGCATAGCTGAAGGGGCGCGATTAGTTGTTGGTGTTGCGGGCTTATCGCATCTATATCATGGGTTAAGCATTGCTAATACTTCGAACCCGGGTGCGGATACTGTGAATTTCTCCCTTCACTACTTCACGTCGTAGATCGAAATGCACGTATTAAGAGCGTTTGCTGTGCACCGATGGCCATATTTTTATGATTCATATACCTTCCCACGGATCATGAGGTTGGTTGATGCTTCTGCTCCTGACCCGACCTAGTTAGGGGCTCTTCGCGTGCTGCTCAATCCGTACTCAAATGAAGGCGGAATGGTTTTCAGCGACCGAGTTCTTTTTGCTCCAGCGGGGCCCGTTCAGCAATTGTTTGATTTTTCTAAGGGTGGGGTACCATCTCTAAAGCATAAAGAGATTATGCATTTATACTCGATTAGGCGGAGTTATTTAGAGTTCCGACAGAACGACACTGCTCTCTTCATGCGGTATAATCCGCACCGCTTTGCCCAGCAGTTGGGTTACAACCAGGGTGTCCCTCTCGAGGCATTTTTAGTTTAGCCTACTCTGTCCCTGGAGGTTACTCGCGATGTCATTCACCATTTCATGCGGTTGAACACTGACTCCCTCTTCATGATACCGAAGCCTGACTATCTCTCGAGGCATGTGGGGTCCTTCAAGGGTTGGTATCGTCATCGGGTCGGTCCCGTCATTGTGGAGGAGAGACGGATACTTTTCAAGTGTAAAGCTCCCATCCCAGCTAAAGTCACCAGCGTCCCATTGCGGCCGCAATCGATGGTCTGCCCTCCTTTGACGGATAGTGGTTCGGTGCTTATCCCGAAAGCCACAGAGGTAGAATCAACCTCTCGCACTGCTGGTATGCCGGTGTGTACTAAAGCCGAGATGAAAGTTCCTGATAAGGGACTAGCAGTGGCGCCACCAAAGGATGATACTGAAGGCGAGGTTGGGCAGTGCCGTGCCAAAGCACCGAAGGGGAGAAAGTGCTCCTCCGCCAGTGTTTGCTACAGCTCAAAAAGGCGAAAGAAGTCAGTAACCGGCCTACTCGACGTCTTGCTTGAATCTGAGGCCCTAATCCAGGACGAGCCGATATCCATGCAGGAGCCGGACGACGGTCTTCTCTTCCCTGGTTCCTCTGCCGAGGAGGCTTCTCAATTGGCCAAGGCTTTAAGGCGCTCATGAGATGAGACTGAGAACGTGGGCCCCAAGAGGAAAGCCTTTCCCCCTGTCGTATTCTATAACGTCGATCCATTATTACCTAGGGTACCCATAGGTCCTCTGATGATGGAAGAAGAACGTGCTCTTAAACAGCCCATCTCGGTCACTTCTGAAGACGAGATTGCACTGAAGATGGGCAGGCATTTGCTTGCTATCGAAACCCGGCGGGCGCACTTTATCAGAAAAGAACAGCGGCTCGAAAAAGCCATACTTCAGGCTCCCTAGCGTATTGGTATGCATATTTTTCGTGTTTTTCCTTTTGACGAATAATTTGAATTACTTTCATATCACCTTATCTTTGCAAAAAACTTTGCAGGGACTTCTACAACGGGAGTAGATTCGAGCCCAGCTCACGCTATGGACGTGGATTCTGTGAATATCTCCCGTGACATAACGGAGGGTATAGAGGAGACTAGGAAAACTGTTACCCCCACTGTGGAGCTTCCAGTGATGGCTTCTGTTCCTTCAACGTCTATTCCTTTAGCAGAGCTATCTCTAGTGACACACCGGAGGGTGTAGAAGAGATTATTGAAGCCGTTATCCCTGCCTTGGATCCTTCAGCGATGGCTTTTGTCTATCTATTGGAGACTGCCACGCTGGCTATAGATTTTACAAATATCTCCAGTGATGCACCTAAGGGTGTGGAGGAGACCGCTGAGGCTGCCATCCCTCCAGCTCAGGGCGGGCGAAGCATCAAAGGAAATCTCATATAAATATATATTTTGTTTAATGACCCATCTGTCATCTGAACTTTTCTTTCCCTCAGAATTGCGGGAATTGGCGACTTCCATCGTGGATCTCTCTCCGAGGAAAACCTTCCAGCGCTTGCTCGACACGGCTGCCCCACAAGCGATACCCCCACAAAGCATTGTTCTTTCCTCAGGACAAGGTTGGTATGCTTTGCCCTTCTGGTTTTATATTTTCATAATGATGTTGATATGCCCTTCATTTTAAACCACAGTTCTGGAAGCTGACGACGAAGTCGAGATTCTTGACGGACCTGGGGATCTCTCAAACCCGTCTTGAATGACTGTGGGTAAGTGATGTTTTATCTTTAGCATTGTTTTGTTTACTCTATATTTGGAAAGGCAACTAACGGTGCATATATCTTCACAGCTTTGCCAGCCCTGAATCCATTAGAGTCTCGGATTTCCATGCCACCAGGCCCTTATGCCCGACGCATATTTGAGAGGATGGCAAAATAGAGCATTTATTCCTTGGCGGCTCTCATCGAAGATCTTCGCGCTGGTACTTCTGTCGAGGCCGGAGAATTTGCTGCTGAGGCCAATACTTCCTTATCTGTTCTGGCCACTTATCATTATGAGGCATTGGTGCATACCTGGGTTGAGTATTGCCGCAAAGTGGAGGCCTGCCTACATGGGATTGAATGCATGCGCCTTCCCTCCGACATCTTATCCATAAAAGCGAGCCTGCGTGGGTGGATTAAACGATGTGCAGCCAATCTCCAGTCACGTGAGAAAAAGGCTCAACCGGAAGTTTTCGGTAAGGGAGTTGGCTTCAAAAGCTTTAGGGGAACTTCAAGCTCAGCTCACTGCCAAGACTACACGTGCATACGAGATTTGGCGGGTGATTCAGGAGGCCATTACAGAAGTGGTGACTCTCGATAAAGCTGTTATCTTTACATGTGAGATGGTTGAAGCCCACAAGTTCGCCGAGAAAGAGCTTGAGAGTCGGTTTGCTTCGTATCAGGATCAACAGACGCAGGCAGGGACTCGTCTTGCGGCCCTGAAAGATCTTCAAGCAGAAGTCCAGCGGAAGAATGACGAACTTGCTGGCTTATTGCACCGTCCGCCAACTTAGAATTTTTTTTGTTGCTGTATATTTTCTTCTTTTTGTATTCATTTTGATCCCTGAATAAAATTTATTTGATCCCCTGAATAAAAGTATCTTGTATTCATTTAAATTCATGAATAAAGACATATTTCATTTCATACTAGCATTTCTCTTTCCTTTGATGTTTTGACTTGCGCAAAGAAGTTTGTGTACTCATTGCAGAGTTTGTAGTTTATTCACTCATTTCGGAGTCTCTAGTTTATGGACTCATTTCGGAGTTTTTAGTTTATTCACTGATTCGTATGTCAAAAATATTTCTAAACCGCAATCAAGAACGGCATCGCTTTGCAGCTAGCCGGTGAGTGCGGGTCGGTCCACAGGGATTTTGTGAATTTCCTAATTGCTCTTACGAGTTAATTCCGAACGGTGTGAATGGATTGATTAATTAAATCTAAAAACTAGATCTATCTAGATCTAAATCTTGCTAGGGTTAGGTCTAGGGTAAGTTTGGAAATGTAAATAAATCTCACCGCTTTCTATACCCAAATTAAGATCTATGAGGAGTTATGGTAATTATCAATAAATGGGATTAGATCCATTCGGGAAGGTGTTCCTTCCTCTAGGTTCTTGTCCTTCCTTTAGAGATCCTTACCCTAACCTCCATAGAAAACGCGCACAACCGGGCTTTTATACTATGGTATCACCTCTACCTCGAGGGATAGGGTGCCGTAGGGCGCGGTGTGTGCGTGTATGCATGGAGTCCTATTGAAAAAAGTATGATGGGCAAGAAAGGGATAAGAGATCTCATCTCTCAAAAGCCTTCCCCAAAGCTGACATCTAGAGCAAGGAATTAAAATCTAACTAGGGTAATTAAATAAAACTACTTACAGATGGCTCTCTCCAAACATCAATGCAGGGTTGTCAGATCTGAATTCATGAAGTGAAAAGAGACACCGATGCTCTCCAAAAGAATTCTAAAATTTATTAATGAAAAGGAGGCATAAGAAGTTACAATGATTTGGGTTCTATTTATAAGGAGATAGAAATCCTAGGTTACAATTGATCCGCATGTCTTAAATTACAAAAGTACCCCTAAGAAAAGACCTAGTCAACAATATGCGCAGAGCCAAAAAACTTCGCTCTGACACGGGCTCTACCAGGCCGCGGTTCCACAGCCAAAGTAGTGTCTTGAATTCTGCAATTTTCTGTAGTTCTTCCTGTTGACTTTTTATTCCTGTTTCTATATGTCCTTTTCCATTTGGGCTTCTAGGTTGGTTCCAGATCTCCAGTGAATAATTTGCAGTGGATTTTTAACCGTCCACTTTGTAATTTTGGACCTTGCGTTGTCTTGTTAATTGTGAACTGTCCTTCGATGTAGGCTTGATCAAGAGTCTTCTGTTTGCTGGTCAAAGTCCACTTTTTCATCGTCTTTACATCGTTTTCACTGTTTTCTGTCCAAGAACCTGTAACCTGTAATATGTAGCAGACATGCGTCAAAAGCACCTGTTTATTTATAAAACGAATAAGAATGGGGAATACAATAATGCAATATTATGGTATGAACAAATACCCCCAAACATATCTTTTGCTCGTCCTCGAGCAAACTTATTTTTTTTTATTCTCTACAAAAACCTAACCTCACTTTCGCAGGGAATCACGATTGCACTGAGCTCGTGCAACAAGCCATTAAACCTCTAGGTGTCCCTAGTAGGAGGAGTGTTGTTTCCTCAGGGTTTTCAGCGGATACTACCCACAAAATCCTATCAATTTGGCTTTTTCGACTTTAATTCTCCAATTAGGTCTTCTAACAAGGAATTCTATTATCTTCGACTCGTAAATTATCCACCCATATTCTTCACACTTTCTCATCATTTAACTTAAGATTATATATGTTCTATAGACTTACCTAGCTTTCGGCATCCCTTAAGTTTTCCTTCTAGGGTTCCATCTCCACTTAGGAATTTTTATCAACTCTATTAAAGATACAAGTTCTATTCTTCACTCCTTTCTTTCATCTAAACTCCAATCACATACCCCTACGTGTGTGTATAAATCACCTCTACACTTGGAAATTCAAATCAAGCAATCATACCCTTGTCCGTTGTCCAAAGCACTTATTAATTGGTGAATTTTTAAATGAATCTTGCTTACACATCCTTCATGCGACCGTTAATACTTCTTGAGGTACCAACGACCGTTTACAAGATGTGTTTGCACATTAAAGCGTAATTCCTAGTCTTGCAACACCCAAGGCTTTTTAGCAGTGACTCCCAAACCAGTTGGTCTAAGGCACTAGGTGATGAAGCACCCTCGCTAAATATTTTTCTATATATTTTTTTTGCAGCCTTAAGTAATCACAAAAACCAGTGTCCATTTTTTTCTTTATTCACACTTATATATTTTTTTTTCTCATTTTCTTTGTACTAAGGACTTTAGACAAGAGCATTTCAAGGTCTCCTCTACTATTCCAAGTTTCAAGGTTCGTGTTCGTGCAATTTGTAGGGTATACATTTTCAGAATCTAGACTTAAGCTAGGAGTTATTTTTCAAACTTATACTCTAATAAAAATATCAATACTTTTCCTTTGTTTCGACTTAGCCCAAGAAATGAACTCAAAATTTGCCTATTTCTAAATAAACTACAAAGACATACACTTTCTACCGTTAAACTTTAAGAAAGGTTATTTTTAGGGTTTTTAATTTACTAAGTCTAAGATCTAGTTGTTCCTAGCTAGTTAACCTATCTGTCAAACTCTAGTCAAATAAGTCAAAATTGAATACAATAATTTTTATAATTTTTCAAAATTTTTCAATTTTTATGGGTTTTCAAATAAATATGCAAATGCAAAAATATACATATGAATGCGAAGGAAGAAGACGTACCGAACATACCCCCAAACTTAATTTTAACAGTGTCCTCACTGTCATACTACACCAAGAGGGTCAAAATGCCGGCACTCCCCTGTTTATTTATTTATAATTTTTTTTGATTTTTTATAAAAAAAAGAAAATAAAAATATATATACATATATACAACAAGGTTTCCCCCCAAACTTAAGCTTGGCCTTACACAAGCTAAAGGTTAGCACCAACCATTCAAAAATCTTATCGTGGTAATGTCCAAGTTGGTGAAATAATGGGGTGTAGATGAAAGAAATGAGAAACACACAAGACCGTGTGGGAAGAAAGGTAGAATACGGTCTTGGTGGAGGAGAAGAATGGCGGAAAGGAGAAAGAAGGGTCGCGCGATCTTGAGGGTGTAAATCGAGTGAATAAATTAGCGCAATTTGTGATGACCGATGTGTTAAAAGCGATTGCGCTAACCTATCAACCCGTCGAGAAATGGGATCAAATCCCTCAAGATTCGCAAGAAAGCATGGGTACGCCGAACTTGGTATAGGAGATGAAAGCGTAATGGTCTCTTGTACGGTCGGAACGATAGGAAGGATGAAAGGGAGTGGGTTAGGGATAGTCTCATTCTCACCGTAGTAAATTGTCTCGAACTTAAAAGATTCCATCAATGGTTCGAAACTACTGTAAGCAACCGAGTCTGATGGTTCAACTAACTCATCTGAAAATGTAAAGGACTCAAACTCGGGCGGTGAGTCATCAACATCGTCCGAAAAAATGAAACACTCGTAAGTGTTATCGGCTGGGAGAACTGTGTCAGATTCAAAGGAAAAGTTTTCAAGCTCACAGTCGTCAAGCGTGGTCGGAACGATGTAAAGGAGGGAGGGTGATATAACAGTCAAAGGTTCAGGAGGATGAATTGGAAAATCAGACACATCAAACAAAAATGGTTCAACCTCAATATGATCCTCAAAACACTCCTCAATACTATCCTTATAATTCTCCTCAAAATTCAACACATCCATGCCATTATCATCAAAATCAAGACGCATATGAGGTTCGGGAGAAACATTTAATGACTCGGGATGATGAATTGAACATAAAATTTCAATCAAATCGACAGGTTCATCATCCGAAATATTCCCGGCGTCTATGTCCTCAATCAAGTGAAAATCAATATTGTCTGACACCTCATCAAAAGCATGGATATTTATCACTTTCGGTTCTAGAGTGGAGGTGTAAAGATCGAAAGGATTAAGTGTGGTTTCACTCGAAAGGGGTTCTTCACAATTTGGCAAATCAAACACTATAAAGTCGCACAACTCATTTTTATTTTCAACTTGTGAGTCAGTTAGGACAATTGATGGAAAACCGGAGTTGTGGGCTTAAATTGGGTATGGGTAGGTTTGATTTGTAAATCCTCTCACATTCTCACTCTGTCCAACCGCCTCCTTATAGATTGAAAAATTTGGAGCTAGCAGGACACTAGCTACCGGTTCACTAGGTTGTATAAGGGCGGCCATGGACGCTTCCACATTCCTAACCATTTTGTTTGTTGCTAAGATATAAGCCTCCAACGCCTCTTCCAAACTAGACTTGGGTGGTTATGGGGTTTCGGTAAAAAATTCGAAATTGTTTGGATATGTGAAACTCCCAAAAGGCTGTGTAGAAACAGTGTCTAGTGACGGTGGGAAAGTCGGGTAGGACAGGTAGGAAGTAGGTGGTTGGACAGGGTTAGGGTCAACATGTGGATAAAAAGGTAAATAGTCTTGTGGATCCCTAGAACTAGATGAGTGGAGAGGGGTGAAAGATCGGCTACGAGATTGAGCAATATGCTCAGCAATGGACATCGGTTTAGGAGTTACAGCAGGACTTGAAAAAGTGGTATCAACATATGAAGGTGGTAAAGGTTGACTTGGTTGACACAAAGTGGGTTGCAAAGTCAAACTGTTTCTCCTAGACGCTTCTATTTGATCTTTCAAAGAAATTTTAGGCACGGAGGGATCGTCTTTAAATCGATCAAAACAATTGACGTACGAGGCAAAGTTAGGTTCGGGATACCATAGTTCGGAAAGTGATTTATGATGTGGGGTACCCATGTTGTAAGAAGAAAGGGTGAAAGAAAGAAAGTTGGGTGGTGGTGCAAGGATTTATTTGCGGCAAAAGTTTGCAAGTTTTCTAATAAAAATTTTCCTTTTTTCTTTTTCTCTTTATTTGGAAAAATTGTTGCAAAAAGATATTCGAGAAAAGATATGCAACAAAAAAGATTACTTGCAATCAATTTCTATTTTAAACGAGGCGCAAAAATCCTGCACAAGATTGTTATTTGGAAGGGGAAATATTTTTATAGCGCACGGAATCCTGCAGGAATTTTCAGAAAAGATATTTCAAAAATTACAGAGGAGGAACAGAGGAAGCTTACAGAGCAAAGTTAGTCAGATGATGTCACTGTGGAGCCGCCCTTCCACGGCAAAACCTGGTTCCCACCGCGGTTTAGTGGTAAAATTGACTGCACAATGCCCCAGAAAAAATTGCAATTGATGATGTCACTATGGGACCGCGTTTCAGCTGTCGGAACTGGGTTGACACCGCGTTTCCGCAGTCTAGAGGTTGGTTCGTGGCTCGAGAATTTTTCGGTGCCTCTGTTATTGCAACCTTCTGTTGTTAGGATCTTCTGTTTTCTGTTTCGCTTTCTGGAAATTTCCAGATTCGTCTCGATTGTTCCTGCAAGATTCACACAACAAAGTACCCTTTCCAAAAAAATAACAATTGATATATTTTTATAATTTTTTAGATTTTTTTATATTTTTATGATTTTTTAATTTAAGATTAACCCGAAATTGCAAAAAGGAAATTTCTACGCCATCCCCGGCAACGGCGCCATTTGATTCGTATGTCAAAAATATTTCTAAACCGTAATCAAGAACGGCGTCGCTTTGCAGCTAGCCGGTGAGTACGGGTCGGTCCACAGGGATTTTGTGAATTTCCTAATTGCTCTTACGAGTTAATTCCGAACGGTGTGAACGGATTGATTAATTAAATCTAAAAACTAGATCTATCTAGATCTAAATCTTGCTAGGGTTAGGTCTGGGGTAGGTTTGGAAATGTAAATAAATCTCACCGCTTTCTATACTCAAATTAAGATCTATGAGGAGTTATGGTAATTATCAATAAAGGGGATTAGATCCATTCGGGAAGGTATTCCTTCCTCTAGGTTCTTGTCCTCCCTGTAGAGATCCTTACCCTAACCTCCATGGAAAATGCGCACAACCGGGCCTTTATACTACGGTATCACCTCTACCTCGAGGGATAGGGTGCCGTAAGGCGCGGTGTGTGCGTGTATGCATGGAGTCCTATTGAAAAAAGTATGATGGGCAAGAAAGGGACTTCGGCAATGAATTAAATCTATCTAGGGCAAGGAATTAAAATCTAAACTAGAGCAATTAATTAAATCTACTTACAGATGGCTCTCTCCAATCATCAAAGCAGGTTTGTCAGATCTGAATTTCTGAATCGAAAAGAGACACCGATGCTCTCCGTAAAGAATTCTGAATTTATTAATGAAAAGGAGGCATAAGAAATTACAATGATTTGGGTTCCTATTTATAGAAGATAGGAACCCTAGGTTACAATTGATCCGCATGTCTTAAATTACAAAAGTACCCCTAAGAAAAGACCTAGTCAATAATATGCGCAGAGCCACACGGGCTCTACCAGGCCGTAGTTCCGCGGCCAAAGGCATGCTTTGGCCGCGGTTCCGCAGCCAAAGTAGTGTCTTGAATTCTGCAATTTTCTGTAGTTCTTCCTGTTGACTTTTTATTCCTGTTTCTATATGTCCTTTTCCATTTGGGCTTCTAGGTTGGTTCCAGATCTCCAGTGAATAATTTGCAGTGGATTTTTAACCGTCCGCTTTGTAATTTTGGACCTTGCGTTGCCTTGTTAATTGTGAACTGTCCTTCGATGTAGGCTTGATCAAGAGTCTTCTGTTTGCTGGTCAAAGTCCACTTTTTCTTCGTCTTTACATCGTTTTCACCGTTTTCTGTCCAAGAACCTGTAACCTGTAACATGTAGCAGACATGCGTCAAAAGCACCTATTTATTTATAAAACGAATAAGAATGGGGAATATAATAATGCAATATTATGGTATGAACATTCACTCATCCCGGAGTCTCTAGTTTATGGACTCATTTCGGAGTTTGTAGTTTATTCACTTATCCCAGAGTCTCTAGTTTATGGGCTCATTTCGGAGTTTGTAGTTTATTCACTCATCCCGGATTCTCTAGTTTATGGACTCATTTCGGAGTTTGTTTAGTTTACCTCCCTTGGGTTTATAGGTAAACCTGCCCTAACGTATGGATAACCCTTGCTCTTTGCAACAGAGGTTCATTAGGTTTTGTGGTACTAAGGTTTTTGTCCGTCGTACCGTCGCGTTGGCTGATGTATTCCCCGATATGCAGTATTTACGCTGTTGTTCGAGTAGCCCCGCGACTGTTGTGTCTCTGATCCTTTCGGGGGCTGGACAAGACGTCTTCAAGTAATCCTATTAGGCAGTTTGACCGTCGGAGGAGCAAGCGTTAGTAATTTTACCATCCCGCTTTTTACTTGAGGTTAGGCTCAGTATGGGAGCCCCGATGAGTCATAACCACTCCGCACTGGCGTGGGATGATCTCCGTCAGTCTTTCAAGTTTTATTTGAGTTGCTGTCAAGACCCTGAAGCTAGGAATTTTGCCTTCTCTTCCTTTTGATTTGGCTATTTTGGAGCCTTTGTTGACACTGTGTCTGCTGTAACGAGACAAATGTCAAGGTGGTCTCTAGGTTGTTTGTGAACCGTCGAGACTTGGAGCTAGGGAATTTTCTATGGCTCTGATTTGTTTTGATCCTGGGGTCTTTTGTTGATGTTGCATCTGCATCCTGCTGGAGTGAGAAAGAACGTCGTTGTTGACATTGTATCTGCTGTAACGAGACGAATGTCGAGGTGGTCTCTAGGTTGTTTGTGAACCGTCGAGACTTGGAGCTAGGGACTTTGCCATGACTCCATTTTGTTTTGACCCTAGGGTCTTTTGTTAACGTTGCGTCTGCATCCTGCCGGAGTGAGAAGGAACGCCGTTGTTGACATTGTGTCTGCTGTAACGAGACGAATGTCAAGGTGGTCTCTGGGTTGTTTGTGAACCGTCGAGACTTGGCTTTTCCTTTGACGGAGCCTGATGAGAAAATCTGGTTCCCTTTCTCGTTTATGCCCATGGATTGTATACAAGGGGTCGATATGGACTCACCTGCAGGGCAAAAGTTTTATTTCATTTTCTTTTATTTCTTTCCGCGACGCTCTATCATTTCAGCTTTTTATATCGCGAAATTCACGACTGCCCAATCATTTCGGCTATCTTTCACGGTGCCCAATCATTTCGACTATTTATATATATTTTTTACTTGTTGTTTTTTACTTTGAGTTGCCCAAACATTTCGGCTATTTTTTTATATGCATATATTTTTTGCTCGCTGATTTTCATTACGAGTTGCCCTGTCATTTTGGCTATTTCATATGCATATATTTTGTTGCGAGTCAGGAACTTGGATCCTGACACTAATTCCGGCATCAGCATTGCTGCGACTGGAATATTGCCAGGAGCGAATCATCATTTGCCTTGAGAGGACTCGGAATTTGATACCGATCCAGGCATCAGCATCGCTACAACCGGGACATTGCCAGGAGCGAATCATCATTTGCCTTCGCAGATTTGAACAAAGGTGGCTTAGTAGACAGGGTTAGGATCCTGTCGACCAAGGCTTTTGACTTTATGGGCCGTAAGGGTCTCATAAAGGGTTTTCTCCCTACGAGTCGAGAGGATCTCGTAAGTGCGTTTTCTCTCTAGGTATCGTGGGTATTCCTAAGTGATATTTTCTCTCGTAAATCGTAAGGATCTTACCAGAGTATTTTCTCCTTGCAAGTCGAGAAGACCTACAAGTGTTGTTCTCCAAATGGGGAAATTTCGCGCCATTGGTGGAACTAGGTGAGGGAACGTTTATTTATGTCCGTGGATTGTATACAAAGGTCAATATTCAACCGCTAGTAGGGAAATTTAGGAAATGTGATGGCTTAAGAATAGGTTTATGTCCCTGTATCTTAAGGCTTTTGAATCCCGTGAGCCGTGAGGGTCTCATAGGGAAGAATTCTCCTTACGAGTCTTCAAGATCTCGCAAGTGTAATTTCTCCTTAGGAATCGTAGAGATTTCTAAGCGTATCGCTCCCTTGTGAGTCGTAAGGATCTCATGCGGGTATTTTCTCCTTACAAGGTTAAGAGAACCTTGCAAGTGTCTTTATTTTAACGAGATTGCACCCTTCCGGGTTTTCACAAGCTCGCTGGTAGTCTCGTTGTTTTTACTCACGGCACCCTTTTGGGTTTTCATCCCTGCCCATTTTGCTTGTGGACGTACCGTTTTTTTTGGACGGCGGGACTCTCGAGAACAGTTTTGTTGTTCATTGCTTGAGTAGCAATCTTCGCTCCTAAGACTTTGATTGCGATATGGATCTCAAGAGACTGCATCGCCGTATCTGGGGCGATGCACTACTTTAGGGACTTTTTGGTCCAGTGTTGCCATTTTGAAGGCAACACGCTAGTATAGGGACATCTCGGTCCATTATTAGTTTAGGGACATCTCGGTCCATTGCTAGTTTAGGGACATCTCGGTCTATTGTCGCTATGTTTGAGGCGAAGTTTTTCCGAATACCACTTAGAGTTTTCACTCAAGAAGATAGCGAACGGACACGAGCGTCATCATCTACCATTGACCTAAGTCATGACTCATCAAGAGTAGTATTTCTTGAGGAATCGGTCGTTTATTGGCCGGAAGGGTCTTTCGCCATGCATATCCATAAGCAAGTAGGCCCCGCCTTGGTAGACCTTGTCTGTGACATACGGGCCCTCATAGTTTAGCTCGAATTTCCCCCGTTTGGCATGGTTGGGGATCATAGGTCTTTTGACAACTAGCACGAGCTCGTCTTGGCGGAATGTTCTCGGCCTGGTCAGTCTTTCGTATGAGCGTGTCATCCTTGCTTTGTAAGCTTCCAGGTTTTGCTGCGCCATAAGGCGAGTTTCATCGAGGGCGTCGAGCTCCTCAAGCAGAAGATGGGCATTTTCTTCATCCGTCAGCTCGTATCAAACTGCCACTCGTAGAAAGGGTAGCTCTATTTCTAGGGGAAGTACCGCTTTCATGCCGAATACCAACGCGTATAGCATTGTATTCGTGGCCGTTTTGAACGTGGCTCGATACGCCCAGAGAGCTTCATACAGTCTCTCGTGCCAGTCCTTTTTGTTTCTGGACACCGTTTTCTTTATGATCTTCGTTAAGGTCTTGTTGAAAACTTCAGCCAAACCGTTGGCTCGGGGATTATAGACTGAAGAGTATCTTCAGTCTATTTTATGTTGTTCTGTGAAGCGGCTAATCTTATGGCTTCTGTAAGCTGGCCAATTATCCGAGATAATCCATCGCAGAGTGCCGAACCGATAGATAACATGTGTCCTGAAGAAATGGAGGATGTTCTCCGTCTTCACTTCCCTTAACGGTACTGCTTCTGCCCACTTAGAGAAATAATCGGTTGTTGCCAATATGAACCGATGTCCTTTGGATGACGCTGGTTCGATGGGCCCAATTATATCGGTTCCCTATATTTCAAACGGCCAACAAGCCAGTGTTGGGTGTAGCGGATTTGGATGCTGGTGGATGAAGTCCCCGTGAATTTGGCATGAGTGACACTGCTTCGCATATTTGAGGCAGTCCTGAATCATTGTGGGCCAATAGTAACCCATTCTCTTGATCTTCAGCTTCATCTTTGGCCCGGCATGATGATAACCGCAGAGTCCATTGTGAATTTCTTGGATGACTCTCCTTGCTTCTTCTGGCCCCAGGCATCTCAGCCACAGACAGTCAAATGATCTCTTATATAGAGTATTATTGACGAAGGCGAAAGACAAAGCCCGTTTTATGAGCTGATGTCTTGAAGATGCATTTTCGGGCGTTCGATGGGATTTGAAGTAGTCTATGAAGACTTCTCTCCAATCTTTAACCTTTTCTTTGTCCTCTATTTGGAAGACTGCTTGTTTAGCCGCTTCCTTTCCTTCAGACGACTCCGGAGATATTTCTTCTTGCGTGAGAATCCAGCGGCTTTGCACAATGATCCTTACATCATCAAGATTTTCGTCGGCCGGTTCTTTAGCGAGCTTGGCTAATGCATCCGCCTTGCTATTTTACGCACGCATATGCTTTCCAAGGTGTAGGAGGAGATTCGTGTCAGCAGTTGATGCACTCTCCTTCCATATTTTATCAACTCTGGTTTGCACGGCTGATAATCGCCATTTACTTGGCTAACGACTAGCTGGGAGTCTCCATATATGAGGAGGTTTTCGATTCCCATGTCGAAAGCGATCTTAAGAGCCGCTATCAAAGCTTCGTACTCAGCCTTGTTATTTGTTCTCGACTCTGTTAAGGAACGGGTGAAACGCATTATCCCCTTTACGGAGTTACGAAGATAAGGCCCACACCAGCTTTGATTATGGGGGTGTTTTGCTTTCGCCTCTTTAAGGAAGATGCTCCGTTGAAGTAGAGTTCCCATTGGGCATCATTTCCTTCCTTCTCCCCTTCGATTGCATCGAACGTGTGTTCATCTGGCAACTCGCAATTTAATAGGGAGTCGGCTGGTATTGGATGCTCGGCGAGAAAGTCGGCGATGGCCTGACCTTTCACTTCTTTGAGAGGTCGATACGTTATCGAGAACTTCATCAGGAGGAGGGCCCATTTGGCAAGCCTTCCTGTTAGTATGGCCTTTGACATCAGATATTTAAGAGGATCCACCTTTAATATGATATGGACTTCATGTTCTAAGGCGTAGTGCCTGAGTTTTGTTATTACGAAGATTAGTGTCAAACAATGCTTTTCGATGGGGGAGTAGTTGTTTCTGCCCCAAGGAGAACTCGACTCAAATAGTACAGAGCTCTCTCCTTTCCCTGATCGTTCTCCTGTGCCTATAGCATGCCTAAAGAATCTTCAAGGGCTGTTGTGTATAGTATGAGGGGCTTTTCCTCGACCGGAGCGGTCAGTACCGGCGGATTCCGCAAGTATTGCTTGATTTTGTCTAGTGCTCTTTGGCATTTACGATCCCAGACGAACGGGGTCCCCTTCTTCATTAGATGGCTGTAGGGACGGCCTTTTCCGGAGAGGTTGGCTATGAACCGCCAGATATACGCGAGCTTTCCTTGGAGAGACAACAGTTGTTTAAGAGTTCTCGGTGTGGGCATTTCCGTAATCGCCTTGATCTTTGATGGGTCTATTTCGATACCTCAGTGTCGTATGATGAATCCTAGGAATTTGCCCGAAGAGACTCCAAACGCACATTTCAGAGGATTCATCTTCAGATTGATTTCCGAAGATGCTGGAACACTATGTTCAAATGTTCCCAGTGTTCCTCGTATGATTTGCTCTTCACCAGAAGGTCATCGATATAGCATTCGACAATCTCATGTATGAGGTCATCGAAGATCTTCGTCATGGCCCTCTGATAGGTAGCGCCAGCGTTCTTCAGTCCGAAAGGTATCACCTTGAAACAGAATATGCCCAACGGAGTCCAGAAAGCGGTGTGCTTTTGGTCTTCATGGTGCATTTTTATTTGGTTATACCCTGAAGATCCATCCATGAAGGAGAAGACCTCATGGGTAGACGTGTTATCTATCATAAGCTCAGTAACTAGTACTGGGAAGTCATCCTTTGGGCAAGTTTTGTTGAGGTCCCGAAAGTCCACGCAGATACACACCGTCCCATTTTTCTTCATTACTGGAACAATATTGGCGATCCAATCGGGATACTGAACTTCTTGGATGAAGCCAGAGTCAATTAGTTTCTTGACTTCAGCATTGATACTCATCTCGAGTTCGAGCAGCATTCTTCTTGGCGCCTGCTTGACTGGTTTTATGTCCAGCGATATAGCCAGTTTATGTACTGCTATTTCTGGATCTAGTCCCGGCATCCCGGAATAGTTCCACGCGAAGCAGTTGTTGGGGTAAAAATTTACACCCCGGTTGACCAAGTCAAAATCAAAGTCAACCCCAAGCCAAGTGGGCCAATGCCCGGGTCGAGCCCGAACATGAAGTGGCTGGCCTCTCCCAATTCCAAAATAAAAGTTTTGTAATAAATAATTTTGTTGTATTTCTTTTATTTTATTTTATGAATAAATTTAAGAACAATGGGCATAAAGCCAAATTTTTGGAAAGGCCATGGCTTATGTGCAAAAAAAGAAGTGGCACATGAGCCATGGGATGGGCAAAATGCCATTTTGTGAAACCCAAGGGACTATGTGTAAAGTGTATAGCCTATAAAGGCAAAGATAATAAAAATATCCCAACAACTTTTTCTCTCTCTAAAAAGAATCAAGATCTGTGATCTTCTCCTTTCTCAAGGTTCTAAAACCTTCTTCTTTCTTTTTAATTAAATCAAGAGTTTAACTCTTCCTTTCCCAAAAATAAATAGTTTTTCACCACAAAACCCACAAAAGAGAGCTCGGATCTCCAATCAGATCTCGAAAAGGGGAGACTTTTAAGTCTCACCCCCTTTTCTCCAAGATCCTGCCGATCAAGAGAAGGAAGAAGGAGACTCATCTCCAAAAATCTAACTTTGGACAGATCCAAGGCTCAAAAGAAAAGCCAAAGATTCCTAGGAGTTTAACTCCTTTCTAGATCTGTTGGAGTTTAACTCCATAAATTAAATTTATGTCGAAGTATAACTCCATAAATTAAATTTCTACTAGGAGTTTAACTCCAAAAATCCCCTTTGGGAGTTCAACTCCCCAACCTAGGGGCTAAGCCCCTTCTCGCGGGTGCTTCCCGCGGTCACGTGTGTGCCACGTGACCCCGGGGCGCCAAGGTGCCCATAGGTCATGTGTGCTCACGTGACCCCGGGCGCTAAGGCGCCCAATGGTCACGTGTGCGCCACGTGACCCCGGGCGCCAAGGCGCCCATCGGTCACGTATGCCCACGTGACCCCGGGGCGCCAAGGCGCCCATCGGTCGCATGTGCCCACGTGACCCCAGGCGCTGAGGCGCCCAAAGGTCGCGTGTGCCCACGTCCCACGTGACCCCAAGGCGCCGAGGCGCCCATCGGTCACGTGTGCCCACGTGACCCCAGGGCGCCGAGGCACCCATCGGTCATGTGTGCCCATGTGACCCCGGGGCGCCCATCGGTCACTTGTGCCCACGTGACCCCGGGCACTGGGGCGCCCAATGGTCACGTGTGCGCCACGTGACCTCGGGCGCCGGGGCGCCCAATGGTCACCTGCGCGCACGTGACCCCGGGCACTAAAGCGCCCATATGCGCGCACGTGACCCCGGGCACCATGCCCCACGTGCTACGCACGCGTCTTTGAGACGCTTTCCCCTCCATTTTTATATATATATACACACACACACACACATACTCCACACTAAATACACCTCCCCCGTTAGAAAAAAAATTCTAACGGGGCACTGCCCCGCACCCCGCAAGGGGGCTGCTAGCCTCTTTGACCCTCAGCCCGCTATCCAGGTAGCTGGACCCTCGTAAAAACTCTGCGGGGCCCCCGATATATCCATAACCCCCTTTTCAAAACACAACACTACACGTTGAGTTCGCATGACCAGTTTAACCCATTAATCGAAGGTTCTCTCGCTCCAAAAGGCGAGGGGTAATTAACGGCCACTTAGTCAACGGCTGCCGGAGATTCGGATCCCCACAATCAATAAAGCCCAGCCTACCCTAGGCAGGGGGAATCTGTACTGTGCCTGACCAGCGCGCACGTATTCTCATCTCAATGGGGTGACGAAAAACACCCTACAGATTCTGGCACGCCCAGTGGGACCTTTCTCTCGTCCCATATCTCGGGTCAAGCGTTCATGCGAACTCATTTAACATATATGCCGATGTTTGTACTGAAATAATGTTTTTTCCGTGCAGCCACCAACTTTCAACGACAATGTCTCCCAAGAAGAATTCAGCTTCCAACGTGACCCCGATTCCTTACGTGGTCAAGATCAACGCTCGTGTGGTTCTCCCCGCAAGCCTCAGTCGACAGTGGGAGGAACTGCCCCGCCAGTTTGATTCCGCCGTCGTCTACCCTGCCGTAAGCGCTCATCTGGCAGAAATCCCGGCAAAGCAGATGGCCAAGCCGGTCTCAAGGGGTAAGAGGCCGAATGTCGTGATCGCCAAGGCACCACAACCAAAACTTAAGGCGGTGTCTGAACGACTCACTGGTGCTCCAGCTGGGGGGAAGGCTTCCGGTACAAAGGGCAACATCAAACGTTGCGGACGAGCTCAAGTGATGACTCCAACCAATGCACAATCAGGCGTATCTCCGAAGCCCTCCATCGCCCGGTCTACGGTGGCTTCCCGAAAAGCTGTAACCAGCCAAGTGCTCAAAACAGAGAGGCTGAGACAGAAACGGCTCAGGTATCGAGCCAACAAGAGGGCCAGGACTTCGGCCAGGTGGAATCTTATGAGGTTCCAAGAGCAGGGTTACTCCGCGACGACGGATGAGTCGGCCGTAAAAATCAGCAATTCCTTCGAGCCTCTGAAGTGGGTTTAGAAAAATGCTATGACCGCCAAAATCAAGAAGACGGCGGTCCGAAAGTCACTACAAAGAGACGTGTCCCGGTCCCAACATAAAAAGTATGACACTGTCTCCTCAAGAGTCTATCAGGCGCTCTGTGCTGTGCGAAAGCAGTGGGGCAGAACTGAAAAGGAAGCGCCAGCACCATTCAAGAATCCGGCCAGGCCAGCCGCCTTCAGTCGACTGCCCATTACCAAAACAGGAGGGTCAAGACAGCGATCCGAGAAATCAGTCGCCGATAATAAAAATACGGCTGGATATGTTATCCATACGGTCTATATGGCGGCGGGCGCCCCAGCGACAACCTTCGCAGCAAAAGCAAGGACGGGGCCACCACATCCCAAGTCCAATCTGGCTTGAATGTGGTTACCGCTTCCCAAGAACAGCCTCCTCCGCTGGATGACGAAAACCCTCTCGATGAGGACGATAGGCAGAAGGACCTTTTGGTCCAGGCAGAGTCAAGCTCGGACAGTGAGGAAGAGCCGACTTTCCGCTCCAGGACCGCGGAGCAAGATCTGCTTCAAGAGCTTCGGAAATAGCTCAGGAGCAAGGATAAAGAGATGGTGTTCAGTTGATAAAACTGCACATTTGTTATTACATTTTTCCTACTATTTCTATACTAGAAAAGGTGTTTATTATAATATATGATACATATGAGGGTTTATCTGTAAAATTACTATTTTTCATGTGTTGATATATTATAATTAACATTTGGTAGGAAAATGTATGCAAAAATATCATTGACCAAATCTTAATGTTGAAATTAATATCTCAATAAAACAAAACTCCACTAATATTATTTGTTGAGATTGTGCAGAATTTTTCAGGGCTAAAAATCAAGGGAATCAAAGTTGTTAAAGCAAACCTGCCTAATTAAGAAAGCAAACCAAAGAAATCAAGTCTGGCAGTAACTACGAGAAGATTTTCAGCTTCTGAGATTCAAAAGATCACCACGTGGCAATATAGATGAAGCCCCAGAAAATTCACCAAGCGATCCTCATACTTGGTCGCGGATCTGCGGCCAAACCCCCCTATTGGCTGCGGATCCGCCGCGTGCCAGAGGTGTTAGGAGCTGGGATTTTTCTAGTAGAATCTTAACTGATGGTTTCCAATTTAGGAGACTGAGGTTCTGGCTTTTGGAGTATAAATAAGGACCGAGAGCTTCTTAGAAAAATCATCAAGCCGACAAGATCACGAAGTCCAAGACGGCTCACGCATCCAGGCTGATCATCAACGGTTCATCTACCTCCTTAGAAGAGATCGAGAAGCAAACTAGTACTTGTAATCATTTTCTAAGGGAACAAAGTGTTAATGAGTTTTGTTGATTAATAAAGGTAGTTCTTTTTCTTATTCTATTTCTTTGTAGATTCATTATGAATTCTCTCTCCATCTCTTCTCTCCCAACATGCGCGAGTAATTCTCCGCTTGTTAGGGTTCGTAGGATTAGGGTAGGTTAATGGATGATGAAGATCTTTAAACTCTTTTTACGTCCTATAAAGTTTATAAACTTTATCAAAAGAATCATTAGCATCCTAATCGGACGAGCTACCAATTTATTGTTAGTCTCGACCGCGATTAGAGATTAGATTAATGATTGTTTTGGTAAAGGATAGATATGAACGGAGTTCCATGTCGAGATAGGGGTTAAGAGTGGGAACCCTTTTCCCTCCAGAAACCCTAATCTACATGCATCACCGTCGTTCTAGTTTTAAATCTATTAAAGGATAAAAAGGGTAATCTTTAATTAATCATTCATAACTACTAAATCCTAAAGAACCCTACAAGCCCCCCTTCTCATATAAACGTATCTCCGTAGTTAATCTAGATCTATATTTTGCATCAGTGTTTAACGTAGATCTAGATCCTACAACTATTCTTCAATATTCTTTATTCTTCCTCCTCTCTTTCTCAACACTCCTAAAGTAAGAATAAAATATTCAATATTTCCCTGAGGACGACCCGTACTCACCTCGGTCTAGCTACGCGCGACACCGTTCTGATTGCGGTTATTATACAAACACTTTTTCGAACAAATCAGATGGCCAAGCTCTATTCGAAGATTGACGACTTAACGAACGTTGTGATGCAGCTTACGGCTCAAATTGCTCGAATGCCTCCCAATCAAGCACAAGTCGCTACTCACGAGCCGGATGATGACAATCCAAAGCGGCCGGTGCCTGTCCCTTTGGGTCCAAGATTCGTAGAGCCGCAAGAAAGCCGACCACATTCCACTTCTGGGGACGCCTTAGCCCCAGATAACACTATCCCTTTAACACAAGATCGGATAATGGATTTGGTCACCAGCAAGGTTAAAACATTGGTGGCCGAAGCTGAAGCTCAGAAAGAAATTGGCAGTAGTGGGTGACCATATCCCGCATAGTACGATCTAATCGAGTTCCCAAGTGGCTACGTCATTCCTAAGTTTGGAAGATTTGACGGGACGGGAAACGCAAATCAACACGTCGCCCACTTTAAAGTATCGTGCGGAAATACAGAGGGCGGTGATGCACTCCTTCTTCGTCGGTTTGTCAACAGCCTGACCTGTGTCGCTTTCGAATGGTACGCGAGTATACCAGACGGGGCCGTTATTACCTTTGCCCAAATGGAGTCTCTGTTTCGGCAAAGGTTCATGAGTGTCAGTGATAAAATCTCCATTGCTGACCTTGTGAGGACCAAGCCGGGGAAGAATGAAAGCAACACCGACTTTATCGCCCGATGGCTTAATCTTACGGTCAAGTGCAAACCGCTGCTGGAGCAGGACCAGTCCGTCAGCCTTCTCATCGGGAACCTCAGCAATTGGATGGTCCCATTCTTGTGTATAACAGGTCTCAAGACGTTTCAAGAGCTAACTAAGAAAGTCCAAATGCTGGAACGATCGAAGCAAGAGTCTACCCCGGACTCTCAGAGAGACAAGACTTGGAAAAGCAAGCGGGATGACAACCGTAGAAGCGGGAGTTCCAGCAGTACCAATGTCTTCAATGCGTCCGACAATGAAGAAAAGCGAAGGGCGGGCGAATCCAAAACCAACTAGTCTCGAAAGCCAGTGCTGGGAGGAGAAGGGCCTTCCCTAGAGGAGAAAAAGAGCAAGGTTTACTCTTTCAGGAGGGATAAGGTCCGCAAGATATTTAAAGATGCCTTGAACAACGGTCTACAATTGCCAGAGTCGAAGAGACCTCAAGAAGCAAAAATGACCGACAATCCCCTGTATTGCCCGTAGCACCGAGTAGTGAGCCATGCGATTGAGGATTGCTATATCTTCAAAGACTGGGTCGAGAAGCAGTACAAGGCTGGAGAGATCGAGCTGTCCAAAAGTGTGTTGGTGAACAATCAAGTTACAACCACCAACTTTATACAGACAGAAGCTGAAGCCTTCTGGGAGCAGACAGCCGAACCCGCTGCCCTGAGAAATGAAAACGACTCACCGCAGCCTCCTTGGAGTAAGCACATATCTAATAAGACGAAGAAGATGCTAAAGTTACTTCAGAAAGAGCCCAGGACGGAATGGGAAGGACAGAAGAAGCCTACTAGTCCAGCTGCCAATGCGGCTCCATCAGGCTCAAAATCGAAGAATCTCAAGAAGAAGAAAAGTGCAGCTCGGCGTGAAAAAGAGTCTGCAGGGAGATTGGCCATTCAAAAATATATCGATTCCCTCGAAGACTATGAACAGAAGGAAACAACTCTGATTCAATTGAAGGAGTTCCTCCCTATAGAAGCGGCTGAAATTCTGGAGGAGTTAGAAGAAGACTCCAATGAAGAGATCCCTATAGTGACCTGCTACGCCATCCATCTGGGCAGGGACTCTGAGAAGGATCTCTGTTTTCCCGAAGAGGATGATGAGCTCGCCACAAAGGCCAACCAAGTCCAACTCAGAAGCGGCAGGGCTCTACCGCCAAATCAGGGAAACACCTCAAAAGGAAAGGAAAAATAGGTGGCTAATGAGGAAGATGGCAGGGAGCCAGCTAATGAAAAATCAAGTCCTTCCTGAGTGGACTACAATGTCTTGGCTCACCCCCGAAAGCTCCCGTCTCTCCTGAGCATCTACGATGCCTTGGTCCTATCTAAAGAGCTTAGAGATTTTCTCATTTACGCTCTACAGAACCCCGAGCGGTATCAGGCTCGCTTTGCGAAATCAATATGAAAGAAGCCCAGTATGTTCTGCATGCCGCCGCAGTCATGTTTAAGGACGAAGACTTGCTACTGGGAACAGCTGAGCATAATCGGCCGCTTTACGTGACAGGGTACAGCGACGGAGACCGGATTAATCGCATATTGATTGATCCAGGGTCCTCAGTGAACATCATGAACTTGTGAGCTCTGAAGATCTTGTCAATGGACGTCCGACACCTGTCAAGGGAA
Source organism: Agapanthus africanus (assembly GCA_030015575.1). Lineage (NCBI taxonomy): Eukaryota > Viridiplantae > Streptophyta > Magnoliopsida > Asparagales > Amaryllidaceae > Agapanthus > Agapanthus africanus. Next base: position 79,439,814 of record JASDDO010000026.1, on the reverse strand, counting down.
AGGATTGTCATTCAAGGCTTCAACCAAAATTGCCAGCAAGTTCTGGGGTCCATAGCTCTGCCAATCAAATTTAGGGATCTGTAGACCAAAACTAAAATATACGTGATCGACGCTGACACGTCTTATAAAATTCTCTTAGGGCGGCCGTGGATCCACGATTATGGCATCATTTCGTCAACTCTCCATCAATGCATGAAGTATACTAAAAACGACGAAGAAAGACGCATTGACGGAGACATCCAGCCGTTCGGTGTGCATGAAGTCCAATATGAAGATTCTCGGTACTTTATGAACGTCCAAAGCGCTGAGCCACAACTGACCAAAGACAGAACAACCCCGAGACTCAAAGGCAAGTCTGAGCCGGCTGTCACTTTCAAAAGCAGAAACCCCCATGTGCGTCCGCGTTTCGGCAGTGACACTGATGAATCCGACGCTGGAAGTCCGTCCTTCCGTAAAGCCCGCCCTCATTTCGGTAGCGATACGGACGAATCTGATACTGAAGGCTCATCCGACAGAAAAATCCGCCCTCGTTTAGGCAGTGACACTGAGGAAACAGAAGAAGAGGATCCGTCTTACAACAGCAGTGCAAATCGGGCTATCGTGCGAACAGCAAAGCTATGAGAGACCTTCGAAGTTACAGAAGGGTCCCTAGCCGTCACAAGGGTGTCGGAACGGATGTGTAAAGAGCTCGATGCTTTGTCAGTCTCTACCGTGGACCAGCTGAAAACTTTCTACGTTCCCGGGAGGAAAAGTGGACAGAAAGGCATCCTGTTTTATGGGTCAAACCCCGTTGTGCACCTGGACGATTTGTCTGTCACGTGCCTTCCCTATGAGAGAGGCATAAGGGCCGTCCTCAATCCCAGATATTATGCGCCTGAGATGCGGGAATATTTCAAAAGGTGCGGATGCCGGTTGTATCAAACGGAGTCCGAAGCAAAGTTTTATGAAGGGCTATGGCATCCGCCTCAGGTCCGAGCGCTCATCGACAGGCGAATTCCAGATAGATGGGGCATAGGTTTCATTCAACCTGATTCCAAGGCATACTACATGATCCATGTTGGTGAAGCCAGCGAAAGATCAAATGATGATGATGAGATAGCCGAGCCAGAAGAAGCCCCTCAAGAGCTCGAAGATGGCGGACAAGCAACCTTTGACGAGCTAACCGAGATTGACTTAGGAACTCCCGATAATCCAAGGCCGACCTACATCAGCTCACTCTTGTCAGAGGAAATGAAAGAGCAGATAATTGCCCTGCTGCATGAGTTCATCGACTGCTTCGCGTGGACATACAAAGAAATGCATGGCCTTCCCCTAAAGTGGCCATGCATAGACTGGCTATATCTCCTGATACTAAGCCAGTCAAACAAGCTCCTCGAAGAATGAGATGGGAACTAGAAGAAAAGGTCATCGAGGAAACCAAGAAGCTCATCGATGCCGGCTTCATCAGGGAAGAGAAATATGCGGACTGGATCGCATGCATAGTCCCAGTGAAGAAGAAAAATGGGCAGATCCGAGTTTGTGTCGATTTCAGGGACCTCAACAAGGCATGTCCTAAAAACGACTTCCCGCTACCGGTCATGGAAATGATGGTCGATGACACCTCAAATTACGAGCTGTTCACCTTTATGGATGGCTCGTCTGGATATAATCAGATCAAGATGTCGCCTGAGGATGAGAAACACATGGCATTTCGAACCCCGATCGGAATATACTGCTACAAAGTGATGCCGTTCGGACTGAAGAACGCTGGTGCTACATATCAAAGGGCAATGACCAATATCTTTGATGAGCTAATCCATAAAGTCGTCGAATGCTATGTTGATGATCTGGTTATCAAAACTAAAGCCAAAGCCGACCATATCCATGACCTTAGGACCGTTCTCACCAGACTGAGGGAGTACGATCTGAAAATGAATCCTCTGAAGTGCACTTTTGGCGTGTCATCGGGAAAATTCCTGGGCTTCATAGTCCGACATCGAGAGATTGAAGTTGACCCATCCAAGATAAAGGCCATCATGGAGATGCCCCCTCCGAAGAGTCTGACGCAGCTAAGATCTTTTCAAGGCAAGCTTGCTTATATACGGAGGTTTATCTCAAATTTATCGGGGAGATGTAGGCCCTTCTCAAAGCTCATGAAGAAAGGAGCTCATTTTATCTGGGATGCTGAATGTCAAGAAGCGTTCGAAAGAATCAAGCAGTACTTGTTGCACCCTCCAGTGCTGGCCGCTCCCATCCAAATAAACCGCTGATTCTATACACTGCCGCGCTAGATGAATCACTCGGTGCGCTCCTTGCCCAAAACAACGAGGAGGGAAAAGAGAATGCCCTCTACTACCTCAGTCGAACTTTAGTCGGTGCGGAACACAACTATTCTCCGATCGAAAAGCAATGCCTGGCTCTGATATTCGCTGTGAAGAAGCTGAGACACTATCTGCTCGCTCATAGGGTTATATTGATCTCTAAGGTAGACCCGCTCAAATACTTAATGACCAAAGCAAGCCTAGCTGATAGAATGTCAGGATGGGTTGTCATGCTACTTGAGTTTGACATAGTTTATACTCCTCAGAAAGCAGTGAAAGGGCAAGCTCTTGTAGACTTCCTCGCTGCTCATCCTATACCAGAAGGGTCGCCGCTAAATTGTGAGTTACCCGACGAACAAGTGCTGCACCTCGAGAAAGATGAGCCATGTTGGGAGCTCTACTTCGATGGAGCCTCATCAATAAGGACCTCCAATAAATCAAGCGTCCTGGAGATAAAAGCAGGGATAGGATTGGTGTTCATCACGCCATCAATGGGAACCCTACGGCGTTCTTTCGCTCTCACTGAGCCTCGAACAAACAATGAAGCTGAGTATGAAGCTCTAATAGCTGGTCTGGAGCTCGCCATAGAAATGGAAATCCTTCGGCTACGGGTTTACGGTGACTCCCAG